>CM038679.1:654260846-655563145 GCA_021605205.1 Aegilops longissima
TCCTCTCCTAAAGCCTTCGAAGACTTTGGAATTGTCGGCTTCCATAACCACAACACAACGATACTTGCCAAAGACAACAATCATATCAAGATCACAAAGCATTGAACATTTGGTTGTATCCTAAGGACTCAACAAGCATGACTTTGTCCATGTGTCGATCCTTTGTGATCGCAACCTTACCTAGACCCAATACCTGACTTTTGCCTTTGTCAGCGAAGATGATATGCTTCAGATGCGATGCTGATAAGGGAGCATCAATCAGCAGATTCTTGTCACCAGTCATATGATTTGTACATCCACTATCGAGGACCCACTCAGTGGCTTTGGGTTGATCATCCTGTAGATGAATTAGTGTAGCTTACGGACTCATATACTTCATCAGTGAAGAATATGATATCAAATTCATCAGATGAATTTCATCAAGCAGTAAAACAGATATAGTAGTATGAGGACGTTTGAAATGCGAGTTCATTTCTTCATGATTAGCCTGCGTCCTTTCAGGCATTTTTGTCAGTCCGCCAGCAAATTCTTCAGACGTTAAAGCACGTCTGGAGACCTGACCTTGCAGAAGAGATTAGTTCTTTTTCTTCACCACCCACATTTGAAGGGATGGCAAAGAGTTCATCACTCTGCGAGCTCCATATGAGAATGGTGGCAAAGAAGCCAGACCATTTCGTTTCACATAAGAGGGGTTAGGGTAAGCATATGAATAAAGAGAAATTCTTCGAGGACTTATGAACATAATGGTTTGAGGAATAATGCCCATATTCATAGCCCTTAGCTCTACCCTGCGAAACAGAGTTGTTAGCATGATGATAATCATGTGAGGACTTTGGTCCTTTTGAGGAATTTGATCCACGTGAGGAATTTGGTCCGTATGAGGACTTGGATCCATATGAAGAATTGGGTCCATATGAAGAGTTTGATCTGGGGTTCCTATTCTTCACAGGTGGTGTCATGAGGACATTCACCTGAAGACTTTCAAGGCACCTTTGGGAACCCAGATTTTCTTCATAGGGAACCGTTCTGCAGTTAGTGCCAACATATCTAGCAAATACTTCACCATTCTGATTTTTGAACAGTTTATAGTTGGAGTCAAATGACTCATCAGAAGAATGAGGAGATTCACATGTAAAGCCAGATAAGTTAGATTGATCAACTAGTGGTCCCTTTGCCGCAACCCATGAGGTTTTGGGGTACTACTCAGGCTTCCAATATGTACCATCAGCATTGATTTTCTTCTCAAAGGCAATACCCTCTTTCCTAGGGTTCCTGTTGAGGATCTGCTTTTTAAGCACATCACAAAGAGTCTGATGCCCTTTGAGGCTTTTGTACATGCCTGTCATGTACAATTCCTTCAGCCCTGCATCGTCAGTGATACTAGCAATGTCCTCAGATGAGGAATTAGTGATAGCAGAGGCAGGTGAAGAATGTGTAACAATAGAAGCATTTGAACATTCAGGTGAAGAATTAGCAGATTCACGTTCAATGCACTTTAAGCATGGAGGAACAAATTCTTCCTGAGAAGCGCTGATTTGTTGAGCAAGTAATGAATCGCTCTCCTTCTGAAGATCTTCATAACTCACTCTTAGCTTCTCAAGATCTTGCTTCTTTTGAAGAAATTCACAAGAAAGCTTCTCATGATCAGATAAGATAGTGTTATGATGACCTTGAAGGCTGTCAAACCTAGACTGAAGTCTCTGAAGATTTTCAGTCAAGGCTTAAGTTGTAATAGCCTGGCTTATTAGGGATGATAGACTACTCATATCAAAAAGGAATTCCTTCTTTTCCGGGATCCCATTCGGACAGAACTCCAAAGTTAAGCGTGCTCAGCTTGGAGTAGTTTCAGATGGGTGACCGACCGAAGTTAGCCCCGGTGCGCACGAGTGAGGACAAAGTGCGCAGAAAAGACTAGTATTGATCTGTGGGGCCAGTCTAGATCCCGCCAGGAGTAACGACCACCGGCGGGTGTATCGAGGGCGTTACAAGTTGGTACTTGTAACGCCCTCGATGCGGCTATATCTCCCACGTGTCGAAGCACGACTTAGAGGCATAACCGCATTGAAAGCAATGTCGCAAGTGAGGTAATCTTCACACAACCCATGTAATACATAAGGGAAAGAGATACATAGTTGGCTTACAATCGCCACTTCACACAATACATGAGTAAAACATTACATCATACAGATTACACTCAAGGTCCGACTACGGAACCAAAATAAAAGAAGACTACACCAAATGCTACAGATCCCGATCGTCCCAACTGGCTCCACTCATCGATCAACGAAACGAAACAACACAATGAACAAGATCTTCATCGAGCTCCTCCTTGAGCTCGGATGCGCCACCCGCACGGTTTCATCGACACCGCAAACTGGTTTTGAAGTATCGTGAGTCACGGGACTCAGCAATCTCACACCCGCGAGATCAAGACTATTTAAGCTTATGGGTAGGAGAAGGTAGTGAGATGGAGCTGCAGCAAGCGACTAGCATATCTGGTGGCTACATTCGCAAAAGAGAGCGAGAAGAGAAAGCAAGGCACGGTAGAACAACTATGATCAAGAAGTGATCCTGAAACTACTTACGCCAAACATAACTCCAACATCGTGTTCACTTCCGGACTCCGCGAGAAGAGACCATCACGGTTACACACGCGTTGATGTGTATTTTAATTAAGGTCAACTTCGGGTTTTCTACAACCGGACATTAACAAATTCCCATCTGCCTCATAACCGTAGGCACGACTTTCGAAAGATAATACCCCGCAAGGGTGTCCCAACTTAGCCCATTATAAGCTCTCACGGTCAACGAAGGATATTCCTTCTACCGAAGACCGATCAATCTCGAATCCGGACTACAAGACATTTCGACAGCAATAAAACAAGACCAGCAAGACCACCCACTGTGCCGACAAATCCCGATAGGAGCTGCACATATCTCGTTCTCGTGGCACACGGATAAGCTAAGCGTCATGTGTACCGACGTAATCCAAGTTGCCAAGCAATGGTCCCGCGACGGTGCTCTAGTTTGGACCAACACTCGGAGGAGCACCGCGGGGGGTAAAATAAAGATGACCCTTGAGTCTGCAGAACCCAAGGGAAAAAAGCTTATGTGGCAAATGGTAAAACCAAGGTTGGGCCTTTGGAGGAGTCTTATTCAAAGTGAACTGTCAAGGGGTCCCATAAATCACCCAACCGTAAGGAACGCAAAATCTGGGAACATAATACCGATATGACGGAAACTAGGCGGCAAGAGTGGAACAAAACACCGTGCATAAGGCCGAGCCTTCCACCCTTTACCAAGTATATAGATGCATTAATTAAATAAGATATATTGTGATATCCCAACAAGTAAACATGTTCCAACAAGGAACAACATCTCCATGTTCCAACAAGGAACAAACTTCATCTTCACCTGCAACTAGCAACGCTATAAGAGGGGCTGAGCAAAGCGGTAACATAGCCAAACAACGGTTTGCTAGGAAAGGATGGTTAGGGGCTAAAAGGCAATATGGGTGGCATGATAAGCAAGTGATAGGCATCGCAGCATAGGCATAGCAAAAGAGCGAGCATCTAGCATAGCAAAGATAGAAGTGATTTCGAGGGTATGGTCATCTTGCCTGCAATGTTCTCAGAGTTGTCGAAAGCTTGATCCTCGTAAGCGTTCTTAACAGGTTCGTCGTTCACGTACTCGTCTCCCGGCTCTACCCAAAGCAAGAACACAAACAAAGGAACCACAATAAATCACGGTGCAATGCACAAGCAACATGATGCAAAACATGGCATGATATGCGAGCTGTGATATGCAATGCGTATGCGCGCTCCGGAAGGAAAATGATGAACCAGGCATCAACTTGGCAAACCAAGTATGCCGCTGGAAAGATGAGATGATTTCGGTTGAAATCGATATAAAGATCACCGAATCGGATGTACGGTTTGCAAATGACAAGCAAAACAAGAATGGCACAAATCTGCCATTAACAGCATGATGCCACTTAGCAAGCAACAAGAAAATAAGCTACTGCACCCAAACGTACCAGGAAAGCATATGGCAGTGATCTACTCAAGATGCTTGACAAAAGATGAACACTGAGCTACGGCTAATTCACAACATAACAGGTCCAAACAAGCATGGCAAAGGTGCAAAATATATCAGCTTCACAGACTTAGTGAAATTACTGAACATGGCAAAATCAGCATCAGGAAGCAATGTTCAGAGCAAGCAAACAACATGCTACAGGAATTTATAATAGCAAAACAAGGCATGGCATGAATCTACCCAACGCATAGAATAAAAGTCCCTTACTGACCATAATCCAAAAAGGATCAGAAAATATAGTAACACCCATGTCAAAATAGCAAGTTTAGATTAAATGATTCAAACAATGTGGCATGACAAAAACAGATAACAAGTAGGTATGTTTAAGAGCTCAAAGCACTCACTACAGAGCCTTACATGATAAACTAAGCGTACATACATCAAGAAGACATGGCATAGAAGACGTACATGGCAAGAACAACTTCATATCATACACGGATCAACCACAACAACCTTGGCAAAATTGAATAACATGTAAACAATCTGCCAGGAAACATTTTATAGCAAAAGTAGAGCTCGATTGACTCAAGCTATGGCACTCCATAATTGCAAACAAAGGCATGGATGGATAGAGCATAACCATATGTTCAAAACATCCTTACTGAAGTATCTCAAAATATGCATGGATCTCTCGGTAGCATCAAATTAACATGGCATGAAAATATCAGCAAAACAGGGGCTGAAATCAGCAACATCAGGAAGCCTAGTTTGCATGCTTGTGCTAGTCACCACATAGATCACAAAAATACATGGCATACACCCCTGGAAAGATGGCATGGCATATTACAAAACACATGTAGGACTCAAATTCATAAGATGCACACATCAATTATGGCCAAAATGACAAAAGTGCTTGTTCTGTTAAGAAACAGAAACTAACATCACATACCCCTCTTCCAACAGCATTTCGGGCATCGAGATGAGCTCAAATGAAAATGATGCAATAAGATGAAATGATCTACTCTTCGAGACGAACATTTTGACATATTGCACGCACGAAACGGATCTACAGGTGCAAAGTTATGATGCGATGAAAATGCCACAAATTAATCACCAAAATAAAAACTTAGACGAAATTTGGGGGGGCCAAGAAAGTCAACCGGCTCGACAGATCTCAGATCGGGCGCGCTGGGCTCGAGGCTCGCCGCCGGAGGAGGAGGGCGGGCGGCTGCTCGCCGGGCGGAGGAGGAGGGGCGGGCGGCGCCGGGGATGGCGGGCGGCGGCCGGAGCGGGCCCGATGGCCGGAGAGCGGCATGGTGGCGGAGCTTGGGCGGCGCGCCGGATCGCGGTGGCCGGGCGGCCGGAGTCGGGCCGGCCGGCGCTGGGCGGCGTGGTCGGCCGGTCGGGAGGGGGCGGCGGTCGCGGCTGGGGGCCGCCAGGCCGGGAGGGCTCCCGCGGGCTGGCCGGGCTGCTGGGCGAAGTGGGGACCGGGGCCACGTGGCACGCGCTGAGTGGCGGTGGGCGGCGGGACGTTGTGCAGCCCGCTCGGACACGTCCGCGGCGGCGGAGGGATTAATCTAGGGTTTCGGGGAATGATCCGGATTTGGAGGGAGATGCATATTTATAGGTAGAAGGAGCTAGGAAGCTCCAAATGAGGTGCGGTTTTACCACACGATCGTGATCCGACGACGGAGAGCATGGAAGTGACTTAGATGGGTTATTGGACTATTTTGAAGGGGTGTTGGGCTGCAACTTAAAAGCGGCCTTTGCGAGAGTGCGTTAACCGTTGAGTACCAAACGAGCTCCAAATGACCGAAACTTGACCGGTGGTCTACGGTGGTATACCAAGGCCACTTGACAAACCTTGGTCCATTCCGATAAAGTTTAGTACCCGCCACGGAAAAACGTAAAAGGGACGCCGGGGACATAGGAGTGCCGGATTGCAAAACGGACAACGGGAAAAATGCTCGGAATCATGAGCCGAACACGTATGCGATGCACATGATGACATGATATAAAATGCATGACATGGAAAAAATGCAAAAACGAAAGACAAGAACCCAACCATGGAGGGAATATCATATCACAATGCCGAAAATGGCAAGAGTTGGAGTTACAAATATGGAAAGTTACATCCGGTGTGTTACAACACTCCACCACTACAAGAGGATCTCGTCCCGAGATCTAGGACTGAAAGAACTCCGGATAATCGGAACGGAGGTGATCCTCGCGCTCCCAGGTGGCTTCTCGGTCGGAATGGTGTGACCACTTCACTTTCAGGAATTTGATTGACTTGTTGCGAGTCTTGTGCTCGGTTTCTTCAAGAATAGCAACGGGGTGCTCATGATAAGAGAGATCTTCTTGAAGGTCAATTTCTTCAAAGTTGATAGTGCGTTCAGGAGTCTTGAAGCACTTGCGAAGCTGTGACACATGAAACACATCGTGCACGTTCGCGAAGTTGGACGGAAGCTCAAGTTGATAGGCGAGATCGCCTCTTTTACCAATGATCTTGAAAGGACCCACGTATCTAGGGGCAAGCTTCCTTTGAAACCGGGTTTACGAAAGTGCCTTTCATTGAGAGACGGAGGTAGACATGGTCTCCGATTTCAAAAGCCACATCATGGTGCTTGTCATCATAATAGCTCTTCTGGCGCGATTGCGCGGCTTTGAGATTCTCACGAATGACTTTGCACATTTCTTCTGCTTCTGTGATCAAGTCATTGCCAAGAAGTTGGCGTTCACCTGTCTCGGACCAATTGATAGGAGTACGACACTTTCTGCCATAGAGAATTTCGAATGGGGCCTTGCCCAACTCGCTTGGAAGCTGTTGTTGTAGGAGAACTCGCATATGGAAGACAATCTTCCCACTTCATACGAAGGAAATGACACAAGCCCTGAGCATATCTTCAAGGATTTGATTGACTCGCTCGACTTGGCCACTTGTTTGAGGATGGAAAGCTGTGCTGAAACGAATGTTGATGCCCATGGCCTTCTGAAAAGAATCCCAAAACTTGGAGGTAAAGATGCTGCCACGGTCTGAAGAGATCACTTGTGGAATGCCGTGCAAGGAGACAATCCTGGAGGTGTATAGCTCTGCCAACTGAGCTGCTGTGATAGATTCTTTGCTAGGAAGAAAATGAGCCACTTTAGTAAGCTTGTCAATGACAACGAAGATAGCATCATTTCCACGCTTGGACTTAGGACATCCAGTCACGAAGTCCATTTCGATATGATCAAACTTCCATTCTGGAATAGCAAGAGGTTGAAGGAGACCAGCTGGTCGTTGGTGTTGTGCTTTCACTCTTCTGCAGACATCACATTCATTCACGAATTGAGCAATTTCTCGCTTCATTCGAGTCCACCAATATGACTGCTTGAGGTCATGGTACATCTTCGTACTTCCAGGATGAATGGATAGAAGCGAATTGTGTGCCTCGTTCATAATGACTTTACGTAGAACACCCTTAGGAACCACAATCAATGTGGAAGCACTTGTACTTGGAAATGCCCTTGTCGATACCACGTTTCACCTTTTTCACCATGGTATCCAGGAGTTGAGCCTCACGAATTTGGTCTTCCAAAGTAGGAGAGACTATGAGGTTGGCAAGAAAGCCTTGAGGAACAACTTGAAGATTCAGCTTATGAAAGCTTCACAGAGATCCGTTGGAAGGGCTTGAGAATTAAAGCATTGCGTAAGCTTTCCTGCTCAAAGCATCTGCAATCACATTGGCCTTGCCCGGAGTATATTCAATACTTGGGTTGTACTCTTGAATCATTTCAACCCATCGAGTTTGCCTGAGGTTGAGGTTGGGTTGAGTGAAGATATACTTGAGGCTCTTGTGATCGGTGAAAATGTCCACTTTCCTTCCCAACAAGAGATGTCTCCATGTTATTAATGCATGGACAACTGCCGCCAACTCAAGATCGTGAGTGGGGTAGTTCTTTTCGTTGGGCTTCAGCTGACGAGAGGTGTAGGACACAACTCTCTTCTCTTGCATTAACACAGCACCGAGACCTTGAAGAGAAGCATCACGAAAACTTGAATGGCTTGGATTCATCAGAGGAGTTAAGACAGAGCTGTGACGAGTTTCTCTTTGAGAGTATTGAAAGCAACGTCACACTCGGAGATCGACATACTTCACATGCTTCGGAGGAGGTTGGAAAGAGGCTTTGCAATCTTAGAGAAATTCTCAAAGAATCTTCGCAATAGCTTGCAAGACCAAGAAAATCATGAAGTTGCTTGACATTCGAGGAGGTTCCCAATTCACAATTGCAGACACCTTCTCGGGATTAACAGCGATGCCCTTGGCGGAGATGATGTGACCAAGATAAAGCACTTCATCAAGCCAAAATTCACATTTGGAGAACTTCGATAGAATTGATGCTCTCGAGCTTGTCTAGCACCAATCGCAAATGTTTGGCATGATCCTTCTTATTCTTGGAGAAGACCAAAATATCATCCAGATAGACCAAGACAAATTCATTTGTGTAGGGGTTGAAGATGAAGTTCATCATCCGAGAGAATGTTGGAGGAGCATTGACAAGGCCGAAAGACATGACAAGATATTCATAAGAACCAAAGCTTGTTCTCGAAAGCTGTCTTGGGAATATCTTGTTCACGAATGCGAATCTGATGATAACCCATCTGAAGGTCAAGCTTGGAGAACACTTTAGCACCTTTGAGTTGCTCGAAAATCTCATTGATGTTGGGAAGTGGATACTTGTTCTTGGTTGTCTTCTTATTCAATGGACGGTAATCGACGCAAAGTCGGTCCGTGCCATCCTTCTTCGGACAAAAGAACACCACAACCCCAAGGAGATGAACTCGGTCGATCAAACCCAGACGCTCTTGTTCATCGAGCTGCTTCCTCAATTCCTTCAGCTCATCAGGTCCAAGCTTGTATGGACGCTTGCAAACGGGTTCCGTGCTGTGCTCAAGATCGATAACGAACTCAATCGCCGATGAGGAGGCATACCCGGAAGCTCTTCTGGAAAGACATCTTGGTACTCACAAACGACTGGAATCTGAGAGATAGCATCCAATTCGCCCTTCTCATTGAGAGAAAACAACCGAATGGTTTCATCACGAGCGACATAGATGATCACATCATTAGAAGAGTGAGTCAATTGAATTTCCCTGGCAGCACAATCAAGCTGAGCTTTGTGCTGATAAAGCCAGTCCATCCCGAGAATAAGATCAATATCCGAGTCACCAAGGACAAATGGTTTAGCCAGAAATCTATAGTCGCCCATCTTGATAGAAACATCCGGAATCCTTGTGGTAGCCCTCATAGAAGAGGCTGGAGAAACAACTCCCAAGGGTTTTTCCAACATTTCCGAAATGAAATCATGCTTTGCAACAAATGATCTAGACATGAAACAATGCGATGCACCAATTATCAAATAAGACTTTTGCAGAATATCATTAACTCGAAGATTACCCATAATCACATCGGAAGAATCCTCTCGCTTATGCTGCATTCATCATGTTCACCTTTGCGACTTGGGATTATGCTTGACCTTTGCATTGCTGGAAGATTTCACGGGAGGAGGAGGCGGAAGGCGCCTTTGGTTGAAGCACTTGTTCGCATAGTGACCTTCTCACGACATTTGTTGCAAGTCACCTCTGAGAGCGGACGGTGGTAAGGAGCATTTGACCTTGGAGCTTGAGAATTAGACTTGTTCTCATAGCCTGGGTTGGGTGGGTGGGAAGATCCACGACCACCTGAGTTCTTCTACTGATAAGGCTGACGGAACGGAGGAGGAGGAAGGTAGAACTTGCTGCTTAGCTGCCACTTGAGAGGAAGAAGAAGACTGAACTGCATCCCCGATTCTCTTCTTAGAAGCCTCACATTTGAGCCGGGCAGCTTCTTGCTTCAAAGTGCCATGTTGTAGAATTCATCATACTTTTCTCGCTCAAAAGCACAAGAGCTAATTGCAGATCTTCTCCGAGACCACCTCTGAATTGATAGATCATACTCTTTTCATCGGGACGTCTTGCTTAGCAAAGCGGCGAGTTTCGAACTGGATATTGTATTGATACACGACATGTTGCCTTGCTTGAGATTGCGGAACTCCTCACGCTTGCTCTCAACAACACTTTTGAATGTGGTGAGCTATGAAGTCTCGGCGGAACTCATCCCTGTAATGACACGACCTCCTCTCGAATCTTTGTATTCTTGGTACCACTCGGCAGCTTGGTCCTTGAGTTGAAACGAAGCAAACTTGACAAAGTCCTCGTGTCGACATTGCTACATTCAAAATTTTGCAGATGTCCACAAGCCAATCGTCGGCGTCTGTGGCCTCGATACGTAAACCGAAAGACTTCGCTGATTAGCGAGGAACTGACTGAGAGTAGCAAAGTGCGGCTGATTGTTGCCTTGACCTTGATTTCCTTGACTGCCTTGCCCTTGAGTACGCTCTTCCAAGAGTTGCAAAATCATCTGAGCATTGGCATTGGTGGCTTCCATGATAGCTTGCCAGGCCTCCGGAGGCGGAGGTGGAGGTGGAGGGTTCAACTGACTCCCATCATTTCGTTCCGGATTCTGACGCGTTGGCGGAGCCATCCTGAAGAGGGTGACATCCGTTAGCACTTGATAGACAGATAGACAAGTTGAATCAACGGATAGAAATTGCAACATATAGTCTTCACAATAAACATTCGAACAAGGATGAACGAATGAATTCCAAAATCTAACATCACACGTCCATTAAGGTGAGAAGCCACTTAGATAAAGGTATGGAATCACCATCTGCCTTTGAAACAACTCGAATATCACAACTGAAAACAAAACAAAAGATTGGCTTCTAGAATAAGCCGGAACAAACACATGATAGAGATTTCGCCCAAAGTGTTCGTGGTGGGGCCCACACGGGCACGACGTACAGCGGACGTCACGAATGACAAACAAGACATCCCCGAATCAGCATAGCCAAGGATTCTTTAAGACGCCTCGCGACCACTGTAAATCGACCGTGGATGGGCGAACCACTAGACGTTGGACCCCAATCTCAAATCATACATCTGTCGGAAAGATATCCTGTAAGCTACTAGAATTCCCACCTATAAACTCCCGAAACTTTCTGGTTATGCAATCTGGTGTTGGGGATACAGGGGACACAAAATATATCACCCAAACTAACAATACCTAGATCCAGCTGTATCCATCCATCAACACATAACCAAGAAACCTTCGGAAATCGTGTACCTCGACCTTCGAAAAGCATCCGTTATACGAGTCATGGAAATACTCTCGAGCTCGCCCCAGTACTGGGTTATCGAGGTTATCTCACCAACAACTGCATAAAAGAGATTTTGATGTCGGCAAAGCTCGTATTCAGAATCGCAACGATAAAATTGTGACGACAACACCTCGGAGCTCAACTCCCGGGACACCGCCACAACCCCTAAATGTCGGGGAGGCACCAAGAACAATGTTCTCATCACAAAACCATCGGAACGATTCCAAGATACCCACGTGATCCTAAAAAAAAATTTAGTGAAATTTGAGGAGAGGAGAGTCAAAACTTCTACGTCGGGAGACCTCACAGAGCTTACAGAAGGACCTGGGAGTAAAAAGAATCCTACTCTCCGATATATAAAATCCTAAGACTCAAAACATTTTTTTCTAGACTCAACAAAGTCAGCGATTCAATCAAGCAGGGGGCTCCTAACTTGGGGATGGCTCTGATTACCAACTTGTAACGCCCCGGACACACCCGCCGGTGGTCGTTACTCCTGGCGGGATCTAGACTGGCCCCACAGATCAATACTAGTCTTTTCTGCGCACTTTGTCCTCACTCGTGCACACCCGGGAGCAACTTCCCGGTCGGTCACCCATCCTGAAACTACTCCAAGCTGAGCACGCTTAACTTTGGAGTTCTGTCCGAATGGGATCCCGGAAAAGAAGGAATTCCTTATTGATATGAGTAGTCTATCATCCCTAATAAGCCAGGCTATTACATTAGTGCGATCCATTTCTTCACTCAACATATCGTCACTTTTGTCTAGCATGTTTTGAACCTTTTCAAAAGCCCGTTGCTGTTTCACAGCAATCTTAGCAAGTTTAGAGTAGCTGGGCTTGAGGTTTTCATCAGATTCATTCTCACTAGATTCAGAGGAGGTATATTTGAGTACCTTGGCACCCTTTGCCATGAAGCAGTAGGTGGGAGTGAAGTCATCATTGCCTTCATCAGCCTTGTTGGTGAGGTTATTTTCTTCAGAGTTGAAGATAGACTTGTTGACGAATGCAGTAGCGAGAGCCAGACTCGCCACACCAGACTTGGACTCCTCAGATGCCTCCTCTTCCTCATGTTCCTCAGATTTAGCCTCAGAGTCCATTTCCTTGCCAATGAATGCTCGAGCCTTCTTGGAGCTGCTCTTCTTGTGAGATGAAGACTTCGAGGATTTTGATGATGAAGACTTTGATGATTTCTTCTTCTTCTTAGCGTCATCACAACCGTAATCCTTGTATTTCTTCTTATTTAATTCCTTTTCCCACTGAGGACAATCTTGAATATAGTGACCAAGTTTCTTGCATTTGTGGCATAGCCTCCTCTTGTAGTCACTGGATGAGGAATCATTGCTCCTTGAGGATTTTCCAAAGCGGCCACATCTTGAGAACTTCTGGAATTTCTTCACGAGCAGTGCTAGCTCCTGGCTCAATTCTTGAGATCACGAAGGCTGCTGCGTAATCTTCATTTTCGACTCGAGACATCGCCTTGGCCTTGAGGCACGTGATCTACCACAGCCACGAACCATAGAGATCTCTCTTTTCAGCAAGCTGGAACTCATGAGTGTTTAGCCTCTCGAGGATATCAGAGGGATCAAGTGACTTGTAATCAGCACGCTCTTGTATCATCAATGCCAGAGTATCAAATGAGGAATCAAGCGATCTCAACAATTTCTTCACCACCTCATGGTTGGTGATGTCAGTGGCACCAAGCGCTTGAAGCTCATTTGAGATGTCAGTGATGCAATCGACGGTTTGTTGAACAGTTTCATTGTCGAGTCTTTTGAAGCGGTTGAAGAGATTGCGAAGAACATCAACTCGAGAGTCACGCTGAGTTGAGACTCCTTCATTCACCTTGGAAAGCCTATCCCAGATAAGCTTACACTATAAAAAAAGACACATCCGTGACATTTTGGGCCGAACGAAATTTTTTTCTGTCATACATATGACACTTCTATGACGATAATTGTGACAAAACCCGGTATCATCATAGATGTGGTGGGCTCCTACTTCTATGACAAAAAATCATGACAGAAAACGGGCTTTTCGTCCTGGGCGAGCCGGAGACGCAGCTGCATGACATTCTTTGGGCCGTCCATGACGGAAAAAACCATGGTAGAAGCGCGGGGGAGGAAAATTTTGGGGAGTTGCCGGTTATGGTGGGAGGTCGGGGGCGGCGATGCGCATTTCTCTCGACGCGTGCGTGCGCTTTTGTGAGGCGTTGGCTCTAATCGAACCGAGTGAGGCGTCGGGCTCTAATCGAACCCGGCGATTGCACTGCGAGCTAAGCGTTCTTGAACCGGAGCGATCGATCGATGGTTGTTAATCGAACCCGATGGAGCGATTCTTCGCATCGCTGCTAATCAAGCCGATCGATTGGATGAGCGAGTGGCGCTATGGGGGGATGAAGCAGTGAGCGTTGGCGTTGCCTCTGGATGAACAGGACCCTGTGGTGTGGAGGGCTGGATTAACAGTAGACGGTGGTGGGGTGGCCGTGGAGGGGTGGTTGAACAGGACCCCGTTTGAGTAGCGTGCGGTGGAGGCTGGATGAACAGGAGCCCGTGGAGGCTGGAGGAGTTCGACGGTAGCCCGTGGAGGCTGGAGGAGGTCGAAGGTGGAGATGAACAGTATCCCGTGGAGTCCCGTTTTGCGTTACGCCACACCCCTCCCGATGAACAAGACCCCCGTTTCGACCGTAGGAGGTCCGTTTCGTCCGTTTTGCGGTACACCACACCCCTCCCGGTCAACAGGACCCCCGTTTCGACCGTAGGAGGTCCGTTTCCTCCGTTTTGCTGTACGCTACACCCCTCCCGATCAACAGGACCCTCGTTTCGACCGTAGGAGGTCCGTTTCCTCCGTTTTGCGGTACGCCACACCCCTCCCGACCAACAGGACCCCGTTCCGAACGTAGGAGGTCCGTTTCCTCCGTTCTGCTGTACGCCAGGCCTTGTTTCCATCGCCTGTTCCGTCCAAGCCCTCCCGATGAACACGACCACGCATTTCGTTCTGACCCAGCCGGTTGGCTCCCCATGAACACGACGACGACGCTGTTTCTTCGTTCCGACCCAGCCATGTACGTATGCGTGAGTGGGCATTCGAGACCCTGCCCGTATGTACGTACGTGGCCGTATTTTCTTTCTTGCACCCTCGCCGTTGTACGTACGTGTACATGCTACGTGCGCGCCTCTACTACGACACGTGCACGCCTCTACAACGACCAGTATGTACGTACACGTTCGCGACCAGAATGACAACGCTATGTACACTTCGACCAGGTGGGTCCCGACTATCAGGCACTTCCTTGCCTGCGAAGATGTAGCTGGTGGGTCCCAGCAGTCAGGGGGGCGAATCGTTTTTTTTCCGGATGCACTTCCTTGTGTGCAAAGATGTAGCTGGTGGGTCCCAGCAGTCAGGGGGCGAATCGTTCTTTTTTTCCCGGACGCACTTCCTTGCGTGCGAAGGTGTCCCTGGTGGGTCCCAGCGGTCAGGGGGCGAATCATTTTATTTTTTTTGCCCGGACGCACTTCCTTGCGTGCGAAGATGTAGCCGGTGGGTCCCAGCAGTCAGGGGGAAACATTTTTTCACGAAATCGATGGCCCGCCCGGTGGGTCCCGGTTGTCGCTTGAGGAATCATTATTTTCCGCGTAATAAGGAGGCACTTCCTTGTTGTGGCCGTGGACCCAGCTGTCAGCCTCTCCACGTACAGTCCACATCCGATGGAAGTCGTTCCTTGACAATGTTGACCACGCCGCGCCGAGAGCACCCGGGCGGTGGACGATGGCGAGGCCTAGGAACGGGACGACGGGGAGCCGGGGAAGACGCGACAGTGGAAGCCCGCTCGGAGAGGAGTACGAGGGTTCACTGGTTCGGCTGCGGTGTGAGGCTGCCGTCGCCGCAGGGCCTGGCCAGTGGTGGGAATAGTAGGGGGCGGTGAGGCCTCCGCGGCAGCACAGCCGGTCACGGGAGGCAGGAGCATGCGACACGACCGACGCTGCTTTGGGCGGCTGGAGCAAGAAGACTAGAGGTTGAAGAAGCACTACGGCCGTTGGGTGGACATCATACGGTCACTGGACCTAGAATCGTTCATATTGACTAAAGTTGACAAAGGCCCCCGTCCCAGTCAACTTAGTAGGCCCACAAGTCAGCCTCCCACCATGGTGGGTCCCAGCTAGCAAGAGGAGTATTCTTTTTTTTTTGTGCGTAATAAGGAGGCACTTTCGGTGGGTCCAAGTTGACAGCGCGGGGAACATTTTTTTCGCGAAATACGCTAGCCCGTCCAGTGGGTCCCAGCAGTCAGGGGGGAAACGTTTTTTTCGCGAAATAAGGTGGCCCGTCCGGTGGGTCCTTGCTGTCAGGTGGAGGAATAATTATTTTGCGCGTAATAAGGAGGCACTTCCTTGCGGCCGCTGGACCGGTATCGGCCTCTCCTCGTCAGATACTCTTCCGATGGAAGTCGGTCGTAGACCATGTTGACCACGCCGCGCCGAGAGCACCAGGGCGGTGGTCTGTACGATGGCGAGGCCTAGGAAGGGGACGATGCGGAGCCGGGGAAGACGCAACAATGGTAGCCCGCGCGGAGAGGAGTATGAGGGTTCACTGGTTCGGCTGCGGCGTGAGGCTGCCGTCGCCGCAAAATAACATGGGGTGTGGGTGAGTAGAGGGATACCCTGGGCCAGCGGTGGGAGTAGTAGGGGGCGGTGAGGCCTCCGCGGCATCACAGCCGGCCATGAGAGGCAGGAGCACGCGGCACGACCGGCGCTGCTTTGGGCAGCTGGAGCAAGAAGACCAGAGGCTGAAGAATCACTATGGTCGTTGGATGGACATCATACGGTCACTGGTCCTTGAATCGTTCATATTGACTAAGTTGACAAAGCCCTCCATCCCCGTCAACTTAGTTGGCCCACAAGTCATCCTCCCACTATGGTGGGTCCCATCTTAGCAGGGTGGGTATTCATTTTTTTTGTGCGTAATAAGGAGGCTCTCCCTTGCGTGCGAAGATATAGCTGGTGGGTCCGACATGTCGCCGGGGAACGTTTTTTCGCGAAATCTGAGGCCCTTCGGTGGGTCCCAGCTGTCGGTGGAGGAATCATTATTTTATGCGACAGTCCACGGCCGATGGATGTCGTTCGTTGACCACGTTGACCAGGCCGCGCCGAGAGCACCATGGCGGTGGACGACGGCGAGGCCTAGGAAGGGAACGACACGGAGCCGGGGAAGACTCGGCAATGCTTGCCTACGCGGTGGGGAGTACGAGGGTTTACTGGTCTGGCTGCCGTCGCCAGAAAATAACAGGAGGTGTGGGTGAGTAGAGGAATGCCCTGGCCAGCAATGAAGTAGGGTGGGGCGGTGCGGCCTGTGCGGCAGCACAGCCGGTCAAGGGAGGCGGGAGCAGGCAGTCCCACCGGAGCTGGTTTGGGCGGCTGGAGCAAGAAGATCAGCTATTGAAGAAGCAGCACAACCGTTGGATTAACATCTAACGGTCACTGCTGCTAGAATCGTTTGTGGACTAAATTTGAATCGTTTGTGGACTAAGTTGACAAAGCCAAAGTACACGTCAACCTAGTAGACCCACAAGTCAGCCACCAAATCTGTCCCAAACAGCGTACAGCCCGAAATTTCTAGCCAGATTCAAATTAATTTTAAATATAAATATACCTTATTTTAAATTCAATGAAATTTTAACTGCAAAAAAACAATGAAATTTAAAATATCAAAATCCGAAAGAAAGTATTTGGGAACTAATTGCCTGTTTGCTGTATTTTTTTCATTTTATAGCCCATTTATTATTACTTATAGCCCATTTATTATTACTTATAGCCCATTTCTTATTACTTATAGCCCATTTTCTGGGCAAAATGCATTCCTCCTCGTCTTGAAAGATTTTCCCAAGCAGGCGTAGAAAAGCAAGTAGGCCTATGTTGGTTATTCTCGCAAAAACAAAATAGCTGGCTAGCCATTTTTCGTAAAGGAAAAAACAAACTGGGCTGGTCATGTGCTAAACATATGAAATAAAAGCACTGGGCTAGGCAGACCACGGTGCCGCACAACCCAGTTGATACCCTTCTCCGTCCCGAAAAACAAAATTATGCAGCTCTTTGGTCCCTCTTGTCATCCTCACCATGTACAGTCATCTCCTTATTCTTCTCGGTTGTTGACCATGTTGACAACATCGGAGGGCGGCGCCGCGGGGAGCGAACCTAGGCGGAGGACGATGGTGAGACCTCGGACGGGAACGAACAGGAGCCGGGGAAGATCACAGCCAGCCGTGGGAGGCGGGAGCAGGCGGTCCCGCCGGCGCTGGTTTGGCTTTGGTGGCTCGAGAAAGAAGAGACTGAAGAAACGCGACAGACGTCGAATGTCAATCGAACGGTCAAGGTTGGCACAATCATTTTTTGACTAAGCGGACACCAAGTAGCATACTTTTTTATATATAGGAAGAAAACTGCGAGGAAAATGCGTTCGTCTGTCGTCCTCCTCACAGGGAACGTTCGCCACATAAGTGACTAGCACCCTTGGTTTTCAACCGAGAGGTCTTGGGTTCGAGTCCGAGGAACTCTCGTTTTTGTCCTCCTTCCTTCCTCGCAAAAAAAGAGAGAAAGAAAATCAAAGACTTGGGAAGGCGTACAGAACAAGCTAGTGTACCAGTAAAGAGACGTTGCCGAGTTTTAGAAAAAAGAAAGACGTGCTCCTGTAGCTGGTTCGAATCCAAACCTAGACTATGACTATATATGGTGCTATGCTACTCTGCAAGTAATGAAACTGACATATCCAACGTTCGCTTCTCCTCTTCTCTACTTACTCTGCCTAGCATCAGAAGCTCTGGCCGCAGCAACCATGTCCGCTGGCTGCTCGTCCACCTTCTCTTCAGCAGGCAACAACCAGATATGCGCCAAGTCGCCACCCGTACCATCGCCTGTGGGTCTCATCACATCCCCGCCGGCACGCGCACCGCAGACGATTGCTCATCGCAACCTGCTGCTGTTGGTGTGGTGCCACTGCTGCAATTCACGCAGAGTCATCTTTCGCGCCTCAACCACAATCTGCAACCCTGGCCGAGTCTTCTACAAATGCTCGAATCATGGGGTAATAATATGTTTAAGTGTTGTTCTGCTACTTTCAGTTGCTGATTTTTTTAATAGTTTGGTTGATGATCTTCCAATTTGATTCGTGCGTAAAAGGGAAGATTCGTGTGATTTGTATTTACGGGAAGTTCTTGATGTTGGGGAATGCAACTATGCTGATTATTTGGTTAGCCGAGGAATCCCAATACCAGCAGGTTGGGGTGTTGGACAAGTAATGAAGGAGCGGCAGAAGAGGAAGATGCATAGTAGAAGGTTAAAGATGCAGTTCCTCGATCATGGCCAAGCAACAACTGCTGAACGGCCTTGACAAACAATGAGGAGATGAAAGAGCTTGTGAAGATAATGGGGAAAATCGATGTGCTCTGTAGGATGATTGTCTCTTTATTTGCAGTGTATGTAGCACTCGTGATGTATTCAGTGGCTAGGACATGAGCACTTTGCTGAAACTAGTAATGAATGAAACCTGTGTAGCAGGCTGGGCGTAGTGTTGTGAACATCTAATGATTTCTATTAACGGAAATCAGGGGGTATCCCCTTTTGCTCATATAAATAAATAAATAGCAGAGGCCCTGTCGGGTCAGCTTTGTTCTCATTCAAAGACGTCGAGCAAATTGCAGTCCAACAGCAAACTATGTCATCAAATTCAAGTTTCACAGCCAAATATGAGTACAACTAAACAACAATGTCATCATGTTTTATTTGTCATACAATCACCAAACACAAATCAGCATACATAACAAGTGATGTTCTCACAACAAAATACTAAACAACATGTTCATCAGGTTTCAGTTGTCATAGCAAACACAATTTCACATAGTAGAAAAAATGTCTTCTGACAGGCAAATACGACAAAAGCAATGTAATCATCATCTGCAACAACAACGTCAACATATTCGCCATGTGTATCAGTCTGAATCGTAACTCCCCACGGTGTCATCTTCTTCTTCATCCTCAACGTCCTTGAACATTGGCTTCTTCTTGATCAACTCTTGTATGTCCACAGCACGACAGGCAATCTTTTCGCCGGCATCATTGACGTGATGGTTCTCAAAGATATTAGGAACATCTGTGTTATCTTGTACATCAGGAGCAGTGTAAGCATCATCTTGTTGTGCAACTTAATTAAACGAATTCCTCTGCTCAAACCTTTGCAATACTCTCCAGTCATCGCTACGTGCAAATGTGTCTTCCAAGAAAAATATCTGTGTTGCTTGAGTTGCCAAAATAAAAGGCTCATTGGTGCGGTGCGCCGCCTTGACATTGATGGATTTGAAATAATCATCAGCTCTGGGTTTTGCGATCTGGAAAACAGGTTATACCAACGACAAAGACAATGAACCACACACCAATGATCCTCGAAATGGAGATATCTGCAACTGAACAATGTCATTATGTTAGCATACATTTCAGTTGTCTCTTTGTCATATGTATCCATGCTCATGATGGCACTTTTTGTGTCTTCTGCCTTCGTCTCGTGCAAAGGGTGTTGTAGCGCACATCTCCAACAACGCAAGATTCATAATGTCTTACCCAAGTATCGGGACCCATTGCTAGTGAGTAAAGGGCATCATCAACTGCCTGCCCATCCTCCGCATCTTCTTAACCTATGGTTAGAAAATAGACAAGATCATCATCTTATGTACTCAATATATTAAAAAAGCGACGATGCAATTCAAAAGCTTACATGGTTCTTGAACCATTTCGCAAATCCTGCCATAACCAGTTTGTCAATGTTTCTTGGATTTTGCGGCAATAACTCCTCTTTGTAGATGCTGCACAACATAGTGATCGCGTCAAACATCTAAATATATAAGAATGTGCTGCAAGTTTAGTAGATTACGATGTATAAGCTGCAGTACTGCACTTACTTGATATAAGGTAGTATCTCAGGACAGTTATTCAACACATACCAAACCATTTTGTCCAAATCTTTAGGTTTGTCCTCTTGTCGACTCTTCCCTGTAACTCGAACAGAATAATCGAAAACATTGAGCCCGGGATTGTCTTCACCCACCTCTTTGCTAAGATGATCAGTTGTTTCAATGTATTTTGAGCAAAATGTCAACGCTTCTGTAGCAATGTAGGCCTCTGCAATGGAACCCTCGGGTCTAGCTCTGTTCCTAACATAGCCCTTGAAAGTGCCTAGCCGCCTTTCAATAGGGTACATCCAGCCATCTTGTCTTGGACCTCTAAGTAGTGCCTCATCAGGTAGATGAACAGCCAAATGCACCATCACATCAAAGAAGGCTGGAGGATATATCTTCTCAAGGTCGCATAGGATAGTTGGTATCTTGTCTCTAAGATGCTCCAAAGCATCTATCCCGATATTTCTCTGCAGAGTTCCTGAAGAATTGTCCCAACTCGCAACTGCTCAGTATAAGTCGCGGCCCAATCCTCTAAGGATAACAGGTAAAACCCTTTGAAGTAGGACGTGGCAGTCATGAGTTTTCAACCCTTGTACCTTGTTTCCATCTGCATTGACTCTCCTTTCAGGGTTGGAAGCAAATCCATGTGGGAATCTCACACGTGAGGACCTCAGAATTCTTTTCTTTTACCTTGTCCAAGGCGTACACAGTGGTGCCATATCCCATGGTTTACCTTCATCTTGCACTGCAAATCCTTTATGATACCAGTGTGTCAAATCAATCCTAGATTTTAAGGTATCTTTCGTCTTGCCTTCAATGTTAAGAAGTGTGCCGATAATGCTGTCACATATATTTTTCTCGATGTGCATCACATCAAGATTATGCCGCAGATCCAAATGTTTCCAATACTCCAAGTCCCACAAAGTGGACCTGTGGGTAAACAATAATCTCTCCTCTACCGTGCCACGCTTCCTTTTCCCGCTACCATTACCAGGATGGTTTCCTGGTGTAATATGCTTGACCTTCTCTAATTCCACTTGTAAATCATCGGTGGTGAGCCTCTTTGGCGCATCACGATTTTCATGCTTTGCATTGAACACATGTCTTCGGTACTTTCTAGGATGCGGCTTGTCCTTGGCAAGGAAACGGCGATGTCCAATGTAACAGATCTTGCTAAGTATTGCGTATGACAACGGATTCCTGTCACATCAAACACATGCATTGTAACCATGTGTCGTTCGCCCTGACATAGTGCCCAAAGCCGGATAATCATGGATGCACCAAATTACAACAGCACACAGAAAGAAATCAGCTGGTGGGCTGCTATATAGGTCTCGAGTGAGAACACCCTTCCATAGCTGTTGAAGTTCCTCCACAAGAGGCTCCATGAACAAATCAAAATCCTTTCCAGGACTTTTTGGACCTGGGATGAGCAAGGCCATCATGTAGTTCGATTCTTTGGTGATGACATTTGGAGGCATGTTGTAAGGGATAACAAGCACTCGCCACATGCTATATGTGGCGCCACGGTGGCCAAATGGTTTAAATCCATCGAAGCTAAGCCAAGTCTAATGTTTCTCGGGTCAGCAACAAACTCTTTGTGTTTATCATTGAAGCTTTTCCACTCACTACCATGAGATGGATGGCTCATTACATTCTGATCTCTGTACTCCTGGTTCCTAGAATGCCACAGTACATCCTCTCTTGTTTCAGCATCATGAAACAACCTCTGCAATCTTGGTGTAATTGGAAAATGTCTCAGAACATTATGAGGAACCCTCTTCACAGCATCGCCATCTTTCCATCTTGATGATTTGCATTTCGGGCATTCACTTAAGTTGGCATAATCCTTCCGAAACAGAACACAATTATTCTTACAAACATGGATCATATCATATCCAATTCCAACTACATGAAGGAAATTCTTCATTTTACTGTAGGTGTGTGGCAGCTCAGACGCATCTGGGAAAGATTTGTGGAAAGAGCCAACATTGCATCGAATGATTTGTTGGTCATCCGCTCAGATGTCTTCACCTGAAGAAAGATGACCATAGCTGAGAATACTGACAGCTTATTTCCTGGGGTGACAGCAATGTTGAAATTTTCCAACATGCAGGCCCACCGTTTTTCTTCTGTAGGTGAAAGTTCAAGGAATGCACGAGCATTTCGTAGCATTGTTTCAATGTTGGTCAAACTCACTGGCTCCGCCACCACCACCACCTCCTCCTCTTCCACCTAAGCATCAGGCAGATCAAGATGGTGAGCTACTGCTTCCACATAGTCAATAACATTGACGTTCACATCTTCACCATGATGAACCCACCTAGTATATGTGATCGACATCCCATACAAGTGTAGATGATTTTGCACAGTTGACTGGGGTCTTGTAACTGAATTCATACAACTTCTACACGGGCAGAGCACATCTGATTTCGGACCACCGTACTCAGCTCTGATAAAGTTCATGAAGTTTTCAACCCCCTCGACATATGCAGCGCAGAATCTTCGAGCAGAAGTTATCCAAGTCCTGTCCATCTGTTAGACATATATGCTTTTTTATGAAGTCCAGAAAAAATATATGCTTTTTTATGAAGTCCAGAAAAACATATATGCTTTTTTATGAAGTCCAGAAAAAAATACCTAGGTTGATGTCTAAAGCTTTGGCAAGATATTTGGACGAGCAGATCTAAGTAACGAAATATATGTAAAGCTAATTCAGCAAACAGATTTGAGTGCAAAATTATGGCAGGCTGTTTCAGCAGTCAATGAGGCCGAGCACACAGCCATCGAACTATCGAAGGCCACCGCAGCAACAAAGATCGAGTATAAAACGATGTAGAGCTATTTCACCTAACAGATTGGCTACTAGACCATGGCAATCTATGTCACAATAAATATATCGGAGGATATTTTAGCAACTAATCGGCCTTGGCATGCCATCTCAGCTAAGCAGATTGAGTGCAGAACAGGGCAAGGAAGCTTCTTAAGCAGAGCATATTGACAGTAAACTACTTCGGCAAACAGTGAGATTAACAGCGCCTATCAGCTAACATTCAGCGCTACACCCACATGAACGGGGCCTCAGTCTAGAATGCGCGTACCGTGGGAGAAGCTAACCGCCGTGCGTCTCCACATGAACGTCGCCAGCGGTGGCGGCGCTGACCGCCGTGCGCCTCCACAAGAACGTAGCTAGAGGTGGCGGCGCAGCTAGAGGACGGCAGTCTACGAGAGCGTACTGTGGGAGCGAGAGGATCGCCGTGCGTCCCCTCGACGAACCGCGGCGCCGACGTATCGGCGCAGCGGGGAGGGCGGCTTTGGTGGAGCGAATGGAGTGGAGGGGGGATGGTGGGGAGGAGGGTTTGGGGAATATTTGGCAAGGGCGGTTGAATCAATTTGGGGGAATTTTTGTGTGTGGGGGAGGATTTTCGCGCTGTGGGCGGGGAGTTTGGCGCATGGTCGGTTTCTCCAAGTGCAGTCCCACGTGTCAGTGAAGAGGCAAACCGAAGCGTGTTCCGTTTGCGTGAGCCGTCTGCAGGACCGAACGTGTGTGGGGTGCAATGCGACCGCGACAGGAGTGCTGTGAGTGTACCGCCTTTTCTCCTTTTAAACTAGGTGCTTCGCCCCTCAAAAAATGTTGCTTCGCGATCCATCGATACTACTACTAGTAATTCGGTAATCCGACTAAAAGCAGCGGCGGCGGGTCACCCGCGATATCTTTGGGAGGTTGGCTTAGTTGGGTTTTTTAGATTTGTCTCGGTTCAATAAAAAGCAGAGTTGGTGATGATGGTGTGCCTGTTATCCTGCAATATAGGCCGTCCGATCTATATCTAACGGATAGGAAGGAAACCATGACAATTTACCCGCACTCCTCTCCACATTTGCAGATAAGGCTTTCCCTCATTCATCCTTTTCTCCCACAAGATCTTGATCTTCCGTGCAACGCACGGGCATCTTGCTAGTACTCCTACAATATGTATATTATTGTGAAAGTTCATATACACCGGCCGAGATTAATGCAAACACGACAGATTTTCATTACATTTCGAACTTTTATAGGACAGAAAAATAAAAGAAACCCGACCCTAAACCTATTCTACGGCGGCGACCGACGTCCATGTACGGGGGCGGGGTTCAAGACCCGTGAAGTGAAGGTGCGGTCTCCGGCAAGGAAGAGTAGAACACGGGATACGGACCGGCCAGTTGGCACACCATGCTCTGCCGCCTCCCATGCCCTACTCATCCTCGGAGGAGTCCCCGACCTCGGCGGTGCTGGACGTTGGACGGCGGCAAGTAGGACGCGTGGCTGACGGTGCTCCCTTCGTTGGCCGCCAGCGTGGCCACCGCTTGTGCGGTCGCGTCCGCATCCGGCTACGCCGCTATTGCGTCGCGAGAGGCGACTTGAGCGAGGGCGGCAACCTCGAGCTTCATCCCCGAAGACAAGCTCTCCCGCAGAGCGTTCGCACTTGCGGTCATGGCGGATGTGGTGCCAGGTAGGAGGATGATGCGCTATGGTGTGCAGGTTAGCTGGGCGTTGCCGCTTTAAGTAGCGCATTCCGGTTAGGCCAAGCGTCCGGGTGCGTCATTAAGTCACCGGAGTTGGTTCCTCGGGCACCGAGCCTCTTAACGACGACATACGAACGGACGACATGAATGTGGGCAGCTGGCGCCGGCTGGGAACGCACCGCGCGACGGCGCGAGGGACGAGGGCTTTGGTGTGCCAGGGTAGTCAGCTGCGGTCGTGGCAACGTTGGAGATGCCCTTTGCTCAAATGCGATCCCCGCATGTCATTGAAAAAGCAAGACGACCCGGCATGGTCTCAGGTCTAGAGGATGCAGTTGGCCGCGCTACACCACTCCGCGGACGCGTCGCGGCGCCCCGTGCATCCTCGATGAGCCGGGTGGGGTGTGTTTGGATTGTGGCCAAAGTGCACCTTACCCAAATTTTTGTCATGACCCAAAGATTGGTCTTTGTTTGGATGGTTGCCATTTCTTTGGCATGCCAATGAACTCTAGCCAACTCTAGTTCATTTTTCTTGCCAATGTCGGCCAAATCATGGGCAACGAATACCTCAACCAACATTTTGGCTGCCCAATGCTTTGATGGGGCAACCTTGGGCACAAACCAAACATACCGTTGGTCGTGCCACAGCACTAACGCCACCCTCGGCACACTGAAACCGACCGTGTCTATCGACGATATGAGCGTGTCGCTCACCACGGTCGCCGTGTCCAGAGGCGGTGCTGGAGCTGCGCCCTGTTGTTGGCCCCAACGACCCACATGAACGGTTGTCGGTGGCGAGAGGAGGTCGTGGGCCAGCTCCTTGATTGGACTAGTCTGCGCTATGTCGGTTTCCCTGTTTTCCCGGCCATATTCGAGCGTCAGTGCTCCGTGTTGCGCATTAGGCCTTTCACTATGTAGGCCAAGCGAGACAACTTATTGTTTATTTGAGCCATTCAAGTGTAATCATGTGGCGTTTGCTTATTTCTCATTCCGCTCCAACCCTCTTCTCCATCGATCATGTCGCCCTCCAGTCGAGTCCATCCTCCCGCATGCCTCATTTGAACATTTCGCCGAGTATCATTCGCATTTACCCACCCTAGTCATCTATCAATAGATCTCCGGACCCCAAGATGAAATCGAGAGGGAACGAGTGGGGACACGTGATACCTAAGGCGGATTCAAAAGTTTGAACCGGTGATCATAGCATCCGCAAATCATATATAAAGGGTATTCAATGTTCGTTTCATTTTTTAACGTACAATATACTCCCTCCTATCCTTTCTACTTTACATACTATGATAGGAGTATAAGTTTTATGTGTAGTCAAAGTATCTCTACTATGATGAAAAAGGTATCAACATTCAACAACGCACAATCAATATTGTTAGATTCGTACGTACTCCTAGACTTCTACTCGAGATGGTTTCCAATTTGACTATTGACAAGGTTAATAGTACTCCTTTCACATAGGTGAGTAAGTCATCTTAGGCTATGCACCGTGACCAAGGAGGAGGGGAAAACGAGAGACATTAATGTTTATTTGCTAATTAATAGTATTGCATGCAATGAACTAACCACTGCATGTCATGTTTGATAGTCTCAGGTCATTAAAAGCATGCACACCCTCATCTCTTATTGGTTCATATGTCAAGAAACAAGAAACGAGGTAGAAGTTAATGCACCGCACCTACGTGTTTTGGGATTATTTGGTTTTCGTAAGATGACTTACACACCTACGGAGGAGTACATGAGATGTATAATGTGAAAATTATATCATTGGAAACTCCTTTCACATACGAAATTGACCATATGATTTGTGTAAGTTGCATGCCATATATTATTACTCTAACATTTGGTCAAAGTTAGCCTCGAAAAACGCACTAGACCCTGTATGCTTTGTGTAAGTTGCATGTCATATATTATTACTCTAACATTTATGTAAGTTGCATGTCATATAGTATTATTACTCTAACATTTGGTCAAAGTAGTATAGTGGAAGTGGATCCTCTGACGTAGGTATCCCTGCCTTACCCTCCCTTTCGGTCACTTACTGGCGGACCCCATGCTTGCTAGGCCCCGCATGTCAGTTACTCAATGGGTTCGGCCACGTCAGGGGATCCTCATCCGTAGTATACTCCGTCTGTTTTTATTTACTCCGCATAAAATGGACGGAGTGGTGGTATAATAAATGACGCGGGTGGGGGGGCAATGCTACGTAAACAATGTTACGTCTTTTACGTAAAGTGCAACGTGGATAATTAGTATTGGACAAGGGGGAGGAAGGGGCCCCACCCACCTGGGACGCTGGTTTGCTCTCAACTGCGGTCCCACAAGCGAGCGAAAACGCAAGACGAAGCGTGTTCCATTCGGTGAGCAACATGGAGGGTCCAGCATGCCGGGCTTCAATGCGAATGCGACAAGAGCGATGTACAGTCAAAACCGATTGACCGGTCGTCACCGGAACTACTATACACACCAGAACCTTCGCTGCTCGGCCTACACCAGCCACTGCCCTAAAACCACACCAAATCTGCAGCCCATTCCCCCACCTTTCAATCCCCTAGCCCGCATCAAGCGTCCCCTAGTTCGCAGGAAAGCCATGGTGCTCCGCAAGATCACTTACTACAAGATGCTGACGCCGGAGCGCCGCGCAGAAATCTCGGCGGCGATCGGCGCCACAGACCTCCGTTCCAAAGCTCGCTTTGCGGCGGGCCAATCCCTGAGTTCTCTGGAGCCAAGCTACGAGGAGGAGGAAGCCGATCCATTGTTCGCTGCGGAGGTCGCGGCGCGAAGGCCCCGATGGGTATGAGGCGATGGGCGCCGACTTCGTGCGGTGTCCGAGTCCCCATGGTGCAAAGCGGACCAGCGGTTCAACATGGCGATACTAAAGGAGGACCGGAGGCGAGGCTCAACTCGGCGCGGGCGTGCTCATGCCGCTGCCATCGAGGCTCTCCCGCAGCGGAACCGGATGTCGTGGATGTGAACCGGCGGCGAGGCTCAACTTGAGGCGGAGCGCGCGGATGCCGCTGCCATCGAGACCCTCCTGCGGCGGTGCGGACGTCCTGGACATGAACCGGGCGGCAGGGGCTCGACTTCGACGCAGAGAGCGCGGATGCCGCTCTCATCAGCGCCCTCTGCGGCGGAACCGAAGTCTGGACTTGAACCGGGCGGCGGAGGCTCGACTCGACGCGGAGCGCGCGGATGCCGCTGCCATCGAGGCCCTCCTGCAGGCGGAACCGGACGTCCTCGACTTTAACCAGGCTGTGCTCTCGTCCGTGCAGAGCGCCCGCATGCTCCACTTTAATGAGTAGCTGGAGGCCGAGGACAACCACGGTGCGGAGACACACGTCGGCAGCGACGGCTGGTTCGCGCCGACAGCCAAAGACAACGAGGCTGTCTCTTTCCGCGAGCAGTGATAGTTTTTCTTTATGTTCTTGTTTTTATGGATCTTTTGCTGTGTAAAAACATACTATTTGTTATGCAAGTCGCCTGACTTGGGTCAGTCTACCATTTCAGGCGGTTGGATGAATATCCTACGTCTCCTAACCCTTCTTTCCTTCTTCCTCACCTCTTCTTCTTCCCCAACAGACCACCGCACGGGCCGTACTAATACTCCCCAACATGCGGTTGGATAAACATACTCAATGAACGAAAATTATGTGTCAGCGATAGGATGGCTGAGTTTGGTTTGTTCAAATGCGACAGCACATGTCAGTGAGGGTGCGTTCCCTTGGTTGGGTTTGCGGCGTGCAGGAGCGACTGTGTGAGGGTGCGGTGCGACCGCAGCGTGCAGGAGCGACCGTGTGAGGGTGCGGTGCGACCGCAACAGCCGTGCGCAAGTGTACCTCCTTCTCATTTTGAAAACTTTAGGCAAGCTTGGCAAAAATGTGTGGCGAAGTTTGGCAATGCAAGGCCTAGACCCAAACAGGATAAGTATGTACGTACTAGGAGTACTAGTGTTAAAAAAGAAAGGCGGGGTTTTCCTTCGTGGGATTTAATCGATACAAATCCTCGTTTCACGTGTCAATTAATGCGTATTTTTTTCTCGAAAGAACAAAGAGCTAACCATCTCACTCCTCATCGCTTGATTAATGCAGCGCCATGCAAACGAACCTTCTCACTTCCGCATGCATGCATGGGATATTAATGTCCTAGGTTGCTAACCCCATCAATTTTGCCTCGATTAGTGTTAGTGGCCCTTTGCAAATTGTAATTTTGATATACTGGCCTTGTGTACAAAAAAATGGAGGTAGTAACTATATTTGAATTCCTTGCCCATTGCGGTGACATCGACTTTTTTTTGTGGTTTGGAGAAGTGCGTTCGACGGAGAACGCCATTGAGGCAGACCACGGTAAGTTCTTCGCAAGTGCCGCGTGCAAGCCGAGTCAACCAACTTATTTGCATCCAGGAAGTCCTTTACTAGTACTACTACTAGGAGTACCAGTGCGGTGAGATGGCTTCTCGAAGAAGACGATGGAGAAGCGGAGTCAGTGAAGAGTGAAATGATAGTTGCTTCATCCGTGCTTTGTGATTTGACGCCTCACTGCTTTGTGATTTGTGATAGAAGGGACAGGGGAGTAGACTTTGTGCTCTATACTGTACTACATGCGTCCAAGCATGGGAGAAAGAGGAGAGGCGTTGCATTTTTCTATTCCTTCAATCAGTCAATCAGGGAGCTTCAGTTCCATCTTTCTGTCTTTGGCAACACCGTCCACAATGGTTCCCACGATGCCAAAAGCTATTTTCACATTTGGCTACACATTATGGATGCCCTTAACCATACCACTTGGTTTTGCTCCTGTGTGCTATCTATACAAATCTCAATTATATTGATCTAAAAAATTATAGAATCAAAGATTAGTAAAAAGGAGGTGATTTTGCCGCGCAGATGGTGGGGGAGGTTTCTTATTTTCGGAGGACGTTGTCCTGGCTGTTTGCTAACATGTGGTCCCACGTGTCAGTGCTTTACCAAGTTGATCCGCGTCCCACATGAGGCAGAACAACGGTAGAAGCAACCCGTGGTTAAGTTGAAGAAGATGAGGGAGAAGCGGATTCAGCAACGAGTGAAATGATGGTTGCTTCGTCCCTCCAACTTCTTTTTTTAGCATTATTACTTCGTCCCTCCAACTTAACTGCGGGAAAGGTGCATATTTCTGATTTGACGCCTCATTGCTCATTACTACGCGGCGCCATGGTGGGTGCTTCACCCGGCTGCTCTGCATTGTATTCGGTATGGCACGTGGACCCGGTAGCTTGATGTCCCACATGTCGTGAACAGGACTAGAAGATTTATGAAAGCGGCGCCCACTCTTCTGACGGAGGAGTAGGCGACACGACGGCCCGATGAACTGTCACTTGTACTATATAGTACTATAGTTTTGCTGTTTCGCACGATCCATCGATACAAACCCGATTAAGCAGGAAAAGGCGGGATTTTTCCCACGCGGTAGATGATCTTCGCCATACATTTCAAAGGCAATTTTAATGTATGCAAACTGAATAATTATAAGTAACAATATGATATCTAGTAAAACTAAAACACATATGATTTATTGTGTTAGAGTGTAGTAGTAGTGCTGTATTGCATAGTTGTTAGATGTAACATGCGAGCGTGTAGAGATGTAGTTTTGGAGGGCCTCTGAGAGAGAAAAGCATATACGATCACCGAACTTCAGAATAAGCTGATTACGGTCACTATATATGTTTTGCGGTGCTTATCCGGTCACTTGCTCATAGTTTAGCATCGGATTGCACTCTGTTGACCGGCCAAATAGTCTGCGTGGCGCCATGTTGACTAGTTAAATTGACCACATTCCTTGTGGGTCCCACCTGTCAGTTCGCATAGGGAAAAGGTCAGGTAAACACAAATTTACGCAGGCGCGACAAGGCTCCAACCCGTGCGTGGGAATCACCTGGTTGTGTATGTGTCTGTCAGGGCCTGATGTGTGCGCATGCATGTGTAGGTTGAGCACTTGAGCGTGAGAGTGTGTGTTGGTCATGTGTTGTACTGGTGTGTGCATGCATGCGTGCGTGTGTGCGTGTGAGTGTTGCGTGCGTGCGTGGCTGCGTGTGTACGTGTGAGTGTTGCGTGCGTGCGTGGGTGCATGTGTTTGTGTGAGTGTTGCGTGGATGGAGTTCGTGTGCATGCGTGCGTGTGTGTATAATCACCACACCAGCTCCTGTGTGTTAAAACAGACGGCTCAGCATACCAATACAAGGCCACCTTGTCCGTTGTGCCCGCGGTCATGACTTCGAACCACCTTCAAAATATTTTTTTGTCGTTTGTTTTCATTCTTACAAGCAAGATGCCCGTGCGTTGCACGTAACATCAAGATGCATTTGTATGACTTGTTTATCTTGTGAAAGAAAAGGATGAACAAGGGAAGGCCTTATTTGCAAATGTGGAGAGGTGTGTGGGTACCTTTTTGCAAAATTGCCATACTTTCTTTCCTATCCGTCAAATATAAATCGAACGGCCTATATTGCAGGATGGCAGACACACCATCATCACCAACTCTGTTTTTTATAAGAGTGTATTATATATATTTTATAATAGTGTAGATGTAGAGTAGATACAAGTCGACATGTGGGCATGATGTTAGTGAGATAATGCGATGCAACACTAGAGGTGCCACGTGGAGCGTTTAACTGGTCAACTAGTCATGTCATGAGCAAATACAAAGTTGTACGGTGAGCCCGTGACTGTATAATAACCACTAAATGTAAACGGTGACCGTAATGAGTGGATTATGAAGTCCAATGTATGTATCGTGCTTTCGCTTCAAATACAATGATCGTCATTGCATATATCGCGAGAGAAAGATGAAACACGCGTGACTTTTCTTGGGGCTTACTTTTAGAGGACCTGGAGATAGTTTTATGTGCATACGTGAAAGGGGCATACCGGGGGGGGGTATGCGATGGAGAGAGAGATGCTCTTCGTTTCTCTTTATTATGACTAACTTTGTATATAGTATAAAATATACAAATTCACAGTGCGGAATAAATATCATTGTGGGCACCATGCAATGCAAATTAGCGTTCGTACTCCTCCATATAACTTTGTAATGTTGTATATATGTAGAACCTCTAAAATAATTTTTTGGCCACACTTTATTCAAAAGGAATGTTGTATGCGAAATAAACGTGAAGAGAGGGCTTTTAGATCAATGGGGTACGTGATGTAACATGTGTGAATGTGTAGTTGATGCATTTGGCGGGGCCTAGAGAGGTATGTGTGTGTATTACGATTCGAGAGAGGCATGGATAGAGGGCCGACGGGGGGGGGCGTGGGAGAGATAGCACGAGAAATGAGAGTGGTCTAGAGAGAGAGCGAATATGACGTCACGACAAGAGATTCCATTCCCTTGAGTGTGTATATGCAAGGGGAGGAATAGAGGCACCAGGAGAAATTTTGTGTGTGGTGTTTGTGTTGGTATGTGTGGGTGTGAGAAGATAATGAGGCGTGGGGCAGAGGGTGTGTCACGCGTGAGGTCCGTGGGTCGAGGTGAGGCCCTTCGTTCGGTTCCGTCCTGTGCCACATTGGTCGGCCTATGACACATTTAGGAAGACCCATGGATGACTAGTCGTACAAGACAAAGATAGCAGAATTGTGAAGGACTCTGTGTCCACTGACAAAGCCGGCTAGGATTTGTAACCCTAGGTTCTTGGACTAAGATAACCCCTTTATCTATGATATTACTATTCATCCAACCTAACTTTAAGGGGCATCCTACAAAATGCTCTGCTAGAATCATACTCGTCGATTAGGAAGAGAGGTGTGAGATAATGCATGAGAGACAGGCGTAAAGATAATGTGCGTACATGAGACACTTAGGCAGGTCCATGTATATAGAAAGGGTCGATGAGGATTGTGCGTGTGTATGTTTGCGAGAGGAAGAGTGCTTGTGATAAAGGTTAGTGAAACCAGTTGTAAATGGTTACGAGAGGGAGGGAGGGTTATATATAGAGCATGTGTGCGAGAAAGACACCTCGGGAGAGAGTGTGTGAGCATGTGTGACAGACCACCGATCGAGAGTGAAACTACACGTAAAAGACTGCTCTACACATTGATTAAAGATATAAATTGTATCCAAATATTAGGATGGGATCATGATATTTGCAATTAGCGTAAGGCGGTCATTGATCCATCAGACATCTAGATTCTATCGAATTTGAGCATGTCTATGTTATTATTCGACACAATTGATCCACATAGTTAGTATTTTGAACTCCAGACAATGCATCGCTTTAGCAATCGAATATAAACGTGAGTATAGTTCATGTTGTGTGTGTAAAACACATTATACATAATGAAAGTTACACAATGGACATTTATAAATAGCTACCTATGAACTAGCATACATTTGAATTCAACCTAAGGTGGTTTAAAAATCGAATTCAACATGAAGTCCATTCAATTATTTGAATTTGATATCATGGCATTTGTAAACCATACCTAAACTATGGGGGTACCAATCTTTGCTCTGATTTTGTACATAATAGCATATGTAGTCGTGTACAAAATAGATTCAAATTTAGCTCCTCCATTCCAAAATAATCGTAGTTATAGGATTTTCAAGTGTCAAAATTTCAAAAGGAAGCGGATAATTTAATGAGGTTTTCAAACATACAAGGTCAAATATAACGTTGTCTATTTAGGTCAATCCTCATAGTTCAAGAGTACTCTAAGCGTGAATGCTTGTGTTTCAAAATTTCAAGCGAAGCGCCAAAGAGCCTCTACTACTTGAAACCGCGAGAGACCAATGTTTGGTAGTACAAGGAAATTACTTTTCTAATAACTCCGACTGTGAAACCTACAGGCCCGACGTCCAAAGGTCTAAACGGGGTAGGTTTGTAGCTTCATCTAGGCGCCACGCAACCGCCTCCGAAAAACATTCATACACAATGGCCGCCTAAGCACACATGCGCTGCCAAAATCGCTCCGCCCACTATTTGGGACACCAGGATTACCATCCTACCCCGACCCATGATGAGGTCCGAAATTTAAGAGGGGGCAAAGTTTGTACTTTCCCCAAATTTCAAACAAGCGCGACCCATCTTCTGTTCAAAAAGCCAAAAACAAGTGCGCCCTGCATCAAACATGGTTCCCCCACCGCCCGATTCCCCATTCAGTACTCCATGGGGCCAAAACTACCTCTCCACCAGCCATGAAACCCGGCGTCCTCCGTCCGCCACCCCATCCCACCCATCAACCGCCGCCCTCCTCCATCACGCCGGAGCCGATACCCTGACGTCGTCGTCCACCGCAACCTCAACAGCAAAGCCCTCCACGGCTAGTAGTTGAAGATGAGGCCGAGCCGTCCGTACCCGAGCCAGTTCAACCACGCCGTCCTGCGCCTCACCGCTGCCGCTCCAACATCGCCACCCTCCACCGCACCGGAGTTGTTCCTGCTACGCCGTCCTTCGCCGCCTCAGATCTGCTTCCCGTCCGCCGACATACGGCCACGGCAACACAGTCAACAATTTGGCCATGGATTCATCCAAGCCTGCACCCTCCAGAACATCGGTTTCCCCGGTAAAAAGAAGAAGATCAACGTGACATGTGGAGGTGACCACACCGGCAACCGAAGAAGGTACTCCTCTTCCCATATTCGTGCAAATATTATGTCTCTGCTTGCACGGTATTCATCCCACAGAAGACACTAGTTAACCGCTTCTTCTTGATACTAGATGTTACTAGTAACTCGCCATGCACAAGGTTTCTCCTCATATACTATTTCACCTTAGCTAGAGGTCTGTCGCCCCCCTGAATTTCAATTTCTGGCTAGTTGATTCCCAATTAACGGAAGCATTCCCTGGCGTAACAGGCGCTAGTACAACTATTACGCCGGGGAGCAGCACCTTGGTGTTTATCTTAGGGGCGTCTGCGGCCTAGAGCTACTGGCGCCTGATCTGGAGGTTGGTCGGGATTAAAGGGATGGCTTGGGGGCGCTGCCAAGCACGGCGGTGGTGTGAGGTCGATGGGAGGCGGGCGGAGGCACGGTGCAGGCCGGTGGTCGCTGGCGGTTCGAGAAAGATCGTCAACAGTGACTGGAGGGAGGTAGACGAAGGCCATCTGCCCATTCCTTATAGATCGAACGGTTCATTAAAAAAATTGACTGACCTATCTATTTTCAGTCGATTGTTATCTTAGATATGACCACATGTGGTGATGTGCTGGAGGAGTACCTACATTTCCTGTGCTCATATATTACAAAATCATACGGAGTAGAATCTAATTTTGTTTGCCATGCAATGTTGTAGAGCTATCATATGTCTCCTGTCATTTATTTTTCAGCCACCTGCTATCTCGCTACTTTTACAAAGGCACTAGTTCTGCACACACTTCATCCATACTCTCACTATTGTGTTTTTATGCAAGGGTATTTTAGAGTCCGCGAAAGGAAGCAAAAAGAAAAGAGACAAGTCGTGCCAGCTTTCTACGCGGCTAGGCGCGGCACGTTACAGCGCTTTAAAGGGTGCAGTGTCAGCAGATGGAGACGGTAAACGTTGCTCTGGAGTTGATGACCTCGCTCGCAATGAACCACCATCCCAGGTGCTTGCTTTAACTTCACGGTGTCATATGTGGTTGCATGTTCCATATGGTGTCTAGCTTGTATTCGAAAGGCCGAAGTCGGTCTTTATTAAGATAAGGAAAGATATTTTTTACATGAACCACCATCCGTGAGCACCGGAAGACAAATAGCTAGTCGAGGCCTTGCCGAGCCAATGACAAGCCCAGCAAAGACAGGCATCACCGAAGCCAACTAAAAGCAGCGATGGTGGCGAAGCAGCCCACTTCCCACCAGGCTCTCAGGTCCTAGATGATCATGTCCACCACTCCAGCCGGATGTCTAGCTTGTATTGCTTCCAATTTGGTTAAATTGCATCTGCTTAGCTTACACATTATACCTTTGAATATGACATGCCTTTTCATTTTTGGTACATACTAGTACATATGTGTATTAACCATGTTCTTACATCAAACTAATGTTCTTGTGTATCCCTCATCAATCACTTATGACGAGGCAGGCCGGCAAGGGACTACTCCTCATTTAAAGAATGCAGATGTCGACCTCCGACATGATTCTCAAGAAACAGAAATGCTAGATGAAGATAGTGAACGTAGCTCTGTAGTTGATTATAACATTTCTCCTACACTAGCATCGCATGTGCTTGCTCTAACTTGGCAGCGTGATATGTGGTTGCATGTTGCATATGGTGTCTAGATTGTAATTCTTCCAATCTGGTTAAACTGCATGTGCTAGTCTGCTTAGCTTATACTCCTGTAAATGTGACATTATACCTGTTAATGTGACATGCCTTCCTGTATTTAGTACATAGTACATCTGTCTATTAAGCATGTCCTTATATAAAACTATTGTTTTTTTTGTATCCCACATCAACCAATATGACGAGACACCTTTAGTATATGCAGTGCGATATTATTTGCATCTTTCATATGATTTATAGCATGCGCTGCTTCTAATTTGTTGAAATTCCATTTATGATGGGACGCTTTTAACTTGGCAGAGTCATATTGGTTGCATCTTTCATGTGGTGTCTAGCTTGCATTGCTTCTTATTTGCTGGAATGGTTTCTGCTTAGTTTACACAAACAGTTGTGAACATGCCATGTCGTCCTGTTTTTCGTACATATTCCATCCTGGTATCATGTGTTTGCCTTACATCAAAGTAGTGATTGTCGGTATCATGCATGAATAAGTTCTGAAGAGAGAATTTTATTGCTTTTTCTTGCCGGTTTTAGTTGACAATTCAAAATCAATAAAGCGGAAGGAAGTTAGGAAGGCAGCGGATAAAGGTGCTCCTTCCAAACGAAGGGCCTCTATAGTTTCTACTCCTCCACACCCCCAAGATGATTTCCAAGACAACACATGCATAGACACTCAACAAAGCTGTGTTTATGATGAGCACGTCTCCCCTAGTGCAGCATCACAGGTGCTCCCTCTAACTTGGCACTGTTATATGTGGTTGCATGTTATGTGTGATGTCTAGCTTGTATTGCTTCTAATTTTGTTGAATTCCATCTGCTTACTTTACACATTATACTTGAATAAGACACATGTTCCTGTTTCTAGAACATACAATATCTGTCTATCACACCATGTTCTTACATCAAATTACTACTGTTGTGTAACCTGCAACAATCACTTATCATAAGACACGTTTGACTACAGAGTGTGATATAGGTTACATCTCACATTCTTTTCTAGCTTGTACTACTAATTTGTTGAAATGGCACTTATGACGAGATAGTTTTAACTTGCTAGAGTGATATTCATTGCATCTTTCATATGGTGTCTAGCTTTCATTGCTTCTAATTTGTTGAAATGCCTTCTCCTTAGTTTACACATCATAAGCTGTGAATATGCAATGCTGTGAATATGCAATGGCACTAATGACGAGAGACCTCTAACATGGTAGTGTGATGTTGTTTGCATCTTGCATATGATTTATTTCTTGTCTTGCTTCACATTTGTTTAAACGCCATTTATTTGAGACAACGTTAACTTGGCAGAGCGATATTTGTAGCATCTTTCATATGGTGTCTACCTTCCATTGCATTGCTTCTAATTTGGTGAAATGTCTTCTTCTTAGTTTACACATCATAGTTCTGGTTATCTCTTCCGTCCTCTTTTTCATACATATTACATCCTCCTATCATGTGGTTGTCTAACATCAAAGTTCAGTTCATCTACATCACGCATCAATTTGTTCTGAAGAACTAAATTGTTATTCGTTTTTCTTGTTGGCTTGATTTAACATGGCACAGAGAAAGAGGAAGAAACACAGAATGGCAGGGAATGAGAAGCGGATGAATCCTGCAGATTCTGCTAGTACTGATGGTGCAATAGAAGGTGAAAGTCCAGCGGAAAATTCTACAAACACGGCATCCCATGCTACACGAGCTGCAAAAAAAGCCAAACAGAAACAAATAGCTGCCACCAAACAAGCAGAGACAGCCCTAGTTCTTGCAACACCTACCATAGTACTACCAGCTGCACGACATACTCGTGCGTCAACTGAGCTAGCAGCACGTTCCCAAGCTCCCTTGCCACCTGACACTACTTCCCAAGCACTCTTGACACAAGACGAGTTGGCAATATCAGATGAACCTTGTGAGCTTCAACAGCAAGAAGGTAGTTCTTTGGAGTCAAATTCTGATTGCATGCTTCTTTATATGTAGTCTCATAGTTTGATGTACCTAACACTTCCTATGTTTGTTGTTGGACTAGCACCTAGGCGCAAGAGGAAACAAACATCGGGATAATGCTCGATAGGTTAACTAAATCTAGAGGAGGAAGAATGGAGATCCGTTTTGAGGCAGGTTTAAAAGGCCACGTGATGCTCTGAGTCAGCCAAGTTAGTATCGAGGCAGCGGTTGCCATTAGGTGTCATGTACGTATCCTCCCAACATGGATTGAGACAGGAATGACAAAGACGAAACCAGTTCAACACTTTCCTCGACCATTTATCTGTAAGTATGGTTATGTATGGAAACTAGTAATATCGTCTTGCTCGTCCCATACTTTCTAGGTTGCGGATAATGAGACTCCCATAATTTTCAACAGATGAGGTTCAAGTTGGATAGCCAAGATGATGCAACTGACAAGCTTGCACCCATGTTTTCAAGTCGCTCTGCGATAGTATCGGTATAACTTGAGGAAAACTCACTTTGAAGGCAAGGCTAAAAGTGAACTTTCCCAAACATCTCCGATGGAAAATATATCGGATGAAGATTGGAGGGCCTTGTTAAACACCGGTGCGATCCAAGTATCGGTACATTATATATATGTGATCAGATCACATGTTGAAGTCCTATTGACACATGTGCCACACAAATCTATCTTCTTGTAGGTGAACTGTTCAAAGAACAAGGCCAACCCGTCGAAAGTGAAATTCAACAGCATTTACGGATCTCGTAGCTATATTGCACACTGCGAGGCTCTTGTAATTAGCTGATGTTTTACTCTTTTCGCTGTACCATATTATCAGATCTATATTGACTAGATCGAAATGCAGAGGAAAGCCCGCAAGGACCAAAAAGTACCCGAACCAAATGCTGTGGAAATCTTTAACGACTGTCACACCAGGAAGAAGAAGGGCATGACTACACCAGTCAAAGCCGCTGTTGTAAGTCCTTAACCCTCATGTCTTTTAACTACTACTTACTCTGACTTGTGCCTTGAACTGCATGGTTTGCAGCCAATGTCTATTACTCTTTTCAATTTTATACACAATTGTCTTAGCGTATCATTGCACCTTACAAGGTTTAAAAGGGAGGAGTGATGTTCCTTTGATCTTGACCCGTAATCTAGTTCCGTGCTAGACTTTCCCACACAACGTTACAATTGCCTGTTTGTCTGTTCTCGGTTGTTTTGTGATATGAATGATGTCATACTATGCTTACCGTATTATAAAGTTCGTCTCTTTATCCTTAGCCCTCAATAAAATGTGAAGAAATAGACAATACATTAGCGATGGTACATGGTCATATGTTTGGTACCTGGTTTTATTATGTACTTTGCAATAAAATACAACTAATATTTTACATGGGTTCACCAGAATAAGTTCTGTATATAGACCAAAGCTATTTTGTTTGGTTTTGCTGCCTCCTTAGTATCTTTTGTTCTGGTACTACTAATGTAAAACCTCAACTTTTCAGCGAGCTATGGAAAAAATGGTGGAACCTCCACCTTCTGAAGGTGGCGAGGCAACTATAACCGCAATGTCAGCTCTTGCTACAGTGGGTCAGTACCTGTCCACTAACAGTGCCAAATGCACGTTCCTGCGTAATACTGGGTTGGTTGTTAAGGCAATATCGTCCAAACTACCTCATGATCAAGATATGCAAGCTCAAAGCAATGATGTATCTGCGCTCCAGACACAAGTCCATTCCATAACCGAGGCCCTTTGTGAAACAAGGAGAAACATTGCTCAATGTCGTCAAGATATGCATGGTTTTAAAACCAGACTATCAGACATTTGCTATGTTGTTCGGGAGCCTAGGGGAAATGAAGGCGAGGGTTATGGTGCTCCATCGGACAATACAACATGAAAACGTAACAGTCAGGTCAAATGAACCGAGCTTCTGAACTTCTGGTGGTGCATTTATTTGCTAGACTGTTAAGTTTTATGCCAACCTTCCTTTTGTTATATAGTTGTAATTTGTTTTGGTGCGATACAAAATTTATGCTTAACGTGCAGCCACCGGCTGAAGAAAATAGCAAGCCATTTTTGTATAGTGTAGGGTGTTCCCTATATTTGCACTGGTGGCGATCTTTGATGCCGAGTGGATGTAATCTGTGCAATCGCCTTAATAGCCTAGCGTTAGTTTCAGCCTTATTTATTTCCTGTTCTTCTTTTTCCCTGGTTTGCTAGTGGCCGCAACTACCCAAGGGCCATATATGGGCCGTAGGATCCACGGGTCTCCTATGGGCCGTCGATAAATGGGCCTATAATCGGTGGGCCTCAGGCCGTCGATAAATGGGCCTGTAATCGGTGGGCCTCGGGCCATCGGATAAATGGGTCTACATGGGCCGTAATCAGGCGTAATTGGTATCGGCCCAGCACGGTAACGGGCCGTTAACAGGCCGTAAGACTGCAAAAGGTTTATTTTGTCACAGGCATAACGGGTCGTTAATGGGCAAGAATATAGGACGGGCTGGCCAGAAACGGGCCGACTCTTGCCATGGGCCGAATTTGGCCCATTAGGGTAACAGGCCAGTAACGGGCTGACTCTTGCCATGGGCCGAATTTGGCCCATTAGGGTAACATGCCAGTAATGGGCCGACTCTTGCGATGGGCCAAATTTGGCCCATTAGGGGAACAGGCCAGTAACATGCCAGAAGTAATCGAAGGCCGAAAAGGAGCCCAAGAACGTATGGGCCGTCAATAGGCCGAAAGCTAACATGGGCTGGAAACGGCCCATGTAAATCATGGGCCGTTAACGGGTACAACAAAAATTACTGTTCATTATGGGCTAGAGTCACCGTGGGCCTGTAAAGGGCCGAAAGATACGAAGGCCTCATATGGGCCAAAAGACTTTTTGGGCCATACATGGGCTGAAAGTGAAATGGGCTGGTGTTATATTCGACGTCCCACATGATGTTGTTGGGCCGATTTCCTTTAGTGCCTAACGGGCCGTGAGTTAACGGGCCGTAAAATGGGCTATTTGCGAAGAGACCGTTAACAGGCTTTTCATGGGCCAGCCCGTTAACTTTTGACCAAGTAAAACGGGCCGACTTTGTAAGCTAAATGGGCCAGTGGTGGGCCGTGGCATGTGTCGACATATCATAGGCACCTATCTGACCCACTGACGAGCTGACACGTGTTTCGTCCGGCCAATAAGAATTTTACACGTGGAAATTTCCCATTGGTCGGGGCTGTTAACGGGTTATCGGATCCAAAACCCGACCCGATAGCTTAACATCGTTCCGTTACGGTGGAGGCCACGTGTCGGTCACCCTTGATGAAAGCACTTATGTGACGCGCGATTTATCGTCATGGAAGTGGACACTTCCGTGATGATAATTTTGGTAATGTCATGGAACACTTCTCGACAAAGACAGTATGACTATCTTGATTCTGTCATAAATTTGTCATGGATGTACATGCATGACAAAAAATGCGACCTACTGTGACAAACACGTATCATCACGGAAGTGTATTTTTTTGTAGTGTTAGCAGTTTCCAAAGCACTCACTCTTCCATACTGTCCTTTTCTCAGATGGCCACATATGATATTCTTCGCTTGAGAATCAAGTTGCTTGAATCTCTTCACATCGGTAGCGTTCAGTCAGGGTGAGACAGAGGGAACAGCATTTTCCACAACATACCAGAGATCGTTATCAATTGCCTCAAGATGCATTCACATCTTATTCTTCCAGTAGGGGTAGTCTGTCCCATCGAAGGTAGGACAGCCAGCGGAGACCTTGATCATACCTGCGGTCGACATAACAAAAACTCCAGGAGGTTAAACCAAAATCACACAGAACAAGGGAGTACCTTGCTCTGATACCAATTGAAAGAGCGTTATATCGACTAGAGGGGGGTGCATAGGCGATTTTTATGAGTTCTTCACTGAGGAATTTGTCGGCGAGGAAATTCCTTAGCGAAGAACTACTTGCAGCAGAATAAGTACTCAGAAGTAAGCATAATAGAATACATGCATGGTCATCATGATGAAATGAAGACAAGCACAGAGTACAGAAAGCGTAATCACAGGATAACACAAGATGAAGATAAACAGACTAAAGAAATTGAACTGAGGAAATTGAGAAAGTCTTCAGTCAAAGTCTTCAAACACAAATATGATGAAGCACTTAACACAGTAATGAGGAAATGAAAGAGTTGAGGAAATAGAACCAGTAATCTTGGTGAAGACAATGATTTGGTAGACCAGTTCCAAATGCTTTCTCAGTTGTACGTCTGGTTGGAGCGGCTGAGTATTTAAACTCGAGGACACACATTCCCAGACACCCAGTCCTGAGCACGCAGCTCAGGACACCAAGTCCTCACTGTATTCGCCTTGAACTAAGGTCACACAGACCTCGTCCAATCACTCGTGGTAAGTCTTTAGGCAACTTCCAAACCTTCACAAACTCAGTCACTCGGTGATCAACAATTCCTCTTGGATGCTCTAGACCATGACGCCTAACCGTCTGGAAGAAGCACAGTCTTCAAAGGTAACAAGCATCGGATCCTCGCAGGATCAATCTCTTCAGTGATGCTCAATCACTTTGGGTTTGTAGGTGTTTGGGTTTGGGTTTTCCTCACTTGATGATTTTCACTGAAAGTCCTCGGAGGATGGGATGCTTTCAATTGACAAGTGTCAGTTTCTCTCGGAGCAGCCAACCAGCTAGTGGTTGTAGGGGGGCTATTTATAGCCTAAGGAGCAGCCCGACATGATAAGACATAAATGCGCTTCAATGATATGACTGTTAGGTGGATAAGATAATTTGAGACAGCTGGCGCGTAGCACAACAACGGTCGGAAATTTGAGGTTCAAATTCCTCAGGGCTTTCATGTTCCTCACTGTGTAGGCAATCCGCACTGGCGAATTCCTAACTCCTCAGTCAGAACAAATTCCTCAGCGACCATAAGAACTTCGTCTCTGTCATTGAAGAAATTTACTGAACTGTATGATATTTCCAATGGCTTCACTCGAAGGGATTGGTAGGTGTAGGATTTTGAGTTGAGCATCACATTGAAATTTTTCCTCAAGATTTCTCGACCCCTTTAACGAAGACGGTGTTTCCTATGATCAAGAAAGAGAAAACGAAACTACGAAAACAAAAGTCTTCATGCTTCATGTTCCTCAAATGAATACCAAGTCTTCAAGGTCACACCAATTTCTTCACTTTCAAAGTCTTCAGAAAGTCTTCAGAATACCAAAGTCTTTAGTCAAAGAACTTCATTTTTAGGGTCAACTTTCTTTGTAAATATCAAACTCCTCATAGACTTATATACCTGTGTACACTCATAAACGCATTAGACCCTTAACCTATAAGTCTTCAATACACCAAAATCACTAAGGGGCACTAGATGCACTTACACAGGTATTCCCGATGATGTTGTCAAAAGGAAGGTCTTCCCTTTATATTTTAAGGGAGATGCATTGACATGGTATAGGCTATGTGATGATACGAGATCTTGGAATTATAACCGATTGAAGTTGGAATTTTACTAGAAGTTCTATACTATGAACCTTGTTCATCGTGATCGTAATTACATATATAATTTCTGGCCTCGCGAAGGAGAAAGAATCGCTCAAGCTTGGGGGAGGCTTAAATCAATGTTATATTCATGCCCCAATCATGAGCTCTCCCGGGAAATGATTATTCAAATTTTTTATGCTCGGCTTTCTCTTAATAACCGCAACCTGCTCGACACTTCCTGTGCTGGTTCTTATATGCTGAAGACTATTGATTTCAAATGGGACTTATTGGAAAGAATTAAACGCAAATCTGAAGATTGGGGTTCCGACGATGGTAAGGAGTCAGGTATGACACCTAAGTTCGATTGTGTTAAATCTTTTATGGATACCGATGCTTTCGTGGGTTAAGCACTAAGTATGGACTTGACTCTGAGATAGTAGTTCTTTCTGTGAATCTTTTGCTACTCACATTGATCTCCCTAATGAGAAGTGGTTTAAATATAATCCTCCCGTTGAAGTGAAAGTAGTTGCACCTATTACAGTTGAAGAAAAGACTATCACCTATAGTGATCCTATTGTTCCTACTACTTATGTTGAGAAACCTCCTTTTCCTGTTAGGATAAAGGATCATACTAAAACTTCGACTGTTGTTCGTATGAGTAATACTAGGACTTATACACCTCCTGAGCAAATTATTATTGAACCTAGTATTGTTATGGTTAAAGATCTCTTGGATGATGATTTAGATGGGCATGTTATTTATTTGTGTGATGAATCTGCTAATATTGCTAGACCAGATACTAAGATACATAGACCTGTCGTAGGCATGCCTGTTATTTCTGTTAAAATAGGAGATCGTTGTTATCATGGTTTATGTGATATGGGTGCCAGTGCTAGTGCGATACCCTATGATCTATATAAAGAAATTATGCACGACATTGCACCCATTGAATTAGAAGATATTGATGTTACTATTAAGCTTGCCAATAGGGATACCATTAAACCAGTTGGGATTGTTAGAGATGTTGAAGTTTTGTGTGAGAAGGTTAAATACCCTGCTGATTTTCTTGTTCTTGGTTCCCCGCAAGATGATTTTTGTCCCATTATTTTTGGTAGACCCTTGTTGAATACAGCTAGTGCTAAGATTGATTGTGAAAAATATACTGTCACCGTTGGCATAGATGGTATGTCTCAGTGTCCGGCTGAAACTCCATAACCACAAGTATTACGTGAGTGTTAGCAATTGTAGAAGACTACAAGATATTTGAGTATGTGAACTTGCTGAAAAGCTCTGTTGTTGACTCTTTCTGATGTTATGATAAATTGCAATTGCTTCAATGACTGAGATTATAGTTTGTTAGTTCCCAATGAAGTTTTTGAACCATACTTGACATTGTGAATTGATTGTTACTTGAGCATAAGAAATCGTATGACAAATTCTATATATGTTGATGTTATGAGAATGATCATGATGCCCTCATGTCCGTATTTTATTTTTATCGACACCTCTATCTCTAAACTTGTGGACATATTTTTCGATATCGGCTTCCGCTTGAGAACAAGCGAGGTCTAAGCTTGGGGGAGTTGATACGTCCATTTTGCATCATGCTTTTATAGCAATATCTATTGCATTATGGGCTGTTATTACACATTATATCTCAATACTTATGGCTATTTTCTCTTATTTACAAGGTTTACCATGAAGAGGGGGAATGCCGGTAGCTGGAATTCTGGCTGAAAAAGGAGCAAACATTGGAAACCTATTCTGCACTGCTCCAAAAATCCTGAAACTCCATGAAACATGTTTTTTGGAATTAATAAGAATTATTGAGCGAAAGAAATACACCGTGGGGCCCACACCTGTCCAGAGGATGGGGTGCGCCTCTACTAGGCGCGCCTGCCTCCTGGGCCCCTGGTGGGCCTCTCGTGTCCATCTTTCGCTATATGAGAGCTTTTACCCGAAAAAATCGTGGGCAAGCTTACGGATTTAAACTCCGCCGCCACGAGGCGGAACCTTGGCGGAACCAATCTAGGGCTCTCGCGGAGCTGTTTCGTTGGGACACTTCCCCGGGGGGGAAATCATCACCAACGTCATCACCAACGATCCTTTCATCGGGAGGGGTCAATCTTCATCAACATCTTCACCAGCACCATCTCCTCTCAAAACCCTAGTTCATCTCTTGTATCCAATCTTGTATCAAAACCACAAATTGGTACCGTGGGTTGCTAGTAGTGTTGATTACTCCTTGTAGTTGATGCTAATTGGTTTACTTGGTGGAAGATCATATGTTCAGATCCTTAATGCATATTATTACTCCTCTGATTATGAACATGAATATGCTTTGTGAGTATTTACGTTTGTTCCTGAGGACATGGGTGAAGTCTTGCTATTAGTAGTCATGTGAATTTGGTATTCGTTCGATATTTTGATGAGATGTATGTTGTCTTTTCCTCTAGTGGTGTTATGTGAACGTCGACTACATGACACTTCACCATTATTTGGGCCTAGAGGAAGGCATAGGGAAGTAATAAGTAGATGATGGGTTGCTAGAGTGATATAAGCTTAAACCCTAGTTTATGCGTTGCTTCGTTAGGGGCTGATTTGGATCCATATGTTTAATGTTGTGGTTAGGTTTACCTTAATACTTCTTTTATAGTTGTGGACGCTTGCAATAGGGGTTAATCATAAGTGGGATGCTTGTCCAAGTAATGGCAGTACCCAAGCACTGGTCCACCCACATATCAAATTATCAAAGTACCGAACGCGAATCATATGAACGTGATGAAAACTAGCTTGACGATAATTCCCATGTGTCCTCGGGAGCTTCTTTCTCATTATTAGAAATTGTCCAGGCTTATCCTTTGCTACATAAAGGATTGGGCCACCTTGCTGCACTTTATTTACTTTATTTACTTGTTACTCGTTACTATTTATCTTATCACAAAACTATCTAGTACCTATAATTTCAGAGCTTGCAGATAAAACCTTACTGAAAACGGCTTATCATTTCCTTCAGCTCCTCGTTGGGTTCGACACTCTTACTTATCGGGACTATGATAGATCCCCTACACTTGTGGGTCATCATGGCGCGGTGCGGAAATAGCGGCTGCTAGGGTTTGGATCGAGATTAGGCTGATACCATGTTAGAAGGGATAGAGAGAGTTTGGTGGAATAGTTGTTGTATTGCTTGAGCCTCATGGGCATATATATAGGAGTACATGATCTACTTGGAGTACAAGACAAGCCAGAATACTTTCCTAGTCTTTCCTATGTATCCAATACAATCACGTTACTCAACAGTAACCCTACTTCGTATCTCTTCTTCAATATGGAAAATCCTGCAACATGATACATTGCGGCCATGAAGGTCAATACATTGAATGTATTGGCAAGCTACACCTAATAAAAACATATTCTCCAATGTAGAAATGGGTAAAAGAGTTTCCGACTTGTTTGGCATCAAAACATTTTCCATCAAAACCATTTCAAATCAAGTCCTACCGTTTTGTCAAGCCAGGGCAAAGAAGACCTGTCTACTAGCTATTGACGAGAACCACCCCGATTCTCAGAGATGACAAGGGTTTTGTTTTTCAAGCGCGTTGTGGCACCCCGGCTCAGAGCGACAGGTTTACCATGCATTGCCAGCCCAGAGACCATGTCTTCTGGCAACACACAACATCTTGGTACAGAAGACAATCGCTTTATTGATGCTAGCGGTACAGGGTTTATATTACAACAGTTGCCGAGGCCAAGCGGCACGCCCGGTGTGGCTGAACAATATGTACATTATTTAGCAAACATAAAGGGGCCTCGATCTGAACAACTACCTGGCAGCGGAATAATGTCGTAGCGGAAGCTCCATATCACAGGGACACCGATGTGGACACGATCTAGACTCGAACAACGCTCCTTTCCAACGAGATTTTCCTAAAATCTAGCATGACATGCCAGGTCAGTAGATTGAATGTACTTGCAAGCTCACAACATGCATAATCATAATGGCAAACAATATCATGATACTTAACCAATTATTAAGAATGCAACACTATATGTCAAACATGTTGTGATCATGCTCGAGCGTCCCTCGGGACAACTTACCAACCGTGATCATCCTCAGATCACAAACACACAACCATCGTGGTCTTTAACAAAATGACTCGTGATCCTTACGGCGATCACAACCACGACCGATATCTGGTCCCAATTTCCTCGATGGCCTTTCGGCCATCCTCAACAATGCAAAGTTTATAGCTTAATGTGCAATTTTTATTAATCGTTGACACATGGTGGGACCTACTACGAGGTGTCCGTGACCGTGGACTCGGCTATCGATAGATTATACACTTTGCAGAGGTAGCACACTGTACCCACACCATGGAACCCATGGCCTCGCACTCCCATTCGGGTGGACCAACGGCATTCCGACAAAACCCTTCCATTGCCACAGCACTCTCCCGGCCACTCCGACCAATTCCCCAACGGGCTAGTCCTGGGTGGCCCCGTGTCTACCAAAGACACCCCGACCACCGTCGTGGTCAAACACTCCCACTCGGGGACTCGGTACCATAATCTCATCAACGAGCACACAAGATTATGCCTGCTTACTGGGCCAAGGAAAGCATGGCATAACCTTCGCTAGTTGGAGGCACCGACCAGAGGCCATGTCAATGGACCGAATCAAGGCCTTCCCACAAAGGCAAATGTGGTTGCACTGGAAAGAAACTCGATTCAGCGGCACCATGACCCAGTCAACGGTATATTCAAGTTGAGTTATTTTCAGGTTCAACTTAAAAATAAAAATTACCGGTGTCATAGCATGCCATGAAATGCGAAACTACACATGCATCACATAATAATAAAAATGACCGATGTCATTCATATACACAACAAGCATAAACATCAACCACTCATGTTACTTTGCTGCTCAAAATGGCTCATAGCTTAACCAAAATATTTTGCAACAAGTTTTATTAATTACTCACACAAGAATGTAACTCCGATATATTTCTCACATGCTTAACAAAAGATTTCACTATCAACAACTCTTAATCTCTTTATCAACTAAGTGAGGTTCAAACATTCTGTAAGTCAAGTAAAATGATCTATCAAGTATTTAATAGAATATTTTCTAGCAATTTTTATCAATTTATTTATGCAAGAACATAACTTTAAATATTTACTATCATGCATAGCAAAAACTATTTCTATCATCACCATGAATAAATCCTAGCTTTGCTTCACCAACTAAACTAGTTTCCACAGTCTCTAAATCAAGCATATTAACTAGCAAACACTTGACAAAATATAAATAACAAAATAATTATTTAAATGCATCGATTCATCATTTCATTCAAGTAAGAAAAATCAAAAATATTGAAATGACACCATGAAAATGTTGTTGTGGCTTGCCTTAGTGCAGATGAGGTTCGCAAGCCCTCTGGTGATCCTCAAGACAAGCCTCACCTTCTGAAAATAAATTTAAACACAAAAGGCAAATATCAAGAACACTTCTGAAAATCACCAGAAATTCTAAACAGCTCAGAAAAATCTCATCTTTGGTGAGCTGCTAGATTTCTTTTCAAAGAACACAATGCAGAAAGAATCAATTCATTTGGACTTATGGTTAAAACGTTATAACTGTTTGAAGTGTTCTGTAAATTCAAATGAATTTGAATAAAACTAAACAGATGAGGGGGGTAACATCGAAGGCGTTAAGCCCAGGGGCGTCACCACTCGTACTGCTTCATGCGCGTACAGAGTGGCTGACTAGCGGCCCCCGCTAGTCAGGTGGGGGAAGGAGGAGAGAGAAACAGAGAAGGCCGCGGCTTTGCCGGAGCTCTCACCGGCGACAAGGGCTTCTTGGCTCAAACGAGAGGGAGGGATTGAGAGAGGGGACAATGGCGCACCTGCCCGTACCCGTAGTGTGGCTAGGGGTGGTCGGACGATGTCGGAAACAAGCTCGCAAGCGGAGGCAAAACGCGGAGGTCGCCGGAGTCGAGGAAACGGCGAACAGAGGCCACTCCAGGGGCTCCAATCGATCAAGACAGCCTCACCGGAGAGAGGCGGAAGCCCTGGAGGGGTTGCCCTGTCCTGGGAGGGGCTAGAGCTTCCGCGGCGACTAGAGGGGATCGCCGACAAGCTCGAGCTCGGGGACGGCGGCCCGAGGCCTGCCCGGCCGGGCTACGGCTTCCTACTCGATCGTGGGCTGTGTGTGTGAGTGTTGGATGGTGCTCGAGGAGGCTGGGGGTGGCTCTATTTATAGGCGAGCGGCGAGGGTGCTTCGGGCTCCACCAGTGGACACCTGTCCACGGCGCCCTGCGACGAGCAGCGTCAGTGAGAGGGGGAGAAGGCGACGGAGGTCACGGGGCCACTTTAGGCGGACGGGGAGGAGCACAGGATCAAGAGGATGGCGACGAGCACAGTGCGCTCCACACTGTTGGGCTGGCCGGACCTTGCCCGTGCTCGCTGTGGCGAGCTCCGGCGTCGGCGAGTGCCAGGGAGGAGTTAAGAACGTTGAGACGGAGATGGTGGCGCGGTTTGGCTCGCTAGGGCAGGCGAGGGAAGCGAGCACGCGCGAACAGAGCGCTCGGCGACGTTCAGAGCGTGTCGACACGCATGCCAACACCCCTGGACGAACGCGGTCACCGCGTGAACTATGACATCAGGTCGATCCAAGCATAAACTCGATGTCTGGCATGTTGTTCGTGGTTATTTTGAGTGTTACCACGATTTGGTTTGGATCCAGGTGTAGTAGACAAGTTTTCACACACCAAGTAATTTTCTAGTCAGTAAATTTGTGATGTTACTGTGGTCAAATGGTGGGAGTTTGTAGCTGTGCTTTGGAGGCTAGCTAAGAGTTACTAAGGTAAATTTGCACAAGAAAGTTCAGGTCAAATAGAGCAAGTAAAATGGTAGTTGCTGTAGAAATCACCATTTCTGTCCAGAACAGAAAATATTTTATGTAGCAAAAATATTCCAAAAAGTGATGAAATATTTTTGCTCAGGAAGGTGCCCTAGGGTTCACAGAATATTTGTGAATTATCTCAGAATTTTCTGAGCCATAAAAATTAGGGTTGCTTTGGAACAAACAGATTTGGCTAGGGTTTCTGAGAGAAAATGAATATTTCTCATTTAAGAAAAATATTCGAAAGATTATATTGGGGTGGATCAGAAGTGAAATGATGATTTAGGAGGGAAGTGATGCACTTGGGTGAAAGCCAAGGATGCCCAAGTGTTAAGTCCATATGAAAAGATTCAAGAACTCCAAGTTTTTCTAAAAAATTTCAAATGAAAGTCAAGCAAATAAGAGAGTGCAAAAACTAGGCTGTCACAAACCTCCCCCACTTAGAATGAATCTCGTCCTCGAGATTCGGTTGCTTGGGAAAACCACTCTGGCTACTGATCCTGAAGGAATTCCTCCAGCTCCCAAGTTGCTTCTGATTCTGTGTGATGCTCCCACTGAACCTTGTAAAATCTTCTGACTTTACCGCGGGTGACCCTTTCCATCTGACCCAAAATTTTAAACAATCTCTCCTCATAAGTTAAATCTGTTGCCAATTCTATTTCAGTCATTGCAGTCCTTTTCTCAGGCGGGGATATGCATCGTCTCAATTGCGAAACATGGAACACGTTGTGCACGTTGCCAATTCAGGGGGTAGTTCCAGTTGATATGCAACAGTACCTACTCGAGACATAATCGGGAATGGACCAATAAATCTGGGTGCTAGCTACCCGCGAGTCTGAAATCTCTTATCTGAAGGAAATATGCCCTAGAGGCAATAATAAAGTTATTATTTATTTCCTTATATCATGATAAATGTTTATTATTCATGCTAGAATTGTATTAACCGGAAACATAATACATGTGTGAATACATAGACAAACATATAGTCACTAGTATGCCTCTACTAGACTAGCTCATTAATCAAAGATGGTTATGTTTCCTAACCATAGACATGAGTTGTCATTTGATTAATGGGATCACATCATTAGGAGAATGATGTGATTGACATGACCCATTCCGTTAGCTTAGCACTTGATCGCTTAGTATATTGCTATTGCTTTCTTCATGACCTATAAATGTTCCTCGTAACTATGAGATTATGCAACTCCGTTTACGGAGGAACACTTTGGTACTACCAAACGTCACAACGTAATCGGGTGATTATAAAGGAGTACTACAGGTGTCTCCAAAGGTACATGTTGGGTTGGCGATTTGAGATTAGGTTTTGTCACTCCGATTTTCGGAGAGGTATCTCTAGGCCTTCTCGGTAATACACATCACATAAGCCTTGCAAGCATTGCAACTAATAAGTTAGTTGTGAGATGATGTATTACTAAACGAGTAAAGAGACTTTGCGTAACGAGATTGAACTAGGTATTGGATACCTACGATCGAATCTCGGGTAAGTAACATACCGATGACAAAGGAACAACGATGTTGTTATGCGGTTTGACCGATAAAGATCTTCGTAGAATATGTAGGAACCAATATGGGCATCCAGGTTCCGCTATTGGTTATTGACCGAGAATAGTTCTAGGTCATGTCTACATAGTTCTCGAACCCGTAGGGTCCGCACGCTCAACGCTTCGATGACAGTTTATTATGAGTTTATAAGTTTTGATGTACCAAGGTTGTTCGAGTCCGGATGTGATCACGGACATGACGAGGAGTCTCAAATGGTCGAGACATAAAGATTGATATATTGGAAGCCTATGTTTGACTTGGAAAGGTTCCGGATGAAAACAGGATTTTACCGAACACCGGGGTTACGGAACCCCGGGGTCAATGGGCCTTGATGGGCCATAAAGGGAGAAGAGGAGGGCGGCCAGGGCAGGGCGCCCTCCCCTCTAGTCCGAATAGGACAAGGAGAGGGGCGGCGCCCTTCCCTCTTCCCTCCCCAAACCTAATCCAACTAGGAAGGGGAGTCCTACTCGGTGGGAGTAGGACTCCTCCAGCGCGCCTCCCTAGGGCCGGCCGCACCTCCCCTTGCTCCTTTATATACGGGGCAGGGGGCACCCATGACACACTAGTTGATCTACGTGATCATTCCTTAGCGTGCAGCGGTGCCCCCTTCACCATATTACACCTCGGTCATATCGTCGCGGAGCTTAGGCGAAGCCCTGCGTCGGTGGAGCATCATCATCGTCACCACGCCGTCGTGCTGACGGAACTCGTCCCCGACGCTTTGCTGGATCGGAGCCCGGGGATCGTCATCGAGCTGAACGTGTGCAGAACTCGGAGGTGCCGTACGTTCGGTACTTGGATCGGTCGGATCGTGAAGACGTACGACTACATCAACTGCGTTATTATAACGCTTCCGCTTACGGTCTACGAGGGTACGTGGACATACACTCTCCCCTGTCGTTACTATGCCATCACCATGGTCTTGCGTGTGCGTAGGAATTTTTTTGAAATTACTACGTTCCCTAACAGTGGCATCCGAGCCTGGTTTTATGCGTTGATGTCATATGCACGAGTAGAACACAAGTGAGTTGTGGGCGATATAAGTCATACCGCTTACCAAAGATGTCATACTTTGGTTCGGGCGGTATTGTGAGATGAAGCGGCCCGGACCGACATTACGCGGTACGCCACGTGAGACTGGTTTCACCGCTCGAGAACTCGTTGCTTAAAGGTGACCGGCGGGTGTTTGTCTCTCTCACTTTAGTTGAACCGAGTGTGGCTACGCCCGGTCCTTGCGAAGGTTAAAACAGCACCAACTTGACAAACTATCATTGTGGTTTTGATGCGTAGGTAAGAACGGTTCTTGCTCAGCCCGTAGCAGCCACGTAAAACTTGCAACAACAAAGTAGAGGACGTCACGGAGCTCCTGGCGGCGCCTGGCTTGGTGCAGAGGACGCGGGGGTCGAGGCGGAGCTCGTGGCATATCCGGATGGGCGCGGGGAGGTCGGTGGTAGCGACGAACGACGACGGTGGCAGCGGCTTACGGGCGCGTCGGCCATAGAGGGAGAGGACGAGGGGGGAGAGCCAGGGGGAAGAATGGGGGTGTCGGCATGGTCGGGGCGGCGCTGAGGAGTGGCTTCGGGGCGTGATGATGCTTCGGCGATGGAGATCACAAGCACAAGATGATGATGACCATATCATATCACTTATATTGATTGCATGTGATGTTTATCCTTTATGCATCTTATCTTGCTTTGATTGACAGTAGCATTATAAGATGATCTCTCACTAAAATTATCAAGAAGTGTTCTCCCTGAGTATGCACCGTTGCGAAAGTTCTTCATGCTGAGACACCACGTGATGATCGGGTGTGATAGGCTCTACGTTCAAATACAATGGGTGCAAAACAGTTGCACACGCGGAATACTCAGGTTAAACTTGACGAGCCTAGCATATAACAGATATGGCCTCGGAACACGGAGACCGAAAGGTCGAACGTGAATCATATAGTAGATATGATCAACATAGTGATGTTCACCATTGAAACTACTCCATCTCACGTGATGATCGGACATGGTTTAGTTGATTTGGATCACGTAATCACTTAGATGACTAGAGAGATGTCTGTCTAAGTGGGAGTTTTTAATCTGATTAATTAAACTTAAATTTATTATGAACTTAGTACCTGATAGTATTTTTGCTTGTCTATGTTTACTGTAGATAGATGGCTCGTGCTGTTGTTCCATTGAATTTTAATGCGTTCCTTGAGAAAGCAAAGTTGAAAGATGATGGTAGCAATTACACGGACTGGGTCCGTAACTTGAGGATTATCCTCATTGCTGCACAGAAGAATTACATCCTGGAAGCACCGCTGGGTGCCAGGCCTGCTGAGAGCAACGCCGAAGTTGTGAAACGTCTGGCGAGCAAAGCGATGACTACTCTATAGTTCGATGTGCCATGCTTTACGGCTTAGAACCGGGTCTTCAACGACGTTTTGAACGTCATGGAGCATATGAGATGTTCCAGGAGTTGAAGTTAATATTTCAAGAAAATGCCCGGATTGAGAGATATGAAGTCTCCGATAAGTTCTATAGCTGCAAGATGGAGGAGAATAGTTCTGTCAGTGAACATATACTCAAAATGTCTGGGTATAATAATCACTTGATTCAACTGGGAGTTACTCTTCCGGATGATAGTGTCATCGACAGAATTCTCCAATCACTGCCACCAAGCTACAAGAGCTTCGTGATGAACTATAATATGCAAGGGATGACCAAGACAATTCCCGAGCTCTTCGCAATGCTAAAAGCCGCGGAGGTAGAAATCAAGAAAGAACATCAAGTGTTGATGGTCAACAAGACCACTAGTTCCAAATATTCTTCAAATAAATCTGATAAAGAACTAGACAAAATTTTAAAGAGGACAGAAAAAGAATCAATCGAAAATCCTTTTCTGTTTAAAAGTTATAAGGGTTTTAATCTCGACCTTTCGTAATGAAACGAAACTTCTCGGGGCTGAACAGAAAAGACTAGAAAACGCTTCAGATCGAAAGCGATTTGCCCGAATACGTTTTCATAAAACGGTTCGTTTAAAAGAAAAGAGAGGCTGACAGGTGGGTCCCACCCGTCAGGTTTGAAAATTCAAACGCAGAAGAACAGAGCCCGCCGGCGCACGAGAGCTGCGGTGGTCGCCGGCGGCGATCCACGGCGAGGCAGGGGAATCGGGCGGTACCTACGTGTTCAGCGTGTCCTTCTGCATCGGTGGGTGGTGGTGGTCCTCGGCGGCGAGCACCACGTCGACAGCGACCCTTGCTCCGGCGGACGGCGGCTCGGGTGGAGCTGGATCTCGTCGGGGAGGGCTGCGAAGGTCAAATTGAAGCCAGGGTTAGACTACTAGGTTCCCGAGGAGGCTACTGACGAGGTTTGGGCGTCGAGGATAGCCTCACCGGAGTGATTCGAGCTGGTGGCCGAGGCGGATCGGGGCGGCCGGAGTTTGGGGAGGAGACCTCCTCGAGGTCCTTCGAGTGGCTTGGCGGGGTGTTGGTGAGGTGCAGTGGTGGTGCGTGCTCGAGAGCGAGCTCGGGGCCCCTTTTTATAGGCGATCCGAGGCGGTGGCCATGAATGGGGATCTCCGCCGATGATTACAGCGGCGCAGTGCTTGGTCGGGGAATTTAGAGAGTTGGGCGTCGACGTGGAGGTTCACCGGTTCCATTTAGGTGCTAACCAAGCTTGGATTAGGCTCCCCGGTGGCTGCGACGAAGCGGGCGGCTTGGGCCTGCTGGCGGCAGAGGGCGTGCCTGTGCTTGCCGGGCCACGGCGACGGTGCTGCGGGGGTGCGCTGGCATGCATGAGGCCACGCGGAGGGCTAGGGGGCGTTGGGCGGCGCAGAACGGCGTAGCGAGCCGGCGCTGGCTCCGTTGGCCGCCACGGGTGGCTCTGCCACCGCAGAGGCTGCCGGCGTTGGCGATGCTGGCCGCCACCGACACCTGCATCTGTCCGAGAGGGCGTGCGGTGCTCTGGTCAAGGAGAAGGGGCCGTGCGCAACGCGCCAGGGCCCACGTGTGATCGATGACAACTCTCTGACGAAAAACGACACGCAAACTCAAACTCGAACTTTACGAAGTGTACAGAACAAAGGTTTCGGCAAAGTGTTCGACGAAATGATTTTGGCATGTGGGGAATTTTCCTTGAGCTGATTTTTGGTGGGGTGGCCTCTCATTGCATCTGGGGGCTGCCTGAATTTTGGTAGAATTTTTGGGGAAGAGGAAATATGAATTTCACCAAATTTGACAAATCTGGTCCAAACTTGCAGAGGTCGAAACTTGAAAATTTTGAAAAGAGGAAGTGTGGATCTTCATGGATCTAGGTTGGGGGTGCTAAGGACTATCCAGAGGAGTTGGTTTGAGATCAAATCTCAAAGGGAATTAGGTACTTGCTTTGTAAATCACTTAGGCTTAAAATAAATGACAGAATTGTTTTGGGATATAAAATAAATGAAATAAAATCCAAAAATGGCTTGGACTTGTTGGAACAGAAAGTTTAGATTGCTCCAAAGAGGAAGGAGGGGTTTTGGGAGGTTTTACCACATGAGGCATGGTAAAACCATGGGTGGTTTCAAAATGAAAGAAGCCCCAAAACTCATAGGGTTTCTTTTTAAAAGAAAATAATTTCCAAGAAAATGTATTTGAGGAGGGAACAATCAGAAGGAAGGTTCTTATTAACCAAACACCAGGGTTGAAAAAGATACAAAAATAAAATCCTTGCAAAGGGAAAAAGTTTTGAGAGAGAAGTTTTTGGAAGAATTTAAATGACCTTCAAATCCAACAAAGTTTTTGTTGAAAACCAAATAAAAAATTTTGAGTGTCACAACACCTAACCCTTTAGGAAAAATCTCGTCCCCGATATTTCAGCTGATCCTCAAATAAGTGTGGGTGCTCTGTGTGATTGCTCCACTGGACTCTGAAAAACATGATCGTTTTCAGTCGGGTCCTCCTTTCAGACTCCTCCAAGATTTTTATTGGATGCTCCCGATAGGTGAGGTCTGGCTGCACGTCAATGTTTTCATGGGATACCTGCTTCTCTGGGTTGCTTACGCACTTCCTCAACTGCGAGACGTGGAACACGTCGTGGACATAGGATAATTCTTCGGGTAAGTCTAGCTGGTAGGCTACCGTGCCTCTCCGTGCCACTATACAGAATGGTCCGATGAATCTTGGTGCTAGCTTTCCCTTAATCTTGAATCGTTGTAGGCCCCTCATAGGAGATACTCGCAGGTACACAAACTCACTGGGTTCAAAACTGACTCCCAGATGTTTTTGATCGTAATAACTCTTCTGTCGACTTTGGGCTGTCTTGAGTCGGTCCCTAATTACTTTAAATTTATCTTCAGCCTCCTTGAGCATGTCTGGGCCGAAGATATGGCTGTCTCCGGTTTCTGACCAATTTAGCAGGGTACGACATCTTCGCCCATACAGAACTTCAAATGGTGCCATTTGCAGGCTGGCTTGGTAACTGTTGTTGTATGCGAACTCTGCGTATGGCAAGCTTTCTTCCCAACTGGTTCCATAGGTGAGGACACATGCTCTTAGCATGTCTTCTAGAATTTGGTTTACGCGTTTAGTTTGTCCATCAGTCTGGGGGTGGTATGCGGTACTAAACGCCATTTGAGTTCCCAGAGCTTGTTGTAAGTGATCCCAAAATCGGCAGACGAATTGAGTGCCTCTGTCTGATATTATTGTCTTTGGGACTCCATGTAAGCAGACGATACGGGAAAGATAAAGCCTGGCAAGCTTCTGATTGGTGTGGGTTGTCTTTACGGGATGAAGTGTGCTACCTTAGTCACCTATCGGTGATGACCCATATGGCATCATTCCTGTCGTGACCGAGGTAGTCCAATAATAAAATCCATTCCAATTTCGTCCCATTTCCACTCGGGTATCTTATTTGGTCTGTAAAGTCCGCTGGTTTCGGTGCTCGCCTTGATGCGTTGACAAGAGTCACAACATGCGATGAACGTGGCTATGTCCCTTTTCATACCGTGCCACCAAAAATTTTCCTGAATATCCTTGTACATTTTTGTTCCTCCAGGATGGATTGAATACGGAGTGGTGTGGCCTTCAGCCAAGATTTTCTGTTTAAGGTCCTCGATATTTGGTATGCAAAGTCTATCTCCGTACCACAATATTCCTTGCTCATCGATAACGAATTCTGAGGCCTTGCCCAAACTCACTTTCCGTTTTATGCCTTCAATGTTGGGGTGCCCATGCTGAGCCTCTTTAATCTTTTCTATCAGGTTAGGCTGCATTTCTAAATTCGACACACTGCCTTCGGTGACCACCAGCAAGTTGAGTTTAGCAAACTCCTGCCGAAATTCAGGTCTCAGGTTTGGTAGGTTGTCGTTGTTCGGGCTAGGGTTCCGACTTAGAGCATCTGCCACTACATTTGCTTTTCCTGGATGGTAGTGGATTCCAACATCATAATCCTTCACTAATTCCAACCAGCGTCGTTGCCGTAAATTTAGTTCCGGTTGTGTGAAAATATACTTGAGGCTTTTATGGTCCGTGTATATTTCACAACGATTTCCAAGTAAAAAGTGTCTCCATTCCTTGAGTGCATGAATGACTGCTGCCAACTCTAGGTCATGAGTAGGATAATTTTCTTCATGCTTGCGAAGTTGTCTGGAAACATACGCGACTACCTTGCCTTCTTGCATCAATACGCATCCGAGGCCTTTCCGGGATGCGTCACAATACACCTCAAAATTTTGTGTATGTCTGGCACAATTAATACTGGTGTTGTCGTTAATTTCTTTTTTAGTTCTTGGAAACTTTTCTCGCAAGCTTCCGTCCATTCAAACTTCTTGTCTTTCTTAAGTAACTGCGTCATTGGCTTTGCTATGGTGGAGAATCCTTCAATAAATATTCGGTAGTATCCTGCCATTCCCAAGAAACTTCGTACGTCTGTTACGCTGGCTGGTGGTTTCCAGCCAAGCACGGCCTTGACCTTTTCCGGGTCTAGGTCAATACCTTCTTGGGTTAGTACGTGGCCCAGAAAACCTACCTGTCTTAGCCAAAATTCACACTTGCTGAACTTGGCATACAATTGATGTTTCCTTAGTTCTCCTAGTATGATTCGGAGATGTCCAGCGTGCTCTTCTGGTGTCTTGGAGTATATCAGAATGTCATCGATGAATACCACAACAAACTTGTCCATAAACTTCATAAATACTTTGTTCATGAGGTGAACAAAATATGCCGGGGCGTTTGTTAGTCCAAACGGCATTACTGTGAACTCATACAGTCTATATCTGGAGGTGAAGGCTGTCTTGGGGATATCCTCTGTTCGTACTTTTAATTGATGGTATCCCGACCTTAAGTCAATTTTTGAGAAGACCTTGGCCTGAGTGAGCTGATCAAATAAATCATTTATCCTTGGCATTGGGTATTTATTCTTGATTGTGACCATGTTAAGTGCTCGATAGTCTATACACAATCTCAGTGTCCCATCCTTTTTCTTGGCAAAAAAATTGGTGAACCCCAAGGTGAGGAGCTGGCTCGAATATATCCTTTGTCCGGTAATTCTTTTATTTGCTTCTTCAATTCTACCAATTCGGATGGTGCCATTCTGTATGGTTTCTTGTAAATGGGGGTGGTTCCGGGTGCTAGCTCAATGCTGAATTCTATCTCTCGGTCTGGTGGCATTCCTGGTAGCTCTTCGGGAAATACGTCTGGAAATTCACACACCACTGGAACTTTGCTTAACTCAGAAACGTCCACCTTGTTCAACCTCGGTTCCCGAGATATTTTTCTCTCTTTGGCTGAAACTCTTATTGTCTTCCCGTGGTGGTGGGTGAGAATTACGGTCCGGTTGAAGCAGTCAATAAAACCTTTGTTGGTGGTTAACCAATCCATCCCTAGGATGACATCCAGTCCTTTATTTTCCAATACAATAAGGTTGGCGTGAAACTTCAATCCTTCAAATTCAATAACCACACCTTGGCAGTAACTCTGAGTCACTTGGTTAATCCCAGGGGACTTGATGATCATGGATTTTTCCAAGGGAAGCATCGAAACATTATTTTGCAAAGCAAAACTCTTCGAAATGAATGAGTGAGAAGCTCCAGAATCAAACAAAACCATGGCAGGTATTGTGTTGACAGGGAACGTACCGAGTACAATATCTAGGGCGTTCTGTGCTTCCTCTTTGGTCACGTGGTTCAGATGACCCTTCCAGTGGTTGTTATTGGGGTTGAAATTGTTCCGCTTGGGCGTTGTATTATTGCCACCGTTGTTCGGTTTTGGAGTCGAGTTCCTTGGCTTGGGGCACTGTTGGCATAGTGCCCTTCTTCTCCACAAGCGTAGCAAGTAACGCCTGGGCGATACGTGAACTCCTTGTCCCTCGCATGGAAATTCTTGATTGGGTGTGAAGCATTCGTCGTGGTTTTGTGTGTCCCACCTTTCTAAAAATCCGTCTTGCTCCGGTGGTTGCGAGCAAGGGTAGTCTGGTCCCTTTTTCGCTTGTGGAAGTCCTCCAAGATGCGTCTCTCATTTTCCAAGGTAATGGCCTTATCCACCAGCGTCTTGAAATCTGGAAAGGTGTGCACAACCAGCTGGCATTTAAGTGCGGGTGCCAGTCCTTCCAAGAATTTTTCCATCTTCTTGCTTTCAGTCATACGCTCTTCGTTGGCGTAGCGAGACAACAGAGTAAACTGGCTGTTGTATTCTAACACCGTCATGGTCCTTTGTTTGAGGTCATCAAATTCTCTCTTCTTGATCTTCATAACACTTTGAGGAATATGCGCCCCATGAAAACCTTCTTTGAATTCCTCCCATGTTATTTCATTTTCGTTGGGTGCATGTGTAGGAAATTTTCCCACCATGATGCAGCTGCTCCACTGAGATAGTGTGGTGCATATAGTACTTTCTCACGGTCTGAACACTGTGCAATAATTAATTTTCTTTCCATGTCTCGAAGCCAGTCGTCGGCCTCAAGAGGTTTGTCAGTATGAGAAAATGTTGGGGGGACGTTTTACGTAGCTCGCATAACTTGGATTGCTGCTGATACTGTCCACGGTGATTTCCCATATTGATGACTTGGTTCATCATTTCCTGATGTTGTTGCTGACTCTGTTCGTAAAGGCGGCATACTTGGGTAAATGCTATTTCACTGTCTTGTTGACTTGACTGCCCCTGTGTGAAATTGTTGTTTGGTGGTGTGCCATAATTTTCCTCTGGCTGATTTGGCATGGAGCGCGTCCAAGGACGAGACATTTTCACTCTGGGGATATATTTTGTAAAACTCATAAGAAAAGAAATTGAGTCGCAAAAAATCAATAAGTTCATAAATACAGGGAAATTTTAAATGCTCCAAGATTTTTTTCAAGAGAATAAACGTTTGCGCACGGAGAAGGATTTCTCATTACATATCTTACACGCAAGCAGTAATTATACAGTACATCACTCAGGATATGCGTACATATTCCTGACATGTTATTTAGGCTAGAGCACTTCTCCCAGTTCCTACATGATGAGCAAACAAGCTACTTCTCACAACCTATGTACATATAAACATATCGTACAAGTCGGTACATCGCATGGCGGCTAAGCGTACTCAGTCGGAGATGGTAAGGATCTCCTTTGGCCTGCCGAGGGTGAGGCGCAGTGAGGCTGGGGACTCAACCTCCTCCTCGCTAATAGGCTCCAGACGTGAAGCGCTGCACTGAGTTGATGGAGCGGGTGCCATAGGCGGAGCGACACGAATAGGAGTAGGCGCAATAGGTGGTGCAGAACGAACTGGAGTGGGCACAATACTTGGTTGAACTCCTCGGTGGTAGGCAGGCGACGAGCAGTGGCGAGAATGGTAGGAGAATAAGATGCCGCAGACGAGACGAAAGTCAGCGGTGGTGCGGTGTGCAGGAGCCCCCTCCTGTTGGCGGCACAGCCATGGACTGAGTCCATGCGGGCAGCCACAAGGTCGTCCACGAAGCTGTCGAAGGCTGCCTCCAGAGCTCGGAGGTACTCGACAAGCATCTCAATAGCCTCGCCTCGCCTCCTCCGGGGCAAGCTTAATGAGTAGTGACAGTGTATGGCACGTGGCATGGAAGGTAGCGGTAGCGACGAAGTCTTCATTGAAGGAAGAGCATCCCGGAGACGAGCTATCGCCTCATGGGCAGCCATCTGCATAGCATGCCTCTCCGTAGGCATGGCTCTCCCCAAGAACCGAAGCGGCGAACTCAACACGCCTCCTTGAATTGCACCGCTGCCTGGTGCATGGTGAGACTGTCGCTGATCTTGTGCGGTAGAGTGTGAAGATGGGCGACCGATGCCCCCATCGCGACCTGAACGATGAAGGAGAGGAGCTTGACGAACCCCTCAGGCACATTGGCGAACACCTGTGACTCACAATCGTTGCCAGCCATCTACAAAAGTAGGCAAAAATTCTGAATGTTCAGATCATAAATTTATGCTGACTGTCAGAAAATGACTACATTTGCAAAAATAAAAAAAACTCTATTATCCTAATAACCGATTAGCGATCGCACCTAGTGGCTTCCTACAGTCAGCCTGGCTCTGGTACCAAGCTTGTCACGACTGGTTTTCCAATAACAATGATTATTGAGAACCGATCTTTTGAGTCCAGTATGAGGAAAATCCTCCTTACTGGTAGATAAATACTTGATACAGAAGGCCAGTAGAATTAAATATATTATAGAGTCGAGCTGAGGGTGCTCAACATTTTATTACAAGCACGCCAATAATTATACATAATGGCGGATATGACACAATGGTGTGGGGTGGCATACTACTGACTCGAGAATAAAGTGGTAGTGGAATAACACAGTGGAGTGGGTAATATGACTCCTAAACTGGCATCACATCGAGCGTCGAGGTGAGGCTCGATGAATTTATTTGGGTAGCGGAAGCGGATATAAAACAGTGACCAATCCAGGGTCGCACGAGACTGACTGGGACTCCTCTAGGCGTCGGACTCGCTATCGAATTCTTCATCCATGAGATCGCCTTCGTCAACATCCGCCAAATCAATAAGTCGTGAGTACTTTGAAAGTACTCTTAAGACAGTTCGGACATAAGATATAACAAATGCATGCATGAATGCGTCATGAGCAAATAACAATGCACATTCAAATAATAAATATTTGCACAACATGATAAGTAAAAAGGAAGTCGGGCGGTAGTCCTCCCGAAATCCCAACAAAATAAATGAAAACCGATCGGGTGTCTGGAGCGACGCCTCGAAGGGTAAACGAATAAATAAACATGCCGCAGTCGGGCGTCTAGGTGACACCACATAAAGGGCTTATATTGAAAAATAAATGACATACATGCCATAGTCGGACATCTGAGCGACATCGCAGAAAGGTCTTATATCGAAAGTAAATAACAAGCATGCCACAGTCGGATGTCGGAGCGACATCGCAGAAAGGGCTTATATCAAAAGTAAATAACAAGCGTGCCACAATCGGACGTCGGAGCGACATCGCAGAAAGGGCTTATATCGAAAGTAAATAACAAGCGTGCCACAGTCGGACATTGGAGCGACATCACAGAAAGGGCTTATATCGAAAGTAAATAACAAGTGTGCCACGGTCGGACGTCTGAGCGACATCGCAGAAAGGGCTTATATCAAAAGTAAACAACAAGTGTGCCACAGTCGGACGTCTGAGCGACATTGCAGAAAGGGCTTATAATACATATCTGGTAAATTCACAAGATATAATATTCATAAGAAATATTCAACACACAACAATAAACGGGTTAGTCCATCCACAGGAATAAACGTTTAACCGGACTTATCACTCATGTGGTTCACCGGAGTTTTTTTCACTGAAACTGACACTTGACGGAATAAGTTGAACACAGTACTTGGACATGGATAAGATGATTCAAAGGATTTTTGACACTGCAGAGTTTGTACTAATTATCCACAGCCAACGGATTTCCGTAGTCATGAGGACTAGTTCCGTTTACGGTATTTCGATAGAAACACATCTAACCAGTACACACCCATCCCACCTCACGATGCCAAGAATCACCCTAGACAACGTTCAAGAAAAACTTTGAGACGGGGAGATCACAACCTCAAATAGCTTGGGATCAAATTTATATACGCGCGCTCTAAGGGGTGCCCCCCTCTCGGTCCCAACCGGAAACACCCATGCCCCCTGACCGGATGACGGGCTTTAATCCAGGGCCATGGAACCCTCATCCCGGCCTCTCTATTTGGTGTGTACCAGGAAAGCGGTTTGCAACTTACTAAGCCATATTCCTTGCGGAAAACATGTGGTAGGACAGGTAGGAAAACGGACGAAATCGGACTGATTGATGTTGACATCGAGTCAAATAGTCTGGCATAAGACTAGCATTCTACAACACTGCCATCTTACCCATCCTCATGCCATCACATGGCCATGCCGACTCACATCCAACAACTTATGGATTATCGAAACTCACTTGCCTCAACTTTGCATGAAATATGACATTCATCGAGATGCTCATAAACATGCCAGGAACTACTTAACGCAAACATGCCAAGAACACTCATCATATCAAAAGTTCAAACATGCTTTCCTGGTTCGGAGTAGTCGGAGTCTAGCTTGGCGAAATTCGCGGTTCCGTCTCCTCCTCCGGTATCTACGGTATAAAAAAAATACGTACTTATCGTAAATACCGTGAGTGCACAGAAAAGTATTCCAAATATTTTTCAAATAAATCTGATAAAAAACTAGACAAAATTTTAAAGAGGACAGAAAAAGAATCAATCAAAAATCCTTTTCTATTTAAAAGTTATAAGGGTTTTAATCTAGGGACCTGTCTGTAATGAAACAGAAACTTCTCAGGGGACTGAACAGAAAAGACCAGAAAAACGCTTCAAACTGAAAGCGTATTTGCCCGAATACGTTTTCAGAAAACGGTTCGTTTAAAAGAAAAGAGAGGCTGACAGGCGGGTCCCACCCGTCAGGTTTGAAAATTCAAACGGGGAAGAACAGAGCCCGCCGAGAGCTGTGGTGGTCGCCGGCGGCGATCCATGGCGAGGCAGGGGAATCGGGCGGTACCTACGTGTTCAGTGTGTCCTTCCGCATCGGTGGGTGGTGGTGGTGGTCGTCGGCGAGCACCACATCGACGGCGACCCTTGCTCCGGCGGACGGCGGCTCGGGTGGAGCTGGATCTCGTCGCGGAGGGCTGCGAAGGTCAAATTGAAGCCGGGGTTAGACTACTGGGTTCCCGAGGAGGCTACTGACGAGGTTTGGGCGTCGGGGATAGCCTCACCGGAGTGATTCGAGCTGGTGGCTGAGGCGGATCGGGGCGGCCGGAGTTTGGGGAGGAGACCTCCTCGAGGTCCTCCGAGTGGCTTGGCGGGGTGTTGGTGAGGTGCAGTGGTGATGCGTGCTCGAGAGCGAGCTCGGGGCCCCATTTTATAGGCGATCCGAGGCGGTGGCCGTGAACGGGGATCTCCGACGATGGTTACGGCGGCGCAGTGCTTGGTCGGGGAATTTAGAGAGTTGGGCGTCGACATGGAGGTTCACCGGTTCCATTTAGGTGCTAACCAAGCTTGGATTAGGCTCCCTGGGTGGCTGCGACGGAACGGGGTGGCGCGGGCCCGCCGGCGGCAGAAGGCGTGCCCTGTGCTTGCTGGGCCACGGCGACGGTGCTGCGGGGGTGCGCTGGCATGCATGAGGCCACGCGGAGGGCTAGGGGGCATTGGGAGGCGCAGAACGGCGTAGCGAGCCGGCGCTGGCTCTGTTGGCCGCCACGGGTGGCTCTGCCACCGCAGAGGCTGCCGGCGTTGGCGATGCTCGCCGCCACCGACACATGCATCCGTCCGAGAGGGCGTGCGGTGCTCTGGTCAAGGAGAAGGGGCCGTGCGCAATGCGTCAGGGCGCACGGGTGATCGATGACAACTCTCGATTTAAAAACGACACTCGCAAACTCAAACTCGAACTTTCCGAAAGTGTACAGAACAAAGGCCGCCAAGTGTTCACGAAATGATTTTGGCATGTGGGGAATTTTCCTTGAGCTGATTTTTGGTGGGGTGGCCTCTCATTGCATCTGGGGGCTGCCTGAATTTTGGTAGAATTTTTGGGGAAGAGGAAATATGAATTTCACCAAATTTGACAAATCTGGTCCAAACTTGCAGAGGTCGAAACTTGAAAATTTTGAAAAGAGGAAGAGTGGATCTTGATGGATCTAGGTTGGGGGTGCTAAGGACTATCCAGAGGAGTTGGTTTGAGATCAAAACTCAAAGGGAATTAGGTACTTGCTTTGTAAATCACCTAGGCTTAAAATAAATGACAGAATTGTTTTGGGAAATAAAATAAATGAAATAAAATCCAAAAATGGGTTGGACTTGTTGGAACAGAAAGTTTAGATTGCTCTAAAGAGGAAGGAGGGGTTTTGGGAGGTTTTACCGCATGAGGCATGGTAAAACCATGGGTGGTTTCAAAATGAAAGAAGCCCCAAAACTCATAGGGTTTCTTTTTAAAAGAAAATAATTTCCAAGAAAATGTATTTGAGGAGGGAACAATCAGAAGGAAGGTTCTTATTAACCAAACACCAGGGTTGAAAAAGATACAAAAATAAAATCCTTGCCAAGGGAAAAAGTTTTGAGAGAGAAGTTTTTGGAAGAATTTAAATGACCTTCTTCAAATCCAACAAAGTTTTTGTTGAAAACCAAATAAAAAAATTTGAGTGTCACATCAAACTTGTGCTTGTTGTCGTTGTTAGCAGGCCTATTATCTGATATAAGCTTGTGCTCCCGTTCAGCAATGAACGCCTTGTCCACCAGAGTTTGGAAATCTGAGAAATCAAACATACTGAGAGCACACCGAAGTTGCGGATTTAAACCTCCAAGAAATCTGTCAATCTTCCTTTCTTCGGTGTCCACGTCATACAGAGAGTAACGGGCCAAATGATTGATTTTTTGCAGATATTCAGCCACAGACTGATTTCCTTGGACGAGCATGAGAAATTCACGCTGCTTGGCCTTCATAACTCTAGTAGGGATATGATATTTTCGGAACTTATCCTTAAATTTTTCCCAGGTGATTTCCTCATCAATCAGCCGCATGGCCTTTGTATTTTCCTACCATATGGCAGCTGCACCTTCAAGGTAATGAGTTGCAAATGGAACTTTATCATTTCCTTCAGTACGGGCAATCTCAAGCTTTTTATCCACGGTGCGCAACCAATCATCTGCATCCAATGTGTCAACAATCTGATTGAGACTGGGTGGATTGGTCCTGTGATAATCTGACAGCTTTGAGTGATGACCATTCTGATTTCCATTCTATCCAACCATAGCTTGCACACTTCTCAATATTTCAATCAGTTCATTGTTCCTTTTCTCTTCAAACATACGCAGAATTTGCTCGCTGGAGGGAGGATTAGGCGGTGGAGGTGGTGGCGGAACGTACGGCTCGGGAGAATATTCTGCCTGTCGTGCGGAATGACGAACATGATTTCCCTCACGAACGTTGCTACTGCTGCCTCCCCGCATCATCCTATTGAGGATTTTTTCCAACACAACGCAATCGAGATGAGAGACATCCAAGAATAAAATTGGGGAAAAGCCAGCAACAAATCTCGTAAAAGAAAAAAGAGCGAAGAAAATACGGTGATTAAAGTCCCAACATAATTATACATAGACTCATACATGAAAGATAAGCAACATGACTGGTTCCACTACTCTCATACATGCAATGAAGCATCATGACTCGTATGACTACATCCGTACATCATCCAGACGACTTTGAATACTCAAAGACACTACTGATCTGCTGGTGCTGCGGTGTACTCCCCTGAAGCGGTCTCGGATACCGAACTGACGTGGTTAACGGAAACCTCCGGGTTAAAGGTAACACGACGGCGCTAACTCGAGGGCTCTCCCTCAGGGGCAGGGGTTGGATGAAGCATCAGGGCTACAGGAGTAGCGAGAAGTGAGACCCACTCGGTGATAGAGTTTACCTTGTTGTCTAGGTATTCATCATGTTTATTTCGTCGCATTAGTTTTGCTCATGCATTTAGTCTAAGCTGCGGCAGGTTGTGTACGTAAAGTTGTGATCACGTACACGGTGCAAAGCCGGTTGATTGAGTGAGTTAGTTAGTTGAGTTACGATCAGCTGATCAGTAACATGCACGTTGTGTAGTCTGGCTACTTAAACGCATGTATCCGGGTCATTTGTGTTAAGAAGAAACAGAGAAAAGGCACAAGTGTGTACAGTGCCGCAAAACTCCCTGTGCGCTCTTCTTCTACCTGAAGCTCTTGTGTGTGTCCTTTCTTATTCCTCCTTGGGCTGCTCCCACATTTGGTATTCAGAGCCATGGTGACTGAAGTTTCACGCACTCCGTCGCCGGGTCGCCGCCGTGTCTCGGCCTCGCTGGTGGTGCGCTGAGGCCAGAGCCCGATGCGGCATGGCTGCCGCGAGGTGGTGGTGCAGCAGGAGGTCGTCCACCAGGCCAGCAGCACCGTCGTCTACCCACCGCTGACGGCGATGAAATACTTCGAGTGGTCGCTGATCATGAAGGTGAACATGGAGGCCCAACGCGTGTGGGACGCCATCGAGGGAGGCGGGAGTTTCAGCCAGGACAGGGCGGCACTTGCGGCAATTCTGCGAGCCGTGCCGGAGTAGATGCACTCCACGCTTGTCGTGAAGGCGACGGCAAAGGAGGCATGGGATGCCATCAAGATCATGAGGGTCGGCGATACCCGCGTCCGTGAGGCCAAGGCGCAGACTCTCCTCAAGGAGTTTGATGTCGTCCGCATGAGGAGCGGCGAGACCCTCGATGAGCTCGCCATGCGCATGAACGGGATCACCAACAAGCTGCGCACGCTCGGCGAGAACCTCGACGAGGTGAAGGTTATCAAGAAGCTTCTCCACATCATGCCGTCCAAGTATACCTAGGTAGCTATTGCCATTGAACAGCTTCTTGATCTTAAAACCATGTCCATGGAAGAGCTTGTGGGAAGGCTCAAAACGGCGGAGGACCGGAGCGACTTGGACGAGGGCGCCAGCAACTACGACTAGGGTGGTGGGAGCCGCCTGCTCCTCACGGAGGAGGAGTGGCTTGCTCACCACCGCAGCTGCGCCGGCAAGAAGAAGGGCAACTTCGACATACGCAAGGTGCGTTGCTACAACTGCCAAGAGTACGGGCATTACTCCAAGGACTGCACCGAGCCAAGGAAGCAGCGGGCGCTTCTTGCTGCGGTGATGGCCGACGACGAGCCGGGGCTGCTTTGAAGACCGACATGGAGGTGTTCGAATAAACAACAACAAGGTTAAGGGGGTGATTGATAGAGTTTACCTTGTTGTCTAGGTATTCATCATGTTTATTTTGCCACATTAGTTTTGGTCATGCATTTAGTCTATGTTGCGGCAGGTTGTGTACGTCAAGTTGTGATCATGTACACGGTGCAAAGCTGGTTGATAGAGTGAGTTAGTTAGTTGAGTTAGCATCAGCTGATCAGTAGCATGCACGTTGTGTAGTCTGGCTACTTAAACGCATGTATCCGGTTCATTTGTGTTAAGAAGAAACAGAGAAAAGGCACAAGTGTGTGCGGTGCCGCAAAAATCCCTGTGCGCTCTTCTTCTACCTCAAGCTCTTGTGTGTGTCCTTTCTTCTTCCTCCTCGGGCTGCTCCAACACTCGGCAGGAGCACTGAGAGGGTTCACGGCCGAGACGCCCGTGCTACTCGGGGGAGTAACCGGCAAAATAGGGGAGCTAGAGCTAACTGGGACATAAGGGGTAAATCCCAGTGAAGACAGAGTAGTGGCGGATCTAGAAGTGACCAAAGAAGCGGCTAAAGCAGTACGGGCACGAGTCAGCTCTCGAGCCAGCTCGTGGATCATCAGATAGCTAGCGGTGATATAGCGAGCAAGGTGGCTAGCAACACTATCAGACTCCGGATCAATGAGAGGGAAACGGATATGACCATTGTCGTGCAGAGATGGTTAGTAATAGAAACCTGGGTAGTGCTGCATTTGGACCTCGGTATAGCGAATCTCGACAAGGACCTCAAATGCGGCAAACTGGACAGCCTCAGAAGCGGTGGAGGCATAACCGCTCCGAGAAGTACAAGTGTAAGAGCCGGAATCAGAACTGGTGCGCAGAGTAACCACTGCGTGATACTCATACACTGAGTCTGCTAGATGCTCCCGGTACACACGGTAGACTGGGTCTTCCCCATGAGGGTACAGCCGACGCCACACGTTGCGGAGAAGGTGAGGTGATTTGTACGACATCAGCTGCAACTGGGACGGATACGGCACCAGAGCCATCTACACTCACAGCCATCAGCAGGTTAGCATAAAATAATAATCGAATGACTACAATGCAACAACCAGCTATAACTGCTACCGGCACTCAAATTTACTCGGGTCTAGCGTCCAGTTAACATGCCGTAGTCTAGCATGGCCTACAGTCAGCGCGGCTCTGATACCAATCGTTGTGGCACCCCGGCTCAGAGCGACCGGTTTACCATGCATTGCTAGCCTAGAGACCATGCCTTCTGGCAACACACAAATCTTGGTACATAAAACAACCGCTTTATTGATGCTAGCAGAACAGGGTTTATATTACAAAGTTGTCGAGGCCAAGCGACACGCCCGCTGCGGCTGAACAATATGTACATTATTTAGTGAACATAAAGGGGTCTCGATCTGAACAACTACGTGGCAGCGGAATAACGTCGTAGCGGAAGCTCCATATCACAGGGACACCGATGTGGACACGATCTAGACTCGAACAGTGCTCCTTTCCAACGAGATTTTCCTGAAATCTAGCATGACACGCCAGGTCAGTACATTGAATGTACTTTCAAGCTCACAACAAGCATAATCATAATGGCAAACAATATCATGATACTTAACCAATTATTAAGAATGCAACACTATATGTCAAACATGTTGTGATCATGCTCGAGCGTCCCTCGGGATAACTTACCAACCGTGATCATCCTCAGATCACAACCACACCACGAACATGGTCTTTAACAAAATGACTCGTGATCCTTACGGTGATCACAACCACGACCGATATCTGGTCCCAATTTCCTCGATGGCCTTTCTGCCATCCTCAACAATGCAAAGTTTACAGCTTAGTGTGCAATTTTTATTAATCGTTGACTCATGGTGGTACCTACTACGAGGTTTCCGTGACCACGGACTCGGCTATCGATAGATTATACACTCTGCAGAGGTAGCACATTGTACCCACACCACGGAACCCATGGCCTTGCACTCCCATTCGGGTGGACCAACGGCATTCCGACAAAACCCTTCCATTACCACAGCACTCTCCCGGCCACTCCGACAAAATCCCCAACGGGCTAGTCCAGGGTGGCCCCGTGTCAACCAAAGACACCCCGACCACCGTCGTGGTCAAACACTCCCACTCGGGGACTCGGTACCATAATCTCATCAACGAGCACACAAGATTATGCATGCTTACCGGGCCAGGGCAAGCACGGCATAACCTTCCCTAGCTGGAGGCACCGACCAGAGGCCATGTCAATGGACCGAATCAAGGCCTTCCCACAAAGGCAAATGTGGTTTCACTGGAAAGAAACTCGATTCAGCGGCACCATGACCCAGTCAATGGTATATTCAAGTTGAGTTATTTTCAGGTTCAACTTAAAAATAAAAACGACCGGTGTCATAGCATGCCATGAAATGCGAAACTACACATGCATCACATAATAATAAAAATGACCATGTCATCCATATACACACCAAGCATAAACATCAACCACTCATGTTACTTTGCTTCTCAAAATGGCTCATAGCTTAACCAAAATATTTTGCAACAAGTTTTATTAATTTCTCACACAAGAACGTAACTCCGATAAATTTCTCATATGCTTAGCAAAAGATTTCACTATCAACAACTCTTAATCTCTTTATCAACTAAGTGAGGTTCAAACATTCTGTAAGTCAAGTAAAATGATCTAACAAGTATTTAACAAAATATTTTCTAGCAATTTTTTATCAATTTATTTATGCAAGAACATAACTTTAAATATTTACTATCATGCATAGCAAAAATTATTTCTATCATCACCATGAATAAATCCTAGCTTTGCTTCACCAACTAAACTTGTTTCCACAATCTCTAAATCAAGCATATTAACTAAACACTTGACAGAATATAAATAACAAAATAATTATTTAAATGCATGGATTAATCAATTCATTCAAGTAAGAAAAATCATAAATATTAAAATGACACCATGAAAATGTTGATGTGGCTTTGCCTTAGTGCAGATGAGCTTCACAAGCCCTCTGGTGATCCTCAAGACAAGCCTCACCTTCTGAAAATAAATTTAAACACAAAAGGCAAATATCAAGAACACTTATGAAAATCACCAGAAATTTTAAACAGCTCAGAAAAATCTCATCTTTGGTGAGCTGCTAGATTTCTTATCAAAGAACACAATGCAAAAAGAATCAATTCTTTTGGACTTATGGTAAAAAAGTTATAACTATTTGAAGTGTTCTGTAAGTTCAAATGAATTTAAATAAAAATAAACAACTGAGGGGTTGACGTCGAAGGCATAAAGCCCAGGGGCGTCACCAATCGTACCGCTTCGCGCGCGTACAGAGTGGCTGACTAACGGGCCCCGCTAGTCAGGTGGGGGAAGGGGGAGAGAGAAACAGAGAAGGTCGCGGCTTCGCCGGAGCTCTCGACGGTGACGAGGGCTTCTTGGCTCAAACGAGAGGGAGGGATTGAGAGAGGGGACGATGGCGCACCTGCCCGTACCCGTAGCGTGGCTAGGGGTGGTCGGACGGTGTCGGAAACAAGCTCGCAAGCGGAGGCAGAACGCGGAGGTCGTCGGAGTCTAGGAGGGTGGCGAATGGAGGCCACTCCAGGGGCTCCAATCGCTCAAGACGGCCTCACCGGAGAGAGGCGGAAGCCCTGGAGGGGTTGCCCAGGCCTGGGAGAGGCTAGAGCTTCCGCGGCGACCAGTGGGGATCGCCGGCAAGCTCGATCTCGGGGACGGCGGCCCGAGGCCTGCCCGGCCGGGCTACGGCTTCCTACTCTATCGTGGGGTGTGTGTGGGTGCTGGATGGTGCTCGAGGAGGATGGGGGTGGCTCTATTTATAGGCGAGCGACGAGGGTGCTTCGGGCTCCGCCGATGGACACCTGTCCACGGCGACGGCGACGAGCGGCGTCAGTGAGAGGGGGAGAAGGCGACGGAGGTCACGCGGCCACTGTAGGCGGACGGGGACGAGCACAGGATTAGGAGGATGGCGACGAGGACAGTGCGCTCCGCACTGTTGGGCTGGTCGAACCTTGCCCGTACTCGCAGCAGCGAGCTCCGGCATCGGCGAGTGCCAGGGAGGAGTTAAGAACGTTGAGACGGAGATGGTGGCGCGGTTTGGCATGCTCGGGCAGGCGAGGGATGCGAGCTCGCGCGAACAGAGCGCTCGGCGACGTTCAGAGCGTGTCGACACGCATGCCAACACCCCTGGACGAACGCGGTCACCGCGTGAACTATGACATCTGGTCGATCTAAGCATAAACTCGATGTCTGGCATGTTGTTCATGGTAGTTTTGAGTGTTACCATGATTTGGTTTGGATCCAGGTGCAGTAGAGAAGTTTTCACACACCAAGTAAGTTTCTGGTCAGTAACTTTGTGATGTTACTATGGTCAAATGGCTGGGAGTTTGAAGCTGTGCTTTGGAGGCTAGCTTAGAGTTACTAAGGTAAATATGCACAAGAAAGTTCAGGTCAAATGGAGCAAGTAAAATGGTAGTTGCTGTGGAAATCACCATTTCTGTCCAGAACAGAAAATATTTTCTATAGGAAAAATATTCCAAAAAGTGATGAAATATTTTTGCTCAGGAAGGTGTCCTAGGTTTCACAGAATATCTGTGAATTATCTCAGAATTTTCTGAGCCATAAAAATTAGGGTTGCTTTGGAACAAACAGATTTGGCTAGGGTTTCTGAGAGAAAATGAATATTTTTCATTTAAGAAAAATATTCGAAAGATTATATTGGGGTGGATCAGAAGTGAAATGATGATTTAGGAGGTAAGTGAAGCACTTGGGTGAAAGCCAAGGATGCCCAAGTGTTAAGTCCATATGAAAAGATTCAAGAACTCCAAGTTTTTTAAAAATTTCAAATGAAAATCAAGCAAATAAGAGAGGGCAAAAACCAGGCTGTCACACGCGTTAAGTCAATGGTGCAGTAATGGGGACTCCAGAGCGCATCAACCATCGACGCATATCACTCGAAAAGGAAATGTCTCGAAATGCAAGTGTGCACTGATACGTCTCCAACGTATCTATAATTTTTTATTGTTCCATGTTATTATAGTGTCAATCTTGGATGTTTTATATGCAATTATATGTCATTATATATCATTTTTTGGGACTTACCTATTAACTTAGTGCCAAGTGTCAGTTCCTGTTTTTTCTTTGCCTATTTTTGGTTTTCTAGGATATCAGTACCAAACAAAGTCCAAATGTCACGAAATTTTTCGATGGTTTTTTTCCACATAATAGACCCTAGAAGTTTTGGGAGGGGATCAGAAGACGAAGGGGTGGACCACAAGCCACCAGGGCACACCTAGGGGGTAGGCGCCCCTATTGCTTTGTGGGGCCCTCGTTGCTCCATTTGACCTAAATTCGCCTCTATAAATTCTCTAAAATTGGGAAACCAACATAGAGCCACCCAAAACACTTTTTACACCACCGCAAACTTCAGTTCTCGCGAGATTCCATCTGGAGGCCTTTTCTGGCACTCTGCCGGAGGGGGAATAGATCATGGATGGGCTCTACATCAACCTCGTTGCCCTTCCGATGATGTGTTAGTAGTTTACCACAGACCTACGGGTCCATAGCTAGTATCTAGATGGCTTCTTCTCTCTCTTTGATCTTCAATATAATATTCTCATCGATGTTCTTGGAGTTCTATTTGATGTAATCACTTTTTGTGGTGTGTTTGTTGGGATCCGATGAATTGTGAGTTTATGACCAGATTATCCATGAATATTATTTGAGTCTTCTCTGAACTCTTTTATGCATGATTATTATAGCTTTGTATTTCTCTCCGATCTATTGATTTGGTTTGGCCAACTAGATTGATTTTTATGCATTGATTACTATAAATTGATATTTTATCTTGAAAAGTAGGAAAACCCAGCCCCTTATATTTTAGAACTAGGTACCTTTGGTGTCTCGGACTGATCAAAGCGGTTTGGTGATGAACAGTATGTTTTTGAGCAAAACTTAACATAGTGGCAATTATCGACCAAAACTACCCTGAATTCCGCCTCTCCTCTATCTCTCTGTTGAGCGGTTCCTCTCTCGCCCCCTGTTAGGCGAAAGAACCAGGACCCCATTTCCACTTCCCTATGTCGGGGAGGCCGTGGGCTCTCTCCTCCTCTGCCACTCTAGTGAGAAGTAGGGGAGAGGGCCCTGGTTGTCCGCCTCGTCTGTGTAGCTACGGCTGGGAGGTGTCTTTCTCTTGTCGGCTTTGGATGGTATATCAATGTTTACACTTGGAATATATTTTTTCTAGCACCAGCTCCATCTCGACGGATCCATGGCCGCAAGGTTGAGGGATTCATGGGCGTTTTTGTCTTCTATTCTTCCTCCGATGCATCAAATCTGGTGTCCCTGGTGGGCCAGTGGTGGTTATGTGGGAAGATGATGGTCTAAGAACTGGGTTGGTGGACTGTGGATGGCGGTTCAAGTGTTGTGCCTCATTCTTCTCCATGGAAAGCGGTGGTTCTCGGACGCTAGGAATAAGTGGGGCATCCCCCGGTCGACGCGCCACAGCGACTTTGGCTCCACCAAAGACGGGCCTCTCATTCGGCTCACAATTGAACCAGGCAATGGTATTTTCTCAACTCCGGCGATGTCATGTGGCGGATGCGGTAACTGCAATAACTCATATGAACTTCTTTGCATTTTCTACTTTTTGGGAGAATTTTTTTGCAGATGTTCTTTGACACATATGTTCCCTCATCCTTTCAGGGTGATTCCACGTGTGTGCATTGTATCTTGACTTTTCATAAATAAATCAGTGACAACCTTCTAAAAATCTATTGACTCAAACTTGAGATAGTGGAACTTTTTATTGTTGAGACATCACACATTGCCATGTTAGTATCCTAGTCTACATATCGCAGCTCGAGTAACACATGCGCCCTCTCACTTTCCCACTTGTTTTTAGTTGCTAGTGTGAATAGTTTCACCCAGAGTGCTCACTGACTTTAGTAAGAAAAGTGCTTGTCCTACATTAGAAAAAGTGGTGTTTCATGTGGAGCAGTTATTTGCTCGCGCCTCCTCTACGCGCACATCCATATAAATGGTATGAGTCACACTATCCCGAATTTCTTTCGGAGGCTTCACTTTCTCCACCTAAAACATCCATATGTAGAAGTTTTTAATCTATAGAATCTTTTTTACTAAGCAGCCATCAATCCATACAACTACAAAATTCATACTAAGCAACCAATCATGCAAATTTTTCACTACATGCCATCATCATCAATCACTACATGTTTGCACCATCCAAATTAGCATACAATTAATCAAACAAGTAAGTATGTTTTTTTACAGTGCTAAGCAGAGAAGTAAAGAGAAACAAATATATGAGAGGAAGAGAGGTGAGACAGAGAGGGGCATAGAGGAGGAGACATAGAGCCAGGGGAGGAGAGGAGTTCACCAGCAATGGTGAGGTGCGCTCGGGCGAAGACGTCGCCTCGTGCATGGCTATGGGATGGGGCGGTGAGCGCGGATGTGACGGGGATAGAAGCGGAGTAGACGGGGAGACCGGGCGCAAACGTGATGGTGATGGCAGCGGACGAGACAGGGTGGCGGCGTAGGGGACCTGCTATCAGCGGATCTGATGGCGCTGGGTCAGGGCAGCCGGCTGACAGTGTGAACACTGGTACGCGTCAGTGCTATACAAACGGTTTTGAACCCCTTTCCATGATTGCATTTGGAACCGTCGCCTAGTGAGTGATGGTGATCGGGGGTCCTTCCCACACGACCCGAAAACCGTCGGTGATAGTGACCCTACAGTACTCCTACTCGTTTCTGCTCGCTTTGCCATCGCAGTCGGTATTCTGTGGTGCTATGTTTACGATGTGCCGCCCATCACAAATGGTTCACTATTATAGAACGTGTATGATAAGCATACAAACACACACATTCGCTTTTCCCAAACCGTATGCGATAACTAATTAAGAAGATTAGCTAATTGTCGTACGAGTGTCGGACAGGATTATGAAATGTCAGACCATCGTAACATCGTCGTACACGACAACTACCGCACACGCTATTCTGCGGTGCAATGTTTACGATGCATACTTCATCAGAAATAGTTCATGGTTGCGAACCGTGTATCATAAGGCAACTAACACAAATGTTTAGTTTGCTCGCACTGTTTGTGATATTGTCTGGCATCCCAGACGCTTTGCAAACGGCAACTGTGTGCATGCTTGCACGCATTTCCTCTCTGTGAACTGTGCGTATTATGGTGTATATCGCAAACAATTGTGCTTTACCGACCGTGTGTGCCGTAACGACCTGGAGAGCGTAATTTCACCGTAATTTAATTGTTGCTATTTCAAATTGTACCGTATTTGAATTTGAATTTGAATGTATGCTACAACTTTATTCATATCCATCAAGTTCAAACAACCAATGCATTATTCGATTCATAGGTACATATGTACAAAATTACATAAGAACCTAATAAAGAATGATGAACCACAGTTGTATACTTGTACTATTATAGACGGTAAAGAAAGAGGCGAAATACATTCTGGTTGCTGAACAAGGTGAAGCGGAATGCCCATATTGTTCTGTCCTCCATGCAGAAGGCACGCACGACTCTAGTCCAACCCCTTGTGATGGCCGACCGCCTATCCTTCACGGTCTTCATGAAAACATCCAGATAATCATCATGTTCTCGTAGAAATACTTTAACCTTTGCATGCCCACCAATCATGTAGTTTCAGAGGTAATCTTGAGTAAACTGCTTTGGCAACCACTGCAAAGGAAAAATATTCAGACATTGTCATCTAACACAACTCATTATGGGCAGTAAAAAGAAGGTTGCAGAGTTCTAACTTACCATCCTGTAGTTCACTCTTGTCTTGGATAAAGTGTAAACAAATAGTTTAATTGCCATCTTTGGACCCATTTTACTAACAATCTTTATCACCTTCCTCACTTGATGCTGGTTCATCGATAACTCATTACCCCATACGCAGAAAGGGTCGAAGCGCGGAACTTTACCAATGACATATGTACCTAAAAGCACCAAGTTAATATTAAAAGCTAAACATAAATTGCACAATGATGTTGTACAACACTCTTTTATAATATCTTATAACATCCAATATACTCACATATTAGATTAATTAACATCTTATATTATGGGCCGGAAGGAGTTTAGTGCATTCTTACAAATTATCGGCTGATTAACTGCTGTTGTATCCATGGGTTACATTTAGTTTGAGCTAGTTCGGGCTCAAATAGCCCTAAAGTATTTCTAAACATGAGGACTAGTTTGAGCTAGTTGCATCTATAACCCACCCAAAAAAACTATCCAACCCAAGAGGTGCTAATTGGAGCTAGATCTCCTAGTGCATTTATTGTCAATCTAACCCTGCCATCCGAACAACTCTTTGGATGGAGTTAGTTCAGGGTTAGTCATGAGCTAGAAACTAACTCTAACCTCTAGCTAAGTTGAGTATCCAAACACGGCTGTGTTGTTGTTGTTGTTGTTGTTGTTGCTGTTGTTGCTGCTGCTGCTGTTGGGTGGTAGGTGCAACATATGCCAACGGGTGGCTTATCATTGTGGGAGCCAATAAGACGTCGTCGGTGCCTGGAAACGGGATGAGGAGAAGACATGCACGCCGCTAATCTTACCCAAAGATCGGGCTCTCCGTGGAGATAACACCCTCTTGCTGCTGCTCAAGGGTCTCCACATGATCACTAAATGAACAAAGTAGCTACAAGAGGCTCCTTGAGCTGTTTGGCGAGAGGAAGAAGAAAGGCAAGGCTAGCTCTCCTCTTCTCTCTATGTGGTGTTCAAAACTCTAAGATATCAACCCTTTGCATGGGTGCCCTGGGGGGTTTATATAGGCCTACCCCCCAGGGGTACAATGGTAATCTGGCTGGGCGTGGGCCCTAGCCGTCTGTGCCTATGCTCGCCGGCTTCTCTGCCGGCCGCTGGGGCCCGCCGACTGGTGGGCCTCGCCGGCTGCCGGCTTCCTGGTCGACAAGCTGGTCCCACCGCTCGGGAGCCCTGTTGGGGGCTGGTTACTGTTGCCTCACTCCTGATGATGAGGGCTCTGTCAAGGTAAGCATGGCTATAGTGCCGCCGCCTTGGCGGCGATCACTGTAGCCTTTCCTCCTCTTGTCTCCTAAATGAGGCGCCTCCTTCGAGGGAGGGAGCAAGCCGGCTGCTGGGAGCCGGCCTTATCTCAAGCCGACTGGGGGAGGCCATGCCGCCTTCGGGTGTCTCTCTGACCGAAGGGGCCCGCCGCCTGTCGGCCGTTCTGACAGCCTGTCGTGGGTAACATCATGGTCAACATGGCAACAGTGCCGCACCGGACGGGTGATGGCCGCCCCGTACGGCGCACTATGGCCATGCGCGCCCCGGGATTCGGGGCTGGCAGGCTTCACTGTAGCCACGCCTCGTCTTATCGCCCTTATGTGGGTGCAAAGTTTGAGGGTGTGATCTTGGCCGTCTGCTGGGGGCCGGCTTCTTGGAGTCGGCTTTCTCGTGGCCGGCTTCTTGGAGTCGGCCCTCTTGTGGCTTTCCTCCTGTGGGTTTTAGGGCCGGGCCGCCTCCCGGTAGCCGGCCTAAGAGACAGCTGGCCAAGGGAAGGCGGCTCCGTGTCTTGGATGCTCGTGGGCTCGATCGGCCCGTAATTTTTTCAGAAGCGCCAGGGGGAGCCGGCTTGGTTACCCGTGGTCATTTACTCCGACAATAGTCCCCGAAGCTGGTTGAGCTTCGAGGCTGAAGAGAGGACGAGAAGCTCTATCAGCTTCCTATCCTGATGAGCCGGCAGCTAGGAGCCGGCTTTGTGCAGGTGCACCGTCTTTGGGAGGCTTGGCAGCGTGAAGGCGGGAACCAGATGGCGCGCGAGCCGAGTTGCGCGCTGACCGACGGTCACTCGTGCGCCACATGGCAACTGTCAGAGGGAAAGGCCTGCCAGCCCATGCGCGCGACGGGACGTCGCCGCAGGACGGGGCCCGCCACTCCTAGGCCTCGACCCAAGTGCAGATCCTCTGCGGCCCGAACGGACCGCTCACCTTCCCGCAGCAGCTTCCGCACGCCTTTAGGGCGCAATAATCGCGGGACGTGGGGGAGTGGGCGCAGTTAATCCCATGCCCTCCCACGCCTCGCCTCCTCGACTCCGCCACACAGGGCTATAAGTAGGGGGAGGAGGGGGAGCAGCAGTCGCTCGCACGCTCGCCCTCGCTCCACCCTTTCTTCTTCTTCTTTCTCATCTTCTCCGCCGCCGCAGCACCTCGCCACCCCGCTGTCTTGCCGTCAACCTTCTTGGCTTGTCGTAGCTCCGTCGCAGTTGGGTCGCGCATCCTTCGTTGCTTCCTCATCCTCATGGCGCTATCCAGCTCTTGGGATGGTTCCAACATCCACGAGGACCATATCGACTGGCTCCGCAAGACGCGGCGGCTGCCGGGCGAGGGTTACGTGAGGGCCCGCCTCGCGCTGGAGACGGAGGTCTCGCCGGCGCCGGAGGAGGACGAGTGGGTAATTTTCCGCTCGCACTGCCTGCACAGCCTCGGCCTGCCGTTGAGCGGGTTCTTCCGCGCCTTCCTCGAGTTCTACCATCTCCAGCCGCATCACCTCACCCCCAACACGGTGATGCTGTTGTCGGCCTTCACTCTGTGGCGGCTTTTTAGCGCCCTCCCCACCCTCGAGCTCTGTGGGGAGTTCTTTCAGTGCAAGCTCGGCACCGTCACCGCGGGCGTGCCCGCCCCTTGTGGCGCCTTCATCGCCATGCGGAGGTCGAGCGACAACAACCCGTTTTCGCCCATTCCGCTGATCGAGTCGGTGAAGCTCTGGCAGCAATCCTACTTCTACACTAAGAACTTCCCCCGCAACGCGACTTCATCAATCTGCCGGCTTACATAGCCGGCCCGCCAGCTGGGAGGTAGCCTTCGTGGTCCTACCGAGCCAGGTTGCTATCTCCGGCTGGGCCTGCTACCATCGCCTGGCTCCGAGTGATGGTCCAGTTGGAAGGCCTGGTCGGGGCCAACCTGGTGGCCGCCTTCGTGGAGCGCCGGGTGCTCCCGCTCCAAGGCCGGCCGCATATGATCTGCCAGATGAGCGGCCGCTTCGACCCAAGTCGGCTGAGCACCAAGGAGATGCCTCATGATGAGGCATGGTGAACTACATCTCCAACTGCAAGCTCACTGAGGAATGGCGGTACGGCAAGGAGCCGTATTCTCGAGCCGATCTTCCGCCTACGGTAAGTTTCCCTTCTTTCTTCTTCACTTGTTGCCGGGTTCTCAACGGCCGACTTTTGACCACTGGCTTGTTTTTGGCAGAGCCCCCTTCTTCGACCAGCGGCTGGGGCCGCAGGGCTGGAGCGCCAGTTCATGCCCGACTGCACGGTGGACGACCTCGACGACCCAGACTTGGGGGCGGCCACCCTGGACGATGTCGTCATAGGAGCCGGTGGTGACGCAGGCAGCCCCGAGTCCGGAGCCGGCTTCGGCGACTGGCCGGATGACGATGAAGCCGAAGCCATTCCGCGTCATCAGCCAACGGCCGATCGCCAAGGCGCGGGCCGATCTGCCGCGCCAGCTGCCCGCGGTGATGCGCAAAAATGCCGTGTCGCGCCGACTCTTTTCGGCAGTCGGCCGATAAAGGCCAGGGGTTCCGCGGCGGCAACCAAGCGGGACGAGGCAGCCGCGAAGGCGGCCCGCTTCCACAAGGTGGTGAAGCAGCCGCAGGCCTTTTCGGCGTAAGTGTTGAATGTCTCACGCCTTTCATTGTTATCTTCGGTTGAGGTTCTTCTTAGCTTTTTTCTTGATTTGTCAATCAGGGTGCCGCTTTCCCTCGAGCGGGTCCCTGCCGCCTCCATAGTCGGAACGGAGGGAGGGTCTTCGAGCTCCCGCCGCGTGGATCCCCGCGCCGACCTTCTGGAGGCAACGGAGCGGAACGCGCGGGAGGCGTGGTAGGAGCGGGAGGCAGAGGAGCGGAGGGCCGCCCAGGAGGCGAAGGAAAAGTCGGCCTAGGCGCAAGCCGACGCAACGGCCAAGGCTCAGGCAGAGGCTGCGTCTGCGGAGAGGGAGGCGGAGGCCCTGCGTAACCAGCCTCCGCAGCTCATCATCCCCCTCCGCACCGTGGCCCCCAACATCCCAGTGCCTCCGTCAGAGGAAACCGGCCGCGACCGGCCGGTGATAGAGAGGGAGGAGGGCGACGTGATCGTCCTAGAGGGAGAGATGGCACAGTCGGCGCCGACAGGAACGGGCCAAGGCGGCCGGCCTGTCGTGCCGCCCGAGCAGCCGGCTGGAGGCGAGCCGACGTGGGGGAGGATCTTGTGGTTCAGTCGCCGCCTCGTTGGCGGGCCGGGGAGGCGACCTCAGCGCCGGAGCCGCAGAAGGCCGCGGGCGCCAGCTCGACGGCTCAGGATCTGGAAGCGGCCAGCGCCAGCACGTCTGAGTGGACACCCAGCGGTGGGACGGCCGAGCTGAACGTGGCAGCACAGGAGGTCCGGAGTCGGCTTCAGGCCCAGGCCGCCTCGTTGAAGTGGTACACTCAAGAGTTCCTCACGACGCGGACGGTCATTCGGGTGAGTCCTCCAGCTTTGGTCGATTGCTTTCTTGATTTCTTCCGTGGGGGCGCGTCAGCGCACCCACTGGGTGTAGTCCCCGAGTTCTGAGTCGGCTGCTGAGCAGGCGGCTTGGAACTTCTAGTAGGCTTCGATTGCTGTCTTGTTCTTATTCGCGCCTCCGTCCTATTTCTGGGAATATCATAATCTCCTTGCGGCTGCCTTCAACTCCCAGGCCCAGGAGCTGAACCAGAAGACCGCCGATCTGACTGACAGCCGGAGTTAGTGCTTCATTTTTTTATCTCACGTGGGGGCGCGTCAGCGCACCCACTGGGTGTAGTCCCCGAGATTCGGGCCGACTGCTGAGCAGTCGGGTCGGATCTTTCCTGACGACTTCTTCCTTATTGTTTTTTTCTTTTTCTCCATATTTGCAGGGGCCAACGCCGACTTGAGGGAGCAGCTAGGCAGGGTCTAGACCGCCGTTCGCGCCAAGGAAACTGAGTGCAACGCCTTGGCCTAGGAACGTGACCGCCTGGCCAAGAAACTGGCCGACCAGGAGGAGAGCCATAAGATGGCCCTGAAGAAGGCGCGGGATAGCGAGGCCGCCCTCAAAGCCGAATATGAGACCGAGGCGGCAGGCTGGGCTGAGGCGAAGCAAGCGCTGAGCGAAGGCTACGGACCGGTTGAGGATTTGATCGACGGTAGGCCGCCTTCCTCTTCATCTCTTTGCTTGCCCCTTGTCTTCTGGTTTGTCTTCTGACTTTGTGCTGCTTCTTTCTTCTTTGTGCAGACTACTTTCCCGGTTACTCCGTCGCTGCCACCCAAGCCATCGAGGCCCACAGCGAAGCACGACGGCAGGCAGGGGCCGAGATCGCGTCGGATGCTAGTCGGACACTTGAGGAGCATCTTCTGGCAATCTAGGCCCGTCTGCAGCCGGCTCACCGCATGCTCCGCCATCTTCAGCGTGCTGGGGCGCAAGTGCTGGCCACCCTCTGGCTCGGCGAGGCGCTTCCCGGCACCCCCAGTCGGACTGCCAACTGGCTCGAGGTTGCAGTCGGTCGCTTCGAGGCCTGGAAGGCTTCCGCCGCTCGGTCTGGCGCCAGGCGGGCGCTGGAGTTTGTCCGAGCCTGGTACCCTGGGCTGAGCTTGGCCCAGCTAAGCACCTGGCGGCAGGAGGCTGACGAAGAGCTGGTGGCAGTGCGGCCGGCTATCATCCAGCGTGCCTCGGTGATTCCTGACTACACCGACACCAGCGCCTTTGCTCCTGAGGTGAATGATGACGGCGTCGCTCAGCCGGAGGAGTGGTTCGGGCTGAACCCGGCAAAAGGTGAACACTCGGTGGAGGAGATCGCTTCCAGCGACGAGGGTGAAGACGAAGAAGGGGGGATGGCGAAGACGTCGTGCCAGATGGTGAAGCGACCAGCCAGCTTCAGCCTGATCGTGCCTCCAGCAACGAGGCGCATGCAAACGCGCCGTCTGCCGGAGGTGATGATCAGGCCGAGACCCGCCAGCCGGCCACTCCTTCGGCCGGCACTTCCGTCTCCACCAACCTGCCCGACTCGCCTGTTGTTCCCTTGGTCTGATCCGCCATTTTTACTTTCCTGCTCTTTACTCTTTGAACAACTTTTTATTAAATTTGCGCAGTTCCACCCACTGGGGGTGTATTCAAACTATGTTGAATGCTGGCCTTTCGAAGGCCTTTTGTGTAAATATAATCATGCATGTGATTGGCTTCCATTCATGTTTGCTTTTCATCCTTTGGCTATTTCCTTTGCTGCCTTCCCTTGGTCGCCGCCTTCCCAGTCGTCGGACAGCTGCTCTGCAGTCTGTGGCTGGGGAGGAACTTGGCCGTTTTGGGAAGACAAGTACTCGAGCTTTCTTGGATTGTAGCAAGGTGAATGGGAAGCCGGCCAGCCGGCTGCTCTGGCAGCCGGTCGGCGGGGGAGCCGGCTTTCGTTATATAAGTTCGTTAGTCCTTAGCCGTTTTTCGTGCGAGCATCCTTTCCTGCCTTTGACTCTTGCCAGCCGGGCAGCCGATTCTTCGAGCTACGGCTTTCGACAAGAGAGGGCTTGGGTGCCGGCACACTACTTGTCTGACTGCAGGTGGAACTTGAATATAACTCAAGGTGACAAGTCCCCGACCGACTGTTCGAACCCGGTGGTAGACGAGAAAAATGAATGTAATAACATAATCATAGGCATGATATTCATCATTCATAGATAAAAGAGGGTAGTCCCCGAGTGCTCCTCGGGGGGCCCATTGTCTCATACTTAGTACAAAAGGTAGCGTGGTACATACTGCTTTTTAACTATGAAATCTTAGGAGGAGATTGGCGTTCCATGGTCGTTCCGACTCCTTGCCGGAATCATCTCTCTTGCGTGCCTTCGGCTTCTGCGCGTCGATCAGGTAGTAGGAGTCGTTGCCTAATGCTCTGCTGATGACGAAGGGGCCTTCCCAAGGGGCCGAGAGCTTGTGCTGGCCGGCTGTTCGCTGGATCAGCCGGAGCACAAGGTCACCCTCTTGGAAGGATCTTGGCTTGACCTTCCGGCTGTGGTAGCGGCGCAAACCCTGCTGGTAGATGGCGGACCGGCTGAGGGCTAACAGCCGGCTTTCTTCCAGCAGGTCGACACCGTCTTCTCGTGCTTCCTTGGCCTCCGCTTCCGTGTACATGGTGACCCGAGGCGAGTCGAACTCGATGTCAGTTGGGATGACAGCCTCGGCACCATATACAAGGAAGAAAGGGGTGAAGCCGGTTGACTTGTTCGGGGTAGTGCGCAGACTCCAGAGGACGGCCGGCAGCTCGTCGAGCCAATAGCCGGCCGAACGGTCCAGTGGCACGACCAGTCGGGGCTTGATGCCGGAGAGGATGAGGCCGTTTGCTCACTCAACTTGGCCGTTTGACTGCGGGTGGGCAACGGACGCTAGGTCCAGTCGGATGCCCTGTGTCGTGCAGAAATGTGCGGGTGCTCCCTTGGCAAAATCCGTGCCATTGCCGGGGATGATGCTGTGTGGTACGCCGTACCGGGTTGTAATATCTGCGATGAATGTCACGGCAGTCGGCCCATTCAGCTTTTTAATCGGCTTTGCTTCAATCCACTTGGTAAATTTGTCCACGGCGATGAGCAGATGTGTCATGCCACCGTGCGCCATCTTGAACGGGCCCACCATGTCCAATCCCCAGACGGCAAAAGGCCAGGTGAGGGGAATGGTCTTGAGTGCAGAAGCCGGCAAGTGTTGCTTGGAGCTGAAGACTTGGCACCCTTTGCAGTATTTGACTAACTCCTTGGCGTCATCCAAAGCAGTCGGCCAGAAGAAACCATGGCGGAAAGCTTTGGCGACGAGTGATCTTGAGGCCGCGTGGTGGCCGCATTCGCCTTGGTGAATGTCCTTGAGGATTGCTATGCCCTTCTCTGGCTCGACGCAGCGCTGGAAGACTCCAGTGACACTGCGCCTAACGAGCCCTCTGTTAACAACTGTGTATGCTCCGGCTCGGGGTTGGACTTGTCTTGCCGCGATCTCGTCAGCCGGCAGTTCTCTGTGTTACCAGGAAGTTGAGGATGGGCTGGGCCCATGACAGAGCTGTGGCTTCTTCTATTGCCAACACGGCTACTGCGACCAGGGTGGGTGGGCTGGGTGGTGAAGAGCTGGAGTTGGCCACCGCCTGCTATGTCGATGCAGTCCCCAGGCCGACTGCCGTAGTCCCCGGGCCGGGTTCTGAAGTCCCCGGGCCGGGTGCGACTATGGCAGTCCCCGAGCCGCCTGTTGAAGTCCCCGGGCCGCCTATCGAAGTCCCCGAGCCGCCTACTTGGTTCCCCAAGCCGGATCCGACTGTGTCGGGGTTAGGCGGTACGAAGATGGAATTGGATTCTGCAGATGGCTTGATAGACGGCTTGAGGAGGCGTTGGAGAGAGACGTCGGTTGGTATTGCTTGAGCCTATTCGTGCCAGGGCATCTGCTTGCTCGTTGTCTGCCCGTGGCACGTGGAGGAACTCGCATCCTTCAAAATACCCACTGATTTGCTGAACGAGAAAGCGGTAGCTCGCCATGTTTGCGTCCTTGGCGTCCTCATGTCTACTACACAACCTTCTTCTTGTAGACGTTGTTGGGCCTGAAAGTGCACAGGTTTGTAGGACAGTAGCAAATTTCCCTCAAGTGGATGGCCTAAGGTTTATCAATCCGTGGGAGGCGTAAGATGAAGATGGTCTCTCTCAAGCAACCCTGCAACCAAATAACAAAGAGTCTCTTGTGTCCCCAACACACCCAATACAATGGTAAATTGTATAGGTGCACTAGTTCGGTGAAGAGATGGTGATACAAGTGCAATACGGATGGTAGATATAGGTTTTTGTAATATGAAATAATAAAAACAGCAAGGTAACAAGTGATAGAAGAGAGCGTAAACGGTATTGCAATGATAGGAAACAAGGCCTAGGGTTCATACTTTCACTAGTGCAAGTTCTCTCAACAATAATAACATAATTGGATCATATAACTATCCCTCAACATGCAACAAAGAGTCACTCCAAATCCACTAATAGCGGAGAACAAACGTAGAGATTATGGTAGGGTACGAAACCACCTCAAAGTTATTCTTTCCAATCAATCCGGTGGGCTATTCCTATAAGTGTCAAAAACAGCCCTAGAGTTCGTACTAGAATAACACCTTAAGACACAAATCAACCAAAACCCTAATGTCACCTAGATACTCCATTGTCACCTCAAGTATCCGTGGGCATGATTATATGATATGCATCAAACAATCTCAGATTCATCCAGCCAACATAAAAGTACTTCAAAGAGTGCCCCAAAGTTTCTACTGGAGAGTCAAGAACGTGTGCCAACCCCTATGCATAGGTTCATGGGCGGAAACCGCAAGTTGGTCACCAAAACATACATCAAGTAGCACATGATATCCCATTGTCACCACAGATAAGCACGGCAAGACGTACATCAAGTGTTCTCATAAAAGACTCAATCCGATAAGATAACTTCAAAAGGGAAACTCAATTCATCACAAGAGAGTAGAGGGGGAGAAGAAACATAAGATCCAACTACAATAGCAGAGCTCGGGATACATCAAGATCGTGCCATAGAGGGAACACGAGAGAGAACACGAGAGAGAGAGAGAGAGAGAGAGAGAGAGAGAGAGATCAAACACATAGCTACTGGTACATACCCTCAGCCCCGTTTTGACTCCGTTTGATATTCCTTTTCTTCGAAACACTGAAATAGGCATAAAACAGCAAATCTGGGGTGGGCCTCCGGTTAATAGGTTAGTCCCCAAAATAATATAGAAGTGGATAATAAAGCCCAATATTGCCTAAAACAGTAGATAAAGTAGCATGGAGCAATCAAAAATTATAGATACGTTGGAGACGTATCAAGCATCCCCAAACTTAATTCCTGCTCGTCCTCGAGTAGGTAAATGATAAAAAGAGAATTTTTGATGCGGAGTGAAACTTTGGCATAATTTCAATGTAAATCTTCTTAATTGTGGTATGAATATTCAGATCCGAATGAATATAAAATAAAAGTTCATATTGATAAAAGAAATAGTAATACGTCAAGCATACTAATCAAAGTAATCATGTCTTCTCAAAATAGCATGTCAAAAGAAAGTTCATCCCTACAAAATCATATAGTTAGGCTATGATTCATTTTCGTCACACAAAGATGTTCCCAACTTCTATACCGCCGATAACAAGCCAAGCAATTGTTTCATACTTGAAAGTGCGTTATATCGACTAGAGGGGGGGTGAATAGGCGATTTTTATGAATTCTTCACTGAGGAATTTTCTGGTGAGGAAATTCCTAGCGAAGAACTACTTGCAGCGGAATAAGTACTCCGAAGTAAGCATAACAGAATACATGCATGGTCATCATGATGAAATGAAGACTAGCACAGAGTACGTAGCGTAATCACAGGATAACACAAGATGAAGACAAATAGATCAAGAAATTGAACCGAGGAAATTGAGAAAGTCTTGATCAAAGTCTTCAAACACAGATATGAAAAACACTCAACACAAGAATGAGGAAATGAAAGGGTTGAGGAAATAGAACCAGTTGGGTTGGTGAAGACAATGATTTGGTAGACCAGTTCCAACTGCTGTCTCTCTCGCTTGTACGTCTGGTTGGAGCGGCTGAGTATTTAAACTCGAGGACACACAGTCCCGGACACCCGATCGCTGAGCGGGCAGCTCAGACACCAAGTCCTCACCGTATTCTCCTTGAACTAAGGTCACACAGACCTCGTCCAATCACTCGTGGTAAGTCTTCAGGCGACTTCCAAACCTTCACATACTTGGTCACTCGGCGATCCACAATTCCTCTTGGATGCTCTAGACCATGACGCCTAACCGTCTGGAAGAAGCACAGTCTTCAAAGGTAACAAGCGTTGGATCCATGCAGGATCAATCTCTTCAGTGATGCTCAATCAATTTGGGTTTGTAGGGGTTTGGTTTTTGGGATTTTCCTCACTCGATGATTTTCGCTCAAAGTCCTCAGAGGATGGGTTGCTCTCAAATGACAAGTGTCAAGTTCTCTTGGAGCAGCCAACCAGCCAGTGGTTGTAGGGGGCGGCTATTTATAGCCTAGGGAGCAGCCCGACATGATAAGACATAAATGACCTTCAATGATATGACCGTTAGGTGGATAAGATATTTTTGGACAGCTGGCGCGCAGCACGGCAACGGTCGGAAATTTGAATCACAAATTCCTCAGGGCTATCATGTTCCTCACTGTGTAGGCAATCCGCACTGGTGAATTCCTAACTCCTCAGTCAGAACAAATTCCTCAGCGACCAGAAGAACTTCGTCTCTATCACTGAAGAAATTGACTGAGCTGTATGACATTTCCAAAGGCTTCACTTGAAGGGATTGGTAGGTGTAGGATTTTGAGTTGAGCATCACATGGAAATTTTTCCTTAGTATTTCCTCGACCCCCTTAACACGAGACGGTGTTTCCTATGACTCAAGAAAGAGAAAAACGAAACTACGAAAACAAAAGTCTTCACGCTTCATGTTCCTCAAATGAATACCAAGTCTTCAAGGTCACACCAATTTCTTCACTTTCAAAGTCTTCAGAAAGTCTTCATAATATCAAAGTCTTCAGACGAAGAACTTCATTTTTAGGGGTCGACTTTCTCTGTAAATATCAAACTCCTCATAGACTTATAGACCTGTGTACACTCACAAACGCATTAGTTCCTTAACCTATAAGTCTTCAATACACCAAAATCACTAAGGGGCACTAGATGCACTTACAATACTTAAATAATCTCAAAAAATTTCAACCTTCACGCAATACATGAGCGTGAGCCATGGATATAGCACTATGGGTGGAATAGAATATGATGATGGGGATTGTGTGGAGAAGACAAAAAAGGAGAAAGTCTCACATTGACGAGGATAATCAACGGGCTATGGAGATGCCCATCAATTGATGTCAACATGAGGAGTAGGGATTGCCATGCAACGGATGCACTAGAGCTATGAATGCTCAACAAAAGAAAACTAGTGGGTGTGCATCCAACTTGCTTGCTCATGAAGACCTAGGGCATTTGAGGAAGCCCATCGTAGGAATATACAAGCCAAGTTCTATAATGAAAAATTCCCAGTGGTATGAAAGACAACTTATGAGACTCACTATATGAAAAACATGGTGCTACTTTGAAGCACAATATATGAGACTCACTACATGAAGAACAAGGTGCTACTTTGAAGCACAAGTGTGGAAAAAGAGATAGTAGCATTGCCCTTTTTTTTGCCTTTATTTTTTTATTTTTTGGCCTTTCTCTTTTTTTCTTTTTTTTGGGCAATGCTCTAATAATGATGATCATCACACTTCTATTGATTACAACATAAGGATTACAACTCGAAATTTAGAACAAGATATGACTCTATATGAATGCCTCCGACGGTGTACCGGGATGGTGCAATGAATCAAGAGTGACATGTATGAAAAATAATGCATGGTGGCTTTGCCACAAATACGATGTCAACTACATGATCATGCAATGGCAATATGACAAAAGTAATGTATGTCATAATGATGATGAACGAAACGGTGGAAAGTTGCATGGCAATATATCTCGGAATGGCTATGGAAATGCCATAATAGGTAGGTATGGTGGCTGTTTTGAGGAAGATATAAGGAGGTTTATGTGTGATAGGCGATCGTATCACGGGGTTTGGATGCACCGGCGAAGTTTGCACCAACTCTCAAGGTGAGAAAGGGCAATGCACGGTACCGAAGAGGCTAGCAAAGGCGGAAAGGTAAAAGTGCGTATAATCCATGGACTCAACATTAGTCAAAAGAACTCATATACTTATTGCAAAAATTTAGAAGTCATCAAAAATCAAGTACTACGCGCATGCTCCTAGGGGGATAGATTGGTAGGAAAAGACCATCGCTCGTCCCCGACCGCCACTCATAAGGATGCACAAGCCAGGTACACTTCATGTTTCAAATTTGTTACACAACTTTAACCATACGTGCATGCTGCGGGACTTGCTAACTTCAACACAAGCATTCTTTAAATTCATAATCGCCCAACTAGCATGACTTTAATATCAGTACCTCCATATCTCAAAACAATTATCAAGTATCAAACTTCTCTTAGTATTCAACACACTCATAAGAATTCTTAAAAATCTTGTATGCTTAGCATATTAGGATTATTTACGCAAATTACCATGCTATATAAGACTCTCAAAATAATATAAGTGAAGCATGATAGTTCATCTATTTCTCCAAAATAAAACTACCACCGTGCTCTAAAAGATATAAGTGAAGTACTAGAGCAAATGACAAACTACTCCGAAAGATATAAGTGAAGATCAATGAGTAGTCAAATAATTATACAACCATGTGAAGACTCTCCCACATTTAAGAATTTAAGATCTTGGTACTTTATTCAAACACTAAGCAAAGCTAACGAAAATAAAATGACGCTCCAAGCAAAACACATATCATGTGGTGAATAAAAATATAGCTCCAAGTAAAGTTACCGATGAACGAAGACGAAAGAGGGGATGCCTTTCGGGGCATCCCCAAGCTTAGACACTTGGTTTTCCTTGAATATTTCCTTGGGGTGCCTTGGGAATCCCCAATATTAGGCTCTTGCCACTCCTTGTTCCATAATCCATCGAATCTTTACCCAGAACTTGAAAACTTCACAACACAAAACTTAACAGAAAACTCGTGAGCTCCGTTAGCGAAAGAAAACAAAACACAACTTAAAGGTACTGTAATGAACTCATTATTTATTTATATTGGTGTTAAACCTACTGTATTCCAACTTCTCTATGATTTATAAACTATTTTACTAGCCATAGAGTCATCAAAATAAGCAAACAACACACGAAAAACAGAATTTGTCAAATACAGAACAGTCTATAGTAATCTGTAACTAACGCAAACTTATGGAACTACAAAAATTCTAAAATAAATTGGTGGACCTGAGGAATTTGTCTAGTAATCATATGTAAAAATAATCAACTAAATAGCACTCTCCAGTAAAACGTTCTAGCTAATCTCGTGAGCGCTAAAGTTTCTGTTTTTACAGCATGATCATAAAGACTTCACCCGAGTCTTCCCAAAGGTTCTACTTGGCACAAACACTAATTAAAACATAAAACCACATCTAAATAGAAGCTAGATGGATTATTTATTACTAAACAGAACCAAAAAGAAATAAACTAAAATAAAATTGGGTTGCCTGCCAACAAGCGCTAACGTTTAACGCCCCTAGCTAGGCATTATGATTTCAATGATGCTCACATAAAAGATACGAATTTAAACATAAAGAGAGCATCATGAAGAATATGACTATCACATTTAAGTCTAACCCACTTCCTATGCATAGGGATTTTGGGAGCAAACAACTTATGGGAACAATAATCAACTTGCATAGGAAGGTAAAACAAGCATAACTTCAAAACTTTAAGCACATAGAGAGAAACTTGGTATTATTGCAATTCCTACAAGCATATATTCCTCCCTCATAATAATTTTCAGTAGCATCATGAATGAATTCAACAATATAACCAGCACCTAAAGCATTCTTTTCATGATCTACTAGCATAGAAATTTTATTACTCTCCACATAAGCAAAATTCTTCTCATTCGGAATAGTGGGAGTATCATAAGAGACTTGAACACTAAAAATTGTTTCCACATTAAAAGAGTAATGTTCAGAAAAAGGGTAATCATAATCATGAAAAGTTTTATAAATATAATCATCACTACTTTTTATAGCATAAGTTTCATCACAATAATCATCATAAGTAGCAACTTTGTTCTCATCATAATCCATTGAAACCTCTTCCAAGATAGTGGAATCATTACTAAGTAAAGTCATGACCTCTCCAAATCCACTTTCATAAATATTATAAGATTCAACATCCTCCAAAATAGTGGGATCACTACTTCCTAAAGTTGACACTCTTCCAAACCCACTTTCATCAATATAATCATCATAGGTAGGAGGCATGCTATCATCATAACAACTTTGCATATCAAAACTTGAGAGGCTAAAAATATCATCATTATTAAACATAGCATCCCCAAGCTTGGGACAAACATTAATTGCTTCCCCAAGCTTGGGCCTTTTCATATCATAAGAATAATCACTCTCATCATTAATAGTATGGATAACACCAATAGTAAAGCAATTATCATCATCACAATGAGTAGTAGGAGCAACATCATTTGGGAGGGATACCTTTCTACCTTTGTTGCTCCTTCTTTTCTTTTTCTTCTTCACATTATGTGTAGGTTCAACCTTCCTCTTTGAGCTCCTTATTGATGAGATTGGTTGAATAGAAAGCTCCTCCTCGTTACCTGATTCATCATAAGAAATAATAGGAGGATATTGGGAAGTCTCTTCCCTTTCATTAGTATTCTCTTCATCTTCTATTTTTTTTCTTTTCTTTATGTAATTGGCAATATAAGGATTTTCAATGCAATTCACCGCACAATACATATAAATCTTTTCTAGATCAAAATCAAAAAATTTATCAAGACTAAATTTTGGAATACCCTCAGTTATACGTTTCATTTCTTCATAACCCAAAAGAAGGCTAAGTTCTTTATGATGCTCAAGGGTATTCAAATTATCACAATATTTGGACACGACTTGATCATGAAACAAATAGTATTGGAGCTTTAAATGACCATGTTCATTGCAAAGTTCACAAGGGGCATGGAAAATATTGAATCTTTCAGCACATTCATCTAGCTCTTCTTGCAACAATTAGGTTTCTAAGTACTTATGCCTCTTGCAATAGCTATCTTCTTTATTTGGTGTGTTAATGCAAATGCTCTCCACAAAAGTTGACATGCTTATGAGAGATGTTTTTATCATGACTAGAGCAATCATCATTAGTACTATGGATATTCAAGGAGTTTATACTAACAACATTGCAATCATGCTCATCATTCAAATATTTAGTGCCAAATATTTTAATGCATTCTTCTTCTAACACTTTGGCACAATTTTCCTTTCCATCATACTCACGAAAGATATTAAAAAGATGAAGCGTATGAGACAAACTCAATTCCAATTTTTTGTAGTTTTCTTTTATAAACTAGACTAGTGCTAAAACAAGAAACAAAAAGATTCGATTGCAAGATCTAAAGATATACCTTCAAGCACTCACCTCCCCGGCAACGGCGCCAGAAAAGAGCTTGATGTCTACTACATAACCTTCTTCTTGTAGACGTTGTTGGGCCTGCAAGTGCACAGGTTTGTAGGACAGTAGCAAATTTCCCTCAAGTGGATGACCTAAGGTTTATCAATCTGTGGGAGGCGTAGGATGAAGATGGTCTCTCTCAAGGAACCCTGCAACCAAATAACAAAGAGTCTCTTGTGTCCCCAACACACCCAATACAATGGTAAATTGTATAGGCGCACTAGTTCGGCGAAGAGATGGTGATACAAGTGCAATACGGATGGTAGATATAGGTTTTTTTAATCTGAAATAATAAAAACAGCAAGGTAACAAGTGATAAACTTGAGCGTAAACGGTATTGCAATGATAGGAAACAAGGCCTAGGGTTCATACTTTCACTAGTGCAAGTTCTCTCAACAATAATAACATAATTGGATCATATAACTATCCCTCAACATGGAACAAAGAGTCACTCCAAAGCCACTAATTGCGGAGAACAAACGTAGAGATTATGGTAGGGTACGAAACCACCTCAAAGTTATTCTTTCCAATCAATCTGGTTGGCTATTCTGTCGGATTTCGGGTTCCGGCAGACCCTTAAGGTTCGAACTCTGGGGTGTGTGCGGTGATCCAACCTCCCACCGTCTCGTACCTCGCCGAATCGCAGGGACCTAAACTACTAGAAAGAACAACACAAGAGACATGAGATTTATACTAGTTCGGGCCACCGTTGTGGTGTAATACCCTACTCTAGTTTGTGGCCTGGTGGATTGCCTCTTGGGCTGATGAGGAATTGTACAGGGAAGAACAGCCTCGCGAGGGTCTGTTCTTGGTGGGTGTGATGAACTGCTAGGTGGTGTCCCGTCGCTCTAGCTTGAGGATCGGGTCTCTATCTCTCTCTGATCTGGATGCGGATCGTCCTTCTCTCCCGTCCCCTTCTACCATGGTGGCCAGCTCTACTTATATAGACGAAGGCCCTGGGCCTCTTCCCAAATATTGAGCGGGAAGGGCGCCAACAATTGGCCATTTGAAGAGGAACAGCGGGTACACTTATCTGACTAAAGTTGGTCCTCGCCCGCTAAAGGCTCGTGATGGCCTTTGCTTGGGCTCCACGATGACTCCCTTCCAGCCGTTGGGGCTGGTCTTGGTCTTGTTGCATCAAGCGGATGCCTTTGCTTGATGCTCTCGCTGCGCTTGCTCCTTTGCACCAAAGAGGAAAGGAGGGGCGCGCTGTGGCTGGCGCCCGACCGGCACCCTTGGTCGTCATGGTTTGCGTCATGGGCACCTCGCGAGGTACCCTGCCTTGAACTCTCCGCCTCCTCATGAGCCAGCCTTACGAGGCCGTGCACGAGGAAGCTCTGGTCGTCCGCCCATGCAATCTGGCCCTCGCGAGGGTCTTGATCTTGCGTTGATGAAGATGGGCTGTCACTGGGCCTCCTTTGAGCCACGCCCTTGGGCCACGAGCGAGCAAGTCTGGGGACCGCCGTTCCCAAAACACCGACAGCAGCCCGGGCCTGGGCGCCCGAACTTGCCGCCGAGCGAGGCGAAGGGCAAGTGCGAAGCGTCATGAGCCCCTAACAGCATCTTGACCTTGGGCGGCGTGTGGCGGTTGATTGGGCGTGGGCGGCACTGTTCCCCACGCCTCCTTATTTTGTGCCTTGCTAGGCGGACACGCTGCTGTACACACCCGATCTCCTCTCTGCTGCTTGTGCGCTCCTGTCCTTCCCTCTCTCGAACTCCAGCTTCCATTCTCAATCCAATCCCGAATCTCCCCCTCCCCCTTTCAATCGCCATGGCTCCGACGAAGAAGGGGAAAGGGAAGAAACCTGTGCCTCCGCCTCGCTCGCCGCCATGGCCTCCATCCGTCGTCGACCGTCGACCATACTCAATCTAGAGGGCTTGGGCAAGGTTAGCTCGGCTCTGGCTACCTCCTTCAGCGAATGCGGAGGACGACGGCAGCCCGTCCCACTTCTCCATCGACAGGATAGTCACCGAGGTCCGGTATTTCGCTGACGCCCTGTGGGCGGGACTGGTTCCCCCCTTCTCTGATTTCTTCAATGACATGCTTTCCCACTATCAGATCCACATGATGCATCTGGGTCCTGAGTCCATTACTCTCCTCTCGGTCTTCGCCTTCGTTTGTGAGGAAATGATGAGCATCCTTCCCTCGGTTGCCTTGCCGAGCCACTTCTTCTCTCTGCGCCTTGTCGACCCCACTCAATGCTCGGCGTGCCTGAGCTTCGTCGCCGCGCCCGAGACAGCGGCCTCAGGGATTGACTTCATCTTGCCTCCGCCCGCGGCTGAGTTCCGCGAGAGGTGGCTGTACGTGGATGTGGGGGTGCCCAGCCCCCTGCTAACAGAGCCAACCTCGCCTGCTGTCCCCAATTCAGGCTGGCGCCAGGAGACGCTTTCAAGCCCTCGGCTCATCTTTGTCTAACGCCGCTTCGCGTTCCTGAGGTCGCTTGCTGTGACAGCTCCCAAGGTGGTGAAGGAGTTCCTGATGCGCCGCATTGCTCCTCTCCAACGCCATTCCCACCAGATGTGGGCCTTCAGCGGGCCTGGCGATCGTATGAGGCTCCAGGAAGAAGACCTGACACCTGAAGCGCTAAGGAAAGTGCTCCTGGTCCTGACTGGTGACCCTAACCCCGGTGGCATCCGGCATCAAGGGGCCTTGCTGTACCTCTGCCAGAACAGGGGTGATTTGGTGAACCAGATGCCTATCTTCGACGAATGGGGGCCACGCCCCGCTGGTCTCCAGGGGCCTCGCAAGAATCCAATGGTGGTGACAGCCCTTCCAGTTGGCCAATGCGGCTCCTCCTCAAGTGGCGGAGCAGGGAGGCACGAGCCGCTAGAGGCCGAAGGGACCCCCGCCGGGGTGACAGCGTCGGGCGATGCTCGTGAGGGGGCAGCTCCTGAGGCTCATGCCACTGCGACTGAGGGCGGCAGGAAGCCGCCCGCAGCGCCCGCGGATGGAGCCCCCGAGGCCCCTGCTGCTTCTCATGGTGAGGCGACTAGCAGCTTGGCGTCAGTGACGCCTGACAGCATAACCGCCTTGATGCTTCTCTCTCGCCGAGCTGATCCCGCTTCAGATCTTGGGTCGTTTCGCGTGAACTTGAGGCCCTCCGGAAGAGAAGGAGGCCCTGGCGATGATTACCCTTATCGCTTTCTGAAGCATAGGAAATGCCGCCAGCGATGAGTAAGCCTTCTCCTTTTCCAGCTCCTGATTCTTCCGCTGCTCGTCTTGATCCTTGCCCTGCAGGCCCCTTCCTGCCCAGCTCACGGAGACGGGTGAGGAGCCGTCCTCCCCGGCTCCGCCCCCTCCCCAGTCCTCGACTGCTCCAAACAGTGGAGCCCTTGTGGTGAGGGCGACCGGGGAGGTGAGCCGTCCCGTGGCGCGTCGTGGCCCTGCGCGCCTCACGATCCTTCCTCGCGAGCCTTCCCATGGCATAGCTAGCCTGCTGTGGGCTTCTCGCCTGGTCGTGGACGGCGATTGGCTGAGGCGCTTCCTGCGCCCCTAAATGCAGGGATGGGCTGGCTCAGGCAGGGCCTGGCGCAGCGCGCCCGGCCGTCGCAGTGCCAGCCCCACCCCCTGCCCGGAGGGTGTTGATTCAGCGGCTCCGGCGCCCGCTGGGCGGTTGATGGTGTGGAGGATGTCTGTGGCCGAAGGCCAGGAGCGCCGCGCCCTTCGCCAAGGATTTCTTGAAGAGGCGGCCGACACGGTGAGCCTTCTTGGTGAAGAGCTTCTTGACGAAGACGCAGCGCCTTGAGGCCGAGAGGCCTGCGCTGGCCGCTTGAGGCGCGAGCTGGAGGGCCTTGCCGCCCTTGCGCGCCGCCAACGCGATCTTGATGATGAAGAGGCCAGGCGTCGCTGGCAGCCTCTCGGGAGGCCTGTTCTCGGGCCGTCGAGGAGGCCCGGCAGCTAACGGCGGCAGAGGCGGCGGAGGAGCGGGCACGGGAACTCCTGGCCGGTGTCACTCATTGGAGGAGCAAGTGGAGCTGCGAGGCAGCCCTTGCGTCGATGAAGGTGGCCTCGGTGACTCGGCGGAGCTCAAAAGCGTGAGGGCTGATGCTTGAAGCCGCCCGAGCAGCCTTGAAAGTCTGGCGCTTGGAGACGAGGAGTGCTTGGCGGCAGGCAGAGGATGAGGTCGCTGCAGGAAGCCCAGCGTCTGGAGGAGGTCGGACGCCCGAGTGGCGGTGGCGCTCGAGCCTCGGCCGCGAGTTTGAGGCGGTGGGGTTGATCAAGGCGAGGCTGAGGCAGGACTGCTGCCTTGAGGCCAAGCTGGAGGAGGCGACGCGGCGGGCCGATGCTCTTCGGGCCGCCCTTGAGGTGGCGCAGAGGGAGTCCACCACCTCTCATGCCGAGGCGCTCCTTCTTCGCTAACGGGTGGAGGAGGCCAAGGCCGTCGCGCGCCAGAATGCGGACGAGATGTGTCAGCGGCGAATCCTGGAGCATGAGCACGGTCCCATGCTCGCCACGCTCCGGGAAAAAGCTAACGCAGCCTTGGATAATATCTGCGGCGGCGGTAAGCGCGCGCCGCCGGTTAACTTCGCCCGGCAACCTCGGTTCTTCAGCGGCGTGGTGGCGCGGCTGGGCGTGGTCGGTCGAGGCCAACAGGTTGGTGGAGGAGAGGAGCGCGTGCTGCTCGGCGCGCCTTCTCGTGTCTTCAGCCATCTCCGGGACATGGACCCCACTTCGATTTTGACGCAGCCATCGCCCCAGTTCCCCAGGCCGTCCGGGGCGACCTGGCGCACTGGGTGGAAGACAACGTGGATGCCCTCGTCCGGGCCTTTGCTTCGGACAACGACGGCGTGGTCGTGGCCGCCGATGAGGGCGGCGTGGTGAACGGCCCAGACGCCGCCGACAATCACGCGGACAGCAACGGCGAGGCCAGCGACGCCAGCAACGGCTCGGGAGGTGCTCCTGAGGATGCATTGGGGGATTTATCCGACTGATCATGTATTGTCCTTGTTCCATTACCCTGCATGAATAGAACTCAGGTTTTAGCCTGATGGAGGTGAGAGCATTTTGGGAGGGGGATCCCCTCATGTAAAACTTGTGTTCTTCGTTTTAGCAGGTGTTACATTGCCCATACGCCCGCGCCAAGTGGTTGGCTAAGCGATGTGCTAGTTGGATGGTTTACCTTTGTTTCGTATGAGCCCCGAGATAGCCTATGGGAGGCTGAGGCGATCTGAGTGTCTACTGATCGAATCCGCAGGACCTGCAGTAAAAACCCTCCGGAGAGGGCTTGGCGGTGCGGTGGGCTCTGGGCTGCGCAAGCTTGGCCTGGCCCGGCTCATGAGGGGCTCATGAGGGCTCATGAGGGAGGCAGCTGAGGCGGAGTTGTAAAGCAAAGCGAGAGATTTTCTCGAGCGAGACTAAGCACCCCTTCCCTAACACCGCTAATCTCAAATTCGAATCAATGTAAATCCAGCGGGAAAGCGACAACCAAATGGAAGGCAAGCAGCGAGAAGAAAAGCGCGTCCGGCACCTAGTCTAGTCTTGGGCGTCTTCTCACTAGCGGAGCTAAGTGCTGCCACTAGGCGTGGGAGGGAGCCCGGGGCTGAGGCCGGCACCTGAGACTCCAGGCGTGTACAGCCCCACTCATTATTACGTGAGAGTGTCACAGGCGGCGAGCTTCACGAGCCTTGGGCCTTCTTCACAGAACGGCCTTGCCCGTGTCGCTGACGAAGGCCCGCCTTGCGCCACACTCTAGTGCCACCAACGGCGACCGGAAACAGGGCGCCGCCCGGTGGGGTAAAGCGTCGCCAGCCAGTTCCCCAGCGACCAGGTACTCCGCCAAGGCAGGCCGAGGCACCTCCCAGCAGAGAGGCCTACCTCCACGAACGCCTTGCTCCGAACGCCGCGGTGGTGATGTCGGATCTCTGTCCCTCTCCGGCAGCCCCATGCGCCCCCCTCCCGGGGGTAGGAGACTGTGGGAGCGGGGCAGCCGCTCGACGTGGCGACCTGTACCTCCTGCGACCTATGGTTAGCGTATGTTTGCTCTTGAGGAAGTAGCAGTACCCGATAATCATCGCCCCCAGCGTGACCAGTGGGACCGTCTCGAGGCTCCTGGAAGGCGCGGCTTCGCGCCTCATCCCCCGGCTTGGGCTGAGGGCGAGTCTTGTTCTCCCTCATCTGGGTGCCCTTGGTCCATCATGTGGGGCATGTATTCTTCGGCACCGTCATCCCGAAGGCCACGCCGTAGTGCTGGCGTGCCTTGCTGCTGCTCGCTCGATCGCCGCCCGTGGGGTGGTGGCGCAGCGGTCCACCAGGGCCGTAAGTTGCGTCGAGTCCTTCCTCTCCGCGGGCCGGGGGCGGGGGCAACCCCGCCGCCGGCCCGGCGCTGACAGCCTCGCCGGTGTTGGAGTAGCTTTGGAGCCCGAGGGCGCGCGTGGAGCCCCCGTGCGGGCCGCCCTCGGCCTGAGATGGGAGTTGGCTGCAGAAGGGGTGAGCCCCCGAGGCGGCGAAGCCCGGGAGCTCCGCCACTCGCTCCAGCAGCACGTCACGGCCGCTCTCCAGCAGCCTACACTGCAGCAGCTCTCGGGCCCTTGTGGCGCGGCCCTCGAGTTCGCTTTGCTCCCAGCGGTTATGCGGTGATGTGGTGGCGTGGTTGGAAGCTCTTGCTGCCGACCGTGCCTGCAGCGGTGTGAGAGCCGTCGAAGCCTGTCCGCGTCGCGGCCCGCAGCGCCAGCGGACCCTTGAGCTGCACAGGGCGCGGGTCGCCGAGGCTCCGGCTCTGCGTGGGCGGGCCACGCCGCCCAAGGATCTGGGTTGCCCGCTTCGTCGCCGGACATGGTGATGACGATGCGACGGGACACGAGGTGGCAGAAGGCGGATTCCGGCGCACCCCTACCTGGCGCGCCAAATGTCGGATTTCGGGTTCCGGCCGACCCTTAAGGTTCAAACTCTGGGGTGCGTGCGGTGATCCAACCTCCCACCGTCTCGTACCTCACCGAATCGCAGGGACCTAAACTACTAGAAAGAACAACACAAGAGACACGAGATATATACTAGTTCGGGCCACCATTGTGGTGTAATACCCTACTCTAGTTTGTGGCATGGTGGATTGCCTCTTGGGCTGATGAGGAACAGTACAGGGAAGAACAGCCTCGCGAGGGTCTGTTCTTGGTGGGTGTGATGAACTGCTAGGTGGTGTCCCATCGCTCTAGCTTGAGGATCGGGTCTCTATCTCTCTCTGCTCTGGATGCGGATCGTCCTTCTTTCCCGTCCCCTTCTACCATGGTGGCTAGCTCTACTTATATAGACGAAGGCCCTGGGCCTCTTCCCAAATATTGAGCGGGAAGGGCGCGAACAATTGGCCATTTTGAAGGGGAACAACGGGTACACTTATCCTAACTAAAGTTGGTCCTCGCCTGCCAAAGGCTCTGGTGATGACGCCTGTTTGGGCTCCACGATGACTCCCTTCCAGCCGTTGGGGCTGGTCTTGGTCTTGTTGCACTGAAACGGATGCCTTTGCTTGATGCTCTCGCCTGATCTTGCTCCCTTTGCACCAAAGAGGAAAGGAGGGGCTGCAGGCTGAGGCTGGCGCCCGGCTGGCGCCATGTGGCGCCCTTGGTCGTCATGGCTTGCGTCATGGGCACCTCGCGAGGTACCCTGCCTTGAACTCTCCGCCTCCTCATGAGCCAACTGGCGAGGCCATGCACGAGGAAGCTCTGGTCGTCCGCCCAGATCTTGGCCCGTCGCGAGGTCTTGAGCTTGCGTTGATGAAGATGGGCTGTCTGGGCCTCCTTTGAGCCACGCCTGGGCAGAGCATGAGCGAGGCAAGTCTGGGGACCCCCGTTCCCAGAACGCCGACATATTCCTATAAGTGTCACAAACAGCCCTAGAGTTTGTACTAGAATAACACCTTAAGACACAAATCAACCAAAACCCTAATGTCACCTAGATACTCCATTGTCACCTCAAGTATCCGTGGGCATGATTATACGATATGCATCACACAATTTCAGATTCATCCAACCAACATACATCAAGTGTTCTCATAAAAGACTCAATCCGATAAGATAACTTCAAAGGGGAAACTCAATTCATCACAAGAGAGTAGAGGGGGAGAAGAAACATAAGATCCAACTACAATAGCAAAGCTCGGGATACATCAAGATCGTGCCATAGAGGGAACACGAGAGAGAACACGAGAGAGAGAGATCAAACACATAGCTACCGGTACATATGGATAGCGCGGGATGATGAAGATGGCACGGTGATGGGTTCCCCCTCCGGCAGGTGCCGGAGCAGGCTCCGAGAGGTTTTGGTGGCTCTGAGAGGCTTGCAGCGGCGAAATTCGATCTATCTTCTGTTCGGAAGTTTTCACGACACGTCGGTATATATGGGTGCGAGTGCGTCGGTGGAGCTACGGGGCCCCACGAGGCGGCGCGCCCTAGGGGGTGGGCGCGCCCCACCCTCGTGAGCACCTCCCGTATCTTCTGACGTGGCGTCCAAGTCCATCAGGTGGGTTTCCTTCCAAAAATAACTTCTCCAGGTGATTTCGTTCCGTTTTGACTCTGTTTGATATTCCTTTTCTTTGAAACACTGAAATAGGTATAAAACAGCAAATCTGGGTTGGGCCTCCGGTTAATAGGTTAGTCCCAAAAATAATATAAAAGTGGATAATAAAGCCCAATATTGCCTAAAATAGTAGATAAAGTAGCATGGAGCAATAAAAAATTATAGATATGTTGGAGACATATCACGTCCCAGTCGCCAGATGATTGTCGAACCACCAAATCCGAGTCGCCATAGCACAGGATCCGGCGGATGCCGAGTTCTTTGGCTAGCCGGAACCCGTGTATGAGCGCCTCGTACTCGGCGACATTGTTGGAGGCGGCAAAAGGCATTTGTAATGTGTATCTGAGCTTGTCGCCTTTGGGAGAGGTGAGGATGATGCTGGCTCCCAAGCCTGTGCGCATCATGGACCCAACAAAGTGCATCCGCCAATGAGTGGAGTCGGGGCCGGTGGCGGGTACTGGGTCTCGGCCCAGTCGACGAGGAAGTCGGCCAATGCTTGGGACTTGATGGCGGTGCGAGGCTGGTAGAAGATCGTGTAAGGGGCTAGCTCAATGGCCCATTTTGCCACCCGGCCGGATGCATCCCAGCTGCCTATGATCTCGGCGAGCGGGGGCGTGCACACGACCGTGATGGGGTGCTCTTGAAAGTAGGGCTTGAGCTTCTTGGCAGCAAAGTACACACCATAGCACATCTTCTGGTAGTGCGGGTAGTTCTGCTTCGAGGTGCACAGTACTTCACTTAAGTAATACACCAGCCTCTGGACTGGCTGAGCTCGGCCTTCTTCCGGGCGCTGAACCACGATAACGGTGCTGACCACTCGGCTGGTAGCGGCAATGTAAAGGAGCATGGGCTCTTTCTCTGTCGGCGCCGCCAAGACAGGCGGCGTGTCCAGCATCTTCTTCAGTTCATGGAAAGCTTGGTCGGCTTGGTCGTTCCACTCGAAGTGGCTGGTCTTCTTCATGAGTCGGTAGAGGGGGAGAGCTTTTCTCTCCAAGCCGGCTGATAAAGCGGTTTAGGGAGGCCAGGCATCCGGTAAACTTCTGGACGTCTCGTAGCTTGGTGGGAATCTCCATTCTCTCAATGGCTTTGATCTTTACTGGGTTTCATTCGATGCCGAGTTCGGAGACCAGGAAGCCTAGAAGCTGGCGGCTGGTACTCCGGACACGCATTTCTCGGGGTTGAGCTTGATCTGAAACCGGCGTAGGTTTTCAAACGTCTCTTTGAGGTCTTCTAGCAAGGTGTCGCGCTTCTCCGTCTTCACCACAATATCGTCTACATAGACGTCGCCATTTCTGCCGAGTTGCTTGAGGAGGCATTTCTGCATGCAACGCTGAAAAGTGGCACCAGCATTTCTCAAGCCGAATGTCATAGTCAGGTAGTAGAAAGCTTCGAATGGTGTGATGAAGGCGGTCTTCAGGCAGTCGGCTGGATCCAACTTTATCTGGTGGTAGCCTGAGTAAGCATCCAAGAAACTCAACAGCTCGCATCCGGCCGTGGACCATGCAAAGATGTCCCGATTCTCACGGAGGAAATCGACGAGCTCGCCTTCCTATTTGCTGTCTAGGTTTGCGCCAATGACGGCAAACCTTTCTAGGTGCTCCTGGTCCAGAGGGATCCTCTTCGTTTCTTTGGCCGGCTGGAAGGAACCTTGGGCATCACACTCCTTGGGGTCGGAGGACAGGGCCGGCTGCTTACCGGCCATGGCCACGACTCGGTCCAGCATCTTCTTCTCTTCGGCAATCACGAGGGACTCGGCCAGCCGGCTGCTAGATGCTGCACACTCGGAGGATTTCTTGTAATCGCCGGCTATGGTGATGATGCTCTTGGTACTCGACATCTTCATCTTGAGGTAGGCGTAGTGGGGCATAGCCACGAACTTGGCCAGAGCAGGTCGGCCAAGCAGTGCATGGTAAGGGCTCTCAAGGTCCACCACTTCAAACCATATCGCTTCTCGGCGGAAATGATCCTTGTCCCCGGAGAGAACATCTATCTTGATCCTGCCGATTGATGAGCAGGATAGACCGGGTACGATGCCATGGAACACGATCCGACTAGGCATGAGCTGCTTCGTCTTGATGTTCAGCTTCTCCATGGTGTCACGGTACAGTATGTTGATGCTGCTCCCACCATCTATCAGCACGCGGGAGAAACGGGCAGCTCGCCTGTCTATTGCTAGGGTGGCATCCAAAACAAATGCGTAAGAGCCGGGATACGGTATCACCTCTAGGTGGTCGGCCCGGCTCCAGCTGATAGGCCTTTCTGACCAGTGCATGTACTCAGGTTGGTTGGAGGAGACAGCATTGACTTCTTGGTGCTGTCGGCGCCGGCTGCGCCAGTCCTCGGGCTGGCTTGTAAAAACGACGTAGGCGGCATGCTCGTCGGGGAACTCGTCTTGAATTGCTCCAACTGCGGGTCGAGCGGCCGGCTATTGTGGGGCCGGAGGCGGCTGACCAGCAGGCGAAGGCGGGACCAGGCCTTCGCCTTTGGTGATTCGCGTGAGCCAATGGCATTTCTGGGTCGTGTGGTTGGACGGCTTCGCGCCACTGTGGAACTTGCAAGGGGCGTCAAGGTCTTGCTCGTAGGAGAAAGCCGGTTGCCAAGCCGGCCTGCCGCCCTTCTTCTTCTTGGGCGCGGGCCGCCCCTCGGGTTTCTCGTCTTCGACTGTGGACACCTGCCGACTAGTGGAAGGCGGCATGGGGCCCTTGCGCTTGTTGTCATTCTGGTACGGGCGTCGGCTGGAGTCCCCAGACGGTGTCTTGGGAGCCGGATTGAGCACCTTCCCGGAGGCGTCTACCCGGAGCTCGGTCTTCATTGAAGAGTCGGCCGTGGCGTATTTGTCTGCTATGACCAGCAGCTCGTCGAGGGTAGTCGGCTCGTCGCGGAGGAGTTTGTGCTTGAGGAGGGTGAAGTATTCTATGGCTTGAACGTCGTGCACCCCCTCGCAGGAATTGCGGAGCTCGGCCCAACGCGTGAGGTAGTCGCGAGTTGATTCAGTGGGCCCTTGAACACACAAGGAGAGCTGTCGGGGCTTGGGAGCCCGCTTGTAGGTGCTGGTGAAGTTGCGGATGTAGGCTTCTGTGAAGTCTAGCCAGCTGTTGACGCTGTACGACTTGAGGCTGTTGAGCCAGGTACGCGTTGTGCCTTGGAGCATGAGGGGCACATACTTCACGACAACACGCCTGTTGCCGTTTGCTATGCTAACCACGGTGGAGTAGTCAATAGCCAATCTTCCGGCTTCACAGAGCCGTTGTACTTGGGCGTGTCGCTTGAGAGCGAGAACCCTTTGGGGAAGGGCTCGTCGCGGATGCAGGGGCCGAAGCAAGGCGGGCCGTCATCGTCTTCTTATTCTAGCGCCAGGGATCGCGCTAGGCGGTCGATCCGATGGCGGGCGTCGTTCTCGCCGACTCTTTCATGGCGGCCTAGTCGGCCGCTGAGAGTCGGATGCGTGATAGGCGGCGGGGTGGGGTATCTCTCCCCACGAGGTGGAGGAGGAGGCTGATTGCCTCGTCGCTCCACGGCTCGAGGGCGGCCTTCTGCGCCGCGCTCGATAGAGATTCGAGTTCGGCTACGGCTAGCTGCCGGCTCCTTTTCTGGCCTGGCGCGGGTGTTGCCCGCAGTCGGCGTCCGTGACGTCGCGCCTTGCTCTCGGCGTGGGGAGGACTTTTGCGCGGACGCCGACCGTGCCGCTGCGGCTACATCGATCATTCTTTGGATCGTCTGGTCATGTAGGGAGCTCTTTGGCCCCAGTCCATTCAGCTCGTCTCTGACCGCTGGCGTATAGGTTCTCGGCGTGGCGTGCGGCTCGGGCGATCTGCTCCCAGCATGTCGGCGATGGCTGCACCACGCTTCTTTATGACGCCGATTCGGCTCGGCCCATCAGGAGGCGGTGTGCCGAAGGCGGCGCGGTCGACTTAGCACTGGTGAGCCTCAGTGAGGCGCCTCATGGAGGCTATCTTCTGGCCCTCCGCGATGAGGGCGAGGCGGCATGCCTCCAGTGTCTCGGCGTCAGCGTCGACCGGAAGGGGGACAGTCAAGTCGTGGAGCGCCGCTTGCAGGGCGTCGTGGGCGTTCTGGCCAGAGGCGACACCGTGGCTGATGACCAGCACCTCGGTGATGGTGCTGCCACAGCTGTCGGCTCGAGGGAGCGGGTCGTTGGAGATTACAACGTTGGTGGGGAAGGCGTCGAGCGATGCCGTGTCGGAGTCGACAAGCATTGGGTCGGTGGAGCCAACCGACTCCAAATCCGCAGTAGGCTCGCTGGAGATGTGGAGTTGGTCGAGGAGGCTGATGAGGTGGCTCTCGAGGCAGCATGTGTCCGCGTCGGATGCGGGCTCGTCGGAGATGCAAGCCTCGCCAAGAAGATCGGCGAGGCAGCTCGGCGCGCAGGCGTCGGCGACGCCTTGCAGCGCGTCGGAGCAAGCGCCATCGGGCGTGCCGGGCTGGCTACGCTCGCTGGGAAGGAAGAGGGTTCTCGTCCAGAACAGGTCTCCGGACGACGGTGCACCTGGCCCCACGGTGGGCGCCAAATGTTGGGTGGTAGGTGCAACATATGCCAACAGGTGGCTTATCATTGTGTGAGCCAACAAGACGTCGCCGGTGTCTGGAAACGGGATGAGGCAAAGACATGCACGCCGGCGAATCTTACCCAGCTTCGGGGCTCTCCGTGGAGATAATACCCCTACTGCTGCTCTGCGGGGTCTCTGCATGATCACTAAATGAACAAAGTAGCTAAAAGAGGCTCCTTGAGCTGTTTGGCGAGAGGAAGAAGAAAGGCAAGGCTAGCTCTCCTCTTCTCTCTATGTGGTGTCCAAAACTCTAAGAGATCAATGCTTTGCATGGGTGCACTAGGGGGTTTATATAGGCCTACCCCCCAGGGGTACAATGGTAATCCGGCTGGGCGCGGGGCCTAGCCGTCAGTGCCTATGCTCGCCGGCTTCTCCGCCGGCCGCTGGGGCCCGCCGACTGGGGGGCCCCGTAGGCTGTCGGCTTCCTAGTCGACAAGCTGGTCCCACCGCTCGGGGGCCTTGTCGGGGGCTTGTTACTGTTGCCTCACTCCTGATGATGAGGGCTCTATCGAGGTAAGCATGGCTACAGTGCCACTGCCTTGGCGGCGATCACTGTAGCCTTTCCTCCTCTTGTCTCCTTAATGAGGCGCCTCCTTCGAGGGAGGGAGCAAGCCGGCTGCTGGGAGCCGGCCTTATCTCAGGCCGACTGGGGGAGGCCAGGCCGCCTTCGGGTGTGTCATTGACCGAAGGGGCCCGCCGCCTGTGGGCCGTTCTGACAGCCTGTCGTGGGTGAAATCATGGTCAACATGGCAACAGTGCCGCGCCGGACGGGTGATGGCGCCTGTCTGACGCCTTTGTGGCCATCTGGCGCCCGAGATCGGGGTGCCGAGGCTTCATGTACGCCCGATCTTATCGCCGTTATGTGGGTGCAAAGTTTGAGGTGTGATCTTGGCACTTTCTTTGGGGGCGGCTTCTTGGAGTCGGCCCTCTTGTGGCTTTCCTCCTGTGGGTTTTAGGGCCGGGCCGCCTCCCGGTAGCCGGCCTGAAAGAGCCGGCCAAGGGAAGGCGGCTCCGTGTCTTGGATGCTCGTGGGCTCGATCGGCCCATAATTTTTTCAGAAGCGCCAGGGGGAGCCGGCTTGGCTACCCGTGGTCATTTACTCCGACAGCTGCTCTTCTACGTATATCTAGACATCATCAGAACATTAATGTAACACTCTTCCTTGTTGCTATGTAGCCTAGGATTGCATATTTAGACATTAAGTACAGTGCATGTTGCTATGTAGTCTCAGATATATTACTTATGGCCCTAGTTAACCTAACGATAAACGGGTTGCAGATATATTTTTCAGCTAAAAGTCCGATTCACCGATTAGTCCCTTATTAGCCCCCGCCTATATGGTACTAGCTACCGATATCCTGAACAGCGAGCATATATAAGCCATGGGATGAAACTAACTTCGATGGAAAACAACAGCCGTTCCCAAAATTTTCCTGTGTAGGTACATCAAGAAGCATGTTAAGCACAGCAGGCTAAACATCAACCAAAATTATCCATGACAGACAAACTAATCTCCAAAAGATAGCTTCAGTGTGCAGGTTTAAGCACGCTAGTAAAGCAAAACAAGTGGAAAGATGTGTTAACTTCAACAGGCTTAACATTTAACAACAAGCAAACATAGTCATTCAAACTGGTATTGTGCCGGTCTAAGTACACTCGTTATTGTTAAATAAAAATGGAAAGGCATGTTAACTATAAGATGCAGCAACCAAATGTAGTCATTCATAGTGGTATTGTTGAAACTGGTACTGATGAAATTGAACTGCATAGTTCATACTTGCACATATAGAACATCACGTTGTGAATAACTGGAATAAACAAGGCATACTACAAACTACCAAAGATAGCATTTGAAACTAGACATATGCTAACTACAAACAACCGAACAATAAAAAACTTTAAAAGAGGCATATGATAGCTATATCAGGCTTAACAACAAGCAAATATATGCATTCCTATTGGTATGTTTAAAACTGGATTGATGGAATGCACTGCACCGTAATAATTGCACATATAGAGCATCACATTATGAACAATTGAAATAAACAAGGCATACTGCAAACAACCAGATATAGCAATTAAAACTGGACATATTCTCACTACACTACAAAAGGGACTCGACAAAACAAATCATCGGTTTCCCCCTGTGAAGAGGCACCGCAAAACAAATCATGGGTTTCCTCACTTGTCACAGGTGGGCACATTCCCGTGGGAAGAGCACGGACCCTGGATGCGCTCCATGTTGTCGCAGATGGGCTCCTTCCCCTTGGAAGAGCACGACTGTAGGGTGGCCTCCCTGATGTTGCAGACGGGCGCTTTCCCCTCGGAAGAGCAGATGGGCTCTTTCCCCTTTGGAAGAGCCGGAGAGGGTTCCCTCCTCGTGGTTGCCGTCGATGAGGTATGACTTGGAAGCTGTGGATCCCAAGCCAGCGTCGCAGAACATGTCCTTCAGAAATGGCAAAAGGGGCTCAATGGCGATGTAGGATGACAAATTGTTAACAGCGAGCCAGAGGAGATCATCGGCGGGGCCATGGATGAGATCGATGGCGGTTGAACCCGAGGGAGTGGGGGTGGGCCACTTAACCTGTGACATAGCCCGCCTCAGGCCGTCGCTATCGATGACCTCGATGTCGTAGCCGGCGGCCGAGACATGCCCACATACTCTAGCCCGCTGCTTGAGTGCCTGCCTCCAGTAATGGTCGTCAGCTTCCTCGGCGACGTCAGGCGAAGAGACCACGATACACCTCTTTTGGGCCAGTCGCTCCTCGAGCTCCATGGGAAGCGTAGCCGGGCTTAGGCTGCGATTCTGTGGAGTGGGGGTGGGGATGAGGATCTGTGGGAAAGCGGGCGTTTGGCAGGCATCATCTAAGAAACTCAGGGCTGCCTAGGTATGGAGATCGGTGGGTAAGCTGCACGGGCAAACCGGCAGATGTTGACAATGGAGGCCTTGTGGCAGAGGCGGCGGCAATGGCGGCGGGGACCTTGCTAGGGTTTCGAGCGAGGGAGGGTGTGTGTGTGTGTATGTGCGCGCGCGCACGCCCGAGGAGGTTTTGGTCTGTGTGTGTGTGTGTGTGTGTGTGTGTGTGTGTGTGTGTGTGTGTGTGTGTGTGTGTGTGGAGGGGGGGCGGGGGTGTTTGAGGAAATGACGCGGGTACTGAAAATTTTACTATGCGGGAGTGAAATGTCGGGGCTATTGAAAATTTTGATGACGGCGCATCACACACGGTACGAAGATAACAACAGTACGTTATGAAACAGAAAAACCCTCGAGGCTGGCAGATATTTTCTGGGGATAAAGGCGGGATTGGGAACAAGAAACATCGCACACGGTCCAGAGATAACAACCGTGTGTTATGAAACAGAAAAACCCTCGAGGTGGTTAAATATTTTCTAGGGATGCATGCGGGATTGGGAACAAGAAACAGCGCACACGGTCTAGAGATAACAACCGTGTGTTATGAAACAGAAAGACCCTCGAGGCGGGCAGATATTTTTGAGAGGGGGAGCCTCGTGGAGCCCAATGTACTGTGCAGATGTGTGCGTGATAGGGGCACCGACATGGCACACAGTTAGTTTGAGTGAACCATGTCTATTGCGTCATCTGACTTGTCTAATGTTCATAAATTTGGTGAAAAATGAAGCGGGGGAGGGTTAGAACATGAACACACTTGAATGTGGACCAAATTTATGTATGAAAAGGGTTGTTTGATTTTAAAATACCAAATGCAACTTCGATGTGGCACCTATCTCGCAAAGCGCACGGTATTGCTTGCCCCCACCCCCCTTATGTCGGCATGAAGGGAATCCTAAGCTGAATGCATGCCCCCTCACCCCCAGCCGAGGTTCACCTAGCAAAGTGTGAAGTAGCTAGCAGCCCCCCTCCTCCCTCGTGTCGGCACGAAGGGAATCCTAAGCTATGAATGCATGCCCCCCAAGCGAGGTTCACCTAGCAAAATCTGGAAGCTAGCAGCCCCCCATCCCTCGTGTCGGCACGAAGGGAATCCTAAGGTATGAATGCATGCCCCCCCAACAGAGGTTCACCCTAGCAAAGTGCAAATTAGCTAGCTGCCTCCCCCTCCCTGGTGTCAGCACGAAGGGAATCCTAAGCTATGAATGCATGCCCCCCAACCGAGGTTCACCAAGCAAAGTGCGAAGTAGCTAGCAGCCCCCCTCATGTCGTCACGAAGGGAATCCTAAGCTATGAATGCATGCCCCCCAACGAGGTTCACCTAGCAAAGTGTGAAGCAGTAGCCCCCCCCCCCCAACACACACACACTTTCAGACGGCGAGCTAGAGAGCAATATCTCACCAAGATGGATCGTAAAACGGACCAAGAATAATACACCTTGGTCGTACAACTTCTCTCTTGTTGTGGTCAAAGTGATGGCCGTCCATGCGACCCCGGAGATGGGCTAGCTTGCCAATAATCACGCACGTAGCTAGTCCCCGAAGACAACCACTGCATGTGTGTGGCCCAAACATGTGTATGGAGAGGTGTGTTTTGAGTAACAATGGAACAACTTTGATGTGGCACCGTGATTTCGAACTAGAAATCCCCACACTGAGTGAGGGTTAGGTTGACAATGCAGATGTATGTTACACCACACTTCAAGCCAACGACGGGGATTCATGCATGCATGCGTGCATAGTATATGCACTCAAACTTAATTAGGTCTGAATGTCACCATGACCTATACTACGATAACACGAATGTCGTGGTATTCTCACGGGGGGCTTGCGAGTCGACAGATGCCACAAGGGCTTAGTGTGAGGGTAAGGCTGCTCGCTGATAATCACAGGAGGCGGGTATGCGAGTAGCAGTGGTTTACCCAGCCGGAGCTCTCGGAGAGATAATACTCCTACTGCTGCATGTCTGAGTGTATCTATCTGGGGTGTACATCGGGCAGTAAAAAGTGCTCCTGGAGCTGTATCTGAGATCAGTGCCCAGTGCATCCGATCTGGTATATGTCTCCTATGTGCACAAGTGTGCGTGGCCGCATGTGCCTGAGCATGCATGCGTGAGTGTGTGTGAGTGTGAGTCCATGGGGATCCATCCCCTGGTGGATGGATGTGTGCCCCTTTATATAGTGTGAGGCTAGCTTAGCATGTAAGCTATGTGGTGTAGCGTTGGTTGTAAGCTACCTTGGGTAGCTTACAAACCAAGCTATCACTACTAGGAAAAGGGCTATAGATAGGACTGATTCTAATGGCGCACCAGGTAAATAGTGCGCCACTACTATATACTAATGGCGCACCGGTTGCTCGTGCGCCACTAGTGTGGAAGACACTAATGGCGCACCGTGCTCACGGTGCGCCACTACTATTGATTTTTTTTCCCATTTTTCCATACAAACTAATGGCGAGATGGCAAAGTGTGCCATTACTAGTTAGAACTAGTAATGGCGCACGACCAAAACGATGTGCCATTAGTATATATTTTTTACTTTTTGCAAACCTACTAATGGCGCACTATGCCAAAGTGCGCCATTAGTAGTTTAAACTACTAATGGCGCACTTTTCACGATGCGCCATTAAATATATATGTTTTTTTTCTTTTTGAAAAGTACTAATGGCGCACCACCTGCAGTGCGCCATTAGTAACTCAGGGGTTACTAATGGCGCATTTTGTGGTGGTGCGCCATTAGTTAACCTGGGACCAACAAGATATTTTGGACAGCCCACCTACCCACTCACTTTCCCCACTTCATTCTCTCCACCTCCTCCTCCAAGCTTGTCTCGGCTTCCTCCTCCTCCTCACCTCATTTCCACCATAGATTCATCAAAATTAAGTGGTGAAATTACCTTTTTTTGATAGGTAAGTAAGGGGAAAGCTATCTTCATGATGTAGATCTACTTTTTTTTCTCCCTAGCTCGCTCCAACAACGTGCACATGCAATTTTTGTGGCCTAGCTAGATCTATGTATGTTTGTGGTGTTGCTTGTGTTTGTGGTGTTGCATATATGGTTGTGTTTGCAGGTACCGGTATTTGAAATGCGATAGTTGCCAATATTTTGCCGGAATGTTGATATATTTCCGTTTCGGCGAGAATGTTGGCACTATGCATTCTTTTTGGTCCTATTTTTAGGGAAGGTCATGCCAAATTTTTTCTTGGTTCTAAAATATCGTTTTGCTCTACCTTGAGCGACCATAGTCCATACGATGACGAAGGCATCGTGAATAGGTTTTTTAGCTCCGCGAAAGTCGAGATGCTTCAAAAGAATGAGACGGAGATAAGATGTCCGTGTCGAAGATGCAAGCTGAAGAGCCTTATTGCGGACCCGGATTCCGGGCAGGTGCGGGACCACCTGCTCTTGCGTGGTTTCATGGATGGCTATCGGTGGCAAGGTGATGAAGATGACTATGAAGTCGTCCATGGGGGCGGGCAAGAAATGAGGAAGGGCAACAAGACAACCACATGGCGAGGGTGGGCGAGAAGGCGAAGAATCTCAAGACATGATCACGGCGGTGATGATGTACACAATCATCATGTAGAAGATGTCGTACATGATGATGAGGAAGATCAAGGCGAAGGGCATGATCATGAAGATGAAGATGCGGAGCGAGCGGCGATGGAGGCTGGGTGCAGGACCCTCATATTCAAGAGCTGCCATAGCGGGCGGATAACGCAGAAGCTGCCGCCCGAGAAAGCCAAGCTGGATCAACTGGAGATAGGCGGTTACTCCATTGTATGAAGGATGCAGGCCGAGGATACCGCTTGAAAATAGCGCTCATGGCTCGGAGATGAAGGTAAAACACAAAATGACCGGCGCATGCCGACGAGAACATGTCATTATAGCACGAACGTCTTCCCAAAGGGAACAAGTGCCCGACCAGTTTCGAGGCGAAGAAAATCGTGTGTCCTTTGGATTTACCGCCGTGAAATACCATGTGTGCATGAACAATTGCATCATTTATCGGGACGCACGCGAGTCTACCATATGTCGGTGTCTTGGCGTCACTCGATACAAGAAGAGGAAGAAAGCTCCTCGAAAATCGGTGTGGTACTTTCCGATCACTCCTCGTCTGCAGCGGTATTCGCGGACCCTAAGGTAGCAAAGCTCCTGCGTTGCAGCGGATAGGGAGGAGAAGAAGCGGGAAGATGGCGAAATGATCGGAGATAAATAAAAAGACAAGATGCTGAGTCACCCTAAGGATGCGAGCGGTGGTAGCGTTGAACGAATACCCAGAATTTGGGAAGGATCCAAGGAACATCGTCTGGGCGCGAGCACCGATGGAGTCAATCCGTTTGGCAGCGGGAGAAGCACACATAGCTTTGGCCTGTGTTTGTGTGGATGTACAACCTTCCCCCTGGTTGTGCATGAAGAGGAAGTACATTCACATGAGTATGCTAATTGAAGGGCGAAACAACCAGGAGCGACATCAATCTGTATCTGGGGCTGCTGAAGGAGGAGCTAGACACGCTATGGAAAACGCCAGCCAATACGTGGGGCCTTGCGGAAAGAATATTTCCCTATGAGAGCCGCCTTGCTCGACGGTGCCACGACTATCTCGATTCACGGATATCTCGCGGGGCAGGTAGTCCACGGATTTTACGGATGCGTAAGGTGCATGGATGACACAACGTATCGCCAGCTAGATAGAGATCCGGGTCTTGAAAACCGTGTTCATGGGACATCGAAGGTGGCTTCGGCGATGACCCGTGGAGAAGCGCAAGATCTGTTCGATGGTGAAACCGAACCCAGCGCCCGTGTCGCGAGGCGGCGAGGAAATAGGCGAGCTGTTGAAAAATTGGAAAGACTGCCTTGCGGGGAAAGAAGCAAAAAGGCGCGAGCAGGGAAAAAAGTGAAAAGCGCCCGAGCAGCTGCTGAAGGTATGGAAAGCGAGGTCTGTTTTCTAGGACTTGCCGTCTTGGAAGATCCACCGTGTGCCTCACAGCCTTGATGTCATGCATATCACGAAGAGCGTGTCGCGAGTCTGCTTGGTACCCTGCTCAACATGCGAGAGAGGACCAAAGATGGGCGAAAGCAAGGCAGACTTGAAATCAATGGGCATCGGGCAGGAGCTTCACGCTAATGATGATGATGATGATGATGATGATGATGATGATGCGAAGCAGGACACGAGAAAGTTGTCGCCAAAGGCAAAAAGGCCAAGAAGACGGAAATGACTACCCTCCGCGTGCTTCACTCTAAGTCGGAGGAGATCGAGCAGTTTTCACCTGCCTCCTAGGAGTAAAACTTCCTTCTGATTCTGTGCGGGAAGATAAGATTGCTTGCTCCCCCACCCCCTTATGTGGGCATGAAGGGAATCTCTAAGCTGAATGCATGCCCCTCACCCCCAGCCGAGGTTCACCTAGCAAAGTGTGAAGTAGCTAGCAGCCCCCTCCTCCCTCGTGGTAAGCACGAAGGGAATCCTAAGCTATGAATGCATGCCCCCCAAGCGAGGTTCACCTAGCAAAATGCAGTAGCTAGCAGCCCCCATCCCTCGTGGTCGGCATCGAAGGGAATCCTAAGGTATGTATGAATGCTGCCCCCAACAGAGGTTCACCCTAGCAAAGTGCAAATTAGCTAGCTGCCTCCCTCCTCGCCGGGTGTCGCACGGAAGGGAATCCTAAGCTATGAATGCATGCCCCCAACCGAGGTTCACCAAGCAAAGTGCGGTAGGTAGCAGCCCCTCATGTCGGCCACGAAGGGAACTAAGCTATGAATGCATGCCCCTCAACCGAGGTTCACCCTAGCAAAGTGTGAAGCAAGAGCCCCCCCAACACACACACACACTTTCGATTCCGTGAGCTAGAGAGCAATATCTCACCAAGATGGATCGGGAACGGACCAAGAATAATACACCTTGGTCGTATAACTTCTCTCTTGTTGTGGTCAAAGTGATGGCCGTCCATGCCACTCGAGATGGGCTAGCTTGCCAATAATCACGCACGTAGCTAGTCCCCGAAGACAACTACTCGCATGTGTGTGGCCCAAACATGTGTATGGAGAGGTGTGTTTTGAGAGTAACAATGGAACAACTTTGGATGTGGCACCGTGATTTGAACTAGAAATCCCTACACCGAGTGAGGGTTAGGTTGACAATGCAGATGTATGTTACACCACACTTCAAGCCAACGACGGGGATTCATGCATGCACGCGTATAGTATATGCACTCAAACTTAATTAGGTCTGAATGTCACCATGACCTATACTACGATAACACGAATGTCGTGGTATTCTCTATGGGGCTTATGAAGTCGCATGTGATGCCACAAGGGCTTAGTGTGTGAGGGTAAGGCTGTCGCTGATAATCTTCCGGGAGCGGGTGGCGCGAGTAGCATCGCTGGTGGTTTACCCAGCTCGAGCTCTCCTCGAGATAATACTCCTACCGCTGCATGTCCTGAGTGTATCTATCCGGGGTGTACATCGGCAGTAAAAAGTGCTCCTGAGCTGTATCTGAGATCAGGTGCCCAAAGCAGCATCCGGACGCAGGTATGCAAGTCTCTATGCACAAGTAAAGGTGGCCGCATGTAAAAACATGCATGCATGAGTGTGTGTGAGTGTGAGTCCATGGGGGATCCATCTCTCGGTGGATGGATGTGTGCCCCTTTATATAGTGTGAGGCTAGCTTAGGCATGTGTTTATGTAGGATGCTGGTTGTAAGTTACCTTGCAGCTTTACAAACCAAGCTATCACTACTAGGAAAAGGGCTATAGATAGGACTGATTCTAATGGCGCACTGCAAAATAGTGCGCCACTACTATATACTAATGGCGCACTAGTTGCTCGTGGGCGCCATTAGTGTGGAAGACTAATGGCGCACCGTGCACTGCAAGGTGCGCCACTACTATTGATTTTTTCCCATTTTTCCATACAAACTAATGGCGAGGATAAAAGTGCGCCATTACTAGTTAGAATTAGTAATGGCGCATGCACCAAGACAAAGGCGCCATTAGTATATATATTTTTTACTTTTTTGTAAATTTACTAATGGCAGACTATGCCAAAGCGCCATTAGTAGTTTAAATTACTAATGGCGCACTTTTCCACAAAGGCGCCATTAGTATACATATGTTTTTTTTTTTTTTTTGCAAAAGTACTAATGGCGCACCACCTCAGTGGCGCTTATTAGTAACAGGGTTACTAATGGCGCATTTGTGGTGGTGCGCCATTAGTAACCTGGGACCAACAAGATATTTTGGACAGCCACACCTACCCACTCACTTTCCCACTTCATTTCTCCACCTCCTCCTCCAAGCTTGTCTCTGCCTCCTCCTCACCTCATTTCCACCATAGATTCATCAAAATTAGTGGTGAAATTACCTTTTTTGATAGGTAAGTAAGGGAAAGCTATCTTCATGATGTAGATCTATTTCTTTTTTTCTCCCTAGCTCGCTTCCAACAACGTGCACATGCACTTTTTGTGGCCTAGCTAGATCTATGTATGTTTGTGGTGTTGCTTGTGTTTGTGGTGTTGCATATATGTTTGTGTTTGCAGGTACGGTATTTGAAATGCGATAGTTGCCAATATTTTGCCGGAATGTTGATTCATTTCCGCTTTCAAGCAGAATTTTGGCACTATGCATTCTTTTTGGTCCTATTTTAGGGAAGGTCATGCCAAATTTTTCTTGGTTCTAAAATATCGCTTTGTTTCTACCGCAGCTAATGATGGTCCGCACGATGACCGAAGGCATCGTGAATAGGTTTTTGAGCTCCGCGAAGGCCGAGATGCTTCAAAAGAACGAGACGGAGATAAGATGTCCGTGTCAAGATGCAAGTCAAGAGCCTTATTGCGGACCGGATTCCGGCAGGTGTGGGACCACCTGCTTTTGCGTGGTTTCATGGATGGCTATCGTGGCAAGGTGATGAAGATGACTATGAAGTCGCCCATGGGGGCCGGGCAAGAAATGAGGAAGGGCAACAAGACAACCACCGCGTAGAGGGCGGGCGTAGAAGACGAAGAATCTCCGTGACATGATCACGACGGTGATGATGTACACAATCATCATGTAGAAGATGTCGATATGATGATGAGGAAGATCAAGACGAAGGGCATGATCATGAAGATGAAGATGCCGGAGCAGACGACGATGGAGGCTGGGTGCAGGACCCTCATATTCAAGAGCTGCTTTCAAGCATTTGATAACGCAAGAGCCGCCGCCCGAGAGAAAGCCAAGCTGGATCAACTGGAGATAGACGCGTTACTCCATTGTATGAAGGATGCAGGCCCGAGGATACCCTACCGAAAGTAACGCCATGGCTCGAGATGAAGGTAAAACACAAAATGACCGACGATGCTTCGACGAGAATATGTCATTCGCACTAACGCCTTCCCAAGGGGAACAAGTGCCCACCAGTTTCGAGGAGGCTAAGAAAATCGTGTGTCCTTTGATTTACCGTGACGTGAAATACCATGTGCATGAACAATTGCATCATTTATCGGGACGAGCACGCTGGAGTCTACCATATGTCCGTAAAAGTGCGCCACTCGATACAAGAAGAGGAAGAAAGCTCCTAAAATCGGTGTGGTACTTTCCGATCACCTCGCCTGCAGCGGTATTTCATGGACCCTAAGGTAGCAAAGCTCCTCGCTGGCACGCCGGATAGGGAGGAGAAGAAGGGAAGATGACGAAATGATCCGGAGATAAATAAAAAAGACAAGATGCTGAGTCACCCTAAGGATGCGAGCCAAGCGGCAAGCGTTGAACTTCAATACCCAGAATTTGGGAAGGATCCAAGGAACATCGTATGGGCGCGAGCACCGATGGAGTCAATCCGCTTGGCAGCCAGAGAAGCACACATAGCACCTGGCCTGTGTTTGTGTGGATGTACAACCTTCCCCTGGTTGTGCATGAAGAGGAAGTACATTCACATGAGTATGCTAATTGAAGGGCCGAAACAACCAGGAACGACATCAATCAGATCTCGGGCTGCTGAAGGAGGAGCTAGACACGCTGTGGAAAACGCCAGCCAATACGTGGGACGCCGCAGAGAAAGAATATTTCTATGAGAGCCGTGACCGCCACGACGGTGCACGACTATCTCGGTTACGGATATCTCGGCAAGTGTAGTCCACGGATTTTCCGGATGCGTAAGGTGCATGGATGACACAACGACGCTAGCCAGATAGAGATCCCGGTCTTCGAAAACCGTGTTCATGGGACATCAAGGTGGCTTCGCGACGATGACCCGTGGAGGAAACGCAAGGATCTGTTCGATGGTGAAACCGAACTCCGAAAACGCCTGTACGAGGAGCGGCGAGGAAATAGACGAGCTGTTGAAAATTGAAAGACCGCCCACCGCCGAAAGAAGCAAAAGGCGCCAGAGCCGGAAAAGCGGAAGGCGCCAGAGCCGCCGAAGGTATGGAAAACGAGGTCTGTTTTCTCGGGACTTGCCGATCGAAGATCCACCGTGCCTCACAGCCTTGATGTCATGCATATCACGAAGAACGTAAAGTAGAGTCTCGCTGGTACCGCTCAACATGCCGTAGAGGACCAAAGATGGGCCAAAGCAAGGGCAGACTTGAAATCAATGGGCATCGTGCAGGAGCTTCACGCTGATAATGATGATGATGATGATGATGATGATGATGATGAGGCTAAGCAGACACGTAAAGTCGCCAAAGGCAAAAGGCCAAGAAGACCGGAAATGACTACCTCCCGCGGCTTCACTCTAAGTCGAGGAGATCGAGCAGTTTTTCACCCGCCTCCTAGGAGTAAAACTTCCTTACGGTTACGCCGGGAAGATAAGCAGATACCTAGACCCAACCGGGCGAAGTTCAGCGGATGAAGTCTCACGATCGTCACGCGGTTGATGACGCAGATACTTCCAGCTTGTAACTGCGGGATCATGGACGCAGACGTCCATGAAACGCTATTTGGCCTATGCAACTTTTTCGACGCCATCTCTCTAAGTCGATTGGCGGAGGCAACCGAAGGCTGTGAAGAGATCGGTGATACTATGCAGCTTGAGATGTACTTCCCTACCCGCATTCTTCGACGTTATGGTGCATCCGCTGGTCCATATCGTGGAGGATATCATCCAACTCGGGCCGACGCTCCTGCACAAAGATGATGCCGCTCGAAAGGATGAATGGTGTCATCAAAGGATACGCTCGAACATGTCACGCCCAGAGGGAAGTATAGCGTGGGCTTTTCAATCAAGAGTGCATCTCCCATCGCACTAATTATCTAGGCATCGAGAACCCCGCTGGTCTCCGCTCATCAACAGCACCTCGGCAAGCTCGCTGGATGGGGTCACCGTGAGGGTCGCCGAAATGCATGTCGACTACGAGGGTCCACTCACCGACTTTGAAAGAGCAAACCTAGTCGCGCTTACAACACATAGACGGGTCGATCCTGGGTGGTAGAGCACAAAACCTTTATTGAGAAGACGACAATGACCGAGGCCAACAGAGGACGGACGGAGATATACTCAAAGAGCACAACTCATGTTTCACGCGTTGGTTCAAGCAGAAGCTTCGTCGCATCTTTACATGAAGATTCTTCCCTGAAGAACAACTCATATTCGCTTTGTCACTGGCTGCCGAGCACAACCTCGATGACCTATGAGGCGCACGATATCAACGGCTACACATTCTACACCGAGGACAAGGACATGAAGAGCGATGGTTATCGAACTCCGGTAACGGCGAATCCTACACCGTAAGGACAAGGACAGATACTACGAAGGATCGAGGAGATCTGGGAGCTGAGCTACTACTGGAGAGAAGGTGCCGATGTTCCGTCGATGGGCCAAGAGCGCCCTAAAAGAAGACCGATATTTCACCACCATGGTTATACCCGGTTAAATCCAAGACTGCATGGCGCAAACGTCATCGCGAAAAATGAGCCATGGGTACTGGCTTCCCAAGTGGACCAATGTTTTTCATTACCGACCCGCCAAAGCCCAACCGTGTTGTCGGAGGAGAGGCAAAAGGAAGATCATCGAATGGATGGAGTAGCCAATGAGCAAGACTTCGACAAGTACGGCGACCAAGATCGAACATGACGACGACGATGAAGTAGCAGCACACACCACAAGAAGAAGCAGGACCACTTTCTACCTAAAGGACGTCTGCTCCACGTAAGAACTCCATTTTGTAAAAAGAAGGGCAAGAAGATTGTGAACAGATAGCTAGCTAAGATCGATTGTATTTAAATCGTAGTCTTCATTTCTCGATTGTATTTCATGGGCACTTTTGATATCATGAATATTTTTAAATTTCATGGGCACTTTTGAATTCATGAGGACACTTGATCTCGATCCTCCATCTCGATCTCGATTCCTCCATCTCGATCTCGATCCCCGCTCCACCGGGCCACGCCGATGATATTTTCAAGTAAGAAATTTGAACATATTTTTAAAAAATTATTACTGTTTTTATAAAAAATATTACTGTTATGATTTAAACAAGTTTGAACATATTTAAACACAAATAAATATAAAAACAGCATTTAAAATGCATAAAAAATATTGGGGAGCTCGGGAATCGAACCTGTGACCTCCCCGTGTGTGTGCTGCGGCTTGACTACCGGGCTAGTGGGTGGGTTCTGTTGTAGATAGGGTTAGGTTGTAGATATGGTTAGTGGGCTAGATTAAAACAAAATTCTAATGGCGCACCGAGGAGGTGCGCCATTAGAATAGTCATACTTATGGCGCACGATCGACGGTGCGCCATTAGAACCCTCCCCTAGCTATCCTCCTCCTCCCACTCGCCAGATCCCTTCGACCCTCTCCTCGCCACTCAGATCCACCTGCTGCTCCCGACCCACGCCAGCCGCCTCAAGGCTCTGCCTCCGTCAGCCGCCTAGCCAGCTCCCCTGCCCTGCCCCCATCGCCGCCTGGCCCCAATCCACCCTCCTCGCCTTTCACCGCACCCACCCACCCTCCTCGCCTTTCCCAGCCCTCGAGCTCCACTGGGCGAGGCGACAAGCAAGGCGGGGCAAATCTGTTTAACACCGGTCGGGCGAAAGTCAGAATCGTGGCGCGACGGCGCCAACCCCTCCACCCCCTCCACCTCTTTCTTCTTCCTCGGTCGCCGCTGTCTTCCTCAACTTCGCCACTCTTCATATTACTTGTTGTCGTAGGGCCTCCTTGCTCTCCCCGTGAGCTCCGGCCTCTCTCCTCTTCCTTCTCGCAACACTCGCTGATTCCGGCTGTAGTATTTCAATCCAACAAGAGCGCCTAACGGCAGGGCATCATTCTCGGGGTATAGTTAGGGCCATGATGGCACAAGCATTTAAACAACTCGATACAATATTACAAAAACAATGCACAATGATTTTGCTAGTAGTTAAGCAAAGAGCAACTTTTCCCAAGAAAACGAAGAGAATTAGTTTGTAAATACCATCGACAAATGGAACACGCCATCAGTTATCACTGCAATTTCCAACATATATATGACATTTCTGTTTGAGTTGTTAGTTTTTCCCATTTCTCGCTCAATAATTCAGCCAAATGCTAAACCTTTATACAGTAGAGATGGAAACAGTATGCTTCCTCGTGTAGTATAATTTTTTACTAGGTTGCCGAAGAGGGGGCTTATGGTAAAACTACCGTGGAATTGTTATGCACAAATTGCTAGTGGTTGCTTGGCCACTCACTACAACTAATTTCACATAACCAAAATGATAAAAAGGAGATGATGGCAACCAGTTTAGAAAACATTGTACTAGTGAGTGGTAACTAGTTTGAAGAAAATTGTAAATAAGATTCCAGCAAATTAGTGATCTAATTGTGATAATCCTGCTCACATCCCCACTTGCAGCAGAGGCAGGCAATGCCTCTATATGCTCTGTTTTACTGCCTAGCTAGAGCACAAACCTAGCCCAGCTTGTGTATTCCCAATTGCTAGTGGTCTAACTGATGTTTCTAGTTGGGTGAGACTGACTTGGCTCTTTCTTGGAGGAGACAGATCAAACAAGTGTTGTCAGTTTTTGTTTGAACTTCAAAGAGTGTTGTGACTTGGCTCTTAATCAAGTTATAATGTGTTTAACTAGTAAAATTCAGTTAACAACAACATCAGTAAAATTCAGTTAATTAACTGAAGAAGAGAAGAGAGAAAGTAGAGAGCAAGAGGAGTACTTGCATTAACTGAAACGTTTTACTTTAAACTTGCAAAATTGCAGTACTCCCTAAAACTACTGCAAGCAAGAACTACTGTTGGAGGGCACTACTGTAGGGATATTCTCGGTTCACGAAACTTGCACTACCGCAATTTACTCCAAAGGATACTATAGTTCTTGCAAATTCTCCGCCTACTCCAATCGCATTCACCTAATACACTACTCCACCGCATGTTTAATCGCTAATGTAAAAAGGCACGTAACAAGCAAATGTAAGAAAAGAAGAGAGCTTGTACCGCCAAAGACATCATCGTGCGCTTCACCGTAGATTTTCGTTAGAAATACCCTGTGGGTAGATGAAGAGAGAATATCATGAAGGAACAATTTAGTTTTAATTAATGGAAAAGTTGCATTTACTTGTAGTGGAAGGAACAATTTCAGGTAATTATAAATATTCAATAGCAGCAGAGGCAAGCAGTAGAGCAGCAGAGATGCCAACTTTTGATATGCATGCATGCATTCTTTGCTTGTTTATATTCATTCTTGTAAACTGAACATGCTCATCATCTATCTATCTATCTATCTACCGCTTAAGTATGTATGTATGCATTGTATTTTTATTTCCTTTGAAAGTAAAGTTTATTTCCTGGCTGGCTGGCATGATGGCTCATGGATCCTCACTGCAGCTACAGCTTGAGCTCAACCTGATCTCATCTGAAATGAATCTATAAATACAGAGTGTAGTTAGTTACAAAGTAGCGTAAATAGTTGCTGGATGCGCTATTTGCATGGGCCTGGCTGATGAAGAAAAACTTATATATATTCATACCGATGTTGACTCTATAAATCATACTTATTGGACATGTTTTATGTGTTGATCCATCAATTGATCACATTGAGAAAGACCATCGTGTTCCACCATTTTGCAAAGGTCATGTCTCCGACCATCGTGTCGTGATGAATTTGCAGTACCCGAGAGGCCCTTGAGTTTGCCGGAATGTTGATTAACTTCCGCTCGGGCAAATTGGTATTTATATGTCCTATTTTCAACAAAGGTCATGCTGAAATTTTCCGTGAATTTTAGCATGACTTTGCTAAAAATAGGACATATGGGGTACTTATGACTAATGCATGGGCCGGGTATCTTAGTACTTAGTTAAGTAGGATCAACTGCCCCGCCATTCTTGCTGCATTAAACCATAGGTGGCAATAGAGCCAAGTGATTAGGCCCAACTTAGAATTCTCCTTAGCATCGATAAACCCTAGATGATAAACCCAACATAGGTGGCAATAGAGCCAAGTGATTAGTGCCAAGTGATTAGGCCCAACCTAGGGTGCCTCGCATCGATAAACCCTAAATGATGAAAACTTAACTTGGCTGCCCGGATGCCTCGGTGTCGATGAGAACCTAAATGATGTACGCTAGGCTTTTAGGGTGCCTCAAGGCCGACAAACCCTAAATGATGAAAGCTTAGGCTTTTAGGGTGCCTCGTGTCGATAAACCCTAAATGATGAGACCATGATCTTGTTCCTTGACAATAACCAACTTTTTGACCAAACTTTTTCCTATTTAGAGCTAAACATGGCCCACAACGATGAGGCCGGTGGTTCAAGGGCAAGCACCTGAGCTGTCCCAGAGATGGAGGAACAACTCACCGCTATGAGGACGCCAGGAAGACACCGATCCTGATTACACAACCCCTAGTGGCGCTGGGATGACACCACCGATGGTGCCGCCGAGGATGCCACCATCGATGATGGCGGCACACACGATGGCAGCCAATCAAGAAGCAAAGGAAGGACCGCGTCCAATGCGCCTCCGCACCGCCAAGGAGGAATTACTCAAGTGGACTCCGACGGAATCCAACGAGCCCAAACATATAGTCAAGGGGTACTGGTTCAGCTCGGGTGCATTCTCCGAGCACCGCCTCGATCAACACCGAGAACCTTAGGCATAAGGACCGAGGGAATTTGCGCAACCTCCTCTTCACGGAAGCTGCACGAACGATACAAGTTCCTCGCCGAATTTGAAAACACACGCCTCGTGGAATAGTGAACAAAGGCCACTCACGAAGATGAGCACGGCCCTGTTCTACTTGGAGAAGCGCAGAAAGAAAATGATTGATAAAGGTGATAGTTATGAGAAGATCAAGGCGAAATATCCTTTGATGAGCGAAGATGAGTACAAGGAGTTCAAGATCAAGTGCTCGACCAAAGGCAACCTCCGAATCAAGTCGCTGGGGGAAAGAAATGCGGAGTTGAACTTAGGGGAACACAAACTCGGTCCCGGCGGTTACAGAGTGGCGGAGCCTATATGGGACAAGGAGGACGCGAGCGTGCGAGCAAGGCCTCACCGCCCCGCTTCGAGAAATACAGCGGTAACAAGGCATCAGGAACTATGTCGTGGCCCGCAGACAAGGAGGACCCGATAACAAAGGAGCTTACCACGGATCCAAGACCAGGCGCTTGAGCTTGTTCTGTAAGGAATACACCGCCGTAATTAGCTCCATATGGTTGCACTCTAATTAATCCCCAATATTTCTAAATGGTTCACGCCTTTCGCAGAAACCGAAGCAGAGCTGGGTCGCCTCGTAGAGCTCCCCTTTCGACACCCCTTTAAATAGGGCGCTGAACATAATGAAAAGCAAGGATAAGCTCACTAAGCCGACGCCACCTGGTCGGTGGCCGCAAAGGCTTGTCCACAAATGGGGTCATACTATACCGCTGGTGTGCGGAAGGAGAAAAGGCCATTCGGAAAGCCACACGCGAGGTTGAAGCACTCAAGGCACAAGTGGCGCTGGATTCCGGAGCTTGTCCAAGAGCAAGTGGAACAACAATGGGAACGAAGCTCAACGCCATGGTGCCTACGTTGATTCATGGGCTGACGACGTGGATTGCGGGCGGCCATCAGGGCCTCCCCTGTCCCAGCTTCACGGCCAAGAATCGCGACACAGTTGCAGCGGCGCCATTGGTGTCTCGCGCGCGGCGCCATTGGTGTCTCCGGCGAGGCGGTATTCGTGTTCCGGCGCCGCACGGGCATTGGAGCTTAATGCACCCGGTACGCCGCCGCACTCGCCAAAGAAGCTCCTCCGGCTGCCTTGTATGCCCACCTGCTGGCGGTGCTCGACATTAGCCGAGCTCGACGGCATCACGGTAATTAAGCTTCTCGCCGATGACTTCATCTTCTTGTTTTGATCGGGCATCCCCGACGCCTCGACATATGCCGCAGGGCACCGCCGACGCCTTGCACTTCTTCGCACTTCGTGGGCGCCGAAGTTGGTCGATGTCGCCAAGGGCAGAATCGCTCAACCGGCAACCGCGATGTTCCACGGTAATCCGATGCCACCCACAAGGTATAGGGTTGAAGCGGTTCGGTGCTGCCAGGCCGCGACGAAGTCGTTATTCTCCGGCTCGACCCGCCGGGGCCGACGAAGAAGATGAGATGACCTCGCCACCGCAGAATCGGCCGCTGCTTTGGTCAAGAGCCAGATTCGCTTGGGGGCGGGGACACCACCCCACGCATAAGACCGCCACCGGTGCCGCCAAGCCGGCAAGAACGCCGCGAACGCTACCGGACCTGCCGGACATCCCATGTCGGACATCCCTATGGCACAGATCCGGACGACGCACGCATAACGACGACGGTACATTTACCAAAGTCGAAGTACTTTGCCAAACATGGGTACGCTGACGAAGTTCTCAAGGGCCTCTTTCTCAAGAACCCAACCAAGACGACCGCAATCTAGCTGGTACGGCGGAGAAATCCAATTGCAATAGGCGCCGCCTCGCTGCTCAGCCTCGTGAGACGCCCAGCCCCGCTTTCACCGAGCCTCGATAGCTGAGGTGCGAATATTATCAGCCCCAACACGCCAAGAAAGCGGTTCGTGAGCAGAACTCGTCCCATTACAGAGATCAAGAAGAAGGGACGGAAACAAAGACTATCAAGGGCGCTGGTGCGAGCCAGCCGCACCGAAGTTCGATCCGTGCTCAGACGGGCCACCTTCACCTAAGGATATCTCGAGGAGGGTGCATGTGGCGGTAGGGCGATGCTACCGCCAAATATGCTGAATGCTGCAACCGGTGCTATGCGGAGTCCGCACGATGTGTTCTTTTCTTTGGAGAAGCGGCCCCGAGAGAGAATGATGTGGCATACCCGGTTTCGTGGGCTAAGGTGCCGAGGGCAAGGGCTTTGTGGATGGCGACATCGGGGTAACGATCGCTCCGCGGTTTGATGACATCTTTGCTATGTTTAACCTTCATCCGCTGCACTACACCTTCGCTCGGCTGTTCACGAGTATGGAGATGCGGATCATTAGAGACAAGACCTCGGACATCGTGATAGTCGATTCTTTCTACATGCGCGCCAAGCACTTGAACAGCGCTTGGGACCGCCAAGTTGCGTAGTTCACACCGGGCGCTATTATAGCAAACCCAGATAAGGATAACTTCCTTGTGGCTTACTTTCCCGAGTAAGTCATCCCTTAACCGCCCAGTAACATATGATTTCTTAGATTTTGATCATTCTTTTTTCTAACATTTCGTGTTCTGCAAAGGAAACACATTGAACACTCATCCTCTTAAGCCCGAATATTCCATGGCCACGATTTCAACCGAACCGAACTCCAAGATAGACTACACAAATGTCAAGAAAGTTCTTGATGATGTTCTCCTGCCACGCCTAAATCTGGAGGCACCTTCACCGTGGCAGTTCGTAGCACGGCAAGCACATGTTCTCACACACGAAGTTCGTGTTCCGCTGGTCAAGTCACCGGGCAGTCGTAAGGATGCCTACTACGCTCCATCACATGCGGGCGATCGTAAGGGACCATCATCAACTTCGCTACCAGATAATCTCAAAGATTGGGCCGCGAGCTTGTCGGGCAGTCCAGACGCGGACCTCGCATAAGAATTCTTTCGCAGATCCAAATGAGTTTGCGACATCATCCATCAAGATGTCCTTCATACCGGGCAGTTCTTCCTCGATATCAACCGTCCAACAGTGAGATAGATGAAACGCTACAAATGCAGGGTGACAACGATCGCGATTTCATGACCATCACGATAGACGGCGGCTTCATCCACGCCTCCCGTCCGATGAGTCGAGTCGAAAGTAGTGATGTGTAGTTCAAACATTGATTAGCTCATGTTGTAATTAAACTTTAATGAATTTGTATGTCTCTTTGGTTTGGACAGTCGCTCAACTTAGATGTAATCGATGCTATTTATTAGTAGGACCATGAATCGTGCTATTAATGTCTTGCTTTTCTTTCGATCCTTTTGTTGCATACTTACATATTGCTTATGTATTGTCTGTTGTTTGGCTTGTGCATAGAGATGCCGTCCGATGTCGTGGTACAAGGTAAGGTTCCCGGAGTCTACGACGATCGGGAGGAGTGTCGGAGACAGGTTCACCGCTTCAGCGGTAATAGTTACAAAGGGTACACCACTAGGGCGGAGGCCGAATCTAGATATGCCCGCCATCTAGCGGGAGAGAGGAGGAGCGTTGAGGAACCGGATGAGGACCAGTTTGATCGCGATGATGCTCATCGTGATGACCACAACTCTTTATGTGATGGTAGTTTAGATGATCGACATCGACTTGTAATGTGAAGACAAACTCGATACTCATGGGTCTTGAGACTTGTAATGTTTTATCTTTGTTCGGCTTTTGAATTCGGAGACTAATATGATGAATTGTATTCGAGACTAATCTTCTATTGTATTCGATGAATCTGATGTTGTTGTGTGCTGCTGTCTATATTCTGTCCAATAATATATTTTGTAACCTGTGCAAAAATCAGAAAAGCAAAAACCAAATATTCATACTAATGGCGATTATGAGTGCGCCATTAGTATGCCAAAGGATACTAATGGCGATCAAGGCAGAGCGCCATTAGTGTGACAAAGCACATGGTTACATATGAGCCCCCGTGGGAGGCATACTAATGATGCGATGGAGTTATATACTAATGGCGCATGGAGTTAAGATATTAATGGCGCACCGCAGCGCGCCATTAGTAGGCAAAAACCGGTGCGCCATTAGTAGGCCTTTTTCCAGTAGTGTAGGCGGTGGCATGGTCTAGGCATGGTGCTTATCATGCATGCCCTGGGGTACTTTTATAAATCAGTACCTGTGTGGGACACGGGTACACTGTAGATGATTGCCACGATACGACCGTGCTGGCCGATGTCTTGTCGACATCGGTCTGCTCTGCCAGTAGCCGGCAGCCGGCAGCCGGTCAAGGCAGAGCAGTCTATTTGAGAGCTAATAGAAGCGGCCGGGCAGCTTGGATGAGGAGGGCTTTCATAGCATCGATGTCTTGAAATATTATTCTCCCGCCCTTCGGGTATAAGGCCCCATTACTCCGACTGTAGCCTCTTCAAGCTCGGGCAACTTCGCAGTTGGGCGGAGGTTTTTTGGCGAAGTGTTCATGGAAATGATCATGAAAAGCACAAAGTTAGTCCATGCAGATATATCAAATGTAGGCTTTTAGCATTGCAAGTTCTATGCGGAGGGTGCCTCTGGCTTCCATCCGGAGCCCCTTCTATCTTTTTTCATGTCCCTCCGCTTTTGGCTTGTGCTCAGCGTAGTAGGGACAACCGCCTGCGGTTCTGTGGCCGAGAGGGGCCGCGAGTGGAGTGTACAATACTCGCACTCTAGGAGCAGATTCAACCGAAAAGATACTCATAAAGTAAACGCATCTGGTCGCCTTAACCGCTTTTTTCTTCCTGGACGCTCTTTTCACGGGTGGGTGGCCCAGCGCTCACTCTGCTAGTCGGACAGCCTGTCTTCTAGAGCAAAAAGAGGGGTACACTTTTGTACCCCTATAACTGTACCAAGTAGTCCGGGAGCCGCCTGGCACCACCAAGACCGAGCAAGGGCAAGGGAGGTGAGCCAAGGTAAGGCCAAGCTCAAAAGGAGCAGAACGACGCCAAGACCAAGACCACAAGAGCAAAGAGGACGAAAGTGACTCCCCGGCAACATCTCTGCCGGAGGCGGTTTCAGCAAACCCGGCAAGACCCGGCTGCGTGGCAACTCGCCTCTAATAATTTACTGAGCGAAATCACCCTTGAGTCCGGCTGCCCCTATGGGGCAAGGATTCGGGAGACATCCCGTGGTGGCATGCAGATCTTTGTGAAGACATTCAAGATCAGATACACATATAGAAGATGACGACTCCTTGGCGGGATCCCAACCAGGAGGAATGATAAGGCCCCTGCCAGAAGAGCCTTGCCGGGATGATGTTAGCGCCACTAGTGACCCCTTGCCGCCCTCGGCAAGACCTTTGCGGGCTACGGCGCAGGCCTTTGCTAAGAACACCAGAGGGGCCACCATCAGGCCCACGCCCAATCAAACCTCCACCACGCGTTGTATGCAGCTGCCGACCTAATTGGGCTATGGTGGCACTGCATATGGTTGATCGGATCGTCAGGAGACCCACCACCGCGCCACTCAGCAGCCTGCACGCCTACATGGTGCACCACGGGCACCGCTGGCCAGTAGGCGCTGTCAGACACGTAGAAGGGGAGTTGGCGATGGACGAGACAGGCTCTCCCCGCCCCCGATAAAGTAAGGATATTCTAAGCAAGACGCATTAAAGGCGCTTTGTCGCGTAATGCTAGGGATAATCTCCAGATCGTCCACCCTTTCCCGGCGACCGCAGGAGTAGGTCTCACCCCTATTGTAATATCTCGTTGATCCGGGCTTCTTCTCACGAATTCGCTTCACGACCGTAGTAGGGATTTCAGATCCCATAGGTGTCGCTCCCACCGACATCTTTGGCGTGCCAGGTAGGACGGGCGCAGTTGTGAGAATCGCCCAGAAAGTAGTTCGACGCTTCTTCACGCCATGGCGCCTAAGAAGAAGATGACGGTGGTGGTTGGCTCACGGGCCGACATCCTGGCCCGACGCGGCGAAGCGGCGGACCTGTCGCAGAAGGGACCTGGGCGCCGTCATGTAACACCAACACCGCCCAGCAAACCAAGTTTGAGGCGGCGTTCCAGGCGCTCGGTAACGGGCCGCACACCACCAAATTCAAAGACGGAGCTGTTCTCCGCTGTGGCGCGGCCTTCCAAGATCGCTGCCACCCGCCCGGCGACGCGAAGTGCTCCAAGACTCCTACCGGTGCCGACGGCACGCCTTCCTGGCGGCGCGCGCTGCAAACGGGCGCATCGCGCTGAGGACCCCCGGGCGCCGCCATGAAAGAGCTCCCGAGCGCTACTCCCGGGATTTAGAAGACCTTTCCGCCGCCAGGCATCGTGAAGATGGCATTCACCGCTGGTCGTGATAGAGCCCTTCGACATGGTCGTCGGCTGCCGCGATCCGCGGCAGGTTTCGCTGCCACCAACGCCGCCAGAAGTTCCGCGCTGCTGGGCAGCTGTTCTCGATTTTCCTCCCACTACGGGAAACTCGGACGAATGGAGAGCCACTATCCAAGCTTGCTGCGTGGCTAACAAAGACGAACCAGTCCGGTAGAGCCCCGGTCGACGCCCGACGGAGTCCCACGCACCAGTGGCAGGAAAGCGCATGCGCCGCCACCACGTGCACTCGCTTCCTCCTCGCCCATCATGGGACGCCAGCCCGCCGCGATGTTACGGGCGATGAAATATCCATAGCTCCGTCTGACATCGGCCTGCTGTGACCAGCGCCAAGTTCTTCCGAGGTGGTTAAATATTTTCTAGGGATGCATGCGGATTGGGAACAAGAAACGATGACACGGTCTAGAGATAACAACCGTGTGTTATGAAATGTAAAAGACCTCGAGGCGGGCAGATATTTTGAGAGGGGAGCCTCGTGGAGCCCAATGTAATCGTGCGATGTGTGCTGGATAGGGCACCGACATGGCACACGCTTAGTTTGAGTGAACTATGTCTATTATGGCTATCTCGATTTGTCTAATGTTCTATAAATTTGGAAAATGAAGGGAGGGTTAGAACATGAACACACTTGAATGTGGACCAAATTTATGTATGAAAAGGGTTGTTTGATTTAAAATACCAAATGCAACTCGATGTGGCACCTATCTCGAAAGCGCACGGTATTGCTTGCTCCCCCACCCCCTTATGTCGGCATGAAGGGAATCTCTAAGCTGAATGCATGCCCCTCACCCCCAGCCGAGGTTCACCTAGCAAAGTGTGAAGTAGCTAGCAGCCCCCTCCTCCCTCGTGTCGGCACGAAGGAATCCTAAGCTATGAATGCCCCCAAGCGAGGTTCACCTAGCAAATGCGGCAGCTAGCAGCCCCCATCCCTCGTGGTCGGCATCGTAAGGAATCCTAAGGTATGAATGCATGCCCCCTCAACAGAGGTTCACCCTAGCAAAGTGCAAATTAGCTAGCTGCCTCCCTCCTCGCCGGGTGTCGCACGAGGGAATCTAAGCTATGAATGCATGCCCCAACCGAGGTTCACTAAGCAAAAGCGGTAGCTAGCAGCCCCCCATGTCATCAAGGAATCCTGCTATGAATGCATGCCCCCCAACCGAGGTTCACCTAGCAAAGTGTGAAGCAAGAGCCCCCCAACACACACACACTTTCGCACGGGCGAGCTAGAGAGCAATATCTCACCAAGATGGATCAGAAACGGACCAAGAATAATACACCTTGGTCGCATAACTTCTCTCTTGTTGTGGTCAAAGTGATGGCCGCCCATACCCCGGAGATGGGCTAGCTTGCTAATAATCACGCACGTAGCTAGTCCCCGAAGACAACCACTCGCATGTGTGTGGCCCAAACATGTATGGAGAGGTGTTTTGAGTAACAATGGAACAACTTTGATGTGGCACCGTGATTGAACCAGAAATCCCTACACCGAGTGAGGGTTAGGTTGACAATGCGTATGTATGTTACACCACACCTCAAGCCAACGACGGGATTCATGTATGCATGCGCATAGTATATGCACTCAAACTTAATTAGGTCTGAATGTCACCATGACCTATACTACGATAACACGAATGTCGGGTATTCTCTACGGGGCTTATGAAGTGGCATGTGATGCCACAAGGGCTTAGTGTGAGGGTAAGGCCGCCGATAATCCTGGAGCGGGTATGCTATAGCATGTGGTTTACCCACTCGAGCTCTCCTCGAGATAATACTCCTACTGCATGTCCGGAGGTATCTATTCCGTGTACACGGGCAAGAAAAGTGCTCGGAGCTGTATTCCAGATCGCTCAGGTGCATCCGACCTGGTATGTTCCCCTATGTGCACAAGTAAGCGTACGCATGTCCGAGCATGCATGCGTGAGTGTGTGTGAGTGTGAGTTCATGGGGGATCCATCCTCGGTGGATGGATGTGTGCCCCTTTATATAGTGAGGCTAGCTTATACGTAAGCTATGGTGTGGTTGGTTGTAAGCTACTGGGTAGCTTTACAAACCAAGCTATCACTACTAGGAAAAGGGCTATAGATAGGACTGATTCTAATGGCGCACTGCAAAATAGTGCGCCACTACTATAGATAATGGCGCACTGTTGCTCAGGCGCCATTAGTGTGGAAGATAATGGCGCACCGTGCTCACGGTGCGCCACTACTATTGATTTTTTTCCCATTTTTCCATACAAACTAATGGCGAGGATGGCAAAGTGCGCCATTACTAGTTAGAATAGTAATGGCGCATCTACCAAGACAAAGGCGCCATTAGTATATATTTTTTTTACTTTTTTGTAAATTTATATGGCGCACTATGCCAAAGTGCGCCATTAGTAGTTTAAATTCACTAATGGCGACTTTTTCCACAAAGGCGCCATTAGTATACATATGTTTTTTTTTTCTTTATGAAAAGTACTAATGGCGCATACCTCGCCGGGCGCTTATTAGTAATTAGGGTTACTAATGGCGATTTGTGGTGCGCCATTAGTAACCTGGGACCAACAAGATATTTTGGACAGCCCACCTACCCACCTCACTTTCCCCACTTCATTCTCCACCTCCTCCTCCAAGCTTGTCTCGCTGCCTCCTCCTCCTCACCTCATTTCCACCATAGATTCATCAAAATTATGGTGAAATTACCTTTTTGATAGGTAAGTAAGGGAAAGCTATCTTCATGATGTAGATCTACTTTTTTTCTCCCTAGCTCGCTCCAACAACGCAGCACATGCAATTTTTGTGGCCTAGCTAGATCTATGTATGTTTGTGGTGTTGCTTGTGTTTGTGGTGTTGCATATATGTTTGTGTTTGCGTACTGTATTTGAAATGCGATAGTTGCCAATATTTTGCCGGAATGTTGATTCATTTCCGCTTTCAAGCAGAATTTTGGCACTATGCATTCTTTTTGGTCCTATTTTAGGGAAGGTCATGCCAAATTTTTCTTGGTTCTAAAATATCGCTTTGGTTTCACTTCGCAGCTAATGATGGTCCGCACGATGACCGAAGGCATCGTGAATAGGTTTTTGAGCTCCGCCGAAGGCCGAGATGCTTCAAAAGAACGAGACGGAGATAAGATGTCCGTGTCAAGATGCAAGTCAAGAGCCTTATTATGGATCCGGATTCCGGCAAAAAGGGACCACCTGCCTATGCGGGTTTCATGGATGGCTATCGGTGGCAAGGTGATGAAGATGACTATGAAGTCGCCCATGGGGCCCGCAAGAAATGAGGAAGGGCAACAAGACAACCACCGCGAGCGAGGGCGGGCGAAGACGAAGAATCTCCGTGACATGATCACGACGGTGATGATAAACACAATCATCATGTAGAAGATGTCGACATGATGATGAGGAAGATCAAGACGAAGGGCATGATCATGAAGATGAAGATGCCGGAGCATTTACGATGGAGGGCTGGGTGCAGGACCTCATATTCAAGAGCTGCTTCGCAAGGCACGGATAACGCAAGAGCCGCCCGAGAGAAAGCCAAGCTGGATCAACCGGAGATAGACGCGTTACTCCATTGTATGAAGGATGCAGCCCGAGGATACCCGCCAAAGTAACGCCATGGCTCGAGATGAAGGTAAAACACAAATGACCGACGATGCTTCGACGAGAACATGTCATTCTCGCACTAACGCTTCCCAAGGGGAACAAGTGCCCACCAGTTTCGAGGAGGCGAAGAAAATCGTGTCCTTTGATTTACCGCACGTGAAATACCATGTGTGCATGAACAATTGCATCATTTATCGGACGAGCACTGGAGTCTACCATATGTCCGTAAAGCGGCCACTGATACAAGAAGAGGAAGAAAGCTCCTAAAATCGGTGTGGTACTTTCCGATCACCTCGTCTGCAGCGGTATTTCGCGACCCTAAGGCTTACGTGTGGCCCAGGCCGGGGCTCTGTCGGTGTACAAAAAGAGGGTACACTTTTGTACCCCTATAACTAATGCTGCAGGCAGTCGAGCGCTGGCACCACCGCCTGAGCAAGGCAAGGGAGGTGATCCAAGGTAATGCCGAAGCTAGAAAGGAGCAGAACGACGCCAAGACCAAGACCACAAAGAGCAAAGGGGATGAAGCGGACTCCCCCGGCAAGATCCTTGCCGGGAGGCGGATTTAGCAAACCCAGCAAGACCCTTGCCATGGCAGCTCGCCCCACACCTATGGAACGAGTCACCCTTGAGTCCACTGCCTGCATGGGGCAAGGATTCGGGAGACATCCCCATGGTGGCATGCAGATCTTTGTGAAGACATTCAAGATCAGATACACACTATAGAAGATGACGACCCTTGGCGGGATCCCAGCCAAGGAGGACCACAAGGCCCCCGGCAAGAGCCTTGCCGGGGATGACATCAAGCGCCACGGCAGGACCCTTGTCGGGGCCCCAGCAAGACCCTTCTTTGGGGCTCGGCGAGCCCTTGCCAAGAACACCAGTAGGGCCACCATCAGGCCCACGCCAATCAAACCTCCACCACCGTTCGCATGCAGCTGCCGACCCAACCAGTTGGGCAGGAACCTGCGTGGCGGCAAGCGGATCATCGTGGAGACCCACCACTGCGCCACCTCAGCTGCCTGCCTGCCTACATGGCATCGCGGGCACCGCTGGCCAGGGCGCGTGTCGACACGAAAGGGAGCGGCGACGGACGAGACAGGTCTCTCCCCCGTCCCCGATAAAGCAAGGACACCTAAGCAAGACGCATTAAAGGCGCCTTGTCATGTAATGCGAGGGATAAACTCGCATCACTTTACCCTTTCCACCTCCTGTGTGCCACTGTGGCAACCCCTTTCCCTATAAAAGGAGGCCCAAGGCGACCAGGAGGAGGATTCGGCTCTTTGGAGCTCCTCACGCCCCATTGCTAGTTCAAGAACACAGATAAACAAACCACCAAAGCAGGAGTAGGGTTTTACGCATCCTCGCGGCCCGAACTTGGATAAGGAAACCGTGTGATATCTGTTTGATCCGCTCTTCTCACGACCCCGCGCCCCGCGACCGTAGTAGGGATTCTTGTGATCCCATAGGTGTCGTTCCCACCGACACAGCCGCTCTGCAGTCTGTGACTAAGAGTGGGCCTTTGGTACTGCGCACGCTACTAAGCCGTATGCGGGAACTAACGTCTCAGGCCAAGTGGCCAGCCCCCGGGCCAACTCTGGCTGGTGCCAGGGCAAACAGTGATGCAACTGTAATGAAATGCGAAGGTAGCCCCTGAGCATCGCTCGGGGTTATCCATGCTCTTGTGGTGCAAAAAATATGCGGGTGAGGAGCTCACATTGATTTTCGTGTAGTCGCGGTCGTCGAAGACAGCCGCGTGCTCGGCGCTGGAGTGCGCGCCGCGACTCATTGGTGTAGCCTCGAGATTCGGTCCGACTGCTGAGCAGTCGGGCCAGATCTCCCGGCGACTACTTTGTCTTCTTCTTCGTGGGGGCGCGTCAGCGCACCCGCTGGGTGTAGCCCCCGAGATTCGGGCCGACTGCTGAGCAGTCGGGCCGGATCTCCCGGCGACTACTTTGTCTTCCTCGCGAAGTGGCCAACAGACCACTGGTGTAGCCCCTAGATTCGCCGGCATTGCTGAGCGGTGGACGGATCTCCCGGCGATCGCTTTGTCTTCTTCTTGGCAAGGCGTCAGCGACCAGCTGGGTGTAGCCCCGAGATTCGGGTCGATCGCTGAGCGATCGGGCGGATCTCCGGCGATCGCTTTGTCTTCTTTTTTCGGGGCGCAACAAGACTACCGGGTGTAGCCCCCGAGATTCAAGCCGACTGCTAAGCAGTCGGGCCGGATCTCCCGGCGACTACTTTGTCTTCTTCTTCGCGGGCGCCACAAGACCCGCTGGTTTAGCGCTGGCCTCCATTGTGCGATTGGCAGCCGGCCAGGCATGCATGTACGCAGTGCACCCATCGGTGCACTTCCTTTCTCTTCTTTTTCTTCTTTGCAGCAGTCTACTCCGACTTCTCATCAGCCTGCCATTTTTTTATGGGCACTCGGCCCTGATTTATTCTACCAGCTGGCTAGGTAGTCGGCGCACTGCGTTGACCCAGCTGTCCCCTCTTTTTTTACTTCTCTTTTTTAGCCGGCCGCCGCTTCTTTTCTTCAGGCACCGGCCTCACCAGGCGGCTGGAGCGGGACCCGGCAGGGGCGCACGTGGCACAGCTGGACACGGCGCCCGACCCGGAGCGGGCCACGGAGGCGTTGACCGGACCCGCCGCCGAGGCGCTTGGCGGGGAGTCGGCACGGCGCGCTGAGGCGCAGTGGCCTCGGGCGGAGTCGGACGCGGGATCTGCAAAGCAGCGGGCGGGAGCCGGCAGCGGGCGGAGTCGGCAGCGGCCAGCCGATCAGATGGCGAAACCGGCAAGCGGCGGAGCCGACAAGCGGCGGGCCAGCCATCCGGCTGGGGCGGATACTGGCAGCAGCGGGAGCTGGGCGGTTGATGGGGTCGGATCCGGCAGCGGGGGAGCCGGGCGGCGGGTAGCGGCGGGCCGCACAAGGCGGCGGAGGGATGCGCGTGCACGGAGTGAGAGGACGAAGGCAGCGGCAACGCGGGAGGCTGGCGTCGCGGGAAATCGGTGACGGGGGCGCAGACGCGCCAGCAGGCGGGTGGGCGAAGCCGGACAGAGGAGGAGCCAGCCGGGGCGCTGGACGGCGGGATCAGGCGGTGGGGATGCAGGAGCCGGCCGGAGGAGGCGAAGCCGCAGCCGGCGTGGGAGACTCGGAGCCGGTCCTGGCCGGGCGCGCAGAGGAGGCGGAGGCCGGCAGCTTGGGAACCCGGCGGAGGCAGAGCAGCCGTGGGCGCTGCTGGCGGCCGGGTCGCGAGGCGGACGCCGCAGGGGTGGCAACCCGTAGGTGGTAGCGGGAGCTGCGCACGCGGGAAGGCGACACAGCAGCGGCACACGCGGCCGGGCTACGAGCGGAGATCCGCGCGGGGGGGGGGGGCAGAGCTGGCGTGCAATGGTGATGGTGGCCTGCTCAGCCACACGGCAACAGTCGTGGCAGGGAGCCACTCGAGGCGGAGGGGGCCTCGATCCAGAGGAGGAGTATCGCGGGAGGAGCTTCTCAGGCTGACGAGGTGGTCGCGGAGATGGGGGAGGCCGGAGGTCGACTCGGCCAGGGGCTGGATGGTGACGCGAATTCGGTGCACGCGGGGTCGGAGTCGCACATTGGAGCCGGCTAGGCGGGACGCGGACCCGGCGCGCGGAGCAGGCGGCCCGGGCTCGCGGAGCCAGCGGGACAACCGTGGAGGCGGCCGGGAGGAGCCGAGCCAAGGCGGGCGGCAAGCGACCGCAGGCGGAGGTGGCCAGCGGGGGTGGTCAGCGCCCTGTGAGGTCGAGCAGCCGGACCGCACCGGGGACGCCGAGCAGGCAACTGGCGGAGCTGGCGCTGGCGGAGATCCCGCCGCGGATGATCTTTGGAGGCGGCGGGCAGGCACTGTGCAGAATGGCCCAGTGGCGGGAGGCGGCCGACCTGGCACGGAGGCTGAGCGCGGAGGAGGAGGCCGGCGCTGGCGCTGGCGCTGGTGAGGCGGACGCGGAGGTCGAAGGAGGTGAGGCCGTCCTCCGACGGGCACGGGGAAGCCCGCGACGGGCGGCAGAGCAGCCGGGCGGCGCAAGGTCGGAGCCGTCGAGGCACGCGATGGAGCTGGGCGGAGTAGCGGCCCGCACGGAGGTGCGTGCAGATGGAGCTTGATGGGGCGGGGGAAGCCGCGTGCCACGGGTGCGAGGGCGGAGCTCCTGCGAGGTCAGGTGGCCCGATGCTGACCACAGCCACACACACGCGGCCAGGCTATGGTCGCAGCTGGTCAGCGCCGCGGCCACGCAGCCGGCCAGCACCGTGGCGCCAGGCCAGGCAACAATATGTTCAGTTTAGCAGCAAACCGTGCTCGTGGGGTAGTCTGGGTGATGTACTAGTCGTATCCGACCCGCATCTGAGAAGAGTATAGCCATTATCTGGGACGCGTACGGGGAATGGTTTGGCTATGGCGTGGCTAATGGTTTGACCATTGTTTGACTCATATCTAGCTAGCTTGTAGATGGTATATGGAGGAGCCAACGCGCGTTTCGGCCAGGGCAAGGCGCAACACAGAAGGGAGCAGACGCGACGGGCGCGTGGATGAACGCGGCCGACCGAAGCGAGGCTCGGCGCAGCGCGTGCGGACGGACAGCCGGCGTCGCAACGGTGGCGATGACGAAAGCGGAGAGGCCGTCGACGAGGACGCGCCGTCCCGCACGGTTGGTCCGGGGGCGGGTCGAAGTCGAGCCCCCGAGCGCTACGGAGAGATGGCGCGACGCCGCGGCGAAGAAGATGAAGATGGTCCCGCCCGGACTGCGAAACCAGCAGCAGCGTGGTAGCATAGTAGTAGTACCGATCCACGGTGGGCGCCAACTGTCGTGGTATTCTCACGGGGGGCTTACGAGTCGACAGATGCCACAAGGGCTTAGTGTGAGGGTATGGCTGCTGCTGATAGGCCCGGGAGCGGGTATGCGAGTAGCACGCGGTGGTTTACCCAGCTTCGGAGCTCTCCGGAGAGATAATACTCCTACTGCTGCATGTCTGAGTGTATCTATCTGGGGTGTACATCGGGCAGTACAAAGTGCTCCTGGAGCTGTATCTGAGATCAGTTCCAGTGCATCTGATCTGGTATATGTCTCCTATGTGCACAAGTGTGTGTGGCCGCATGTGCCTGAGCATGCATGCGTGAGTGTGTGTGAGTGTGAGTCCATGGGGATCCATCCCCTGGATGGATGGATGTGTGCCCCTTCATATAGTGTGAGGCTAGCTTAGCATGTAAGCTATGTGGTGTAGCGTTGGTTGTAAGCTACCTTGGGTAGCTTACAAACCAAGCTATGTAGTGGCATGGCCTAGGCATGGTGCATGTCATGCTTGTCCCCTGGGGTACTTTATAAATCAGTACCCAGGGGACACGGTACACTGTAGATGACTTCGTGATACGATCGTCCCATCGGTGTCTTGTCGATGTCGGGTCGGGCTGCAGTCGGCAGCCGGTAGCCGGCCGGGCAGAGCAGTCGGACGGAGAGCCGGCAGAAGCGGCCGGGCAGCCGGACTGAGGGGCTTTGCTAGCCCCGATGTCTTAAAATATTGTCTTCCCGTCTTCAGGGTATCCGTGTCCCATTACTCCGACAACGAACCAAATGAAGAATCCGCCAGGGTAACCTATCTTGTTGTTGGTAAAGGTGATCATGGATGTCCACGCGGGCCCACGAATATATAGGCTTGTCGCCGATAACCACGCGAGGGAGTGTACTGTTCGAAGGCAACCACTACATGCATATGTATGGAGGTGATGCGTGCGTGCATGTTTGAATACTATTTCACAACATTGATGTGGCGCGTGCATCAAAAATCGTACACTAGCTCCCCACACAGCGCGAGATCGGTTCATGACGTGTCGTTGTACTAGCCACTTCGACTCGATGGGAGGAATTCATGCGTACACATGCATGTGTTTGTGCTCAAACTGTATCATGCATGTCATCCCAGAGCATGGCCTATATATATACCATATTACAAACAAAAATAATAATCCCCTCCTAAGTCAAATTAACCTCTCTTGTTGTCAGTTAAAAAGTAGTGATGGACCAAGCAGGCCCGTAGATGGAAAGCATCGATATCGCTGATAACCGCTTAAGTGGGTGCGAGAGGACAACCACCACCGCTTTGCATGTGGGCCAAACATATATATGTTGAATACCAAAAATGCACAACTTTGATGTGCCACATGCTTCAAAAACCGTAAACCATGCACCCACACAGAGCGAGATTCATGAAGCGTACTACATATGATGGTCCCCTTCCCCCCTCTTCACCGTATACTATATGCTCCTGCCGTAATATGTACAACCCAAAACAATCCTCATCGATGGTGAAATTAATTAACATCTCCCGGTGTAGGTCAAATTGATGCATGCATGCATCGACGATGGCCTCGTGGGCCCACAGATGGAAGCGTCACACGTGAGTGTCCTAGCTAGGATAACCCCCGCGTGCATGCAAGTGGCCCAAAGAGGTGTTGTGTGTACTTGTTCACGGACGCGTACGTATAGTATATATGCTAGTCCCCACCCACCTCTTAGATGCGTACTATATACCACCATAACACAAACAAAAAAGATTCTACTTTGCTGGTCAAATTAACCTCACTGCCGGTTGTTCGTCAAAGTGATGGACGATGACCTCACGGGCCCACAGAAAGCATCACACGCAAGTATCAAGTGTCTTGTAGTACAACCATCGACTGCATGTCGTCAAAACATGTATGTATTAAAGGGTTGTGTAATGTTTTAAATAACGATTTCACGACTCTGATGTGGCACCGGCCTGCCTACCAAAACGGTCAACCCACACGGTGGCTCACAACTCGTAGTGTACTGCGAGCCACACGCCACCCCCAGACGCACACACCGACACACACACCGCGAATCCACCACAACTATGATGCATTTTAAATTAATTATCCCGCGGTGAACATATGTTACCAAAGGAGGGACATTTTAATTTCGAAAAAATCACAAAGATCATTAAGACGTTTTAGTACATTAATTCATTGATTTTCTACGGGTATAATATGCAAAAATCAAATTTGAGCTACATGCACAGGTGACAGTGCACCTAAATGGATTGCAAAAACACATGTGTCTCACTGGGTTCATGTTTACTCCCAGTGCAATAAATTTCAAACATTGAGAATCTTGATTTTTAAATTCTAGTACATCCGAAACTTATTTGAAGTTCATGAAACTTATTGTGTTGTCATATGGAGTCCAATACAAAGTGGCATTGTACTTTTTTTTGTCAAAATTTGAGACCAGTTTTGTTGTAATCTTTATCTAATTACAAACGGGAGATTATTAATAATTGGGAACCAATATCCCAAACGGATTATTTGTTCGAACCGTGAGTGTTAGACCAACAATGGATATGTGCCATGCTTCGGCTAAGCAATAAAGCGGCAACATTAATCATCCAAATATAAAAACAATATACGTGTCGCCGCGTGTGGCGACCGATTTCTCCGGGTGCTAATCCCGGGAAAAATGGTCCTTGTGCTTATCAACCCCAGGATAACTGTTAGCTTATAAGGCACTAACTTGATACAGAAAATTCAAGCAAAAATACAATATATGTAGCACAAGACCATTCTGGCCTGTGAGTACAACAAAAGGTTTTACTAAAGGTTGATGGCGGAAGCGGGTTATGAAATATCCTCGTCTATGGGACTCCATTTCCCACAGGAACAGCTGACCAGGATAACTCCTATCTTCGCGTGGCTGAGATCACCGTTGCCTAGGTTCTGGGACAGTCACCGCAACGCTCCTCTCCAAGCATGAAATCTGGCCAAGACAATAGCCAGGGACAAGCCAGTGAGTACTTTGAATGTACTCGCAAACACAATGAACACAGGCATGATTTAACAATGATGTACTGAAAATATATTATGCTCAAGACGTTAGTCACATGAGATAAGTAAAACTCTGATGCGTACAAGCATGTTATTTATGGATATACAATAATATGGTAGTATAAAAATCATGAAGTAAATAACACAAAAGAAATGCCACAATCGGGCGTCTGAGCGACACCGCATAGAGGGCTTATAAGTACACAAGAACAATGCCGCAGTCGGGCGTCTGAGCGACACCGCATAAAGGGCTTTAAAAGAAATGCCACAGTCGGGCGTCTGAGCGACACCGCAAAAAGGGCTTTAGAAGAAATGCCACAATCGGGCGTCTGAGCGACACCGCATAAAGGGCTTTAAAAGAAATGCCACAGTCGGGCGTCTGAGCGACACCACATAAAGGGATTTAAAAGAAATGCCACAATGAATATCCAGGAGGTAGAACCATCCCAGGGATACTGGATAATACCAGAAAAAAAAAATATCACGGGTTAGTTCACATCCAAAATAGTAATCTTAAATTATCACAAGTCACAATCGTGCTTCCAGGTTTAACAGTTTCACCTCCGAAGACCGACACTAAGACCGACACTTGACCCATCCCAAACTGTAATCCTTAACCATGGACACGGCTATTCGAATAGGTTTAATCTCTGCAGAGGGTGTACTCTTTACCCACGAGTAACGGATTTCTTTAGTCCATCTGGACTAATTACGTCTACGGTCTTTTTGTTGAAAACACACTTAACTTGCACACACCAGCTTAACTCAGATGTGTCTGGAATGACCCACGACACCTGTTAAGCAAAACTCTAAGTGGGGAGTCCACAACCTCGACGTAACATGGGATCACAAAATTTATACCGCGCACAAACTGGGGAGCTACCCCTTTCGGCTACAACCAAAACGCCCATGCTCCCGGACCCGGTGGTATGACTACCGGATGCCTCCAGTATCTTCCACCACGGCCTCTCTGTACGGTGTGTGCTAGGAAAGGGTTGACAACTTACTGAACCATACCCTACTTGGTGTAGGGACGAGTGGTAGTACGAAGCAAGTATGGGGTTACTGGCACAAGACTCGATCTACGGTCGACTCAGGAGGTTGTAATATTTCCTGCATGATTAGCATAACAATACATATATCTCAAACAACAGATGGAAACATCACGCGACATCCCCTCATGTCATACCGGACACGACCGTCTCGACGGAGGACTAGGGGCAAGCCCGTGTCTACCCAAGACAGAGGCCTTCCCGCCTTTCCTTCCGGTATGCATGGAAGACGTATGACGGTGATTTTCATCACAAATCATGTCAACTTCATTAGCATAAACTCATTAATATGTACCCATGAATAGGATCTCATCCTCACATAAAATGACGCATGTATGTGCCAGGGTGGTGTTGCCACCGTGCTATGCAACACACACAAAAATTCACCAGGGTTCAGAATGCTTGCCTTCAGGTCATGGGAAGGAAGGGTGCATCCAAATCGTCATGAAATCTTCAAAAACCCTATTTAAAATAATATATTTGAATTAACACACAAAATAAAAACAGCACAGAAAGTTGTTTTGAATTTTTTTTAAATAAATCTTAAAATAAACTAGACAATATTTGAGAGACGTTGCAAAAAGAATCAATTTATTTGGAGTTGTTTTCAAAAAGATACAGCCGGTCAAAGTTTGGTCAAAATCTGGTATTTAAAATAAAAACAGAAAGAAAACGTTTTGAATATACGTACACGTCGAAGGCGCATTTTGAAAATGCGCTTCCACTTAACCAGCGTGGACTGCGCTGAGTCACCGCTAATGGGTCAAGGGGGCCTTGGTCGAGTTTGACCAGTCTCCTTCCTCTCCTTCCTCCGGCGAACGGAGGCGGGGACTCGGCGATCTTTGCGGCGTTAAGGCGGCTCCTCGAGAGCATCCGAGTGCAGGGATGGATCCGCCACTCCTAGGCGGTCCTTCCGGTGGTTGCAGTGGTAGCCGGGGTGGAGGAGTCGCCGTGGCGCGAGCTCCATGGCGGAGGGGCATTCGGGTGGATAGTGAGTTTGGGGCTGCTGTGGTCTCCGGCCAAAATTGAGCGAGGGGGGGGGGGCTCGCGAGAGGAAGGGAGAGTTCTTGGTGGAGAGAGTGGAGAGGGAGAGGCACTGGTGGCGATGGAATCGGCCAGGGCTTGGTGGCGACCGAACCGGCCGGACTCGGGGAAGAAGGCCTTCCCTTGCTCGACTGTTGGCCAAGGCAACACTAGGAGGATCATATGAGGTTGCTCGAGGACTCGGTTGAGCTCTGGGGCCCTTATATACGTGGTGGAGGTCGGTTCTGGGGCGGCCGGTGATAAGGACGACGGCTAACCGCCTCCCTGTAGCTTGGGCGACGTGGCGGCGACGAGCGCTAGCGGACGAGGCTGCGGATGAGCTCGCACTGTTCCAGGAGGCAGGTGGCAAGCTGGGGTGGCTTTGGCGGCGCCGACCACGGTCGAACTGCTAGCGGCGGCAGCTAGCCGCCACGGCCATCTGGCGGTGGCGCCTGTAGGGTGCCAGGGTGGTCGGGTGGCGTGGCGGTGCAAGGGACACGGCGAGCTGGCTGGGGCCGGGTTTTGAGTCTTGAGGGTGTGACGCGCGGCTCGGGTGCATGCGGGTGCCAACGACGCCTGGTGCGCCTGAGCACGCCTAAAGGTGCTCGATGAAATGCCATGGCCTGCTACAGGGCTTGGGTGAGGCTGGCAAGGAACCAGGCTAGGTTAAGGTTAGCAAGGGGATCAAGGGGCACGATGGATAGGCCAGGAGATCAAGTTCACCAAGTAAACTTGAAGTCATGCCAAAACTGTTCATGCACACAGGGTGTTTGACAAAATGCCAAAGGCACCTAGGTAGTTCTTGGAGTGGCCAAACTCTCCAGATCAGTGTCTCTATGGAAATAAGAGAGGGTGGTGAAGTCAGTTTGCAAAAAGGAGAAACTTGCTAGTGCAAGTTTTGCAAAACTTCAGTTCTAGGCAGGGAGTGAGTGGCATCATTACATGGACCAAAAGTGTTCCAAATAGAGCATGCTCCTGGACTTAGGGGTTTTGCAGGGTTGACTACAAGCATGAGAAAACACAAGGTCATTAGAGCAAGAAATAACAGAGTTGTAGTAGAAAACACAAGTCTGGTCCAGAATGAAAAAGAGGCTGTTGCACTCAAATTTTCCAAAGAACATCACTATGTTTTTGCATAAAGTTGGATGGCATGCTACTACTGACATCCCAAAATTTTGGTGGAGGCTCTAGGGAAATATTTAAATGGGTTTTAGTACAAACAGAGCTCAAAAATCTAAAACAATCCATTTTAATGAATAAAGCTCAGGATGAATTGATCTAATAAATAAATCCACTGATTAAGAAAATGTTATAAAGGGTTGGCATAAAAGTCCCATATTGGAAATCCCAACTTGGGAAAAGATGCAAAACTCCTTAACCATTAAAGAGGAGTTCTGAAAATCCACAGAAATAAAAATTTAAAACTCCTGGCAAAAATTTTAACATCAAAAACTTGGCCAGAGAATTTGGGGTGTTACAACTACTATCCCCCTTAGGAAAAATCTCGTCCTCGAGATTTGCAAAGAGTAAAAATTTAAACGAATAAGAATTAAAACGAAAGCGGCCACAGTGAGAGCAATAAGTGATGCAAAAATACAGTGTGGGATACTGGCGTGGTGTGGGGGAAAATCCACGGTTGTGGGGAAAGAAACTAGCGATTTCTACACTGGACAAAAATTTAGAATAAATCCTAAATCTTAAAATACGCTGGTCGCACCCGAGAGCACAGTGCTCTCTCTGGCTGACTGGTGGACCCAGGCCCACGGTCAGCCTCTTCTCCTTCCTCCGGCTCCTTCTTCTTCCTCTCTCCCGCGCGTTCTCCCGCGCTTTCTCCACCGGTGACGCCTAGCGCGTAGGGTACCAAGGCCGTACCGCGGTAGTGCGTGGCGCGCTAGCTGCCGGTGCAGCGTGCACTCACCTCGCGGGCCAGTGCGCCGTCGGCACTGCTCGCGGATTCGCCTCCGAACACCAGCGGTCGGGCGACGAGCGGCGCTGGTGGACCTCGCCCACCGTACACCGAGCTCGAGCTTATAAAACGACCGCGGCGTTCTCCTCTTCTTCCTCACACCTGGCCTCGCTCCACCTTCTCTCTTCTTCTCCTCTGTTTCCGATTGCCGGAGCTCGACACGAGGCGCTAATGGCGGAGGCGGCGCCGGACTGGTACGTGATCCTGCTGTGCGGAGGGCTGGCAGCGGTGCTGGGGCTCTCGGTGCTTCTGTGCGCGATGATCCTTGACGATCGTCGTGATGCCGCTGCTCGGCTGCTGGCTCTCCGCGGTCGCGGTGGCCACGACGAGTAGGTGGGGTGTGCCGGGTGATAACTGTTGTCCGGAGGTGCTTAGTTAGACGCAACACAGTTGCAAAATTTTGCAAGCAGTGTATGTGTTCGTGTAATTGTGGGGGTGAGTCTGCTGCCTTGGGGCTATGTGAAATAAATGATCTATGTCGTGAGAAAACATACGATGCGGCAACTCAGGAAAAAGAAATCACGCTCCAGGATTTCTCGTGAGGGAAAACAGTAATACATTAAAGTCCAAAAGCGAAAGAGCTGCTTATATTAATGATTCACTCGCTGCGGAACTCGGGGTACTAAGCATAAGTTACAGCACATAAATAAAAAAACGACAATAAATACAGCGGTGCATCTAAATTGAAAACGGTAATTGGACGGGGTCTTGAGAAAACGTTTCCGGTACTAGGATACACTCTTCTTCTATCGGAGGAGTGGATTGACCGATCGATGTATGTGTCTCTCCTGGTCGGGCCTCGATGATCTGCGAAGGCGTCGAGGATTTAAATCCAGCGAGGCTCTGCAGATAACCCATCACATGTTGGGTCAAACGTGCTTAGCGATGGCGTATTGGACGAGGTTGGCCAAGACGGGTCTCTCTCAATCGTCCACCGAAAGGATGTTACTCCTCCGGTGCTGCGGCTCGGAAAATAATAATACCCTTGTTCGCTGGCATAGGGTACCGTGAATCGAAGGCGAGCAAGCGCTTCACGCAGCAGCTTCTCGGCCATGTGCGGGTTGGCATAGATTTCCCCACGAAGGAGACTTACGTGGGGTCTTGGTTTGGGTTCTGGGCGGGATGTGCACGGCTGCCCAATATCTCGAGGTGGAAGGGTGATCCTCGATTTGAACAGCTCGTCTTTGGGGTGGCTGGGTTGCGCCCATGGTATCATGGGTAAAATCCCACAATATCTTGACAAAACTACAGGGTAGCATCCGAGTCCTCGATAGATACTAGGGCTCGGCATGGCAAGAAATGGTTGTGGGGATGGTGCACAAGGTGAAGGTGCTTGGCAAGGTCACTCGGTGGCCCTTTTATAGCACCGGGGCTGGGTCATTTACCGTGGTAAAAGGTAAAGAATCGGCCGGCTCAGCTCGGGGTCAAACACAGGTACACACATCTTACTAAAGTGACGTATCACTATGGATGTTGTCGGGGCGGTTCTGGTTAGCTGCGCCAAGGATAGAGAAATCACACTGCATGCTAATACATCCATGCAAAACTACTATATAAAACAGATGCACGACGCCAGGCTGCGCTAAATTAAGGAATCACAGAATTACAAAGCGAGGATACACTGGGACTCGGCACTACTCGAGTGTCTCAGTCTACTTCGTTCACATCCAAGCGGGCGTCCCTTGTGGACGTCGAGGCTTCCCCATGGTTCTCACCGTCGGAATGTGCTAGAGAGGGCTGAGGGGCTGCAGGCTCGGGGTAGTGATGATGACCGTCACGGGGATTGTTGACCACAACCCCGTTGGAGTGTGCTCGAGGCGCACGAAGCACTTCGGGGTCATCAAAGCACCTTGGCTGACGGCTGGGGCTGGCTTCAGGGTCTCGATCGGTTGTCCAAACAGCACGACGGGGTTGTCGGCGTTGGGCTCGATCTCCTCCCTCGCTGGGGCTCGACGAACCAGCTCTCCACGAGCTGTGACCAGATCAATAGTGATCTGATCGAATAGGTCCTCCAGTGCACTTACATAGCGTACTAGATGCAGCAATGCAGGGTCCGTCTCGTGATCTCCGTTGGCAACTTGAGGTGGTCTACCATACCCTTCACGCCTGGGGTAGTAGTGGAACGAGCGACAGTTAACTCTGGGCGACAGGTGCCTAAGATGAACTATAGCCTCTCGAGCAGCTAGTTGGATGGCTTGCGGCTCAAAGGAAGTAGTTCTTCGGGTGAACCTGTAGGGGCGTTCGGGAGAGACCCTCACCGTAGATATGTCTGATGGCCAGAATTGTGGCTCTCGCCACTAATGGGTCCTTGGTACACAACATATTGGGTGGCTCTTCTAACGCGTAGGCACGGCGGGTAAGGTTTGCAGTATGGTCACAAAACCTCCAAGGTTGGTTGTTGTAGTCTCATGGTGTACTACGGGACCGGGCATTGTGGCTTGGTTTTGGGATAGCGGCTGTCTTTGGGCTGGGTTGAGGCGGCGCGTCCCTTTTATAGAAAAGGGACGGAGTCTTCCTTCGCATGCTTGCGAATGAGACGCTTTGGTGCTGGTCACTGGTGGGTGATAGACGGGCTAGTTGATAGGTTGGGCACCATTGCGAAGCGTCAGTCCTTTGTGTGGCTATCTTGTGCGAGAAGCGGGTGAGGTTTTGGTTATGGCTCGGTGGGTTATTAGCCTAAGTTTATTGACCCGGCTAAGATAGGATTAGCCAATGGTCAGCCTGGCTCTGATACCAAGTCTGTGGCGACCGATTTCTCCGGGTGCTAATCCCAGGAAAAATGGTCCTTGTGGTTATCAACCCCGGGATAACTGTTAGCTGATAAGGCACTAACTTGATCTGAAAATCCAAGCAAAATACAATATATGTAGCACAAGACCATTCGGCTGTGAGTACAACAAAAGGTTTTACTAAAGGTTGATGGCGGAGCGGGTTATGAAATATCCTCGTCTATGGGACTCCATTTCCCATAGGAACAGCTGACCAGGATAACTCCTATCTTGGCGTGGCTGAGATCACCGTTGCCTAGGTTACGGGACAGTCACCGCAGCGCTCCTCTCCAAGCATGAAATCTGGCCAAGACAATAGCCAGGGACAAGCCAGTGAGTACTTTGAATGTACTCGCAAACACAATGAACACAGGCATGATTTAACAATGATGTACTGAAAATATATTATGCTCAAGGCGTTAGTCACATGAGATAAGTAAAGCTACGATGCGTACAAGCATGTTATTTATGGATATACAATAATATGGTAGTATAAAAATCATGAAGTAAATAACAAAAAAGAAATGCCACAATCGGGCGTCTGAGCGACACCGCATAGAGGGCTTATAAGTACACAAGAACAATGCCGCAGTCGGGCGACTGAGCGACACCGCATAAAGGGCTTTAAAAGAAATGCCACAGTCGGGCGTCTGAGCGACACCGCAAAAAGGGCTTTAGAAGAAATGCCACAATCGGGCGTCTGAGCGACACCGCATAAAGGGCTTTAAAAGAAATGCCACAGTCGGGCGTTTGAGCGACACCACATAAAGGGCTTTAAAAGAAATGCCACAATGAATATCCAGGAGGTAGAACCATCCCAGGGATACTCGATAATACCAGAAAAAAAAATATCACGGGTTAGTTCACATCCAAAATAGTAATCTTAAATTATCACAAGTCACAATCGTGCTTCCAGGTTTAACAGTTTCACCTCCGAAGACCGACACTTGAACCATCCCAAACTGTAATCCTTAACCATGGACACGGCTATTCAAATAGGTTTAATCTCTGTAGAGGGTGTACTCTTTACCCACGAGTAACGGATTTCTTTAGTCCATCGGGACTAATTCCGTCTATGGTCTTTTTGTTGAAAACACACCTAACTTGCACACACCAGCTTAACTCACATGTGTCTGGAATGACCCACGACACCTGTTAAGCAAAACTCTAAGTGGGGAGTCCACAACCTCGACGTAACATGGGATCACAAAATTTATACTGCACAAGAAATCGGGAGCTACCCCTTTCGGCTACAACTGAAACACCCATGCTCCTGGACCGGTGGTATGACTACGGATGCCTCCGGTATCTTCCACCACGGCCTCTACAGACGGTGTGTGCTAGGAAAGGGTTGACAACTTATCGAACCGTACCCTACTTGGTGTAGGGACGAGTGGTAGTCTGAAGCAAGTATGGGGTTCTTGGCACAAGACTCGATCTACGATCGACTCAGAGGTTGTAATATTTCCTGCATGATTAGCATAACAATGCATATATCTCAAACAACAGATGGAAACATCACGCGACATCCCCTCATGTCATACCGGACACGACCGTCTCGACGGAGGACTAGGGGCAAGCCCGTGTCTACCCAAGACAGAGGCCTTTCCGTCTTTCCTTCCGGTATGCATGGAAGACGTATGACGGTGATTTTCATCACAAATCATGTCAACTTCATTAGCATAAACTCATTAATATGTACCCATGAATAGGATCTCATCCTCACATAAAATGACGCATGTATGTGTCGGGGTGGTGTTGCCACCGTGCTATGCAACACACACAAAAATTCACCAGGGTTCAGAATGCTTGCCTTCAGGTCATGGGAAGGAAGGGTGCATCCAAATCATCATGAAATCTTGAAAAACCCTATTTAAAATAATATATTTGAATTAACACACAAAATAAAAACAGCATAGAAAGTTGTTTTGAATTTTTTTTAAATAAATCTTAAAATAAACTAGACAATATTTGAGAGAGGTAGCAAAAAGAATCAATTTATTTGGAGTTGTTTTCAAAAAGATACAGCCGGTCAAAGTTTGGTCAAAATCTGGTATTTAAAATAAAAACAGAAAGAAAACGTTTCAAAATATACGTACACGTCGAAGGCGCATTTTGAAAATGCGCTTCCACTTATCCAGCGTGGACTGCGCCTGAGTCACTGCCAGTGGGTCAAGGGGGGGGGGCACTGGTCAGGTTTGACCAGTCTCCTTCCCTCTCCTTCCTCTGGCCGAACGGAGGCGGGCTCCTTCCTCTGGCCGAACGGAGGCGGGGACTCCGGCGATCTTCGCCGGCGTTAGGCGGCTCCTCGAGGGCATCCGAGTGCAGGGATGGATCCGCCACTCCTAGGCGGTCCTTCTGGTGGTCGCAGGGTAGCCGGGGGTGGAGGGAGTCGCGTGGGCGAGCTCCATGGCGGGGGCATTGGTGGATAGTGAGTTTGGGGTTGCGGTGGTCTCCGGCCAAAATTGAGCGAGGGGTTGGGCTCGCGAGAGGAAGGGAGAGTTCTTGGTGGAGAGAGTGGAGAGGGAGAGGCACTGGTGGCGATGGAATCGGCCAGGGCTTGGCGGCGACCGAACCGGCCGGACTTGGGGAAGAAGGCCTTCCCTTGCTCGACTGCTGGCCAAGGCAACACTAGGAGGATCATATGAGGTTGCTTGAGGACTCGGTTGAGCTCCGGGGCCCTTATATACGCGTTGGAGGTCGGTTCTGGGGCGGCCGGTGATAAGGACGACGGCGAACCGCCTCCCTGTAGCTTGGGCGACATGGCGGCGACGAGCGCTAGCGGACGAGGCTGCGGATGAGCTCGCACTGTTCCTGGAGGCAGGTGGCAAGCTGTGGTGGCTTTGGCGGCGCCGACCACGGTCGGGCCTGCTAGCGGCCGGCAGCTAGCCGCCACGGCCATCCTGGCGGTGGCGCTGTGGGGTGCCAGGGGTGGTCGGGTGGCGTGGCGGTGCAAGGGGACACGGCGAGCTGGCTAGGGCCAGGTTTTGAGTGCGGGGTGTGACGCGGCGGCTCGGGTGCATGCGGGTTCCAAACGCACGCTCTGGGCGCGCCCAGAGCACGCACGAAAGGTGCTCGATGAAATGCCATGGCCTGCTACAGGGCTTGGGTGAGGCTGGCAAGGAACCAGGCTAGGTTAAGGTTAGCAAGGGGATCAAGGGGCATGATGGATAGGCCAGGAGATCAAGTTCACCAAGTAAACTTGAAGTCATGCCAAAACTGGTCATGCACACAGGGTGTTTGACAAAATGCCAAAGGCACCTAGGTAGCTCTTGGAGTGGCCAAACTCTCCAGATCAGTGTCTCTATGGAAATAAGAGAGGGTGATGAAGTCAGTTTGCAAAAAGGAGAAACTTGCTAGTGCAAGTTTTGCAAAACTTCAGTTCTGGGCAGGGAGTGAGTGGCATCATTACATGGACCAAAAGTGTTCCAAATAGAGCATGCTCCTGGACTTAGGGGTTTTGCAGGGTTGACTACAAGCATGAGAAAACACAAGGTCATTAGAGCAACAAATAACAGAGTTGTAGTAGAAAACACAAGTCTGGTCCAGAATGAAAAAGAGGTTGTTGCACTAAAATTTTCCAAAGAACATCACTATGTTTTTGCATAAAGTTGGATGGCATGCTACTACTGACATCCCAAAATTTTGGTGGATGCTCTAGGGAAATATTTAAATGGGTTGTAGTACAAACAGAGCTCAAAAATCTAAAACAATCCATTTTAATGAATAAAGCTTAGGATGAATTGATCTAATAAATAAATCCACTGATTAAGAAAATGTTATAAAGAGTTGGCATAAAAGTCCCATATATTTTGGAAAGCTCAACTTGGGAAAAGATGCAAAACTCCTTAACCATAAGAGGAGTTCTGAAAATCCACAGAAATAAAAATTTAAAACTCCTGGCAAAAATTTTAACATCAAAAACTTGGCCAGAGAATTTGGGGTGTTACACCGTGCGGCCCGTGTGCCCGCGAGCAGGCGTGAATTGACGGGAGCATGCGAGAAGTCCGCTGCGCAGCAGATCGGGAGGCGTGTGTGCAGGTGTGTGAATTGACAGAGGTGTGCTCGCTGCGCAGTGTCATCGGGAGGCGTGCGAGTAGCTGTGTGAAAGTTTGGTAGGCATGCCAATAGTCCGGTGCGCAGGCTCACCGGGAGTCGAGCCATCGGTTTGAGCACCGCCCGCCTCTCTCTCACAACTCCCACTACTCCATATTAATGGTGCGTCTGAGCAGCCGCAACCCCCATCCTTGCCACACACACACAATCCTCTCTCTCCGCTTGCATCCTCGACGCCGCTCTCAGTCCACAAAACCATCAGTGTATGAGGATGCCGCCGAAGCGCCCCATCGGAGGGAGTGGCGATACCGAGGCTGCTAAAGCACTGGAGCATGGCGTGGAGATGGAGACAGAGGTTGCCGTCACCGCCGGCGACTTATTGCGGCACCCTGACGTCGGGGGTCGAGCTTCCACAGCCGGAGGCGGAGTTCCACACCAACTCTGGTGACGACCCCGGCAACGACTCCGACGACCACTCCGGCGACGACTCCGACAACGACGGACAACTGGTTAGTCATCTATACCTATTTATGTGTCACATAGATCATAGGGTTTCTCTGGTTACTCCTGCCTCCCCCTTTTTGGAATAGAAATCCTATGGTTATGTTTTCCCAATCCATGAAATCTGAGTAAGTTTCGTTAGATCCATGTAGTGTATTGATTGTTTGAATGGTACAAGTGATAAGTGATTAGTTGTTTCGTCTGTGCAAATGATTTCTACTAGTAATCCGACTAGGGTTAGTGTTCGTGCTAATAATTCCTAGCCAGGACATGACAATTGATTTCGAATAACCTACATATGTTTGTGCCATTATTTTCTTCAAGATTGGTCTATACATAGATGACTGTGCTTAAAAATCGAACCATAATCTCTGGATATGTATAAATAAATAGCCATAAATTCCTAATCCTACATCACGACATGTAATCATTGATTTGATGCCAAATTTGTTTTACTATTTGTATAGGTGCTGTCTAACGATGTGGACAGCGAGGATGAAGATGGCCAGAGGAGGTACAAGAGGCAAATCCTGAGGGAGCTTTATGCGGGAATGCATAACAGGCGTATTAGGACCTGGAACGGCGGCTATCGATGCCCATTTTGCAACCACAAGCTTCATGACGTGTATCTAAGTGTTCTGTCGCATGCAAGAGGACGAGCCGTTGGCTCCTTCAAGCAGAAGTATTCTCGCAGGGTGGCACATGACGTGTACGCCGTGTACCTGGAGAAGCTTCAGGATCGTGCTGGCATGTGCGATGAGATGTGGGATGGAATGAACTATGTACGCTTGAGTATGCTTAATGACGGTTGAACTATGTAATAATGTTTGAACTATGCTTATGTACGTGTACGCTTATTATCTATGTCTGAGTATGTTTAATCTATGGTTACTTATGTCTAACCGTGGGATGTGGATGCAACCAATTCGGTTGATGGAATCTACCTCCGTCTTGGTTTATTGGTCCCCTGTGTAATTTGTGTTAAATTTTGATGAAAGGTCTAACTGACAAAATGTTAGTGCAGGTCAGCAAAAATTATATCGTTGGATGGGTATTTGAGCATAGTGTTCAATGATATAATTTTTGTGAGATGCATAAACATTTCTTAGTTAAATATTTGGTCAAGATTTGGTAAAAATTACAAAGGGGACCAATAAATCAGGACGGAGGTAGTACGTCAATCACACGCGGTTCCTAAAATTGGAACCGTGTGCAATGACTTTCATTTTACCTGTTGCGTAATCACACACGGTTGGCTCTAGCAGACCGTCGCCTCCAAAATTCTTTGTGGGACAGAAAACCCTCACCATCCAATTAAACAAAGAAAGAAAAGAAAACCCTCACCATCCCCACGTCACAAAAACTCTCACCCCGCCTGCCACCCCCCTCCGGTCCCCATTCACACCTGCACAAGCTCCTCTGCGTCTATACCATGGCACCGCCTATCGCGGCGGTAAAGACTTAGCTTGACGCCTGCTGCCGGCCGCCACCAGGCTGCCAGACAAGCCCACCGCATTTCGCCACTTCCGCTTGCTCGACTTTCTCGACGCTGCTCGCGGTCGACCCAGCTCCGCTTGGTTAGGGAATCTGCCGTACTAAGGGTTCTTTCTCATGGACAACAAGGCAACTAATTTAATGATATATTATCTCATCTCTTATCCCAGTTCATCTGCCTCCTTTAATCACCCGGCTGAAATCGCCGTGAATTCATTTTTATTTGAGCTGATTTGAGGGGTTTCTTCCGTTCATAGAGTGTAGAATGCGCAGACACATCAGGACCTTGCGGCCTCCGCCAGACATTCCATCTCACCGTACCAGATGACTTGAGGATGCGCGGTATGTTCAATCTCACCCTAAATCGGCTGGCATGGCCTACTTTCCTGAACATATTATAAATATTACTACATTCGGATAAAAGGTGCCACATGCACCATATACGTCAAAGGAGATTTTCCCCCCTCTTCTTTCTATATTAGGCAAATTAATGATGTATTGTTCTTTCGATTACTCTCATATTTCCATGACATCATGTTTACCCTATCTGTTTAATTATAAATTTTTGTCCTTCGATTTCGACTGTTGTACAGTTCTTTCAATTTGGGCCCATATTTGCATGTTACCATTTTTTTAACAATCCTACCATTTTCTGCAGCACGTCCCTTGCTATGCAACTGAATCTATAGTGCACAATCTTTCCCTTTACATAAATCAAGACTGCAGGGATGTCATACTTCACACAAACCATGGATTTACAATCGTTGCTACTGTAAGACTTGATGAACATGGTGACTCCTATTTTGGCACTTTCTTTTGGAAATAAATTTCTAAGTTTTATGAACTGAAAGCTGGCACTACAATTGCACTGCACAAAAGGGCCTGGTCATGAGATATATGGTAACTTCCCCGACGATATCATCCGTCCAGACTTTGTTCGAAGTAAGTTTTCTTTTCAACTATCTGCATGTTGACTTACCCAGCAATATCAAATGAATTGTGTAGTATCTAAGCAACCAACTTTTATTTCCTTTTCTTACTATATTCCTACCTAATAACTTCTAGTTACCAATACACTTTTCTATTGCCCTGTTTTTAACTAAGTATTCCATGTACTCTCATTTCTTGCAGAAAGCGCCACTGACAAGGAGACTCCGGAGGTGGAGAACAGGGCTGCCAACAAGCGGAGGCGGGGCGAGCTAGAACCGCAAGCGACTCCAGCAGGTCTAGAGTTCATTAGCAGGCTCCCCAATGATATGTTGAAAGTCATCATCTCCCTCCTCCCAATCAAATATGGGGCGCGGACAACCGTCCTTTCCCACCAGTGGCGCCCCCTACGGAACTCCAGCCCTCTCGACCTCATCGACACCCACGAGCTCTGCCATGGCTATCGCAAAAGCTTGGGTGCGTTCTCCAAGATCCTCGGCAGTCACCTTGGCCCAACCAGAGGCCCTGGAATGGGCAAGTTCCGTTCCAACAGCAAGGACCGAGCCAAGCTTGACGACTGGTTCCGATCTCCCGCCCTAGATTAGCTCGAGGAGCTCACTTTTGGGCATATGCGCGTCGCCAAGTTCAGGAACTGCCACCCCCCCCCCCCCCTTAATGATGCGCCCGCTCTTATTCTACCACGACTGAAGCACCTCGAGCTCGTCACCGTCTGCCTCTCGAATGGTGACATGGAGCGCCTGCTCCGTGGCTATACTGCACTCGAGTACCTTCGTCTGCAGGCGATCAATGGGTTGAGTACCTTCCACATCACCTACATGACTCTCCAGACTATTTATGTGTGTTGCTGGTGCGGCAGGAAGACATCACAATATGTGTACCATGGTATGGTCATTGGGGACACACCTGCACTTGAGATATTACTTGTAGTTGATCAAGAAGGTCCAACAAGAATCAATGTCATTTCTACGCTGAAATTGACAGTGGTGGGCTACCCATCTGACAAATACTCCGAACTTGTTATTGGATCCACACACGTTCAGGTACAACAGCCGCCTTCTACCTCTCCTTCTACAAATTAACATTATATCTAATTTTGAAGATGTTTGTTCGCCTGTCATTCAGAAAATGATTCCGATAAGCTTGACCCTGAAACTGCAAAGTGAAGGTCTTGGCACTAGAATCTATCGGCCCCAACCTGGAGCAAGTTGTCAGTTTCTAGAGATGCTTTCCGTGCCTGGAGAAGCTATATATCGAGGTGATGTTCCTTTCCTGTTAAATGTTAACCATAAGGGAGTTCAATTTGTGACACCTTTTTCCAAGTTTACAATGACAATGTACTACGATTTCTGAAGGATTCTTTTGGAGGATTTCAGTACATACATGTCCCCCCCCCCCTATTGGTTGCTTGATCCATATGGTTACAATCAATAAGCATTTCTCCTTTGGATTCATCTGCACTAGTTTTCTTAGGGAACTTTTCATCCACTCCAACCTTTTGTGAAGAAGGCTACATTTTTCTAGAATGTAATCAAATGCCCGTGTTAATCATGTCAGATCGAAGATGGCATGTTAGTGCATTTTACAAATCCTGCAAACCAAATAGGCCTGTAGTAATGTTCAAAACTACAGGTAGGCACTAACACGTTTTCTTTTTTAGCAGATAAGATTAGGCCCAGTGGTGGATAATGTGATACAATATAACAATCACGTCGAATGCCTAGATCTGCATCTCTCAGAAATTACTTTGAACTCCTACCGAGGGACCTTACCAGAGATTATATTCGCCAGGTTCTTTGTTCTCAGAGCAAGGGTGCTGAAGGAAATGAGGGTTCCCTACATTTATTTCGCAAAAATGAATGGTTTGTTGATCAGTACCGCGCCTGCGGCAGAATGGAATAGGCTCCAAAAATGGTGAATTTCATTTTGGAACTTCAGATGACAAAGTAATCGGAAGTCATCGTGTCAACCCCATACATGACTTCTTAGTGGCTGGTCCCTTTGCAAAAATTGTGAGGTTTCGAAACCAAACTTAGAAGTGGTAATATTATTTTGAACCTCTCTAATATCCATGTTCAGCGGATCAGCGCGAGCGTTTGCAGCTGATGAGCTGAATTTCATTTCTAATATCAGTTTGAACCTTGTAATCTTTGAATTTGAGCCATATAACTCTGGAATTTGAACCTTGTAATATTTCGAGCTTTTGTGGCACAATCGTTGAAATAGCACTATTTTGACCTTAATATGCAATGGTCTTAGATTTTATTAACCATTCTTGAATCTGTTTACCTTGTCGATCTCACAGCACACGGTCTGTATAGCTAACTCGACTGCGATCTTCGACATTATTTCACATAGTTGGGTTCTTCCATCGTGTGCCCTGTAGAGCCCAAAATTAATTATCGCACTCGAGTGTCCATCATCACCCTTCTGTGGCCTTATCACCCACGTGTAAACTTATGACCGAAGTCATTCCACACACTTTGTTTTTACAAAGCTTTTTGACAATAAACACCCACGATTTGTCCCTCTTATAGCCGACGCGTGGCCAAACTAGCCGGGCGGGAAGCTTGCGTGGTAAACTGCGCGGTAGCGCGGGAACAGGCTCACCGACGATACATTTGGCGCCTCTTCGAGCCCACGCGTGCGGTGCGTGTTGTCAAGCATGCACTGGAATCCTCCGCTATGAACGCCGTGACAAGACGTGACGATTACAGCCGGCCGGCCCCCATTTATTACAGCAGCCAACCTTTCGATCGCTCCCCACCATTGCAAGAAGCATACCCACCACGAGAAATTCTTCGAGGGTATCCTGCGCGGCTCCAATGGCGCTCCGAGCGGCTGCCGACGACGAGCAGCAGTTCACCATGCGTGCCGTGGTGGACACCCACAGAAGGTTCATGGACCTCTCGGTGGTGTACTCCAACGACCCGGTCCGGGTGGAGCACTCCATCCACATCATGGAGTTGTTGCTTGCTGAGGAGAAGTACAAGGTGGTCGGGTTCGACCTCGAGTACACCTGCGCTCGTGCCGGGTCTCGTCCAAAGGTCGGTGTCACCCAGATGTGCATGCGCCACAACGTCCTTGTCTACCACTACTGCCTGGCCACAAGGCCTTGCGAGTGTTTTGCTAGGTTTTTCAGCAGCCCCCACTACATGTTTGCCATGGTGGACATCACCAATAATGTAAAGGCGCTCTAGAATTTGGGCATCGCCTGCTAGAATCTTGTCGACATCCAGGGCCAATACAAGATCTGGGGTAGCAAGGAGCATGAGAAGGACTCACTGGTTTACCTCGCCGAGGCCATCATCGACCCCTACTACAGAGACATGAAGAATTCATGCAACAAGGACAAGCGTGCCTAGCACTCGGCCTGGATGGAGAAACTCGACAAAGCTCACATCATGTACGCGGCTAAGGAGGCGTAGAAGAGCTACGACATGTACAGGCGGATCGCTGACATGAGGAAGTGCCTCCTTCCCCAAAACGGCCAGGGATCCAGCCAGAAGCAGAGCAATGGCAAGCTGATATGTCTCCAACGTATCTACTTTTCCAAACACTTTTGCCCTTGTTTTGGACTCTAACTTGCATGATTTGGATGGAACTAACCCGGACTGACGTTGTTTTCAGCAAAATTTCCATGGTGTTATTTTTGTGCAGAAATAAAAGTTCTCGGAATGACCTGAAACTATACGGAGAATTTTTTTGAATTTATAAAAAATACTAGCGAAAGAATTAAGACCAGGGGGGCCACACCCTGTCCACGAGGGTGGGAGCACGCGTCCCCCCTCAGCGCGCCCCCTGCATCGTGGGCCCCCTGAGGCTCCACTAACCTCAACTCCAACTTCATATATTCACGTTCGGGGAGAAAAAATCAATGAGAAGGATTCATCACGTTTAACGATACGGAGCCGCCGCCAAGCCATAATCTCTCTTGGGAGGGCTGATCTCGAGTCCGTTCGGGGCTCCAGAGAGGGGAATCCATCGTCGTCGTCATCATCAACCATCCTCCATCACCAATTTCATGATGCTCACCGCCGTGTGTGAGTAATCCCATCGTAGGCTTGCTGCATGGTGATGGTTGGATGATATTTACCATGTAATCGAGTTAGTTTTGTTAGGTTTTGATCCCTAGTATCCACTATGTTCTAAGAATGATGTTGCTATGACTTTGCTATGCTTAATGCTTGTCACTAGGGCCTGAGTGCCATGATTTTAGATCTAAACATATTATGTTTTCATGAATATATGTGAGTTCTTGATCCTATCTTGCAAGTCAATAGTCACCTACTATGTGTTATGACCCGGTAACTCTGAAGTGACAATAACCGGGACCACTCCCAGTGATGACCGTAGTTTGAGGAGTTCATGTATTCATTAAGTGTTAATGCTTTGGTATGGTACTCTATTAAAAGGAGGCCTTAATATCCCTTAGTTTCCAATAGGACACTGCTGCCACGGGAGGGTAGGACAAAAGATGGCATGCAATTTCTTTTCCATAAGCACGTATGACTATATTCGGAATACATGCCTACATTACATTGATGAACTAGAGCTAGTTCTGTGTCACCCAATGTTATAGCTATTGCATGAGGAATCGCATCCGACATAATTATCCATCACTGATCCATTGCCTATGAGATTTTCACATATTGATCTTTGCATAGTTACTTTTCCGTTGCCACCGTTACAATCACTACAAAACTACTACTATTACTTTTGCCACTATTACCGTTACTTCCATACTACTTTGCTACTAAATACTTTGCTACAGATATTAAGTTATCCAGGTGTGGTTGAATTGACAACTCAACTGCTAATACTTGAGAATATTCTTTGGCTCCCCTTGTGTCGAATCAATAAATTTGGGTTGAATACTCTACCCTCGAAAACTGTTGCGATCCCCTATACTTGTGGGTTGATGATGACACTTATGCTATGCATGATACTCATGATGAAACTACTTCTATGCTTGATACTACTGTGCCACTTGGTGAATTTCTTGATGAACAACTTGCTAGGTCTAGAGATAATGAAATTATTGAAACTGATAATATTGATGAAAGTGATGATGAGGATTCTCCCCCTAGATATGAATTGCCTGTTGTGCCTGAGGGCTATGTTATGGATGAAGAAACTGCTAGAGACTTTCTTGCTTGCAATGATAGAAGTGATCTTAAGAAATTATTAGTTAAGCTGAAACAAAAAACTCTAAATGCTAGAATGAAATATGATCCTGCTTATGCTACTTCACCTATCTTTGTTACCGATAAGGATTATGGATTCTCTGTCTACCCTGATAATAATTACTTTGGTTGAATCTGATCCTTTTTATGGCTATGAATCTGAAACTGTTGTGGCACATCTTACTAAATTAAATGATATAGCCACCCTGTTCACTAATGATGAGAAAAATCGCTACTATTATATCCTTAAAATACTTCCGTTCTCATTAAAGGGTGATGCTAAGATATGATTTAATTCTCTTGATCCTGGTTGTGTGCGTAGTCCCCGGGATATGATTTATTACTTCACTGCTAAATATTTCCCTGCTCATAAGAAACAAGTTGCTTTAAGGGAAATATATAATTTTGTGCAAATTGAAGAAGAGAGTCTCCCACAAGCTTGGGGGAGGCTTCTCCAATTACTTAATGCTTTGCCTGATCACCCTCTCAAGAAAAATGAAATACTTGATATCTTTTATAATGGACTAACCGATGCTTCCAGAGACCACCTGGATAGTTGTGCTGGTTGTGTTTTCAGGGAAAGAACACCAGATGAAGCTGAAATTTTATTGAATAATATGTTGACTAATGAAAATAATTGGACACTTCGTGAACCAACTCCTAAGCCAACTCCGAAAAAAGGGGTGTTCTATTTCTCAGTCCTGAAGATATGCAAGAGGCAAAGAAATCTATGAAATAAAAAGGTATAAAAGCTGAAGATGTTAAGAATTTACCTCCTGTTGAAGAAATACATGGTCTTATTTACCGCCTGTTGAAGAAATACATGGTCTTGATAACCCGACATAGGTAGTAAAGGTAAATTCTCTCTATAGATATGATAAAGCCGAAATCCCTCCTACTAAGTTTGCTAGCCAATGCTTGGATGAGTTTGATAATTTTATGGTTAAGCAAGAAAACTTCAATGCTTATTTTGGTAGAGAATTAAAACACAATGCTTATATGATTGAACACTTGGGTGATTATATGTCTAGAGTTAAAGGTGAACTTAAACTCATTAGTAAACATGCTTCTATGGTTACCACTCAAGTAGAACAAGTACTTAAAGCTCAGAATGATTTGCTCAATGAATTGAATAGTAAGAATAATGATTTTGCTGTTAGAGTGGCTACTAGAACTGGTAAAATGACTCAGGAACCTTTGTATCCTGAAGGCCATCCTAAGAGAATTGAGCAAGATTCTCGGAGAAATAATGTAGATGCACCTAGTCCTTCTAAAAAGAAGAGAAAGAAAAATGATAGGACTTTGCATGCTTCTAGTGAACCTATTGTAGACACATCTGAGAATCCTAATGATATTTCTATTTCTGATGCTGAAACACAATCTGGTGATGAACATGAACCTAGTAATAATGTTAATGATGATGTTCATCTTGATTCTCAACCTAGTAATAACAATGATGAAGAGATTGAACCTGCTGTTGATCTTGATAACCCACAATCAAAGAATCAACATTATGATAAGAGAGACTATGTTGCTAGGAAGCATGGTAAAGAAAGAGAGCCATGGGTTTAGAAGCCCATGCCCTCCCAAACCATCCAAGAAAAAGGATGATGAGGATTTTGAGCGCTTTGCTAAAATGATTAGACCTATCTTTTTGCATATGTGTTTGACTGATACGCTCAAAATGAATCCTTATGCTAAGTATATGAAAGAAATTGTTACAAATAAAAGAAAGATACCGGAAGCTGAAATTTCCACCATCCTTGCTAATTATACTTTTAAGGGTGCAATACCTAAGAAACTGGGAGATCCAGGAGTACCCACTATACCATGCTCCATTAAAAGAAACTATGTTAGAACTGCCTTATGTGATCTTGGAGCAGGTGTTAGTGTTATGCCTCTCTCTTTATATCGTAGACTTGAATTGAATATGTTGACACCTACTGAAATATCTTTGCAAATGGCTGATAAATCAACTGCCATACCTATCGGTATTTGTGAGGATGTGCCTGTTGTGGTTGCAAACGTTACTATTTTAACGGACTTTCTTATTCTTGATATTCCCGAGGATGATAGTATGTCTATTATTCTTGGAAGACCCTTTTTCAATACTGCAGGGGCTGTTATTGATTGCAAGAAAGGCTATGTCACTTTTCATCTTTATGGTAATGAGCATACGGTACACTTTCCGAGGAAACAACCTCAAGTTCATAGTATCAACTCTATTGGAAAAATCCTATCGATTATTTTTGGAGGTTTTGAATTTCCTCTACCGACTGTCAAGAAGAAATATGATATTCTTATTATTGAGGACGTGCATATCCCCATTGAGGTAACCTAGTGCTATTCAAAAATTCTCCGGTTTAATGCAATTGGGAATGAGTTTGTTAACAAGACCTGATCAACCTTGTTAGTGAATTCCTTTTCATGAGCATGAGATGGATGAAGTTAGAAAGCACAACCTTCTGTTCCCTCCTTATACTTTCTATTGTTTAGTTGAAATAAAGTAAAAATAATATTTCCTGTCTATTTTCTGAATTATCCGTGCAATAAAAAAACCCGAAAATAAAAGTTCTCCAAATGTCCCAAAAATGAAATATGTTTTTTTCTGGAATATTTGAGAATAGCTGGCACTGAGAACACAGCAGGGGGAGCAAGCACCTGGCCACGAGGGTCCAGGGCGCGCCCCCTGCCTCGTGGGCCCATGGTGGCTCCCCTCCACTTATTCCTGCACCCACACACTCCTTCTTCCTCCCAAAAAAATCACCAACCAGCTCAAGCACGAGTTCTAGCTCATTTTGCTGCGATTTTTGATCTCCTTGCTCAAAGCACCTCTCACAAAACTGCTTTGGGGGATTGTTCCTTGGTATGTGACTCCTCCAATGATCCAATTGTTTTTGTTCTAGTGCTTTATTCATTGCAAACTTGTGTTGCCTAGGTGACCCTGTTCTTGAGCTTGCATGTCAGATTTATATGGTTCCAAGTAGTTCTAATCCATGATATAGTCTCTAGGCACTTGTGGGAGTAGTTGCTATCAATTTTTGTTGAGCTTTGGTTCACTTTTATTTGAAGTTACTAAAAATCTCAGAATTTTTCAAAAAATGATGAAGAGATTTTTGAGGGGCTCTTCGAGCCGAAGCTCGAAGGATAAGCAAAGTGAAGAAGAAGAGAGGCCCAAATATAATCTGCCTCACACCGCGGAGGTTCGGCCGTGTGAATGGCCTTGCGATGATTTCTTGAGAGCAGTCGGGATTTATGATGATTTTTATGAGTTGGCTGAGAATGCAGGCGTCACCCACTTCCTCCGCGACCAACGCGAACAGTATCTCTTACTCACCAATACCTTTGTGCAAAATTTTCATTTCCATTCTAGGAGGTCACCACCTACGGTGGATTTTTATTTATATGATGAGTATAAGGAGATGACCCTTCGTGAATTTTGTGAGGTCTGCAAGTTGCCCTTTTCGGGCATCATAGAGGAACCACATCGTGACGATGTGGATGGGTTTATTGATACCATTGCTGTAGGGGAAACGAGGAAGGTTTCCGATGCACGAATTACTAGCATACACTTTCCTGTTCTACGTTACTTTGCTATATTTGCTAGTAGATGCTTAATTGGTGGCGGAAACTGTGGCAACCTAAGTGCCCCTGACATTGTTATTTTGTTTCATGCCTTGTTTCGTGATGACACATTTAGTATGGGCTCTATTGTTGCAAAGAGGTTAAATCTTAACCGTACTAAGGGCCCTATCTTGGGAGGCATCTTCGCCTCGCGCCTTGCTGCATACTATAACATAGCTATTAGGCATTATGAGAAAGAAGAAAAGTTGCTGCCTCCTGTTTATCTAGATTATAAGAGTATGGTAGCGCATGATTTTATTGTTAAGAATAGGGAAAAGGCGCTTAAGTACAAACTCTTATTTGATAAAAATCACCCTGAGACTATTACCTTGCCTGCTCCTTCCCTGTTTGACTTATCTACAGGCAAGTATCTCGTTCCGCTGGCAGCCATCCACGCCTACCGGAACCCTACATCAGCTACAGAGCCAGAGCCGGAACCACAATTCGATCCTCCACGACAGTCTGATTACCAGTAGGATCCGGAGGTGATTGCCAACCAGTGGCAATCCGAGGCTTCTTCACAGTACGACCCCAACTATAACTTTGGATATCCGCCAGGCCAGCAGTGGCAATAGTCCAACTTAGGCTAAAAGCCTAAGCTTGGGGGAGTACGTATCTCTCACCAACATTACATTCATGTTCACACACTCATTGCTAGTTGTTGGTGCTCATACTTTTTCACTGTAATATCCATGCTAGTTTATTTTCCTTTTCATGCTTTCTTCTTGTGTGTTTGAAAAACCTTAAGAAAACCAAAAAAATAGTAGTAGCTTTTAGCTAGTTTACTTTCTTGCTGTAGTAGTAATAATTAAAAGAAAACCCAAAAAGATTTCATGTTCTTCTTTTGCTTGTTGGGAGCTTTCTCGTGTAAATAGTTTTATTTCTTTTCTTTCCTTTGGGGTCGATAGGAGAAGACCATAATAAAATTGTTGAAGTGGCTCTTATATGCATTATTGTTGATTTAACCAAGAGCCCATATTGTCTTGTCTTCTCCTGTTTATTGAATGCTTGCAGATTCCAGCTTAGTCCAATGCACGTGCACTATTATTATTATTCACATCATTCGGTCGTGTAAGTGAAAGGCAATTATGACGATATATGATGGACTGATTGAGATGAGAGAAGCTGGTATGAACTCGGCCTCTCTTGTTTTTGTAAATATGATTAGTTCATCATTCCTGATTCAGCTATTATGACTAAACATTTTTGCAATGACAATTAGAGATTATAGTTTCTTATGCCATGCTTAATTAGCTATGAGTTATAAGGGTTTACCTTGCGTGCCAACATGCTATTAAAATGGTTGTGATGTGGTATGATGGGGTGGTATCCTCCTTTGAATGATTCAAGTGACTTGACTTGGCACATGTTCACACATGTAGTTGAAACAAAATCAACATAGCCTTCATGATATTTATGTTCATGGTGGATTATATCCTACTCATGCTTGCACTCAATGTTTATTAATTTTAATGCATGTTCATGACTGTTGTCGCTCACTAGTTGGTCGCTTCCCAGTCTTTTGCTAGCCTTCACTTGTACTAAGCGGGGATACTGCTTGTGCATCCAATCCCTTAAACCCCAAAGTTATTCCATATGAGTCCACTATACCTTAATATATGCGGTATCTACCTGCCGTTCCAAGTAAATTTGTATGTGCCAAACTCTAAACCTTCAAATGAAATTCTGTTTTGTATGCTCGAATAGCTCATGTATCAACTAGGGCTTTCCGTATCTTCCATGTTAAGCGGGTTATTCTCAAGGGGAGTGGACTCCGCTCCTCACTCACGAGAAAATGGCTGGTCACCGGGATGCCCAGTCCCATGCTTTATGCAAATCAAATCAAAATAATTGCGAACAAAACTCCCCCGGGACTGTTGTTAGTTGGAGGCACTCGTTGTTTCGAGCAAGCCACGGATTGATGCTTGTTGGTGGAGGGGGAGTATAAACTTTACCATTCTATTTGGGAACCGCCTATAATGTGTGTAGCATGGAAGATATCGCCATCTCTTGGTTGTTATGTTGACAATGAAAGTATACCGCTCAAAATATTATGTATCTCTGCTTTAAAACCGATCTCTGGCACCTCTACAAATACCTGCTTCCCTCTACAAAGGGCCTATCTATTTACTTTTATGTTGAGTCATCACCCTCTTATTAAAAAGCACCAGCTGGGGAGCACCGCTGTCATTTGCATCCATTACTATTCATTTATATTGGGTATGACTATGACTGGATCTCTTTTACCATGAATTACAATGTCTAGTCAGTCCTTGATCTTTAAAGGTGCTTTGCATTTATGTTTTGCGGTCTCAAAAAGGGCTAGCGAGATACCATCTTGTTATATCATATCATGATCGTTTTGAGAAAGTGTTGTCATCCGAGATTTATTATTATTGCTCGCTAGTTGATTATGCCATTGATATGAGTAAACATGAGACCTAAGAGTTATTGTGAATATCGTTAGTTCATAATTTTTGCTGAAAACTTGAATGCTGGCTTTACATATTTACAACAAGAGCAAACAGAGTTTGTAAAAGTTTTTCTTTATCACTTTCAGTTTATCAACTGAATTGCTTGAGGACAAGCAAAGGTTTAAGCTTGGGGGAGTTGATACGTCTCTGTCATGTCTACTTTTCCAAACACTTTTGCCCTTGTTTTGGACTCTAACTTGCATTATTTGAATGGAACTAACCCGGACTGACGCTGTTTTCAGTAGAATTGCCATGGTGTTATTTATGTGCAGAAATGACCTGAAACTTCACAGAGATTATTTTTCGAAATAACTAAAAATAATGGTGAAAGAATCAAGGCCAGGGGTCCACACCCTTTCCACGAGGGTGGGGGCGCACCTGCCCCCCAGGCCGCGCCCCCCTGCCTCGTGGGCCCCCTGGAGCTCCAATGACCTAAACTTCAACTCCATATGTTCGTGTTCGGGGAGAAAAAAATCGGAGAGAAAGATTCATTGCGTTTTACGATACGGAGCCGCAGCCAAGCCCTAAACTCTCTCGGGAGGGCTGATCTGGAGTCCTTTCAGGGCTCCAGAGAGGGGAATCCATCGCCATCATCATCAACAACCATCCTCCATCACCAATTTCATGATGCTCGCCGCCGTGCGTGAGTAATTCCATCATAGGCTTGCTGGATGGCGATGGGTTGGATGAGATTTATCATGTAATTGAGTTAGTTTTGTTAGGGTTTGATCCCTAGTATCCACTATGTTCTGAGATTGATGTTGCTATGAATTTGCGATGCTTAATGCTTGTCACTAGGGCCCAAGTGCCATGATTTCAGATCTGAACCTATTATGTTTTCATGAATATATGTGATTTCTTGATCCTATCTTGCATGTCTATAGTCACCTAATATGTGCTATGATCCGGCAACCCCGAAGTGACAATAATCGGGACCACTCCCGGTGATGACCGTCGTTTGAGGAGTTCATGTATTCACTATGTGTTAATGCTTTGGTCCCGTACTCTATTAAAAGGAGGCCTTAATATCCCTTAGTTTTCGTTAGGACCCCGCTGCCACGGGAGGGTAGGACAAAAGATGTCATGAAGGTTCTTTTCCATAAGCACGTATGACTATATTCGGAATACATGCCTACATTACATTGATGAATTGGAGCTAGTTCTGTGTCACCCTATGTTGTAACTGTTGCATGAATAATCACATCCGGCATAATTCTCCATCACCGATCCAATGCCTACGAGCTTTTCACATATTGTTCTTCGCTTATTTTCTTTTCCGTTGCTACTGTTACAATCACTACAAAACCCAAAAATATTACTTTCGCTACCGTTACCGTTACTTCCATACTACTTTGTTGCAGATATTAAGTTATCCAGGTGTGCTTGAATTGACAACTCAACTGCTAATACTTGAGAATATTCTTTGGCTCCCCTTGTGCCGAATCAATAAATTTGGGTTGAATACTCTACCCTCAAAAAATGTCGCGATCCCCTATACTTGTGGGTTATCAACGACGGCCACCTATTTGGACGTAATAAGCCCAGTCACGCCCGGGCCAAACTCCGCGTGCGGACTCCATCGGAGCTACGTTGCGATGTGGCCCGATATAGAGGTGCCGCACACCCTCTTTGCTTCACTGATGAAGTAATGGACCATGAATTCCCAGAAGGGTTTAAACCCATAAACATCGAATCATATGATGGGACAACAGACCCTGCGGTCTGGATAGAGGATTTCCTCCTCCATATTCATATGGCTCGTGGCGATGATCTCCACGCCATCAAATATCTCCCACTAAAACTCAGAGGACCAGCTCAGTACTGGTTGAACAGTCTGCCAGAAAACTCTATCGGCAATTGGGAAGACTTGGAAGAAGCCTTCTTGGACAACTTCCAAGGAACATACGTCCGGCCTCCAGATGCAGATGATTTAAGTCATGTAGTCCAACAACCTGGAAAATCAGCCGGAAATTCTGGACTAGGTTCTTAACTAAAAAGAACCAGATCGTCGACTGTCCGGACACCGAAGCCCTAGCGGCCTTTAAGCATAGCATCCGCGACGAATGGCTCGCTCGACATCTCAGGCAGGAAAAGCCAAAGTCCATGGAGGCCCTTACGGCACTTATGACCCGCTTTTGCGCGGGCGGAGATAGTTGGCTAGCCCATTGCAATAATAATGCAAGCGAACCTGGCACCTCTAAAGCAAAGGATAGCAACGGCAAGCCCCGACGCAACAGACACAAGCATCGAATCAATGGAAACCATACCGATGACACGGCGGTCAATGCTGGATTCAGTGGCTCCAAGTCCGGCCAGCGGAAGAAGCCGTACAATAAGAACAATTCGGGCTCATCCAGTTTGGACCGCATACTCGATCGTCCGTGCCAGATACATGGCACTCCTGAAAAACCAGCAAACCACACCAACATAGATTGCTGGGTCTTCAAACAGGCAGGCAAGTTAAATGCCGAGAACAAGGAGAAGGGGTCGCAAAGCAAGGACGATAATGAGGATACCCGGCCACCGAACACAGGGGGACATAAGAAGTTTCCCCCTCAGGTCAAAACGGTGAACATGATATATGCTACACACATCCCCAAGAGGGAGCGCAAGCATGCACTCCGGGACGTCTATGTGATAGAGCCAGTCGCCCCAAAATTCAATCCATGGTCGTCGCGCCTGATCACTTTTGATCGTCGGGATCATCGACCAGTATCCGGCATGGCGGATCAGCCGCACTAGTCCTCGACCCAATCATTGATGGATTCGAGTCCTCGTGGACGGTGGCAACAGCCTTAATCTGCTCTATCAGGATACTGTGCATAAGATGGGCATAAACCCATCCCAGATCAAACCCACAAAGACTACCTTCAAAGAGGTCATTCCAGGTGTAGAGGCACGTTGTACGGGCTCAATCACACTAGAGGTTGTCTTCGGATCTATGGACAACTTCCGAAGTGAGGACTTAATCTTTGATATCGTCCCTTTTCGCAGCGGCTATCACGTATTGCTTGACAAATCGCATTTGCTCGATTCAACGTGGTACCTCACTACGCTTATCTCAAGCTCAAGATGCCCGGACCACGCGGCGTCATAACAGTCAATGGAAATACGGAACGCTCCCTTCGTACCGAAGAGCACACCGCTGCCTTAGCAGCAGAAGTACAGAGCGGCCTTTTCAATCAGAACCTTAATTTGGCAGCCAAGCTCCCGTACACTATCAAAAGGGTCCAGACTATTCTGCAGCATGACAGCTCGGCTCATCAAGAGCTCGATTAGCAATTCGGCCTCCGTCCCGGTCCCGATCAGGTGACGGCATTAGTCCCGCGTGTACATAACTACGCACTCAAAATTCCATGGGAATCGATGGAGGCATAGCTAGCTCGTGATCCACAGTACGGCTCGATCGACCCCGGATACACACATGCGTTCACTTTTACCCTTTTTCTCCTTTTAAGGTTCCTTTTCCACAGGCCCTCCCTGAAGGCCGAATTACCTGCCCTTTCGAAGGATAAAATACACCAAGGCGGCAAACAGCTCGGACACATAAGGGAAGCTCTAGGCGGCCTCTTCAACGATCACTCTACCTGTTTTCGGTACCTGCATGCAGCTTTGCCTTGGTTGTGGCATGTTAAATAGCCCTATTGCTTATTGCACTACTTGTACAAATACGCTTTGACATATTAATTATGCTATTATGGAAACTAGTTCGCAGTCCCAATATTTGTGGCACTGGCTTACTGTCCCTTTCCTATTTCTTTTTTCTGATATTTTTATCAATTGTACCTGTACACTCTAGTATGCTTTCATTCGCCAGGGGCTTCATTTTGCCCCATAATACGGCAACAAAGTCCGAACACTTTTACAATATAGTTCGGCACCCCGATCTTTAGCATTATATGCATCGGCTCCGAATCATGTCTTTGGTCAATAGTTGGGTTGCCCGGCTCCTTTGCTTACTACCTTATGTTCCGCTATATCGGCTAAGGTAGTAAAGGGTGAACTACTGCGATTGTGCCCTGGTTCATCCGGCTGAGCACCTCAGTAGAGAAAGCCGAAAACTGACTGTCATGATGCGGCGTGAGCCGGTCAGCTGTTCGAGAGGTTACAAATCGTTAGAGGTTTTTACCGCATTTCGTGAAGGACCGATTTTTACCCGATCAGGTGTCTAGAGAATCCCAAGTTTGGACTTACAAACACTAGGGGCTGCGCCTAAATTTTTATCTGTCAGACTCCTATGGCTAAGTGAGTGTAGTAAAGCCGTATAGTCCGATTACCTGGTTCGCAGCGCTAACACCTCCTTAACGGACCAAAAATCTTTGGATCAAGTGTGTTTTGGTGCCAACCGAACACCCCGGTACTTCCTACATGGGGGCTGAAGCCGACAATTGGCCAACTCTCAAATTTAATGAAAAACGGCCGCGCGGGAGGTAAAACAAAATTTAAAATACAAGCATTATATTACATAACAGCTCTGTTATTTCCTACAAGGCAGGGATAATACGAATGTATTTATTCAAAAACAATATCCTTAGCACATTGACCCGCCACAATGCGGGATCCCTCCAGGACACTGTCAAAATACAGTTCGGGCTTGCGGTGCTCTTTGCCCTTGGGCGGCCCCTCGATCACAAGCTTGGCGTCCATCTTCGTCCACCACACCTTGACCCGTGCGAAGGCCATACGCGCGCCCTCGATGCAGACTAATCGCTTGACGACGTCCAGCCGAGGACATGCATTCACCAGTCGCTTCACGAGGCCGAAGTAGCTTCTGGGTATAGCTTCAGCAGGCCACAACCGGATTATCAAATCCTTCATGGCCAGTTCGGCCGTCCTTTGCAGCTCGACCAGCTGTTGACTATTTCAGTTGATCGCTAAAGGGCACTAGATGTTCTGGTGCAAGATACTGCGACCAGAACAGCTTGTCTGTTGAGCTCCCTTCTTCGGCCCGAAAGAACTCCGCAGCGTCGGACGCACTGCGAGGTAGGTCCGCAAACGCCCTTGGAGAACTCCGAATCCGGGTTAGTAAGAAATACTTCTTCTTCTTCACATACTTGCTTTGCATACTAAACGCCTTACCTGCTGCAATCTTCTCAGCCTCCTGGATCTCCTGGAGGGCGCCCTGGCTTTCAACCCAGGCCTCTTCTGCGATTTGGCGAGCCCTGGCGAGTTCGGCGTCTCGAGCCAAAATATCACCCTCCAAGGTCTCGCATTTTTAGCAGCATCCTGGAGCTCTTGCTGGACCTCTTTGACCCGGGCCTTGAGCTTCTTATGAGCAGCCTGCTCCTGGACAGCTTTCTCCTCGGCTTCGGCTAGGGCCTTCTTAAGGGCCTCAACCTCGGTCCTAGTTCCTACATATATCATGACACTACGGTCAATAAACATCATTTATTCTTTCCGAATATATAGCAAGTTATTACATACCTTGTAGATCTTCCAGCTGCTTCCTCGCTTGGCCGAGCTAGTCCTTGACCCGCTCCAGTTTCTGCTTCAATCGAGTGACTTCAGCAGCGCGTGAGGTCACGGCCAGCAGCGACGCCTGCTCAGTCACATAAGACATGTCTAGTTAGTCTCGTACAGGGTATTGATCTTCTGTCCGGCTTTTTCTTTCCAAACACCGGACAGTGTCTCAGGGGCTACTGTCTATATTGGGACTTTTTCTTTTGCGTCACTTACCTCAAAGCCAGTCAGCGGATTGCTGCAGGCTTCGGTCAGTCTGCTCTTGACGGACTGAACCTTCTCAATCACCGTACCCATAAGGATACGGTGCTCATCCACAATGGAAGCGCCTCGCAGCGCTTCTAGAAGATTATCCGGTGCCTCTGGTTGGACAGAGGTCACCGGCGGAACAGGCACACCTCCTCCATTCGGGGAAGGCTGCTCGCTTGACTCCGGAGTCGTATAGGTCTCCAGAATGATATTCAGCTGGGGGCCGAATTGGACATGGCCCCCATTACCAGTCTCCATGGGGGCTTTCTCCCCCATGTGTCCGGCGGCCGAGGAGTCATCCTCTGGTGCCGCCCTGACGGCCTCCTGAACCTCTCCCTGGCTTGGGAAGGTCCTTCGGGACATCACCTCGCTGTCGCCCTTGGCCATGGGAGAGTGGGCGGTCGGCGGTGACTCGCTAGCCATCGCCTTTGAATCCAACGAACCCCCTGATGAGGATCGCTGGTAGCCGTCGTGGGCCGGACTGTCATAGCACAATTTAATATATTAACACGATGAGGCTGGACACATGGACATGCACAAGTTTTTAGTACTTACGATGCGGCCAGGGGCTTGGTCCTGGGGGGGCGCTCCGGACTGCTGTCGACATCCCACACGGAGTTATCCATGAGGGGGTCTTTTCCCCTCTTGGGCGCCTCCGCCTCCAAATTTGTAGAGGCCACCCTCTTCTTCCTTCCCCCCTAAGGGGGGAGTTGCTTTCTTCCTCCTCCTCCTCCTCGTCTTCGGTGGCCGAGGACTGAGTCTGGTCTTCGGACGACATGTCCGAAGCTCCCTTACGATGGGGGCCACTTCAGACCCCCTTGGCCTTTTTCTTGGCGTTCTTCTCCGGCGCCTTGTAGGGCGTTGGAACCAGCATCTTCTCCAGGAGCGGGATTACTGGTTCTTCGTGCAGCGGAGCTGGACATCGAATCCGCTCCGCTTTCTCTGTCCATGCCTGAAAAGTGAACAGTAAAGTTTTTAGATATCATCCCTGAATAACTAAGAGGAGGACGCACCTTGAGACATAAATGACTTACCGCACTGACAGGGTGAGCAAGATCGTGCCCACGGTCCGAGTCTATGGCCGGCGGCGTCTCGGTGCCCTTGAAGAGCAACTTCCAGACATCTTCATGAGTGGTTCCGAAGAGCCTCTCCAAAGTCTGGTACTTCTCCGAATCAAATTCCCACAGAGGGCATGTTCGGCTCTGGCATGGGAGAATATGGCGAACAAGAATCACCTGGATCACATTGACAAGCTTGATGTTTTTATCCACCATGCTCTTGACGTGCGTTTGCAGCGCTCTCAGTTCGTCCGAGCAGTATTCTGGCCGGACAGGCAGCACTGTCTGGTCGGGTTTTGACACCGATAGTCGCTCTCTAGTTGGTTGCTTCCCAGTCTTTTTCTATCCTTCACTTGTGCTAAGCGGGAATACTACTTGTGCATCCACTTCCATAAACCCCAAAGTTATTCCATATGAGTCCACCATACCTTCCTATATGCGGTATTTACCTGCCGTTCCAAGTAAATTTGTATGTGCCAAACTCTAAACCTTCAAATGAAATTCTGTTTTGTATACTCGAATAACTCATGTATCAACTAGGGCTGTCTATATTTTCCATGCTAGGTGGGTTATTCTCAAGATGAGGGGACTCCGCTAATCATTCACGACAAAATGGCTGGTCACCGGGATGCCCAGTCCCATGCTCAAATCAAATCAAATTAATTGCAAACAAAACTCCCCCAGGACTGTTGTTAGTTGGACAGTACCCGTTGTTTCGGACCAGCCGTGAGTGTGCTTGTTGGTGGTGGGGGAGTATAAACTTTACCATTCTGTTTGGGAACCGCCTATAATGTGTGTAGCATGGAAGATACCGAGATCTCTTGGTTGTTATGTTGACAATGAAAGTATACCAACCAAAATATTATTTATATCTATTTCAAAATCGAGCTCTGGCACCTCTACAAATCCCTGCTTTCCTCTATGAAGGGCCTATCTATTTACTTTTATGTTGAGTCATCACCCTCTTATTAAAAAGCACCAGTTAGAGAGCACCGCTGTCATTTGCATCCATTACTATTAATTTATATTGAGCATGACTTTGAATGGATCACTTTTACCATGAATTACAATGTCTAGTCAGTCTTTGATCTTCAGAGGTGCTCTGCATTTATGTTTTGCGGTCTCAAAAAGGGCTAGCGAGATACCATCTTGTCATATTATATTATGATTGTTTTGAGAAAGTGTTGTCATCTGATATTTATTATTATTGCTCGCTAGTTGATTATGCCATTGATTTCATTAAACATGTGACCTAGATGTTATTGTTGATGTGGTTAGTTCATAATCTTTGCTGAAAACCTGAATGTTGGCTTTACATATTTACAACAACAAGAGCAAACAGAGCTTGTAAAAGTTTTTCCTTATCACTTTCAGTTTGTCAACTGAATTGCTTGAGGACAAGCAAAGGTTTAAACTTGGGGGAGTTGATACATCTCCAACGTATCTACTTTTCCAAACACTTTTGCCCTTGTTTTGGACTCTAACTTGCATGATTTGGATGGAACTAACCCGGACTGATGTTGTTTTCAGCAGAATTGCCATGGTGTTATTTTTGTGCACAAATAAAAGTTCTCGGAATGACCTGAAACTTCACGAAGAATATTTTTGGAATTTATAAAAAATACTGGCGAAAGAATCAAGACCAGGGGGCCCACACCCTGTCCACGAGGGTGGGGGCGTGCCTCCCCCCGGGCGTGCCCCACTGTCTCGTGGGCCCCCTGAGGCTCCACCGACCTCAACTCCAACTCCATATATTCACGTTCGGGGAGAAAAAACGGAGAGAAGGATTCATCACGTTTTACGATACGGAGCCACCGCCAAGCCCTAATCTCTCTCGGGAGGGCTGATCTGGAGTCCGTTCGGGGCTCCGGAGAGGGGAATCCATCGCTGTCGTCATCATCAACCATCCTCCATCACCAATTTCATGATGCTCACCGCCGTGCGTGAGTAATCCCATCGTAGGCTTGCTGGACGGTGATGGGTTGGATTATATTTACCATGTAATCGAATTAGTTTTGTTAGGGTTTGATCCCTAGTATCCACTATGTTCTAAGACTGATGTTGCTATGACTTTGCTATGATTAATGCCTGTCACTTTGCTATGATCCCTAAGTGATGACCGTAGTTTGAGGAGTTCATGTATTCATTAAGTGTTAATGCTTTGGTCCGGTACTCTATTAAAAGGAGGCCTTAATATCCTTAGTTTCCAATAGGACACTGCTGCCACGGGAGGGTAGGACAAAAGATGGCATGCAAGTTCTTTTCCATAAGCACGTATGACTATATTCGGAATACATGCCTACATTACATTGATGAACTGGAGCTAGTTCTGTGTCACCCAATGTTATAACTATTGCATGAGGAATCGCATCCGACATAATTATCCATCACTGATCCATTGCCTATGAGCTTTTCACATATTGATCTTTGCATAGTTACTTTTCCGTTGCCACCGTTACAATCACTACAAAACTGCTACTATTACTTTTGCCACTATTACCGTTACTTCCATACTACTTTGCTACTAAATACTTTGCTACAGATATTAAGTTATCCAGGTGTGGTTGAATTGACAACTCAACTGCTAATACTTGAGAATATTCTTTGGCTCCCCTTGTGTCGAATCAATAAATTTGGGTTGAATACTCTACCCTCGAAAACTGTTGCGATCCCCGATACTTATGGGTTATCACAAGCGTCGTCACAACGATAAGTAGATGATTAGATCCTCGTTTCTCCTACTTTAGTATGCATGTAATTGCTTACTTTGGTGTGTGGAAATGTTATGTGTGTAGTCACTTGTGTAATTATATGCTTAATTTGGTTATGCAATGCTGTCTTTTTAAGTATATATGTTGATGCTTTGTAGACAGAGCGTAGATGTTGTGCGGATAAAGAAAATCACAATCGCACACGGACTAAACAATGGAACCCATCGGTGATGTTTTCATCAATGACTCACAATTGTATACCAGCAATCGTTTGCTCACAACACACACGGCTTGTTAGGAGTAATCGTCCGTGTTGTTATCGGTCTTCGCACATGTTTCCATTACAGACCTATTTGTCGCGTATCACACACATCTTGTTAAGTTGAACCGTTTCTGTTCTCCTGTCTCAATGCAAGCAGTTCATCCGAGTGAACCGCATGTCGTATATCGCACACACCTTGATCTGGCTGACCGTTTCTTTTGTGTTGCCTAATCACAAACAGTTCATCCGAGTGAACTGTTTGCTGTATATCGCACACATCTTCATCTAGCTACCCGTTTCTTTTGTTCCTCGTCATCGCAAACAGTTAATTGAACTGAACCGTATGCCCTGCATCGCACACGCAACTAAAATCTGAACCGTGTTTGATGTATCCTCCATCGCAAACGTTTTGCACCTTTTTTGACGGTTATTTTACACCATCGTTTGCGATTATTGCATCACACACAGTTTCGTCGAAGGGTCTCTGATCATACTATAGCGTTAGCAGCATCCTGAAGTAGTGGAACCCTAACTCGGTCGAGTTCTTGTGAGTGGGGACGAGCGATCATTGGATTTGTTCATTTTGGACCTTGCTTGCTCTGGCCCGAGTGGCATTTCGATCGTAAACACGATGTCCGATAGGGGTTGACACTCAAATATAATCGTTTACTTTTGATGGGACGATGAGAAACGCCAACTTTCGATGACTCTAAAATGCACTGCGATTCTTGAATGATACTAGGCGATTCCGGGCGCAAAAGCAAGTTCTCTTACAATTTATATTCCCTGGACTGTGATTCTCTAGAATCGAGTCAAAAGAACTCCCCCTATCTTGACTTTGCGAGCGACGGTCCAAATTTGGGTATTCCTCTGATTAGCTAACCCCGATAGTGATTTATAGGTGGAGCCGCGACCTCCGATGAACTCCACAGCTATGCTCTTGTTGCTGATCTCCAAGCTCTTGTAACACATGCTTAGATGCATGTTTAGCCACGCACGGTCGCCAAATTCCTCCCACCGCATGCCAGTCAACATCGTGTCATTTTTGAGCAACAACGTATACAATGTTAACATTCCCTATTCCTTATACATATATTACCAATTAAGTAATTTACCATCGCATACGATACATATCATGCACTTTTCCACCTTTGCTTTAGTTCGACGGGCATGGCTGGTTGCTGATACGTCTCCAACGTATCTATAATTTTTTATTGTTCCATGTTGTTATATTATCAATCTTGGATGTTTAATAATCATTTTATAGTCATTTTATATAATTTTTTGGTACTAACCTATTGACATAGTGCCAAGTGCCAGTTGTTGTTTTCTGCATGTTTTTTTACATCGCAGGAAATCAATAACAAACGGAGTCCAAATGCAGTGAAACTTCACGGAGATTCTTTATGGACCAGAAGACACCCAATGGGCCACGACAGCGCCTGGGGGTGCTTCGAGGGGAGCACAACCCACCAGGGCGCGCCAGGAGGCCCAGGCGTGCCCTGGTGGGTTGTGCCCACCTCGGGTGCCCCCCGGACCGCCTCTTTGCTCTATAAATGCCCCAATATTATAGAAACCCTAGAGGAGTCGAAGAAAATCAATTCCAGCCGCCGTAGAGTCCAGAACCACCAGATCCAATCTAGACACCATCACGGAGGGGTTCACCACTTCCATTGGTGCCTCTCCGATGATGCGTGAGTAGTTCTTTGTAGACCTTCGGGTCCGCAGTTAGTAGCTAGATGGCTTCCTCTCTCTCGTTTGATTCTCAATACAATGGTCTCTTGGAGATCCATATGATCTAATTCTTTTTGCGGTGTGTTTGTTGGGATCGAATGAACTTTGAGTTTATGATCAGATCTATCTTTTTATATCCATGAAAGTTATTTGAGTTTCTTTGATCTCTTATATGCATGATTGCTTATAGCCTCGTATTTATCCTCCTATATTTGGGTTTGTTTGGCCAACTTGATCTATTTATCTTGCAATGGGAAGAGGTGCTTTGTAGTGGGTTCGATCTTACGGTGCTTGATCCCAGTGACAGAAGGGGAATCGACACGTATGTATCGTTGCTACTAAGGATAAAACGATGGGGTCTATCTCTACATAGATAGATCTTGTCTACATCATGTCATCGTTCTAATTGAATTACTCCATTTCTCCATGAACTAAATACACTAGGTGCATGCTGGAATAGCGGTCGATGTGTAGAGTAATAGTAGTAGATGCAGGCAGGAGTCGGTCTACTAATCTTGGACGTGATGCCTATATAATGATCATTGCTGGATATCGTCATGATTATTTGAAGTTCTATCAATTGCCCAACAGTAATTTGTTTACCCACTGTTTGCTATTTTTCTCGAGAGAAGCCACTAGTGAAACCTACGGCCCCCGAGTCTCTTTCTCATATTATTTGCCTTTGTGATCTACTTTTACTTCGCTTTTATTTTCAGATCTATTAAACCAAAAATACAAAAATACCTTGCTGCAATTTATTCTTATTTATTTTATTTGGCGTTCGATCTACCAATCTACTACAATTTATTTCAAGTCTGTTTGCCTATCTTGGGGCGCCGCTACCCGAAAGGGATTGACAACCCCTTTTACACGTCGGGTTGCGAGTATTTGTTATTTGTGTGCATGGGTTGTATACATTGTGTTGCTTGGTTCTCCTACTAGTTCGATAACCTTGATCTCATAACTGAGGGAAATACCTACCGCCGCTGTGCTGCATCATCCCCTCCGCTTTGGGGAAATACCGACGTAGCTTCAAGCCGCATCAAAAGGAATTTCTGACGCCGTTGCCGGGGAGGATCAATTCAAGATAGTCTCTCGTCAACTATCCATTTCTGGCGCCGTTGCTGGGGAGACATCATGAACATCTACCAGGTTCCTAATCACAAATCTCATCTCCTCGCAATTTACATTATTTTCCATTTGCTTCTCGTTTTCCTCTCCCCCACTTCACAAAAATTTGCCGTTTTATTCGCCCTCTTTTTAGTTTGCCATTTTTCTCGTCAGATCTCATGTTTGCTTGTGTTACCATGGGCCTTCTATTTGCTTTCATCTTCTCTTGCTAAAAATATATTGATATGGATCCCCATCCACTTGCTAATCTTTTCAAGAGATCCAATTATGATGAACCAATTGCTAGTGACTTGAGCTCACTAGATTATCTTTATGAAGTTTTTCTTGAGATTTATGAATCTGAAAATTCTGATGAAGTGCTAAATGAAGGGATTTATAAGGTGATTCCTGATAGCTCCTTGAATGAAAAGCATGATTGCAATTATGTTATTATAAATTCCGTTAATGTCAATTGTGTTAGTCATATGCAAAACCCCAAGCTTGGGGATGCTTGTTTTGTTATGTCCACTACTTGTTGCAATGATCATGATTGGGGTGATAATGATTCTTATGATCTTGAAAATTTATTTAAACCTCATGATGAATATGCTTGCGATAATATTAAAAGTGGGTTTGGAAGAGTGTCAACTTTAGCTAACAATAATCCCACTTATTTGGAGAGTGTTCAGTCTTATGAATTTTTTTTTAAAAGTGGGCTTGGAGAGGTCATGACTTTATTTGATGATAATCCCACTATTTTGGAAGAGTGTCAGCTTTGCATGCATGTGGATCAAGAAGAGAAAATGTTATGTGATAGCTATATTGTTGAATTTGAATATGATCCTACATATAATTATTATGAGAGAGGAAAATATGGTTGTAGAAATTTTCATGTTACTAAATTACCTCTCGTTATGTTGAGATTGTCAATGTTTTATTTCTCTTCTTTCCATATGTTAGATGTTTCTTGTCTTGATAATTTGTTTGCTTATAAAACTCCTATGCATAGGAATTATGTTAGACTTAAATGTGTTTGTCATGTGTTTCATGATGCTCTCTTTGTGTTTCAATTATTATCTTTCGTGTGAGCATCGTTGAAATCTTATGCCTAGCTAGGGGCGTAAAACGATAGCACTCGTTGGGAGGCAACCCAACTTGCATCTTTTTGCCTTTTGGTTTTCTTGCTGTTTTCAATATAATAACCAATTATGCCTCTGATTAGAAGTATTTTTGTGGTTTTAATTAGTGTTTGTGCCAAGCAAAGCCTTTAGGATCTTCTTGGGTGATAGTTTTTTGATCTTGCTGAAAAAACAGAAACTTTTGCACTCACAAAAAATAATTTTCAAAAATCACATAAACGTGCTTTTGCTCTGAATTTTTTACGAAAGATTCACATACAAATTACCCAGGTTTTCCTAATTTTTCAGAATTTTTGGAGTTACGGAATTATTTGAAGTTTTCAGATTGCTACAGACTGTTCTGTTTTTGACAGATTCTGTTTTCTTTGCGTTGTGCGCTTGTTTTGATGATTCTATGGTTTTATTTGATGAGTTTTTGCCATAGAAAAGTTGGAATAAAGTAGATATAATGCAAGAAAAAAATATGAATTGGTTTGCTAAAGTACTTATAGTAGTGATTTGCTTTCTTATACTAATGGATTTCACGAAGGTTTTGTTGAGTTTTGTGTGATTGAAGTTTTCAAGTTTTGGGTTATCTTACGATGGATGAAGGAATAAGGAGAAAGAAGAGCCTAAGCTTGGGGATGCCCTGGCATCCCAAGCTATTATCTGAAAGAGAGCAAGCAACTAAGCTTGGGGATGCCCCGAGTGGCATCCCCTCTTTCTTCTAACGACCATCGGTATTTTACTCGAAGCTATATTTTTATTCATCACATACTATGTGTCTTGCTTGGATCGTCTTGTTTGATAAGAGTCTTTGCTTGTTTTATTTTGTGTTTTTAGTCTTGGTTCCTTGCTGGACACACCTATTTGAGAGAGCCAAAATTATGGCATGACTTGTTTGAATTGGTCTCTATGCTTCACTTAAATTTTTATGAGCTATGGACTTGCTCTAGTGCTTCACCTATATCTTTTTGAGCACGGTGTGCTTTAGTATTTTTGAAGAAATGCGCTCTTGCTTCACTTAGATTTATTTGAGAGTTAGTAAAATTTTCATGAAATTCACTTTTTCTTCACTTAAATTAATTTGAGAGAAAGAAATATTATGCTCATGATCTTCACTTATATTTGTTTGAGCTTATCAAAAGCAAAATATGAAAATTAGTTCCAAAGTGATAGATATCCAAGAAGGATATAATAATAACTTTCATGAAGATCATTGGACAAAATAAACTTGATTCTTAGTAATAGTTTTGAGATATGATGATGTGATATGTGAGTCATGTTGATGAGTAATTATGCTTTAGTAAGAATATTGGTGTTAAGGTTTGTGATTCCCTATGCAAGCACGAAAGTCAAGAGTCATGCAATGAAATTACATCCTACTTGTGGTGCATTATTTGGTGTTAATTATGCTTAATGCTCGCTTATGAGATTATTCGTTTCTTGGTTGGTCGCTTCGATCTTTTGCTAGCCTTCATTTTGCACTAAGTATGATAACTACTTGTGCATCCAAAAACCTTTAAACCAGTTTTGCCACATGAGTCCACTATACCTACCTATATGCGGTATTCTATTGCTGTTCTAAGCAAATTTGTATGTGCCATCTCTAATTTTCAAAATGAACTTCTCTTTTGTGTGCTCGTACCGCTAACAAGGTGGTGAGGGGTTGCTAATATTTTCCATGCTAGGTGTGTTATTCTCATGATGAATGTTTATTCACTTGTCATTGCACGAGAGTAAGGCAAAGGTATTAGGGATGCCCAGTCCCGAAATGAAAAATGAATTTAATTTATGTTGTCAAATAATAAATTCCTTGGAAAGTGTTGGTATGGTGGGCAACCGTGCATACGGCTAGCCATGGAAAGTGAAAGTATGGTTGAAAAAGGAATAAACTTTATTTTCTGTTTTGGAACCGCCTATGATATATCTAGCATGGAAAGTGTTGGGAACTCTAAGTCGTTTTCGTTGGTAGGAAAGGCACACCTCCCAAAATGTTTTTATCTCTCAATTTTCGCTTTGAGCTCTGGCACCTCTACAAATCCCTACTTCCCTCTGCGAAGGGCCTTTCTTTTATTTATGCAATTTTTATTTTGAATTTGAGTCTCCATCTTCTCTTGTAAAAGCACCAACTAGGAGGCACTATGATCATACATGAATATTGGGTGTAGTTAATATGCGAGTGTGTTTCATGAATGGATCAATGATTGAGCATGATGGGCTAGGGATCGCTTATTTTAGCGTTGATATTTTGAAAGACATGGTTGCTTGTTGATATGCTTGAGTATTTAAGTCATCATGTCAAAACTAGACTATTGCTTTGAACATATAAAAGTCCAAATGTCCATGCTATAAAGAAAAGAATATGAGATGACATGTTAGGCAGCATTCCACATCAAAAATTATGTTTTTATCACTTACCTACTCGAGGACGAGCAGGAGTTAAGCTTGGGGGTGCTGATACGTCTCCAACGTATCTATAATGTTTGATTGTTCCATGCTGTTATATTATCAATCTTGGATGTATTATAATCATTTTATAGTCATTTTATATCATTTTTTGGTACTAACCTATTGACATAGTGCCAAGTGCTAATTGCTGTTTTCTGCATGTTTTTTACATCGTAGGAAATCAATACCAAACGGAGTACAGATGCAATGAAACTTCACAGAGATTTTTATGGACCAGAAGACACCCAATGGGCCAAGGCAGCGCCTAGGGGGGGTGCTCCGAGGGGAGCACAACCCACCAGGGCGGCCCAGGAGTCCCAGGCGCGCCCTGGTGGGTTGTGCCCACCTCGGCTGCCCCCCCCCCCCCCCGGACCACCTCTTTGCTCTATAAATACCCCAATATTCTAGAAACCCTAGGGGAGCCGATAAAAATCAATTCCAGCCGCCGCAGAGTCCAGAACCACCAGATCCAATCTAGAGCACAGAGGGGTTCACCAATTCCATTGGTGCCTCTCCGATGATGCGTGAGTAGTTCTTTGTAGACCTTCAGGTCCGTAGTTAGTAGCTAGATGGCTTCCTCTCTCTTGTTGATTCTCAATACAATGGTCTCTTGGAGATCCATATGATGTAACTCTTTTTGCAGTTTGTTTGTTGGGATCGGATGAACTTTGAGTTTATGATCAGATCTATCTTTTTATACCCATGAAATTTATTTGAGTTTCTTTGATCTCTTATATGCATGATTGTTTATAGCCTCATATTTCTTCTCTGATATTTGGGTTTTGATTGGCCAACTTGATCTATTTATCTTGCAATGGGAAGATGTGCTTTGTAGTGGATTGGATCTTACGGTGCTTGATCCCAGTGACAGAAGGGGAACCGACACGTATGTATCGTTGCTACTAAGCATAAAACGATGGGGTCTATCTCTACATAGATAGATTTTGTCTACATCATGCCATCATTCTTATTGCATTACTCTGTTTCTCCATGAACTTAATACACTAGATGCATGCTGGATAGCGGTCGATGTGTGGAGTAATAGTAGTAGATGTAGGCAGGAGTCGGTCTACTAATCTTGGACATGATGCCTATATAATGATCATTGCCTGGATATCGTCATGATTATTTGAAGTTCTATCAATTGCCCAACAGTAATTTGTTTACCCACCGTTTGCTATTTTTTTCGAGAGAAGCCACTAGTGAAACTTACGGCCCCCGGGTCTCTTTCTCATATTATTTGCATTTGCGATCTACTTTTTCTTTGCTTTTATTTTCAGATCTATTAAACCAAAAAATACAAGAATACCTTGCTGCAATTTATTGTTATTTATTTTATTTGGTGCTCGATCTATGAATCTACTACAATTTATTTCACGTTCGTTTGCCTATCTTGGGGCGCCGCTACCCGAAAAGGATTGAAAACCCCTTTTACACGTCGGGTTGCGAGTATTTGTTATTTGTGTGCAGGGGTTGTTTACGTTGTGTTGCTTGGTTCTCCTACTGGTTCGATAATCTTGGTCTCATAACTGAGGGAAATACCTACCGCCGCTGTGCTGCATCATCCCTTCCTCTTTGAGGAAATACCGACGTAGCTTCAAGCCGCATTAGTTGCCTTGTTTATTAATTTTTCCATTGGTGTCTTCCTCATCCCGATCAACTGACCAGCCCTCCACCGCCGACCAAAACGCCGTCCGCCGCTACCCGTCATGATGATACTTGGACCGGTCTTGAGTTGGATGCATCCATCGAGGTGCCAGGCCTATAATGAAACAGGAGGGTCCCTCAGATCTCTATTATCAGAAATCAGGTAGCAACCAGGTTTTTGGAGAGGGGATTAAAGGCCATTACTATTTTCACATATGCACACATAAGCGTCTTTGCCAGTCAATTGAGTAAATCCTCAAAGGCAGTAGGTTGTTGGTGTTTGGCAATTGGCCAGTAACGTGGAAGATAAAGCTAGATACATATCTGAATACATGTTGAACATTTCTAAAATGCACATTGAACGTTTTCTATATACGTGCTAAACAATTACAGATAAACCTGAACATTTTCCAAATACACGCTAAACATTTTCCTCAATACATGTTGATATTTTTTTTTCAATTGCACATTTAAATTTTTAAATACACGGTCAAATATTTTATTAACACATACTAAACATTTTCCATAAATGGCATTAATTTTTTTAATTGTGAGGATAATTGCTAAGTGTTAGAACACTTTTGTAAAATGTCATAAACATTTTTTGAATGGTTCACCATTTAAAAAATACGTTAACATCTTTTGTCTTGCACAAACATCTATTGAAAATGTCACAAACATATTTTTGTAACACATGAATACTTTTTAAATGTTATGAACAATTTTTGAATAATATGAATAATTTTACCAATTACGCGCACAATGTTCTATATATTTTTTATAATTATCACAGACCATGTTTTTGAACCTATGACCATTTTTAAAATGTCATGAACATTGTTTTGAATGGTAAGAACATTTTTCGAAAGTTGTATGAAAAATGTTTTCACACTGCATGAGCATTTTTTTTAATTTTTTTTCACGATGAAGCTTTTAGTGATTTGCCCCAATGTGCCCTCTGATTCCATGTCTATTCGGGGCCACTTAAAGTTGGTAGGATCTGCTAATCATAATCACCGGACTGAGTATTATGATTGTAATGGTAGGGCAACAATAGTGTCGAACGAGACCGACATGGGTACTTTGACTACCCATGTGTGACTCATACGAAGTGTCCAACATGAAGAGTGACATTGCTCTACCTGACGATGTCACTACCCATGTCTTCGCATGTGCCTAACGGTCACTAGTAGAAAAGGGGGCAATGATCCAGGCCGGGTCAGCCCATTAGTCCCGGTTCAATCCAGAACCGGGACCCATGGGGGCATTGGACCCGGTTCGTGAGCCCCGGGGGCTGGCCGGGCCACGTGGGCCATTGGTCCAGGTTCGTCTGGACCTTTTGGTCCCGGTTGGTGGGACGAACCGGGACCAATGGGCCTCGCTCCTGGCCCACCACCATTGGTCCCGGTTGGTGGCTTGAACCGGGACCAAAGGCTGCCCTTTAGTCCCGGTTCATGCCACGAACCGGGACCAATGAATTGCCTATATATACCCCTCGCCCGCGAGCAGAGCACTTCACTGCTCTGTTTTTCTGCCCGGCCGTTGGAGAGCTTTGTGGTGCTCTAGCTCACCTCCTATGCACACGAGGTGTTCGATGGAATGCCCGAGCCACACTACTTAACTTTCTCCTCTCCAAGCTCGACCTCCAAACTCCATTTTCCTCAATATTTGTCTAGGTTTAGCGGTCTGTCACGTCCCGTCTCCGTCTTCACCGCCGTCGATCGCCCGCGCCGATCTCATCGCCGGCACCACCGTGGTGAGCCTCTTGTTCTTATCTTCTTTCTGAAAAGAAAAATATTCTTACTTGTATGTTTAGATAGATACTTGTATTATTTTTTTACTTTTATTATTGCATCTTATATAGTGCGATGGTTTTGGTATCCGCCCCCGTCGGCCCTCGTCCTGTCTATGATTCAGATGTGGTATATATTATCTTTTCATAACTATTGGTTCATTTATTGTTTATGAAAATTATGGCGACCAACGTGACATAGATTTTATTTATCTAGGAGGTTGTTGAACCGGAAATTCCAACCGACCCTATTGTCGAGAGGTTAAATTTAGTTGAAGAAGAAAACAATTTCTTGAAGTAAAAAATAAGAAAATTTGAGGAGGAGAAGATGATATTGGAGTTGCATGTTGCGGATGTCGTCGATGATCACAAGATCAAGATGGATGCAATGCGCTTGAAGATTAGAAAGATTAGAAAACATGTCATTCATACCGAGGCTTGGTATCATTATGCCGTTGGATCAGTTGTTACCTTGGTTGCGATTATGATCGCATTTGTTTTTGCATTGAAATGTTTAGTTTCAATGTATGGTTTAATTAATTTAGATGCTCTGCAGAGCTTTATGTTGTTAGATGAGAACTATGTATGTACTTTGGTTTTAATGTGATGATGAACTTCTATTAATTTGGTCACTTAATTATCTATTCATGATGTTATTTAATGGTTTTTGACACACTTAATTATATATAATGCACGCAGATGAACCGGCAATGGATGTACGGTGACAGACACACATCCGAGTACATTAAGGGCGTGCATGATTTTCTCGAAGCGGCTGAGGCAAACAAGCAGAATAGTTTTATGTGTTGTCCACGCCCTATATGTGGGAATACGAAGTCTTACTCTGACCGGGAAATCCTTCACACCCACCTGCTTTACAAGGGTTTCATGCCACACTATAATGTTTGGACGAGGCACGGAGAAACAGGGGTTATGATGGAAGACGGCGAAGAAGAAGAGTACGATGACAACTATGTGCCCCTGAATACGGTGATGCTACTGAACATCAAGAGGAACCAGACGATGTGCACGATGATGCTGCAACGAGCGAAGCTGCTGAAGATCAAGAGGAACCAGACGATGTGCCCGATGATGATGATCTCCGTCGGGTCATTGTCGATGCAAGGACGCAATGCGAAAGTCAAAAGGAGAAGCTGAAGTTTGATCGCATGTTAGAGGATCACAAAAAAGGGTTGTACCCCAATTGCGAAGATGGCAACACAAAGCTCGGTACCGTACTGGAATTGCTGCAGTGGAAGGCAGAGAATGCTGTCCTGACAAAGGATTTGAGAAGCTACTGAAAATATTGAAGAAGAAGCTTCCAAAGGATAACGAATTTCCCGATAGTACATACGCAACAAAGAAGGTCGTATGCCCTCTAGGATTGAGGTGAAGAAGATACATGCATGCCCTAATGACTGCATCCTCTACCGCGGTGCGTACAAGGATCTGAACGCATGCCCGGTATGCGGTGCATTACGGTATAAGATCAGACGAGATGACCCTGGTGATGTTGACGGAGAGCCCCCCAGGAAGAGGGTTCCTGCGAAGGTGATGTGGTATGCTCCTATAATACCACGGTTGAAACGTCTGTTCAGGAGAGCATGCCAAGTTGATGCGATGGCACAGTGAGGACCGTAAGAAAGACGGGAAGTTGAGAGCACCCGCTGACGTGTCGCACTGGAGAAAAATCGAGAGAAAGTACTGGGATGATTTTGCAAGTGACCCAAGGAACGTATAGTTTGCTTTAAGCGCGGATGGCATTAATCCTTTCGGGGAGCAGAGCAGCAATCACAGCACCTGGCCCGTGACTCTATGTATGTATAACCTTCCTCCTTGGATGTGCATGAAGCGGAAGTTTATTATGATGCCAGTTCTCATCCAAGGCCCTAAGCAACCCGGCAACGACATTGATGTGTACCTAAGGCCATTAGTTGAAGAACTTTTACAGCTGTGGAATGGAAACGGTGTACGTATGTGGGATGAGCACAAACAGGAGGAATTTGACCAAAAGGCGTTGCTGTTCGTGACCATCAACGATTGGCCCGCTCTCAGTAACCTTTCAGGACAGACAAACAAGGGATACCACGCATGCATGCATTGTTTACTTGACACCGATAGTATATACCTGGGAAGCTGCAGGAAGAATATGTACCTGGGCCATCGTCGATTTCTTCCGACAAACCATCAATGTCTAAAGAAAGGCAAGCATTTCAAAGGCGAGGCAGATCACCGGAAGAAGCCCGCCATGCATACCGGTGATCACGTACTTTCTATGGTCAATGATTTACAAGTAATCTTTGGAAAGGGTCCCGGCGGACTAGCTGTTCTGAATGACGCTGAGAAACACGCACCCATGTGGAAGAAGAAATCTATATTTTGGGACCTCCCCTACTGGAAAGACCTAGAGGTCCGCTCTTTGATCGACGTGATGCACGTGACGAAGAACCTTTGCGTGAACCTGCTAGGCTTCTTGGGCGTGTATGGGAAGACAAAAGATACACCTGAGGCACGGGAGGACCTGCAACGCTTGCACGAAAAAGACGGCATGCCTCAAGCAGTATGAAGGTCCTGCCACTACGCTCTTATGAAAGAAGAGAAAGAAATCTTCTTTGAATGCCTGCTCGAGATGAAGGTCCCGACCGGCTTCTCGTCAAATATAAAGGGAATAATAAATATGCGAGAGAAAAGTTCCGAACCTAAAGTCTCATGACTGCCACGTGATTATGATGCAACTGCTTCCGGTTGCATTGAGGGGGCTTCTACCGGAAAACGTCCGATTAGCCATTGTGAAGCTATGTGCATTCCTCAATGCAATATCTCAGAAGGTGATCGATCCAGAAATTGTACCAACGCTAAGGAGTGATGTGGCGCAATGTCTTGTCAGTTTCGAGATGGTGTTCCCACCATCCTTCTTCAATATCATGATGCACGTCCTATTTCATCTAGTCGACGAGATTGTCATTCTGGGGCCCGTATTTCTACACAATATGTTCCCCTTTGAGAGGTTCATGGGAGTCCTAAAGAAATATGTCTGTAACCGCGCTAGGCCAGAAGGAAGCATCTCCATGGGCCATCAAACAGAGGATGTCATCGGGTTTTGTGTTGACTTCATTCCTGGCATTAAGAAGATAGGTCTCCCTAAATCGCGGTATGAGGGGAGACTGAATGGAAAAGGCATGCTTGGAAGGGACTCAATAATATGCAAGGATGGATATTCTTGGTCTCAAGCACCCTACACAGTTCTACAGAACTCTACCTTGGTGACCCCGTATGTCGATGAACACAAGAACAGTCTGCGCTCCAAACACCCGGAGCAGTGCGACGACTGGATTACATGTGAACACATCAGGACTTTTAGCAGTTGGTTGGGAACACGTCTCAGAGGTGACAGCACTATTTGTGATGGGTTGTACTTGTCGTCCAGGGGACCATCTTCGACTGTAATGATTTGGAAAGGATACGAGATAAATGGGAATACATTTTACACGATGAGGCTTTTCATAATTTTCCCCAATGTGCCTTCTGATTCCATGTCTGTTCTACGTCACTTAAAGTGTTGCTAGGATCTGCTTATCATAATCGCCGAGCTGAGCATTACCAGTGGTAATGGTAGGGGAGCAATAGTGTTGAACGAGCCCGACAGCGGCAGTTTGACTACCCATGTGTGACTCACCTACGAAGGGTCCAACATGAAGAGTGACATTGCGTTACCTGGCGATTTCAATGCACATGTCTTCGCATGTGCCTAACGGTGTTCGAATTGGTAACACTTGGTTATTTCAGATAGTTTCACGTCTAATATGAACATGTAAGCGAGTTGCAAATCCCATAAATTGTTTAATATCAAAATTTAAATGGTACGAGCCGCACTATCCCACTTGTTTTTTAGTTGCTGGTGCGAATAGTTTCTCCCGGAGCGCTCATTGAACTTAGTAAGAAAATTCCATGTCCTACATCGGACAAAGTGGTGTTTCCTATGGAACAGTTATTTTCTCACTCGTCCATATAAATGGTATAAGCCACACTATCACGAATTTCTTTTGTAGACTTCACTTTCTCCGTCTCCAGCATCAATATGTGAAAGTTTTAATCTATAAAATATTTTTTACTAAGTAGCCATTAATCCATACCACTAAAAAAATCGTACTAACCAACCAATCATACAAAATTTTCACTACGTGCCATCAACATAAATCACTACATGGTTGCACCATCAAATCAGCATACAATTTAGTAAACAAGTAAGCATAGAATTGTTTTACAGTGCTAAATAGAGATCAAAAGCTAAATAAAGATAAGGGGGAGACAGAGAGAGGATGAGATAGAGTGGGTCACAGAAGAAGGGGACGAGAGGTGTTCACCAGCACCGGCGAGGCTGACTCGGGCGAAGAAGACGCCTCCTTCATGGCCGATGGGACAGGGTAGTTGGCAAGCGGGTGACGGGGATGTCGGCGGAGGAGACCAGGCTACCAGCGTGGAGCTGACGGTGATGGCAGCGGACATGACATGGTGGCGGCGTAGGGGACCTGCCGTCGGTGGATCTGATGGCTTCGGGTCATGGCAGCCGGCTGGCGGCGCGAATGCTAACTCGGGTCAAACAGTTATGGGTGGGGACGAACGAGAGTGGGAAAAAAAGCGAGTCATCTTGTTGGGTTCGTTTGTTTGGTCTCGCTCGCTATGGCACGAGTGGCATTTCGGTCATAAATACGATGTCCAATAGGGGTAGTCATTAAAAATGAATCGTTTACTACGGGCCGGCGAGAATTGCCAAAAACACAAACTTTTAATGATTCTAAAATGCACTGCATTTCTTGAACGATTATAGGTGATTCCTGGCGCAGAAACGTGTTATTTAACAGTTTTGATTCCCCAGACCATGATTCTCTGCAATTGGGTCAAAAGAACTCCCCCCTAGTATCTTGAGTCTGCGAGCGACGGTCAAAATTTGGCTATTCCAGTTCCGGTCGTGATTTATAGGTGGAGTCGCGAGCCGCTGATGAACTTTGCAGCTATGCTCTTGGTGCTGATTTCCAAGCCCTTGTAGTACACGCTCAGATGCATGTTTGGACACACACAGACGCACGGTTGCCGATTTCCTCCCACCGCATGTCAATCAACATCATGTCAATGCCGAGCGCCAAGGTATAACATATTAACATTCCTTATTCCATATAAATACATTGCCAATTAAGTAATATACCATCGTATACGATACATAGCTTGCACTTTTCAACCTTTGCTTTAGTTGTATGGCCATGGCTGGTTGCCTCATTTTGTTGGCATATATTATTTTTTCCTTAAGCATCATCCCCACCCCGACCGGTTGACCAGCCTTCCACTGCCGACCAAAACGTCATCCGCCGCCACCCGAGATGATGATATCCTTGGCCGAGTCCTTGAGTTGGATGTATCCATTAACGTGTCGCACCAACGCCTATAATGGAAAAGGAGGGTCCCTTAGGTCTCTATTATAAGCAACCAGGTAACAACAAAGTTTATAGAGAGGGAAGTAAAGCCCATTACTATTTTCACACACAGACAAAAGCTTCGTTGCCATTAACTAAGGAAATCCTCAACGGCAGCATGTTGTATGTGTTTGTTAACCAGTGACGCAAAAGATAAAGGTAGATACATGTTGAACATTTTTTATTTGAATACAGGTTGAACATTTGTCAAATGCACATTGAACATTTACTGTACATGTGCTAAACAATTTTAGATAAACTTGAACATTTTCCAAATACACATTAAACATTTTTCTGAATGCATGTTGAACATTTGTTCCTAATGCACATTAAAAAGATTTAAAACACATGGTGGATTTTTTATTATCACATATTAAACATTTTTCATAAATGGCATTAACATTTTTGAAATCGTGAGGGCAATTGTTAAGTGTTAGAACACTTATATATAATCTCACAAACATTTTTTGAATGGTCCAAAATTTTCTTATAATTACGTTAATATCTTTAATAATGTATAAACATTTTCTAAAATGTCACCAACATATTTTTGTAACACGTGAATATTTCTAAATGTGATGAATGATTTTTGAATGATATGAATTATGAATAATTTTACCAACTACGTTAACAATATTTTTCATTTTTATGTATTTTGAAAAAATAGACACAAACAATGTTTTTAAACCTGTGAACATTTTTAAAATGTCATGAAGATTGTTTTGAATGGTAAGAACATTTTTTAGAAGTTGTATGAACAAAGTTTTCACACAGCATGAGCATTTTTTATATTTATTTTTTGTATGATTAAGCTTTTCATAATGTGCCCCAATGTGCCCTCTGATTCCATGTATTTTCGAAAACACTTAAAGTGTTGGTAGGATATGCTGATCATAATAACCGAGTCGAGCATTATCGATGGTAATGGTAGGGGGACATTAGTGTTGAACGAGCCTGACAGGGCCTTTTGACTACCCATGTGTGAATCACCTACGAAGTGTCCAACGTGAAGAGTGACATTGAGCTACCTGGTGATGTCATTTCCCATTTCTTCACATGTGCCTAACGGTGTTCGAATTGGTAACACTTGATTATTTCAGACAGTTTCACGTCTAATATGAACATGAAAGTGAGTTGTAAATCCCATAAAGTGTTTAATATGAGATTTAAATTGGTATGAGCCACACTAGCCCACTTGTTTTTTAGTTGCTAGTGCGAATAGTTTCTCTCGGACCGCTCATTGCACTTAGTAAGAAAATTGCCAGTCCTACATTGGACAAAGTGGTGTTTCCTATGGAGCGGCTTTTCTCGCACCTCCTCTACACGCCCATCCATATAAATGGTATGAGCCACACTACCCCCAATTTCTTTCGAAGGCTTCACTTTCTCCATCTACATCATCCACATGTGAAAGTTGTAATCTATACAAACTTTTTTACTAAGCAGTCATCAATCCATACCACTACACAATCCATACTAAGCAACCAATCAAACAAAATTTTCACTACATGCCATCAACATCAACCACTAGCTAGATGTTTGCACCATCCAAATCAACATACAATTTAGCAAACAAGTAAGCATACAATTTTTTAACAGTGCTAAACAGAGAACAAAAGAGAAATAAATATAGGAGAGGGAGTGAGGATGCGACAGAGAGGGGCATAGAGGAGCAGGCATAGAGGTAGCGGACGAGAGGAGTTCACCTGCAACGGTGAGGCTGGCTCGGGAGAAGACGCTGCCTCTTGCAGTACAGGTGGGACGGGGCGGCGTGCGCGGAGGTGATGGGGATGGAGGCTGAGGAGGGGGTGATGCTGGGCGCCGAGGTGACGAGGAAGGTGGCGGATAGGACGAGGTGGCAGCGCAAGGGACCTGCTATTAGCGGACCTTATGGCGTCGGGTCAGGGCAACCGGCAGGCGGCGTGAACCCTAACTAGGGTTGAGTTCTTGTGGGTGAGGACGAATGAGAATGGGGAAAGAATGGGAGTCTTCTCGCTGGATTCTTTCATTTTTGGCCCCGCCTGCTCTGGCCCGAGTGGCATTTCGGTCGTAAAGACGATGTCTTATAGGGATAGTAATAAAAAACAAATCATTTTCTTTTGAGGGGCCGTCAAGTATCTCCAGAAACGCTAACTTTTGCTGATTCTAAAATGCGTTGCCATTTTGGAATGTTTCTATGCGATTCTTGGCGCGGAAACGAGTTCTTTTGCGGATTTGATTCCCCAAACCGTGATTCCCTAGAACTCCCCCCTAGTATCTTGAGTATGTGAGCGCCAGTCCAAATTTCGGTATTCCTCTCATCGGCTAGCACTGATCATGACTTATAGGTGGAGTCATGCGGTGCCGATGAACTCTACAGCTATGCTCTTGAGGCTGATCTCTAATGCTTCTAGCACACTATCAGATGCATGTTTGGACACGCGCAAATGCAGGGCTCACCCTTTTCCTCCCACCGCATGTCAATCAATAAAGTGTCATTGCCGAGCGACAAGGTATACAACATTAACTTCCCTATTCCTTATACATATATTGCCAATTAAAAAAATTTAGCATCGCATACGATACATAGCTTGCACTTTTGAACCTTTGCTTTAATTTTATGGGCATGCCTGGTTGCCTTGTTTTGTTGGTATCTATTAATTTTCCTTATGCGTCATCCTCATCCCGACCGGTTGACCAGCCCTCCACCACCGACCAAAACGTCATCCGCCGCCAACCGTGATGATGATATACTTAGACCGGTCCCTGAGTTGGATGTATCCATCAACGTGATGCACCAACGCCTCTAATGAAACAGGAGGGTCCCTTAGGTCTCTATTATCAGAAACCAGGTGGCTACAAAGTTTTTAGAGAGAGAAGTAAAGCCCGTTACTATTTTCACACGCGCACAGAAGCGTCTTTGCCAGTCAACTGAGGAAATTCCCAATGGCAGTAGGTTGTATGTGTTTGTTAACCATTGACACAGAAGATAAACGTAGATACATGTTGAAAACTTTTCAGATACATGCTAAACATTTTTTGTTTGAATACATGTTGAACATTTATCGAATGCACATTGAACATTTTCTATACACGTGCTAAACAATTTCAGATAAACTTTAACATTTTCCAAATACACGTTAAGCATTTTTTTAAATACATGTTAAACATTTGTTCCTAATGCACATTTAAAAATTTAAAACACATGGCGATTTTTATTATCGCATATAAAACATTTTTCATAAATGGCATTAACATTTTTTAATCGTGAGGATAATTGTTAAGTGTTAGAACACTTTTATAAAATCTCACAAACATTTTTTCAAATGGTTCAACATTTTCTTAAATTACATTAATGTATTTAATATTGTATATTCATGTTCTAAAATGTCACGAACATATTTTTGTAACATGTGAATATATTTTAAATGTGATGAATGATTTTTTTGAATGATATGAATAATTTCACTAACTACGTTTACAATATTTTCCATTTTTCTCTATTATTTTAAAAAAATCACAAACAATGTTTTTGAACCTGTGAACATTTTTAAAATGTCATGAACATTGCTCTGAATGGTACGAACATTCTTTAGAAGTTGTATGAACAAGGTTTTCACATTGCATGAGCATTTTTTTAATTTCTTTTTTGCACGATGAACCTTTTCATAATTTACACCAATGTGCCCTCTGATTCCATGTCTGTTCCACTACACTTAAAGTGTTGGTAGGATCTGCTGATCCTAATCACCGAGACGAGCATTATCGATGGTAATGGTAGGGGAACAATAGTGTTGAACGAGCCCGACACGGGCAGTTTGACTACCCATGTGTGACTCACCCATGAAGTGTCCAAGATGAAGAGTGATATTGCGCTACCTGGCGATGTCAGTGCCCTGTCTTATCGCATGTGCCGCCTAACGATGCTCAATTGGTTACACTTGGTTATTTCAGACAATTTCATCTAATATGAACACGAAGGCGAGTTGCAAATCTCATAGTCTTTAATACCACAATTAAATGGTATGAGTCGTACTATTCCACTTGTTTAGTAAGAAAATTAGCTTGTGCTACATGGGACAAAGTGGTGTTTCCTGTGGAGCGGTTATTTGCAGGCACCTCCTCTATGCGCACATCCATATAAATGGTATGAGCCGCACTATCCCAAATTTATTTCGGAGGCTTCAGTTTCTTCATCTACAACATCCATACGTCAAAGTTCTAATCTACACAATATTTTTTACTAAGCAGTCGTCAATCCATACCACTACAGAATTCATACTAAGCAATGAATCATACAAAATGTTCACTACATACCATCAACATCAATCACTACATGTTTGTCCAACATGAAGAGTGACATTGCGCTACTTGGCGATGTCAGTGCACATGTCTTCGCATCTTCCTAACGGTGTTCGAATTGGTAGCACTTGGTTATTTCAGACAGTTTCACGTATAATATGAACATGTAAGCGAGTTGCAAATCTCATAAAGTGTTTAATATCAGAATTTAAATGGTACGAGCCGCACTATCCCACTTGTTTTTTAGTTGCTGGTGCGAATAGTTTCTCCCGGAGCGCTCATTGAACTTATTAAGAAAATTCCATGTCCTACATCGGACAAAGTGGTGTTTCCTATGGAACAGTTATTTTCTCACTCGTCCATATAAATGGTATAAGCCACACTATCATGAATTTCTTTTGTAGACTTCACTTTCTCTGTCTCCAACATCAATATGTGAAAGTTTTAATCTATAAAATATTTTTTACTAAGTAGCCATTAATCCATACCACTAAAAATCGTACTAACCAATCAATCATACAAAATTTTCACTACGTGCCATCAACATAAATCACTACATGGTTGCACCATCAAATCAGCATACAATTTAGTAAACAAGTAAGCATAGAATTGTTTTACAGTGCTAAATAGTGATCAAAAGCTAAATAAAGATATGGGAGAAAGAGAGAGGATGAGATAGAGTGGGTCATAGAGGAAGGGGACGAGAGGTGTTCACCAGCACCAGCGAGGCAGACTCGGGCGAAGAAGGGTGGTTGGCAAGTAGGTGACGGGGATGTCGGCGGAGGAGACCAGGCTACCAGCACGGAGGTGACGGCGATGGCAGCGGAATGACATGGTGGCAGCGTAGGGGACCTGCCGTCGGCGGATCTGATGGCTTCGGGTCATGGCAGCCGGCTGGCGGCGCGAATGCTAACTCGGGTCAAACGGTTATGGGTGGGGATGAACGAGAGTGGGAACAAAAGCGAGTCATGTTGTTGGGTTCGTTTGTTTGCTCTCGCTCGATATGGCACGAGTGGCATTTCGGTCATAAATACGATGTCCAATAGGGGTAGTCATTAAAAATGAACCGTTTACTACAGGCCGGCGAGAGTTGCCAAAAACACAAACTTTTGATGATTCTAAAATGCACTGCGTTTCTTGAACGATTATAGGCGATTCCTGGCGTAGAAACGTGTTACTTAATAGTTTTGATTCCCAGACCATGATTCTCTGCAATCGGGTCAAAAGAACTCCCCCCTAGTATCTTGATTTTGCGAGCGACGGTCAAAATTTGGCTATTCCAGTTCCGGTCGTGATTTATAGGTGGAGTCGCGAGCCGGCGATGAACTTTGCAGCTATGCTCTTGGTGCTGATTTCCAAGCCCTTGTAGTACACGCTCAGATGCATGTTTGGCCACACACAGACGCACGGTTGCCGATTTCCTCCCACCGCATGTCAATCAACATCATGTCAATGCCGAGCGACAAGGTATAACATATTAACATTCCTTATTCCATATAAATACATTGTCAATTAAGTAATATACCATCGTATCGATACATAGCTTGCACTTTTCAACCTTTGCTTTAGTTCTATGGCCATGGCTGGTTGCCTCGTTTTGTTGGCATATATTATTTTTTCCTTAAGCATCATCTCCACCCCGACCGGTTGACCAGCCTTTCACTGCCGACCAAAACGTCATCCGCCGCCACCCGAGATGATGATATCCTTGGCCGAGTCCTTGAGTTGGATGTATCCATTAACGTGTCGCACCAACGCCTATAATGGAAAAGGAGGGTCCCTTAGGTCTCTATTATGAGCAACCAGGTAGCAACAAAGTTTATAGAGAGGGAAGTAAGGCCCATTACTATTTTCACACACAGACAAAAGCTTCTTTGCCATCAACTAAGGAAATCCTCAACGGCAGCATGTTGTACGTGTTTGTTAACCTGTGACGCAAAAGATAAAGGTAGATACATGTTGAACATTTTTTATTTGAATACAGGTTGAACATTTGTCAAATGCACATTGAACATTTACTGTACATGTGTTAAACAATTTCGGATAAACTTGAACATTTTCCAAATACACATTAAACATTTTTCTGAATGCATGTTGAACATTTGTTCCTAATGCACATTAAAAAGATTTAAAACACATGGTAGATTTTTTTATTATCACATATTAAACATTTTTCATAAATGGCATTAACATTTTTGAAATCGTGAGGGCAATTGTTAAGTGTTAGAACACTTATATATAATCACACAAACATTTTTTGAATGGTTCAACATTTTCTTATAATTACGTTAATATCTTTAATAATGTATAAACATTTTCTAAAAATGTCACCAACATATTTTTGTAACACGTGAATATTTCTAAATGTGATGAATGATTTTTGAATGATATGAATTATGAATAATTTTACCAACTATGTTAACAATATTTTTCATTTTTATGTATTTTAGAAAATAGTCACAAACAATGTTTTTAAACATGTGAACATTTTTAAAATGTCATGAAGATTGTTTTGAATGGTAGGAACATTTTTTAGAAGTTGTATGAACAAAGTTTTCACACAACATGAGCATTTTTTATATTTCTTTTTTGTATGATTAAGCTTTTCATAATTTGCCCCAATGTGCCCTCTGTTTCCATGTATTTTCCAAAACACTTAAAGTGTTTGGTAGGATATGCTGATCATAATAACTGAGTCGAGCATTATCGACGGTAATGATAGGGGGACATTAGTGTTGAACGAGCCCAACTGGGCCTTTTGACCACCCATGTGTGAATCACCTACGTAGTGTCCAACGTGAAGAGTGACATTGAGCTACCTGGCGATGTCATTTCCCATGTCTTCACATGTGTCTAACGGTGTTCGAATTGGTAACACTTGGTTATTTCAGACAGTTTCACATCTAATATGAACATGAAAGTGAGTTGTAAATCCCACAAAGTGTTTAATATGAGATTTAAATTGGTATGAGCCGCACTAGACCACTAGTTTTTTAGTTGCTAGTGCGAATAGTTTCTCTCGGACCGCTCATTGCACTTAGTAAGAAAATTGCCTGTCCTACATTGGACAAAGTGGTGTTTCCTATGGAGCAGCTTTTCTCACACCTCCTCTACACGCCCAACCATATAAATGGTACGAGCCACACTACCCCGAATTTCTTTCGAAGGCTTCACTTTCTCCATCTACATCATCCACGTGTGAAAGTTGTAATCTATACAAACTTTTTTACTAAGCAGCCATCAATCCATATCACTACACAATCCATACTAAGCAACCAATCAAACAAAATTTTCACTATATGCCATCAACATCAACCACTAGCTAGATGTTTGCACCATCCAAATCAACATACAATTTAGCAAACAAGTAAGCATACAATTTTTTAACAGTGCTAAACAGAGAACAAAAGAGACACAAATATTGGAGAGGGAGAGAGGATGAGACAGAGAGAGGCATAGAGGAGCAGACATAGAGGTAGCGGACGAGAGGAGTTCACCTGCAACGGTGAGGCTGGCTCGGGAGAAGACGCTGCCTCTTGCAGTACAGATGGGACGGGGCGGCGTGCGCGGAGGTGATGGGGATGGAGGCTGAGGAGAGGGTGCTGCTGGGCGCCGAGGTGACGAGGAAGGCGGCGGATAGGACGAGGTGGCAGCGCAAGGGACCTGCTATCAGCGGATCTTATGGCGTCGGGTCAGGGCAACTGGGAGGCGGCATGAACCCTAACTAGGGTCGAGTTCTTGTGGGTGAGGACGAATGAGAATGGGGAAAGAATGGGAGTCTTCTCGCTGGATTCTTTCATTTTGGCCCCGCCCGCTCTGGCCCGAGTGGCATTTCGGTCGTAAGGACGATGTCTTATAGGGATAGTCACCGAAAATAAATCATTTTCTTTTGAGGGGCCGTCAAGAATCTCCAGAAACGCTAACTTTTGCTGATTCTAAAATGCATTGCCATTCTGGAATGATTCTATGCGATTCTTGGCGCGGAAACGAGTTCTTTTGCGGATTTGATTCCCCAAACCGTGATTCCCTAGAACTCCCCCCTAGTATCTTGAGTATGTGAGGCCGGTCCAAATTTCGGTATTCCTCTCATCGGCTAGCTCTGATCATGATTTATAGGTGGAGTCATGCGATGCCGATGAACTCTGCAGCTATGCTCTTGAGGCTGATCCCTAGTGCTTCTAGCACACTATCAGATGCATGTTTGGACAGGCGCAAATGCAGGCTCACCCTTTTCCTCCCACCGCATGTCAATCAATAAAGTGTCATTGCCGAGCGACAAGGTATACAACATTAACTTCCCTATTCCTTATACATATATTGCCAATTAAAAAATTTAGCATCGCCTACGATACATAGCTTGCACTTTTGAACCTTTGCTTTAATTTTATGGGCATGCCTGGTTGCCTTGTTTTGTTGGTATCTATTAATTTTCCTTGTGCGTCATCCTCATCCCGACCGGTTGACCAGCCCTCCACCACCAACCAAAACGTCATCCGCCGCCACCCGAGATGATGATATCCTTAGACCGGTCCTTGAGTTGGATGTATCCATCGACGTGATGCACCAACGCCTATACTGAAACAGGAGGGTCCCTTAGGTCTCTATTATCAGAAACGAGGTAGCTACAAAGTTTTTAGAGAGAGAAGTAAAGCTCGTTACTATTTTCACACGTGCAAAGAAGCGTCTTTGCCAGTCAACTGAGGAAATTCTCAATGGCAGTAGGTTGTATATGTTTGTTAACCAGTGACGCAGAAGATAAACGTAGATACATGTTGATAACTTTTCAGATACATGCTAAACATTTTTTGTTCGAATACATGTGGAACATTTATCAAATGCACATTGAACATTTTCTATACACGTGCTAAACAATTTCAGATAAACTTGAACATTTTCCAAATACACGTTAAGCATTTTTTAAATACATGTTGAACATTTGTTTCTAATGCACATTTAAAAATTTGAAACACATGGCGATTTTTTTATTATCACATATAAAACATTTTTCATAAATGGCATTAACATTTTTTGATCGTGAGGATAACTGTTAAGTGTTAGAACACTTTTATAAAATCTCACAAACATTTTTTCAAATGGTTCAACATTTTCTTAAATTACATTAATATATTTAATATTGTATATCCATTTTCTAAAATGTCACGAACATATTTTTGTAACTCGTGAATATTTTTTAAATGTAATGAATGATTTGTTTGAATGATATGAATAATTTCACTATCTACATTTACAATATTTTCCATTTTTCTCTATTTTTTAAAAAAAATCACAAACAATGTTTTTGAACCTGTGAACATTTTTAAAATGTCATGAACATTGCTCTGAATGGTAAGAACATTTTTTAGAAGTTGTATGAACAAGGTTTTCACATTGCATGAGCATTTTTTTAATTTCCTTTTTGCACGATGAACCTTTTCATAATTTACACCAATGTGCCCTCTGATTCCATGTCTGTTCCACTCCACTTAAAGTGTTGGTAGGATCTGATGATCATAATCACCGAGACGAGCATTATCGATGGTAATGGTAGGGGAACAATAGTGTTGAACGAGCCCGACACGGTCAGTTTGACTACCCATGTGTGACTCACCCATGAAATGTCCAAGATGAAGACTGACGCTACCTTGCGATGTCAGTGCCCCTGTCTTATCGCATGTGCCGCCTAACGATGTTCAATTGGTTACACTTGGTTATTTCAGACAATTTCATCTAATATGAACACGAAGGCGAGTTGCAAATCTCAGTCTTTAATATCCCAATTAGATGGTATGAGTCGTACTATCCCACTTGTTTTTAATTGCTGGTGCGAATACGTTCTCCCGGACTGCTCATTGAACTTAGTAAGAAAATTAGCTTGTCCTACAAGGGACAAAGTGGTGTTTCCTGTGGAGCGGTTATTTGCTGGCACCTCCTCTATGCGCACATCCATATAAATGGTATGAGCCGCACTATCCCAAATTTATTTCGGAGGCTTGAGTTTCTTCATCTACAACATCCATATGTCAAAGTTCTAATCTATACAATATTTTTTACTAAGCAGTCGTCAATCCATACCACTACAGAATTCATACTAAGCAATGAATCATACAAAATGTTCACAACATACCATCAACATCAATCACTACATGTTTGTCCAACATGAAGAGTGACATTGCGCTACCTGGCGATGACAGTGCACATGTCTTCGCATGTGCCTAACGGTGTTCGAATTGGTAACACTTGGTTATTTCAGACAGTTTCACGTTTAATATGAACATGTAAGCGAGTTGCAAATCTCATAGAGTGTTTAATATCAGAATTTAAATGGTACGAGCCGCACTATCCCACTTGTTTTTTAGTTGCTGGTGCGAATAGTTTCTCCCGGAGCGCTCATTGAACTTATTAAGAAAATTCCATGTCCTACATCGGACAAAGTGGTGTTTCCTATGGAACAGTTATTTTCTTGCTCGTCCATATAAATGGTATAAGCCACACTATCATGAATTTCTTTTGTAGACTTCACTTTCTCCGTCTCCAGCATCAATATGTGAAAGTTTTAATCTATAAAATATTTTTTACTAAGTAGCCATTAATCCATACCACTAAAAAAATCGTAATAACCAATCAATCATACAAAATTTTCACTACATGCCATCAACATAAATCACTACATGGTTGCACCATCAAATCAGCATACAATTTAGTAAACAAGTAAGCATAGAATTGTTTTACAGTGCTAAATAGAGATCAAAAGCTAAATAAAGATATGGGGGAGACAGAGAGAAGATGAGATAGAGTGGGTCATAGAGAAAGGGGACGAGAGGTGTTCACCAGCACCGGCGAGGCTGACTCGGGCGAAGAAGACGCCTCCTGCATGGCCGATGGGACAGGGTGGTTGGCAAGCAGGTGACGGGGATGTCGGCGGAGGAGACCAGGCTACCAGCGCGGAGGTGACGGTGATGGCAGCGGACATGACATGGTGGCGGCGTAGGGGACCTGCCGTCGACGGATCTGATGGCTTCGGGTCATGGAAGCCGGCTGGCGGCGCGAATGCTAACTCGGGTCAAATGGTTATGGGTGGGGACGAACGAGAGTGGGAACAAAAGCGAGTCATGTTGTTGGGTTTGTTTGTTTGGTCTCGCTCTCTATGGCACGAGTGGCATTTCGGTCATAAATACAATGTCCAATAGGGGTAGTCATTAAAAATGAATCGTTTACTACGGGCCGGCGAGAGTTGCCAAAAACACAAACTTTTAATGATTCTAAAATGCACTGCGTTTCTTGAACGATTATAGGCGATTCCTGGCGCAGAAACGTGTTATTTAACAGTTTTGATTCCCCAGACCATGATTCTCTGCAATCGGGTCAAAAGAACTCCCCCCTAGTATCTTGAGTTTGCGAGCGACGGTCAAAATTTGGCTATTCCAGTTCCGATCGTGATTTATAGGTGGAGTCGCGATCCGCCGATGAACTTTGCGGCTATGCTCTTGGTGCTGATTTCTAAGCCCTTGTAGTACACGCTCAGATGCATGTTTGGCCACGCACAGACGCACGGTTGCTGATTTCCTCCCACCGCATGTCAATCAACATCATGTCAATGCCGAGCGACAAGGTATAACATATTAACATTCCCTATTCCATATAAATACATTACCAATTAAGTAATATACCATCGTATACGATACATAGCTTGCACTTTTCAACCTTTGCTTTAGTTCTATGGCCATGGCTGCCTCGTTTTGTTGGCATATATTATTTTTTCCTTAAGTGTCATCCCCACCCCGACCGGTTGACCAGCCTTCCACTGCCGACCAAAACGTCATCCGCCGCCACCCGAGATGATGATATCCTTGGCTGAGTCCTTGAGTTGGATGTATCCATTAACGTGTTGCACCAACGCCTATAATGGAAAAGGAGGGTCTCTTAGGTCTCTATTATGAGCAACCAGGTAGCAACAAAGTTTATAGAGAGGGAAGTAAAGCCCATTACTATTTTCACACACAGACAAAAGCTTCTTTGCCATCAACTAAGGAAATCCTCAACGGCAGCATGTTGTATGTGTTTGTTAACCAGTGACGCAAAAGATAAAGGTAGATACATGTTGAACATTTTTTATTTTAATACAGGTTGAACATTTGTCAAATGCACATTGAACGTTTACTGTACATGTGATAAACAATTTCAGATAAACTTGAACATTTTCCAAATACACATTAAACATTTTTCTGAATGCATGTTGGACATTTGTTCCTAATGCACATTAAAAAGATTTAAAACACATGGTGGATTTTTTTATTATCACATATTAAACATTTTTCATAAATGGCATTAACATTTTTGAAATCGTGAGGGCAATTGTTAAGTGTTAGAACACTTATATATAATCTCACAAACATTTTTTGAATGGTCAACATTTTCTTATAATTATGTTAATATCTTTAATAATGTATAAACATTTTCTAAAAATGTCACCAACATATTTTTGTAACACGTGAATATTTTTAAATGTATGAATGATTTTTGAATGATATGAATTATGAATAATTTTACCAACTACGTTAACAATATTTTTCATTTTTATGTATTTTGAAAAAATAGTCACAAACAATGTTTTTCAACATGTGAACATTTTTAAAATGGCATGAAGATTGTTTTGAATGGTAAGAACATTTTTTAGAAGTTGTATGAACAAAGTTTTCACACAGCATGAGCATTTTTTATATATCTTTTTTGTATGATTAAGCTTTTCATAATTTGCCCCAATGTGCCCTCTGATTCCATGTATTTTCGAAAACACTTAAAGTGTTGGTAGGATATGCTGATCATAATAATCGAGTCGAGCATTATCGATGGTAATGGTAGGGGGACATTAGTGTTGAACGAGCCCGATAGGGCCTTTTGACTACCCATGTGTGAATCACCTACGAAGGTCCAACGTGAAGAGTGACATTGAGCTACCTGGCGATGTCATTTCCCATGTCTTCACATGTCCCTAACGGTGTTCGAATTGGTAACACTTGGTTATTTCAGACAGTTTCACGTCTAATATGAACATGAAAGTGAGTTGTAAATCCCATAAAGTGTTTAATATGAGATTTAAATTGGTATGAGCCGCACTAGCCCACTTGTTTTTTAGTTGCTAGTGCGAATAGTTTCTCTCGGACCGCTCATTGCACTTAGTAAGAAAATTGCCAGTCCTACATTGGACAAAGTGGTGTTTCCTATGGAGCGGCTTTTCTCGCACCTCCTCTACACGCCCATCCATATAAATGGTATGAGCCACACTGCCCCCAATTTCTTTCGAAGGCTTCACTTTCTCCATCTACATCATCCACATGTGAAAGTTGTAATCTATAGAAACTTTTTTACTAAGCAGTCATCAATCTATACCACTACACAATCCATACTAAGCAACCAATCAAACAAAATTTTCACTGCATGCCATCAACATCAACCACTAGCTAGATGTTTGCACCATCCAAATCAACATACAATTTAGCAAACAAGTAAGCATACAATTTTTTAACAGTGCTAAACAGAGAACAAAAGAGAAACAAATATAGGAGAGGGAGAGAGGATGAGACAGAGAGGGGCATAGAGGAGAAGACATAGAGGTAGCGGACGAGAGGAGTTCACCTGCAACGGTGAGGCTGGCTCGGGAGAAGACGCTGCCTCTTGCAGTACAAATGGGACGGGGCGGCGTGCGCGGAGGTGATGGGGATGGAGGCTGAGGAGAGGGTGCTACTGGGCGCCGAGGTGACGAGGAAGGCGGCGGATAGGACGAGGTGGCAGCGCAAGGGACCTGCTATCAGCGGACCTTATGGCGTCGGGTCAGGGCAACCGGCAGGCGGCGTGAATCCTAACTAGGGTTGAGTTCTTGTGGGGGCGTCAAGAATCTCCAGAAACGCTAAGTTTTGCTGATTCTAAAATGCATTGCCATTCTGGAATGATTCTATGCGATTCTTGGCGCGGAAACGAGTTCTTTTGCGGATTTGATTCCCCAAACTGTGATTCCCTAGAACTCCCCCCTAGTATCTTGAGTATGTGAGCGCCAGTCCAAATTTTGGTATTCTTCTCATCGGCTAGCTCTGATAATGACTTATAGGTGGAGTCATGCGATGCCGATGAACTCTGCAGCTATGCTCTTGAGGCTGATCTCTAGTGCTTCTAGCACACTATCAGATGCATGTTTGGACACGCGCAAATGCAGGGCTCGCCCTTTTCCTCCCAACGCACGTCAATCAATAAAGTGTCATTGCCGAGCGACAAGGTATACAACATTAACTTCCCTATTCCTTATACATATATTGCCAATTAAAAAATTTAGCATCGCATACGATACATAGCTTGCACTTTTGAACCTTTGCTTTAATTTTATGGGCATGCCTGGTTGCCTTGTTTTGTTGGTATCTATTAATTTTCCTTATCGTCATCCTCATCCCGACGGTTGACCAGTCGTATGGTCATGCGCATAATGAGTTGGATCAAGATCTAGCAGCCGAGTCATGATCATGTTAGGATCATGACTGAGCTTGGTTGCATAGTTAGTGGCACAGTGCATTCTCAACTGGTTAATCCGAATGACGTTACATCATATATCATGTCGACATATACTTCTGGTATGTGTTATTTAGCTATCAGCATTAGTTACTCATATCGTCAGAGACGTGAGTTGCAGTCTAGCAGCTCAGTATCGCGATTAGTAAGTCGTACATATAACTAGATTTACAGCATCCAGAAGACGACGAGTGATGAAGTAGAACCTAGATTAATATGTGCATTATTGAGACAATAATATCAATTAAATGTCATTTACAATGTATTACATATTTAGCTAATGTAAGTGAATGATTTATTGCAATTTTAAATGTAATGTAAATTATCAATACATATGTACGATGATTAGATTGTATCAATCATTATTATGTCTATGTCATACGTATAAAGTATATTAGTTATCAATTGTTATCATAAATTATGATACTTCATGTATATTTGTAAGTTGAGTATATGTCATTTTAGCATTAATTGTAATGATACTTAAGCTTATGTATACGATATGTACTTGAAATAGATTAATTAGTTAGATTTATGGCTATTGCCATGATAGATCACAGTTCAGTTACATGAATGTACAGGTATACAATTTACATGATTATTATACATTCATTATTCAATCAGTTATGTTATACATTCTATCAGTATATATTGCATAATAGTACAAAATGATCAGAAGTAGCTATAGTATGTAGCAACGAGATTGCAATTACATACTATGCACATAACAATGCAATCCATCATACTAATCATACTTGATGTATATAACATGCATCAGCTTATTCATGCAACATAAGATGCTAGTACATGCATATGAGTTGACAACCATGAGCATAGCTTTGCATATATAGTCTGAAGTAGTCGTGATGTCAAGACAGTCATGCAATCGACATGACAGTGATACGTGATCAAGTACATTGCATGTACGATATTGAGATTCGTATTGATAAGGTGCATCAATATATCATTGAGATCAGGTTATCTTAAGTCAATCATTATACGTATGCTTTGCATTAGCCTATGCTAATATGACGTATATCATGACTAATGACTACTACTACTGACATCTGAATTTATAATATCATGTCAGTCTAGTCAGCTTATGAGTTCAAGTTCAGTAACTTTAGACTTGGAAATTACTGACCTATACTTGAGACATGTTACTTATATCATCAAATGTTCCATACTGAATTCAATCATATCTAATTTATACTATAATGTTTCATCAATATCTATTAAGATCATTTGTAGCATAATTTAGTGAGATTATACATATTATCACATTATATGATATGAACTTATAATATTAACATTATTTAATGTAATCATTTAATATTATTAATATAAATTTTTAAACTAATTTTTATGATTAATTAATGAACCTTAATAAGTTAAATGCATTACATTATATGAAATGATCGTTTTAACTTATCTTATAGTCTGGATAAAGCTAGTCTGCAGTCATATGCATGAATGAGCAATTTCGACTGAATTTGTCGTAGCTTTCTGGTATGCACTGATCTTGAATACATGTCTTAGACTGTACATGTAGTCTATACCATTGAGTATATAGTCTAGGTGAATCGTTTATTGACCTACCATAGTATACTGATGATATGACTTAATTCCATAGGCTACTAAAATATCACTAATAGAAATCAAATTTAATGAAACATCTTAACATCAGTTTAAGATCATTTATTAATATAAATTTAAATTTTTAATAATTTAATTGACATCTTAAATAATAAATTTAACGAATTTAATAATTTTCAACATTGAACAATATTCATTAATTTGAAAGTAACTTTATTATTTTTAACACTAACATTTTATCATGAAATTTTCAAATCTGAAATTTGTGTAAAATTTTCAACATCACAAGTTATTTTATGCTAACATTTTCTACTATTAATTAATCCACAAGCTATATTTGAACATTAATTTTACTGCATATTAACTAATAGATGTTAAGTATATAAATAAAATCTTAACATTTTAAAATAAACTTTAATAATACAAACTTTTAACTTATAATTTCTGAAAATCTAGTGTGTTTAAATTTAAATTTTACAAGTGACATTATCAAGGTAAATTTAAAGACAAAAATTAGATGTGAGATTTATGTCACAACATATATTTATCAAAAAAAAAAGTTTATCAAATAATTATTAAAACTGATCACAGTTGTAAGATGAGTATTCTATGAGCGTTAACCTTTGAAACTCCTGCAAGTTGAAGTGAAGAAATAAGTACCTAGTTATATCCAATTTTTAATGCCAACGGTGATCATGTACATTTTAAATCACCATTTTTTGAAGAAAAATGAACCAGAAATTTTCAATTAATTTCATAATATAGCCAATAAAATTTTCATTACGTAATTTATAGTCTTCAATATTTAACAAAATTTTTAAAATATAAATGTTTACACAACGATTTTATATCAAAATGCTATCATTATCCACTTTATATATTTAGATAATTAACTTATAAAGACCAAAGTACTATCCAGTGTATTACAAAAATTGATCAGACAATATCAACAACGAGTATATCCATCATAAACATTACATGACTAATATGAAGCCTATCAACACATGAATTAACCAATAAGAATGTTATACTCCAACATCAAAGATAATTGCAAGAGGAGTTATAAGTTGCACATTATTTCAAAGTTCAAAAAGGTAAACCAGAAAAGTTTATGCGAAGATTAATGAGTTTGGCAGGCTCCTGTTTGATTGTGAGTTACATTCTACGCGCTGCGAAAGCAGTCCTAGATGTCAACAATCCTGGGTTAGATGAACGTGGCGTGCTATTGATGCTACCTAATGTCAATTATGAAAGTTCATCCAGGTAATGTTTTAACTTTCCAAGTGCTAATCTACAGATTTTAGAATGAGAGAGAGAGGCATAGAGGAGCAGACATAGAGGTAGCGGACGAGAGGAGTTCACCTGCAACGGTGAGGCTGGCTCGGGAGAAGACGCTGCCTCTTGCAGTACAGATGGGACGGGGCGGCGTGTGCGGAGGTGGTGGGGATGGAGGCTGAGGAGAGGGTGCTGCTGGGGCCGAGGTGACAAGGAAGGCGGCGGATTGGACGAGGTGGCAGCGCAAGGGACCTGCTATCAACGGATCTTATGGCGTCGGGTCAGGGCAACCGGCAGGCGGCATGAACCCTAACTAGGGTCGAGTTCTTGTGGGTGAGGACGAATGAGAATGGGGAAAGAATGGGAGTCTTATCGCTGTATTCTTTCATTTTGGCCCCGCCCGCTCTGGCCCGAGTGGAATTTCGGTCGTAAGGACGATGTCTTATAGGGATAGTCACCGAAAAAAAATCATTTTCTTTTGAGGGGCCGTCAAGAATCTCCAGAAACGCTAACTTTTGCTTATCTAAAATGCATTGCCATTCTGGAATGATTCTATGCGATTCTTGGCGCGGAAACGAGTTCTTTTGCGGATTTGATTCCCCAAACCGTAATTCCCTAGAACTCGCCCCCTAGTATCTTGAGTATGTGAGCGCCAGTCCAAATTTCGGTATTCCTCTCATCGGCTAGCTCTGATCATGATTTATAGGTGGAGTCATGCGATGCCGAGGAATTCTGCAGCTATGCTCTTGAGGCTGATCTCTAGTGCTTCTAGCACACTATCAGATGCATGTTTGGACACACGCAAATGCAGGCTCACCCTTTTCCTCCCACCGCATGTCAATCAGTAAAGTGTCACCCTTTTCCATCTTCAACTTTAATGACTAACAAGATCCAGTGGTAACTGCATTCGCATACGTCTACAAGTCTTAATTAAGCGGGCATGTGCATAACACTCATCAACTACCCTAAACCCTATACACTTAATTATTAACATATACCTAGCTAGTAAGCAAAAACAGAATTTATAGTACAAGACAATGTGACTCACAGGAAGTTGTAAGGAAGTAGTACATCTTCATTGGTATTGAGGCGCTTCAAGAACTCTAGCATGTTTTTATCTACATCAGCTCGATACAATTCCAATTTCCATGTGTCTTCACTAATGGTATTTGGGTCAATGAACCCAATGCCATAGCGTCCAGCTTTTTTATTTCACACATCTTCATCCTGCATAATACCACAGAAAAGAATATAGTGAGGATAATTACAGGTAATGATTGATCAATGAGCACTAAAACTAGCTTGAGACTTAAATTACAGAAAGAAATCACTTACAGACAATAGCAAATGACGAGAGATTTGTCGAGTGCTTCTTGATTGAATAACTGAAATAGTTCTGTATACTCAACGTACAGAGCTAGCGCAAGGAATTAATGGTCTGCATTGACTTTCACCATGAGGGACACTCGATTGGAACTCTTGGTAATTTTCATGTACCATTCATGCAATTCATACATTCTCGTTGGGAGGTTCTTGACCTCCTCAGGCTTGACCAAAGGTTCGCCGCGGACATATTTCCGTTTTATGTCCTCCTCTCTAAGCGGAGACATGGGCTCAATCTCGAGGAGTTGTCCAACAATGATACCGAGCTCTTTAGCCTGCCTTCTATGCTCGTCGGTTATTACCAGCTGATCGGCGCCGGTACCCGCATGTGTTGGTACAATGAGCGGGGGGTCGATTGCACCGCCTGTTCTCCCAGCTGGGGAACGGGTTTCCCGCTTTTTTTGGCAGCTGCTTGGCTCGAGCTCGAGCTCGACTCTTTCTTTTGTTGTGCTCGATGGGCCTTCTTGATTTGGTGCTCATAGTCTGAGTCAACAGGCTTGGGAGCTAGTGCTTTAACCATACGAATAAGGTGGTCAATCTTATCCTCGGGCACTTTCTCCCTTGGCGGCGGTGGTGGTTTCGGTCCAAAATGGGCGTCCACTTGGGCCTTCACTATGGCTTTGTTTTGCTCCTCAGCCATGTCGTAAGGCCTCTGCGAAAGAGGCGCGAAGCTTGGACCATATTGAAATCGCTTGCCTCTGCCTGTACCTCTTGTACTACCTCAACTTGTACCGCTATGCACCATAGCTGCGGCGGCTCTCTTCCACGATTGCTGAGGCAGCGGAGATGGCTGACGTGGCTGAGTTGGAGCAGGAGGAGTGTCCTGACGCGATGTCGGACTTGGAGGAGGAGTGACCTGACGCGTTGGCGGACTTGAAGCAGGAGGGGTGGCCTGACGCTGTGCTGGACTTGGAGGAGGAGGAGTGGCCTGACGCATTGGTGGACTTGAAGGAGCTAGACTCTGCTGAGGTGGTGGCTGATGACTTGGAGGAGCGGGAGTCTGCTGACGCGGTGGCGGACTTCGAGGAGGATCGGCTGACGCGGTGTCGGTGGCCTTCAAAAGATGATGCAATCCTTTCTCCATAGGATGATACGATGTATGGCCTCTCCCAGGGTGTGCTCCTCATCACCTCCAGGAATGTCAAGCTCTAGCCCCGAATATTGGTCCACCACCTCATCAACCACGACACGAGCATAGCCAGCTGGAATCGGGTTGCAGTGGAAGGTTGCTTCGGGGGGATTTGTATAAGCAACGGCGTCCGCCACCTTCATGGATATGTTCTTCATTTTGAAGTGTAGCTCATAGTTAGTGTTCTCCATGATGTCATCCATAGGGTATCTATCCAGCAGCGCGTCGCCCGGGGCGGAACCCACGCTGCTTCTCGGCATGGATGGGACGGTGCTATCCAATGCTGGATCATCCGCTGGCTGCTGCCGCTGCTGAGACCCCCTTTCCTGGCTAAGTGAGTCGATCTGCTGCTGCTGCATCTGGAATTTGAGTGCCAACTCCACGTGCGCTGATTCTAGGCCTTGAAGGCGTTCTGCTTCTTGCTTCATCTTCTCCTCCTCCATCTTCCTTCTCGCACGGCTTCTGTAGTCAGCGTTCCAGTCCAAAAAGCCCTCATACCACGAAACAACGCCCTTGCCTCGTGTTCTTCCCGGGTGTTCAGGATTTCCCAGGGCGCGCATAAGCTCATCGTTCTCTCTGTTGGGCGTGAACACCCCCGTTCGAGCATCTTCTATTGCTTCAAGTAACTTATCTTCGGCTCCTTTAAGACATGCCTTCTTCGAAACCTGGCCTTTCTTCGGGTCCAATGCCCCCCCATGCGCATAGAACCAAGTTCTGCACCTGGGGGGCAGCTCAATGTAACTGGAGTGACCTCTGCAGCCAGTATCTCTTGCTCAGACTTATCACACTTAGGCATTGCCACCGCGTAGCCACCTGGCCCCAGCCTATGGAACTACTCATTTTTTGCGGCATTGGCCTTGTTTTTTCTCGACCGTTCCTTAGATAATTTTGATTCCTTGAATTTCACGAAAGCGGGCCAATGATCTCTTTGCTTCTCCAGATTTCCCTTGAATTCTGGAGTCTTCCTTCCTCCTGCGACGTAGTTGGTCCATATAGTTTTCTTGTGGTTGTTGAATGTAATTGCCATCTTCCTAAGAGCAGCGTCCTTGACTTTCTGCACATCTACATCTATGAAATGATCTGGTAGGGTGAAATGTTCCATGAGAGATTCCCAAAGCAGAGATTTTGCTCTGTCGTCGACAGAAGTAAGATCTGGACGTTTCTTTGCTGGCTCTTTCCATTCTTGAAGGGAGATTGGGATTTGGTCCTTCACAAGAACTCAGCACTGATGAACGAACTTGTTCGCAATGTTCTTAGGCGCGACTGGTTCGCCATTAGTTTTGATCGCATTGATGTTGTACTTTACGCCCTCCTTCAACTTTTTGGCCAGGCCTCGCACAGTCCTGCTGCCTGTAGAAGATTTGCTCGATCCGGAGGGCTGAAAGAAGAAATATCGATTCGTTAATATATCTTCAAATCATTTAAAACATGTGATGGTCACCAGATGCCTTCTTATATAAATATACCTCGCCGGTCTCTGTTATTTCAAGATTAACATTTTCTTCGTCATCATAATCATAGTTCATGACTTCATCAATTAGTTCGTCATGATCGAATATCATATCACCCTCCCCGGTATTGTTCAGATATTGGGAGCCATCATCTGCTTCATTCTGATCATCTGGCCCGCGAGGGGAGCGTATGATCTCAGGGCTTCTCCTTCTCTGCCGGTATTGTCCACCATAGCTTTTATTTAACTAATCCATAAGAAATATAAAACAATTTAGTATTCAAATTACAATGCATGCATGCAATCAATAAGGAAAAACTGAATCATAGTACATAATATGCATCATCGAATATAATCTCGAATACATCGTCTGGAATAATATATATAATCTCGAATACAACGTCTCGAATAATATATATAATCTCGAATACATTGTCTCGAATATTATATATCGAATACATCACTATCTAGCTAGCTAATAAAGATCGAATGCTACAGAATAATCTAGGCCATTCGCGGTTCCTGAGGCGCGGGCGGTGGACACCCAAAGAGAAGGAACCATCACAGGATCATAGCTCCGGTCATCTCCCCAAAGAACCTGCCAGGTATTGGAGAACCTGACGTACATAGCAGCCATGTAGCGACGGACGTGCTCGTCCTCCTCCCTGACACGGCGACGTTCCACCTTCGGCGAGGCCGGCTCCCTCCGCACTGAAAGTGGCCCATGCGAACGCCACCAAATGAGCTCAGGATTGACGACGGGACCCAGGGCCGGGTTCCTCCTGTGGCGAGCCCTAAAGGTAGCACCTCCGGTGCCAGCCAGTGAGCCTAGTCCGGACATGGGTCCTTTGAAGTAGGGCGTCGTTGCTTAGCAGGTCGACGGCGGCGAGGATCGGGCGGGCATCGTCGAGAACAAATACTATATGCATAAAAGTAACATTTTTAAATGATTGGTTTGTGGTTTCTTATATACAAATTTAAAAATGATATCGTTGCATATGTCAAAATTCTATATGCAAATTCTAAATTTCTATAACTAAAATTATAAGAAACTAAAAACATCGATCATCGTCTAACAATTTAAAATTAATCTAATTCATCTAGCTAAAACTAACATTTCTAAAATTTCTACATAACTAACATTTCTATAACTAAAAACATAAAAATTACTAAAAATTTTGTAAGTAACAGTGTGTGTGTGTGTGTGTGCCCATGGCGGGGCAGGAGCTCACCGGTGAGGCGAGGCGTGACGGGGGTGACGACGGGGGGCAGCGACGGGGACGGCGATGGGTGGCGACGACGTGGATGGCGGCAGGCGGCGACAACGAGGGATGGCGGCAGGCGGCGGCGAGGCGGCAGCGGCGGCGGGACAGGCGTTGGCGGGTGCAGCAGCAGGGGCGATGGCGGGCGGCGGCAGGCGTCGATGTGCGGGGCAGCGACGGGGGCGGCGATGGGGCAGAGGAGAAGAAGCAGAGGAGATGAAAACTGACGAAATTCGTAAGTGTTGTTTATATAGGATGGGCCTATAGTACCGGTTGTATCCACCAACTAGTACAAAAGGTCAATTTTGGCCAGGCGGAGCGGCGGGAAGGGCATGCCTTTAGTATCGGGTGGTGGCTCCAGCCGGTACTAAAGACCCCCCTTTTAGTACCGGTTGGATCCACCACCCGGTACTAAAGGGGTGCACTGGCGCAGTTGCGGTGCGGCAAGTTTAGTCCCACCTCGCTAGGTGAGGAGCCCCAGGACCTGTTTATAAGCCCCTGCGCGGGCACCGCATTGAGCTCCTCTCTAATGCAAGCCTTCTCGGGCTAACTCTGTTACTCTGCCCTGTGTGGCCTACTGGGCTTGCGGGCCTGCATCCTGGCCCAACTACCGGTTGGGTTTCTAGTTGTATGCAGGCCGCTCTGGCCCAGAAGGTGGGCTTTTTTATTTAGTTTTTTCTATTTTCTGCTTTATTTAAATTCTTATATTTATTTATGGGTTGTTTTTTTTTCTGTATTTAGAGTTTCTTTATGAATATTTTTGCTTTAGGTACAAAAAATTACAAACTTTCTTTTAGTGCCAGTAGTTTTCAAATTTGAATAGTTTAAATTTGAGTTATTTGAAATTTGTGTGAATCACTAGTTTGTGAATAACTTAACTTTAAAAATAGATTTTGAGTGATTTTTTTCTTATGTTTAATATTAGTGTGTTTTATCATTATATTCACTTTGGTAATACTTAGGTTATTTAAAAAATGAAATGCCTTTGTAACAGATGAGTTTTTGTCCGAAACCCTGATACTTTGAAAGAGATTGTCCATTTTGTACACAAAGTGCATCCAGTTTTTGCCGTAACCCTCTCTACTTTTCTGCACATGATATGTGGGTGAACTGATGATACCATGCCAACTTTCAACCTTTTCAGAGTTCATTTGTAGTGCTTTTCAATTTCAGGGTACTTTAGCTCAAAAAAATCAGTAAATGCATGAAAAATAGCAAATGATATCAGAAAGGGTTGAAAGTTGATGATGTGGCTTTGAATGGTGCATACTGAACACACAAAAAGTACACGTTTCAAATGCCAAAACACATAAGTACCCTAACTATTACAAAGATTCCCTACGGTTTATCCAAAGTGGGACTTTCCAGATATATATAAGTCCAGAAACTCACTAGAGAAGAAAGTGATGACAGTGAAGGCGGTCACATCCCAGAGTCGGATCTTTGGTGTGAAACTTTTTCTTCGCGTGTGTCCCTTTGCGCCGTAACCATGGACAATCTTCATCATTTAACTGGATGCTCAGGTCAATATTCACTGTGAAGGGAGCAATTTCATCAAACTTTTCATAATCTTCTGACATGTCTGTCTTGTCATCCACTCCCACGATGTTTCTTTTCCCTGAAAGAACTATGTGGCGCTTTGGCTCATCGTATGATGTATTCGCGTTCTTATTTTTTCTTTTTCTCGGCTTGGTAGACATGTCCTTCACATAGAAAACCTGTGCCACATCATTGGCTAGGACGAATGGTTTGTCTGCATATGCAAGATTGTTGAGATCCACTATTGTCATTCCATACTGCGGGTCTTCCATTACCCCGCCTCGTGTCATATTGACCCATTTGCACCGAAACAAAAGGACCTTCAAACCATGTCCATAGTCAAGTTCCCATATGTCCTCTATGTAACCATAATATGTGTGTCATTTCCCGTCTTGGTTGCTGCATCAAAGCGAACACCACTGTTTTGGTTGGTGCTCTTCTTATATTGGGCGATCGCGTAAAATGTATTCCCATTTATCTCGTACCCTTTGAAAGTCATTATATTCGAAGATGGTAACTAGCACAACAAGTACAGGTCATCTTCAATAGCGGCGTCATGCATGGCACGTGTCTGCAACCAACCGGCGAAAGTCCCGTTTATTCACGTGTAATCCAGTCGTCAGACTGCTTCGGGTGTTTGGAGCGTAGAAAATTCTTGTGTTCCTCCATATACGGAGCCACCAAGGCAGAATTCTGTAGAACTGTGTAGTGTGCTTGAGTGAGATAATGCCCGTCCATACATATTATTTGATCCTCTCCTAACGTGCCTTTTCCATCCAGTCTCCCCTTATGCCGCGATTCAGAAACACCAATCGGCTTAAGGTTAGGAATAAAGTCAATACAAAACTCAATGACTTCCTCATTTTCATGGCTCTTGTAGATGCTTCCTTCTGGCCCAGCATGGTTATGAACATATTTCTTTAAGACTCCCATGAACATCTCAAAGGGGACCATATTGTGTAGAAATACAGGACCAAGAATGGCAATCTCTTCGCATAGGTGAACTAAGACGTACGTCATGATGTTGAAGAAGGATGGTGGGAACACCAACTCGAAACTGACAAGACATTGCACCAAATCATTCTCTAACCTTGGTATGATTTCTGGATCGATTACCTTCTGAGAGATTGCATTGAGGAATGCATATAGCTTCACAATGGCTAATCAAACGTTTTCTGGTAGAAGCCCCCTCAATGCAACCGGAAGCAGCTGCATCATAATCACGTGGCAGTCATGAGACTTTAGGTTCTGGAAATTTTTCTCTACCATATTTAGTATTCCCTTTATATTTGACGAGAAGCCAGACGGGACCTTCATACTGAGCAGGCAATCAAAGAAGATTTCCTTCTGTTCTTTGGTAAGAGCGTAGATGGCATGACCCTGATGTATGTCGTCTGTTCCGTGCATACATTGTTGGTCCTCCCATGCCTCTGGTGTATCTTTTGTCTTCCCATACACGCCCAAGAAGCCAAGCAAGGTCACGAAAAGATTCTTCGTCACGTGCATCACGTCGATTGCGGAGCAGACCTCTAGGTCTTTCCAATAGGGCAGGTCCCAAAATATAGATTTCTTCTTCCACATGGGTGCGCGTCCGTCAGCGTCATTCGAAACAGGTTGTCCCCCAGGACCCTTTCCAAAGATTACCTTAAAATCCTTGACCATATCATGTACATCAGCACCAGTACGGTGGCGAGGCTTCGTCCGATGGTCCGCCTCACCTTTGAAATGCTTGTCTTTCTTTCTTACGGGATGCCTGCTCGGAAGAAATCGACAATGTCCCAGGTACACATTCTTCCTACAATTATCCAAATATATACTGTCGGTATCATCCAAACAGTGCGTGCATGCGCGGTATCCCTTGTTTGTCTGTCCTGAAAGGTTACTGAGAGCAGGCCAATCATTGATGGTCACGAACAACAATGCCTTTAGGTCAAAATTTTCCTGTTTGTGCTCATCCCACGCACGTACACCTTTTCAATTCCACAACTGTAAGAGTTCTTCAACTAATGGCCTTAGGTACACATCCTTGTCGTTGCCGGGTTGCTTAGGGTCTTGGATGAGCACTGGCATCATAATGAACTTCCGCTTCATGCACAACCAAGGAGGAAGGTTATACATACATAGAGTCACATGCCAGGTGCTATGGTTGCTGCTCTGCTCCCCAAAAGGATTAATGCCATCTGCGCTTAGACCAAACCATACGTTCCTTGCGTCACCTGCAAACTCCTCCCTGTACTTTCTCTTGATTTTTCTCCACTGTGACCCGTCATCGGGTACTCTCAACTTTCCATCTTTCTTACGGTCTTCTCCGTGCCATCGCATCGCCATGACATGCTCTTTGTTTTGGAACAAACGTTTCAACAGTGGTATTATCGGAGCATACCACATCACCTTGGCAGGAATCTTCTTCCTGGGGCGCTCGCCCTCGACATCACCGGGGTCATCGCGGCTGATCTTATAGCACAATGCACCGCATACCGGGCACGCGTTCAAATCCTCGTACTCATCGCGGTAGAGGACGCAGTCATTAGGGCATGCATGTAACTTCTGCGCCTCTAACCCTAGAGGGCAGACAACCTTCTTTGCTTCGTACGTACTCTCGGGCAATTCGTTGTCCTTTGGAAGCATATTCTTTATCATTACCAGCAACTTCCCAAATCCTTGTCAGATACACCATTCTCTGCCTTCCATTGCAGCAATTCCAGTATGGTGCCCAGCTTTTTCTTGTCAGCTTCGCAATTCGGGTACGACAATTTCTTGTGATCCTCTAACATGCGCTGCAACTTCTTCTCCTTTTCACTTGCGCAGTTTCTCTTTGCATCGGCAATGGCCCGACCTAGATCATCAGCAGGCTCATCTGATGCCTCTTCTTCAGCTTCTTCCCGCATTGCCAGCTCAGCTTCTTCCCGCATTGCCGGCTCAACTTCTTCCCCCATTGTTGTACCATCGTATTCAGGGAACCCATGGCCAGGATTGCTGTCGCCGTCCTCTTCTTCTTCATTGTCTTCCATCATAACCCCTCTTTCTCCGTGCTTGGTCCAAACATTATAGTAGGGCATGAAACCGGACTCAAACAGGTGGACGTGAATGGTTTTTAACTTAGAGTAATTCCGATCATTCTTACAGCCAGCACATGGACAAGGCATAAAACCATCCGCCCGCTTGTTTGCCTCATCCGCAATCAGAAAAGTATGCACGCCGTTAATGAACTGGGGAGAGCATCGGTCATCGTACATCCATTGCCGGCTCATCTTCATTACACAACACCGAAAAGACCAAATTAATATAAGTTCATACATAAAGTACATACAACACCTAAATGCAACATAATAACTCTCTATCTAAAGCATTTAAATGCAACAACAAATGCGATCAAGATTGCAACTAAGGTAACAATTGATCCAACAGCGTAATGATACCAAGCCTCACTATCAATGGCATATTTTCTAATCTTTCTAATATTCATGCACATTTTCTCCATCTTGATCTTGTGATCATCGACGACATCGGCAACATGCAACTCCAATTCCATCTTCTCCCCCTAAGTTCTTTTCAATTTTTCTTTCAAATACTCGTTTTCTCTTTCAAATAAATTTAACCTCTCGACAATAGGGTCGGTTGGAATTTCCGGTTCACATACCTCCTAGATAAAAATATCTATGTCAACTTGATGGGCATAATTTGTCATAAACACGAAATGCAACAAATAGTTTTAAAAGAGAATATACCACATCCGAATCATAACACAGACGAGGGCCGACGGGGACGGTTATCAAAACCATGGCACTATGTATAACAAAAAACGTACAGGTAAGATAATTATACAAGTAACTATATATCTAAATCACACAAACATGATTTTTTATATAAAAAAAGATAAGAACAAGAGGCTCACCACAAGGTGGTGCCGGCGACGGGTCGGTGCGGACGATCGACGGTGGTTAGGACGGAAACGGGAGGCACTAAGTAAACTACACCTACATATGCAAACTAAGAGTTGTTTTGAGCTCAAATTGCATATAAATCAAAGAAACTACCACATATAATTCCTCCCAAATTACTAAACCCACAAATTAATCATTATATAAAGTATTGCAAGAGTTAATCTAGCAATGAGAGATGAAAGGACAAAGTTGCTAACCTTTGTGATCACTTGAATGGATGGGGGCCTTCAAATCTTGACAAAATTTGGGCAAAATGTGTGATGAGCTCGAGGAAGAGGGGAAGAATAGAGAGGAGAGGGGAAAGGGGAAGAACAGGGCGAGCTTGATCGCGGGTGGATGAAGGGTTTATATATGAGTACCTTTACTACCGGTTCGTGGCACGAACCGGTACTAAAGGTGCTGGTGGGGCCCCAGTCCGACAACATCCTGCCACTACTCTCTTTAGTACCGGTTTGTGGCACGAACTGGTGCTAAAGGTTCGCCACGAACCGATACTACTCAGAGCAGCCCCCCTAGCCGTTGGAACCGACACTAATGATCATATTAGTGCCAGCTCAAATACAAACCATGACTAATGAGCTGAAAATTAGACCCTTTTTCTACTAGTGTAAATACGATGTTTTATAGGGATAGTCATTGTAAACAAATCATTTTCTTTTGAGGGGCCATCAACAATCGCCAGAACACTAACTTTTACTGATTCTAAAATGCATTGCCATTCTCGAATGACTCTAGGCGATTCTTGGCGTGGAAACGAGTTCTTTTGCGGTTTTGATTCCCCAAACCATGATTCCCTAGAACTCCCCCCTAGTATATTGAGTATGTGAGTGCCAGTCCAAATTTCGGTATTCCTCTCATCGGCTAGCTCTGATCATGATTTATAGGTGGAGTCACGCGATGCCGATGAACTCTGCAGCTATGCTCTTGGGGCTGATCTCTAGTGCTTCTAGCACACTATCAGATGCATGTTTGGACACGCGCACCCTTTTCCTCCCACTGCATGTCAATCAATAAAGTGTCATTGCCGAGCGACAAGGTATACAACATTAACTTTCCCTATTCCTTATACATATATTGCCAATTAAAAAAATTAGCATCGCATACGATACATAGCTTGCACTTTTGAACCTTTGCTTTAATTTTATGGGCATGGTTGGTTGCCTTGTTTTATTGGTATCTATTAATTTCCTTATGCGTCATCCTCATCCCGACCGGTTGACCGGCCCTCCACCGCCAACCAAAACATCATCCGCCGCCACCCGAGATGATGATATCCTTAGACCGGTCCTTGAGTTGGATGTATCCATCGACGTGTTGCACCAACGCCTATAATGAAACTGGAGGGTCCCTTAGGTCTCTATTATCAGAAACCAGGTAGCTACAAAGTTTTTAGAGAGAGAAGTAAAGCCCCTTACTATTTTCACACGCGCACAGAAGCGTCATTGCCAGTCAACTGAGGAAATCCTCAATGGCAGCAGGTTGTATGTGTTTGTTAACCAGCGACGCAGAAGATAAACGTATATACATGTTGAAAACTTTTTAGATACATGCTAAACACTTTCTATTTGAATACATGTTGAACATTTATCGAATGCACATTGAACATTTTCTATACACGTGGTAAACCATTTTCAGATAAACTTGAACATTTTCCAAATACACACTAAACATTTTCTAAATACATGTTGAACATTTGTTCCTAATGCACATTCAAAATTTTAAAACACTTGGTGAATTTTATTATTATTGCATATTGAACATTCTTCATAAATGGCATTCACATTTTCTCAATCGTTAGGATAATTGTTAAGTGTTACGACACTTTTATAAAATCACACAAACATTTTTTGAATGGTTCAACATTTTCTTAAATTACATTAATGTTTTTAATATTGTATACACATTTTCTAAAATGTCACGAACATATTTTTGTAACACGTGAATATTTTTTAAATGTGATGATTGATTTTTTGAATGATATGAATAATTCCACTAACTACGTTTACAATGTTTTCCATTTTTCTGTATTTTAAAAAAAATCACAAACAATGTTTTTGAACCTGTGAACATTTTTAAAATGTCATGAACATTGCTCTGAATGGTAAGAACATTTTTTAGAAGTTGTATGAACAAGGTTTTCACATTGCATGATTATTTTTGTAATTTCTTTTTTGCACGATGAACCTTTTCATAATTTACACCAATGAGCCCTCTGATTCCATGTCTGTTCCACAACACTTAAAGTGTTGGTAGGATCTGCTGATAATAATCACCGAGCCGAGCATTATCGATGGTAATGGTAGGGGAACAATAGTGTTGAACGAGCCCGACACGGGCAGTTTGACTACCCATGTGTGACTCACCCATGAAGTGTCCAAGATGAAGAGTGGCATTGTGCTACCTGGCGATGTCAGTGCCCCTGTCTTATCGCATGTGCCTAACAATGTTTAATTGGTTACACTTGGTTATTTCAGACAATTTCATCTAATATGAACACGAAGGGGAGTTGCAAATCTCATAATCTTTAATATCACAATTTAAATGGTATGGGTCATACTATCCCACTTGTTTTTAATTGCTGGTACGAATAGGTTCTCCCGGACTGCTCATTGAACTTAGTAAGAAAATTAGCTTGTCCTACATGGGACAAAGTGGTGTTTCCTGTGGAGCGGTTATTTGCTGGCACCTCCTCTGCGCACATCCATATAAATGGTATGAGCCGCAGTATCCCAAATTTATTTCAGAGGCTTCACTTTCTTCATCTAGAACATCCATATGTCAAAGTTCTAATCTATACAATATTTTTTACTAAGCAGCCGTCAATCCATACCACTACAGAATTCATACTAAGCAATGAATCATACAAAATTTTCACTGCATACCACCAACATCAATCACTACATGTTTGCACCATCCAAAGTGGCATACAATTTAGCAAACAGCACTAGTAGAAAAAGGGCCTATTGTCCCGGTTGGTAAGGGCCTTTAGTCCCAGTTGGTGAACCGGGACGAAAGGGTCGGTACTAATGGGACCTTTAGTACCGGTTCGTGGCACGAACCGGGACTAAAGGTCTCAACCCCATTAGTCCCGGTTCGTGCCTCAAACCGGGACTAAAGGTCTACTCTTTAGTCGGTTTGAGGCATGAACCGGGACTAATGGAACATCGCCTTTAGTCCCGGTTTGAGGCACAAACCGGGACTAAAACACAGTGAACGGGACTAATGCCTTAGCCGCACAAACCGGGATAAATGCTCACATTAGTCCCGGTTCTGGATTGAACCGGGACTAATGGGCTAAACTGGCCTGGATGAAAGCCCTGTTTTCTACTAGTGCAGTAAGCATACAATTTTTTTACAATGCTAAACAGAGAAGAAGAGAGAAATAAAATATGAGAGGGAGAGAGGATTAGACAGAGAGGGGCACAGAGGAGGAGACATAGAGGTAGGGGACGAGAGGAGATCACCAGCAACGTCGAGGCTGGGTCAGACAAAGACATTGCCGCCTACATGGCCTACGGGAAGGGGCGGCGTGCGCAGAGGTGACGGGGATGGCGGCGGAGGAGAGGGTAGGGCTGGGCGCTGAGGTGATGGGGGAAGACGGTGGACGGGGCGGCGGGTGGCGACGTAGGGTACCTGCTATCGGTGGATCCGATGGCGCCTGGTCGTTGCAGCCGGCTGGCGGCGCGAACCCTAACTTGGATCGAGTGCTTGTGGGTGGGGACGACATTTTCTTGAATGGTATGACATTTTTGTGAAATTTACGTGAACATCTTTTATATTGTATAACATTTCTTGAAAATGTCACAAACATATTTTTGGAACACGTGAATGTTTTTTAATTGTGATGATCAATTATTTGAATGATATGAATAATTTTAGAAACTACGTGAAAAATGTTTTACATTTTTATGTATTTTTTTAAATTGTCATGAACAATGTTTTTGAATCCGTGAGCATTTTACAACATCCATATGTGAAAGTTTTAATCTATACGATCTTTTTTACTAAGCAGGCAAGCGACCATCAATCCATACCACTGCAAAATTCATAATAAGCAACCAATCATACAAAATTTTCACTACATGCCATCAACATCAATCACTACATGTTTGCACCATCCAAATCAGCATGCAATTTAGCAAACATGTAAGCATACAAATTTTTGACGGTGCTAAATAGAGAAGAAAGGAGAAGCAAAGATATGAGAGGGAGAGACGATGAGACAGAGAGGGGCATAGAGGAGGAGACATAGAGGCATGGGACGAGAGGACCTCACCAGCAATGGCGAGGCTGGCTCGGGCGAAGACGTCGCCTCCTGCAGGGCAGACGGGACGGGGCGGCGGGCATGGAGGTGACGAGGAAGGCGGTGGATAGGACGGTGTGGCGGCATCGGGAACCTGCCACCGGCGGATCGGATGCCTTTGGGTCGGGGCAGCCAGCTGGCGGCGCGAACACTAACTCAGTTCGAGTGCTTGTGCATGGGGACAAACGAGTGTGGGGAACGAACGTGGGCCTTCTCTTTGGATTCATTCGTTTTGGGCCTCGCTCGCTTGGCCCAAGTAGCATCTCGGTCGTAAATAGGATGTCCAATAGAGTTAGTCATTAAAAACAAATAATTTTCTTTTGAGGAGCCGGCGAGAATCATCAGAAATGCCAACTTTCGATGATTCTAAATGCACTGCGATTCTTGAAAGATTCTAGCCGATTTCTAGCGCAGAAATGACTTCTTTTGCGGTTTTGATTCCCTGGACCGTGATTCTCTAGAGTCGAGTAAAAAGAACTCGCCCCTAGTATCTTGAGTCAAAAGAACGCACGGACGCACGCTCACTGATTTCGTCCCACCGCATGTCAATCAACATTGTGTCATTGCCGAGCCACAAATTATACCATAATAACATTCCATACTCCTTATACATATATTGCCAATTACGTAATTTACCATCCCATATGATACATAGCTTGCACTTTTCAATCTTTGCTTTAATTCCATGGGCATGTCGGGTTGCCTTCTTTTTTTGACATTTATTATTATTTTCATTGGCGTCTTCCTCACCCCGACTGTTTGACCAGCCCTCCACTAACGATCAAAACGTCATCCACCCCCAACCGCGATCTATGACGTGCAGGCGTGTCGCCTTGCTTGACCTTCGCCGCCCCGACCATCATTCTTGTGCCCCATTTTTTGGCCTGGCGCATCCCGCACCTACCCACTCTTCGACTTCCTCCCACCAGCGACATTCTGGCCACACCTGGGTGCCACGGTCAACTGCATTGTTCCCATCTCCCGCCCCTCCTTATTCTCCAGGAAATAATTGACTGACGTTGTTGCCATTTTCAGGAAACTAACGTTTAGCAAACACACAACATTATTGTTATGATGTTTATGTTAAGGAGCCCCGAGTTTGATTTCTTCCCAAGACCACCGAAATCTCAGGGCCGACCCTGACATCAACTGACCCTCTGTATTTCTACCCAAAAACTTAAACACACACCAACATATCTAGCCAACAAGCCAACTCGATCCTAAAGCACACATGAACATATCTAGCCACTTATACCCAAAAACTTAAACCAATACAGAGATTTAAATCTCGCATACTAAATCGGGGAACAACCCATCAGAAATTATCACCTAAGACCCTAACTACACATAGAAACAATAAATCCAAACCAGTAAAAATATTGTAACAAAAAATATAGAGTAGTCAAATCAAACCTTGATGCCTCTGCGCGCAAGCCTTTATGACAACAAGCGGGACAAGACTAGCAGATGAACCCTATATTCCGCACCGTTGAATCGCCTCGACGAGGTTGGCGGCGGCTACCCCCCTCCCCCTCCACCCCCTCTCTGTATCCAGATCTAGATTAGGGTGAGGGGGCGGAAATTAAAATGAGAAAATTATTAGAAAAACATAGGTGGGACCTCGCGACAATAAGAGGCGTCTCACGCATGCCACAAAGTGAAGCACACATCTCAACACAAATCTGACGGGCAAGAAAGCCAACTAAGGCCCTGTTTGGTTAAAAAGTGTTGGGGAACATAGCAGAAATTCAAAATTTTCTACGCATCACCAAGATCAATCTATGGAGTAACTGGCAACGAGAGAAAGGGGAGTGCATGTTCATACCCTTGAAGATCGCGAGTCGGAAGCGTTGCAAGAACGCGGTTGGAGGAGTCGTACACGTAGCGATTCAGATCGTGGCCGAATCCGATCTTAGCACCGAACAACGGTGCCTCCGCGTTCAACACACGTGCAGTCCGGTGACGTCTCCCGCGCCTTGATCCAGCAAGGAGGAGGGAGAGGTTGAGGAAGAGGGCTCCAATAGCAGCACGACGGCGTGGTGGTGATGGAGTGGCAGTTCTCCGGCAGGGCTTCGCCAAGCTCTTGCGGAGGAGGAGAGGTGTTGGGAGGGAGGGCTGCGCCTTGGATGTGTTGTTGCAGCCTCCCTCACCCCTCTATTTATAGGGAGAAGGGGAAGGGGCGGCCCCTCTAGATGGGATCTAGAGGCGGCGATCAAGGGAGGGCTTGCCCCCAAGCCAGGCGCCCCTTTGGGTTCACCCCAACCCTAGGCGCTGGGCCCTAGGGGTTGGCGCCCAGCCCACTTGGGGCTGGTTCCTTCAATCTACAGCCCATCGGCCCTCCAGGCAGGTGGACCTCCGGTGGACCCCGGAACCCCTCCGGTGGTCCTGTACAATACCGGTATACCCCCGAATATTTCCGGCGACCATATGATGACTTCCCATATATAAATCTTCACCTCCGGACCATTCCGGAACTCCTCGTGACGTCCGAAATCTCATCCGGGACTCCGAACAACATTCAGTAATCACATACAAATCTTCCTTATAACCCTAGCGTCATCGAATCTTAAGTGTGTAGACCCTACGGGTTCGGGAACCATGCAGACATGACCGGGACAACTCTCCGGCCAATAACCAACAGCGGGATATGGATACCAATGTTGGCTCCCACATGTTCCACAATGATCTCATCGGATGAGCCACGATGTCGAGGATTCAAGCAATCCCATATACAATTCCCTTTGTCAATCGGTACGTTACTTGCCCGAGATTCAATCGTGGGTATCCCAATACCTCGTTTAATCTCGATACCGGCAAGTCACTTTACTCGTTCCGTAATGCATGATCCCGTGACTAACTACTTAGTTATATTGAGCTCATCATGATGATGCATTACCGAGTGGGCCCAGAGATACCTCTCCGTCACACGGAGTGACAAATCCCAGTCTCGATTCGTGCCAACCCAACAGACACTTTCGGAGATACCGTAGTGCACCTTTATAGCCACCCGATTCACGTTGTGACGTTTGGCACACCAAAGCATTCCTACGATGTCTGGGAGTTGCACAATCTCATGGTCTAAGGAAATGATACTTGACACTAGAAAAGCTTTTAGCAAACAAACTACACGATCTTGTGCTATGCTTAGGATTGGGTCTTGTCCATCACATTATTCTCCTAATGATGTGATCCCGTTATCAATGACATCCAATGTCCATGGTCAGGAAACCATAACCATCTATTGATCAACGAGCTAGTCAACTAGAGGCTCACTAGGGACATGTTGTGGTCTATGTATTCACACATGTATTACGATTTCCAGTTAATACAATTATAGCATGAACAATAGACAATTATCATGAAAAAGGAAATATAATAATAACCATTTTATTATTGCCTATAGGGCATATTTCCAACAGTTTTCCACTTGCACTAGAGTCAATAATCTGGTTCACATCGTGATTGCAGTGAATCCAACACCCACTGGGTTTGATCATATCTCGCTTGTGAGAGAGGTTTATTAGTCAACGGGTCTGAACCTTTCAGATCCGTGTGTGCTTTACAAATCTCTATGTCATCGTGTAGATGCAGCTACGACGCGCTACTTGGAGCTATTCCAAATAACTGCTCTACTATACGAATCCGGTTTACTACTCAGAGTCATCCGGATTAGTGTCAAAGTTTGCATCGACGTAACCCTTTACGACGAACTCTTTTACCACCTCCATAATCGAGAAAAATCCTTAGTCCACTAGTTACTAAGGATAAGTTCGACCGCTGTCATGTGATCCATTCCTGGATCACTCTTGTACCCCTTGACTGTCTCATGGCAAGGCACACTTCAGGTGCGGTACACAACATAGCATACTGTAGAGCCTACGTCTAAAGCATAGGGGACGACCTTCGTCCTTTCTCTCTCTTCTGCCGTGGTCAGGTCTTGAGTCTTACTCAATACTCACACCTTGTAACACAGCCAATAACTCCTTCTTTGTTGATCTATTTTGAACTCCTTCAAAATCTTGTCACGGTATGTATTCATTTGAAAGTACTATTAAGCGTTTTTTGATCTATCCTTATAGATCTTGATGCTCAATGTTCAAGTAGCTTAATCCAGGTTTTCCATTGAAAAACACTTTTCAAATAACCATGTATGCTTTCCAGAAATTCTACATCATTTCTGATCAACAATATGTTAACAACATATACTCATCAAAAATTCTATAGTGCTCCCACTCACTTCTTTGGAAATACAAGTTTCTCATAAACTTTGTATAAACCCAAAATCTTTGATCATCTCATCAAAGTGTATATTCCAACTCCGAGATGCTTACTCCAGTCCTTTAGAAGGATTGCTGGAGCTTTGCATACTTGTTAGCATCTTTTAGGATTGACAAAACCTTCTGGTTGTATCACATACAACCTTTCATCAAGAAAACTGTCGAGGAAATAATGTTTTGACATCCTATCTGCAAGGTTTCATAAATAATGCAGTAACTGCTAATATAATTCCAACAGACTCTTAGCACCGCTACGAGTGAGAAAGTCTCATCGTAGTCAACTCCTTGAACTTGTCGGAAGCATCTCAGCGACAAGCCGAGCTTTCTTTAGTGGTGACACATACCATCATTGTCTGTCTTCCCTTTTAGAATCCATCTGTACCCAACTTACGACCATAAAGTAGTTCTTCCAAAGTCTACACTTTGTTTTCATACATGGATCCTCTCTCGGATTTTATGGCCTCGAGCCATTCGTCAGAATCCGGGCCCACCATCGCTTCTCCATAGCTCGTAGGTTCATTGTTGTCTAGCAACATGACCTCCAAGACAGGATTACGTACCACTCTGAAGTAGTACGCATCCTTGTCGACCTACAAGGTTTGGTAGTGACTTGATCCAAAGATTTGTGATCACTATCATCAGCTTCCACTTCAATTGGTGTAGGCGCCACAGGAACAACTTCCTGTGCCCTGCTACACACTAGTTGAAGTGACGGTTCAATAACCTCATCAAGTCTCCACCATCCTCCCACTCAATTCTTTCGAGAGAAACATTTCCTCGAGAAAGGACCTGTTTCCAGAAACAGCCACTTTTGCTTCCGGATCTGAATTAGGAGGTATACCCAACTGTTTCGGGTATCCTATGAAGATGCATTTATCCTCTTTGGGTTCGAGCTTATCAGGCTAAAACTTTTCCACATAAGCGTCGCAACCCCAAACTTTTAAGAAATGACAGCTTAGGTTTCTCTAAACCATAGTTCATACGGTGTCATCTCAACGGAATTACGTGGTGCCCTATTAAAGTGAATGCGGTTGTCTCTAATGCCTAACCCATAAATGATAGTGGTAATTCAATAAGAGACATCATGGTATGCACCAGATCCAATATGGTGCAGCTATGATGTTCGGACACACCATCACACTATGGTGTTCCTGGCGGTATTAGTTGTGAAACAATTTCCACAAGGTCTTAATTGTGTACCAAACTCGTAACTCAGATATTCATCTCTATGATCATATCATAGACATTTTATCCTCTTGCCACGATGATCTTCAACTTCACTCTGAAATTGCTTGAACCTTTCAATAATTCAGACTCGTGTTTCATCAAGTAAATATACTCAGAATCTACTCAAATCATCCGTGAAGTAAGAGCATAACGATATTCACTGCGTGCCTCAGCACTCATTGGATTGCACACATCAAATGTATTACTTCCAACAAGTTGCTCTCTTGTTTCATCTCACTGAAAAAACGAGGCCTTTCAGTCATCTTGCCCATGTGGTATGATTTGCATGTCTCAAGTGATTCAAAATCAAGTGAGTCCAAACGATCCATCTGCATGGAGTTTCTTCATGCGTATAAACCAATAGACATGGTTCGCATGTCTCAAACTTTTCAAAAAATGAGTGAGTCCAAAGATCCATCAACGTGGAGCTTCTTCATGCGTTTTATACCAATATGATTCAAATGGCAGTGCCACAGGTATGTCGTACTATCATTACTATCTTATATCTTTTGGCATGAACATGTGTATCACTACGATCGAGATTCAATGAACCATTCATTTTAGGAAGACCATTGAAGGTTTTATTCAAATAAACAGAGTAACCATTATTCTCCTTAAATGAATAAATGTATTGCGATAAACATAAACCAATCATGTCTACGCTCAACGCGAACACCAAATAACAATTATTTAGGTTTAACACCAATCTCGATGGTAGAGGGAGCATGCGATGTTTGATCACATCAACCTTGGAAACACTTCCAACATATATCGTCATCTCACCTTTAGCTAGTCTCCGTTTATTCCATAGCTTTTATTTCGAGTTACTAACACTTAGCAACCGAACCGGTATATAATACCCTGGTGCTACTAGGAGTACTAGTAAAGTACACATTAATATAATGTATATCCAATATACTTCTGTCGACCTTGCCAGCCATCTCGTCTACCAAGTATCTAGGGTGGTTCTGTTTCTGTGCCCGTTCCCCTCATTACAGAAGCACTAAGTCTCGGGTTTTGGGTTCAACCTTGGGTTTCTTCACTAGAGCAGCAACTGATTTGCCGTTTCATGAAGTATCCCTTCTTGCCCTTGCCCTTCTTGAAACTAGTGGTTTTACTAACCATCAACAATTGATGCTCCTACTTGATTTCTACTTTCGCGGTGTCAAACGTCGCGAATTGATCAAGGATCATCATGTCTATCCTTGATATGTTATAGTTCATCACGAAGCTCTAATAGCTTGGTGGCAGTGACTATGGAGAACCATCACTATCTCATCTGGGAGATTAACTCCCACCCGATTCAAGTGATTGTAGTACTCACACAATTTGAGCACATGCTCAACGATTGAGCTTTTCTCCCTTAGTTTGCAGGCTTAAGAAACTTGTCAGAGGTCTCATACCTCTTGACATGGGCACTAGCCTGAAATCCCAATTTCAGTCCTTGGAACATCTCATATGTTCCGCGACATTTCAAAAATGCCTTTGACGCCTCAATTCTAAACCGTTTAACATTACGCACTGAACTATCACGTAGTCATCAAAACGTGCATGTCAGATGTTCGCAACATCCACAGACGACGTTCGAGGTTCAGCACACCGAGCAGTGCATTAAGGACATAAGCCTTCTGCGTAGCAACGAGGACAATCCTCAGTTTACGGACCTAGTCCGCATAATTGCTACTATCAACTTTCAACTAAATTTTCTCTAGGAACATATCTAAAATAGTAGAACTAAAGCGTAAGCCACGACATAATTTGCAAAGACCTTTTGACTATGTTCATGATAATTAAGTTCATCTAATTATTTAATGAACTCCCACTTAGATAGACATCCCTCTAGTCATCTAAGTGATACATGATCCGAGTCAACTAGGCCGTGTTTGATCATCACGTGAGACGGACTAGTCATCATCGGTGAACATCTTCATGTTGATCGTATCTTCTATATGACTCATGTTCGACCTTTTGGTCTTCCGTGTTCCGAGGCCATGTCTGTACATGCTAGGCTCGTCAAGTCAACCTAAGTGTATTGCATGTGTAAATCTGGCTTACACCCGTTGTATTTGAACGTTAGAATCTATCACACCCGATCATCACGTGGTGCTTCGAAACAACGAACCTTCGCAACGGTGCACAGTTAGGGGGAACACTTTCTTGAAATTATAGCGGGGGATCATCTTATTTAAGCTACCTCGTTCTAAGCAAATAAGATGTAAAACATGATAAACATCACATGCAATCAAATAGTGACATGATATGGCCAATATCATTTTGCTCCTTTTGATCTCCATCTTCGGGGCGCCACGATCATCATTGTCACCGGTGTGACACCATGATCTCCATCATCGTGTCTTCATGAAGTTGTCTCGCCAACTATTACTTCTACCACTATGGCTAACGGTTTAGCAATAAAGTAAAGTAATTACATGGCGTTACTCATGACACGCAGGTCATACAATAAATTAAGACAACTCCTATGGCTCCTGCCGGTTGTCATACTCATCGACATGCAAGTCGTGATTCCTATTACAAGAACATGATCAATCTCATACATCACATATATCATTCATCACATTCTTTTGGCCATATCACATCACACGGCATATGCTGCAAAACAAGTTAGACGTCCTCTAATTGTAGTTGCAAGTTTTTACATGGCTAGGTTTCTAGCAAGAACGTTTCTTTCCTACACCAAAACCACAATGTGATATGCCAATTACTATTTACCCTTCATAAGGACCCTTTTCATCGAATCCGATCCGACTAAAGTGGGAGAGACAGACACCCGCTAGCCACCTTATGCAACTAGTGCATGTCAGTCGGTGGAACCTGTCTCACGTAAGTGTACGTGTAAGGTCGGTCCGGGCCGCTTCATCCCACGATGCCGTCGAATCAAGATAAGACTAGTAACGGCAAGTAAATTGACAAAATCGACGCCCACAACAACTTGTGTTCTACTCGTGCATAGAAACTACGCATAGACCGAGCTCATGATGCCACTGTTGGGGAACGTAGCAGAAATTCAAAATTTTCTACGCATCACCAAGATCAATCTATGGAGTAACTGGAAATGAGAGAAAGGGGAGTGCATGTTCATACCCTTGAAGATCGCGAGTCGGAAGCGTTGCAAGAACGCGGTTGGAGGAGTCGTACATGTAGCGATTCAGATCGTGGCCGAATCCGATCTTAGCACCAAACAACGGTGCCTCCGCGTTCAACACACGTGCATCCCGGTGACGTCTCCCGTGCCTTGATCCAGCAAGGAGGAGGGAGAGGTTGAGGAAGAGGGCTCCAACAGCAGCACGACGGCGTGGTGGTGATGGAGTGGCAGTTCTCCGGCAGGGCTTCGCCAAGCTCTTGCGGAGGAGGAGCGGTGTTGGGGAGGGGAGGGGCTGCGCCTTGGATGTGTTGTTGTAGCCCTCCCGTCGCCCCTCTATTTATAGGGAGAAGGGGGAAGGGGGCCGGCCCCTCTAGATGGGATCTAGAGGGGGGGCGGCGGCCAAGGGGGAGGGTGCTTGCCCGCCAAGCCAAGGGGGGGCTCCCCCTTTAGGGTCCCCCCCCCAACCCTAGGCGCATGGGCCCTAGGGGGTGTCGTTGTCAAAACCGGCGGATCTCGGGTAGGGTGTCCCGAACTGTGCGTCTAGGCGGATGGTAACATGAGACAAGGGACACGATGTTTTTACCCAGGTTTGGGCCCTCTCGATGGAGGTAAAACCCTACTCCTGCTTGATTAATATTGATGATATGGGTAGTACAAGAGTAGATCTACCACGAGATCAGAGAGGCTAAACCCTAGAAGCTAGCCTATGGTATGATTGTTGTTCGTCCTACGGACTAAAACCCTCCGGTTTATATAGACACCAGAGAGGGTTAGGGTTACATAGAGTCGGTTACAAATGGGAGGAGATCTACATATCCGTATCGCCAAGCTTGCCTTCCACGCCAAGGAAAGTCCCATCCGGACACGGGACGAAGTCTTCAATCTTGTATCTTCATAGTCCAGGAGTCCGGACAAAGGTTATAGTCCGTCCATCCGGACACCCCCTAATCCAGGACTCCCTCAGTAGCCCCTGAACCAGGCTTCAATGACGACGAGTCCGGCGCGCAGATTGTCTTCGGCATTGCAAGGCGGGTTCCTCCTGCGAATACTTCATAGAAGATTTTGAACAGAAGGATAGTGTCCGGCTCTGCAAAATAAGTTCCACATACCACCGTAGAGAGAATAATATTTACACAAATCCGATCTGTGGCGTATTCCGCAGCGTGACATCACACCACGGCCAAGCCTTTATTCGAATAGTTTTTACTGTCCCACCTCAGCGCACTTAGCGAAGCGGTTTCCTTGGCACGTCTTGTCGAAGCAGAGATCGTGTCCCCTTATTCCGGCATTCTCATCAATACGGGCGTGGGTAACCCAACCCTACCATTAATTTATGGCGCTTGGGAGATAAGCGAGTTTTACCAGGCTGGTGGGGGCACATAGTTTCGTCCGCCCATATAAGGGGATAAGGACCCACCTTTTCCATCTACACCTTCTTCCTCCTTTGCTTATCCATTTTCGCGCACTCGAGCTCCAGCGCCCAAGTCCGCACATCTTACCTCAACCTTCTCCAGCCATGTACGGAGCGGGAGGCAAGTGGATGGTCTCCTCCGTCACGGAGGGACACATCAAGAAGCTGAGGGAGGTCGGATACTTGTCTAACGACATCGCGCACCGGCTCCCAGACAAGGGGCAGCTCATCCCCATCCCCAGGCCCCATGAGAGGGTGGTGTTCCTCACCCATTTCCTCCGCGGACTAGGTTTCCCACTTCACTCATTTGTCCGGGGGCTCATATTCTACTATGGCCTGGATTTCCACGATCTGGCCCCGAACTTCGTCCTCAACATCTCGGCGTTTATCGTCGTGTGCGAGGCCTTCCTCCGCATCAAGCCCCACTTCGGCTTATGGCTGAAGACCTTCAATGTCAAGCCAAAGGTAGTGGGCGGCCAGCAAGCGGAGTGCGGAGGCGCGCCATGGTGGGCAAGATGCCCAACGTTACATGGCTCGAGGGCTCCTTCGTGGAGACCATAAAGGGGTGGCAATCGGGGTGGTTCTACATCACCGAGCCGCGTGACCCTGAATGGGCAGCGGCCCCCGAATTCTGATCTGGCATCCCCACATGGCTCACCTCCTGGAAAGAGAAGGGCCTGTCGTGGGGTAATTCGGAAGAGCGGACCGGACTCCAAACCTGCGTCCAAGACCTGGTGGACAAAAAGGTTAAACTCGTCAACGTAGTCCAAGTCATGCTCATCCGCCGGATCCTCCCGTGTCAACAGCGGGCTTTTAATTTATGGGAGTTCAACCCGGCCCAGCACCAAACTCGACCGGGCTCTTTGACACGGCCTTGCGAGGATGCCCGGAAGGTGCTATTCAAAGGCGCCGAGGTTCCCCTCCCATCACCGAGGATCGCGGATTCTGCGCGGCGTAAGCCAGCGTAGTAAGCTTATTTTACCCTTTATGGGATACTTGTTTTTCATAGTTTGAATCTATGCGGGATCTAAGCTCCCGTTCCTTTGACAGGAATAGCAGAAGAAGACCGGACAGATCGACTGTCTGGCTCCTTTGCCCAAAGATCCAGCGGATGCCCGCTTGACGGGGCTGCTGGTTCCGGCACCTTACGTGGTTGGGAGAAGAAAACCAAGAAAAGGCGCGGGAACTCGAAGAGTTCCCGGCTCAGCGATGTCGGATTCATCGTCCGATGACTCGAGGCGCCTCCTCCCACGAGCGAGGAGGAGGAAGAAGAGGCCTCTCCCCTCCGGTGGGGGAGGGCGAGAAAAGGAAGGCAGCGCCAAGCGGGGGGAGGGTCCAAGAAGGAAGGACCCTTCCTCCGGACTACTCGAGGCCAAGCCCTAACAAAATCGTAAGTATCCAGATACCAGAATAACTCATGGCGTTCCTTTATTGCACAGTATCTTCGGCGCGAATATAATCATGCAGATCTACCAGCGGCCCAGCTCGGCCTTCGTCGGCGGATCCTGATTAAATCGGATGTGAATAGCCTTTCACTTCCGACTGCTACCTCCCCTCGTCCTATGGACGATGCCGAGGTGGAGTCCCAAAAGGGTCCAAGCCAGGAGGGGGTGGTCCTGGAGGTGCCGCAAGGCGACCTCCCGGACTCCAGGCGCAAAGGGGATAAAACCCCCAAGGGCTCCAAGTCCGGCCCTAGGCCGGACACCGCACCGGAACCTTCAACAGTTCCGGAATCCGGCAGGCGGCCCCCTAGTAAGAAGGGCAAGCCTACGGCGACGGTGACCTCCGTCCATCCGGAGGCACCGGATAATCTGCTGGAGGTGCTTAACGGCACCTCCATAGACGAGGAGCACCACACTATTATGAGTGTGGTGATCCGAAGGATTCGATCCGCCAAGAGTGGGCTGGTGAAACTGTGCCAGACCTTCTAACGAGCTTTGAGGTATGTATTTAAGATATGTAAAAATATTACCGCATAGACAGTAGCCCCTGATGATTAGTTTGGTGTTCGGAAAGAAAAGCCGAACTGAGGATCAAAAAGATATACGCAGGAGTTTAACATAAGTATGTCAATATGGGAATGCAGGCTGCGCTGCTGACATCTGCCCCTTGACTGCATGGAGGTCGATGCATTGAAGCGAGCCTCGGCGGTCCGAGAACGAGCTCGGCTTTGCCAAGAAGCAGCTCGAGGACAAGGAAGGTAAGTAATACCTTATTTAAGTATATATAAAAAAGATGTGGTTGCAAAAAATGACAGGACCAACATGAGTATTACAGGGGTCACAACCGAGGTGGAGACCCTGAAGGAAGCGTTGTCCAAGGCCGAAGACAATGCGGCCGTGGAGCGCACCGAGCGAGAAAAGCAGGAGGCGCGGGTGGCGGAGGTGCAGCAAGAGCTCCAGGCTCTCGTGGAAAAACACGAGAGTTTGGAGCTTGACTCAAAGACTCGAGAGTCCGAGCTCGCCTCGGCCCTTGAGAGCGCCAAATCTGCCAAGGCCGATGCCCAAAAAGCTCTCTAGGAAATTGAGGCGATGAAGAAGATAGTGGCGGGTAAGGCATTCTTTATGCAAAGCAAGCACGTGAAATTGAATTACTTGTTACTTACCCGAGTCCGGAGCTCTCTAGGAGCATTCACAGATCTTCCCCGCAGTGTGTCCGACGCTGCCGCATTCTACCGGGCCGAGGAGGAGAGCTCGACTGAGAAGGTGTTCTGGTCCTAGTATGTTGAGGCCGGACACCCGGTGCCCTTGAGCGACCAGCTGAAGCAGCTGGTCGAGCTTCATAAGGTGGCCGAACAGGCCATGAAGGGTCTCATAGTCCGCTGTGGCTCGGGAAGCCACGCACGGGAGCTACTTGGCTGGTGAGGCGGTGGTGGATGCCTGTCCATGGCTTGAAGTCATTAAGCGCTCCGTATGCATCGAAGGTGCCAGAGGGCCTTGCCCGTGCTAAAGTGCACTGGGCAAGATGGGCGCTGAGAAGCTTGTGACGGATGGACCACCGCCGGGCAAGGAGCATCGCAAGCCCGAGATGTATTATGAGGCGTCTGAAGGGTGCCCGCCTTATAGCGGATGAATGCTCCAAAGATGTAATTTTGGGTAAACTCGCATTTGTGATCCTCAGACGCTGAAAACTTGTTCATATCGCTAAGCAACGCTTTTGAATTTAAAATATTACCTTCTGTGCGGCTGTTTATTAAATTTGAGAGATGGCGAGTCGTCGGCTTCTGCCCCCATGCCACGAGTGCTGGGGTGTCCGGGATAAACTTGAGCGCTCTTTTTCCCATTCTTGGGTCCTTCGAGTGAGGCGCTCAACACAACGAACAAGGCAATCGGACTATAATGCTTGAACACTCTCACTTATCCATATAATTCTATAATTTTAAATTTCGGCGAAGCCCCTAGTATTCGGAAGACCGAGTTCGGGGCGCTATCCACGCCTAGGCCGGACAAAGCCGACTCCTCGCTCTAAGCGGCATAAGTCTTTAGGGACTCGAAAACCTCTCGAACAGCGACCAGCTCTCGCCCTATCATGACGGCCAATTTTCGCTTTCTCCACTGAGGTGCTTAGCCCAGCTCAACCGGGGCACAATCGCAGTGGTTCTCCCAGCGCTACCTTAGCCAATATAACGGAACGTAAGGTACCAAAACATGGGAGCCGGGCAAACCCAACTATTGACCCAAGACATGACTCGGAGCCGATGCATATAATGCTATAAGTTCGGGGTGCCTCACTCATGACAGTGTTTGGACTTCTCACACCATATTATGGGGTACGTAAGCCCCTGGTGTATTGGCCCGTACCAAAGTGTACGGTTGCATAATGTCATAACTGAACATATTTTTATAAAAAGGAATGCAATAATAGACGAAAACTATATATTGTTTATTCGAAAAGGCTGCGGTAAAAGCAGGACGATACAAATAGTGCGATAGGCAAGAGATGGGACTATTTGACATGTCCCCCTCCAGGGGTGAGCTGCGGGATGATATATGAAACAAGTATACTGCTCGTTATAGAGACCACTGGACACTCGGACGAGCTTTCGCCTCCTGGCTGTTGCATCATGTGTTCGGCGATTGTCTTCACGGACAGGCCTTCCGTAGAGTGGAGTCCTGAAAGTAAGAAAAAGAATGACAAAATCAGGAGCCCCTAGTGCGGTTGAGCCGCATTTTGGGCATGCCGTGGTCGTGCCCCTCCCTCTATGCCCATGGTATTTCCAGAGCGTAGTTATGTACGCGTAGTACTGGTTTCGCAATTTCGCGAGGGCTGGGGTTGGGGCCGCATTGCTACGCTTGCTCGGAACGTGCTAGGCGGTCTTGTTGTAGGTTACTTCGGGCGCGCTTGACGGTGTTCGGACGTTTGATAGCCAGACTGGAGAATTGCCTTGAGAGGCTGCTTTGTACTTCCGCCGCGAGGGCCGCCGTATGCTCCTCCATTCGGAGAGAGCATTCAGTGTTTCCATTGACCGTAATGACTCGTCGAGGGCCTGGCATCTTGAGCTTGAGGTATGCGTAGTGCGACACCGCATTGAACTTTGCGAATGCGGTTCGTCCGAAAGCAAAGGCGTGATAGCCATCATGAACGGGACTATGTCGAAGATTAACTCCTCGCTTCGGAAATTATCCGGGGATCCAAGACCACCTCAAGTGTAACCGAGCCTATACAGTTGGCCTCTACACCTGGTATGACGCCTTTAAAGGTCATCTTTGTGGGTTTAATCCTTGAGGGATCTATGCCCATTTTTCGCACTGTATCCTGATAAAGCAGGTTCAGGCTGCTGCCGCCGTCCATAAGGACTCTAGTGAGGTGAAATCCGTCAATGATTGGGTCTAGAACCAATGCGGCGAATCGGCCATGGCAGATGCTAGTGGGGTGGTCCCTTCGATCAAAAGTGACCGGGCAGGAGGACCATGGGTTGAACTTTGGGGCGACTGGCTCCAACGCATATCGCCCTCGAGTGCACGCTTCCGCTCCCTTTTGGGGATGTGGGTTGCGTATATCATGTTCACCGTCCGCACTTGTGGGGGGAAGCCCTTCTGTCCCCTATTGTTCGGCGGCCGGGGCTCCTCCTCGTCATCGCTATGCAGCCCCTTGTCTCTATTTTCGGCACTTAACGTGCCTGCCTGCTTGAACACCCAACAATCCCTATTGGTGTGATTGGCTGGTTTTTCGGGGGTGCCGTGTATCTCGCACGAGCGATCGAGTATTCGGTCCAAACTGGACAGGCCCGGAGTATTTCTTTTAAATGGATTTTTCTGCTGACCGGGTTTAGAGCCTCTGAATCCGGGATTAACTGCCATATCCTCAGCATTGTCGCCGTTAATGCGGCGCTTGTGCTAGTTGTGACGCAACCTGCCATTGCTGTCCTTGGTATCCGAATTACCAGGGCTCTTGGTCATGTTATTACTACGAGCTAGCCAGCTGTCTTCTCCCGCGCAAAAGCGGGTCATGAGTGTTGTGAGGGCTGCCATGGATTTCGGCTTTTCCTGTCCTAGGTGTCGAGCAAGCCACCCGTCACGGATGTTGTGTGTGAAGGCTGCAAGGGCCTCTGCGTCCGGACAGTCGACTATTTAATTTTTCTTGGTTAGGAACTGTGTCCAGAATTGTCTGGCCGATTCCTCTGGCTGCTGAATTATGTGGCTTAGGTCATCGGCGTCTGGTGGTCGCACATAGGTGCCTTGGAAATTGTCGAGGAATGCAGCTTCCAGGTCCTCCCAACAACCAATTGATTCTGCTGGCAAGCTGTTAAGCCAATGCCGAGCTGGTCCTTTAAGCTTGAGTGGGAGGTATTTGATGGCGTGTAGATCATCACCGCGGGCCATGTGGATATGAAGGAGATAATCCTCGGTCCATACCACAGGATCTGTTGTGCCATCGTATGATTCGATGTTTACGGGTTTGAAACCCTCAGGGATTTGATGATCCATTACTTCATCTGTGAAGCATAGTGGGTGTGTGGCGCCTGCATCTTTGGGCTATATCACGGCGTAGCTCAAACGAGCTTTGTCTGCTTTGTTCGGCCTGGCCGGATTTACCATATCCGGCATGACGGTTATCGTCACGTGTCGTGGGGCGCCCACGCAATCCATAGATCGATCTAGTTTGCCTTGCCTTGTCCTCCAATATATCTCGCGTGTCCGGCGATTTCCCGTGCCTTGGTATTCTTTGAGCGACGCCGGGGTGCGGCTTGAGTGGAGGGCCGAGAGGCCTCTCTATCGCGGCCACGAGGTGGCCGGTCGGCCGCATCATGCGCTGGTGATGTAGGTCTAGGTGCTTCCTCCTCTAACCAGGGTAGCAACCTGCGTTTTGGGTAGCTCTTGGAGGGGCGTTCGAGTTCGTACTCTTCGGCCGCAAGGACTTCAGTCCATCTGTCGGCTAGAAAGTCTTGGTCAGCTCTAAGCTGTTGCTGTTTTTTCTTGAGGCTGCTCGCCGTGGCCATAAGCCTGCGTTTGAAACGCTCTTGTTCGACGGGATCCTCAGCACGACAAATTGGTATGCGTCGTCGAGGCTTGCCTCGCCGGAGGGAGGCATGTAATTATCGTCCTCTACCTCTCTATTTGCCGCTCTCTCATGAGGGCTGGCTTCTCCATCCTCCTGCACAGAATCCTGCTGGAGGGGGTTGTCTTCGGCACTGTCCGGGGTGTTATTGTCGCCCGTGCCGGAATCACCATTTTTGCTTTGGCGGGATTTAGAGCGGCGCCGCTGACGCCGGCGCTTAGGCTTCTTCTTGGAGGGGTCATCCTCCGTTGTTCCATCGCCGTTCCCTTCTTTTGGGGTGTGCACCATGTATATGTCATACGACGAGGTGGCCTTCCAGTGCCCTATAGGCATTGGTTCTTGGTCGTCTCCTGCATCGGCGTCCATACTGTCGATGTCATCGGAGTCGAAGTCGAGCATGTCGGTTAAATCATCGACAGTGGCTACAAAGTGGGTGGTGGGTGGGCTTTGAATTTCTTCGTCGTCGCATCCCAACCTTGTCGACCATAGTCCGCCAGGCTCTCCGATAAAGAGAGAGACTTTAGTGAATTTAGAATGTCGCCGAAGGTCGAGTGCTGAAAGATGTCCGCGGCGGTGAACTCCATGATCGGCGCCCAATCAGATTCGATTGGCAGGGGCGCGGAAGGTTCGGAGTCCAGAGGGGAGTCCGGCACCTTGGAGTCACAAGCTTCGCAAAGGACAAGGCTGGTGTTCGGCTCAATCGCCGTAGAGATTGCAGCCCCCGAGGCGGTGCCCAGCCACCCGTCCTCGATTGGCGCAGTCGGCTCCGAGCTAAGGGTCGGAGCGGACACGGGTGCGGCCTCTAGGGCACTATTCAGCGGTAGAGCTAGATCATGCCCATCGTAACAGTGCGGCGCGCTCGACTGTGGCTCGAACCCGTCGAAGATCAAGTCTCCGCGGATGTCACCGTGTGTAGTTCAAACTTCCAAATCTGACCGATGGATGGGGCATAGCTTCGATCTGCTCCGGATGGCCAGCTTAATTGGCCCGCAGATGCAAAGCCGCCGAATCTGAAGATCTGTCCGGGAGAAAAGTCTCACCTGGACCGCATCGTTGTTGATGATCGGAGGAGCCATCGGGCCTAAAGATGACGACACGAGGAACTCCCAATGAAAGCACCAATGTCGGTGTCAAACCGCGGATCTCGGTAGGGGTCCCAAACTGCTGTGCGTCTAGGCGGATGGTAACAGGAGACAAGGGACACGATGTTTTACCTGTGTTCAGCCCTCTCGTTGGAGGTAAAACCCTACTCCTGCTTGATTAATAGTGATGATATGGGTAGTACAAGAGTAGATCTACCACGAGATCAGAGAGGCTAAACCCTAGAAGCTAGCCTATGGTATGATTGTTGTTCGTCCTACGGACTAAAACCCTCCGGTTTATATAGACACCGGAGAGGGTTAGGGTTACATAGAGTCGGTTACAAATGGGAGGAGATCTACATATCCGTATCACCAAGTTTGCCTTCCACGCCAAGGAAAGTCCCATCCGGACACGGGACGAAGTCTTCAATCTTGTATCTTCATAGTCCAGGAGTCCGGCCAAAGGTTATAGTCCGGCCATCCGGACACCCCCTAATCCAGGACTCCCTCAGGGGGGTTGGCGCCCCAGCCCACTTGGGGATGGTTCCCTTCCATCTACAGCCCATAAGGCCCTCCGGGGCAGGTGGACCCTCCCAGTGGACCCCCAGAACCCCTCCGGTGGTCCCGGTACAATACCGGTATACCCCCGAATATTTTCGGCGACCGTATGATGACTTCCCATATATAAATCTTCACCTCCGGACCATTCCGGAACTCTTGTGACGTCCGGGATCTCATCCGGGACTCCGAACAACATTCGATAATCACATACAAATCTTCCTTATAACCCTAGCGTCATCGAACCTTAAGTGTGTAGACCCTACGGGTTCGGGAACCATGCAGACATGACCGAGACAACTCTCCGGCCAATAACCAACAGCGGGATCTGGATACCCATGTTGGCTCCCACATGTTCCACGATGATCTCATCGGATGAACCACGATGTCGAGGATTCAAGAAATCCCGTATACAATTCTCTTTGTTAATCGGTACGTTACTTGCCCGAGATTCAATCGTGGGTATCCCAATACCTCGTTCAATCTCGATACCGGCAAGTCACTTTACTCGTTCCGTAATGCATGATCCCGTGACTAACTACTTAGTCATATTGAGCTCATCATGATGATGCATTACCGAGTGGGCCCAGAGATACCTCTCCGTCACACAGAGTGACAAATCCCAGTCTCGATTCATGCCAACCCAACAGACACTTTCGGAGATACCCGTAGTGCACCTTTATAGCCACCCAGTTACGTTGTGACGTTTGGCACACCCAAAGCATTCCTACGCTATCCGGGAGTTGCACAATCTCATGGTCTAAAGAAATGATACTTGACATTAGAAAAGCTTTTAGCAAACAAACTACACGATCTTGTGCTATGCTTAGGATTGGGTCTTGTCCATCACATCATTCTCCTAATGATGTGATCCCATTATCAATGACATTCAATGTCCATGGTCAGGAAACCATAACCATCTATTGATCAACGAGCTAGTCAACTAGAGGCTCACTAGGGACATGTTGTGGTCTATGTATTCACACATGTATTACGATTTCCAGTTAATACAATTATAGCATGAACAATAGACAATTATCATGAACAAGGAAATATAATAATAACCATTTTATTATTGCCTCTAGGGCATATTTCCAACAAAAAGTTCTAGGACTTTTTTTAGTCCCAACTAAAGAGTCCCTAGTCCCTGTTCCAGGGACTAAACATGGACTAAGGTTATTAAATGACATGCTAAAAGACCATGTTACCCCTAGTAATGAACTCACAGAGATAAGGTGCGATGCGTGGCAGGGGCAACGGTTGGAAAAAGTCCCAAAAAGACTCTCCCTCAGGGTCTTCTTTCTTTAGTCCCAAATGCCCACTTTTAGTCTCTAAAATTCCCGCATGTTTGGTTTAGATGAGACTAAAAGAGACTTTTTTTAGTCCCTATACCAAAAAGTCCTGTAGACAAACACCCTTTGAAGCTATAAAGCGGACTTTTGGAGCATGGGTGCGTTGGAGCACATTTCTTTAAAGCCCTAATAATGGTGCTTAAAAGTTAAAAATGACTTTTTCCATGAATATGCACGCATGTTGTCTAAGTACATGTCAATAATAAGTTGTATGTACGCTGCACAAAAAAGACAAAATTCCGGCCCCAAAAATCAATAAAAAACAAGCCCATTTTCTATATGTACTTGTCTTTTTTGCGTCTCTCACACTACTATGCCGGCTTGTACAAATTCTTTTTTTGGGAATTTTCAGGCCATAAAGTCCATTTTTTTAAGTTGAAAAAAACGGGATCAATGTACCCGTGCTCCAAAGGCATTGTTCGACTGAAACTACATGTTTTTACCGATTACTTGCGGCATAGCAAATTCGGGATAGTAGCAAGTAAAACAGAAGTTACAAGAGACTGCTTTTTTTGGAACTCATTGAAAGTGCAAGTGCTACAGCTTGCTTCTGGTCAGCTTAGGCAGGCTTCCCATGGCCCTGGCCTTCTCACGGAGCAGATACTTCTGTGTCTTCCCTGTCGAAGTCTTGGGCAGCTCGGCGAAGAGCACCGTCTTGGGCGCCATGTAGCGCGGCAGGCGTGTCCGGCAGAATTCGATGATGTCAGCCTCCGTGGCGCTCGCTCCGTCCTTGAGGGTGACGAACGCGCACGGCGTCTCGCCCCAGTGCTCGTCCGGCCTGGCGACCACCGCCGCGTCGAGCACGGCGGGGTGGCCGAACAGCGCCGACTCCACCTCGATGGAGCTGATGTTCTCACCGCCCGATATGATGATGTCTTTGGACCGGTCCTTGAGCTGGATGTATCCGTCGGGGTGCCGCACGCCCAGGTCCCCTGAACGCAGCCACCCGCCGCTCATGGCCTCCGCCGTGGCCGCCGGGTCCTTATAGTACCCGCTCATCACAGTGTTCCCCCGGAGCATGACCTCGCCCACGGTGCGCCCGTCGGAGGGCACACTCTCCATGGTCGCAGGGTCCTTGATTTCCAGGCCCTCCAGCATCATGTGCGGCACGCCCTGCCGCGCCCTGATCCGCGCGCGCTCGGCCGCCGGCAGCGCGTCCCACTCTGGCTTCCACACGCACAGCGTCGCCGGTCCGTACGTCTCGGTGAGTCCATACCCGTGGACGACGTTGAACCCGAGCTCGTCCATCTTGGCCAGGATGTGCGGCGGTGGAGGTGCGCCGCCTGTGGAGATGCGCACCTTGACCGGCAGCGGCCTCTGCTCAGATGCCGGCGCGTTCACGAGCATGCTGAGCACCGTGGGCGCGCCGCCCATGTTGGTCACCCTGTGCCGCACGATGTCCTCGAAGACGGTCTTGGGAGCCAAGCTCCCGGCCATGCAGACGCTGGTGCCGCCCTGCGCCGCCGTGGCCCACACCATGCACCACCCGTTGCAGTGGAACATGGGCACGGTCCAGAGGTAAACCGGCATGGTCGGCATCTCGTTGGCCAGCGCCGCGGCCAGCGTGTTGAGGTAGGCGCCGCGGTGGCTGTAGATGACGCCCTTGGGCCGCGACGTCGTCCCCGACGTGTAGTTGAGGGATATCGGGTCGCACTCGTCGGCGGGCCACCTGATCCCGAAGCCGCGCGGCGCGCTCTTCAGCAGGGCCTCGTACTCCGGCACGCCATCGCTACCGATGCCGTCGCTGTCGGCGATCGTGATGAGGAGAGGCAGGCTGGCTCCGGCGCCAGCGAGGAGCGCCAGGGCGTCGCGTGCGACGGCGAAGAACTGCGATTCCACGAGGAAGACTCTGGCCTCCGAGTGGCTCAGGAGGACGGACACCATGGCCGCGTCGTGCCGGGTGTTGAGCGTGCACAGCACACCGCCGGTCATCGGCACGCTGAAGTGCAGCTCGTACATGGCCGGCGTGTTCGCGGCCATCACCGCCACCACGTCCCGGCGGCCGACGCGGAGGCGCGCGAGCGCGGACGCCCCGGCGAGGCACCGCTCCCTCGTGTGGCGCCACGAGTACTCCTTCTCGCCGAACACGACGGCCGTGCGCGCCCCGTACACGAGCGCGGCGCGCTCCAGGAAGCTCAGCGGCGTGAGGGGCGTGTAGTTGGCGTCGCACTTCACCGACCCCTCCATGGCGATGCCTTCGAGAAATGGGATCTCCGGAGCAATCCAGGCTAGGTACGGTTGATGCAATGCGGACAGGGGTAACATGCGGATTAATCTAATCAAGTCCATGTGTGTTCACTTGGTATTAGTGATAGCGTTGGATGATTAAAACAAGGAACTTCAACAAACGCACGCGGCATCAGACAAGTGGAATCTCCTTTCCAGATGAAAAATGTACTACTTGCAGCTGGCTCTGGCTTTATGCGAAGCGGCCAAAACCACCGATTAAGACATATAGGATCTTACAGGCAATTATCAGGCTCCTTCTAAACTAACTAAACATGCCCCCCCTCCCCCTCATTTCCAGGTGGGTGGGCCCTTGTTCCTCCTAATCTCCAATTAAAAACTGCCTAATCACCCTATAAAACTTCCCATCCCGTAATTGCCTGTAGATGTAGCAAAGCCCCTGAATCAACTACAATTATTTGCTTAAGAAAACCACTGATTAAGACTGAATCATATACTATTATTTGCCTAAGAAAACCACTCTATCGAAAGTTTATTGGAAAATGACATTTTATCTTCAAAACTAGGAAAAACCAGCCCCTTGATTGTTAGAACCAGGCAACCAGGTAACTTTCAGTGAGACTTTGAGATGGCCTGGAAGTAGGAAGAGCTGGGGTGGTGCAGGGCGGGAACGTTTGGTTCCTGGGTGTACATACACCCTAAATGGAAAAAGAAGTTAGCAATTCAACAAAAAGTATAAAAATCTGAAAATATTTTTGAAATAAACTTGACCTTCTATTGTACTTATGAGAAAAATTTCACGAAAATATAATCACCCTTTGACTTATTTTCAAGATAGACAAATTTTTGGTCAAAATAGTGTGAACCCTAAATTTTCTGCTGTTGACTCGCCTCCACGAGCTTGTCAACTCGTCGCCGGTGACCCCCTCTCTCTCTATATATATATATATCTAGATTTGGGTGAGAGGGTGGATATCGAAATGGAAAAATAATTAAATATACCTAGGCGGGACGCAATAATGAGAGGCACTCGACGCGTGAAATAAAGTCAAACACACATCTCGACACAAATCTTACAGACAAGAAGGCTGACTAAAACTGCACATTTTATTCAGTTGCATGCGGTATAGCAAACTGGGGATATTAATTGAAAAACTGAAAAAACAACTGTAAGATGCATTGGAACTCATACGCATTGCAAGTGTATGCTATTGCTTGCTTTGCCAGGTGCAGATACTTCTGGGTCTTGCCCTTGATTTATTGCGAAGCTCGGCGAAGAGGGCGCGATGTACAGCGACAGCCGCCGACGACAGAAGTCGGTGATTTCAACACACATGGCGCTCGCACCATCCTTGAGGGTGACAAACACGCCCGCGCCTAGCCCTAGTGGTCGTCTGGCTTACTGATCACCGCCTCGTCGAGCATGCCGGGGTGGCCGGACATTGCTGACTCTACCACGGTGGAGTTGTCACCGCCTGAGATGATGATGTCCTTGGGCCGGTCCTTTCGCTGGATGCACTTGTTGGGGTGCCACACCAATGCCTAGAATGAAACAAGGTATTTTCCCCTTGGATCTCTATTTCAGAAACCATGTAGCTACAAAGTTTTTAGAGAGGGAAGCAAAGCCCTTTACAGTTTTCACATACACTCAGAAGAGTCTTTGCCAGTCAATTGTGAAAATCCTCAAAGCCAGCGGGTTGTTAGTGTTTGACAACAAGTAATGCACAAGGTAAACGTAGATACATGTTGAACATTTTTATCCGAATACATGTTGACCATTTGTGAAATGCACGTTGAACATTTTCGACATATATGTTAAACAATTTCAGATACACATTTGCATATTTTTTCCGAATACGTGTTGAAGATTTTGTTAATTGCACAATGAACATTTTTAAAATACAAGGTGAATATTTTTATTAACACACGTTGACTATTTTTCATAAATGTCATTAACATTTCTAAAGCATTTAAACATTTGCTAAGTGTTAGAACATTTTTGATAAAATCACAAACCTTTTTTGGATGGTACGTATAAAACGTTTTTGTAATTTAAACGGACATCTTGAACATTGTATAAATATTTTATGAAAAATTTCACAAACATATTTTCCAAACACGTGAATATTGCTTAAATGTAATGAAGATTTTTGAATGTATGAACATTTTTACAAACTACGCCAACACCTTTATTTTATTTTTTATAAATATATCAAAAACATCATGACCAATGTTTTTGAACCTGTGAACTTTAAAAAAATTCATGAACAACTTTTGGAATGGTAACAACATTTTTTAAAAGTTGTGCGATTTGTTTAACACTACATGAACATTATTCAAAATTTCTTTTATGCGTGATGCATGGTTTTGAAAATATACCCCAGGATCTGCTATTGTTCCACACTTGTTTCTGGGAGCCGTCTTCTTTGTCGGTGAAGCTTTTGAGGGAAATGGAGTGCAATGGTCTTCTCAGCTCTCCAGGTTGAGAGGGATGACACCCATGCCGGTCACACCGTGGCTGAACCCTAAGTCGGGGAAGTTTGTAGCCTTCGTGGGGTTCCTCGCGGGGGTTTTACTGAGCCACCGTAGGAATTCTTCAAACATGTCCTTTCCTTTTATGGAGTCAACTTGGTCAACCTAGATCTAGTGACCATATCATTCATGTCTTTCTTCGCACATCTGATATACTCCCTCCGTTCTATAATAGATGACTCAACTTTGTATTAACTTTAGTATAAAATTGGGTCATCTATTTTGGAAGAGAGGGAGTAGCTGGTAGGGAATCGCCGAAGATTTGTACCCCTAGTGGTACTTCTTCGTGCTAGACAGATATAGGCAACAATCCAACACCTTGAGTACACATGAATAGATCTGGATGCTTCTACCCAAAAACTTGAACAAAGACAGAAATTCAAATCTGGCGTAATAAATGAGGAAAAAATACGTTGAAAGCACCGCCTAAGATCCTAACTACACGTAGAAACAATAGGCCCAAACCAATAAAAAATGTGTAACCAAAATCACAGAGTAGGACAATCAGACCTGGACGCCTCCGCTGCACAAGCCTTCACAATGTTGACACCAAGAGGGCCAGTACTAGCAGAGAAAACAATGTTGAACCCTAAATTCCCCTCTACTGACTCGCCTCTACAAGATCGTCCCCGACGATCCTCGCTCTCTCCTGATATGGATCTTGGTGAGTGGGTCAAAACTGGAATGAGGCAGTAACTGAATAAACCTAGGTGAGACCCCATGTGATAATAAGAGGCACCTCAAAGGTGACACAAAGTCAAGCACAAGTCTCAGCACAAATCCAACGACGCGTTTTTTTTTTCTAGTTGCCTGCCGTGTAGCAAATTGGGGATAGTGATAAAAATAAAAATTAAAAAATCAAGCGTAAGATGCTTTGGGACTCATCCGTATTGCAAGTGTATCCTACTACTTGCTTCTTCCTTGCTTAGGTAGGCTTCCCATGGCCTTGGCATTCTCTCGGACTGCACAGCCAAAATATGGTTTTTTTATGGAACCTTTGGCGTCAGTCTATAGGCTTTCTAGTTTTTAGAATTTTTTTTTTGGCCGAATGTGAAAGATTACCCAGAGGGGGAATTAGTTGCAGGTTATCAAACCGAATATTCCGGTATCAAATATGGTTTCTTTTATCTTGTTTCTTACTTATCCTTATTAGTTTCCTACATACTTTCAAGGGCAATGATAGGCGCCGATCGACCGGCCTAAATTTGGGTCGGTCACCGCGCAACCGCCCACTACAGTTGTAGGTAGCCGTCAGATCTGCCCACTGCGTCGTCTTGTTCCTCCCCATCAATTCTTCCTTCCTTTCCCATGCGCCGCCGCACCGGAGCCACACCAACAGCATACACGAGAGAAAACCCTGACAATCCCCAACACCAATGACCTCGTCGGCGCTCGCCATCCTCGCTCCCAGATAGCCACAGTGCTAGGGCCCCCCCTTGGTTGTGGCAAAAATCCAACCGCTGGTGGAAGCTTCTGCGGTTATCCGTTGCAGCAAAAATAGGTTACAGCAAAAAATTGCTGCACCGTCGCCGCCGCCTGGTTGCAGCAAAAATAGGTTACATCAAGAGAATCGCCGAACCGTCGCCGTCGGCCACATTTCATTGTCATTGGTTGTAGCAAATCTGGGTCCTGGTTATAGCTTTCGTGCTGCCGGTTGCAGTAAAAATAGCAGCACCGTCGCCGCTAGCCACACTTCGTTGTACTTGTTGTAGCAAATCTGGGTGCTAGTTGTAGCTTTCATGCTGCCGGTTGCTACAAAAATAGGAGCATCATCGCCACTAGCCACACTTCACTGTCATTGGTTGTAGCAAATTTGGGTGCAGATTGTAGCTTTCCTGTTGCCGGTTGCAGCAAATCGCAACACCGTTGCCCTGCCGACCACACTTTCAATGTCCCTGGTTGTAGCAAAATCCGGCGCTGGTGGTAGATTTCCTCGTTGCTGTTGCAGCAAAAGATGGCACCATCGTTGCCGGCCACGCTCGCTGTCTCCTGGTTGTAGCAAAACATGGCACCGGTGGTAGTTTCCTCGGTGCAGGTTATAGTAAAAACGCAACACCATCGTCGCCACCAAAACAAAAACACCTTCACCGATTCAGAAAATTGGCGCAGGTGGTAGCATGGCACCAGTCTGTAGCACGGCCGGTGAACATAGCGCGGCCGTGCGGCGGAGGAGCTGGTAGTGCGCCATGACCGTGACCAGAGGAGGCTGGGAGGAAGGTAGAAAGCAAGGAAACGTTGGCCCGAGGAGTGGGGTGCGACGGAGCAGCAGGGGAATGACATGATTTGTGGGGAATGACGGCAGGCAGCGAGGCAGCGGGAAACGGTGGTGGAACTCACGTCGTTGAGGCAGAAGAAGGGAAGGTGGAAGATGGGCACGAGGAGGTGGGAGGATAAGGTTGACTGGGGCGGTTACATGGGCCCATGAAAGGGCATGACTGGCCCTCTGTGCTTGCGATGGGCATGTGACAAGGCATGCGACCGACCGAAGCTTTGACCGTCCGGTCGGCGCAATCCCTATGTAATCCCGGTCAAACCCCTAAATCCCCACATATTCCAAAACACCATTTGGTTCTAGTGTATTTGATATGTTTCATCCCCACATTTCCCCACAAATCCCCAAACTCTAGCGTATTTTTCTCAATAACCAATACACTACCCTACCTAGTGGATTGGGGATAAATGGGGATTTGAAGGGATTGCACTACAAAAAATACACTTCCGTGATGATACGTGTTTGCCACAGTAGGTCGTGTTTTTTGTCATGCATGTACATCCATGACAATTTTATGACAAAATCAAGATAGTCATACATGTGTTGTCGTAGAAGTGTTCCATGACATTACCAAAATTATCATCACGGAAGTGTCCACTTCCATGACGATAAATCGCGCGTCACAGAAGTGCTTTCGTCAAGGGTGACCGACACGTGGCATCCACCGTAACGGAACACCGTTAAGCTATCGGGTCGGGTTTTGGATCTGATAACCCGTTAACAGCCCCGACCAATGGGGATTTTCCACGTGTAAAATCATCATTGGCTGGAGGAAACACGTGTCGGCTCATCATTGTGACAGATGTCATCCACTCACTAGACAGAAGGCGCCTATGATACGTCGACACGTGGCACGGCCCAACAATGGCCCATTCCTGTGAAAAGGCCGACCCGTTTGACTTGGTCAAAAGCTGTCGGGCCGGCCCATGGAAAGCCTGTTAACGGCATGTTCGCATATAGCCCATTTATAGCCCGCTAACCCAAGGCCCGTTACGCCCTATGCGAATTAGGCCCAGTAGCGTCATCTGAGCCATCCAATATGATTCCAGCCCGTTTTCACTTCTGGCCCATGTATAGCCCATGACGTCCTTCGGCCCATATGAGGCCCTTTGTAACTCTTGGCCCATTAGCGCCCGTCTTTGAAACCGCCCGTAATGAATAAAGTGTATTACTTTACACCCATTAACGGCCCGCGTGAAACCGCCCGTAATGAATAGTGTAACACTTTATACCCATCGACGCCCGTTATTCTCATAATGCTTCAGCCCAAGTTAACTTTCGCCTTCCGAGGGCCCATTTATTCTTGGGCTCATTTGCAAGATTCGGTTACTTACGGCCCACATCGCTATTTTTCGCTTGTGGGCCAAATTCAGCCCGTCGTTACTGATCGGCCCGCTTGTGGACCGTTAGTCTGTTGGGCCATTTTCATAGCATCACCAAATACGGCCTGTTAACGGCCCGTTATGGTCAGCCCATAAAACGTACGATTTCCATTAAAGCCCATCTACGGCCCATTAAAGGCCCGTACAAGACCCATAAATGAGTCGGCGGCCCATGGATCCTACGAGACGTAGAAGGCCCATGGATCCTACGAGACGTAGAAGGCCCATGGATCCGACGGCCCGTACATGGCCCATGGATCCGACGGCCCGTGCATGGCCCATGGATCCGACAACCCGTGAAGGGCCATGGTCGGGCAGGTTGGCCCCCGTTTGAACGATATAACATATTCAAAGAATTATCCTACTCAATACTATCACCTCTAAAAAGCATACACTATACAACAAAGAGATCAAGGCATAGAAAGGTAGAATAATCCTACACTATACAATAAAGAAATTACAGCTGATTATACCCACTGGGCATTATGGTTCGGCACAGGTGATAATAAAGCATACACAAACAGCAAATTACATACATTGGGAAAATACAACTCATACATCATGGACGCGCATCAACTTAACTCCATTTGAACTATAATCTCTTTAGAAAATAGGATTGGCCGGATTCAGATAGCACACATTTCTGTCTGCAAAATCTTCAATTCCTTCATGGTTACCTCGGTGTCTTGTTTCATTTTTTGATTCCTGCATCTAATACCTGCATGTCCAGTCTCAACTTGTTGATTATATGTTGACAATCATGTACACGTTGTCTTGCCACCTCTAGTTGATGCTCGAGAACATCAGCACATTCCAATTCCAATCCATAATCATTCGGTAACGGCCATTCCGCACTGCTCGCAGATTTTTGTGTTGATGTCACTTCATCCTGAAATGTTTCTGTAAGTACACATGACTAGGACAAAAATATAGTTACAACAGTGAAGCGAACAAGACACTATTTTGTACTACATGGCAAAACAGGACTAACAATAATGTTACACGTCACTTTCACACAAAAAATGTTACACGTCATGAAGCATAAGCAAGTGATACTTTAAAAAATTATAAAAAAGATAGTTTGTGCAGCCTGCATACAGAAATCCATCTTAGCTCACCAGAGGAGCATGATGTTGGGGCCCAATCGAAAACACAGACAAGTTACAAATTTAGACAGCACGTTGCGTATAAGTAAGCAAGTAGTTGGCCATTATGTACCTCAATTAAAGTCTTAGGGAGCATAATGAACAACAGAGGGTTTCATACAAACATACTACATCAGGCAAAACTATGCAATCATTAGCGTAGTATAAACTAGATTGTGAGCCTCATGCAATAATAGTTGGTTAATAGACTTCAAAGCTTCAGGCACACTTCGGCAGAGTAATTAAATATTAAGGCCTTTAATTATGTCAACTAATAGTGATACAAGTACCGAACATCAGGCATGATTATTTGGGCATCTCATTAACTGAGGACAAATAAAGCAATAGAAAAGAGAAAATTAACTATGCCTGAAACAAACAAGGAATTGAACTGTTGAGTTGCATACAGTGACTTACCTTAGCAGGTTGAAGAGGCTCAGCGCAGCTCCTACTTCTCTTGCAAGGCTCCTTCCTAACATCTTGTACTTGGAAATCCTCAATCTTATCTTCATTGCACCCCCTCTGCAAGGTGACACAAACTAGTTACTCGTCTCCTTGGAAGATAAATATGCATACTTTCCAATATGTGAACACAAAAGGATGAGATTATAACAAAACAACACCACATAATGAAATATGCCGCATCTCTTGCACTTGCACACAATGAAATAAGCATTTACTATGTCTGCACTATGTAAAAACTAGGCATACCTTCGAACTGGATCTCCAGGTACTCTTGGAGAGCCTACTGTAGTGTACAGCCAAACCTTTATGTCACATATGAGTTAGACAAGGCCCCACTACAGCAGCCCTTAGTGTTTAAATCGTTGACAAGCTCTGTTAGAGTGTTAGGTCAAGAACAGCAAGTAATCAAAGCAAACGGTCCTAGTATGGCTGGCTGATGCAAACAAGCAATTAAACAGTTGTGTGAGCAAATCTTACATATCAAGAAAAGAAGCAAAGAAGGAGGCTTAAAGACCATCACTTGACTGACCAGATTTAAGGGGCATTTAAACATCATGTGCAACGTATGAACTAACATAAACATTGCATATTCCAGATTCTACAATGGAATGCACATGTATTAGGTTATGCCATGTATGATGATGCCTAAATGTACAGATAGCAGGCAGGAGTGATTCATCATTGCACGCATAATTGAATTGCAGGTTAAGGGCCAGTTCGATTCCGCCTTTTTAGGGCATATTGCCAAAATAAGCCATAAAAGATGTAAAGAAGTCATTTTTTAGTTATGGGCTTGGGCTTAACTAATTTCGCTTTGGAGGGGGGTGTTTCGGGTAGAACCTCACTAAAAATTGAAGGGAAGGGGAATAGTGAAATGACTCTGTTGTCTACCTATATTACACAAAAAATGCAACTTCTGACGCCCGTGTCACACCTGACCCTCAAGTAAAAACAAACATGCAAGCATTCATTGCCCTGCCCGCTTGCATCCCCTGCCAGCAGTAGGGTTCCTCCAGTGAGCCATCGCCACTGGTCCCATCTGGCCTGGTCCTCGACGATGCAATGTCCAGCTAAGCTACATGGCCGGCGGGTAGGGGCAAATTTCCCTGGCTACTCCTCCCTCTGGCGCCGCCCCTCATTCTCATGGTCTCCAAAGCAGCTGCTCCACTGTGGTTCGTCCAACGACTACTCCGGCGGGTGGCTGCACAACTACGGTGATGCCACACTACGGCAGAAGGCACCTTATTCCTCTCCTCCTCCCGTGCCATGGCCTTGAGGTCTGTGTTGAAGGATGAGCTCATCCAACAAGGTGAGGATCTCCTCTGATTTTTTGCCAAATTTTCATTCTGATCCACTATATGATGAATTGCTATGAGTTGTTTCTGCTGCTACTATATGATGCATTGCTATGAGCTGCTCCTGCTGCTGCTATATGATGAATTGCTATGAGATGCTGCTGCTGTATCATGAGTTGCTATGAGTTGTTGTTGCTGCTATATGATGAATTGCTATGAGCTACTGTTGCTGCTATATGATGAGTTGCTACAAGCTGCTCCTGCTGCTGCTATATGATGAATTGCTATGAGCTGCTCCTGCTGCTGCTATATGATGAATTGCTATGAGCTGCTTCTGCTGCTGCTATATGATGAATTGCTATGAGCTGCTGCTGGTATATGATGAATTGCGCATCGCTGTCATTGTATGATGAGTTGCTATGAGCTGTGCTATCGCTATATGATGCTTTCAGGTGGTGCTGCTATATGATAATAACCAGCCACTTGGACCATCGAATTTCAATAAATAAATGTTCTTCATTTAAATGTGGGTCATGCGTTCTTCGTTTAAATTAGGTAATGGGATCTCCATGGAAAACATTGACCAAAGTAGATTGTGCCAAGTAGATGGTATCTTTGTATTTGCATTTTGAGCAAATAGTGATGGTCTGTGTTCCTATCATATTAATTACTGCACTGGGTTCAATTTGTGATGTTTGCAAGTCAAATTAATTTCCATATGGGCAGCAAAATGAAAAATATATAATGCAATCTAGACTTTCCACTGATCATACCAAAGATAAGCTGAAAACGCAATGAAAAGAACTGGTTGGCTTATTACATGGAGCTTATATTCACAAGTGCTTATTTTCTTAGGATAACTCATAATAACTGTCCCTAAGAAACTTGGCTAATAGAACTGGCATACAAATAACATGTCACGATGATTGCAATGGAGGAGTGACATACCATAGCACACTGTATAGGTTCACCGATGCCTCTCCTTTTTTTGTGATGTTCCATGAAATTTCCACATACATTTTGTACTTTTTCATTGTGTAACCCTATCTGCAAGTTGACACGGCTAATTTCAGACATCTCTACATGATACTACATTGCATATCCCTTGCGCATATTTAAACCACCAATTAACGATTGTGTGCGTACCATAAACTAGCCATGACTTTTTATGCTGGACTAGCAGGCACTCTAAGGGAGCCTAATGTAGTGCACTGGAATTCCTACATGCCACCTACGATTTTGTGTAATGTACTGCCCCTGTTCCTAAATATATGTCTATGTAGAGATTCCAGTATGGACCACATACAGATGTATATAGATGCATTTTCGAGTGTAGATTCACTCATTTTGCTCTGTATGTAGCCTATAGTGGAATCTGTAGAAAGACTTGTATTTAGGAACGGAGGTACGAGGTAGTATCATGTATGACATCTACATATCTAATTTAGCAGCCAGTAGTAGAAATCATTGTCTGCATAAAGGGATTACTGGTCGAAAATCCTAGCAAAGCACGCTGGCAGGCACATAACAATACAAGAGAGAGAGACGCGCTTACAAGATCATAGCAATGCCTCAGTCCAGGGTCTTGGTTGGCCAAGCTGTTAGATCCAGAAGAAACATCGTCATTGTAGTTTTTGCCAGCTGCATAACAGGTACCAGCGATCGGTTAATATATTTGAAGTACATCGGCGGTGATGCTTTGGACGGGTTTAAAGGTGACAAGTACCTAGGCCGTGGCGGTGCTTGGCATCTCTCGCACAGTGGGAATCAGGTTAGAAACGTCGAGGGTGATGACGCTGCGGCTGGGCTGTCGGGTCCGTAAGGAGATCTAGAACCGCCGAGTAGGGTGTTTGTGGAGCGGCTCTGGTAGGGTGGACTACGGTGTGGGCGAAGCGGATCTGTGGCCGTGGACGAGGGCGTAGGTGAAGCTGCTTCGGTGGTTGGGTTAAGGATGGTGTCGACGACGCGGATCTGCGGCCGTGGACGGGGCGTCAGAAGCGGCTCCGGTGGTTGGGTTAAGGATGGTGTCGACGATGCGGATCTGCGGCCATGGACGGGGCGTCAAAAGCTGCTCCGGTGGTTGGGTTAAGGGTGGTGTCGATGATGCGGACCTGCGGCCGTGGATGGGGCGTCAGAAGCTGCTCCGGTAGGTTGGATGAGGGTGCGAGGAAGCGGATCTGAGGCCGTGGACTTGTGAGTTGGCAAAGCGGCCCCGGTAGGGTTGAGAATGGTATAGGCAAAGCTACTCCGGTAGGGTTGAGGAAGGCGTCGGCGAAGAGGATCAGAGGCCCTTGACGGGGGCGCGGTGGGGCGGCTCCGGGGGGTGTGGACGAAGCGTCTCCAGTGGGAAGTACGAATGAGCCGCTGTAGATGCGCGGCGGTTGAAGAGAGTACCGGCGAAGAAGATCCGGCGCCGTGGACAAGGCCGGCACTGAATGGGCTGTGGTACAGTGGTGGATGAGCAGTCTACTTGTTTCTAGGGGAGGTGGGAGGGGTAGATGCGGCCGCAGATGCAGATCCGGCGAGGTGGACACCGCTGGCAGTGAATGGGCTATGGTACGCCGGTGGATGAGCAGTCTAGGGTTTCGAGAGGGAAGGGGAGAAATGGCGATGAAGTACGGACGGCGTGATGTAAGATGCTCTGGTGCTGTGGAGTTAGTCGTTTTTATGGGAGAGGAGAGGAAATGGGGTGCCGTGTAGTGGGGGAACCGAAGTTACTAAAGCAGCCCGACCTATCATGTAGATGAGGGCGGTATTGTAACTGTTGGTCTCCGTGCACCAAGAACAAAAGGGGGATTTCGCATGCTAAAGACTAAGGTGGCGGAAATTTTAGAAGGAGACGGGAGAGTTTGCCGCCCGCGGGATCGTCCGTATCCAGTTTCAACTAATTTTGGACCGTGCTAGTGGGAAGTCATGCTAGACTGTGTACACGGGGCACGCGTCAGCAGTTAATAACTGATGTGAAGTCCACCCCAGAAAAAAAGACAATAACTCGGGATGGTGCGCCGATAACTTGGACGTTCACACGGGCGCGGCCAATCGTACGGGTGTAGTGGTGCGTTCACAAAAAAAGGTATCAAACGCTCAGCCTATGTATTTCTCGTGTAAATAGGTAATTTAGTGCCATTGGTTATTTACTTTAAACATAATGCATTGACGTGTTAGTGTAGAGGCGCACAAAAAGAAATTGATATTGTAGTCAGCTACTTAAAAGTGTTACCTCATATGATTACATAGCCTCCATTTCATAAATTGCATACCCGTTGAATTCATATATGAATATTACATATATTACTTCAAAATAGAAACTTAAATCATCCAAGACTAATGAATTTGAATGCAAGAGTAACAATGGTGCATGTACATGATAGCTACATTGGTTGTTTGAAGAAACATCACTGTAACTTTGGCATGCACAACTGAAAAGGTTTATTTAAATAGAAAAAATGTGATATGTGAGTGTCCAATCTTTATAGCGTTGAATCGATATTGTACCTTTGGCCACGATACGAAGTAGATATTGACTTATGTTCAAGCGATGCGCGTCCATGATCGCTAGATAGTGATACGTGAATGAATTGTGCAATCTCTCACACGCATACATATCTCATTTCCTGTGGGCATCGGAATCACACACGCGCACTTCATGTATTTCTCTCCTCCGTCAGGGTTAAATTAACTCTTTCTACCCGCCCTACAAGTCTCTCACACACAAACACACACGCTCTCTATGTCTAACACGCCCACCCCTTTAATTCCGCCCACCCACGGCCACTAATATCTCAAAGTATAATAATGTCTCTCACACATATGTTATCTACCTATCCCTTAATATAGCTAGATATGTGTCACACAAACTCCTTCTCCCTACTACCAAGATGCCCATGCGTTGCAAGGAACATCAAGATGCATTTGTATGAGAAGTTTATCTTGTGGGAGAAAAGGATGAACGAGGGAATGCCTTATTTGCAAATGCGGAGAGGGGTGTGGGTATCTTTTTGCAAAATTGCCATATTTTCCTTTCTGTCCGTCGGATATAAATTGGATGGCCTATATTGCAGGATGGAAGGAACACCATCATCACCAACTCTGTTTTTTTATAAGAGTAGAGATATGTGAGTGTCACTGCCCCCCCCACACACACACTTCCCAACACCGAAGGAGTAGGGTGATACCTCGATCTTGATACGAATCTATCGACTGGCTTCTCTCTCAAACATACACACACACACACTACCCGGCACCGAAGGAGTAGGGTGACACCTCGATCTTGATACTAATCTATCAACTGAATTCTCTATCAAACGTACGCACACACTACTCGGCACCGAAGGAGTAGGGTGGCACATCGATCTTGATAATAATCTATCTACTCCTCTTTCAAACACACACACACACGCGCGCGCGCGCGCGCTAGTTGTGCCTCTGTGCCTACCACGCACACTCTCGATACGTCTTTCTCTCCCTCCCACCCCCGCAACAATGATAGCAGAAGGGTGACAACTCGATCTGATCATAATCTGTCAATTGGTTTCTCTTTCAAACATTGTGTCTCGGTGCCTCGCTTGGTAGCCCCCTCGATATGTAGACTTCTCGCGCGCGCACAGCTGTAGTGACGATGACGCTGAACCCAGTGTGCCTTGTTTTTACCGGCCTCATGTGATAGTTTTCACCCTGTTTTCTGTTAATTAACAAGGCAACCTTTTCTTTGTTACTACTAGTGAATCTGAAATCATTCGGGGCAGACATAAAATATATCACTTCAACGAAATTATCGCAGAAACTATTTTAAAAGAAATTAGCTAGCTGCCCGTGCATTGCACGGAACATCAAGATGCATTTATATGAGTAGTTTATCTTGTGAGAGAAAAGGCTGAACGAGGGAAGGCCTTATTTGCGAACGTGGAGAGACGTGTGGGTATATTTTTGCAAAATTGCCATCGTTTCTTTCCTATCCGTTAGATATAAATCCGACGGCCTATATTGCAGGATGACACGCACACCATCATCACCAAGTCTGTTTTCTACTCCTTCCGTCCGAAAATACTTGTCATCAAAATGGATAAAAAGAGATGTATCTAAAATTAAAATACGTCTAGATACATTTCCTTTTATCCATTTTGATGACAAGTATTTCCGGACGGAGGGAGTATTTGTCTTTTTAGAGATTTCAACAAGTGACTATGACCGGACTTTACCAACATACTCAAAAAAGTAGTCCATAATTTTGATGTTACCCTCTTTTCTTGGCGGTGCAGTGCCATCTGGATACCTCATAAATAAATCAAGGACAAATCTGACCTCTTCCTGAAAAGACATACGTGGCAAAATGAGTGAATCTACACTCTAAAATATGTCTACATACACATCCGTATGTGGTAGTCCATTTGAAATCTGAAAAAGACAAATATTTAGGAACGAATGGAGTATAAATAAGAGTAGACATGGAGATATATCTCCAGCATGGTCTACAACAAAAATGTGTTGGGCGGGTTAGCGCCGGATGCTCGCAACGCGATGACATGAGTTCCAATTCTGTCTTTTAACTTTGGATTTTTATATTATATATTACTCTACTTATTTAATATATACTTCTTTCGCTACTTTACTGACAGTGGAACCCACAGAGTACTTAGAATACAAGATTAATGATGGACTTGTTTCTTTTTAACTTTCTGTACGAAGCTGTAGCCACCCTGCAAGTCACGTGTACACTGTACATGCAATTAACTTTTTATAGAGGGACAATCATACAGGGAATTAACTCAAATGGATTGGATGTCACTCTATTATTTCCAGCATAAAGAGCATCTCCAACGGCAGCCGTCAAATTTCCTACCGCTTCCTTCCGCGGAGGACGACATCAAACGCCAGCGGCATACATTTTTGCAACTCTAACCAACCAGATGAAATTCGTGCAAATACTGACTGATTTCATATAAGCATGACGGATTTCGTATAAAAAAGCCGGATCTTCATATAAACATGATGAATTTCATTACATTTACATGAACTAAGAGGTGCCAATCCGGCTCTCTTGTATAATTAATACTCCCTTCGTCCGGAAATACTTGTCCTAGAAATGGATGTATCTAGACTTATTTTAGTTCTAAATGGCCGCCCGCGGATCCCTTTGTCTTCCTCATGTCCGTCAGGCACTTGCTAGGTCGACGAAGGTCCTCGGAAGAGACGAAGCAGCAAAGAAACCACCTGAATCCGCGGTCGTCGCCTCGGCAGTGGCCTTCATGGGTCCCAAGTGGCTGCGGCCTCCCGTGTTCTACTTCTCCTCGATGATGGCGGCGGACACGGAGAAGCTGGCCACCGACTCGTCGCTCTCCACGCACCCGGCTTCTGTCTCTGCCTACATGGCGCTGCCGCAGGCACGGGAGGCGCGCCCACAGACACGGGAGGCGCGGCCACCGCAAACACTGGTGGCGCGGTACGACGCGGCAGCGATGGCACCCGTACCGGCGTTCTCGCCGTCGTGCCGGCGTGGAGCAACTCGCCACTCCTCATCGAGCTGAACTGGAGCGGCGAGTTGCTGAACCACGCGCATGCTTGGGGCGGCAACTGGCTCCGTCGGGCCAAGCGAGGTTGGTGAAGCACCGAGCGGCCTCGCCCGTATCCAGAGGGCTCGGCGGGCCACCCAGCCGGGTAATATGTCGGAGAAAGGCTCATCGGAAGCCATCGGAAGAGTGGAGAAAATGGTGAACGAGGAGATGGGGGAGCGGCGGAGGGGTGCGATTCTTGCCTGCTGTCTGTCTGGCCTCGTGTAAATAGAGGACGGACGGTAGGAGCTTGGCCGACGTCTGGCCTCATTTAAACTGAGGGCGGACAGGAGGAGCTCGGCCGGTGTTGCGTTTAATTCCGGCCCGCTCATGAACGGATGTGTGGCCGGAGTAGGATTCTTTGTTTGCGTGCGGGTTTAACAAAGGGGTTTAATGGAGGCGCCGGGCGTGCAGCGGGCGGCGCAGTACTATTCGATTTGACAGCAGTAATGAGCCGTCAAATCACAAAGGACCTCGCCTCTCGTGAAACCGACCGAGCTAGACTACCCCGCCCTCTAGCCTTTTAAAAAATATATATACTCCACTTTTGTACAGTAGTAGTATCGATGGATTGCGCCATGGAGCAAAACTTGAAATTAAAAAAAGGTGGTACATATAGAGAGCGCTGGTGAACTATGTGTCATACATGGCAATAAATAAAGTACTACTCCCTCCGTTCCTAAATATTTGTCTTTCTAGAGATTTCAAATGGACTACCACATACGGATGTATATAGACATATTTTAGAGTGTAGATTCACTCATTTTGCTACATATGTAGTCACTTGTTGAAATCTCTAGAAAGACAAATATTTAGGAATGGAGGGAGTACATGATACTAATATGTGTCATATATGGAGTACATGGCGCAGGAGTACTAAGTATTATTAATACAGTTTTGCTAGAACTCATCTAGATGAGATATAGTTTGGTCTCATTCATCTTTTATAGTCATTGGATGTGATGCTATAAGATGCGTGTGTGCTGACGTGGGTTGTATTTGTTCTTGTGCAACGAACTGACCACTGCATGTCATGTTTGATAGTCTCAAGTCATTAAAAGCATACAAGCCCCACATCTCTTCTTGGTTGATTTCTCTATTTATGTCAAAAAATAAGAAACAACGTGAGAGTTAATGCACCATGCCTATGTGTTTACCAATTGATTTTCGTAAGATGACTTAATACTCACCTGGACGGAGGGAGTATTCGATTTGACAGCGGGCGGCGCAGTTCCCGATACGGCTTTAATGCAGATGAGGGAGGGAGTAGCGGTTCTCGATATGTTGAACGGCCAATGCATCCTCCTTCAATTAATGCATGAGGGAAGTAATGGGAGGAGGTCCGGGAAAAGAGGCTGCACGATGTGAATGCAACGCAGTTTGCCCTCATTGCCCTCATATAAAGGCGCCCCTCCATTCCAATGCATCTACCACATCGTACGCACCTAAGCATTTGCCTAAGCACCTACACTAAGCGCAAAAGAGATCACTCTAGACCGATGGCGGCGATGCACGTGAGCGGCCAGCGGCTGCGCCAGATGGTCCACGACGCCGGCCTGCGGCATGGCGCCGAGGATCGTCTCCAGACGGTGTTGGAGACCGGCTGGTGGATGGCCGCCGTCGATGCCAACTATGACTCTTAGTTGGACCAGATGATCGTTGCCACCAGCAACAAGTTCACCGTCCTCAAGAAGCTCGCGGACGACATCGCCGTACTCCTCCAGCCCGCGCGCCCGGGCTCCTCATTGCCTGCCACCCTAATCGGCCTCCATGGCCGGAACCTCTTTCAAGCACTGGTGGCCCTGCGACTGCCCGCCGACGCCACGAAGAATGTCCACCTGGAGGTCGCGCTTGCCGCGAGGCGCCTCGCCCTTCAAGAATTCGTCGACCTACACATCCACGTGTATGAGCAAATCATGTACATAGGTATCTACAAGGCCAGTGAGGATGCTACGACGTTGGCCTTCCTCAACCGGCTGGAAGCCTTGGATGCCTTTGCTGAGAAGCACCTCAACCTCGCCACAAAAGCCGTCGCTCCTTAGCCGCCGGTCGGTGGCCCGGCGCACTAAGTTGAGGAGGAGGAGGTCGTACGTTCGTGGATCCATCTTTCTTCTCGCCTTCTGTAACCACCACTGCGATCGCATCATCGTGGCCTTAACTCTTATTGTGCTGTTGCATTCTCGTTCCAGTCAATACCGACATGTGTGATCCCTTTGCTTAATTATATGCATCACTATAACTAGTACTCCATCCGTCAATTTATAAGTTATGCTTACCTTTTCCATCAACTTCGTGCAATGCGCGGGCATCTTGCTAGAAACACTAGAATATGTCTATATAATCCGTATGTGATAGTCCATTTGAAATCTCCAAAAAGACAAATATTTAGGTACGGAGGGAGTAATATATTAGGAGTATATCAAAACAATAGTGATTTCTTTCAAGTTTGTGAACAAATACTACTATTCTACTACTTTGGATCCGTCGCAACGCACGTGCACATTGCTAGTAAAAGGAAAAGGCCTGCCGCGTTCGCGTCGCACCCCCACACGCCCAGGAATCAGGAGTACAACACGGCCCGTCTGGCACGACACATAGCTTAGGGAAGGTGTGTTGCCTAGCATTTTCACTTTCATGTGGGACCGCTTTTGAGCAAACCGACACCCCGCCCGCCGCCGGGTTGGAAAACAGAAACGAGGGGAAGATCTAGCTGTAGCACGGAAGCCAAGAAATTTGGTGTCAGACGGGGCTCGTTGATAGAGTAGGAGCATTCCGCACTAGTACTACTCCTACTAGTTACCAAGTTTGTATCCTAATACTATATTACTAGTACTGCCACTATACAACTAGTAGGTACATGCACGACACAACATCGTAGGAACAAAAAACGGGAAGATCTTGTTTTGGGTGATTTATCTTTTTTTCAATCAACGTAGTATAAATAATATGATGTGGGGGGCACCCATGAAGCTTATGTGGCTTGGTTGCATGGCTGCGGAAGGTTAGAGAAAAATAAATAGATAATGTGTTTAGAGTGCACTCCACTAAATAGATATACTTTGGATCCATTGCAACGGACCGCACATCTATATCTATACCCCTATATAGTGTGTGAAAACTTTGAAAGTTGGTCGTTGGATGAAGCCAATCCGACGGTACAAAGATGGCAAATCCTAGCACTCTCGGCCGTTGGATATCATCCACCAGATTCGCCACATGTATAATCTAGAAGACTCCATGGTTGAACTTAATTCATGACTAACTTTGCCACAACTAAGCTTAGGCAAAGTTATTAGTTCTTCAAAATGAGAGCCACAAGTTGGCAAGCCTAAGGGAATCTTGCCACATTTTGTGTGTGTATGTCATGTGGGGCCTTATTGTGGCTTGCCTAAGGTGTGGCTTGAACCAAACACTCACCTAAGTTAATCAAACTTTCCTAACCTTACATTCCACCAGATTTTGCCACATGTTAGAATCCAGAAAACTCCACATGTAGAAGCATAATGCACAAACCACCAGAATCGCATGCGTGCAATGCACGTGTACCTTACTAGTACAAATTCCAGTTTTGGCACGAGCTCGTACTACGGAAGCACCACAAGGCCTATCGCAGGAGTTACATTTCCCTCTCGGGGCCCACGGGACCGAACTTCAGTGGCTTAGTGCCCGACCTATGAGTCAATGACATGCGGACCTTAAATGCGGCTGGCCCACATGTCATTATCATGGTGGTGTTCGTGACTCACTCGTTCATATGAACCGGCCGGTGGTAGCGTGGCCGTGGCGAGGGTGCCACAGCTGGGCGTTGGGTCGTTACGAGGCGTAGATGGCCACACCGGCGGGTACTACCTGTAGTACATAAGTACTCCAGCTGAGGATTGATGCCCGGGACGAAATGTGTCACAGCCGCTGGATGAAAATTCGATGGTGCAGGAGTATGGATCGAAGCACAGCAGCAGAGCAGGCAAACCGCGTCCAATTGGATGTGTCTGTGGTAGAAAGTTGATGGTCGCCGCAGTTCAGCTGGCCCGCATGTCATGCACACAAAGGCAGAGGAGCGGTGGGGCCGAGAGGGATGAGGATCCCTGACGCGAACAATCCTACCATTATGTCACTGACATGTGGGACCCATAAGCGTGGGTCCCACCTGTCAGCGAAGGAAAGGCATGGCAAGGCAGTGATAGCCACGTCAGAGGATCCATGTCCACGTCGGGGGACGTCGTGACGTGGGTTGGAGCGGCGTCGTGGGAATCACGTGTGGGTGTGGCAGTGGTAGAAACAAGAAACATGATGGTCGCCGTGGTTTAACTTCCATGGACAAGCCGTCATGTCTGCTGACACATGTATATCAAAACTAGAGTATTTATATTTCAAGCACATGAACAAGTATTATTCTACTACTCTGGATCCATTGCAACGCACGGGCCAGCGCATTGGTAGTAGTAGTGTCCATCTCTATCTCTAGAGGCCTTCCCTCGTTCATCCTTTTATCTCACAAGATAAACTACTCATACAAATGCATCTTGATGTTCCGTGGAGCATACGAGGATGTTTCCTTGGGGTCTCTCTCGGTAGCGGCGTGGCCATAGTTGCAAGTTGACGCCCCTTGAGATGCCGACGTTGAGGGGCACTCGGATTTCCTCCGATGAGCAGGTAAGATGAGTTTGATCACATAGTAAATGCATTCTAAAGGCTACTTCCGTGTCCATTTCCTAATTCTCCCCCTGCCCACTGTTTCACAGGTTAGGCTCAGTGCAAGTGGAGATTGGCTTGCATATGTACGGGAGGGTACCAACATCAATTTGCACAATATTTACAACGGTGACACCGTTCCCGTAGAACCTTTGTCCAACATTGGGATCAGCCATGCAACAGGCCACCGCATGAGTTGGTACGATGGAACCACGGTGAGATTGAATAAGATAGCACGAACCTTGCACATGGCGGTCAAAGGCGGACCATGCTGTCTGCGGCCGATTTGTTGCCGTACGAGTAGGAAGACGATGTGCTCCTTTCTAACCGTATCTTCGCGGTGACAAACCAGGGGACTTATTTTGTATGGGACACATCCTACGATATACTCCCTGTCTCCCAGTTTATTTGTTTTGAATCTTTTCGTTTTATAAGTTTCAAATTCAAATTTAGAGCTCCCCGTCACATGTTGAGATTACAATGTCCATTAAATCGTTGCGTGCATGTATAGTAAAGAAACAAATCTCGAAGTCTGCACGAGTTCGTGCTATGGGAGCACCACAAGCCTGGCGCAGAGTTACATTTCCTCTCGGGGCCGTCGGGACTGAGCTTCAGCTTTACTACACCTACCTTTGAGTCAATAACATGTGGACCCGATAGGTGACTGGTCCACATGTAATGCTCCCGAAGGCAGAGGGGCAGTGGGGCCAAGAGGGGTGAGCCGCAGGTCGGGGGACGTGTGGTTTCATGGGTTCAAGCGGCATCGTGGGAATCACATGTGGCTGTGGTAGAAACTTGATGCTCGCCGCATTTTAGGTGGCCCACATGTCATGCACACAAAGGCAGAGGGGCGGTGCGGAGGGGTGAGGCGCACGTCGGGGGGCGTGGTGCCGTTGGTTGGAGAGGCGTCGTGGGAATCGCGAGATGAAACGTGATGGTCTCCGTAGTTGAACTTCCATGGACAAGCTCTCATATCTACGGACACATGCACTGCATACCGATCACTGGAAGGAGTAGCAGAGAAAGCTATATATGCGTATAAATAGTTCCTTATAATCAAGCGGACCCATGCTACTACTCTGTTCCAAAGACATGCACACCATCGAAATAGTCCATCTATGTCAATATACACCGAGAGGGAATAATTTTTTTTACAAGAGAGGAAATAGTTCATCCATCCATAATGCTCTCCTGCTGTTGCAGCGTTTTCTTCTTCTTCTTCTTCTTCTTCTTCTTCTTCTTCTTCTTCTTCTTCTTGTTCTCATTCTCTGTGGGAGACGGCTTCGCAACAAGCTCTTTGGACCTTGCAGCTATCTCGAAACTCACACGGGCATCGAGGGCAGCATATTTTATCCGCTCGTACGTCAAGGGATAATTCTCCTATCCAGACGACCTTAATGCCACCGTCTCGTCACCCTTCTGAAGATTTGTACCGAGCACAAAATTTGCTACGTCGAATAGGGATGGTGTGTATTTAGCACAATCTTCTACATGAATTTTGATTCTGGTTTGTAGGTCAACGATGTTTTTCAAATCAAGGTTGTACGGCTCCAGCTTCTGTTTGTCCCCTTCGATGGCTGCCCCACAGAAGTATACGTCCTCCCGAGACAAGAAATCGTGAAGCTCACCTGGTATGGAGGGCGAGTGTATGATGTGGTACACCAAAACATCATCTTCGAGGCACAGCTGAAGGACAGCGGCGCGCTGGATCTTCCCAGGGGCATGCTCCGTGTACTCTGCGTCGAGACTGATGACCCTCGTCTCTACCTTTTCGAGGGAGTTGGATACATTGTTGATCCACTGCCGAACAACCCTTGGGTGGACGCTGACGGTGGCAACTATGCGCATCGAGCCTTCGACGGGGACATGTTGGATGCTAAAAACCTGTATCTCGATCTCTTTCGCCATTTGAAACCGCTGGAACGGAGGGCTATGGTTTGGAGAATTAGGATTAGATGGCTAGTCTAACTGAAGTAGTAGATGATTATTTAAAGAGGTTAAAACAATATGAACGCAGTGGGATTTGGATGCAAATGAAGACGAAGGGGAGGTGAAGAAGCCGATGAGAATCGGTTCCCGATGGAGAAGTAAATGGGAGAAGTGGTGTGCAGGCAGTAGATTAGACGGCTAGGTAGACTAAACGAAAAGGCTATGCGGGTAGACTGATGAGTCGTACCTGTTAGGTATCGCGTGCCATCCTTCCCGATAGGTGGGACCTATGCAAACAGATAAAAAAATGTGTCGTAGCTTTTTTTTAGCGCGTGAGTGGGAGACACAACATTCTCTGGTTACAGAATACTCCCTTCGTTTAGGTGAGTATAAGTCACCTTATGAAAATCAGGTTTTCCCAAAACCTTTAGGCGTGGAGCATTAACTTCCTGCTCGATCCCCTCCCGGCCTCGTTAGCCAGCGTTCTCTTCCTCTGCTGCCGCGTTCTACCTTTCCATTTTACCTCTTCTCAAGTGTGGAACGATCTGCATGCCGTCCTTGATGCACCGAGCGACCCTTTGCATGCATCGCGGCGGGCGTTGATTGGGCATGCACGAGAATTTGGTTACGCTCGCAATATGGATGATACCGAACGATGAAGTGAACAGGCATGCTAGCACGGGAGACCTATTTCCGCTATACAATACTGAAGTACTCATGTTCCTACTACTACTAGTAGTAGTACAACTGTGGTACACTTGATGATTAAAATACTATTCATCCGGTCCTCACAGTGAAGTGACAACACCCTGCGCCTGACACTAGTCCAGGCGGCGTGTTCGTTACCAAAGTCAGCCTCACCACATGCCTTTGTGTAGTCTGTCACCGCCACAGACACAGCACATTGGCGCCTCGCCCGTCTCCTCTCCGCTCCCATAGCACCACTCCATCTCCATCTCCTTCTCCGTCTCCGTCTCCGTCTCCATCTCACTTTGTGCCCTGTGTACCGTCGCCTCACTCGCCTCCCCAGTACCACTATTCCCTTGCTAGCCGCTCCAAAGACCGACATCCTTCTCCCCATAAATCAAGCCCCTTCCAAACTCCACCATGGCGAACGCGAACCGCACAAAGCATCCATATGAGCCGCGATTGGAGCAATCTCCCCAGTGACATCCTCGACCTCTGTTGTTTGTGTATGGATATGTTGAGCGCCCTGCGGCTGGCTGCATGCTCAAGGGACATGCACACGGCCATCATCGAAGCGAGGCCTAAGCTTTTCAAGACACCCTGCTTGCTGCTATCTGGTCTTGCGAGATTGGCTCACCATGATACGGAGGCGTGCTTGATGTCCCTCGACTTCAATCCGATCTCCATTAGTCAAAACTTCTTTGCAGGTATGTAGTGGGTCGCCGTACATCATTTCCCTCGACATCGATCCGATCACCATCGCCCGAAACTTCTTGGCAGGTATGTACTGGTCGGCATGAACTCCCATTGGATGGCTGCCTTGAGAGAAGACGGTAAAAGTTGGTGCTCGTGAACTTCCGACTCCCATGAGATTATCCTTCCTCCGTTGGATTATATAGAGTATTACCATCGCGGTCCAAGTCATCTAGATTACTACGTCAGTTGGACGGACCTTGTTTTGCAGAAGATTGTAATCTGCCAAGTGCCCACACGACATGCGAATTACGCAGACTTCAAGCTAATTTCCTTGTTCAACCGCGGACTCGCCTATCTTTACGCCGGTGCCTTCTTTAGCTGGAGGCAACGCGGCTCGCAGTGGATCATCGTCAAAGCTAATACACACTTCTGTGATGCTATTGAACACAATGGCATCATCTACGCGATCGGCAAAGCAGATGGCACCATGTATTGCTGGGACGGTGCGTGTAAGTTGTTTCCATCTCATGTTTGATGACGCCATGACACTATTTGAACTTTTTGTGATGATTGGCATATCCCTGTTTGAGCAGAATTTGAGTAGAACTATGGCAATGTATTAAAGACGTCGTAAATCAACTATATTTGGAATGAGTTAATTCATGCGATTGTGACAATGTCATTACAGCCAATTTGTACCCTGAATAATCAAACGGTTAGGAATATATGGATATTATCCTTATTTTACAGTAATCTATATACTACTACTAAATATGAGTGTGTATCAATGGCCATGTTAGTTTCCTCATTTTCATGATGTAGAAACAGGCACCACACTGTTGGTTTCATCTAACCATACATTAGGGAAGTAAATGTGCATATGGAGAACTCTATATTTGGAAGTAGTGAAATCCTGCAATGCTTACCATGTGTACATACCTATATTCGCCCTTCAGCAATCAATGGCTAGAATAATATCCTCACAAAAAATTTGCCCACAAAACGCGAGTATATAACAATGCATGGTCTGTTAGTTACCTTGAAGAATTTGTTTGTGAGGACAGAACATGATTACATAACATGCATGACATGGTAGTTTCCTGTGAAGAATCGATTGCGAGATAACATGAGTATAACCATGCATGGCACTTCTATATTTTCGAACCCAGTATACATTTCCCTGTATTTTCCTCCCAGTTCCAACAGGGACATATCAATGTTGTTTCTTGCATTATCCTACTCATACTCTGAACAATGCTGATCTTACATTAACAATGTCTGTTCTTTTTGATATGATGCAGTGTCCCTACAGTTACTGCCCTTTGTAATCACACCACCTTTGCCAAAAACAGGGAAGCACAACTGGTTCCTCGCTCGATCAGACGACGGCAAAAGACTGATGATCATTCGGCCACATGAGCTGGAAAAGTTATATTGCAAAAACCCCACTATATACAAGCACTGTGTAATACGTGAGTATCCGGACAGTGGCTGTTACGTCTATGAGCAGGATACCGGCTTGTTGGGGCCTTTAGGATTTTTTAGTTGGAGGCGGGTAAACAGCCTTGGTTCACACTCTTTGTTTCTTGGACTCAGTTATCCAATTAACCAAGAGATCACCGTTGGCAAGGACCTTGATGGCAGAGAGGCTCTGTTTGCTACGGAAAACTGTGTCTACATGGCGAGCCCTAGGAGTTCGGGAGCAAACTACCCTGATTGTCAACGATACAGCCTGCAGCCAAAAGAAGGTGAGAATGACAAAGGCATCCGGATTAACTTTGATCCTTGGATGTCTCAATTACGACAGGCAGTGATGTGGTTCAAGCCTTCAGGTTGATAGGTAATTGGGCTGTTGCATCGAAAGGGTGGAGTACTGGTGTCTCCGGATCACTGATCGCTGAAGCGGGGCTGCAAATTATTATGGTGTTGGATCATCTCTTCGAATGACTTTGTTGTCTTTGCTGCTGGTTCTGGATGGGTAGTTTTTTATTTTGTTATGCATTTTCCTTGTCATTTGGTCATCCTCGTCTATGTCACTCTTACTATGTAATAGTTGCTTCATTTAGAATGTCATTCTCGCCGGATCACGAGAGTCCGAAAGCTGCAGATGGGTGCGTTTTGGTGGTGTAGCAAGACTTCTAATGAACTATCATGTCTTCTGTTTATGTCGATAGTAGTCACTAGTCGGTGTTTGAATGTTGTATATATCGTTGTTTGAACTGTTTATTGTCTCGAACTCTTGGTGGGCTAAATGAGGGCATCACCATTCTCCGATGTTCGAGTATATCTCCTTTTTCAAGTTATATAATTTGAGCTCGGTGTCTTTTCGATGATGTACACTTGTTTGGGCCGATTAGGTGTCGTTGAATATGGGCGAGTAGTAACGCAATGCCAAACAGGTCAATTATGACTCTCGGCCGGGCTCTCAAAAGATCCTGAAAAAAAGGCGGGCTCTCCAAAAAGAAAGAATAAGGACTCTTAGGCCGACATGTGGGCGCCACCGGTGTTTCGTGCGCTTGCTTGGCGCCGAGAAACATATTAGCGCGTGCTCGAAATTCATGCTACCTTTTCATCCCCGTCTCCGCCCTCCCCACCTCTAGAATCTCGATTCCTACCCAGTTCCCCAAATCCCCTCCTGTACTCCCTTTACTCAAGCGCACTATCATGTCACGGTCAACGCGGATCTCCGAGCCGGAGATCCCGAGGTCCGTCCTGCCTTGATCGTTGCATCTTTGTCGCTCAACAAATGGCATGGCGGCGCTTGACGGCCAGTTTGCCGGCAAAGTGCTAATGGTAACCATCAACGGCGATCGGCCTCCCGTCTCGCCGGACGACCTTGTCAAAGCTCTTGGCATTGCGCACGGCATCCAAATAAGTGACTTGCTCGTTGAAGTCTGTCCGCCATCGGTTGATTTCTTCGTCAGGTTCCGGACAACTTTCGACTGCAGTCGTGTGTTCAAATCTTCCACGCATTTGTTCTGCGATGGTATTTGGTGAGCTTTGATCCGTGGCACCCAGGATGGGGCTCGGTGCCCTCTGAGCTTGAGTTTTTAACAAAGCTTACCTTCCACGGCATGCCTTGACGTGCTTGGAACAGCGAGTCCATGAACGAGCTTATCAACGACCTTGGAGGTGAGCTCGTAAGTATGTTTGTTCCTCCAGACAGCTGGGCTCTGACGGTTATGGCATGGATGAAGAAGCCGTCCACCATACCGAAGGTGATTGGTGTTGAGATACCGGTGCAGGAATCGGGGTTGTACTATTCGTCGCCGCCAAGGCCGCCGCAGACCACGTTAGGGATGTACCTGTATCGAGTGTTCGTGCATGTTGAAGAAGTGGTCAATCCATCAATCGAAGTCCTGCCGCCGCCGCTGGTGCCAGGGTCCGTCGACGACGTCCATTACAGGAGTTAACGTCAGACTTTCCCCATGTTGCTCGGAATGATGGATGGCACAGGGCCTACTCCATCGCGCGGCGGAGGCCACTGCTTCTTTGGAAGAAGAGGCAGGGTTGGGTGCCTGGATGTGCTCTAATTTGAGGTAACAACTAAATCTTGTCAGTTAGTACTAGTTAAATCCGAGCTATGGGTGTGAAGCACTGATATGCCAGTACATTTGATTGTGACATGTTCTAATTTTGTACCTGAACTTTTTTTAGAAAGGGTTGTACGTCAACTTAATGTGCTAGCAGAACTTATTGTGTTGTCTTTCTGTTTTCTTTGCACAACATTCAAGATATTTCCCCGTCATTGATAAAGACGATGAACCGTTATGTACGACTTCGTTGGTTTCAACATAGCCCTTCCCGTAGCGATCCACTGCTTCCATCCTGATTGTGCGCTGCGTGAAATTTTTGTATGCAAGTTCAGTGTGCTATGATGTTCTATATGATTGTGTCAACTATATAAGTTTTCTTGAGCATCAGCAATGCATATGGCTGAAAGATGTATTTACGAGCATCGACCGATGGGTCTCTCTCTCTATCTCTCTCTCTCTCACACACACACATACACACACACGCACACACACGCGCACACGCACAAGTGGGACCCGTTGAATTATTTATTTGCTCGTGACAGCTTTTAATTAGGTTCCACTGTAATCTAACTTTTTTCTGAAGTTATTAATTGAGCTCAGTGACTTCAAAAAGTTGTACAGAAGCCTTATTTGGGCCTTTCCGACATCGCTGAATGTGGCTGAGTAACCATGTTCGGTTGTACTGTACTACACAGGCCTTTTTTTCAACATCAGCAATGCAACTGGGCCGACAGTTGTACACAATATCCGGGTCAACTTGTTATTCTCCGCTCCGTTGGGCGGCAAACTTTCCTAGGAGGTATGCATTAAGCTTAACAAGAAAATGGACTTTAAGAAATAATAAATGGGATGTAATTATAATAACTAGGCAGTTACTATGCACCAAACACGTAATTAGTTTGAAAAATATATTATTTTTGGAATTTGGAAATTTTAATTTCATTACTTGTTGCGCGCACAATATTTCGTTGGATTTTAACGTAATATAACTTTATTTTGAAATTATATTTAACCTGGCTAGAAATTTCGGATAAAAATATTTCGGATCCCATCAAAATGTGGGAATTTTTTTTAATTCTGTTTTAAGCGGTTGTATGATATTAATCCTTGTCCTAGCTAGAAGTTGGGCTGTACTTTTAACAAACTGTAAATGTGTTGTATTAAATTCCATTAGAATTAAAAAATGGGCTATACATTCTTACAAATCGCAAATGGACTATATGTTCTCTGCCAAATCCGAGCTGTGGGCCTACTAAGTTGACGCGTACCAAGGGCTTTGTCAACTTAGTCAATATAAACGATTCTAGCTGCAGTGATCGTACGATGTCCATCCAACGGCCGTAGTGCTTCTTCAACCTCTGGTCTTCTTGCTCCAGCCGCCCAAAGCAGCGCCGGTCGTGTCGCGTGCTCCTGCCTCCCGTGGCCGGCTGTGATGCCGCGGAGGCCTCACCGCCCTGTACTACTCTCACCGCTGGCCAGGCCATCCCTCTAATCACCCACGCCCCCTGTTATTCTGCGACGACGGCAGCCTCACACCGCAGCCGAACCAGTGAACCCTCGTACTCCTCTCCGCGCGGGCTTCCACTGCTGCGTCTTCCCCGGCTCCGCGTCGTCCCCTTCCTAGGCCTCGCCGTCGTCCAGACCACCGCCCTGGTGCTCTCGGCGCGGCGTGGTCAATGTGGTCAACAACCGACTTCCATCGGAAGATCTTTCAGACGTGGAGAGGCGGCAATTTGGGTCCAGCGGCCGCAAGGAAGTGCCTCCTTATTACGCGCAAAATAATTGTTCCTCCACGACAGCGAGGACCCACGGACGGGCCATCTTATTTCGTGAAAAACGTTTCCCCCTGATCGCTAGACCCACCGAGCGGGCCAGCGATTCGTGAAAAAAATGTTCCCCATTGTCGGCTCGGACCCACCGGAAGTGCCTCCTTATTACGCACAAAATAATGAATACCCCTCGCTAGCTGGGACCCACCATAGTGGGAGGCTGACTTAATGGGCCTACTAAGTTGGTGGGGCGGGGCCTTTGTCAACTTTAGTCAATATGAGCGATTCTAGCTCCGGTGACCTTCGATGTCCATCCAACGGCCGTAGTGCTTCTTCAACCTCTGCTCTTCTTGCTCCGGCCGCCCAAAGGTCTTTGGTCGTGCGCATGCTCCCGCCTCCCGTGGTCGGCTATCTTGCCGCGGAGGCCTCACGCCCCTACTATTCCCACGGCTGGCGGGCCTGCGGCAGCGGCAACCTCACACGCAGCCAAACCGGTGAACCCTCGTACTCCTCTCCGCGGGCTTCCACTGCCGTGTCTTCCCCGGCTCCCCGTCGTCCCCTTCCTAGGCCTCGTCGTCGTCCACCGCCCTGATGCTCTCGGCGCGGCGTGGTCAGCGTGGTCAAGGAGCGACTTCCATCGGACGTGGATATGACGTGGAGAGGCCGATACTGGGTCCACGGCCGCGGGAAGGAAGTGCCTCCTTATTCGCTGAAAATAATTATTCCTCCACCTGACAGCGGGGACCCACCGGACGGGCCACCGTATTTTGCAAAAAAAAACATTTCCCCCTGACTGCTGGGACCCACCAGCTACATCTTCGCACGCAAGGAAGTGCGTCTGGGCAAAAAAAAACGATTCACCCCCTGACTGCTGGGACCCAACAGCTACACCTTCGCACGCGGACATGGGAACGGGGAACGGGATGAGGCTTGTGGCTAGGGTCGTCGGCGAGGGTGGCGGTGAGGGGGAGGTATGGGCGGGAGGGCCAGGCGGAGGGTGGTAGAGGTGGGAGGCAGACGAGGTCCGCGCGCGGTGGGTGATTGGCGGTGGTGTACGGGTGGGGCAATTGGGAGGACGAGTGGCGGGCGTGGAATTGGAGGTGTGGTGGGTGAGTGAGAGGAGTTCGAGTGAAGTAGTGCAGAGGTGGTACATTAGCGACCAGGTGTTGTTAGATTAGGCGTGGGTAGGTTAGCAGGTGTTGTGCGAAACTAGTAAGTGATCTAAGATTAATTTATGCGCGTTAGATTAGTTTAGGTATTTTCCATACTCAAGTTATAAAAAATGAAAGTATTAAATTACTCAGATATAACAAGTATAGAAATAAAACTGTATTTCAAATGTAGTAATCAAACATTTATAGCAGTAATCATAAGCATAAAAATATATACATATTCGTATCCATATAACCTCGATGTTGTATACCATATACATATATGAGTACCCGATTATCAAATTTTTTATGTCTATGTATATCACTTTAATTTTTGTAGTAGTAATTTATGTTTATATAATTTTAGTATGGTATATACATTATTAATTGTAGCATATAAATTGTATAAAAATAATTCTAGTTAGTAATATTTATTTGGGATATTAATAACCTTTTCATAATATTGTGGATACAATATAGAGCATTCTAGTATTAGGATACAGTTACGTGTTTGATAAGTTATTGAACTGAAGATAGTAAAAATACAGTCTGTATGACGCCCCGTAGAAATCCGAACGGCTTGGTGCCTGCTCGTCGACGATGTCCCCTTGGGCCTCAGCGATCCGAGTCGTGTCGACTGATGAGCGGGCGTCGGTGTCGGTTCTCTTAGGTTTTAGGTGTTCGCGGCCATGACAATGTGAATAAAGATTCGCGATGCTTGTGGCTGTTAGGCTCGGTAGGTGGATGGCTAGAAATTTCGGATAAAAATATTTGGATCCCATCAAAATGTGGGAATTTTTTTTAATTCTGTTTTAAGCGGTTGTATGATATTAATCCTTGTCCTAGCTAGAAGTTGGGCTGTACTTTTAACAAACTGTAAATGTGTTGTATTAAATTCCATTAGAATTAAAAAATGGGCTATACATTCTTACAAATCGCAAATGGACTATATGTTCTCTGCCAAATCCGAGCTGTGGGCCTACTAAGTTGACGCGTACCAAGGGCTTTGTCAACTTAGTCAATATAAACGATTCTAGCTGCAGTGATCGTACGATGTCCATCCAACGGCCGTAGTGCTTCTTCAACCTCTGGTCTTCTTGCTCCGGCCGCCCAAAGCAGCGCCGGTCGTGTCGCGTGCTCTCGCCTCCCGTGGCGGCTGTGATGCCGCGGAGGCCTCACCGCCTGTACTACTCTCACCGCTGGCAGCCATCCTCTAATCACCCACGCCTGTTATTCTGCGACGACGGCAGCCTCACACCGCAGCCGAACCGGTGAACCTCGACTCCTCTCCGCGGGCTTCCATCGCTGCGTTTTCCCGGCTCGCGTCGTCCCCTTCCTAGGCCTCGCCGTCGTCCAGACCACCGCCCTGGTGCTCTCGGCGCGGCGTGGTCAATGTGGTCAACAACCGACTTCCATCGGAAGAGTACTGTACGTGGAGAGGCTGACAGCTGGGTCCAGGCGGCCGCAAGGAAGTGCCTCCTTATTACGCGCAAAATAATTGTTCCTCCACCTGACAGCAGGGACCCACCGGACGGGCCATCTTATTTCGTGAAAAAAACGTTTCCCCCCTGACTGCTAGACCCACCGAACGGGCCAGCGTATTTCGTGAAAAAAAATGTTCCCCCGCTGTCAGCTCGGACCCACCGGAAGTGCCTCCTTATTACGCACAAAATAATGAATACCCCCCTGCTAGCTGGGACCCACCATAGTGGGAGGCTGACTTGTGGGCCTACTAAGTTGACTGGGACGGGGGCCTTTGTCAACTTTAGTCAATATGAACGATTCTAGCTCCAGTGACCTTACGATGTCCATCCAACGGCCGTAGTGCTTCTTCAACCTCTGCTCTTCTTGCTCCAAATTACCAAAGCAAAGTCTTTGGTCGTGTGCGATGCTCCTGCCTCCCGTGGTCGGCTATGCTGCCGCGGAGGCCTCACTGCCCCCTACTATTCCCACCGCTGGCCAGGCCCTGCGGCAACGGCAGCCTCACACCGCAGCCAAACCAGTGAACCCTCGTACTCCTCTCCGCTGGCTTCCACCGCCGTGTCTTCCCGGCTCCCGTCGTCCCCTTCCTAGGCCTCGTTGCCGCCCACCGCCTCGATGCTCTCGGCGCGGCGTGGTCAACGTGGTCAAGGAACGACTTCCATCGGACGTGGATCAGACGTGGAGAGGTCGATAGTGGGTCCACGGCCGCAGGAAGGAAGTGCCTCCTTATTACGCGGAAAATAATTATTCCTCCACCTGACAGCGGGGACCCACCGGACGGGCCACCGTATTTTGCAAAAAAAAACATTTCCCCCTGACTGCTGGGACCCACCAGCTACATCTTCGCACGCAAGGAAGTGCGTCTGGGCAAAAAAAAACGATTCACCCCCTGACTGCTGGGACCCAACAGCTACACCTTCGCACGCAAGGAAGTGCGTCTGGGCAAAAAAAAACCAAAACGATTCGCCCACCTGACTGCCGGGACCCACCAGCTACATCTTCGCAGGCAAGGAAGTGCCTGACAGTCGGGACCCACCTGGTCGAAGCGTACGTAGCGTTGTCATTCTGGTCGTGAACGTGTACATACATATATACCGGTCGATGTAGAGGCGTGCACGTGTCATAGTAGAGGCGCGCACGTGTCGTAGTAGAGGCGCACACGTAGCATGTACACATACGTACAGCGGCCAGGGTGCAAGAAAGAAAATACGGCCACGTATGTGTACATACGGGTGGGGTCTCGAACGCCTACTCGCGCATACGTACGGCGAGGCCTCGTGTACATGGCTGGGTCGGAACGGAGAAACAGCGTCGTCGTCGTGTTCATGGGGAGGCAACGGAATGCGTCGTGTTCATGGGGAGGCAACGGAATGCTCGTGTTCATGGGGAGGCAACGGAATGCGTCGTGTTCATCGGGAGGCAACGGAACGCGTGGGAGCCAACCGGCTGGGTCGGAACGGAATGCGTGGTCTTGTTCATCGGGAGGGCTTGGATGGAACAGGCGATGGAAACGAGGCCTGGCGTACCGCAAAACGGAGGAAACGGACCTCCTACGTTCGGAACGGGGTCCTGTTGATCGGGAGGGGTGTGGCGTACCGCAAACCGGAGGAAACGAACCTCCTACGGTCGAAACGGGGGTCCTGTTGATTGGGAGGGGTGTGGCGTACCGCAAAATGGAGGAAACGGACCTCCTACGGTCGAAACGGGGTCCTGTTGATCAGGAGGGGTGTGGCATACCGCAAAACGGATTTAAACGGACCTCCTACGGTCAAACGGGGTCCTGTTCATCGGGAGGTGTGGCATACCGCAAAACGGACTCCACGGATACCGTTCATCTCCACCATCGACCTCCTCCAGCCTCCACGGGCTACCGTCGACCTCCTCCAGCCTCCACGGGCTCCTGCTCATCCAAAGATCCACCGCGCTTACTCCACCGCCATCGCTCAACCACCCTCCACCGTCTACTATTCATCCATCCCTCCACACCACGGGTCCTGTTCAACCACCCTCCACGGGCACCCTCCACCGTCTCTGCTCATACAGCCCTCCACCACACCACGGGTCCTATTCATCCAGAGGCAACGCCACCGCTCACTGTTCATCCAAACCCCCCTGCAACGCTCACTGTTCATCCAATCGATCGGCTTCAGTTAGCAGGAGTACCGAAGGAATCGCTCGATTGGGTTTAGTTAACAGCCATCGCTCGGGTTCAGTAATGCGTATACGTAGCCTGCAGTGCAATCGCTCGGGTTCAGTTAGAGCCCAACGCCTCGCTCGGGTTCAGTTAGAGGCAATGCCTCGCACACACGCGCGTACCTGTACGAGAGAAACACGCATCGCTCGGCCCCTGACCTCCCACCATAATCAGGAACTCCCCGAAATTTTCCTCGTCCTCGCTTCTACCACGGTTTTTTCCGTCATGGACGGCCCAAAGAATGTCATGCAGCTGCGTCTCCGGCCCGCCCAGGACAAAAAGCCCATTTTCTGTCATGATTTTTTGTCATAGAAGTAGGATCCCACCACATCTATGATGATACCGGGTTTTGTCACAATTATCGTCATAGAAAAAAATTCGTTCGGCTCAAAATGTCACGGATGTGTCTTTTTTTTGTAGTGTAATTGGGTGAAGGTTGGGGCTTCACCCAATCCCTGTGGGGATTACCCCCACCAATCCCCTCAAAAACCCTAGTACCAAACAAGGCGTTAGGGGGAGATTTATCCGGTTTGGTGGATTTTAGGGTGTAAAGTGTACCAAATTCAAGTTCAGAGGGATATTCGTCCATCAGATAACATTTGAGGGTGAAATATGGACTTCTTTCAAAACATTATGTGTGTGGGCTTTACAAAGAGTCCAAACATCAAGCGGCCCAGAAAGGTTCGGGAACAAATTTCTTAGCCAAGATGCCATATATTACACAAGGTTGTCTAAAAAAAATATTACACGAGGACACAACAAGATATGAAAAAAAATATACAACAATATTCCATCTACACAAGCAAATGTTACAATTTGCTGTTTTCGGCCTTCTTGAGGCTTCCCATCGCTCCGGCCTTCTCCCGAAGAACAAACTTCTGTGTCTTTCCAGTGGAAGCTTTGGGCAAATCCTCAAAAGCCACCGTCTTGGGCACCATGTAGTGTGGCAGCTTCCCCCGACAGAAGCCTATGATCTCTGTTTTTGTGGCACTTGCGCCATCCTTTAGCTTGACGAAGGCACATGGTGTCTCCCCCCAGTGGTCGTCGGGCCTCGCCACGACCGCCGCCTCAAGCACCGCCGGGTGGCCAAAGATTATGGACTCCACCTCAATCGAGCTGATGTTCTCGCCGCCCGATATGATGATGTCCTTGGCCCTATCTTTGACTTGGATGTACCTGTCTAGGTGCCGGATGGCAAGGTCCCCTGTGCGCAACCACCCTCCCGCCATGGACTCTTTGGTCGCATCAACATCCTTGTAATACCCACTCATGACTGTGTTGCCACGGAACATCACCTCGCCCGTTGTCTTGCCGTCGTGCGGCACACTCTCCATGGTGATCGGGTCCTTGACATCGGCATCCTCCATCGCTATGTGATGGAACCCCTGCCGCGCCTTGAGCCGCGCACGCTCCTCGATCGGCAGCAAAGGCCCCACTGGCATCCACGTGCACACGGTGGCTGCACCGTGCGTCTCAGTGAGGCCGTATATATGATATACCACGAAGCCAAGCTCCTCCATTCCAGCCAGGATGCGGGGCGGTGGCGGGGCGCCTCCCGTCATGACACGCACCACCGTCTCGGCCGACGGTGGCCTTCGATCCACGGCGGGCGCATTAACAATCATGTTGAGAACCGTAGGTGCACCACCCATGTGTGTCACTCCATGTCGTGCGATGCTGTCGAAGATGACCCTCGCCGTGAAGTGGCGGAGACAGATGTTGGTGCCACCCTGCATGGCGACAGCCCACGTCATGCTCCAGCCGTTGCCGTGGAACATGGGCACAGTCCACAGGTACGTCGGCATCGGAGTGATGTCGTAAGCGAGGACCGTGGCGATGGTGTTGAGGTACACGCCCCGGTGGTTGTAGATCACACCCTTGGGTCGTGACGTCGTGCCAGACGTGTAGTTGAGCGTGATGGGGTCCAGCTCGTTCGCCGGCCAGCGGATGTCGAAATGCGAAGGGGCACTCTTGATGAGAGCATCATACTCATTTTCGCATAAGTCGGGGTCGATGGAGTCGCTGTCGCCGGATATGGTCACGAGGACCGGAATGCTGGCGGCGTCGGACCTGGAGACGGCGAGACGCTGCAAGGCGTCTCTCCCGAGGCTGAGAAGGCTCGTCTCGACGAGGAACACCTTGGCATCGGAGTGCTTCAACAGGGTTGACACCATGGCCGCGTCGTGCCGCGTGTTGAGCGTGCAGAGGACGGCGCCGGCCATGGGCACGGCGAAGTGTAGCTCGTACATCGCCGGCACGTTCAGGCTGAGAACAGCCACCTGCACATGGACGACACACGATTAGCACGCGGCACTCGTGACTCGTCCGCTGTTCATAATAGATAGGGCCCATGGACTACACGATGGACGGGCCAGCATTGAGCAGCCGACAAGGATATCAAAGGCCGTGATTTGCACGATGGACGGACCAGCATTGAGCCGACAAAGATATCAAATGCCGCGATATGGACGGACGTGAGCGATGCTGCTGTTGCTCACCAGTGCAAACAGGAGCGCCAGTTCCGCTCTATCATGCAAACAAGCAATTCGTACTAGAAATAATTAAGCCTTCTCAGGTACGTATGTACTAGTCTAACAACCATTCTTCATCCATTAGATGCAGGCTAGGTGTGTATACCACTCTACATCGAAGAGATGGTAGCAGCGGCAAGCAAGAGCAGAGGCACTCACCACATCGCCGTGCGCGACGCCGAACCGGGTGGCGAGCGCGGCGGCCACACGGACGCACCGCCCTCCACGTGGTTGGCCGCCTCCCCGCGTACACCACCGCGGGGCGGTCGCCGTAGACGGCCGCGGCGCGCTGGATGAAGCTGAGCGGCGTCAGCGACGCGTAGTTGGCCGCGCACCGCACAGTGCCGCGCTCCATGTCCAGCACCTCCACCTCCTCCTGATCCCTCCCTACCAAGCTGGAGAAGAAGGACAGAGACACGACGCGAGTGGGGGGAGAAGCGAACGGCCGGCATGGCGGGGATGATAAAGTAGACGCACGCGCTCGGGCAAAATCTGGGTTTGGATTATAAAACCCCCAGCTGGGAGTAGAATAATAGTAGCGGATCAGCTGCACTGATCCGATGCCGCTGATGGTGCGGTGGTGGCGGAGTAATCCACGGAGCACATGGATCACGGCTGTCATGGCTTCCTCTGAGTGGGAGCGAGAGGGATATGATGATGATGTGGCCGGGTCATGGGAGCACAGGTATATATATACGGTTTTGCTAGAACTTATCTAGATAAGATATAATTTGGTCTCATTCATCTTTTATAGCCATTGGATGTGATGCTATAAGATGCGTGTGTGCTGACGTGGGTTGTATATGTTCTTATTTTCAAAATGAATGAGATATATATATATATATATATATATATATATATATATATATATATATATATATATATATATATATATATATATATATAAACACTATTCGATCACGGATCGAATAATATTCTGATCACAACCTGAACTGCCTCGAGTAACGCGCTGAACTTCTCTCTCAGACGAACCCGACCTTGGGCTATCTTCGCAACCGTGCCTTCTACCGCGAGTTTTTCTGGTTAGTCGTGTTCCATGTGATGTAAGTGTAATCTTCAAACGAATTTTAGCAACTAAATACTCGTTTTAGATAGGAATCTCGCTCATAGGGGATTTTGCACTCGGGTCGTGAAGAACTCGCGTTTTTTGCGATTTTATTGCTTGAGTTGTTCGACCTGAACTTCCCCCTGTGCTAGGTTGAACTTCACTTAACATTGCCCAAATAGGGCTTGCTATATACCGTTGGAAAGCTATGGACATGAGTATAATGACCCAAGTTAAAATTTTCGCAAAATGTAAGCGGTTTAAGAGCAGTTTTGAAAACCGTTTTTTCTTCACACAGAAAACATGAATCGTAATTTCGATCACATTTCTAAACCGTTTATCGAAATGAGGCAAGTAATATGGATTTGGAAAGCTGCTGCAAAACCGCTCCTGCCACATGTTGAAAGTTTTCTCTAATTCCCTACGGTTAAAGAGTAATTTAGAAAATTATAAAATTTCACAAACCGAACAGTCGAGTTCGTATTTTCGATGTCATTTCTAAACGGCTAAACCAATTGAGGCACATGATATGGCGTTGGAAAGCTTATGAAAATGCGCTACTTTTTCATGTAGATAGAGTTTTCTAATTTTGAACGGTTTAAAAGTGATTTAGAAAACGGTACAAGTTTCACCGAGTTCATATTTTCGATCTATTTTTTAACCGTATGTCCGAATGCAATAAATGATATGGCGTTGGAAAGCTTGAGGAAATGCGAAACTTTTTGGTATATATTGTTTCTCCCAATTCCTTGCTGTTTTATGTCAGTTTTCAAAATGGCTAAAAACGTATTTTCGCTGTAATTTCCACAAACTTTATCGGAATGGGGCAAATAATATACCGTTGAAAAACTAAGGAAAATGCAAAACTTTTTTATGTTTATGGTTTTCTGTGATTCCCAGCCGTTTTCAAGTAATTTGGAAAATGGCGAGATCATTCGTTCTGCCTTTATCGCGAAACAGATCCTTCGAAAATGCACCACGTGAAGAACCCGAACTTCTCGGCATGTCTACTTGAACTTCACTCTGTTTTTCACGTGCTTTTTTTGCTCGTAGATCTCCATCCACTGCTCGTAGCTCTCCATCCACTCACCGGAATTGAGCAAGTGATATATCGGTGGAAAGCTCCTGTAAACACACAACTTTTCCGTGTTTATCATTTTTTCATACTCGCGACGGTTTTAAAGTTTTTCATCCGAAATTCATTTAGTGTAGTAATTGAATTTCTTGCTGTTTTCATGTTAAACTTCTTGCTGTTTTCACTCTGACGTATCTTTAATAACGAGGAAAATATGAGTTTTCTATAATCATCAAACTTCTCCATCTTTTTAATATGGTCTTCTTGGTTTTATTTCTTAATCATTTTTTATGAATAAAAATATTTTAAGACACCAAAACAACATTTTTGTTTGTGTTTTTGCATTGGTTTGCACATCAAACCGCATCATCTTTAGAAATTGAACTTCTCATTTTCTTCTTATTTTCTTTCAATATTGTTTAGCACGTCGAAACACGTCATCTTTAGAAATTGAACTTCTCCTTTCTTTTTGTTTTCTTTCAACATTGGGTTGCACGTCGAACCGCTTCATTCTTAGAAATTAAACTTCTCATTTTCTTTTTATTTTCTTTCAACATTGGTTTACACGTTGAACCGTGTCATCTTTAGAGATTGAACTTCTCCCTTTTTGTTTTCTTGCATGTTTTATTTTGCATGTTAAAATATATTTTGAACTGCTGAGATAACACACTTGACCTTCTCGAACACAACATTTTGACCTTCGCAAAACATAAATTAAAGCCAAACTTTTGACCTACAGAGCATGTATAATTTTCTCCATTTTTTCAAGAATAAGCGCTGAATCGCCCCGTTAGTTTGACTTGAACTTCTGCTGCACATGAATAAGCTGCTGTAAACACGCAACTTTCTCGTGTTGATCATTTTTTCATACAGGCGATGGTTTTAAAAGTTTTTCATCTGAAATTCATTCAGTTTAGTAGTTAAACTTCCTGCTATTTTCACGTTGAAATTGTGTGACGTATTTTCGTTTGTAATTTTCCCATCCATTCGCGAGTGTTACCAAATGATATTCCTTTTGTACAAACCTCTCTCACAATAATTTTTTTTATTTTCTCCGACCGAGGACTTGAACTTATAGCAAAAGAACTTTTAGCCTTTCCTTTTTCATTCTTTTTTAATACAAAATGCACACCGTGTAGTACGTGAACTTCTAGGAGTTATCAATCTGAACTTGTCCCGGTTACGTGAAAATATCTGAGTTTTTTATAGATATTGAACCGCTGTACCTTTTTTATTTGAACTTCATTGTGTATTTTTAGAAATATGAAAAATGGAGGTTTTTAGAAAATTCAAACTTCTTCGTTATTTTAAATTGAACTTATTGATTTTATTCTTTAGTAACTAGAGAAATCTAATTTTTTAAATAAATATCAAGCCGCTCCGCCTTTTCCAATTGAACTTCTTGGTTTTATTGTCTAGTAACGTGAAAACCTGAGTTTTTTTATATACATTGAACTACTCCGTTTTTTGAAACTGAACTTCTTAGTTTTATTCTTTAACATTTGGGAAAATCTGAGTTTTTATAAACATTAAACAACTTCAATTTTTTTAATTTTGGACCTCTTGGTGTTATTCACTAGTAACGGGAAAAGTCCTAGTTATGTAATAAATATTGATCTGCTCAATTATTTAAAGTTGAACGTCTAGGTCTTATTAGAAAATGTTTTTTTTAACTTTTTGAACTGCTCGGTTTTTTTATTTGACCTTCTTGATATTGTAATAAATATTGAACTTCTCCGTTATTTAAATTTGAACCTCTAGTTTTTTTTTCTTCAAATGGGAAAATACCGTTTTGTGTATAATTTTTGAACCGATCTGCTTTTTTTATTTGAACTTAATGGTTGTTTTTTATTAAAGCTAAAAATCCTAGTTTTATAATTAACAAAGAACTTCTCTGCTATTTTAATTTGAACTTGTATTTCTTTAAACAAGTGTTCAATTTGTGCCTTTTCTCATTTTTTACTGTTCACTGTAGTTACATGATCTTTTACAATGGAACATTTTTGTAAAACCCTGGATTCACAAGGTTCACATGTCAACTGATATTTTTCATGTGTTCAACTCTCTTTTCTTGGACACCCAAGGTGTTTTTTTAAAGCGGTTTTTTGAACTATCAGCTACAGAAACTATGAACTTCTCTCCCACATAACGTATTTAGTACACCCCACACACACGGCACACACAACTGAAATATATCCTTTTTGAAATTTGCGAATTCCTGCAACTGGCGCACACACTGAACCTTTCACGAGGATAAGGCTGGACTTCCTCATTTTTACAACGCACACCGGAACAGGAGCACAAAAAGACAACCGTCGGCACATTGTGCTTCAGAATGTGATTGAGAAGGATACTTTAGAGGCCAGGAGAAATTCAAGTTCTCGTACACAATAGCTATCCACAACTAACCTGTACACAATTCATCAGTACAAGAGTAACAAAGTCGACGTCCACCAATATGAGGATTGGCCAGTCTAAAACAGAAAAATAAGCAGTGCTGAACATGGTTCCTGCTGTGTCTAACCAAATTTTCCTTGTTTGAAAATACTGTTGTACTTGATTGAAAAATGTTCGAACTGAAACATTTGCCAAACTTGAAATTGAACCTGTGTCACAAGGTGAGGAAGTGCTTTTTGATATGAAACAAGAGGTTGAGAAAACAATGGGTTAAAGCAGAATGTTACGATAACATTCAGCCGTAGAATATGACTGAAAACCAAACTCAAATTGAACTCCTCACTCGTATATTGCTCTACTGGATCGTACATCCCTGTGTATTGCCACTTATGCATGGTCGGCTCCACAGCTGCACATTTCTACTACAACAACATTTGCGAGAGAAGCAGCACCCCCATCGCTGAAGAGGCTATCACTGAAGCAGTGATAGATGCCGGGAAGGTCGAAGACAGGTGCCAGAGAAGGTCGGCAAGAGATGCCCGTGCAGGTCACGCGTGTGGGATGCAACCCCATGGGCCTGAGCTGACGGAAGGGCTGGAGGGCAGCGAGATTGGAGGCCGCGACCCATGCGAGACTTGCGCACCTGGATTGCTTCAGCGTCGGCGGCCACACGTCTGCCCCGTCTCTCCCCGTCCTACAGTCCACCACTCTATTGCATCGCTACCACGCTCACCTTGCATCACTAGCACCCGATTCAGCAGATACATGAACCACACCACGCGCGCCTGCCGGAGGGGCACTTGAGCGTCAGACATGTCGGCCGCCGGCGACAGGTCAGCTACACTGCCCGCTTCCGTTTCCTTTCCTGGGATGAACTATCCTCTGTTTTTCTCGCATGCATTGTTGGTTCTTGACCGTCGTGTGAAACTCTGAATCCGCGTGGAGCAGGGATCTGCGGGAGCTCGCAAGAACTTGGACATCCTGGGCGTCGAGTGGCGTGCACGACCTGCTGCAGGTCGGGGCCTCCTCTAGCTGCAGGTCGACATATCCTCCATCAGAAGGTACTGCCCAATCTGCACCTGGGACGGTGGTCGCCGGCGAGTGGAGCATGGAGCCGTCATGCTCGGGGTTGGAGGGAGCAAGAGGGAAGAGGTAGCCATCGACGCCTTCCTCGTGGATGGAGTAGTTCGTCGGAGCAGCACCACCTCCCACGCGCTACCCATCGGGGCTAGTGGATTCAGAGAAGTTAAACCGAGCGGGATCGGCGGCTCGGAGGCGGCGCAATGGATCCACAGCGCGCGACGGCACGCGGGATCCAGGACCGCAGCGGTTGCTTGGGTGGTGGTGTTGGGGAGCCGCGGTGACGACGGGGATCCGCGGCGGCTGCAGTGGGCGGAGGCCACGGGGAACTGAGGCGGCGGCGGGTGGAGGTCCTGGGGAGGCGCGGTGGCCGTGGAAGGTGGTGGGAGGCTGCGCTGGTGGGAGAAGGTGGCCGGAGGCGCGGCGGTCGACGAAGGCGCGTGGTGGGCGTGGCGGAGGACAGCCGTGGGGGCTCGCCGGCGGAGGAGAACAGGTGAAGGGGTGGCCGCGCGCCGGAGCCAGGGGCGGCGGCGGTTGCGGGAGGGGGGGCGCTGGATCGGGGGTTGGGATCTGGAGGGAAGTGGTGGGTGGGGCGTTGTTTTTTTTTTCTACAAGTTCGGGATGAGCTGTCGGGCCCTTATTGGACCGGCTGTGATCCAAATAACTATTCTAATCCCAAGATTAGAATATATATATACAGATGATTTATTCTGCTAATATTAGCAGAATAACTATTCTGTACATCACTTCGGCACTGCACGCTCAACAGAAACGCACTGCATCATTTTGATGACGAGCACTGCAATACAGACTAGTGAACTTCTCGTCGGAAAAAACTGCACGCGTTATTTTTTCGGTACTGTTTTCGCTCTAATTTTTTAACCGTTTATCGGAATGAGGCGTGTAATATACCATTGAAAAGCTATGGATTAGGCGCAACTTCGACAACTTGAACACTTTTCGAGATTTCACACGGTTTAAGAGCAGTTTTGAAAATAGTGCGGCGGATGACGAGTGGCAGCGAGCGTTTTTTCGCGTTTTTTTATAAACCGCTTGTCGGAATAAAGAAAACAATACGCCGTTGGATAGATATCGTCGAGGCGCATCTTTTTCATATATAAATCTTTCTCTAATTCATTACGGTTTAAGAGCAGTTTCAAATTTACTAAATCGCGAAACTCTGTTTTTCAAGTTTTTAAAAAAATTCGGTACTGTTTTCGCTTCAGTTTTTGAACCGTTTGTCGAAACGAGGCGTGTGATACGCCGTTGGAAAGCTACGGACAAGGCGCAAGTTTCTTATGTAGAACTTGTTTTCAGATTCCTTGCGATTTTAAATTAATTTTGAAAACGGTGCGGCTGCCGGTGAGTTACAGCGAACATATTTTCGTAAATTTGTTCAAACCGTTCACCGGAATGATGCACATGATACGCCGTTGGAAAGATATCATCGAGACTCAACTTTTTCATGTAGAACATTCTCTCTAATTCCTTACGGTTTAAGAGCAGTTTTGAAATTCCCAAAATGCAGGTACTCTGTTTTTCACGACACCCAAAGTGACGAGTGCACTTCATCAGACAGAAAACCGCACTGCTAACCGCACTGCAGCAGACCGGCAAGTGAACTTCATGAATTTTTTTTATCGAACATAAATTTTCCAAGACGAGCAAGTGAGCCGCATCAATACAATAAATGAACCGCAATGCGGACAGTATGTTTGTCGCGACATCAAAATCCACGAGCGAACCACATCGGGTAGAAAAACGCACTTCTTCAGACTGAAAACGCACTGCATCAGACAAACTAGCGGGCTTTGTAATTTCTTTTGTCATTTTTCTAACATTTTTTATGAAACACAAACCACCTTGTGGGATGATTGAATGCACATCAAAGTTAAAGTGAACAGCAACATAAATCGAAATGGGCTGTGGGGCTTTTTTGTCGTTTTCAAACTACTTTTTTATAAATACGTTCAAAGTGAATTACCAAGGCAATTGTACTGATTCTTTCCAAAACACCTTTTTTGAATTTTGCATGGTTGAGATTGGTGAACTGCACTATTAGTGAGCATGAGCGGAAGTGACCCTCAGAGCCAATCAAAGTAATCCGTAGTTTTTTGACATTATTTTCCTCGTGTGTTCTGCACTGCAGGAGACGGAAGTAGCAATTCACGCCGATTGAAGTAGTGAACTTCATACTTTTTCTCGACATCTTTTTACAAACAAAGGTACATAATGAACTTATGTTCATGTTCAACAAGCAAACAAAAAACACACAATTTTAGAAACAAAATAAAGTACAGTAAATTTCCGAGAGCTCCCGACGGAGCACAGGTTCACTTGCATAGGAGGTTGGGGGCACAGATGATCCCGCATCCGGCTGGAGGTTGCACGTATGTGGCTAACGAACTGCAACCGCACGCAAAAATGCCCAAAGCTGCAAGCGCTTGAGGACTAAACCGCATCACGGGCGCCTCCGAGCTGCACTGTCACGGTCGCCGAACTACAAGCACAAAAATAAAGGAAGGAAGGGGTGGAAGTGGGGAGCAGGCGGTTTCTCATCTGCATCAGGTGAATGAAACTAAAAAAACGGAAAGAGAAACAACCGGTCGATGAACTTCATGTCCACGGCCACCGAATCGCATTGGACGCACAAGAGAGTTGCACAACCATCAATTGTGAACCATTTTTAGAGCATAAACATATGAATTTTGCAACAAAAATTAACAAAAAAAACTCAGTGGCTGAGCCAAAGAGGAAGCCTCGTGCCACCGGACAGCTAGCACACTCACCGTTGGACTAAAAATCCAGTCGCACCGCACTGACGCCCCAAGAGAACTGCAGTGTTGTTCCCAAATCTGAAAAGAAAAAAAATTGAAGGGGAGGAGAGGACGCTCGAGGCCGGTCGATGCGGCGTGCAGATGGCCCTCGGCGGACGATCGGCCATGGTCGAAGGCGGCGGGGCGGGGTGGATACAGTGGTTGTCGGGTTGGGGCCGAAGTTGTTGCGGCGGGGAGGGTGCGGCGGCGCGCTGCAGTGGCCAGGGATGGAAGGGAGGTGGTGGAGGAACGGGGAGGAGAGGGAAGAGTCGCCGGCGACCCGGGATGGAGAGGACGCCATGGACGGCGACAGCGTGGATCTCGACGCCGGCGGCGGATGCCGCGCCACGGGGTGGTCGTAGTCGCGGCGGGTGGGCGGCGCGCGGGCGGGCTGGGGCCGCCGAGGCCGGCCGTCATGGGGCGGGGGACGTGGCCATGGCCCGGAGTTGGCGGGGTCACGGGGCGGGGTCGTGGGAAGCCGGGCGAGAAAGGTGAGGGGGGTCACCGCGGCCTAGATCCGGTGCCGGCTCGTGCTAGGAGGTGGCTGGGGGATGGGGCTCGCTGGCGAGGGGCAAGGACGCAGGAGGTCGGCGCTGGTTGGTGGTGGGGGAAGGGAGGGAGATGGTGCGGTGGTGGAGGGAGGGAGGTTGGTGCGGTGGTGTGTGGTGGGGGAGGAGACGAGGAGATCTGGGAGGAGTGGGGTGGCCGGGGGTTGACCTACTCTTTTTTTATTTCGCGTCGGTCGGGTGGGTTAGGGTGTTAGCAGAATAAGGGTTCGGTGTGCAGAATAAGGCTCTAGAAGGTGTTATCATAATAGACCCAGACACCTTGGCTATCCGTCGTTGGATCGTGTTCAGCGGATGATTTGGGCAACAAATGTAAATGCCTTAATTACTAGTTAATTTGGCAGGCTTTAATTCTTTAACCATCCCATGCATGCACGTCACCTCATAGAAAAGGAAGGAGATTAAAATACCATATTGTATAAAAATTAACACTTATTGTTTCATAGAATAAGTCACTAGGTATATAAATACTCGTGTATTTTACGTAATTTCAGTAGTACCCGCATATACACACACCACATAATTGGGTATACACATACTCGTACATATACTTTTTTTGCATGGTACCCGCATATATACAAAATTTCGTTAATTGGTATATGCATACCCGTGTATGTAAATAATTTTTTTAGTAGGTATATGCATACCCACGCATTTATATAATTTTGTTAGTAGGTATATGTATACCCGCGTATGTATATAATTTCGTTACTAGTTAGCACCTAGAATAATTTATTGGATATATACATACCCGCGTATTAGATACTCATATTGAATTGTTAGGAAACAAAAAAATAACATAGTAGTTTATAAAATAATTTACTGGGTATATAATACCCGCTTATGTACATAATTTCGTTAGTAAGTATTAGATACCCGTATTAGATAGTTAGGAGACAAAAACACGTGTATTGGATACCCACAGTAGTTTAGAAAAAAATCAAACATTAATACGATCTATGGTATGACAAGTCTTGCATGCCAAGTAGTTAAAAATGGGTCCCTGGCGGCTGGAACCCTAGCCGCCGCCAGGGGGAGGCCGATCTTCCAACGCCGCTCTCCGGTGGCTCCTCTCCGCCGGCGACCTCAGTAGCCGATGGTGAGGGGGGTCGCCGGATCCACGCGTGTGGATCGTTTTTACTTTCTCGTAGTCTAGGTTTTTAGGTTGTTCATCGTCCTTGCTTCGGCGGCAACAATGACAACGCTGAATAAAGATTCTTCGGATCCTTCCCTGACGAGGGCATCGGTCCTATGGTTGGGGATGGATTTGGAAACCAGTCTGTTCAAGCAAGGATGGCGTGGCGGCGGCGGCATCCTCGTGGTGGACCTGTGTCCTCGGGTTCCGCCGTTGCGACGGCGTTTGCTCGGCGTCGCCATGAGTTTGGGAGGTAGTCCAGAGCGGATGCGATTGTGGTGCGCATCGACGACATCCGGAAGACGGAGCATGTGTTGGGCTCGTGGTTGGTGGATGATGATATGGTTTCCTCCTTGGCGTTTTAGTCATGGTGGGTTGCTAGATCCGGAGTTCGATGGCGTGTCCGGTGTTGCCCGGTCCGATTCATTCAACGGTAAGGGTTTCACTACGGTGAGCCACCTTGAGGTCCGTAAAGTCGCATATCGGCGATGGAGCCGCGTCGAGCTCGGGTGAGGAGGTGATTCGTCATTCTTTTCTTCGGTGGCTCTTTGTGGTGGTGTCGGAGGCGGGTGACGGACGTTGGTGTCAAGCTCAGAGATGTTCTGTTATCTTTTCAGTTTTGTCATGTCGGTCTTTACGTGACTTGTACTTTGTTTTTTATGATATGAATAGGACACGTATTACCATGCAAAAAAAAGTAGTTAAAAATGGAAACAAAATGTAAACATGAAAAGCCTTGCATGAAAAATAGATAGGAAAGAAATCAAACAATCATTGTGCAGCGATACTTATTTAAAACAATCAAGGTGCCCTGCGCCCCCTCTCCGACCTCTACTGGCACTGGCACGCCGTCGTCGTATATCGCCGTCGTCATCACACACGCCCACGGTAGCAGCAAATCTGTCAGTCTCCCCTGGTTGAAGCTTTTTATATTGCTGGTTGTAGCTTTGTCTAGTTCTCAGTCGACTGATGTCAGCATGTATAAAATTGGATGTTATGATTGATCCTCGCGTACGTAGTATTGTATCGTTTGGTCTTCTGTTTTAGGTGCGTGACTGGTTTTCTATTTGGGCTGGGTCTATTCTTGTTGGGTTATGTTCTTAGCTTGTCTCCTCTTTTTGTTCGGCTTTGCTCCCTTACTTCTGGGAGCGACTACAATAGAAAAAGGTCCACAGGTGCAAAAATAGAAAAAACAAGTCTGGGCCTTCTGATCTTGGATGAACGTTCCAGATTCTAGTGGACGGATCTGAGCGCATAGGTACTTGGTTCTTTGCAGAAAACTCCCTTGCTTCTACTCGTTTTGCAGGAACGTGGTTGGGCCTTCTCTTCTTCCTAAGAACACAACAACGCGAACCCCAATCCCCAACGCGTAGCCGCCAGCTCCAGCTTGCCGACGGTGGCGGCGGGCCAGATCCGGTGCCTAGCTGGGCGATTGCGCCTGGTGGAGGTCCAGATCCATCCACGACCGTCTTGTCGCCGTCGTTCTGGCTGCCCCGGCGGACCTCCTCTATCCGAAGCTGAGACCTTGTGCGGGCAAGTTCTCCAAGGTACTCTGCTGCGACCTCCATAGAAAACTCTCATTCCATTCTTTCTCCTACCCCAATGAGCCCATTCTCCACACGTCGCCTGCACCCCCGCCTCTAACTCCGCCATCTGGGAACGTCGTAGAAGAAATCTCCAGTCTTCATGTATGCTTGTCTGAAAGGTTGATACTAATTTTCATACTTGATTCTGTAGCATTTATTTAGGAAATCACTTCTGTTCAACTTTTACTGCAAACTGTGCATATCATCTACTCCTCGCAAAGAAGAACATAATATTATGGACAAAATTTTACACTGTAAAGAGACTTGTGCTTGGAGTTCAGACTGAAAGTGCCGAGTATTCTGTAAAGAGACTTGTGCTTGGAGTTCAGTCTGTAAGTACTCTATGGAGTAAAATTTCATACTTTCAGACTTGTGCTTTGACGGTCTGGAAGTACTTTTGCTTGTACCAAACTTCATACTTTCAGACTGACAGTCTGAAAGATAACATTAGCAAAGATGACAATCTAAAATTACTTCTGCTTGTACCAAAAGTCAAACTTTCAGACTTGTGCTTGGACAGCCTGAAAGTGCCAAAATTTAGACTAACTTGGACAGTTTGAAAGTCTGAGAGTACCGAATACTTGTTCTTCGACATGTCATCTACGACATACATATTATTAGTACTTCAAACTTCTTCAGCGTAAAGAATACTCGCAGTACATAATATTATTTAGAAATCATTTTGGTTCAACTCTTACTGCAAACTTCAAGCACAATTCTGTAGCATATCAACTTTATTTAGGAGGACATGATATTTTGACATAGATATCTGAAAGTACTCTTGCTTTAAAATAGTGCTTGGAGCATATGTTGTATCCTCTATGATAAGATTTAAAAATTCTGGATCTTTGGAAATGATATGAGTGGCAATCATATGAACATTTTGTGAAGGTATATATTTTAATCGTGAGTAACAGTATCTTGGAAGCTTACAGAGATTTTTATGTTTTGAGGTGATTAAGAAGTCAGATATTTGGATTTTGGAGTGAAATGCAATTTCTGCTCTGCATATGATGGATAGATCAAAGCTCGTCGACTAGTACTACGTTCGTCCTCCGCTATTTTGTTGCTGCATCTCGAACTGAAAATGGAAGGAAGTGGTGGGACGTCGCCTTTAGGAGAGCCCACCGTTCCAGTAATCCCAAACTGTGTACCAACACTCTCAGGTGAGAAGACACGGTCTAAAAAAGCAGTAATATCGTGTCATTACCTAATTTTTTCGTTAATCCCTTCTTTGATGTTTTTTTGCTGAATATTTGTTTGCAGTTGTGGAATCGGCCAATAGTTTCCAAAATCAAGATTTGAGTGATGCTACCTCATTTGCAGAAATAAAATTCCCCAATGCTTCTCATTGATGATGCGAGTACACCAAAAAAGAAACAAGCCTTCTCTCAAGAGGTACCAATGCCGGTCACAGCTTGTTATACCCGCTAAATAAGCATTGCATTTGTCACTTGCCTCCATCAACAGAGGTAGATGAAAGTTATGTGAGAGCATATCATCATGTGAAACAAATTGCGCAACTGAAGAATCTTCATCTTTTCAAAAGAAAAATAACCATTTTGTGGTTCACTCGTTATAGGTAAGATTGTTCTTCTCGAACTTATGACTGCTCGTGAGTGATTAAACTATCCAGTGGCTTTCTCTGTCTAGCATAGACGCATTTAGGTTGCGTTTTGCAATGAATTTGTATCTAATTTTCCTTCCATGTGGTTTGTGCAGCAAACAATCAAATGGTATTGTTTATGCATATTCATTTCATTAGATAACGATGATTAAAAAATTAAGTACGAACGCATGACACTTGCATGGACCTATGCTAACTGAATCTCGTTTGCTAGGTCTGACTTCTCCCAGCACAACAAGATCGATAAGCAAGAGGCACTAGTACTGGAGGCAAAAGGCTGTAGCTTTTCTGCTGTGTACCAAACAGAGCAAACTTGATGAAAATTCTGACGGCAAGCTTGTTCAGCAGACAGCGGTGCTTACTTTAGTCCTGCATACTTTGTGTTGTCTGTGATGTACCAAAAATGTTCCTCTCATGTTATGTAACACTTTATATGTATGTGTGTCGTCTCTATTCTGTTCTGTTCTGTCTGGGATCGTGCAATTTAAAATGTATGTGTAATTATGGTTTAAAGTGGATGGATTAATTTTCTCATGTCTCAAAAATTTGTGATGTTCTCATACATTTTAGTGACGAACATGTTTGGATTTCTTGCATGATTCTGAATGTAGCAGAAGCTACTAATGAAATCAAATATATATATATATATATATATATATATATATATATATATATATATATATATATATATATATATATATCAAATTTCGTACAGTACATATGCAATATTTTCTGGACCGGTACAGATTTGAGAAATTGTCTTATTTATGAGGGACGGAATGTTTGATATATCAGAAATTTGGGCTGGTTATTGCAAAAGTTACCTTCCATATGTAAATACTAGTTGGGGGTTTTGAAGAAATGTACACTTACAACCCTCCCACTCAATCTGTACCAATCATCTTCGATCCGATGGCCATGGTTCGTTTTTCTATTCTTTCACCGTACACCCTTTTTCTGTTGTAGTCGCTTTTTTTCTACGACAGCAAAATATACTAGTAAAAGATATATAAAATAGTTCCATGCCACAAAAAAAGGTACTGTGTTGCGCATGCATTTCTTACAGTCAGCAAAACAATTGCCTTACATAGGCTGTTCTGCCAGCTCATGTCCTGTTTTAGCTTCTTTTTTTCATAGATCCAAAAGTAAACTATGAAATTTAATTTTAAAAATGAGAAACAATCTATATTTTGTAAAACAAAAATTGTTCGTGTTTTCGTGTGTATAAATGGCCATCCTATATTTGTATCATCTCGTATTTATAAAAAAAATTGATCGTGTATCCACAAAAAAATTCATTCTATATTATGAAATGTTCATCGCACATTTGTCTAATTTTCACCACATAATATAAATTTTTTTATCTCGTATTCAAATAAATATTTATCTTGTATTTTACATAAATGTTCACCGTGTATTGACAAAAAATAATTAATGTATTAAAAGTAAATCATGAAAAAAATGAAGAAACATAAATAAAATAGCGATACGATGGTCAACCCCCTCCTAGTGGTAGATATGCAACTGTTGTACCCCCCATAAAACACCACAAAGTTGTACTACGGACGACACTTGCAGTTGTGGCCGGACCTGTAGTTGCAGTCGAGGGCTCTGATTGCAGACTTGCAGTTGCATGCCTAGTGTCACACATGCAACCGCCCCCTCTCACCGCCCTCTGATAATCACAAACGTCACTTGCAGTCGCATGGGTAGACATGAAATGTCCCCTTCTCGCACCGCCCTCCGATAAAACAAAGGTCACTTGCAGTCGGATGGGTAAACATGCAATTGTAGTCAGGGGTCACACTTGTAGTTGCATGCCTAGTATTAGACATGCAACTGCACCCTCCCCCCGACAAAACAAAGGTTAGTTGCAGTCGGGTGGATAGACATGCAGTTGCAGCTGGGTGTGACAATTGCAGTCACATGGCTAACATACACTTGCAACTGGCCCATCTCTCATCTCCATTTGACAAAACAAACTCTAGTTACATCCGTGTTAGGAGACATATAGTTGCAATTGATGGGCTACACTTGCAGTTGCATGCCAAACATATATGGGTTACACATATAATATCAAACATGCAATCGCACCCTCTCCTGCCCCCATCAGACAAAATAAAGTCCAATTGTGTTTGTGTTAGGGGGACATGCAGTTGTAGTCGAGTGCTACACTTGCAGCCGAATGCCTAGTGTCAGACATGCTGCCCCCTCTCCTATCTCCATCTGACAAAACAAAGGTTAGTTGCGGGCGTGATAGAAGACATGCAATTGCAGTCAGGGGCGACACTTACAGTTGCATGCCAAGTGTACGCATGCAACTGCTGTCGCCCCTCTCTCACTGTCTTCCGACAAAACAAAGTTCAGTTGTGGCCGTGACACTTGCAGTTGCACGCCTAGTGTACACATGCAACTGCTCCACCCTCCCGCTGCCCTCCAATAAAAAAAGTTTAGTTGCGGTCCTGATGGAAGACATGCAACTGCAGTCGGAGCGCGACACTTGCAGTTGCATTGCATAATGTACACATGCAATTGCCTCCCTCTCCCACCACCCTCCAACAAAAACAAAGTTCAGTTGCAGTCGTGCTGGAAGACATGCAGTTGCAGCCAGGGCTGACACTTGCAGTTGCATTCCTAGTGTACACGTGTAACTGCAGTAGCGGTCGAGGCGCTACACTTGTAGTTGCATGCCTAGTGTGCACATGCAACTGCTCCCCCTCTCCCGCCGCCCACAGACAAAACAAAGTTCAGTTCCAGACGGAGGCGACACATGCAGTTGCATGCCTATTGGAAGACATGCAACTACCCCTCCCCCAAAAAAAATCACTAAGTTGAAGTCGCCTTGAAGACATGCAGTTGCATTCGAGAGTGACACTTGCGGCTTGTGCCCAGTGGAAGACATGCACCCCCACCCCACCCCCCACCCCCGACACACACAAATGCAAAAGCAAGACATGCGGTTGCAATTTGGTGATGACACTTGCAGTTGCACACCTAATGGCAGACATGCAACTCCCCACTCTCAATTACCCAACAAAGCAACAGAAGTTATAGTCGAAGCGAACACTCGCAGTTCCGCACCTAGTGACAGACATGCAACTCCCCCCTTGACAAAAACACCACTAGGCACTAGGTTGTAGTCACACAGGGGAGATATCACATCCCCCTGGTTTGACCCATTTGGCTCTGAGACAAATCACATCCGGAGGAAGAGAGGAAAAAGGTGGAGGAATACCATGATCCACTACTTCCACACGTAAAACTTGGTTAGCAATGCTTTAGTCAAAGAAAACAATTACAATTATAACTTTAAAAAGAAATAAAATTAGGAAGAGAGGTAATGCATTATTAATTTCCTAAAAAGAGAGGGAAAATAAAACAAACAACAAAAACTAAAAACTAGGAAAAGCATTAAAATAAAAATAAAATGTAAGGCAAGAAAAACAAAAAAACAATACAAAAATACCTATTTCAGATGCTCTAGTAAACACTGGCCGCTCGTATAAGAGCAAAAGGCCCGTGTGCATCCCTTACAACTACATGCCCGCAATAGAAAAGAAGGACAAAAGAGCATAGGCCACGAGAGAGGCGTGGCATATTGATCACTCGCCCACAGGAAAAGCATATCATCCATTGTGTACGGCACGTCTGCACGTCAACTCAACAAACAAGAAAAATGATACACTGCACGAATCTTTGCGTCAAGATCTTATAGCTACCGAACGCGTGCGACTTGACTAATCCTCATTCGACTAAGAATTAGCAAATCCTGAAAAAAGAACGCTAGCAAGAAATATACTGTTAGAAAGGAAAAAAAGTTTAAAAAGATAAAAGGCAAACAAAAATAGAAAAGAAACAAGAAAAATGTGAAAATAAAATTCAGCTTTTTTAGCAATAAGAAAACAGCTTGCCATATGGGACAGAAATGGAAAAAAGAACAAAAAAAAAACACAAGCCGAACACAGGTTAAAGAGTGAGATTCACTAGACAAGGAGAAAAAAAAGCAGAGACCAACACGTACCTAAGGCCAGAGTGAAGAAAAAGAAAGAAAAAATAAGGCCCAGGTAGCGGCAATACGGGGATGCAGCGACCTGTGCGAGCGACTTGAATATATACGTACAAAAGACAAAAGTTCCAGCGGGAATCTTAGCATAAAATCTGATGATGATGGATTCGACTGAGACTTTGTTAAAACTAAGTCGACTGAGTTTTAGCGCATCCGCTTTTCTAGACGTCTGGAGCTTTTTATGTTGCTGATTGCGAAAAGTTCATTCTGCACCCGAACTTATATGCTCCCGCATGAACAGTAAAATCGAATTTTTTTTTTTAAATTCCAATTTTTTTGAGAGAAACAATAACAAAAGTTCTAAGTGCCTACAAAAATTCATCATGAAATCACATTCTTGTAAGGCGTAGAAAAAAAACAAATTCAGTGCTTCAAAATGCGTTTGGAAGTAGCTTTTTCAGAGTACTATTTTTTTTGCCACGCCTTCTAGGAATGTGATTTCATGACGAATTTTTGCATGCACTTAGAACTTTTGTCAATGTTTCTCTCAAAAAAAATTGGAATTTTTTGATTTTTTTTATTTTACTGTTCATGCGGGAGCATATGAGCTCGGGTGCAGATTAGCCACGTCCTGCTGATTGTAGCTTCCCCTTAGACGCACTATCTCCGGCCGAAGCTTCCACCATCTTCCTCGCTTGCAACTTTTTCGGTGTGGCCGCAGCTTCTGCCATCTTCTTGGTTGCAGCTTTTGTCGGTGCGGTCGCATCTTCCATCATCTTCGACCCAGCAAAAAATTTTGCTGGTCCCAGCAAAAAAAGACACCCATTCTAGCAAAAAATGCCTCGTCATCGTCAATCGCAACACAAAATCTGGTAGGTACCTGCAAGAAAATCTCCGTTTCCAGCAAAAATTCCATGCAGTCGGCGACAGCAAAAAATCTCGCTGGTTGTAGCTCATTGCTATGCTGGTTGCATCACGTGAACTCGCCGCCATACCACAGCACCCCGCTCCAGCATCTGCGGTTGCCGGGTGTAGCGCATTGTCTGTAGCTTCAGCTGATGCTGGTCACATCACCCGTCGACGTGTGCCTCGCTTGTAGCATCCCGTGGGGAATCGCCGTCGCAAATCGCGTTGGTAGCGGGAGAGGAGAGCGGGATGTCATGCTTAGAGGAGGCGCATCCATGACTGTTCGCAGGGTTTGCAGCACCGATGTGAAAAAAGGGCTCGCAGCGCCGGGCCTCCTCGCCACAGTCGTGACCATCATGGAGAAGTGAAGAAAAAAAACTACGTGGTCGTAAAAAGAGTTAAGATAAAAGGTGGGATGAGCGTGGGGTCCCACGGACACAGGACGCGCACATTTTTCAATCAGCTCCTGCATGATAGCTCATTCCCCATTTTTTTCATGTCTATCTCCTCCATGTATATAAAAGTGTCATGTGAGGAGGCTATATAAGCCCTTTATTACTCCCTCCGTTTTTTTTAGTCTGCATATAAGATTTGGTCAAAGTCAAACTTTATCAACTTTGACTAAGTTTATAGAAAAAAATATAAAGATTCACAATATGAAATCAATATTGTTAGATGCATGATGAAATGAACTTTCATACCATATAACTTTAGTATTGTAGATGTTGATATTTTTTCCAACAAAGTTGGTCAAACTTTACAAAGTTTGATTTTGATCAAATCTTATATGTTGACTAAAAAGAAACGGATAGAGTACAATAGTGCATGTGACGATGTGAGTTGCATTGTGACACGCGCGCGCGCGCGCGCACACACACAACACAATGGTGAATCTAGCATGACAACCGAGGATAGGCTCAAAACATCAAGTGTTTGCTTGCAAAACACCTGAATATAAGTTTTACGTGAATGGTTAGTTGATTAAGTTGTACTAGTATCACATTTGGAGGGTAGGCTTAAGGCTTTTAAAGCCTCCCTAATAGAATCGCCACCGCACATACAGTCAGACACTACCTTGCATTAACACATTACACACGTTCACATCCACTAATTCACCCGTCGAGAGCTACTAGTCTGCTAATTTCTTTTTTAGGCGCCACTGTCCACAGGCCAAAGCCAACAGGCCTATCTCCAGTAGAATGCATGTCACCGTAAGACATCAATGACATGTCATATAAAATCCTACATGAAAAGTAATAATCAGGTGAGAGATTCCTTGCAAAAAAAAAAAAAAAAAGGTGAGAGATGATGGGTTGTATGATCTGCAACCTACACTGGCAACAAAGATGCCGAGATACTATTTCCCCTGGCCTTACTAAGATGACTAGATTATTGGCTGTAAATTCATATAAGTTGCTACTTTACCAACAACTGTAACAACACACCATTGAAACAGGTCGATATGATGTATCACTGGATGATGAATTAGTTGCTCTATCTTACAGTCTATCATACATACTGAAACGATAGCCACATACAATACTAACCACCAAAATCGGTTCAGTTTGGTTTTAGTTTGCCGGATCGCTACCGATGACAACTTCAACTTGACGAATGTGCACGGCATCTCATCCTAGTGGTCGTTTGCCTCGCCACGACCGCTGCCTTGGGCGTCGTCGGATGGGATATGGTGCGGCCTATGGTACCCATGTCGACATCAAAGTGAATGTGTAGGTGTTAGAGTCGACTCCATCATGCAATGCATAGTCTACTCTAATCAAAATAGCTTTGTGTGTGTTTGTTATCGAAGATAGATAGTTTGATCACACTATTTCTTGGAAGTCATAGGAACATGTGTAGTGATTTATTTCTCAATCAGTCGAATTGCGTGTTACAAAGACAATAGTTTTTTCGTCCGATGGTGAGTGTAGCGATCATAGGCGCACGCAATGGGTTGTTTGATAGTGCCTAAACTTGTTCTATACCTTTCCCCTTCTTTTGGTTATTCTATTTTGAAATGTGTATTTCCATTATGTCAAACTAATGGAAATGGGATGGTCTGCTTTTAGATCGCCTTTCTCCTCCACCCCCCCCCCCACACACACACACACACATGTTTTGCTCAAAAAGTGTCCTAGTCACTAAGAAATAGGCACTCATTATGAATATTTGGGATATAATTCTGTATAATGACACAACATGCACCTGGTCTCCGCCTCGTGACGCACACAATCGACCATCATTGCAAAATTCAGTGAAAATGAAGGTTAACAACTAAATATTGGTAAACAAATATAACAACCAAATAGTTGTCTCATTGTCATCTATTTCTGTTTCAAAGCTACAGTCACCCCATACGGTACAATACCATATTTTGACCGAGACAAATGATTTCACGCATGCTATTTTAGGTCTTCACAAGGCTGCCCATAGCCCGAGCCTTCTGACGGAGAATAAACTTTTGAGTCTTCCCTGTCGAAGTCTTGGGCAAGTCAGCGAAGACCACCGTCTTTGGTGCCATGTAATGTGGCAACTTATCCCGACAGAAGTTTATAATCTCTATTTCGGTTGCATCGACGTTAGTCTTTAACTTGACGAACGCACAAGGTGTCTCACCCCAGTGGTCATCCGGCCTTGCCACGACCGCTGCCTCGAGCACTGCCGGGTGGCTAAAGATCACCGCCTCCACCTCAATCGAGCTTATGTTCTCACCGCCCGATATGATGATGTCCTTGGCCCTGTCCTTGAGCTGGATGTACCCATCAGGGTGATTCACAGCAAGATCGCCCGTGTGCAACCACCCTTGGGCCATTGCCTCCTTGGTTGCATTGATGTCCTTGTAGTAGCCGCTCGTGACGGTGTTACCTCGAAACATCACCTCCCCGATAGTTTTGCCATCATGTGGAAGGCTCTCCATGGTTGTTGGGTTCTTGACATCGATGTCTTGTATACCGATGTGATGATGAAACCCCTGTCGTGCCATGAGCCGTGAGCGCTCCTCGGTCGGCAACATGTCCCACTCCGGCATCCACGTGTTGATGGTGGCTGGGCCAGTCTCTGTGAGACCATACATTTGGTATACTATGAATCCAAGTTCTTCCATCCCAGACAAGATGCTAGGCGGTGGTGGGGCACCTCCGGTCATGATATGTACTATCACTGGCAGTGGCTTTCGGTCACCAGTTGGTGTGTTGACGATCATGTTGAGAACCGTGGGTGCGCCGCCCATGTGCGTCACCTTGTGTTGTGAGATCTTATCAAAGATGACCTTTCCCGTGAAGCGGCGCAAGCAGACGTTGGTGCCGCCTTGCATGGCGATGCCCCATGATAGGTTCCACCCATTGGCGTGGAACATCGGCACGGTCCACAAGTAAGTCGGCGTGACAGTGATGTTGTACGTGAGAGCCATTGCAATAGTGTTGAGGTACGCGCCCCGGTGGCTGTAGATCACGCCCTTGGGCCTCGCAGTCGTGCCAGACGTGTAATTTAACGCGATGGGGTCCAACTCATTCAGCGGCCAACGGATGTCGAACCCTAAAGGTGCTTCTCTGATGAGACTCTCGTACTCTGTGTATGCGGAGTTGATGCAGTCTCCATCGTGTGAGATGGTTATGAGGACCGGAAGGGCCGTGGCGCTAGACTCGTCGCCGGCGAGGTTATTCAAAGCGGCTCTCCCAACATCAAGGAGGCCTGACTCGACAAACAACACCTTGGCGCCAGAGTGCTTCAGCAACGCGGACACCATGGCTGCGTCATGCCGTGTGTTCAAGGTGCAGAGGATCGCGCCTGCCATGGGCACGGAGAAGTGTAGCTCGTACATCGCCGGCACGTTCGGGCTAAGAACAGCAACCTGCATATGCATAGTATGGTTAGCGATTTTGATGAATCTTTTGTGAGTGGTTACGGCTTAGTCGACTTAGAAATACTCCATATTTTGGGATTAACAGTTGATAAACGTCAGATGAAGGTCGTTTCATTCAGACGCACTTGCACAGATCCCAAAGTCTGATCAGACGGGTATTAGTAGATGTGTTAGAAATAGTTACAGCTCCTACTTGGTGAAGACTGTCGGTTCCCGGCCAGTTTGGTACTCACCACATCACCGCGGGCGACTCCGAACCGGGTGGCGAGCGCGGCGGCCACGCGCAAGCACCTCTCCCGGACCTCGCTCCACGTGCAAGACCAGGACTCCCCGTACACCACCGCGGGGCGGTCGCCGTACACGGCCGCGGCGCGCTCGATGAAGCTGAGCGGCGTCAGCGGCGCATAGTTGGCCGCGCACCTCACCGTGCCCGACTCGGCGTCCAGCACCTCAAACTTCTCCTGCTCCTCCAGGCCGGAGGACGGCGACCCCTGACACGCGCACCGACGGCGTGCCGGGGAGAAGGTGAGCGCACGATGCTGATGCACCGATCCGCTGCTGCGGCGAGGAAGTGGCCTCCTGAGCAGAAGCAGACGGGGTGAGGCTTTCATGGCGTGTGACGCCGCTATTGGCTTAACCTATACATATAAGAAATATAAGTACACAGTATTAAGCTAGAAGAGATTCAGCTAGCCCAGATCGTTTAAGCACAAATCATAGGGTCGTCATTTGGTTAGTACTTTGATGTACGTACCTGGATACCTCTATTACATGCAGCAAGATCCGCCATGTGGTATTGCCAAAGATGGCGTGTTTCTCTGCATTGTTTCTTCTTCCTTGAGAGTTCTCTCGATGAGATGCTAGCTATTTATATCAGCGTGCATATGTGGTTGGGTTGAACCAAGAGTCTGATAAACCTTCGTACGGACACGGTGCTTTCAATTTCAATGTGACCGCAACACTCATCTGCCGGCTACTACCTACTACCGCCCCAACTGCTGGATGTGGCTAAGTAATTAATAGCGTGCCCACTCAATTAATTGATAAACATTGGATAAGCTTGGATGGATTTGGGTTACCCTATGCATGTTGACGTATGTAATTGATCCCCTAATTTGGCTACTCTAATCATGCTAGGGTAGCTTCCTTAAACTCCACTAGATAATTGTTGGTATGTTGCAACGGTAAAACTAATTATATCTGACATATGCCTTATACCCATCATACTCTAAATTTTGATAAGATCTAATTTGATAAGTATGGGTATGGTAATGCAAGAAAAGTTTTGATTTAGTTGATAGTTTCAGAGGATTTAATTTGATTTGACTCAATTGAATTAATGCAAGACATGATTTTGGGAAAAGTACCAAATTGGTTTAAATTATTTCAAGTTACTCTATTTGACTCGGAGGATTTTTTTTTTCTGGCGCGACGTCAAGCTGCGCATCAGCCTCTACGCGGACGATGCAATCATCTTCTCCAACCCATGCAACGAGGATGTCCCATGCTTGCTAACTATCCTGGAAAAGTTCGGGGAGGCAACGGGTCTGCGAGTAAACCCTTCAAAATCCACTGTCACGCCTATCCAATGCCAGTCCTTGGATCTAGATAATATACTGCAAGGTTTTCCTGGAAGGCGAACAAGCTTCCCGATCACATATTTAGGCTTGCCGATATCCTTAGGAAGACTGAAGAAGGTGCACCTCCAGTTCATCTTTGATCGCATTAAAGCCAAGCTAGCAGGATGGAAGGGGAGGCTGATGAACTGTGCGGGACGGCGAGCGTTGGTCCGCTCTGTGCTCCTAGCCATCCCTACATTCGCGCTCACTGCAATCAAAGCCTCGGCTGGAGTCTTGAAGGACATTGACAAGATTTGCAGGCGCTTTCTTTGGGCTCAGGAGGAGAAGCTATCCGGCGGCAAATGCAAAGTCAACTGGCAGACGGTCTGCTCCCCGATCGATCTTGGCGGACTAGGAGTTTTAGATAGTGATAAATTTGCTAGAGCGCTGCGGCTGAGATGGCTATGGCTGTCGTGGGATGAGGCTAACCGGCCATGGAATGGCTTTCCTTTGCCGTGTGACGACCAGGATAGCCAGCTCTTTGTTGCTGCAACAAGCGTCTCTGTTGGCAACGGTGAGCGCGCACTCTTTTGGGAATCCACCTGGCTGGGGCCGTTGCCGCCAAAGGCGATTGCACCCTCTCTCTTTGCGCGATGCAGGTGCAAGAATCGCACAGTCAAGGATGCGCTTCAAGGCCAAAAATGGATTCACGACATCCGCCGCCCACCCCTTTCGGCGCTTTCAATTTCAGAGTGGCCGCAACACTCATCTGCCGGCTACTACCTAATACTGCCCCAACCGCTGGATGTGGCTAAGTAATTAATAGTGTGCCCAATCAATAAATTGATAAAACATTTGATAAGCTTGGATGGATTTGGGTTACCTATGCATGTTGACGTACTATAACTGATCCCCTAATCATGCTAGGGTACCTTTCTTGTATAGGCAGTCCTAGATTGACATGTTGTAAATTACACCACTAGCTAATTGTTCGTACACTGCAACACTAGTTATATCTGATATATGCCTTACACCCATTATACTGTAAATTTTGATAAGATTTAATTTGATAAGTATGGGTATGGCAATGCAAGAAAAAGTTTTGATTTAGTTAATATTTTTGGAACATTTGATTTGATTTGGCTTGATTGAATTAATGCAAGACGTGATTTTCGGAAAAGTACATAATTGGTTTACATTATTCCAAGTTACTCTATTTATGTTGGTTTTAATATTATGCGGCATCGATTGTGACTATGAAAAAATCAACAGAAAACCAAGGAAGGAGGGGTGCGTGGGGAGGAAAAAACCAAGGCGGAAGGGGTGGCGACGGAACCAACTCCCCTTTAAGGCCTCTTTTGATTCATAGGATAGGATTATCGTAGGAATAGGAATTTTGTAGGAAATGAGATGACATGTATCTCAAATCCTATAAGTAGGAATAGGAAACGAGATGTCATTTGGTTGACATCAAAGGAATTTTTTCATTGAGTCTAGGCTCATTTTTATTTTCTTATAAAATGTGGAGGATAGGAACCAATCCTATATAGGAATAGGAATCCATTCCTATGAACCAAAGGGCTCTAAAGGAAAAAATCCTATAAAAATCCTATCCTCTAGAATTCCTATGAAATTTCTCGGAACTAATAGTAGAGACGTAAAGCCCCGGTGTCCTTGTTCCCCATGCAGGTTGCTGGGTAACGAGCAATCACATACCGATGTAATCGCTACGCTCACTACGCACAAATTTATTGGGCTAACCCAAGTAAACATTTTCTGGAAACTCCCTAGTCTGATTTTGGGAAGGTCTGAGACTTTTTTCCTATGTTTTTTGTCTTCTCTGTTCGTTTTTGTTTCCTTTCCTTTTACTTTTTCTTTTCGTGAACATATTTTAAAATCATGAACATTTTGTTCATCAAATTCAAAATTTGTTCATTGAGTACAAAAACTATTCATGAAAACTCAAAAAAATCATGAATTTTAAATAAATAGTCGAATTAAAAAAATGTTCAACCAATTCAAAAAATTCTTGAATTCAAAATTTGGTCACCAACTTTAAAAATGTTCACCGAATTCAGAAAAATCATCAAATTTAAATTGTTCATAATTTTTTTAAATGTTCACTTTTGAATCATGAATACTTTCCCACTTTTAAAAAAAGAAAAATTGAATTTTCGTTCCGAATCCCAAATATTTTGTAGAAATTTGGTATATTTCACAAACAATCAAGTTCAAAAACAAAGGAGAAAATCAGGCGCGGCCCGCCCGGCACATGGGCCGGCCCAACGCACGCCCAGCACAGGTGGCAGTGCACATTTGCATGTTGTCCAGCGCGTACGGCGCTGAATAGGGGAGGTGATTTGTGTCGCATGTAACGAACGGCAGATCCTATTTGACGCCCGCAGGCGTCAAAAGGATGTGGCTTCGCTGACGCCTGGACACCCGACCCCCCACTTGGGTCGGTCCACTGTTGCGATGCTTTTTCTTCTTTATCATATTTCTTTCATTTTTTTATGTTTCTATTTGTTTTGTTTTCTGTCTTTTTTCTTACTGTTTTTTTGTGTATTATACACAGTTCATTGCATATTTATATACACAAATGTTCATCATATATTTAAGAAAATGTTCATTGTGTATTTTAAAATTGTTCAACATATATTCACAAAAATGTAACAATGTGTATTTAAACATTGTTCAGCGTATACCAACGTTCAATATGTATTTAAATATTTATTCAGCGTATATCAAAAAAGTTCAGTGTGTATTTAGAAACTGTTCAGCGTATATCACAAAATGTGCAATTTATGTTTAAAAATTGTTCATCATTTGAAATTTCCAATATTTTGTTCATGTTTTCAATAAATGTTGACGCTTTTAAAAGTTTGATCATATTTCTAAAAAAATCATGATTTACAAACGTTGTTAAGAAAATAAGGAAAAACGTTCATTTTTTCCCAAGAAATGTTGAAAACTTTTGAAAAAAGAAACGATCTGCCGTCCCCAGGCGATGCAAATTGTTCTTAAAGACAGGCGACGCTAATCTAACACTAGAGTACGTCAGTTCTATTTGTTTCGAAGAGCTATCCACTAGCAGGAGATCGCGAGTTCGAGCTCTTATAGCGCAACATTTTTTTGGCGAGTTTTTCATGCGCCTGGATTTTGCTAGCTCTAACTGGGCCAGCCCGTTTGCGGTTCTCTTCAGCGAATGCTCAACGGCTTGACGCTCGCGGGCGTCATACAGGGGTCCCGTAACGAACGCTGCATCGGAAAACCCTATTCGCCGCTCGCTGCGGCGAAGTGTCGGGGATTCGGGCATGCATGCTTGGGACAGGAGATGAGCCGGCCCAGTTCGAGCTTTACACAGTACGCCCTAATCTGAATCCAGTTTTTTCCTGTGTATTCTGTTTTTCCCGTTTTCCTTTTCCTTTCTTCTTCTTCTTTTTCTGTTTCTCCTTTTCTTTTTCCTTTGTTTTCTAGTTTTCTTTTTTTTTTTCTTCTTCTTTTCGTTTTTAGTTATTTCTTTTTCTTTTTGCGATTTTTCTGTTTGTTTTATTTCTTTGGTTTTTTATTTCTTTTTCCTTTCCTTTCCTTCTTTTTTTTATAACAAGAATTTCGAAATATTCAAATTTTGTTCGTGTTTCCATAAAATGTTGAAGTTTCAAAAGAAGTTCTCAAGATTCAAACATTGTTCTCGTTTCACAAATAGTTGAAAAGTTTTGAAATGCAGAAATGTACCGGATTTAAATTTTTGATCCCGTTTTCATAAAATGTTCGCGCTTCCAAATTTGTTCAGGATTTTTCAAAATTGTTCTCCATTTCAAAATTTGTTCTCAAGACTAAAAAAAATGTTCGTGCTTTAAAAAATTGTTCGCACTTCCAAATTTGTTCGGGATTTTTCAAAATTGTTCTCCGTTTTAAAATTAGTTCTCAAGATTAAGAAATGTTCGTGCTTTAATAAATTGTTCGCGCTCCCAAATTTCTTCTCCGTTTTAAAATTTGTTCTCAAGATTCAAAAAATGTTCGTGCATCCAAATTTGTTCTTCGTTTTAAAATTTGTTCTCAAGATTCAAAAAATGTTTGTTCTTTAAAATTTGTTCTCCGTTTTCAGAAAATGTTTGAAACATTTCAAAAAATGTTTGTTATTAAAAAACATGTTTACAAATTTGTTCTTGTTTCTCGAAAATCTTCTGAAATTTTCAAAAATTGTGTGTAATTCAAAAACTATTTCGAAATCTGAAATTTTCGAAAAAATTGTTCGTGTTTTCTAAAATGTGTGCAACAATTGAAAAATCTGTACGGTACAGCAAATATGATCCTGCAAATCTGTACGTTATACTTCCACAGTATATTAAAAGTGATGTGCGCAGGTACTTACCATGACCTCCCAGTTTGTGTTGTGACTAGCATCTCGCGTAATTAACTGTCTGGCGTGTGTTCGATCCCTAGCCGCTGCACTTTCACTTCTATTTGGGGATTTTTTTGCGCTATACATGGGCCGGCCCAGTCGGAGCACTCCTGTGCGGGCGGCCGACTGATTGCCGCAACGAGCGGCGCATAGGAGCTCCCCGCTGCATCCCCAAATCCTATTTGGCGCCTTATGTGCCACTGATAGACATTCTTGTTACTTGGCGCGACACCCCTCCCGTGTTTCAAAAATATTACTGGGCTGGCCTATTTTAAGCCCAAATATTTTGTAGAAATTTGTGACTTTTCTTTTCACCGATTTTGCTAGGAACTTTGCAGTGAAGGTTTTATAGGTTTTTCTGGTAGTTTTTTCTTTAGGATTTCACCAGCACAGGATTTGCGATTTTCCCCTCTTGTTTCTCTTCTTTTACTTTTTCCATTTCCATTTTTTTTCTTTTTATAAAATTCTTGAACTTGTCACAAATTTGTGAACTTTTTATAATCTTGAAAAAAAAAATTGTGAACTTTTCTCAAATCCATGAACCTTTCCCAAATTTTATGAACTCTTTTGAATTCTTGTGAATCGTGTTTGAAATTCATGAAAAAATCATTTTAGGTGATTTTTTTTCAAATTCTTGAACTTTTTTTAAATTCGTGAACCTTTCTCAAATTCACGAACTTCTACCAAATTTCATGAAAATTGTTGAACTGTTTTCAAAGTATTCGATCTTTCCTAAATATATGAACTTTTTTATTTATTTTCCAAAAGTCATTGGTCAACGTTGTGTGCTGAACGATCAACCGGTCAACAGTCAACGGTCGTTAGTCCACCAGTCAAATCCATGATCATTTTAGTGCATTTATGATTCTTTTTATATGTTTAAATCTTCAAAAAAGGAATCTTGTTTTTTGATTTCAACAAACCGTAGTGTGTTCGATCCCTAGCCGCTGCACTTTCACTTCTTTTTGGGGATTTTTTTGCACTATACATGGGCCGGCCCAGTCGGAGCACTCCTGTGCGGGCGGCCGACTGATTGCCGCTACGAGCGGCGCATAGGAGCTCCCCGCTGCATCCCCAAATCCTATTTGGTGCCTTATGTGCCACTGATAGACATTCTTGTTACTTGGCGCGACACCCCTCCCGTGTTTCAAAAATATTACTGGGCTGGCCTATTTTAAGCCCAAATATTTTGTAGAAATTTATGACTTTTCTTTTCACCGATTTTGCTAGGAACTTTGCAGTGAAGGTTTTATAGGTTTTTCTGGTAGTTTTTTCTTTAGGATTTCACCAGCACAGGATTTGCGATTTTTCCCTCTTGTTTCTCTTCTTTTACTTTTTCCATTTCCATTTTTATTTTTTTCTTTTTATAAAATTCTTGAACTTGTAACAAATTTTTGAACTTTTTATAATCTTGAAAAACAAATTGTGAACTTTTCTCAAATCCATGAACCTTTCCCAAATTTTATGAACTCTTTTGAATTCTTGTGAATCGTGTTTGAAATTCATGAAAAATCATTTTAGGTGATTTTTTTCAATCTTGCCTTGAATTTTAAAAAATTAATTTGTTTACTTAAGGTAAATTGTTTTCTAAAGATCTCAGTGAAAATATCCGTGGTTTTCTTTACATAGCGAATTATAATTTATGTTGTCATTTTATTATTGTTTTCCCAAATAAATTTTAGCTCTTTATTAGATCCAATTGTAAACTGTCTACCGCATGAAGCATTCTTTGCTAATGACTTCTACAATTAAAAGTTGATGAGAGGCAAATGAAAGTTACTTTTGACAACAAAAATTGAAAATTTAGGAACTTGTTAAGCGGTTACTTTGTCTGCATACTTGGTTGTTTTAAAAATTTCCTTTTTTGTAACCTTTATTATTTCCCATTCTGTTGCGCTGGACTGAATTTAAATGAGTGTAATTATGGTTTGTTTAATTTTCCTTGGTCCAAACAATTTAAATTTGATAAATGTTTGAATTCGCAACTTTAAGAAACATGATTAATATTATAATTATATTTTATTTAAATTAAAATTTTATATTATTAAATTTCTAACTTAAATATTTCTCCTAGTTGTTCTTTAATGCAATTTAAAGTATAAAATTTGGTTTATGAAAGGAATTCCTAGTTCAGGGTTTGGAAATGTTTCCCCTACCACGACAAATTATCCTTGATGGTTTCAATGACGTCTACTTTTCCGAACTTTTTTCTGATTTTTAAAAAAAATATATAAAATTATTAAATTACCATTTAAAAGTAGTTTGGATGTTTCCTTGAAACTCCTTACAGGGTTTCCAGTTGTCCTTTTAGTTTTTCGGAATAAAATAAAGAAAATTTTTATTTTAAAATTATTTTTTGTAAATCAAAATTTTGATCTTCATTTAATTGCGACCAATTTCATCTTATATTGTGTCCAAAATTCTTTAAATATAATTTACCACATTTTCTTTAATATTTTTTTTTGAAAAAAATATATATATATAAAATTAAAAAAATTGTTACCACATAAAAAAGAAATTTTATCTGAACGATAGATCAGTATAGCATAAACTGTCCAAAATGCATGCACATGTGCTACTATTTTTAGCGTGCAGATGCATTGTCCTACTTCGATCATTGGAAGAATCGTAGCACCTACTATATGGTCATGCACACAGACTACAGTAATCATACCAACAGACTACAGTAATCATACCAACAACCTAGCATGGATAGCCACCATGGGTTCAATTCCTTGCCGGGCCGGCCACCCATCGGTCTTGGCGAGGATGAGAGTGAGGTGGTGTGGTTGAGGGCCATCATTGGAGAGCACGAAGGGACGGTGAGAGAGTGTGTGCGGGTATGGTGTGAATTGGATGGGGCGGTGACGTGAGAGAGGGGGGAGTTATGACTCGTTCCATCGTCTGCCACACTTCCTAACGCGTGAAGTCCAGAGCCACGCGTGTCACGCGCGAGCCTGACTCATAAAAAACAGCCTAATCAACTGTTTCCCATCTGCCTAGCTCGAGATTGCTTTAAGTTTTGTGCGGGCCGACAAACACATGCAATTCAACCTACCAAGTGTCCCATTTTTGCAACGTGCGGGCCTAGGTAGGCTCTACATGCAGCCTATCAAACATGTCCTAGGTGACGAGACATTGCTTGACGTGCTATACACATTGACGGAGTCGGTGCACGGCACACTCACCACTCACACACTTTATGTCCGTTCAGCCAAGAGAAGACATGTTCTTTTTTACTACTCCCTCCATCCTATAATGTAAGACGTTTTTTGACACTAGTCTTACATTATGGGACGGAGGGAGTAGTAAAAAAAGCATAGGTTGTACTCTACGTCGATCCGGTTTTCTTTTCTTCCAAAATTGGAGATCAAGCAAAGAGAGTATCTATCATCCGGCTTCCCGTGCCACAAATCCATGATTCTACGATCTGCATCGATCCTATTCCTAGATAGGTAGTACCATAGTAGGCATGGACGGGCAACGGCGTGGTGCAACCGCGGTCACCACGCGAGACGAGACTGCCTACCCCGAGCATGACCTCCCTTGGTAACTCTCCAAAACATCCCGCTCGGTTCGGTGCATGCGATGCAATTCCTCCCATCCCAAGAGGAAGAGGACGCCACTTTCTTGGTCTCCTTCTTTGGAGAAAGGCCTGGAAAATGACCTCTGTGGCGTGGACGATAGGCCTGTTTAGATGAAGACCTGGGGTTCATGCCTGGAGAAAAATATAGCCCGAGGGTAACCCATGGCGTTTGGTTTGTGCCTGGGAGGCTGCTACTATGTTACAATACAATTAGCACTTAAAAACTGCACATCCACCATTCTGTATAAAAGAAATAATAAAATAATGTCAGGCAGCCCTAGGAGCACACCCAGGCATATAGAGTGGGACGCCTGACCCAGGCTAATCGCATTGCCTGGTGGTCAGCACAGGCTAATGATTTTGGGGCGAATAGCTCCCATGCGACGTTGTTGGTGTGAATTATCTCTCATGCGACGTCGTTGGCTGTAATAGCTCTCATGCGACATCTGCTGGAAAAATAGCTCCCATGCGACACCGCTGCCTAATCCAAAGACACATGTTTAAAACTCGAATCAGTGAGCGGGACCCACAGCATGGGACCCACTAACTTATCCAACTCAGCATTGGTCGTGAGTAGGACCCACAGATGGGACCCACTAACTTATCCAGTCAAGATTGGTACAAGAGGACACCGAGCCGTGGCCCGAGCTGCAGCAGACCCGAGCCCATCCTCCCCCCCCTCCCCGACTGTTGTTGTTCTTCTTCTCCGGCGACGACGCTGCAGCAACGCTGCTCCGGCCATGCCTAGCAATGTCGAGCTCTCGCTTCAGCCTCCGCCGCTCATGGTCGCGCTTATGGCGCAGTGCCCATGACAAGGTGCCCTGCATGCCCACGATCGCACCTCGGGCGGCTAGTCACAACGACCGACAAGAATGGCAACCTTGGGCGGAATTGTGAAATGCGAGAGCAAACCAGAGCAGGAAAGGTGAGATTTTACTTCAATATGCCAATTTTGGTTTTGTCTCCCAATTTCATATTTGCCCAATTTTTCCCATTTTTCATCGGATTTGGGGATTTAGGGTTCATCTTTCCCAATTTCAGAAATTGAAGCAATGCACCCATTTTGAGTGGCTAGATGAGTACATAGAGCGGATTCAACTGGAGGGTGCATCAGGGGGGGCAGGGGAGCTCGATTTACCATTGGAGGCGGAGAAGTTGGGCAAGTTTGGATCGGGCGCGTCTGGATCTGGGGCCCCTGGAGCAGCCACTGTGGGGGATGCAGTAGTGACGGCAGAGTTGAAGAAGCTGAACAAGCAGATGAAGAAACTCATCGAATTGCAGAAGCAGGGCAATTTGATGGGGCTGATAGCCGGACTTTTTTATGTTTGTGTAATTGCTCTCGCATTTGTTTATGTGATGATAATTAGTCGTAAGTGAATAGATTGGGCATCATTTGTAATCGTAATGATATGTATATTTGAATAAAAAGTGTTGCGTTGTACGAATTCAGCATGTCCTCTCCACTCTGTTTCGGCCCCGTATTTTTAGTTTTTCAGTTCGTCATCAGTTTCAGTTTCAGTGGTAGAGGGAGAAAAGGAAAAAAAATGTTCGTCCACAGCCCGTTGCCCAAAAAGGCCAGGCCCATATAGAAGTTAGGCAGGGCCGAATAGAACATATCTAGGTCCATTGATAAAAGAAGTGTAGCTAGTGCAAAAAAAGTGCACACGGTCATTGACATCGATATATCTTTTCGGCTTTAGGTTATTTCACAAATTTTAAGTTTCCTGCAGTCACCTTTTCTGACATAACTCATCTGATAATTATTTGAGCTATTTTTATGCATAAGCTATCGTGTCCGATGGTAGGGTCCCGTGTTGTTTCGGCTAAAACAAAAGGTTGGTTCTAGTTAGCAGTCCAACTTGCAGTCTTTGTGAACCAAAAGGGTAGCAATTGTTTGGTTCTAGTTTATTTCAACCAAGCACCATTTTTTAATATTTTTTCTGACTTGTGCTATGGTGTTTTCAAAGTTTTTACTCGTGTGTTTCAACCGAAAAAGGTTCACTACTAGAAAAAGGGCTATAGATGGGATTGACACTAATGGCGCACCAGACAGTTGGTGCGCCATTAGTATATACTAATGGCGCACCACCTGCTGATACGCCATTAGAGTTGAAACTACTAATGGCGCACTGTGCAAAGGTGCGCCATTAGTATCAATTTTTTTGAACTAGTGCCCTGTCCAAATGATACTAATGGCGATTCAGATGAAGTGCGCCATTAGTAGTTGTAACTACTAATGGCGCACCCGTCCGAAAGTGCGCCACTAATGTTGTTTTTTTATTCCTTTTTTTGCAATACTACTAATGGCGCACTGATCAACCGTGCGCCATTACTAGTTTAAACTAGTAATGGCGCACTGCGGATCAGTGCGCCATTAGTATTTTTTTTTTGCAAAACTACTAATGGCGCACCGCCAGAAGGTGCGCCATTAGTAACCTGGATTACTAATGGCGCATTTAGTGCTGGTGCGCCATTAGTAAGTGGGCAGCAACAAGATATTTTGGACAGCCTCTCCTACCCACACTCACTTTCTCCCCACTTCATTCTCTCCACCTCCTCCTTGTCTCGAGTGCCTCCTGTTTTTCACCTCATTTCCACCATAGATTCATTCGAATTAAGTGGTTAAATTACCTTGTTTTAATAGGTAAGTAAGGGGGGAAGCTATATTTATGTTGTTCTCCCTACAACAATGTGCACATGCACTTTTATGGCCTAGCTAGATCTATGTATGTTCGTGGTGTTGCATATGTTTGTGGTGTTGCATATGTGTTTGTGCTTGGAGGTGTACCGTATTTGAAATGAGATAGTTGCCAATATTTTGCCGGAATGTTGATTCATTTCCGTTTCAAGCGAGAATTTTGGCATTAAGCATTCTTTTGGTCCTATTTTTAGGAAAGTCATGCCAAATTTTGTTTGGTTCTAAAATATCGTTTTGCTCTACCTCAGAGCGCACCATGGTCCGCACGATGACCGAAGGCATCGTGAATAGGTTTTTGAGGTCCGCGAAGGTCGAGATGCTTCAAAAGAACGAGACGGAGATAAGATGTCCGTGTCGAAGATGCAAGTCAAGAGCCTTATTGCGGACCCGGATTCCGGCAGGTGCGGACCACCTACTCTTGCGTGGTTTCATGGATGGCTATCGTGGCAAGGTGATGAAGATGACTACGAAGTCGCCCATGGGGCCGGCAAGAAATGAGGAAGGGCAGCAAGACAAGCACCGCGCTCGGGCGGGCGAGAAGACGAAGAATCCCGTGAGATGATCACGACGGTGATGTTGTACAGTCATCATGTAGAAGATGCAGGACATGATGATGAGGAAGATGCCGGAGCAGACGACGGGCATGATCATGAAGATGATGATGCCGGGCGGAGCGTACGACTGGACCATCGATGGGCTGGGTGCAGGACCTCATATTCAAGAGCTGCTTCTCAAGCGCACGGATAACGCCAGAGCTGCCGCCCGAGAGAAAGCCAAGATGGATCAACTTGAGTTAGACGCGTTACTCCATTGTATGAACGATGCAGGCCCAAGGATACCCGCCGAAAGTAACGCCATGGCTCGAGATGAAGGTAAAACACAAAATGACCGACGATGCTTCGACGAGAACATGTCATTCGCACTAACGTCTTCCCAAGGGGAACAAGTGCCCGACCAGTTTGAGGAGGCGAAGAAAATCGTGTGTCCTCTCGATTTACCGACGTGAAATACCATGTGTGCATGAACAATTGCATCATTTATCGGGACGAGCACGCGGAGTCTACCATATGTCCGGTGCGGCGCCACTCGATACAAGAAGAGGAAGAAAGCTCCTCGAAAAGTGGTGTGGTACTTTCCGATCACTCCTCGTCTGCAGCGGTATTTCGCGGACCCTAAGGTAGCAAAGCTCTTGCGTTGGCACGCGGATAGGGAGGAGAAGAAGCGAAGATGACGAAATGATCCGGAGATAGATAAAAAGACAAGATGCTGAGTCACCCTAAGGATGCGAGCCGCTGGCAAGCGTTGAACTTCAAGACTCAGAATTTGGGAACGATCCAAGGAACATCGTGCTGGGCGCGAGCACCGATGGAGTCAATCCGCTTGGCAGCCGAGAAGCACACATAGCACCTGGCCTGTGTTTGTGTGGATGTACAACCTTCCCCGGTTGTGCATGAAGAGGAAGTACATTCACATGAGTATGCTAATTGAAGGGCCGAAACAACCAAGGAACGACATCAATCAGATCCGGGCTGCTGAAAGAGGAGCTTGACACGCTGTGGAAAACGCCAGCCAATACGTGGGACGCCGCAGAAAGAATATTTCCCTATGAGAGCCGAGACTGCTCACGATCGTGCACGACTATCTCGGTTACGGATATCTCGCGGGGCAGGTAGTCCACGGATTTTTCGATGCGTAAGGTGCATGGATGACACAACGGTCGCCAGCCTAGATAGAGATCCCGGTCTTCGAAAACCGTGTTCATGGGACATCAAGGTGGCTTCGCGACGATGACCCGTGGAGGAAACGCAAGGATCTGTTCGATGGTGAAACCGAACCCAAAACGCCGTGTACGAGGAGCAGCGAGGAAATAGACAAGCTGTTGAAAATTGGAAAGACTGCCCACCGCCGAAAGAAGCAAAAGGCGCCAGAGCCGGAAAGAAGCGAAAGGCGCCAGAGCCGCTGCTGAAGGTATGGAAAACGAGGTCTGTTTTTCGGGACTTGCCGCATTAGAAGATCCACCGTGTGCCTCACAGCCTTGATGTCATGCATATCACGAAGAACGTAGCGAGAGTCTGCTTGGTACCCTACTCAACATGCCGAGAGGACCAAAGATGGGCCGAAAGCAAGGGCAGACTTGAAATCAATGGGCATCGTGCAGGAGCTTCACGCTAATGATGATGATGATGATGATGATGATGAGGCGAAGCAGGACACGTAAAGTCGTCGCAAAGGCAAAAGGCCAAGAAGACCGGAAATGACTACCCTCCCGCTGCTTCACTCTAAGTCGAGGAGATCGAGCAGTTTTCACCTGCCTCCTAGGAGTAAAACTTCCTTACGTTACGCTGGGAAGATAAGCAGATACCTAGACCCAATGAAGGCGAAGTTCAGCGGGATGAAGTCTCACGACCGTCACGCGTCGATGACGCAGATACTTCCAGTTGTAATCCATTGGGATCATGGACGCGCACGTCCGCGGAAACGCTATTTGGCCTATGCAACTTTTTCGACGCCATCTATCGGAAGTCGATTGGCGGAGGCAACTCGAAGGCTACAGAAGAGATCGTGGTGATACTATGCGAGCTTGAGATGTACTTCCCGCCCGCATTCTTCGAAATTATGGTGCATCCGCTGGTCCATATCGTGGAGGATATCATCCAACTCGGGCCGACGCTCCTGCACAAGATGATGCCATTCAAAGGATGAATGGTGTCATCAAAGGATATGTTCGAACATGTCACATCCAGAGGGAAGTATAGCCAGGGCTTTTCAATCAAGAGTGCATCTCCCATCGCACGAATTATCTAGGCATCGAGAACCCCGCTGGTCTGCCCGTCAACAGCACCTCGGCAGGCTCGCTGGATGGGGTCACCGTGAGGGTCGCCGCAAATGCATGTCGACTTCGAGGGTCGATCGCCGACTTTGAAAGAGCAAACCTAGTCGCGCTACAACACATAGACGTGGTCGATCCTTGGGTGGTAGAGCACAAAACCTTTATTGAGAAGACGACAATGACCGAGGCCAACAGAGGACGGACGGAGATATACTCAAAGAGCACAACTCATGTTTCACGCGTTGGTTCAAGCGAAGCTTCGTCGCACCCTTTACATGAAGATTCTTCCGCGGAAGAACAACTCATATTCACCTTGTCACAGGGCGCCGAGCACAACCTGATGACCTATGAGGTGTACGATATCAACGGCTACACATTCTACACCGAGGACAAGGACATGAAGAGCGATGGTTATCAGAACTCCGGGGTAACGATGGAATCCTACACCGGTAAGGACAAGGACAGATACTACGGAAGGATCGAGGAGATCTGGGAGCTGAGCTACGCTGGAGAGAAGGTGCCGATGTTCCGTGTCAGATGGGCCAAGAGCGTCCAAAAAGAAGACCGATATTTCACCACCATGGTTATACCCGAAGCCAAATCCAAGATCATGGCGCAAACGTCACCGCGAAAAATGAGCCATGGGTACTGGCTTCCCAAGTGGACCAATGCTTCTTCATTACCGACCCGCCAAAGCCCAGTCATGTTGTCATGAGGAGAGGCAAAAGGAAGATCATCGGAATGGATGGAGTAGCCAATGAGCAAGACTTCGACAAGTACGACGACCCGAGGATCGAACATGACGACGATGATGAAGTAGCAGCATACACCACAAGAAGAAGAAGGACCACCCTACCTAAAGGACGTCTGCTCCACGGAAGAACTCCATTTGCGAAAAAGAAGGGCAAGAAGATTGTGAACAGATAGCTAGCTAATATCGATTGTATTTAAATCGTAGCCTTCATTTCTCGATTGTATTTCATGGGCACTTTTGAACTATCATGAATATTTTAAATTTCATGGACACTCGATCTCGATCCCTCCATCTCGATCGCTATCCCACCTCGCCAGATCCGTCCCCCTCGCCGAGCACCCCCGTCCACCGGCGCCGCCGACCCCCGCACCTCGATTCCCTACTCAACCGCTGACTGACCCTCGCACCCTCCCTACTCAACCGCCGCCGACCCCCGCACCTCACAGACCTCCCCGCTCCACCGGCATTACTGTTTGATGATATTTTTAAAAAATTATTACTGTCTTATAAAAAATATTACTGTTATGATTTAAACAAGTTTGAACATATTTAAACATAAATAAGTATCAAACAACATTTTAAATGCATAAAAAATTGTGGAGCTGGGAATCGAACCCAGACCTCTGGTGTGAGAACTGTTCTTGACCAATGAGCTAGTAGAGGGACTTGGTGTGGATCAGGTCAGTGGGAGATAACCTGTTGGCTCGAGCAGAAATCAAAAAATACTAATGGCGCACTGGGTGAGGTGCGCCATTAGTGTGGATATACTTATGGCGACCGGGGGTGGTGCGCCATTAGTATTGTGCCCCATCCATATTTTTCCTCCCTGCCCTCGATCCCCTTCTCGCCTCGCCTCGATCCCTTCCCTCTCTCTCCGACGCCGCTGCCTCGCCGCCTCGACGCCGCCCGTCGTCCTCGTCTCCGCCTGACGCCCGACGCCATGAGACGCCGCGACGCCGCCTCTCCTCTCGCGACGCCCGCCGCTTTCCCATGGAGAAGGAGGAGGAAGAGGGGCTTCGCCGTTGACCTCGCCTGCCGACTCGGTGGCCAGGCCGACTCGCCATCGCCTCGCCGTCGTCGCTGGTGGCCGGACGCCGCCCGCCCACACCTCGTCGCCCACCTCGCCGCCCCGCCCACACCTCGTCGCCCCACCTCGTGCGCCCGTGAGCTCCCCTCCTCCTCTCCCCTCTCCCCTCGCATCCCCGTGAGCCCCATCTCTATTTTTGCCTGAAAGTAGAAGACATGAACATGGTCAGAAAAAAGAAAAACCTAAAGAACACTTTGCATTTTGGATTCTGCATTAATTCTGTGTTTTCTGTATGCACTTCGATTGTTAATTCTGGGCACTATTTTTCTGCACACAAGGGAGAGTTCCTTAGCTTAACCAATAAAGATAATGTGTGACATAAGCAAAAAATATGATACACAGTAGATATTTGGGGCTGGAATGAAGAGTCCACAATTCTTACAAATGATACAAGTCAAATTCAGTACTTGGAAGAAAAGTTGTGAGATCAAATAGCGAAGGCAACTTAATAGAGATTCCTCCGATCCAAAATAAGTATTGCAGTTTTGAACCGGGGTTAGTTCAAAACTGCGACACTTATTATAGATCGGAGGTAGTATTATTTAGTCAGCAAGCCAAGTTTAAGTTTTGCAGAAGTTGGCAACAGCTTAAATTAGTGCTGAAAGCGTGCTTATAAATGTTCAAATTAGACTCATGTTATTACCCACGTGAGCCAAGACAATCATGTTTCTTCCTTCTTTATGTTTCTTTCTTCTTCATGTTTCTTTCTTGCTTATATATATGTGCTATAGGACAAAGCTTTGTGCCTAATAGGCAAAAAAGGGAGTACGTATTTGGTGATGCATGTGGCCGGATAGCATAGTGGAGACAAGTTTTTTTGTAAGGAACCGTAGCTTCAAATCAACTGTTGTCTACTTGATTCTTGATTCTGGAGCAAAGATAAACCATGGTTTAACAGTGCTTAACATTGTTTTGCCTCAGAGCCAACTCAAAACTCTGATCAATTGAAATAGTACTTTGCTAGCAATGTATGCCAGTTGCCATTTTGGATTCTGCATCAATCATTTTTATTCATATGATTCATTTGTATTAGGTTTTGGCAGATATTGTTAACTTGACTTGAGACCATCCCGCACACAGGTGTGACTCTTATAATCATACAACCATCTGTAATTCAATCAAGCAAAACCTAATGAACATGGTCAGAAAAATAATGTTCATAATATAAATGGTGAGTCGAGTGGTTACACACCTCATCTTCCTAAGGACACTTGACATCTCCTCTCTCTTCTTCTTTGCTCTCTTGTGAGTACCAAGCTTTCTCTTGGCGACCTTGAGTGCACGCTTGTCCTTTCCAACCTTAAGAAGCTCAATGATACGTTTCTCATAGGGAGCGAATCCAGCAACCTCCCTAATCAAGTTCCTGACAAAATGCACCCTCTTGGTACCTTTCTGCAAAATATGCCAAGATAACATTGTAAGAATAACTGCAAACTGGATAGACATGTTATAATAATTCAGCTGAGCATATAGGAGCATGTAAGTTAACTTTGTTTCAGCTTCACACAAGTTACAATTCGCTAAAAAAAGCCAGCTAGAATAGCCAAATAACAATTTGGTCCCAAACACAGCAAGGTCCTATTTTACTTTCAACATGACCTGACAACATGACCTGACAATAGTTCAGTTTACAGCTGAGGACAAAAATTTTGTGCAGGACAAGGCTATTTGTTATCGATCAAATAAATGATTTAGAAACCATCAATAAGTAGGACTAGTGATTTATTATGAAGTTGCTTGGGTTTATTATGAAGTACTTTGATCATGTCTCTTTATTTGTACTGCCGCTAATATACTTTATATGATGATGAAGTGCTACTGAGTTGTGTGCAAATTTCGTTAAATCAGTGATGTGTATGTGTGCTGTCAGTTATGTGTATGTGCTTATTTTAATCCAGTGAAATATGGCACTGAACTGTAGCTAGCTAAACGGTAGTTTTGCTTAAATTGGTGAAATTTGGCACTGAAATGTAGCTAGCAATGCAAATATCTCAATGAATTCAGCTCTGTTTTCTGTGTGAAACTGTTGTTGTTAAATGAAGCCACATTCCAGTCCACATGCCAATGTATTTTCCATGTTGTGATGGAGGCCTTTTTTGCCTTGTCCACCCGAGAGGCCCTTGAGTTTGCTGGAATGTCGATTAACTTCCGTTCCAGCAAATTCGGGTACTCCATATGTCCTATTTTCAGCAAAGGTCATGCTGAAATTTTCCGTGAATTTTAGCATGACTTTGCTAAAAATAGGACATATGGGGTACTTGTGACTAATGATGAAAGCTTAGGCTTTTAGGGTGCCTCGGCCGAAAAACCCTCAATGATAAAAGCTTAGCTTTTAGGATGCCTCGGTGTCGACAAACCCTAAATGATGAGACCATGATCTTGTTCCTTGACAATAACCAACTTTTGACCAAACTTTCTTCCTATTTAGAGAGAAACATGGCCAACAACGATGAGGCCGGGGGTTCGGGCGGGCAAGGCATTCTGCGAGCTGTCCCAGGAGATGGAGGAACAACCTCACTTGTATGAGGACGCCGCCTTCCCACCGATCCCGAGACCACCGATGGTACCGCCGAGTATGACCCCACTGATGCCACCACTGATGGTGCCGCCAAGGATGCCACCACTGATGATGGCGGCGCACGCACGATGGCAGCCAACAAGAAGAGGCAATGGAAGGACCGGCGCCCGACCGTGCTCTGCACCCTCAAGGAGGAAGTTACTGAAGTGGACTCGACGGAATCCAACGGCGCCGAACGAATAGTCAAGGGTACTCGCTTCAGCTCGGGTGCATTCTCCGGAGCACCGTCTCGATCAACACCGAGAACCTGAGGCATCCTGACCGAGGGAATTTGCGCAACCTCCTCTTCACGAAGCTGCACGAACGATACAAGTTCCCCGCTGAATTTGAAAACACAAGCCTCAAAGGTAATAAAGTGAACAATGCTGCCCTCACGAAGATGAGCAAGGCCCTGTCTACTTGGAAAAGCAATGTGAAGAGAATGATCGAGAAAGGTGAGAGTTATGAGAAGATCAAGGAGAAAAATCCTTCGATCACCGAAGATGACTACAACGACTTCAAGATCAATTGCTCGAGCACCGCAAACTCCGAATCAAGTCAGTGGGGGAAAGAAATGCGGGAGCTGAACTTAGGGGAACACACACTCGGTCCCGGCGGTTACAGAGTGGCGGAGCCTATATGGGACAAGGAGGATGCGGAGCGTGCCGAGCAAGGCCTACCGCCCCTCTTCGATAAATACGGTGACAAGCAGACCAGGAACTTTGTCAGGGCCCGGTACAAGAAGGACCCGAAAACAAAGGAGCTTACCACGGATCCGAAGACCAGGGCGCTTGAGGTTGTTCTGGTAAGGAATACCACCCCCGGGATAATTAGCTCCATATGGTTGCATTCTAATTAATGAAGCCAAATTTCTAAATGGTTCACATTCCTTCCGCAGGCGACTGAAAGCAGTAGCGCGGGGTCGACTAAGAGCAACCCTTGGGACACCACTCTAAATAGGGCGTTGAATGTAATGAAGAACAAGGATAAGCTCAAGAAGTCGACGTCACTGGTCGTGTGGCGGCAAAGGCTTGTCCACAAAATGGGGTCATACTATACATTGGTGTGCGGAAGGAGAAAAAGACCAGCTCGGAAAGCCAGGCGCGCGAGGTTCAAGAACTCAAGGCACAGGTGGCGCGGATTCCGGAGATTGTCCAAGAGCAAGTGCAACAACAACTTGGAGCGACGATCACCGCCATTGTGCCTACCTTGATCCAGGGGTTGAGTGCGTGGATTGCGGGCGGCCAACAGGGGCCGCCCCCGATTCCTAGCTTCACGGCCAGCAACTCGCAGAATGCGATGGCGGGGTCATTGGTGTCTCCGGCGAGGCGGCATTGGTGTCTCCGACGCCGCACAGGAGCTTAATGCACCCGGTGTACGCCGCCGACACCTCTGCAGCAAGCGCCCCTCCGTAATCGCTGACGCCCGCCGTTGGCGGTGCTCGACATTAGCCGAGCTCGACGCCATCATCACGGTAACTAATTAAGCTCTCTCGGTCGAGGACTTCATCTCTTGCCTTTGATCGGGCATCCTCGACGCCTACATGTTTTCGCAGGCGCCGCCGACGTTCCGTGCACTCTCCTACACTTCGTGAACAACGAGTTGGTCGATGTCGCCAAGGGCAAAATCGCTCAACCGGCAACCCTTGTTCCACGGTACCCAGATGCCACCCAACTTGTTTAGGGTTGAACTGGTTCGGTGCTGCCAGGCTGCGACGAGTTGTTACCTCCGATTCGACCCGTCGGGGCCGACGATGATGACGTGATGACCCTCGGCGCCGCCTGAGCTGGCCCTGCTTTGGTCGAAGAGCCAGATTCGTTTGGGGGCGGGGGACACCACCCCAAAGACAACACCGCCAATCGTGCCGTCACCAAGTCGGCCCCATGGCAAGACCGCCGCGAACGGTGCGGACATCCCTATGCCATCGATCCAAACATGCATATGGCACAGGATCGTAACGACGACGATGACGATACATTTGCCAACGCCGAGCAAGACTTTGCCGATCATGGGTACGGTGGCGACTTCATGGGGCCTCCTTCTCAAGAACCCAACCCAACAAAAGACGCGGCGCGATCTAGCTGGTACCACGGAGAAGCCAAGTTGCAACAGCGCCGCCGCCGCTCAGCTCTCGTGAGACGCCCCACCTGCCGAGTTCACCGAGCCTCGAGATAGGCGAGGTGCGAAATATTATCAGCCCCAACACACTCAAGAAGGCGGTCTGTGAGCGAACTCGGTCCCATTACAGAGAAGAAGAAGGCACGCAAAGAAAGACTAACAAGGGTGCGGGCCAGCCGCACCGAAAATACGATCCGTGCTCGGGACGGGCCACCTTCACCGAGGATATCTCGAGGAGGGTGCATGTGGCGGTAGGGCGATGCTACCGACAAATATGCTCAATGCTGCAACCGTGCTATGCGGAGTCTCGCATGATGTGTTCTTTCTTTGGAGAAGCGGCGTCTCGAGAGAAGGATGTGGCATACCCGGTTTTCGTGGCCAAGGTGCCGAGGGCAAGGGCTTTGTGGATAACTCCATCGGGCGCACGATCGTCCCTGTGGTTTGATGACATCCACGCTATGTTGAACCTTCATCCGCTGCACTACACCTTCGCTCGCTATTTTCACCGAGTATGGAGATGCGGATCATTCGCGACAAGACCCGGACATCGTGATAGTCGACCCCTTCTACATGCGTGCCAAGATCTTGGGCAGCGCCGGGACCGCAAGTCGTGAGTTCTTACCTCGAAGGCGTCATTCGCAAACCAAGATAAGGATAACTTCCTCGTGCCTTACTTTCCGAGTAAGTCCTCCCTCAACCGCCCGTAACATATGAATTCTTAGATTTCGATCGTTTTTCTTTTAACGTTCCGTGTTTTCTGCAGGTGACACATTGCACGCCATCCTCCTAAGCCCCAAATATTCCATGGCCACGATTTCGACCCGGACCGTCAATCGAACGTAGACTACACAAATGTCAAGAAGGTTCTTGATGAAGTTCTCCCGCCACGCCCAACTGGAGGCACCTTCACCAGGCCTATTCGTAAGCACGGCAAGCACGTGTTCTCCCACAACACGACGTTCGCTGCGTCAAGCAGCCGCTGGCGGTCGAAGGGTGCCTACTACGCCATCCATCACATGCGGCGATCGTGACGGGACCATCATCAACTTCGCTACCGAGTAAACTCCAAGATTGGGCGCGAGCGTGTCGGCATCCAGGGCGGACATCGACAAGAATTCTTTCGCATCCAATGGAGTTTGCGGAAATCATCCATCAAGATGTCCTTCGTACCTCGGGGCAGTTCTACCTCAGAAATCAACCGTCCAACAGTGACATCAACGCAATGCTATAAATGCAGGCTGACAACGCCCGTTCTTTCATGACTCCCACGATAGACGGCGGCTTCATCCACGCTCCGGTCCCTTGAGTCGAGTCGAAAGCAGTGGTGCTGTGTCTAGTTCTGAAACATCGATTGGCTCATGTTGTAATTAAACTTTAATGAACTTGTAGTATGTCTCTTTGGTTTCGAGAGTCGTTCAACTTAGATGTAATCGATGCTATTAATGTCTTGCTTTTCTCTTCCGATCGATCTGTTGCATACTTATATATTGCTTATGTATTGTCTGTGAATTGGTACTAACGTTTTGTTTGGCTAGTGCATAGCGATGCCGTCGTATGTCGTGTACAAGGGTAAGGTTCCCGGAGTCTATGACGACTGGGAGAAGTGTCGGAGACAGGTTCACCGATTCAGCGGTAACAGTTACAAATGGTACACCACTAGGGCCGAGGCCGAATCTAGATACGCCCGCTATCTAGCGGGAGACGGGAGGGAGCGTTGGAGGAACCGGATGAAGACGAGTTTCATCGTGATGATGCTCATCGTGTTGACCGCAGCTCTCTTCTATGTGATGGTTGTTTAGATGATCGACATCGACTTGTAATGTGAAGACAAACTCGCTACTCGCGGTCTCGAGACTTGTAATATACTATCTTTGTTCGGTATTTTCAATTCGGAGACTAATATGATGAATTGTATTCAGAGACTAATATGATGAATTGTATTCAGAGACTAATCTTCTATTGTATTCGATGAATCTGTTGCTGTTGTGTGATGTCTATATTTTGTCCAATTATACATTTTGTAACCTGTGCAAAAAACAGAAAATAAAAAAAAAATAAAAAAACCTAATATTCATACTAATGGCGCATCACATCACAGTGCGCCATTAGTATGCCAAAGGATACTAATTTCAGCATCATTAAACATTGCGCCATTAGTATGCGAAGTTACTAATGGCGATCTTGCCGTTGCAGCGCCATTAGTATGCCAAAGCACTGGTATACATGGCCCCGGGAGGCATACTAATGGCGATTGTTGTATATACTAATGGCGCATCCGGTGGTGCGCCATTTAGTACCAGATACTAATGGCGCACTGTGGTGCGCCATTAGTAAAATATACTAATGGCGTGGCACTAATGGCGCACCACTAATGCGCCATTAATGGCCAAATTAGGTGTGCCATTAGTAGGCCTTTTTCTAGTAGTGGTTGTGCCCCTCTCGAAAAAAGAAGACATCTAGTGTGCCCCTAGTAGCATCTCCTTACAACATAGAGGGGCATCACCTTACAACATATAGTGCATAAAACATAAAAGGAATATAATTAACTAGACACGTGCTAACAACAACTTATATGATTGGAACATGTTTTAGTGCATTTTTTAGTACACATGGCCACATAAATAAAATGCAATGGAGAAACTTTAGGACCGAAAAAACATATAGATAGATAGAGGGGCATCGGGTACCCTAGTAGCATAGATAGATAGAACATATAGAGGGGCATCCCCCCACTACATATAGTTCATAAAACATGAAAGTAAAATAATTAAAACTAGATATACAGAAGACACGGGCACACACGCCTGAACCAACACAAACACAAACTAGATAGATAGAAGACTAGCACTTGAACAACTCCTTGGCCCCTCCTCCTTGGGCCCCTCACTGCTGTTCTCCCAGCATCCGGTAGGGAGGTGTGCATGCCGTTGGGGTGAGGGAAGATGTTGTGGAAGTTGGTGAAGATGTTCTAGGTCATGAACGCGATAAACTCGCATCCACACTGAACACCTCCCGAGGAGGTGGTGGCGCCGAGGGGTTGGTGAAGGTGACGAGAGGCCGATGACGAAGCCGTTGGGCCCGGCGTTGCCATCGTACTGCTAGTGGAGGTGGAACATGGGCGCAGTGCCCGGAGGGAGGTGGCGGTAGCCGGCTTGGAGGAAGAAGCGAGCCAACTCTCTAGGGCCCCTCCACCTAGAGATGGCCCACACCCTCAGGCTATTCTCGACGACGACTCCGGCTGGGTACTGCCTCTCCGGCACGGTGCGAGGGCGACGGTAGGTAGGGCCGTTGAACTGCATGGTGGCTCGAGTGGTGGATTTGGCTCGAAAAGAAGAAGGGGAGGAGGCTTGAGAGATGAGTGTGAGAGCATGAGGAAATGGTGCCCTTTTATAGCCGCGTTGCAGCCATGGTCAATGTGTACACGGTGCCCTTCTCGATCGTTTTCTCTTCTCCGCTCGACTTGGCATAAGTAATTGCGGCATTAATTCAAAAACGGCGGGCAGAGCATCCAAAGAGGCACGGGCGACACAGCGAGATGCATCGTTTCGTGCACTTGCATCGGCGGTGACGCTGCGTGGGGAAACAGGCCCGCTCATCCCGCGTGACACTGAAAAAGGAGCTGCACCACCGACGTGTCCGTCTCTGCTCAAACATGCATTTGTTAAAATAGCTTAGATGCGACGCATACCTATACGCTGCGCCCGCTGCGTTTTTTATCTGCGTCGATGCGTGCATGCAATCCCGTATGCAAATGGCTAGGTGTTCACGAGCAAAGAATAGCTAGGCTGCGACGTTGCATGGCATGCATGGGACAGGATGGCACACATGTCATTGACCCTCTCGCATGCAGCCCATCCCCTCTCGACGCCGTGCGGCGCGACGACGCCAGATCTCGCGGGCCCGATCCGCCGCCCAACGGTCACTTAGATGCTCCCCGCTCAACGTTATCTGTTCGTCGAGAGAAAAACGGTGGCCAATCAGATTGAGCTCACGGATCGCCCATGAATCCTTCTAGAAGGCCTATCCGACGGCCGCAGTTTAGCGTTAGGGTTAGATCGACGGTGGACGTTTGGCGCTAGGGTTACATGGGTTTTGGAGGCAGTCAACGGGGTTTTGAAAGGTTTGACCGAACATTCAAATATGTATAAGTAATTCAAAAAAAATCTAAAAAATGAAAAACTTGCGCATATAGCCTTTTTATGTTACATAGTTATGATATAAAATGATAAACTTGATCTAATGATCTTTGCATGAAAAAACCTTCACAAATTGGACTATCTCAAGTGAGGTTGCATAGAGTTCAAAGGAGTGAGAAGAGGGTTTGAGGTTTTGAAAATGCAAAAAAATCAAAAACATCACCTTAGCTTCATTATAGAGTGACTAAGGAAGATCTGAAGTTATTTTTGCATTTTAAATTTTTAAACTTGTTTTATTGCTGACTTTGTATTAAAGGGTGTTTTTTCAAAAATAAATTAAATAATATGAATACTTATTCAAAAAAAGGTGAGACTTCAGATTGATCCTATATAGGTATAATATAAGCTAAGAAAATCTTTTTTGGGTGATTTTAAGAAGGTCGAAAAAAACTTGCTTAGAAATGGGGCCGTTTTCCCTTACTTTGGAGCCTGTTTGGACAACATTTTCAGTGACTATGAGTTGGACTTCACAAAAAGGGTTGGATTTATGAACTAAAGTGCATAGTAGTACATAAAACGATGCAACATCACAGAACAAACAAATGAACTCAAAAATATTGAGATAGGTTCAAATTTGAATGTCGGTTCAAATTTGAATTTTATTTCAAGTCAAATCAACATCATAGCACATAAGTTTTCACATGAAAGAACATAAGTTTTCACATCAAATGACAACAAACTTAAGTTTTCACATCAAATTTGAATGATTTCGACTCTATTTCTTTTGCTTCTTTCTACCACTTGATTTCTTCTGCTTTTTTCCACCGTTTGGTTCCACGGTGCATAGTTTGTTGATGCTGATGCTCTTGCTTTTTGGCCCCTTGCAAACTCCACTAGGCCCCCTCAACTTTTGCACCTGACCATGTCCCACTTCTTGAAGGAAATATGCCCTAGAGGCAATAATAAAGTTATTATTTATTTCCTTATATCATGATAAATGTTTATTATTCATGCTAGAATTGTATTAACCGGAAACATAATACATGTGTGAATATATAGACAAACAGTATGTCACTAGTATGCCTCTACTTGACTAGCTTGTTAATCAAAGATGGTTATGTTTCCTAACCATGAACAAGGAGTTGTTATTTGATTAACAAGGTCACATCATTAGTTGAATGATCTGATTGACATGACCCATTCCGTTAGCTTAACACTTGATCGTTTAGTATGTTAATGCTTTCTTCATGACCCATACATGTTCCTATAACTATGAGATTATGCAACTCCTGTTTACGGAGGAACACTTTGGTACTACCAAACGTCACAACGAATCGGGTGATTATAAAGGAGTACTACAGGTGTCTCCAAAGGTACTTGTTGGGTTGGCGTATTTGAGATTAGGTTTTGTCACTCCGATTGTCGGAGAGGTATCTCTAGGCCTTCTCGGTAATACACATCACTTAAGCCTTGCAAGCATTACAACTAATGAGTTAGTTGTGAGATGATGTATTACGAAGCGAGTAAAGAGACTTACGGTAACGAGATTGAACTAGGTATTGGATACCGACGATCGAATCTCGGGTAAGTAACATACCGATGACAAAGGAACAACGATGTCGTTATGCGGTTTGACCGATAAAGATCTTCGTAGAATATGTAGGAACCAATATGGGCATCCAGGTTCCGCTATTGGTTATTGACCGAGAATGGTTCTAGGTCATGTCTACATAGTTCTCGAACCCGTAGGGTCCGCACGCTTAACGCTTCGATGCGAGTTCATTATGAGTTTATAAGTATTGATGCACGAAGTTTGTTCGAGTCCCGGATGTGATCACGGACATGACGAGGAGTCTCGAAATGGTCGAGACATAAAGATTGATATATTGGAAGCCTATGTTTGGACTTCGAAGGGTTCCAGTGAAAACAGGAAGTTACGGAACACCGGGGTTACGGAACCCCGGGGGTATATGGGCCTTCATGGGCCACAAGGGAGAAGAGGAAGGGCCGCCAGGTGGGCTGCGCCCCCTCCCCTCTAGTCCGAATAGGACAAGGAGAGGGGGGCGCCTTCCTCTTTCCCTCCCCAATCCTACTCCAACTAGGACAGGGGAGTCCTACTCGGTGGGAGTAGGACTCCTCAGCGCCTCCCAAGGCTGGCCGCACCCCTTGGCTCCTTTATATCTGGGGCAGGGGCACCCCATGACACACAAGTTGATCTACGGATCTTTCCTTAGCCGTGCGGTGCCCCTTCCACCATATTCCACTTGGTCATATCGTCATGAGCTTAAGCGAAGCCCGCGCGGAGAAGTCATATCGTCGCGGAGCTTAGGCGAAGCCCTGCGTCGGTGGAGCATCAACATCGCCACCACGCCGTCGTCGACGGAACTCATCCCCGACACTTTGCTGGATCGAGTCCGGGATCGCCATCGAGCTGAGCGTGTGCGAACTCGGAGGTGCCGTCACGTTCGGTGCTTGGATCGGTCGGATCGTGAAGACGCACGACTACATCAACAGCGTTGTTATAACGCTTCGCTTTCGGTCTCACGAGGGTACGTGGACGGACACTCTTCCTCTCGTTGCTATGCCATCACCATGGTCTTGCGTGATCGTGAGGAAATTTTTGAAATTACTACGTTCCCCAACAAATGGCATCCGAGCCTGGTTTTATGCGTTGATGTCATATGCACGAGTAGAACACAAGTGAGTTGTGGGCGATACAAGTCATACTACCTACCAGCATGTCATACTTTGGTTCAGCGGTATTGTGAGATGAAGCGGCCCGGACCGACATTACGCAGACGCTTACGCGAGACTGGTTTCACCGCCCGAGCACTCGTTGCTTAAAGGTGACCGGCGGTGTCTGTCTCTCTCACTTTAGTTGAATCGAGTGTGGCTACGCCCGTCCTTGAGAAGGTTAAACGGAGTCTATTTGACGAAGTATCGTTGTGGTTTTGATGCGAGGTAAGAACGGTTCTTGCTCAGCCCGTAGCAGCCACGTAAAACTTGCAACAACAAAGTAGAGGACGTCTAACTTGTTTTTCAGGGCATGATGTGATGTGATGTGGTCAAGACGTGATGCTATATTGTATGAGATGATCATGTTTTGTAACCGAGTTATCGGCAATGGCAGGAGCCATATGGTTGTCGCTTATTGTATGAAATGCAACGCCATGTAATTGCTTTACTTTATCACTAAGGAGTAGCGATAGTCGTAGAAGCAATAGTTGGCGAGACGACAACGATGCTACGATGGAGATCAAGGTGTCGCGCCGGTGACGATGGTGATCATGGCGGTGCTTGGCGATGGAGATCACAAGCACAAGATGATGATGACCATATCATATCACTTATATTGATTGCATGTGATGTTTATCCTTTATGCATCTTATCTTGCTTTGTTTGACGGTAGCATTATAAGATGATCTCTCACTAAAATTATCAAGAAGTGTTCTCTCGAGTATGCACCGTTGCCAAAGTTCAGTAGTACCCGGACACCACGTGATGATCGGGTGTGATAAGTTCTACGTCCATCTACAACGGTGCAAAACAGTTGCACACGCAGAATACTCAGTTAAACTTGACGAGCCTAGCATATAACGGATATGGCCTCGGAACACGGAGACCGAAAGGTCGAACGTGAATCATATAGTAGATATGATCAACATAGTGATGTTCACCATTGAAACTACTCCATCTCACGTGATGATCGGACATGGTTTAGTTGATTTGGATCACGTGATCACTTAGATGACTAGAGAGATGTCTGTCTAAGTGGGAGTTTTTTAATATGATTAATTGAACTTAAATTTATCATGAACTTAGTACCGATAGTATTTTGCTTGTCTATGTTTCTGTAGATAGATGGCTCGTCTGTTGTTCCGTTGAATTTTAATGCGTTCCTTGAGAAAGCAAAGTTGAAAGATGATGGTAGCAATTACACGGACTGGGTCCGTAATTTGAGGATTATCCTCATTGCTGCACAAAAAATTACGCCTGGAAGCACCGCTGGGTGACAGGCTGCTGCAGATCTTGAGCCGAAGTTATGAACGTCCGCAAAGCAAAGCTGATGACTACTCAATAGTTCAGTGTGCCATGCTTTACGGCTTAGAACCGGTCTTCAACGACGTTTTGAACGTCATGGAGCATATGAGATGTTCCAGGAGTTGAAGTTAATATTTCAAGCAAATGCCCGGATTGAGAGATATGAAGTCTCCAATAAGTTCTATAGCTGCAAGATGGAGGAGAATAGTTCATCGGTGAGCACATACTCAAAATGTCTGGGTATAACAATCACTTAATTCAGCTGGGAGTTAATCTTCCGGATGATAGTGTCATTGATGAATTCTCCAATCACGCCACCAAGCTACAAGAGCTTCGTGATGAACTATAATATGCAAGGGATGACTAAGACAATTCTCGAGCTCTTCGCGATGCTAAAAGCATGGATGTAGAAATCAAGAAAGAGCATCAAGTGTTGATGGTCAACAAGACCACTAGTTTCAAGAAAAGGGCAAAGGGAAGAAGAAGGAAACTTCAAAAGAACAGCAAGAAAGTTGCTGATCAAGAGAAGAAACCCAAGTCTGGACCTAAGCCTGAAACTCGAGTGTTTTACCGCAAGCAGACCGGACATCGGAAGCGGAACTGCCCCAAGTATTTGGCGGATAAAAGGATGGCAAGGTGAACAAAGGTATATGTGATATACATGTTATTGATGTGTACCTTACTAGAGCTCGTAGTAGCACTGGTATTTGATACTGGTTACATTGCTAATATTTGCAACTCAAACAGGACTACGGAATAGACGAGCACTGGCAAAGGACGAGGTGACGATGCGCGTGGGAAATGGTTCCAAAGTCAATGTGATCGCGGTCGGCACGCTACCTCTACATCTACCTTCGGGATTAGTTTTAGACCTAAATAATTGTTATTTGGTGCCAGCGTTGAGCATGAACATTATATCTGGATCTTGTTTAATGCGAGACGGTTATTCATTTAAATCAGAGAATAATGGTTGTTCTATTTATATGAGTAATATCTTTTATGGTCATGCACCCTTGAAGAATGGTCTATTCTTGTTGAATCTCGACAGAGTGATACACATATTCATAATGTTGAAGCCAAAAGATGCAGAGTTGATAATGATAGTGCAACTTATTTGTGGCTTTGCCGCTTAGGTCATATCGGTGTAAAACGCATGAAGAAACTCCATACCGATGGGCTTCGAATCACTTGATTATGAATCACTTGGTACTTATGAACCGTGCCTCATGGGCAAGATGACCAAAACGCCGTTCTCCGGAACTATGGAGCGAGCAACTGATTTGTTGGAAATCATACATACCGATGTTTGTGGTCCAATGAATGTTGAGGCACTGTGGTGGTATCGTTATTTTCTCACCTTCACAGATGATTTGAGCAGATATGGGTATATCTACTTAATGAAACACAAATCTGAAACATTTGAAAAGTTCAAAGAATTTCAGAGTGAAGTGGAAAATCATCGTAACAAGAAAATAAAGTTTCTACGATCTGATCGTGGAGGAGAATATTTGAGTTACGAGTTTGGTTTACATTTGAAACAATGTGGAATAGTTTAGCAACTCACGCCACCCGAACACCACAGAGAAATGGTGTGTCCGAACGTCGAATCGTACTTTACTAGATATGGTGCGATCTATGATGTCTATTTCGATTTACCGCTATCGTTTTGGGGTTATGCTTTAGAGACGGCCGCATTCACGTTGAATAGGACACCGTCAAAATCCGTTGAGACGACGCCTTATGAACTGTGGTTTGGCAAGAAACCAAAGTTGTCGTTTCTTAAAGTTTGGGGCTGCGATGCTTATGTAAAGAAACTTCAACCAGATAAGCTCGAACCCAAATCGGAAAATGTGTCTTCATAGGATACCCAAAGGAGACTGTTGGGTACACCTTCTATCACAGATCTGAAGGCAAGATTTTCGTTGCTAAATTCGGGTCCTTTCTAGAGAAGGAGTTTCTCTCGAAAGAAGTGAGTGGGAGGAAAGTAGAACTTGATGAGATAACTGTATCTGCTCCCTTATTGGAAAGTAGTTCATCACAAGAAATGGTTCTGTGACAATTACACCAATTAGTGAGGAAACTAATGATGATGATCATGAAGCTTCAGATCAAGTTGCTCTCGAACCTCGAGGTCAACCAGAGTAAAATACGCACCGAGTGGTACGGTAATCTTATTTCGAAGTCATGTTACTTGACCATGGCGAACCTACAAACTATAAAGAAGCGATGGTGAGCCCAGATTCGCAAAATGGCTGGAAGCCATGAAATCTGAGATGGGATCCATGTATGAGAACAAAGTATGGACTTTGGTTGACTTGCCCGATGATCGGCAAGCCATTGAAAATAAATGGATCTTTAAGAAGAAGACTGACGCCGATGGTAATGTAACTGTCTACAAAGCTCGACTTGTTGCGAAAGGTTTTCGACAAGTTCAAGGGGTTGACTACGATGAGACTTTCTCACCCGTAGCGATGCTTAAGTCTGTCCGAATCATGTTAGCAATTGCCGATTTTATGATTATGAAATTTGGCAAATGGATGTAAAACTGCATTCTTGAATGGATTTCTAGAAGAAGAGTTGTATATGATGCAACCAGAAGGTTTTGTCGATCCAAAAGGTGCTAACAAAGTGTGCAAGCTCCAGCGATCAATTTATGGTCAGTGCAAGCCTCTCGGAGTTGGAATAAACGCTTTGATAGTGTGATCAAAGCATATGGGTTTGTACAGACTTTTGGAGAAGCCTGTATTTACAAGAAAGTGAGTGGGAGCTCAGTAGCATTTCTAATATTATATGTGGACGACATATTATTGATTGGAAATGATATAGAATTTCTGGATAGCATAAAAGGATACTTGAATAAAAGTTTTTCAATGAAAGACCTCGTGAAGCTGCTTACATATTGGGCATCAAGATCTATAGAGATAGATCAAGACGCTTAATTGGACTTTCACAAAGCACATACCTTGATAAAGTTTTGAAAAAGTTCAAAATGGATCAGGCAAAGAAAGGTTTTTACCTGTGTTACAAGGTGTAAGATTGAGTCGACTCAATGCCCGACCACAGCAGAAGATAGAGAGAAAATGAAAGATGTTCCTATGCTTCAGCCATAGGCTCTATCATGTATGCAATGCTGTGTACCAGACCGACGATGCTTAGCTGTAAGCTTGGCAGGAAGGTACCAAAGTAATCCAGAGTGGATCATTGGACAGCGGTCAAGAACATCCTGAAATACGAAAAAGACTAAGGATATGTTTTCAGATATGGAGGTGACAAAGAGCTAGTCGTAAATGGTTACGCCGATGTAAGCTTTGACACCGATCCGGACGATTCTAAATCGCAAACCGGATACGTGTTTTTATTAAACGGTGGAGCTGTCAATTGGTGCAGTTCTAAACAAAGCGCCGTGGCGGGATCTACATGTGAAGCGGAGTACATAGCTGCTTGAAGCAGCGAATGAAGGAGTCTGGATGAAAGAGTTCATTTCGATCTAGGTGTCATACCTAGTGCATCGGGACCGATGAAGATCTTCTCGTGACAATATGGTGCAATTGCCTTGGCAAAGGAATCCAGATTTCACAAGAGGACCAAGCATATCAAGAGACGCTTCAATTCCATTCGGGACCAAGTCCAAGTGGGAGACATAGAGATTTGCAAAATACATACGGATCTGAATGTTGCGACCCGCTGACTAAGCCTCTTCCACGAGCAAAACATGATCAGCACCAAGACTCCATGGGTGTAAGGATCATTACTTTGTAATCTAGATTATTGACTCTAGTGCAAGTGGGAGACTGAAGGAAATATGCCCTAGAGGCAATAATAAAGTTATTATTTATTTCCTTATATCATGATAAATGTTTATTATTCATGCTAGAATTGTATTAACCGGAAACATAATACATGTGTGAATATATAGACAAACAAGATGTCACTAGTATGCCTCTATTTGACTAGCTTGTTAATCAAAGATGGTTATGTTTCCTAACCATGAACAAGGAGTTGTTATTTGATTAACAAGGTCACATCATTAGTTGAATGATCTGATTGACATGACCCATTCCGTTAGCTTAACACTTGATCGCTTAGTATGTTAATGCTTTCTTCATGACCCATACATGTTCCTATAACTATGAGATTATGCAACTCCGTTTACGGAGGAACACTTTGGTACTACCAAACGTCACAACGAATCGGGTGATTATAAAGGAGTACTACAGGTGTCTCCAAAGGTACTTGTTGGGTTGGCGATTTCGAGATTAGGTTTTGTCACTCCGATTGTCGGAGAGGTATCTCTAGGCCTTCTCGGTAATACACATCACTTAAGCCTTGCAAGCATTACAACTAATGAGTTAGTTGTGAGATGATGTATTACGGAACGAGTAAAGAGACTTACGGTAACGAGATTGAACTAGGTATTGATACCGACGATCGAATCTCGGGTAAGTAACATACCGATGACAAAGGAACAACGATGTCGTTATGCGGTTTGACCGATAAAGATCTTCAGAGAATATGTAGGAACCAATATGGGCATCCAGGTTCCGCTATTGGTTATTGACCGAGAATGGTTCTAGGTCATGTCTACATAGTTCTCGAACCCGTAGGGTCCTTGCACGCTTAACGCTTCGATGTGATTCATTATGAGTTTATAAGTATTGATGCACCGAAGTTTGTTCGAGTCCCGGATGTGATCACGGACATGACGAGGAGTCTCAAATGGTCGAGACATAAAGATTGATATATTGGAAGCCTATGTTTGACTTGGAAGGGTTCCGAGTGAAAACAGGAAGTTATCGGAACACCGGGGTTACGGAACCCCGGGGGTATATGGGCCTTCATGGGCCACAAGGGAGAAGAGGAAGGGCCGGCCAGGTGGGCTGCGCCCCCTCCCCTCTAGTCCGAATAGGACAGGAGAGGGGGCGCCTCTTCCCTCTTTCCCTCCCCAATCCTACTCCAACTAGGACAGGGGAGTCCTACTCCGGTGGGAGTAGGACTCTCCAGCGCGCCTCCCAAGGCTGGCCGCACCCCTTGGCTCCTTTATATCTGGGCAGGGGCACCCCATGACACACAAGTTGATCTACGGATCTTTCCTTAGCCGTGTGCGGTGCCCCTTCCACCATATTCCACTTCGGTCATATCGTCGCGGAGCTTAGGCGAAGCCCCGCGCGGAGAAGTCATATCGTCATGAGCTTAGGCGAAGCCCGCGTCGGTGGAGCATCAACATCGCTACCACGTCGTCGGTTGACGGAACTCATCCCCGACACTTTGCTGGATCGGAGTCCGGGATCGCCATCGAGCTGAACGTGTGCGTAACTCGGAGGTGCCGACGCTCGGTGCTTGGATCGGTCGGATCGTGAAGACGCACGACTACATCAACCGCGTTGTTATAACGCTTCCGCTTTCGGTCTCACGAGGGTACGTGGACGACACTCTTCCCTCTCGTTGCTATGCCATCACCATGGTCTTGCGTGATCGTAGGAAATTTTTGAAATTACTACGTTCCCCAACACTTCTTCGGTTTGCACTTCGCAGATTGAGTAGATGGCACACATTGTTCAACTACTTCAGTTTGCAACTCAACACTTGGCAGCACAACCTCCAAACATGGCAACACAGTTGTCAAAGAAGATTCGCATGGCAGCACAACAGTTGCTTCATACGCAACAGTTTCAGATTGCCCTAGCGTCGCAAAACAGATTCAAGATGCATCACATCGTCCAAAACAGAAACACTTAGCTCATGTTCAGCAAGAATAGAGTTTCAGTTAGCTCCATATCTTTGTCACCAAACATTATCTCGCTTAGTGCTCTTCCTTCTATAGCCATTGAGTCTTGCTTTTTTCACTGGCCAGCATTGTTCAACAACAAGAGGTGGGGCTTTTTCTGCACGCTTCCTCCTAAAAAATAAAGCATTTGACTTGGTTAGATACTAGAACAAGTAGCAAAATCAAAAACTTGCAAAAAAAGTAACATAAACATACTTTGGCCTCTGAGGAGTGTAGATGCACTTGGATGAACCAATTCTATGCCCAAGTACCTCACACAACTTGTACCTATCTTTGTTACCTTTTTGAGCCCTTTTGGGCTTATCATTCTTTTCCTTTTCCTTTTCCCCCTTCTTACTACAACCACCTTTCTCAAACCAAGCTTTGAATCTGCTCTGTTTAGGCCTCCCAGTCTTTCTTCTAGTGACAGGGGGACACAAGGTAAATTCTATTCCACCTCAGGCCACTGAGATTGGTCAGTCAGTGCAGGAATTGGACTTGCATATGCAGCTTTGAATTTTGTACTGAATAATACTCATGCAAATATGGGTGCATATTTAACCTGGGTTTAGATGCCAAAAAAGTATGGAATGCTCACATGGTTTTCCAAGTGTGTTGCCACTCTTGGCAAGTGCACTCATGCAACTCAAGATTTACCACATGCCTCTTGCCACTCTTTGTATCTCTAACTTCTGCACCCCGCAAGGAAGATTTCTCAACAGATAGATGTGAAAGATATCTACTCCTGTTGACCACCTGTTGTACCACTGCTAGAAGCTTGTCCCCTTCCAAAATATTAGCAATTTTTCCTCTCAACTCCCACAAACGCATGATCATGATCCTTATTTGGTCCACCATGTCATGCACAGGCAAGTCTTTCAAATCCTTCACTTTGTTGTTAAAACTTTCTACCAAGTTGTTATTGATATGATCACATTTTATGGCAGTATTAAAACCTGATCTATACCACAACAGAGAATGGTGGGTGTTCAACCATGAAGCAAATTCATTATCACTACATGATCTTGATATCTTACCAAGGTGATAGGAATGTGTCTGTCTGGTGTAGGATCTTGCTGCTGGCCACATGCGCCCAAATTCATCTCCTCTGAATTTGTTTATCGATTCATCCACATATGTCCAAAGCACTCCCTCTGCAAAGATGGGGAAAACATTTTTACTGCATTTTCCAACCCTTTACATGCATCTGTGGATGGCCAAAGGAGAAATCGCCCTATGCATCTTTTCAGTTTCATCATGAACCATATCCATGATGCCTCTGTCTCTCGATTGAAACATTCCTATTGCAATTGGGAACATCCAGTTGTGTCCATCTAGAGCATTGCATGCAGCCAACTGACCATTCCACTTTCCACCAAAAAAGATGAGTCTATGCTCAAATATGGACGACAACCTGCTTTGAATCCATCTATGCAAGGCTTCAAACACATAAAAAACTTGCTGAATAAAATCTTGCCATCCTCTGTTACCTCAGTATCTATCTCCACCACACTCCAGGTGACCTCTTCTCCACCCCTGCTTTAAAACTATACAACATCCTAAATGTATTTGCCCAGTCACCATACAATGATTTCATGGCCCTTTGTTTTGCTTTCCACACGGTGGTATATTGCAGCTGGATGGGGTACAGCTTCTCCAAGTCAACTTTAAGCCTCTTTGCAGTAGTGTTTGGAGTCTTGGCTAAAATAGGAGTAATATTCTCTGTAATCCAAAGCTGTGATGTCATCTTTGAAACTCTCTGTGAAGTGGTCATACATGTATGCTGGTGTGGTATTTGATTTACCTCATCTGTATTTCCATCAGGTTGTAGTCCGCAGATAAGTACCATTTGCAAGGATTGCCACCACCATCATAACCTTTGCACCGAGCATAAAATTTCTTTCGATCAGTCCACATAGTCTTGGCATCAAACTCTTTTTTCACTGCATAGGTCCTGAAAGACATCATAAACTCCTTCATGATTGGCCACAACTTTCCCACCTCAATAACTGGGTTCTCTTTGTCATACAAACAAACCAGCTCATTATCATCTGCATCATCCACATCATCTGCAGCCTCTCTCATCAGTTGTTCTTCATCCTCATTTGCATTTCTAGGGCCTGTGTTACCTTCAGCAGGCAAAGAACTGTCATCCTTCTCCTTATCTTTGTCATCAACTTGAATGCCAAACATTTCGGGCACATCAATGTCAGATATTGGTGTAATGACCAAATTTGTTTTTTCATTCAACTCTACTACATTCCAGTCAACAACAATCTTCCTAGCACCATGGGTTCCCTCCTCTCCATCTGCATCGATCCCTGTATCTTCAGCTACTACAGTCGGTTCAGTCAACAATGCCAACATCTTCTTTTGTGAAACCCACTCATCATCTTCCATCTGTGCAGCCATCTTTGATGGCACATAACCAACTCTGGAATGAGTTTGCAGATCAATTAGCTCTGCATAAAATGTTACTTTTTTGCTTGCCCACCCTTCTTGCTGATCAATTTCATCAACCATGGATTCTCCATCTTCAATTCTCACATATTCACCATTATAGTTATCGAAACGTTGCAGAGATACCTCTTGTTCTGGACCCCAAACAATACTCTCCCCAATTCTCTCCACCAAATTGCCCACGGCCTTCTCCTTCATGCTCTCCAATTCACGGGATCAACATCTGCAAATTCGACATCCAACCTCACGGTGGTATCTCTATCAATCTCTTGGACACTGCCATCACTGAGCTTGGCTTTACAGGAAAAAAATTCCACTATAATTGCGAATGTGGTGGCAGAACCTGAACCTCCCCTGTTTTGTCAATGGCAGGCAGCGGCGGCAGTCACTACCAAATCGAGTTCGATTCTAAATGGGTCGCCAAGAAAAGAGGGTGGCATTACCGATTTGAAGCACTGTCTCATCACTCCATCTCATCCAGCCCTCGCTCCATCTCCTATCCAATCGAGATTCTAAAACGCCAAGCAACAGGGGCATCATGAGGCCATAGATTTATCCAAAATTCAGTGGAATGGGAGTAGTGTTTGGAAAATACTCACTTGCAATAGCCGCTGCAGAGATAGGCGCTCCACCACCGGGCCGTGGAGAAGAAACAACCACCGGATCCAATGGAGCCCGATTCTAAATCGCCAAGAAACAAAGGGCAGCATGAGGCCACAGATCCCCCAAAATTCTGGGGAGTGGGACTAGGATTTCGGGCTCACCTCGTAATAGCTCCACCACCGCGGAGAAGAAACCGCTGCCGGAGAAGATGCTTACGACGGCGCCGCTCGCCCAGTCCAGCACGGGCGAGTCGAGCACGGTCACGGGCGCCCCACGGTCACACAGTCACCGGTCGAGTCGTGGACGGTTGACTCTTGACTACGTGGCCATAGGTGGACCCCACCAGTCAGAGCACATAACCCCCAGTGTCCTAACCAAATCTCAGCCTAACGGACAACCAACTAGCCACGTAAATGGTGTGTCGCATGGGAGCTATTTTTTCCAACGCAGATGTAGCATGAGAGCTATTAAAGCCAACGACGTCGTATAAGAGACAGTTCACACCAACGACGTCGCATGGGAGCTATTTGCCCATGATTTTGTCTGCTTTTGCAGACGAGACTAGACTCAGATTGTCTAAGACACCGATCAAACAAAGACTAGGCAGATCCCAGGGAAGCTTGTGGCCAGGCAATTTTGCTCCAAGCCTCAAACCAAACAGGCCCGAAGTGTCGTGGGCTTCCACGGAACCGTGCCTACCACAGCATAGCAGGGTCCTGTAGACTGTAGCGGAGCACGATGCGTTCATTTTGGCTGCATGGGCGCCGTTGAGAAAAACTCAGGGCACTCCGGAACCGAGTCATCGATGACTCTCACTCCACCCGACGGCGACACGCCACATAGAGGCAAAAGAAGACGAGGCAATGAAATATGTGCACATGATTATGTTTATCCACCCGCATGTGATAGCCCATACGTCGCACGCCTTCATTTCTTAGTAACCCTGCGAACAACATCAGACATGATTGGTTTTCTAACAATTGTGTGCACAACACTTACACAATCACTCCATCTCACTATGTGCGACGTTTCCACCCATCACACGCGAGCCCTTCCGTGAACTGTGTCCGTGGTATCACAACGGCTGGTCTTAGCCAAGCGTGTGCGATGAGTCCTTGATTACATACGGTTCGAGTTGATGCACACGGGTTTCTTTTCGAACTTTATGATGATGTGATTACACACTTTTTTTTCGAGCTCCTTTACTGTACCCCGAAATGATTAGGCACCGTTCATTTCTCTTAATCCTACGGACTCTGCGATCTGGTACTCCAGAAGCAGTCCCACGGAGTACTAGCCGGGAAACAGGTGGAGTACCTCCGTGACAGGGGTAAAAGGGTAATCACCACCTGTTATAATTATCTCTTTTTAGTAGGACCGAACCTAATCCATTCCGTGCAAAAAGACTTCTTTGGCCTTAATCCATTCGCATTCTGTCCGCCGCCTCGCCTCCACCCTTCTCCATCTCCGGCGGAGGGCGGCGGTCGCCTCCGTCTTCTCCATCTCCGGCGTAGGGCGGCGGACGCCCCCGCCTTCTCCAACTCCGGCGAGAGCGGATGCGGCAGCCACCGCGGCCGTATTTGGCGAGGCGCACGCCTCCTCCTTCTCCACCTCAGGCGTTGTCCACCCCTTCTCCATCTCCGGCGGAGGGCGGCGGACGCCTCCGTCTTCTCCAACTCCGGCGGAGGCCATCTTCTCCAATTTCTCCAACCGCGAGAGCCAAGGCGGACGATTCGAGAGGCGCCCGACTTCTCCATCTCCGGCGAGGCGGCGGACGCCCGCCTTTCTCCAACTCCGGCGAGAGCCTCTCCGGCGGCGGATGCGGCAGCCACCGCGGCCGTATTTGGCGAGGCGCACGCCTCCTCCTTCTCCACCTCAGGCGCTGTCCTCTCCCTCAACCACGTGGCTGCGCCGACCGGCTGCCGTGCAATGGAGTTGGCTCCACCTCAACCTCCGCCGTCGTGCAGCTGCTCCATCTAGGTGCGCCGGAGTTGGCTCCACCCCTCAACCTCCGCTCGTCCAGCAGGTGCTCCATCTAGGGGCGCGGAGCGTGTAGAAAGGGGATTTTTCTGTCAAGATGATGGCTTTTTCGTAAGATCACCCAGCCCTTCTCATTATCTTTGGTAATTGCTTTAGCATGGATGAAATCAGATAATAGATTATGATGTTGAGTACATGATAGACACCATGTTTTATCCATTTTTTTGTAGCTCAATGTCTCTAACAAATAAGAACTTGCAATGTTAGAAAATATGTTTTCTCCATTACAAACTGAATTATTGAGCAAATTATCACACACCAAGTGCCGGATAAATAACATCAAATTGTTGCTTACAAACTGAATTATTGAGCAAATTGTCGCACACCAAGTGCCGGATAAATAACATCAAATTGTTTTTACAAACCGAATTATTGAGGAAATGGGAAAACGTTTGATTTAAGACGAATGTCTATGCGAAAGCCATATCCTGTGTAGATATATTCCTGGTGCTCGTCCTGGACCTCTTTCTTTTTGTGGTAGAAACTCCATCTTCAGAAATTGGCTTTGTGTGGTCTGGCTGCTGGTTTTTCCGGAGTGAATTTCTGTCACTGTTGAGTATGTCATGTGCAAGTTGTCTCCTATACATATCTATATCTTTCTGCATACAAATGCTGAACAGTTAAACATAATCCTGGGATGTACGCCATCTGTATGTAAAGTACTTCCTTAACCAAAGAAGTAATGTATAGTGCACCCATGAATAGTCTAAATATGCGCACCTTTGAAAATGTTTTGGATAGTTTGGATCCCGTCCAAAGCATTATGTACTTGAGAAGGTAGAGTCCACAAGAGCTCCTACAAGTATGAATTAGGATTGAATTGCCTTGGCCGAGTTTACAAATTAAGAACATAGTGATGAACGTGTGTACCCGTCTTTCTGGGTTGGCAGCCCTTTGATTGTCTTCTTGTTCCACGAGGCCACGTTGAAGTCTGACCAGTTTGTTGGGTTTGGAAGTTGTTTAATTCTTTCTTCAGCCTCCTGGAACCACGCCGTTATCGCTTCCAACTGAAGAGTGTTTGTTGGTATTTAGTAATGCATATAACCTACAAGTTGCAGTAGTACTAGGAGGATAAAAGGATATTCTCACCGCATGATCCAGTTCATCTGTTGGACCAACACCAGGGGCTGAATTGAGAATCTGAACTTCTCTTTCTGCCGCATCTAGGGCTGCCAGATACCAGTGTAGTCCAGAGTTCAAGGGTAAAAAAATCTGCATAAACATATATGTTAGAGCAAGGACCAAACAATTCGTAAATAAAATTCAGCAGGCAGTTATTGTGTTGTACCATGTCATGATCAAGATACGCAATGATCCTTTCGATCGAATGAGCCTTGTCAATTTTTGAACTCCTCGCTATACGGTGATTTTCTATATCTGCAACGAGCTTTTGCACATTAATTGTGCTCTCGACAAAGATTTTTTTGCCATCTCTTATGTCAAACTCTCCCTCTGGTGGGCGATTGATATATATGCCAGCATCAATGGCCTAGTATTGCAAGTGAGCAGTAATTAGTGCATATTTCAGTGCAGATGTAATAAGTGAAGCATGAAATACTTACCAAGGAATCCACATATCTGGCATTGTTGTCCGGCAACTTATTGGCTGTTAGGGAATGCAGGGATGATTTCTTTAGTGTTATTTCAGCAATTTGGGCCAAAGGCGTTTTATCATCTTGTCTGTTTACCCATTGTAGTGTTTCTTTCAGACCTGCAATTAGTAGGTGGATTTATCTATGTTATAAAGAAAGCACAATGGTATACAACTACATGACAGGCAACGATTTCTGCGACATACCACGAAGTTGCCTCTTTTCGTGCTCATAGTATGAATACTCGTCTTCTTTATTGGTCTTTGATTTCCTGTTTGACCGACGCACCGTCCCGTTGGCTTTACTGTTTGTATCATCCTCATCACCTAGATTAGTGCCTGAAAGCTTTGCTGCCGCTTGGCAGGTGCCTCGCTGTCATGTTCACGAGATTCTCTTTGCTCTTCATCATGTTCAGATTCTCCTTCGTCTTCATCATGTTCAGATTGTCCTTCCTCATGTCTTTTTTGTTGTCCCTTGTGCCATGTGCACTTGTCGTCCTTCTTACAAAAAGGCTTGTACATAAAGGAGAATGAGAGTTCAACACGCAATAAGATACACAAATAGATAAGTAAACTATCTTTTAAATTACCTCAATTTCTTCATCTGATATATCGGGGAGAACGAACTTATTAGCCTGCATGGGAAATAAGTGGTGCTTGCTATCACACATCATTTTTGCAACATAAACTTGTGCATTAGTGAATAAGACTTTACCTCCAAACACTTGACAACACGAAGCAGGGTTCTGTTGGTCAGGCTTGTATTGTGTTCAACGTCAGTTAGACTGTCAACAAGTGGCTTGAAGTACTTGTATTCGTCCGTGTATTCTTTCTCAATGACTTTATTCTCTATTACTTGCACAGTTCTATGAATTTGTTGCAACGTTCGGCCCTGCATATAGAAGGATGAATATAGTTAGAATATGTTTTGTAGTATGAAAATGTAGTGAATATGGTTCTCATTATGCTGCACTTCATTGCTAGCATAGATAGGTCTGTGTAGAACGTACTCCACGTCACTCATGAGGTGCTCAATAATCTGTTTTGAATAATATGAGATGAATAGTTAGTACATGATAGTAAAGAAAGTAAAACTCAATTATGTGGCACGATGATGTACACAATCCTTTACTTACATCTCCTCGCTGAAGCTGGCATGTTCCTCTTTGCCACCTTCTCCTTGTCCCACGATCGTATCAAAGGCTTCTGTCGAGGAGAGTAATCTATATCTATATTGTGCTTAACTTTGTTCACATAAAATTTCTCCCAGTACCACACCTGCATTGCAACATAGTCAAAATAAATGAGTCGCAAAACCGTTGCTCAAGTACATTGTTACGCCGTAAATAAATAGTCATCACGTATTACCTGTAAGAGAGCGAGGTTGCCAGCAAGATTTGTTTGCTTTTTGGTCTTGTACTGCTTCAAGCTCGCAATGAGGTGATCAAGTGTCAGGGTTGCCCAATTTATCTTATTTACATCACCATCGTCCAACATAAGGTTCAAATATTCTGAACTGACTTGTGACTTTGTACTTGGACATAGCAGTCGACAAATTGCACACAAAGCAATTCTCCTCAAGAAGTGTTCGTCCATAGATCCATTGCTTTCTCTTATTTGTTGCACAAGACCCTTGTAGGTGATTGCTTGCTCTTTTGGGTCTACGTATAATCTGAACAGTTGGGCTTGTTTCTATTTTCTTTCGGACTCAAGCTTCTTGTCTGCACATCTAAGTTTAATATCAGGGATCCCCCCTGCCGAAGGCAGACCCATGATATTAACTACATCTTCCAGATGTATCTTTAACTGTTTGTTGTTCACAATGAATGCCCCAACTTCCGGATCGAAAGTATCAGCTAGTTTTTTACTGTTTGGCATTTAATTTGAATATCACGTAGATGTAGTAAGCCCTGCAGACTAGATTCTGCAACCTTTTCCTCTGATCATCATCGCAAACAATCCAAAGAAGGTCATAAATAGCACCTTGACAGCAGGACATTGTTTCCTGTACGTAAATATCGCACTAATTAGATAAATTGATGAAAGATCAAGAGTCTTTGTACTGTCAAGTTATTATTATGTGTGTTGTTCCAATTTTAAAAAAATTACATACCTTCTTCTCTCTAGTCATTGTCGCTTTGTTTACAGAAGCTTTATTTGCAGAAGCCATGGCGGGTGATGCATCCTAACATTAGAACATGACGAAAATTAGAAATTCCATATCGTACAACATTTTATTTTGAGCTTATATTAGTACATACCTGTGCTTTCTGCAGCTCGGGTGTGGTAGGAGTCTGTGAATCGGTAATCCCACTTTTCTTACTGGAAGAATTTGTGGCAGGTGATGCTTGCTGATAAAAGGCACAACAACATAGGTACATGTCATTCATAGGTACATGTCATTCATATGGGAAAAATTAAAAAAAGAGTCAAATCTAGGTCCGTAATCCACCCTACTAGGCCTAACAAAGTTTTGGTTGATGACGATTATTGGAGGCAAAAAGAAGCCAGATTCTTCTCTATACATGATAGATCTACCAAACTTGGGGCCTAAACCAAACTAACAAACAGTATGAAATAATCTAACTTGAGAAATATATCTAAGAGATTGAAACTTGGTAACAGATAACTAGGGATACTCATCTCTTTAAACTAGCATAAATTAAGTAGAGCTTTGTAAACAATTATGTGAAACAAAAAAACTGAATCTAGGTCCATACTGTACCCTTGTGCTATTCCCTATGCAATACGGAGGTGCACACGTCCTACGGAAAAGTTTCTATGATGATGTTTGCCTAACCTGAACCTTCCTTCTTCCATCAGGATATGGCGAAGCTGGCGATGCTTTTGTTGACGCAGGGAAATAGCATGGTTCTTCTGCCATGAAAGGGAAGTAAAACGACGGCGGCGGCGGATGAATACGAGCGCAAGGGTTCGCTATGGTCGTGTGTATATATAGATTTTTTTTTAAGAACGCAATCGGCAACAATATATATCTTCTTGTTGTTACGAATGATGTTTTTTTTTGCAGAATGCGATCTGCAACCATATATATCTTCTTGTTGTTACGAATGGTAAAAAAAACTATCTATTTCTAAAGGAAACTCGCTATAATTCTATAAAAATTGATACCTTTTATCGTGACGAACTTTGGATGTATTCAGCATGGCACGACAATACAAAGAACACAAAATTAATAAAAATGGGATCCATCAACCTGACCTAAAAATTCTGAATCATCCATCAACCTGACCCAAATTTTCAGTGATATCTGACATTCTATGCATTGTCTAGGATTTCTCCGGCGAAAACCCCCTAAAATAATGACCCGTCGTGAAGCAACGTGCGTTTGGTGTCAGAATTCGTTCATATCTTGCAGTGCGGCCTACGACGTGCATGCCCACCCGCTGCCATAATTACGTTCTGTTTCGTGCATGCTAACAAGTACGCCATGTTCAACCGGGACCGTTCGGGTGGTCAGGTACGGGAATTCTAGAAGCACTTTTGCCCACATCCATCAACCTGACCCAAATTTTTTGCAGACACTGGAGTCATCATGGCAAGCACGCATGCAAAGTTTCGGTGATATCGGACATTCTATGCACTGTCTAGGATTTTTCCGGTGAAAACCCCCTAAAACAATGACCCGTCGTGACGCAACGTGCGTTTGGTGCCAGAATTCGTTCATATCTTGCAGCGCGGCCTACGACGTGCATGCCCACTCGCTGCCATAATTACGTTCCGTTTCGTGCATGCCAACAAGTACGCCATGTTCAACCGGGACCGTTCGGGTGGTCAGGTACGGGAATTCTAGAAGCACTTTTGCCCACATCCATCAACCTGACCCAAATTTTTTGCAGACACTGGAGTCATCATGGCAAGCACGCATGCAAAGTTTCGGTGATATCGGACATTCTATGCATTGTCTAGGATTTCTCCGGTGAAAACCCCCTAAAATAATGACCCATCGTGACGCAACGTGCGTTTCGTGCCAGAATTCGTTCATATCTTGCAGCGCGGCCTACGACGTACTGATATGACTCACGTACTGGTATCGTAAATATTCACAATTGGGCATGATTACTACCAATATTTTTCTCCATCAACGAAATAGGCGACATAAATCCTCTTCCGTCTCGACCAGTCATCTTGCTTGGGCCGCTCATACATAGCGGCACATACAAACTCTAACCATGCATAACACTTAACACATGAAGCTGATTTTTAGACTGAACACAAATTTGTGCTTACAATTCATTAAATAAGCTGGAGCCAATACATAGCAAAACAAACCGAGCAGATATGAAAAGAAGTCAATAGTCCTCAAGTATCACGTCCAAAGTGGTAAAAGTCTGCAAGCAAACTAAACAAGGTTCAACGATAGCCAGGGACGATAACAAAACACAAACTCTGTCACGCCAACAGATTTAACAGGTCCCAAAAAATGTCTACTGGCAACATAGTTCTCGATCTTCTTGGGGCTCAGTTGGTAGCTGTGACAACACTTGTGCCAGCTGAAATAACTTCGGTGCAGGCGTGTATACCATCTGCATATAAGTTAAAATATAATATTGTATGATATATAAAAAAGAAAAACATACTTCAAACCCAAATCCATAAATAGGCCATGAACATCGACTTGCATTTGGTAATGTGCTTCAATCAATTTTATTTCCCTAAATCTGGACATGTGCTTTGTCATGTTCGAACTTTTACACTGGCCGCAGCTTCTAGTTCTCTTCTTCCGCCTGCTCGCTTCCCTCAACCTCTCATGAAATGGCTTCAATCTCTTCTTGCATGGAGCACCTTTTGTGTCGACTATTTTTGGATCAAGGACTCTATCCGCTGAAGCATTGCTTGCGGCTGAGTAGTGAGAGGGTATAGGACCAAATGTTGTCTCCTCGGTGTTATCATCATTCTCGATAGGCCCATCGATGATACTTTGGAGATAATCTTTCACCTCCTGCGAAAGCTCCCCGCTTTTTGATACTTTGAATAGAGCAATACTAGCTATGTTTCTCAGTTCACGGTAACGACTCATCTCTTCTGACCACACATTTGTATTTGCATTTCTCACTGACACGAATGCAGCCTTGGCTTCCATTGTCCACCTTTTGCTAACACAACATGGAGGAATGGTCCCTGCCCGTACGAAAACCAGAACAGCAAAAATGTGCGCGCAAGGGATGGCTTCGCACTCCATCTTACGGCAAGGACAGAAGGCACCATTCATCAACGAGCCATTGAAAGAACACTCTACAGAGAACAGACGTCTGCTCCCTCCTTCCGCTCCATCTTTTAACACAACTTCATACCTGACCAAGTCATTTACTGTTGTTTGCTCTTGAATCACCCATGCACATGATCTCCGGATACAATTTCTTACCATCTTGAAAATTTTTGGTGTATAAATACGAGCAGCATTTATCTCCAACAGGCAAGCATCTATTCTAGTGAAAGGAATTGACTGCAAACATATTGCATCCAACTCGGCCTCGCTCCTCCGACACGTGATATGCAGTGCTCAGTGTGCTCCACCACATCAACCAACGACATTTTCCGGTCCAGATGATTGTGGAGCCTAGAGTTCAGACTCTCACTACGCTGGTTGCTCTGCATACCCAAGAAATATCTTCCCTTGGTATAAGCTGCGCCCACTTTTTCCTAAGTTTGTACATTCGGACATCCATTCGCTCTCCTCTTCGATCGCATAGTTCGCCTTTGAGCTCAGCCCATGATTTCTCAAACTGGTAAACTCCCATTCGACAAGATATGAGTTTTCAAGTCATCAAGCATTGGATTATGCAGGTGGCGATCATGTTCTGCTCAATGTGCCAACTGCATAGCCGATGGTCTGTCCTTGGCAAAATCTTCCTAATTGCTTTTCTCATTGCCGAGTCTCCATCTGTGATAACAGGTATGGGCTCCTTATGACCCATCGCCTCTACAAAGGTCTGAAGTAGCCACTCGTATGACTTGTGGGTCTCATCTGAAACAACACCAATCCCGAAAACAACAGTACTACGATGATGGTTCAGTCCAACAAATGCAACAAAAGGGAAATTGTAGCGGTTGACCCGATAAGTGCTGTCAAACACAACTACATCTCCGAATGCATCATAATCAATCTGAGACTGTGAATCTGCCAGAATAAATTTCAAGATGTCCTTCATCATCCGTGGTGTATTTGAAGAAAAACTCAGCATCTCGTTCTTCCCGTACTCTCATATGGTTCAGCACAAAGTCAGCATCCCTGCCTAAGATTCTTTTTTTCTTGTACCTGGCGAAGAAATTGTACAGGTCTCGGGAAATATACCCAACATAAGGATAGCCACCATGCTGTTTCTCTGCCACATTCATGATTTGGAACGTACGGAGACCACCAAGTCCGTATTCCACTGCATCAGCCTTGTGAGCATCGTTCATCCGACGGTGAGACCGTAGAAAAGCAGATTGATCTGGGTCGGCTAGCGGGTGGTTATGTACATCAACAAACTTCTTAACAAACCACTGACCCCTGCCTGCATCATGTTGGATCTCAAGCATAGCTTTGCAACCACAACGGGTCAGCGCCCGTGGCTCCCTTTTTTGGTCAGTCGCTTGAAAGTACTTCTCCAATCGGTGCCCTTCTTTAGAGCAGCAGAAACGTATTGCTTTCACCTCTCTGGTGCCCTTCACGTACTCCTTGTCATCCAATCTGACACTAAAACCTTTTGCTCTTGCATATCTGTTGTAGTGCTCGTAACCTTGCTTCTCGCTTGCAAACATCTGACTAACCATCATGTGATATTCTTCTATCTCCTCCAAGCTAGCAGTATGACCATCCATCCTCCAAAACTGCCATTATTAAAGCATCATACTTAGCGCATTTATTCTATCAATGTCATACAAACTGTATGAATTTAGGTGATTCTTCAGATAAACAGAAAACTAACACAAATTCTAGAGGAATTATAACCTGTCTTCTATATACATTGCAACATTCATTATATACAAAATCTGAAGGATAGGTTGTGCTGTACCAGTGTCACCCTTTATGACATTCTAGTTGATCGACGCAAATTGAAGGTCATCCATGATTTCAACTAGTACGAGTGACACTGTATAACTGTATACTGTGAACATGATCAATTTATTGGTCATGTATCCATACAGATCGCAAGATATGGCTGGAGAAAAACGGGCGACGAACCTGTTCTCTAATTATCCGCGGGCGATTGTCTCGGCAGGTGGCGCGGCCTAAAATTACGCCGAGGCAGTACTCTGGTGGCGGGTCGAAAACGCCGATCCGACGGCGAACGGCGGTGGCGCGGTGGTGTCGGACGACGGTGCTCGGGATGTCGGACGGCCGCAATCTCCGGGCCGAAGGCCGGACCGCCGAGGCAGGACTCGGGTGGCGGGTCAAGAACGCCGATCTGGACGGCGAACGGCGGTGGCGCGCGGTGGTGTCGGACGGCGGCGCTCGGAGATGTCGGACAGCCGCAATCTCCGGGCCGGATCCGACGGTGGCACCTCGGCGCCGTGCGGCCTTATCGCGAGGGTCACGCCGCCACCACAGAAATGAAATGGGATTTAGATCGAGTGCTTCTGTTTTTTTTCCTGATTTAGATCGAGTGTTCTGTTTTTTTCTTCCTTCACATATCGACCGTGCGGACTGCAAAAGTCAAAACTGCCAAGCGGACTGCACTTTGGAAAAAGACTTCCTTGCCCCTCCGTGCGGACGGCCAGATCTGCATGGTACTCCTGGGTGTCGTTTGGGAGTACCGGGGTACCGTAAAAGAGCTCAAATCTTTCTGGATACAAATGGTGAACAGTTAAACATAATCCTGGGATGTACGCCATCTGTATGTAAAGTACTTCCTTAACCAAGGAAGTAATGTACAGTGCACCCATGAATAGTCTAAATATGCGCACCTTTGAAAATGTTTTGGATAGTTTGGATCCCGTCCAAAGCATTATGTACTTGAGAAGGTAGAGTCCACAAGAGCTCCTGCAAGTATGAATTAGGATTGAATTGCCTTGGCCGAGTTTACAAATTAAGAACATAGTGATGAACGTGTGTACCCGTCTTTCTAGGTTGGCAGCCCTTTGATTGTCTTCTTGTTCCACGAGGCCACGTTGAAGTCTGGCCAGTTTGTTGGGTTTGGAAGTTGTTTAATTCTTTCTTCAGCCTCCTGGAACCACGCCGTTATCGCTTCCAACTGAAGAGTGTTTGTTGGTATTTAGTAATGCATATAACCTACAAGTTGCAGTAGTACTATGAGGATAAAAGGATATTCTCACCGCATGATCCAGTTCATCTGTTGGACCAACACCAGGGCTGAATTGAGAATCTGAACTTCTCTTTCTGCCGCATCTAGGGCTGCCAGATACCAGTGTAGTCCAGAGTTCAAGGGTAAAAAATCTGCATAAACATATATGTTAGAGCAAGGACCAAACAATTCAGTAAATAAAATTCAGCAGGTAGTTATTGTGTTGTACCATGTCATGATCAAGATACGCAATGATCCTTTCGATCGAACGAGCCTTGTCAATTTTGAACTCCTCGCTATACGGTGATTTTCTATATCTGCAACGAGCTTTTGCACATTAATTGTGCTCTCGACAAAGATTTTTTGCCATCTCTTATGTCAAACTCTCCCTCCGGTGGGCGATTGATATATATGCCAGCATCAATGGCCTAGTATTGCAAGTGAGCAGTAATTAGTGCATATTTCAGTGCAGATGTAATAAGTGAAGCATGAAATACTTACCAAGGAATCCACATATCTGGCATTGTTGTCCGCAACTTATTGGCTGTTAGGGAATGCAGGGATGATTTCTTTAGTGTTATTTCAGCAATTTGGGCCAAAGGCGTTTTATCATCTTGTCTGTTTACCCATTGTAGTGTTTCTTTCAGACCTGCAATTAGTAGGTGGATTTATCTATGTTATAAAGAAAGCACAATGGTATACAACTACATGACAGGCAACGATTTCTGCGACATACCACGAAGTTGCCTCTTTTCGTGCTCATAGTATGAATACTCGTCTTCTTTATTGGTCTTTGATTTCCTGTTTGACCGACGCACCGTCCCGTTGGCTTTACTGTTTGTATCATCCTCATCACCTAGATTAGTGCCTGAAAGCTCTTGCTGCCGCTTGGCAGGTGCCTCGCTGTCATGTTCACGAGATTCTCTTTGCTCTTCATCATGTTCAGATTCTCCTTCGTCTTCATCATGTTCAGATTGTCCTTCCTCATGTCTTTTTTGTTGTCCCTTGTGCCATGTGCACTTGTCGCCCTTCTTACAAAAAGGCTTGTACATAAAGGAGAATGAGAGTTCAACACGCAATAAGACACACAAATAGATAAGTAAACTATCTTTTAAATTACCTCAATTTCTTCATCTGATATATCGGGGAGAACGAACTTATTAGCCTGCATGGGAAATAAGTGGTGCTTGCTATCACACATCATTTCTGCAACATAAACTTGTGCATTAGTGAATAAGACTTTACCTCCAAACACTTGACAACACGAAGCAGGGTTCTGTTGGTCAGGCTTGTATTGTGTTCAACGTCAGTTAGACCGTCAACAAGTGGCTTGAAGTACTTGTATTCGTCCGTGTATTCTTTCTCAATGACTTTATTCTCTATTACTTGCACAGTTCTATGAATTTGTTGCAACGTTCGGCCCTGCATATAGAAGGATGAATATAGTTAGAATATGTTTTGTAGTATGAAAATGTAGTGAATATGGTTCTCATTATGCTGCATTTCATTGCTAGCATAGATAGGTCTGTGTAGAACGTACTCCACGTCACTCATGAGGTGCTCAATAATCTGTTTTGAATAATATGAGATGAATAGTTAGTACATGATAGTAAAGAAAGTAAAACTCAATTATGTGGCACGATGATGTACACAATCCTTTACTTACATCTCCCTCGGCGAAGCTGGCATGTTCCCTCTTTGCCACCTTCTCCTTGTCCCACGATCGTATCAAAGGCTTCTGTCGAGGAGAGTAATCTATATCTATATTGTGCTTAACTTTGTTCACATAAAATTTCTCCCAGTACCACACCTGCATTGCAACATAGTCAAAATAAATGAGTCGCAAAACCGTTGCTCAAGTACATTGTTACGCGTAAATAAATAGTCATCACGTATTACCTGTAAGAGAGCGAGGTTGCCAGCAAGATTTGTTTGCTTTTTGGTCTTGTACTGCTTCAAGCTCGCAATGAGGTGATCAAGTGTCAGGGTTGCCCAATTTATCTTATTTACATCACCATCGTCCAACATAAGGTTCAAATATTCTGAAATGACTTGTGACTTTGTACTTGGACATAGCAGTCGACAAATTGCACACAAAGCAATTCTCCTCAAGAAGTGTTCGTCCGTAGATCCATTGCTTTCTCTTATTTGTTGCACAAGACCCTTGTAGGTGATTGCTTGCTCTTTTGGGTCTACGATAATCTGAACAGTTGGGCTTGTTTCTGTTTTCTTTCGGACTCAAGCTTCTTGTCTGCACACCTAAGTTTAATATCAGGGATCCCCCCTGCCGAAGGCAGACCCATGATATTAACTACATCTTCCAGATGTATCTTTAACTGTTTGTTGTTCACAATGAATGCCCCAACTTCCGGATCGAAAGTATCAGCTAGTTTTTTTACTGTTTGGCATTTAATTTGAATATCACGTAGATGTAGTAAGCCCTGCAGACTAGATTCTGCAACCTTTTTCCTCTGATCATCATCGCAAACAATCCAAAGAAGGTCATAAATAGCACCTTGACAGCAGGACATTGTTTCCTGTACGTAAATATCGCACTAATTAGATAAATTGATGAAAGATCAAGAGTCTTTGTACTGTCAAGTTATTATTATGTGTGTTGTTCCAATTTTAAAAAAATTACATACCTTCTTCTCTCTAGTCATTGTCGCTTTGTTTACAGAAGCTTTATTTGCAGAAGCCATGGCGGGTGATGCATCCTAACATTAGAACATGACGAAAATTAGAAATTCCATATCGTACAACATTTTATTTTGAGCTTATATTAGTACATACCTGTGCTTTCTGCAGCTTGGATGTGGTAGGAGTCTGTGAATCGGTAATCCCACTTTTCTTACTGGAAGAATTTGTGGCAGGTGATGCTTGCTGATAAAAGGCACAACAACATAGGTACATGTCATTCATAGGTACATGTCATTCATATGGGAAAAATTAAAAAAAGAGTCAAATCTAGGTCCGTAATCCACCCTACTAGGCCTAACAAAGTTTTGGTTGATGACGATTATTGGAGGCAAAAGAAGCCAGATTCTTCTCTATACATGATAGATCTACCAAACTTGGGGCCTAAACCAAACTAACAAACAGTATGAAATAATCTAACTTGAGAAATATATCTAAGAGATTGAAACTTGGTAACAGATAACTAGGGATACTCATCTCTTTAAGCTAGCATAAATTAAGTAGAGCTTTGTAAACAATTATGTGAAACAAAAAACTGAATCTAGGTCCAGATTGTACCCTTGTGCTATTCCCTATGCAATACGGAGGTGCACACGCCCTATGGAAAAGTTTCTGTGATGATGTTTGCCTAACCTAAACCTTCCTTCTTCCATCAGGATATGGCGAAGCTGGCGATGCTTTTGTTGACGCAAGGAAATAGCATGGTTCTTCTGCCATGAAAGGGAAGTAAAACGACGGCGGCGGCGGATGAATACGAGCGCAAGGGTTCGCTATGGTCATGTGTATATATAGATTTTTTTTTAAGAACGCAATCTGCAACAATATATATCTTCTTGTTGTTACGAATGATGTTTTTTTTTGCAGAATGCAATCTGCAACCATATATATCTTCTTGTTGTTACGAATGGTAAAAAAAACTAATCTATTTCTAAAGGAAACTCGCTATATAATTCTATAAAAATTGACACCTTTTATCGTGACGAACTTTGGATGTATTCAGCATGGCACGACAATACAAAGAACACAGAATTAATAAAAATCGGATCCATCAACCTGACCTAAAAATTCTGAATCATCCATCAACCTGACCCAAATTTTCAGTGATATCTGACATTCTATGCATTGTCTAGGATTTCTCCGGTGAAAACCCCCTAAAATAATGACCGTCGTGGACATAACGTGCGCTTGGTGTCGAATTGCTCATATCTTGCAGCGCTGACTACGACGTGCATGCCCACCCGCTGCCATAATTACATTCCGTTTCGTGCATGCCAACAAGTACGCCATGTTCAACCGGGACCATTCGGGTGGTCAGGTACGGGAATTCTAGAAGCACTTTTGCCCACATCCATCAACCTGACCCAAATTTTTCGCAGACACTGGAGTCATCATGGCAAGCACGCATGCAAAGTTTCGGTGATATCGGACATTCTATGCATTGTCTAGGATTTCTCCGTGAAAACCCCTAAAATAATGACCCGCCAGACGCAACGTGCGTTTGGTGCCGAATTGTTCATATCTTGCAGCGCGCTCACGACGTGCATGCCCACCGCTGCCATAATTACGTTCCGTTTCGTGCATGCCAACAAGTACGCCATGTTCAACCGGGACCGCTCGGTGGTGGTGCACGGAATTCTAGAAGCACTTTTGCCCACATCCATCAACCTGACCCAAATTTTTGCAGACACTGGAGTCATCATGGCAAGCACGCATGCAAAGTTTCGTGATATCGGACATTCTATGCATTGTCTAGTATTTCTCGGTGAAAACCCCTAAAATAATGACCCGTCGTGACGCAACGTGCGTTTGGTGCCAGAATTCGTTCATATCTTGCAGCGCGGCCTACGACGTGCATGCCCACCCGCTGCCATAATTACGTTCCCTTTCGTGCATGCCAACAAGTACGCCATGTTCAACCGGGACCGTTCGGGTGGTCAGGTACGGGAATTCTAGAAGCACTTTTGCCCACATCCATCAACCTGACCCAAATTTTTTGCAGACACTGGAGTCATCATGGCAAGCACGCATGCAAAGTTTCGGTGATATCTGACATTCTATGCATTGTCTAGGATTTCTCCGGTGAAAACCCCCTAAAATAATGACCCATCGTGACGCAACGTGCGTTTCGTGCCAGAATTCGTTCATATCTTGCAGCGCGGCCTACGACGTACTGATATGACTCACGTACTGGTATCTTAAATATTCACAATTGGGCATGATTACTACCAATATTTTTCTTCATCAACGAAATAGGCGACATAAATCCTTTTCCGTCTCGACCAGTCATCTTGCCTGGGCCGCTCATACATAGCGGCACATACAAACTCTAACCATGCATAACACTTAACACATGAAGCTGATTTTTAGACTGGACACAAATTTGTGCTTACAATTCATTAAATAAGCTGGAGCCAATACATAGCAAAACAAACCGAGCAGATATGAAAAAAAATCAATAGTCCTCAAGTATCACGACCAAAGTGGTAAAAGTCTGCAAGCAAACTAAACAAGGTTCAACGATAGCCATGGACGATAACAAAACACAAACTCTGTCACGCCAACAGATTTAACAGGTCCCAAAAAATGTCTACTGGCAACATAGTTCTCGATCTTCTTGGGGCTCAGTTGGTAGCTGTGACAACACTTGTGCCAGCTGAAATAACTTCGTTGCAGGCGTGTATACCATCTGCATATAAGTTAAAATATGATATTGTATGATATATAAAAAAGAAAAACATACTTCAAACCCAAATCCATAAATAGGCCATGAACATCGACTTACATTTGGTAATGTGCTTCTATCAATTTTATTTCCCTAAATCTGGACATGTGCGCCTGTCATGTTCGGAACTTTTACACTGGCCGCAGCTTCTAGTTCTCTTCTTCCGCCCGTTCGTTTCCCTCAACCTCTCATGAAATGGCTTCATTCTCTTCTTGCATGGAGCACCTTTTGTGTCGACTATTTTTGGATCAAGGACTCTATCCGCTGAAGCATTGCTTGCGGCTGAGTAGTGAGAGGGTATAGGACCAAATGTTGTCTCCTCGGTGTTATCATCATTCTCGATAGGCCCATCGATGATACTTTGGAGATAATCTTTCACCTCCTGCGAACGCTCCCCGCTTTTTGATACTTTGAATAGAGCAATACTAGCTATGTTTCTCAGTTCACGGTAACGACTCATCTCTTCTGACCACACATGTGTATTTGCATTTCTCACTGACACGAATGCAGCCTTGGCTTCCATTGTCCACCTTTTGCTAACACAACATGGAGGAATGGTCGCTGCCCGTACGAAAACCAGAACAGCGAAAATGTGCGCGCAAGGGATGGCTTCGCACTCCATCTTACGGCAAGGACAGAAGGCACCATTCATCAACGAGCCATTGAAAGAACACTCTACAGAGAACAGACGTCTGCTCCCTCCTTCCGCTCCATCTTTTAACACAACTTCATACCTGACCAAGTCATTTACTGTTGTTTGCTCTTGAATCACCCATGCACATGATCTCCGGATACAATCTCTTACCATCTTGAAAATTTTTGGTGTATAAATACGAGCAGCATTTATCTCCAACAGGCAAGCATCTATTCTAGTGAAAGGAATTGACTGCAAACATATTGCATCCAACTCGGCCTCGTTCCTCCGCATACGTGATATGCAGTGCTCAGTGTGCTCCACCACATCAACCAACGACATTTTCCGGTCCAGATGATTGTGGAGCCTAGAGTTCAGACTCTCACTACGCTGGTTGCTCTGCATACCCAAGAAATATCTTCCCTTGGTATAAGTTGCGGCCCACTTTTTCCTAAGTTTGTACATTCTGGACATCCATTCGTTCTCCTCTTCGATCGCATAGTTCGCCTTGAACTCAGCCCATGATTTCTCAAACTGGTAAACTCCCATTCGACAAGATATGAGTTTTCGAAGTCATCAAGCATTGGATTATGCAGGTGGCGTATCATGTTCTGCTCAATGTGCCAACTGCATAGCCGATGGTCTGTCCTTGGCAAAATCTTCCTAATTGCTTTTCTCATTGCCGAGTCTCCATCTGTGATAACAGATATGGGCTCCTTATGACCCATCGCCTCTACAAAGGTCTGAAGTAGCCACTCGTATGACTTGTGGGTCTCATCTGAAACAACACCAATCCCGAAAACAACAGTACTATGATGATGGTTCAGTCCAACAAATGCAACAAAAGGGAAATTGTAGCGGTTGACCCGATAAGTGCTGTCAAACACAACTACATCTCCGAATGCATCATAATCAATCTGAGACTGTGAATCTGCCCAGAATAAATTTCGAAGATGTCCTTCATCATCCGTGGTGTATTTGAAGAAAAACTCAGCATCTCGTTCTTCCCGTACTCTCATATGGTTCAGCACAAAGTCAGCATCCCTGCCTAAGATTCTTTTTTTCTTGTACCTGGCGAAGAAATTGTACAGGTCTCGGGAAATATACCCAACATAAGGATAGCCACCATGCTGTTTCTCCGCCACATTCATGATTTGGAACGTACGGAGACCACCAAGTCCGTATTCCACTGCATCAGCCTTGTGAGCATCGTTCATCCGACGGTGAGACCGTAGAAAAGCAGATTGATCTGGGTCGGCTAGCGGGTGGTTATGGACATCAACAAACTTCTTAACAAACCACTGACCCCTGCCTGCATCATGTTGGATCTCAAGCATAGCTTTGCAATCACAACGGGTCAGCGCCCGTGGCTCCCTTTTTTGGTCAGTCGCTTGAAAGTACTTCTCCAATCGGTGCCCTTCTTTAGAGCAGCAGAAACGTCTTGCTTTCACCTCTCTGGTGCCCTTCACGTACTCTTTGTCATCCAATCTGACACTAAAACCTTTTGCTCTTGCATATCTGTTGTAGTGCTCGTAACCTTGCTTCTCGCTTGCAAACATCTGATTAACCATCATGTGATATTCTTCTATCTCCTCCAAGCTAGCAGTATGACCATCCATCCTCCAAACCTGCCATTATTAAAGCATCATACTTAGCGCATTTATTCTATCAATGTCATACAAACTGTATGAATTTAGGTGATTCTTCAGATAAACAGAAAACTAATACAAATTCTAGAGGAATTATAATCTGTCTTCTATATACATTGCAACATTCATTATATACAAAATCTGAAGGATAGGTTGTGCTGTACCAGTGTCACCCTTTATGACATTCTAGTTGATCTGACGCAAATTGAAGGTCATCCATGATTTCAGCTAGTACGAGTGACACTGTATAACTGTATACTGTGAACATGATCAATTTCGGATCGCAAGATATGGCTGGAGAAAAACGGGCGACGAACCTGTTCTCTAATTATCCGGCGGGCGATTGTCTCGGCAGGTGGCGGCGAAGCCTAAAATTACGTCGAGGCAGTACTCTGGTCGCGGGGTCGAAAAACGTCGATCTGGACGGTGAACGGCGGTGGCGCGCGGTGGTGTCGGACGGCGGCGCTCGGGGATGTCGGACGGCCGCAATCTCCGGGCCGGAAGGCCGGACCGTCGAGGCAGGACTCGGGTGGCGGGGTCGAAGAACGTCGATCTGGACGGCAACGGCGGTGGCGCGCGGTGGTGTCGGACGGCGGCGCTCGGAGATGTCGGACAGCCGCAATCTCCGGGCCGGATCCGACGGCGGCACCTCGGCGTCGTGCGGCCTTATCGCGAGGGTCACGCCGCCACCACAGAAATGAAATGGGATTTAGATTGAGTGCTTCTGTTTTTTTTTTTCCTGATTTAGATCGAGTGTTCTGTTTTTTTCTTCCTTCACGTATCGATCGTGCGGACTGTAAAAGTCAAAACTGCCAAGCGGACTGCACTTTGGAAAAAGACTTCCTTGCTCCTCCGTGCGGACGGCCAGATCTGCATGGTGCTCCTGGGTGTCGTTTGGGAGTACCGGGGTACCGTAAAAGAGCTCTTTTTTTCCTCACTAACGCGTGTGATCGGACGACTTAACAGTAGTACTACGTATCCACACTACACTAGTGGATATCTAGGCCCCTTGCACAATCGGCTTGACCACGACCGCAATGCGGAGGTGCATTTTTTCACCCATTCGGCCGTGCAAGGACGATGTTGAAACTTGACCTATTCGGGTGTGGGAGGATGACGTTGGAACTTGGAACCTGTTCGGTCGTGGAAAGATGTACGATGTGACAAACTGTGCATACAGGATGCCATTGCGAGCAGGCTTCACACATTGAAGGAGACTCACTCGATATATAGATCCGTTCAGCGGCGAGAAGAAATATTTTTTAGTATTTATTTCACTGACGATGCAGCGGGGAGAAATACCTCTCTGTAAACAAATATAAGAGCGTTTGGATCATGATCTAAGTGCTCTTATATTTATTTACTGAGGAGTATTGTTAGTAATCTTAAGAAAAAGAGCGTGCAAGGCAGAACTTACGGAAAAACACACATGCTCTTAACCCAATAACCACGACTTGAGACCTTGATACGTAGACGTTCTTTATTTTAAAATGGCATCACATTTGTGTTCCCGGTGGTGATCTCAATGCTCACACAACGAAAACGCATTTGAATGTGGTCAGTCCTAAGGCGTCTCTCTCACACACATACACACAAACACACACACACACAAACACACACACACACGCGCGCGCGCGCTCGCACGCACACAATCACTCAGAATAAGATGAGAAAAATGTTGTTCTTCCCCGCGAGGTTTTTCAGAGTTGTGCATGCGTGGTTATCAATGTTTTTTCCCTCTCAATCCGGTTTTAATGTGTGTTTATTTGCAATTTGGATCGCCGCCAGTGCGGAAAAAAAACCCAGACCGTGCACTATAGATTAAGTTTGCATCCAAATTAATAGTTTAGAAATATTTAACAGCTAAAAGTAACAACATATTTCAATTCTACATATTTTTCTAATCAAATTTCATATATAATATGTTAAAATTGGAGTTACGATTTAAAAGATATGGATAATTTTGTTTTAGATAAACTGCGGAATTATTAACCGAATGGTCAGGGGGTTTTCTGTTAAAACACAAAAAAACGATTTGTATGACTTAAATATGTACGGCGGGTTGATTACCTAAAAGCTCAGGGGGGTATTTGAGAAAACTAAAAAAACGGTTCGGTATGACTTAAAGATGGACTGCGGGTTGATTTCAACAAACTGCAGGGACTTTTTTGCAAATAAGAATGACAGACGACAGAAACCCACCATGCTTTATTATTATTAGGTAGAGAAAAGTTGAGGTTGTACTCTACATCGATCCGATTTTGTCTCACTTGCACGGCGCCTGCAAATCCAAAATTGGAGACCGATCAAAGGGTAGCCCGGCTGCTTCCAGCGCCAGACGTGCACGTCGACCGCGCTGTCACACAAGTCCATCATGACTCTGCGATCTGCATCCATCCCATTCCTAGGTAGGTGTAGGTACTAGGTAGGTAAGGTAGTAGGCACGGACGTGCAATGGCGTGGCGCAACCGCGCAACTGCCTCCTCACCTTTTTCCGCGGCCACCCCCGCGAGAAGAGGCCGCCCGGCCCGAGCACGACCTCCCCGAGAACTCTCCAAAAACATCCTGCTCGGTGCCTGCGATGCGATTCCTCCCGTCCCAAGAGAAGGCCATTTTCTTCGTCTCCTCCCTCGGCCTCGGGGAAATTAAGGGACAGAAAACGACCTCTGTGGCGTGGAGACGAACGTCCAAGGGCTTCCACGGAACCGTGCCTACTGCGGCGGAGCACCGTGCGCTCCTTTTGGCTGCGTGAGCGCCGCAGAAGAAAAGCCCGGCTGTCCGGCCCCAAAACCGAGACGTTAGAGCATCTCCGGCCGCGCTTCGAGAAAGACCTTTCAAGATGATTTTTTCACGCCGGCGCCGACAAACGGCTCAGTCGCGCCACCGGGAATCCGATTTTCGCTGGCCTGATCCGAAATCAGTGCCGGTGGACCAGGCCGAACCCGGCGCGCAGGGGGCGCCGGGCGAATCGTTTTTGACGCGAAATAGCCGCGGGCCCTCCTTGCCAGCGACTCGTCTTTCTTCTCGCCGCTTCGTCGTCCTCATCGCCTCGTTTCCCGCGGCGAATCAATGCCAAAGCTGCCGCGCCAGTCAGCCTCCTTCATTGATGCCCACGGGCGGCGCAGTGAAGATCGGACGACGCGCGTCCCTCGCCTGCCACGCGTACACACGGCGGACACGCGTACGCGCGGCGCCCCCGCCTATATAAGCCGACCCCAGCGTGCCGGTGACGCACAACCTCTCCACCGCCGACGCGCCGTTTTTCCCCATTTCTCCCGCTCCTCTCGCTGTCTCCAGTTCAACCATGGCCAAGCGCTTCCCAGGCGACGGCGCGTCGGTGAACGGCTTCGGCCGCCGCCACCTTCATGAGGACGAAGCTCGGCTCCTCTACAAGGCCGAGTACCCGGTCCCGCCGGACATGCGGGTGCCCGGGTCGTGGAGGATCAGCGCCGGAGGGGTCTCGGTGCCACCACCGCCCACGGGGGCGGCGCGGCGTGCGGAGATCGCGCGTATCCATACCTCTCTGCCGCAGGCGGCGAGGGAAGGTCCACGTTACGTCCCCGACAGCCCGCTGTGGGAGCCCTACATCCGCCGCCGCCACGCCGAGCAGCTCGAGGCCACCAACGGAGTCGTGCCCTCCGGAAGGCTCAACTACAAAGGCCGGCGCCGATGGTGGGGCGTGCCCGGCCGCACGCTGGAGGCCGTCCTCGAGTACATCGAGGGCGGCAACACGCCGAGGCTGGAGTAACCCGCTCCCCCGTCCTTCTCTCGCCAGCGTGGGAGCTCGTGGACGCCGAGGCGCATGGACCCGGGGGCGTCCTCCTCCTCGTCCGGCCACTCGTCCGGCTCTCCCTGCCTCCGCTCCGTCAAGCCGGAGCCCCAGGACACGCCTGTCAGCGCGCGCACCCGCAGCTCCGGCATCCGCATCGACGACTCCGCCTCCACCTCTGGCCGCCTCGTCCTCGTCAGGCCGAAGCCGGAGCCCGGCCTCACCGCAGAGTACGAGGAGATAGCCCGGCGCGGCTTCTCCGACGAGGACGCCCTACGGTGGGCGCGGGACGACTACCTCCGCGACGAGATGGTCCGGCAGCGCCGGGCCCTGAAGGAGATAGCCGCCCGCAAGCGTGGGCGTGAGGACGAGCACGGCGTGGTGATCCTCGACAGCGACGAGGACGAGGAGGACGCCCCCGGACCGTCCAACCCGCCGCGCCAACCTGGGGAGGGTTGCAGCAGGGACGGCGGCTGCAGAGGAGGAGGCGACGACGACGACGGCGACGGCGGCGGCGGCGGTTGCGACGCGGTTCTATAGCCTCCTCGGCATGTAGAGCTACAAGGGCGACGGGCGGCGAGGAGCGGCGAGGGAGACGGCGGGCCTAGTAGCTTTTTTTAATATTTTAAATATGTATGAACTCGTTGAAATTTGGTTGAATTTGCGCCGTGTTTGTGCCGGAATTTAATTTTCACAAAAAACATGGGTGCAACGACTGGGGACCAACTCGTCTCAGGCTTTGGCGAATCAACCTGTGGTTGAGATGGTTAGGTGGACAGTGGTATCCCCAACCCATCAGGATTCAAATCCTGGTGCTCGCATTATTACTGGATTTATTTCAGGATTTACGGCGATGCGCTTTCAGTGGGAGGAGACGTTCCCGTCGACGACGAGGCGCCTGCGGTGACTTCGTAAATCTCAAGATGACATGCTGGCTCAATCTTTTGAAGGTGCTCATAGGGATAGAGTGTACGTGTGTGCGTTCATAGGGTAAGTGTATGCGCGTGTATATGAGCGCTTGTGTCTGTATTGATGCCAAAAAAAAAACTCGTCTCAGACTTTTTTTGCGCCGGCTCGCCCCCAAGCGACGATTTTAGGCGTCCCGGAGGGCCAACGGCTGGAGATGCTCTTAGCCCTCTGCACATGCCATATACGTATGCCCCAGCCTTTGTCGAAAAACAATACACACTGCATGACCCCAGCCGGTTAAACTAGAGACTAGAGTCACCAAACGATCGATCACATGATCACACCGAGCCTTCCAACGGCTCCAGCGGCCAGTCTTCTCCATGGAATAACTAATTTTCCACACCACACGGTCCCTGTATATGTATCCTATCCGTTTGTTTCATCCGCCGCCGCGACGCTCCTCCTGCTTCCGTCCGCTAGATCTAGATACGATACGACGACGCATGCATACCTGAGCGCTGGTTTCTGTTAGGATTTAGATTAATTTTGTTATTAGGGATAATCCCCCCTTTGTAAACGGACGTCGGTTGCCACAGGCACCCGTTCGACATTCCCACGACCCCCACGATCTGACGCATCCATTCGTGGCGACGGTTCCCTATGTATATAATCCTCATGGATTATCAATGAAAATTACGGTTCAATCAAATCATTGTTCACACGTTATCAGCACTTGTCTCTGCCCAGAGCACGCATAGGCAAATCACGCCGGCGACAATCGCCGGAGAAAGGAAACCAGAAGGGAAGAAAAGAAAAGAAAACTTCGAGAAACAATCCAATGGAGAAGGAAATTTGTTTAGTGGACAGTGGTGCCTCTAACACAATTCTACGGGAAGTTAAATACTTCCGAAGTCTCAAAAAAGTAAGGGAAGTGTTATGACAATTGATGGTCATGACACGGTAATTGTTGGTTCTGGTCAAGCCACATTTACACTCCCAAATGGTACAAAACTTGAAATCCAGGAGGCTTTATTGTATCCGAATTCAATTCATACCCTGTTGAGTTTTAAGGATATCCGCATGAATGGCTACCACATTGAAACTCATGAAGAAAATGCGGTTGAAAGCCTGCTCATAACTCAGCAGAAGAGATCCGACAAGGAAACCCTTGAGAGACTGCCTGCTCTATCTTCTGGACTGTATTACACATACATCAAGCCAGAGCAACATTTGACATACAAAATAATTTTTCAGAATCTTGACAAGTTCAAGATATGGCATGATTGCCTGGGTCATCCTGGTGTGGGGATGATGAGAAAAATTATTGTTGGTTCAACTGGACAGAACATAACGGTTGCTAATTTTCCAAATCCTCGGATTTTGTATGCACTGTATGTGCAACTGGGAAATTAATCAAAAGACCTTCATATCTGAAGATCAAGAATGAACCACTTAATTTTCTTGAACGCGTTCAAGGCGATATATGTGGTCCAATGCAACCGTTATCGGGACCAGATATTTTATGGTGCTCATTGATGCATCAACAAGATGGTCCAATGTGTGTCTATTATCAACAAGGAACCATGCTTTTGCAAAGCTGATCACTCAAATCATTAAACTGAGGGCAAATCATCCTGAACACAGGATAAAATCCATCAGAATGGATAATGCTGCTGAATTTAGTTCATGAGCATTCAACGATTACTGCCTAGCTTTGGGCATAACTGTGGAGCATTCTGTACCATATGTACACAAGCAAATTGGTCTTGTGGAATCACTTATCAAGAGGATCAAGTTGATAGCAAGACCACTCCTACAGAACTGTAATCTTCCAACATCTTGTTGGGGACATGCGGTATTGCATGCCGCGGAGTTGATACAAATTCGACCAACTGCATATCATATGGCCTCCCTGTTGCAGTTAGTACGTGGAAATCAACCAAGTATTTCCCATCTTCGAAGATTCGGTTGCGTTGTGTACGTACCGATATCACCACCTCAGCATACATCGATGGGTCCACATAGAAAAATGGGGATCTATGTGGGGTACAATTCTCCGTCGATTATAAAGTACCTGGAACCTCTAACAGGGGATCTATTTACAGCCCGGTAAGCTGATTGTATCTTCGATGAGGACAATTTTCCGGCATTAGGGGGAGAAAAGAACCACAAAGAATGCCGGGAAATAGATTGGAATGTCAAAGGCATTCAGTCCTTAGATCCACGTACGAATGAATCTGAGCTGGAAGTTCAGAAGATTATTAATTTGCAAAATATTGTAAATAATCTGCCAGATGCATTTGCTGATTATAAAGGTGTCACTAAATCCCATGTTCCTGCTATGAATGTTCCAGAGAGAGTTGAGATATCTCATAAGACCACTCAACCGCCCAAGAGGGGGAGAAAACTGGACAAAAAGGACAATGCTTCTCAGAAGCGTCCGCGGGAAATGAGGATCCCTCAAATAGTAAATGCAGGTCAACCGCGAGTTGATATTCAACCTAGTGTTGAAAGACACCTGAAGGATGTTATGCATCCAGAATCCAGCACAACTGTGCACACAAATATTGGTGCTGGGACATCAGTACACCTTGACTTGATTGTTGTGGGAAATCACGATAAGTCAGAAGGTACTGATGAGATTTCCATCAACTATGTTGAATCAGGAGAATCATTCAACAGAAAGACTACAATTGTCTACATATTTTTCGCTTCAAAGATTGCAGATGACCTGGCATTGGATCATGAACCTAAGTCCATGGCAGAGTGTATGAAACGCTAAGACTGGTCCAACTGGAAGGTTGCAATACAGGACGAATTGCGCTCGCTTGCCAAGAGAGGGGTATTTACTGCAGTAATACCTACTCCTCCTAATGTTTTCCCCGTGGGGGCAAAATGGGTTTTTGTTCGTAAAAGGAACGAAAACAATGAGGTGGTGAGATATAAAGCGAGGCTTGTAGCACAAGGGTTTACACAGAGACCCGACATCGATTATAATGAAACATATTCTCCTGTGATGAGTGGAATCACGTACCGATACTTGATATCACTGGCAGTGCAAATGAATTTGTATATCCAATTGATGGATGTGGTGACTGCATATTTGTATGGGTCACTTAAGACGGATATCCATATGAAAGTTCCCGAGGGACTGAAGATTCCGGATCTGAAAGCTAATCGCAACATGTATTGCGTAAAGCTACTGAAGTCGTTATACGGCTTGAGATAGTCGGGCAGAATGTGGTATAACCAACTAAGTGAGTTCCTTCTGAAGAAGGGTTACTCAAACAACAATGATTGCCCATGTGTGTTCATCAAGAAATCCACTGATGGATTTTGCACAATTTCCGTGTATGTTGATGACTTGAACATCATTGGGACTACACGAGAAATACATGAGGTGTGTAATCATTTGAAGACGGAATTCGAGATGAGAGATTTGGATAAAACCAAATTTTGTCTTGGTTTGCAACTTGAACATTTTTCTTCAGGAATACTTGTTCATCAGTCTGCTTATATCCAAAAGATATTGGAAAAGTTCAATATGGATAAAGCATACCCGTCAAAAACACCTATGGTCGTCAGATCTCTTGAAAGAGATAAAGACTCATTTAGACCTAAGGGTGATGATGAAGAGGTAATAGGACCTGAGTTTCCTTACACTAGTAGAAAAGGGGCCTATTGACCCGGTTGGTGAGGGCCTTTAGTCCCGGTTCATGAACCGGGACTAAAGGGTCGGTACTAATACCCTGGTCCTTTAGTCCCGGTTCTATCCGAACTGGACCGATGGACCTCCACGTGGCCTGTCCGCTGAGCCCAGTAGGAGGGCCTTTGGTCCCGGTTGGTGGCTCCAACCGGGACCAATAGGCATCCACGCGTCAGCATTTCTATGGCTCTGGTTTTTTTTTGAAAAGGGGGGGGGGGGTTTGGGGGGTTTTGGGGGATTAATTTAGGTGTTTCATATATTGTGCTATAGCTAGCTAATTAATAGAGAAAAGTGTCCTCTCTTTTGTCCGTGCTTGGTCGACGCTACGTACTGTACATACGTATAAAGAGGACTAGCTAGACACGCTAGCTAGCTAGTAATTAAGCAAACAGAAGATCGTCATGAACATATATGCATACAGAGAGAAGTGATATCGACCACCTCTCCTTCTCCGAGAGATTGGTCGAACAACAAGTTCTCGTATATCTATCCGACACTACCGGCTACATATATACAATAATTATCTTTTACAATACGGACGCGTGGTCCACATAGTATTCTCCATCTTCAGCGATCACGTGGTCAAGAAAGAATGCCGCCAATTCCTCTTGAATTGCTCGCATGCGATCTGGTGCTAGGAGTTCATCCCGCTTCCGAAACATCTAATTTTGAGAAAGGGGTCAATATATATATATATATATATATATATATATGAATGAATGAAACTCAACACAAATGATGGTAATAAAATAAAATTGTGAATATTTTTATTTACGCACTTCATATTGTTTGTCGGAGTAGCCCCTCTCACAGGTCGTGTGGCGGATGGACTCGCAAACGTAGTATCCACAGAAATCATTCCCTTGTTCCTGCCACAACCACTTTACAAGAAACAGAGGTCAATCAAACTGATAATTAGCAAGCATGCTAAATGGTATTAATGAAACTAGCGCTTGAATCACTAGGAGATGCGCGTGGATATGCTACTATATGTACTTACTTTCGGGTGTCTAAATTGCAGCTTCTTCGTTAGTCCCGGAGCTTTTTTGGTGAATTTTCCCCAAGCCCTGCCATACAAAGAAAACAATTACTTGATATCAGAAATGAACAAAGTTGCTGATATGGTGGATAATGATCGATTTAACTTACTTCTCGAGCATTTCAGTCATGTCCGCATACTCCTTGGGATCCTTTCGTCTCGAGTCTAAGACAGTTACTACTCCCTGCTCAAGCTTAATCTCTAGGAGAATATAGTGGTAGCTGCGCACGCATGCATAACTCATCAATATTACATTACTATAACCTGGACTAATAAGGGAAACCGAATATGCCACAAGACAGTAACACTCACTTGTAGTTGTAAGGAAAGAGTATTATATTTTTGTGTTCATTTATTTCCAACGATCGTAGCAAGTTGGCCTCGGTTTCTTTGGCACGATATTTAACCTCATTTGCATCTATGAGATATGTGTTAATGAACCCAATATCACCCACTTGTCTTTTCTTCATTTCAGCGATCTTCAATCTGCATAATATAGTGAGGATATTTATAAATACATGCAATGAAAGAGCTGAGTTATATAGAGATACTTAATGACAGAAGTAGTACTACTTACAGATAGTAGCAGGTGACCGTTGCTTTATCGAGGGCCAATTGATTGAAAAACTGATAGAACTCCTCAAATGGAATAGGCAACAGTTCAATTCCAAGGAGGTCATGCTCCTTTTTAACTCTCACATACAAAGTACTCCTCCCCTCAGACTCTTTGCAGGTTTTCATGTACCAATCATGCAATCTTCACATCATCGTTGACAGAGAGCTTTCATCTTTGACAAGAGGCTTCCCATACTCGTATCTTTGTATCTGCACCTCCAAGAAATCATAATGTACATCGTCGGGCAGGTAATCTGCAGGATTGCCATAACCGGGCACCATCCTCGGATCGACGATGTCGCTAGCAGGGCACCTTGAGCGGGGGCACGATTTCTTCGCTTGTTCGCCGAGCTGGGCAATTTGTTTCCCAGCTCGTCGTTCTTTCATCCTTTGATCACTGACAGTACTTCCCGACCTTTCCGCTTCGGCAAATGCCTTTCCAATAATGCGCTCATAGTTGCCTTTCGGCGGAGACTTGGGTGGTTTTGTCAGGGCAGCGAGTGCGCTTCGCTTTGACCGGATCTACCTTCTCCTCCGGAGCTGGATGTCTCTTTGTTTTCAACCCTTGAAACCAGTCATCCACTTGGTCTGCGCGATCTTCGCGTTTTCCTCCTCGCTCCTCTCAGACGGTAACTTCTCCGAGTCTTCAGAGAAGGACCGAATCATATCTCCTCCCGCCTTTGGCTGTACTGCTAGACGCCGGCAGAGCAGACGGAGCGGATGTCTTCTTTCCTTGCTTACGAGGCGGAGGAGAAGGACTACGACGCCGGAGTAGCCGGAGCGGCGGCGGGTCTCTTCCGCCCTTGCCGACGAGGCGGAGAAGGAGGAGGCTGGCTGCTCGGGCGCGCCGTGCAAAGCGGAGAAGGAGGCGGAGTGCCGCCACGCCGGAGAAGGAGCCGGCCGAGTGCCCTGATCGTCACTCGCCGGAGGAGGAGGAGGTGGAGGAGGCGGAGTGCCCCGACTCGCCGGAGGAGGAGGAGGAGGCGAGGCGCCCAGATTCGGAAGGTTGATGAGATCCTTCCGCCATAGGCATGGAGTCTTGAGAGAGTAACCCAGCCGATACTCCCTTCACTTTGGTAGGGTGGTCAAGCCGAGGTCCTCAAATCCTCCGTTATTTCATCGACCATCACCTTAGCATATCCTTCGGAATCGGCGGCGGTGAAAAGTTGAGTCGGGTTTAGTAGGATAAACAGAGCCAACAGCCGCCTTGACCTTCAAATTGCTCCATTGCGCCATAAGGTGGCAATGTTCAGCATCCGTGATAGCATCCACGGATAGCTGGCGAGAGCCGTCAAGGCATGCTGCTCGGCTGAAGCAGCTCGGTGGAAGCCACGCTGCTTCTCCGCCGAGATGGCGGGTAACCGGGGAAGCTTCGCAGGTCGTTTGTTGTGATCTGCTGCTTCGTTCCTCTTCTCGTTCCTCTAGCCCCATTACCCTTTCGTGCAGCGCCTGCGTTGGGCTCTGCTCCGATTTCTTCCTCCTTTCATGGGTTTTGTAACCCCTGCGCCCGAAATCCAGCCTTCCACGAACGGAGCTGGCGTGCCTCGTGTCCGTCCGGGTGCTCGAGATTTCGAGGGCCATTGTGAGCTCGTCCTTCTCCCTGTCTCGAACGAACTTCCCTTGCTGCGCTGCTTCGATATAATGCTGAAGCCTCTTGACCGGTATGTCCAATTGTTCGTCCGCCCAAATGCACTTCCTGTTATAGGGTCCAAGGATCCGCCGCCCGAAGAACCAAGTCCGCAAGCGGTATGGCCAGTTCATTGTCTCGGTTCGATCCCTTTATCAAGCAGATCATTCTCAGCCTTGGCCCACTTAGGCGGACTACGAGGTAGCCACGACCCGTCGCGATGGTGAAGCTTCTTCTTCGCAGCATTTCTCTTGTTTGTCGCCGACATCTTTTTACTCTTTTCCGATGTCTTGTAGGCCACAAATGCGGGCCAGTCATCTCTGATCTTCTCATATTTGCCCTTGAATTCTGGTGTCTCATTTTTTTCGACATACGTATTGAGTTCTTTCTTCCAATTCCTGAATAGTTCTGCCATCTTCTTAAGAGCAAAAGACTTGATTAATGGCTCTATTACTGGCTTCTCCGGATCATCCTCTAGCGGTAGGGTAAAATTTGACTTCAGCTCGGTCCAAAGATCATTTTTCTGCATATCATTGACACAAGACACCTCGGTACTTCGTTCTTAGGCTTATACCATTGGTGGATGCTGATCGGGATCTTGTCCCTAACCGAACCCCCTGACCGAGCAACAAATGCCTTCTTTGTCCGGTAGGGTTCAATCGGTTGGCCGTCACGCGCGATTTGTATGATCTCAAACTTTTCATCCGAGCTCAACTTTTTCTTCGGGCCTCGTCTCTTTACCGAAGTTGTGCTCGATCCGGAGGGCTAGAAAAAAGAACAAAGACGAGAGTTAATTAATATGTGTACATACCAAAACAAAGACGAGAGCTAGTCAGCACATGCTTAACTAATATATATACCTGGCCGGACTCGGTTTGGTGATCACCGGACCCGTCCTCACGGTCTACTTCTTCACCCTCTCCTTCTTGCACCGGCATTGGGTCATCGGAGCCATGTAAATCATAGCCAGCTGCTTCTTCACCCTCTCCTTCCAGACCATCGTTGTCGTTGAGAAACATCAACGAGCAGACGGCATCACTTCCTTGTGCGATTATGTCCCTCAACAACGCTTCTTGTGCTTCGTCTCGGGGGTGTCCATAGTTTCTACAAATATTTACAACATGGCAATTATTATTCAAACATGACAGATATGGATATATTAGTGGCAAACGTAGAACTAGCTAGCTATCACAATAAGGAATCATATTAGTGGCCTCGACGCTGCTTCTCTAGGGTTTGGGGTGTCCTCGACAACGCTTCAAGGGTTAGGGGGTGGCCTCGAGAACGCTTCAAGCTAGGAGGGGGTAATATCAACCCCCCCCCCCCACGTGTTGAAGCTATCGGGAGGGTTGGCGTTGAACACTACATCTATGTCCCACAAGTGGCGTGGGCATCGGCGCCCATGATAGGGTAGAGGGTCGTGGATCACCGGCGGTCGAGGTCAAGGGTCGAGGATCGCCGAGGGTCGGGAGGTTGCCTAGTGTCAAAGGATTCAACAAAACCATGTCTTCATCATTAGGCGAAAGTAACAGGTGCATGATGGTACGAAGCTCTCCAAAGTTATTTTGGAACGGAGTCCCAGATAGGATAATTAGCTTTTTGGTACAAAGTTCAGCAAGAACCTTCGAATATCGTTATTTGGAAGGCCTTTGCTGAAATTGTACAAAAGGCAAACTATCCTATCCGGGACTCCATTCGTAATAACTTTGAGGACTTCGTACCATCATGCCATGGTTACTTCGGCTAATGATGAAGCCATGGATTTCTTCAATACTTTGACACTAGGAACCTCTCGACCCTCGGCGATCCTCGACCCTTGAACCTCGACGACCTCGAACCCTCGACCCTAGGCGATCCTGGAACCTCGATCCTCGACCCTAGAACCCTCGACCGGGATAATATCGAGAACGCTTCAAGGGGTAATATCGACAACGACGAGATACATACGGGAGAAATTAATGTTATCGGGGAGGGTATATACCCCCACGTATTGAAGTTATCGGGAGGGTATATGGACCCCCCATCATGTTGAAGTTATCGGGAGGGTATATCGGCGATGACGAGAGGAGAAGATCGAAGAAAAAAGAAGAAAAAAAAAAGAGAGAAGAAGAAAGGAATAGAGGAGAAGAAGAAAAATAGAATATTTTCTATTTTTTTATTCTTCTCCTCTATTTCTTTCTTCTTCTCTTCTTCTTCTTCTTTTTCCTCTTATTATTTATTTCTCCTCTTCTTCCTCTCCTCTTCTTCTCCTCTCTTCCTCTTCTTATTTTCCTTTTCCTCTCCTTCTTTTCTTCTTCTTCCTTCTTTCTAGCTAGATATATAAAACTTTTCTAAAAATGTAACTTTTGCATATATAAAACTTTTCTTCTTCTTCCTTCTTCCTTCTCTTCCTTCGTCCTAAATATATAAAACTTTTCTAAAATGAAACTAACCTAAAATTAATGTACTAAATAAGAGAACAATTGAAAACACCATGCATATTACAATTGAAAAAATACATACATTCATACAAAAAATATATAAAATAAGCATATATATATGAAAAAATATGAAAAGGAGGAGGCGTGGCGGACCAAGCTCTGGCGAGGATGGCGGGTCGGGCAGAGGCGCGGATGACGGCGAGGGCGGGCGGGCGGGCGCGCGGGGCGTGAGCGCGTGGCGGCAGTGGTGGGCAGGCGGAGCGCGTTGGGCGAGGGGGCAGGGGGGTGGCGTCAGAGGCAGGGCGCAGGCGGGCGCGACGGCGGCGGCGGCAGGCGGCGACGGCGGCGAGGCGGCGACGGGCGGCGTCGAGGCAACTGGCGGTGTCGATGTGTTTGGCGTCGTCGAAGCTGGGAGGAAATCTGAAATTTCCCAAGTGTTTTCTTATATAGCAAGGGCATTAGTCGGTTCGTGCCACGACCGGAACTAATGCCCTGCTAGTCGGTTGGTGCCACCAACGGGACCAAAGCCAATTTTCAGCAGCCCAAAGGGCGGAAGCGGCGACCTTTGGTCCCGGTTGGTGGCATCAACCGGGACTAAAGGGGAATTAGTCGGTCGTGGCACCAACGGGACTAATCCCCCTTAGTCCCGGTTGGTGCCACCAACCGGGACAAACTTGTGCTGCCCAGCGCCCAAAAGTTTAGTCCCACCTCGCTAGTTGAGAGAGCTCGAGAGTGGTTTATAAGCGCTGCGCCACCCTCTCGAGCTCCTCTCAACTGCAGGCTTCAGGCCTAATCTGTCACTAGTTATGTGCTGTGGGCCTACTTGGCCTCCTGCGGGCCTGAATCTGGCCCATGTAGGGTTTCTAGTCGTATTCAGGCCGTGGGGGCCCGATGGCGGCAAATTTTTTTCCAGTTTTTTGTTTTGTTTTCTGCATTATTATTTATTTTTGTTGTTTTTTGCTTTATTTTTAATTCTTTTTTCTTTTAGTTTTAGAAAAATTATAAACTTTCTGTTAGTGCCATTAGTTTTCAAATTTGAAAACTCTTTTTGTTTTCTTTGTTGCTTTATTTATTTTATTTTATTTCTACTTACAACAAAATATTTATTGTTGCTATTTTATTTTTTCTAGTTTTTGTTCTGTTTTCTGCATTATTTAGTTTTTTGTTGTTTTTTCTTTATTTTTAATTCTTTTTGATTTTAGTTTTAGAAAATTATAAACTTTCTGTTAGTGCCATTAGTTTTCAAATTTGAAAACTTTTTTTTTTTTTGTTGCTTTATTTATTTTATTTTGTTTCGCTTACAACAAAACGGTGTGTAGAGGGACGGGCTTATAAACCGGTGTGGCGCCCTTGGTTGGCGAGGTTTTCAAATTCATAGTTTTCAAATGAACTCTGAAAAAGTTGGCATAACATGTGCATGTACAAAACGAACAATGGTATCATACTCGTCTGTTATAAAGTTGGCATGGTATCATCATAATAGTTGCGGGAGAAAGTCTTCACTTTTTCTTCGCTTGTGTCATTTGCTTATTGCGCGTAACCATGGATAATCTTCATCGTTTATCGGGATGCTTGGGTCAGCCTTGACTTTGAAGGGGAATTTCATGAAACTTTTCATACTCTTGAGACATGTCATCTTGCCCTCCACTCCCGGGATGTCCCTTTTCCTGAAAGAACTATGTGGCGCTTTGGCTCATTGTATGATGTATTCGCTTCCTTATCTTTTCTTTTCCTCGGTGCGGTAGACATGTCCTTCACATAGATAACCTGTGCCACATCATTGGCTAGGACGAGCGGTTCGTCGGTGTACCCAAGATTTTTCAGATCCTTGTTGTCATTCCGTCATTGTGGGTCTACCTGTACCCGCCTCTGACAGATTGACCCACTTGCACTTAAACAAAGGGACCTTAAAATCTACTCCGTAGTCAAGTTCCCATATGTCTACTATGTAACCATAATATGTGTCATTTCCTTGTCGGTTGCTGCATCAAAGCGGACACCGCTGTTTTGGTTGGTGCTCTTTTCATCTTAGTCAATCGTGTAAAATGTATTCCCATTTATCTCGTATCCTTTCCAAATCATTACAGTCGAAGATGGTCCCTGGACAACAAGTACAGCTCATCACAAACAGTGTTGTCACCTCCGAGAAGTGTTTCCAACCAACTGCTGAAAGTCTGATGTGTTCACATGTAATCCGATCGTCGCCTTTGCTCCGGGTGTTTGGGCGCAGACTGTTCTTGTGTTCATCGACATACTGGGGTCACCAAGGTAGAGTTCGTAGAACTGTGTAGTGTGCTTGAGACCAAGAATATCCGTCCTGCATATTATTGAGTCTCTTCCAAGCGTGCCTTTTCGGTCAGTCTCCCCTCATACCGCGATTTAGGGAGACCTATCTTCTTAAGGCCAGGAATGAAGTCAACACAAAACCCGATGACATCCTCTATTTGATGGCCCATGGAGATGCTTCCTTCGGCCTAAGCGATTCTGAACATATTTCTTTAGGACTCCATGAACCTCTCAAAGGGGTACATATTGTGTAGAAATACGGGCCCTAGAATGACAATCTCGTCGACTAGATGAACTAGGGCGTGCGTCATGATATTGAAGAAGGATGGTGGGAACACCAGCTTGAAACTGACAAGACATTGCACCACATCACTCCTTAGCGTTGATACGATTTCTGGATCGATCACCTTCGAGATATTGCATTGAGGAATGCACATAGCTTCACAATGGCTAATCGGACATTTTCGGTAGAAGCCCCTCAATGCAACCGGAAGCAGTTGCGTCATAATCACGTGGCAGTCATGAGACTTTAGGTTCGGAACTTTTCTCGGCATATTTATTATTCCCTTTATATTCGACGAGAAGCCGTCGGGACCTTCATCTTGAGCAGGCATTGAAAGAATATTTCTTTCTCTTCTTTAAAAGAGCGTAGCTGGCGGGACCTTCATCTTTGCCGGAGGCATGCCCTCTTTTTCGTGCAAGCGTTGCAGGTCCTCTCGTGCCTCGGTGTATCTTTTGTCTTCCCATACACGCCAAGAAGCCTAGCAGGTTCACGCAAAGGTTCTTCGTCACGTGCATCACGTCGATCAAGAGCGGACCTCTAGGTCTTTCAGAGGGTAGGTCCCAAAATATAGATTTCTTCTTCCACATGGGTGCGTGATTCTCAGCGTCATTGAACAGCTAGTCCGCGGGACCCTTTCCAAAGATTACGTGTAAATCATTGACCATAGCAAATACGTGATCACCGGTATGCATGGCGGGCTTCTTTCGGTGATCTGCCTCGCCTTTGAAATGCTTGCCTTTCTTTCGACATTGATGGTTGGTCGGAAGAAATCGGCGATGGCCGGTACACATTCTTCCTGCAGCTTCCGGTATATACTATCGGTGTCAAGTAAACAGTGCGTGCATGCGTGGTATCCCTTGTTTGTCTGTCACGAAAGGTTCTTGAGAGCGGGCCAATCGTTGATGGTCACGAACAACAACGCCTTTAGGTCAAATTCCTCCTTTTGTGCCCATCCCACGTCGTACACCGTTTCCATTCCACAGCTGTAAAAGTTCTTCAACTAATGGCCTTAGGTACACATCAATGTCGTTGCCGGGTTGCTTAGGGCCTTGGATGAGAACGGCATCATAATGAACTTCCGCTTCATGCACATCCAAGGAGGAAGGTTATACATACATAGAGTCACGGGCCAGGTGCTGTGATTGCTGCTCTGCTCCCGAAAGGATTAATGCCATCCGCGCTTAAAGCAAACCATACGTTCCTTGGGTCCTTTGCAAACTCATCCCGTACTTTCTCTCGAATTTTCTCCATCTGCGACCCGTCGTGGGTGCTCTCAACTTCCGTCTTTCTTACGGTCCTCACTGTGCCATCGCATCAACTTGGCATGCTCTCCGTTTCGAGCAGACGTTTCAACCGTGGTATTATAGGAGCATACCACATCACCTCGCGCAGAACCCTCTTCACGGGAGCCTCGCCGTCAACATCACTGGGTCATCTCGTCGATCTTATACGCAATGCACCGCATACCGGGCATGCGTTCAGATCCTTGTAGGCACCACGGTAGAGGATGCAGTCATTAGGGCATGCATGTATCTTCTCCACCTCCAATCCTAGAGGGCATCGACCTTCTTTGCTGCGTATGTACTGTTGGGCAATTCGTTATCCTTTGGAAGCTTCTTCTTCATTATTTTCAGTAGCTTCTCAAATCCTTTATCGAGCACAACATTCTCTGCCTTCCTTTGCAGCAATTCGAGTACGGTACCGAGCTTTGTGTTGCCATCTTCGCAATTGGGGTACAACCCTTTTTGTGATCCTCTAACATGCGATCGAACTTCAGCTTCTCCTTTTGACTTTCGCATTGTGTCCTTGCATCGACAATGACCGGCGGAGATCATCATCATCGGGCACATCGTCGGTTCCTCTTGATCTTCAGCAGCCGCCCGTTCCAGCACCATCGTGCACATCGTCAGTGCATCTTGATGTTCGATAGCATCAACGTATTCAGGGGCACATAGTTGTCATCGTACTCTTCTTCCTCGCCGTCTTCCATCATAACCCCTATTTCTCCGTGCCTCGTCCAAACATTATAGTGTGGCATGAAACCCTTGTAAAGCAGGTGGGTGTGAAGGATTTTCCGGTCGAGTAAGACTTCGTATTCCCACATATAGGGCATGTACAACACATAAAACCATTCTGCTTGTTTGCCTCAGCCACTTGAGAAAATCATGCACCCTTAATGTACTCGGAGGTGTATACATCACCGTACATCCATTGCGGTTCATCTGCGTGCATTATATATAATTAAGTGTGTCAAAAATCATTACAGAACATCATGAATAGATAATTAAGTGACCAAACTAATAGAAGTTCATCATCACATAAAAACCAAAGTACATACATAGTTCTCATCTAACAACATAAAGCTCTGCAGAGCATCTAAATTAATTAAACCATACATTGAAACTATTTAAAACATTTCAATGCGAAAACAAATATGATCATAATCGCAACCAATGTAACAACTGATCCAACGGCATAATGATACCAAGCCTCGGTATGAATGGCATATTTTCTAATCTTTCTCATCTTCAAGCGCATTGCATCCATCTTGATCTTGTGATCATCGACGACATCCGCAACATGCAACTCCAATATCATCTTCTCCTCCTCAAGTTTTTTTATTTTTTCCTTCAAGAAATTGTTTTCTTCTTCAACTAAATTTAACCTCTCGACAATAGGGTCGGTTGGAATTTCCGGTTCAACAACCTCCTAGATAAATAAAATCTATGTCACGTTGGTCGGCATAATTTTCATAAATAATAAATGAACCAATAGTTATGAAAAGATAATATATACCACATCCGAATCATAGACAGGGGCCGAGGGCCGACGGGGCGGATACCAAAACCATCGCACTATATAAGATGCAATAATAAAAGTAAGAAAATAATACAAGTATCTATCTAAACAAACAAGTAATAATATTTTTCCTTTCAGAAAGAAGATAAGAACAAGAGGCTCACCATGGTGGTGCAGCGATGAGATCGGCGCGGGTGATCGACGGCGATGAAGACGGGGACGGGGCGTGACGGACCGCTAAACCTAGATAAATATTGAGGAAAATGGAGCTTGGTGGTCGAGCTTGGAGAGGAGAAACCTTAAGTAGTGTGGCTCGGGCATTCCATCGAACACCTTGTGTGCATACGAGGTGAGCTAGAGCACCACCAAGCCCTCTCCCCTCGGCCGTAAAAAAACAGAGCGGTGTGCTCGCTCTTGCGCGAGGGGCTATATATAAACAGCACCATTAGCCCGGTTGGTGGCTTGAACCGGGACTAAAGGAAGCCTTTGGTCCCGGTTCATGCCACCAACCGGGACCAATAGTGGTGGGCCAGAGCAGGACCATTGGTCCCGGTTCGTCCCACAAACCGGGACCAAAAGGTCCGGACGAACCGGGACCAATGGCCCACGTGGCCCGGCCGGCCCCCTGGGCTCACGAACCGGGGCAAATAGCTCCATTGGTCCCGGTTCTGGATTGAACCGGGACTAATGGGCTAAACTGGCCTGGACGAAAGCCCTGTTTTCTACTAGTGTTACCTCAGCGCTATTGGAGCACTAATGTATCTAGAGAACTGCACCAGGCCTGACATAGCATTTGCAGTTAATTTACTGGCTAGATACAGCGCATCACCAACGAAACGACATTGGGTTGGTGTGAAGAATATTTTCAGATATCTTCAGGGCACCAAAGATCTTGGTTTATTCTATCAGAAAAATCAAGAAAGAACCATGGTGGGGTATTGCGATGCTGGATACTTGTCAGATCCCCATGATGCAAGATCGCAGACTGGTTTTGTCTTCTTACATGGAGGTACGGCCTTCTTTTGGAAGTCAACAAAGCAAACCTTAGTGGCAACGTCCACCAATCATCCTGAGATAATTGCTTTGTTCGAAGCAACACGAGAATGTGTATGGCTTCGCAGAATGATAAACTTTGTCCAAAGTTCAAGTGGGATTGGTTCGTTAAAATCACCCACCATTATCTATGAAGATAATGCTGCTTGTATTGCACAAATGCAAACGGGTTATATTAATAGCAATATTACGAAGCATATTTCTTCTAAATTATTTTATCCCCATGATCAGCAAGAAAAAGGGGAGATAAGTATTTTGCAAACGAAGTCATGTGACAATCTCGCTGATCTGTTTACTAAGTCCTTACCAAGTTCTCTGTTTCATAAATATGTAACTGGAATTGGTATGCGACGACTTCGAGACTTGCAAAATTCAGGGGGAGAAATCTCCTAAGATCACCGTTCAAGATATCTTCCGATATTTTGATAAATCACCCGATTTATCGCTTACCTTTGTCTGGCCGATAAGATAAATCAGCCGATAAATTAGTCGATATGGCGGTAAATCGGCCGATATGCCGATAAAATAGCCGATTTAAACCTTATCATGGGTCGACCGATAAGTTCCCGATAAGCGTTATCCCCAACATTGCTAAGATATAACCTGTTAAGATCATAAGGTCGTTAATATTGCACTATTTTCCTTTATGAGTTTTTTCAAATGGTTTCTCATGTAAGGTTTTTAATGAGGCAATATCAATGCAAGCATGGACGATATATGTCGTTTTCTCCTTATTTTCCCACTGGGTTCTAGAAGCAGTTTTTCATGGCATATTGTATGTTTTCTTCTCAATTTTTCTCACAGGGTTTTGGAGGAGAATATTTCAAAGATGACCGGTCTCAAGGACAAGCGAGGATTAGGGGGTGTTAGGATTTAAATTAATTATGTTATTAGGGATAATCCCCCCTTGTGTAAACGGACGTCGATTGCCACAGGCACCCGTTCGACCTTCCCACGTCCCCCACGATTGGATGCATCCGTTCATGGCGACGGTTCCCTATGTATATAATCCTCATGGATCATCAATGAAAGTTACGGTTCGATCAAATCATTCTTCACACTTTCCATAGAGATTTGAGACTTTTCCTCGGTGGCCCCCGGAATCTGTCTGTAAAATGTACATACAAAACGTAACGTTTGTTTTTGGTGGATGGGAACGGAACAGAAAATTGTACGTGTATGTTTCTCGTGAGAATTGTATATACGTTCCTGGACCATTATTTTTTAGGGTTCCTGGGTATTCATTCTTGGGGCTGTAGAAAACTGCATGCATGTAGATTTAGTGATTCGCGGGCAGAAAAGAAAAATGCATGCATGTGGCGCGTGTAGCCTGTAGCATTGCTCCTAGCCTAGGTCTACCGAAACTTATCTGTCTTGTGGTTACTGGCACTCTATATTTTATTATTTTATTTTGAGAGAGACCTGTGCTCCAATTTGTACTAGCACGCATACGGCCCCATGACATTTTGTGTAAAGCACGGGCGACCGTTGATGGTGATGGGTCACATTTTGTTGTTCACCTGAACAGCCCCGGCTAGTGAATCTTTAAGATGTCGTCATTGCTTAGATCATGCACCGGTTTTTGTCTTGTTCCAATTAAGAACTCCAAATTTATTAATTGGGGAGTGTAAACGCAGAAAACTGATTTCTATAGGCGGTGTACTCGTTTGAAATTTACTAATTGCACCCACTAGCTTTTTTTAGCAAACTTTCAATCTATTCATCAACTGTTATGGCAGTACAAAAAACACTTGAAATAATAAAAAATACATCCAGATTAATTGACCACCTAGCGACGACTACAAACACTGAAGCGAGCCGAAGGCATGCCGCCTTCATCGCCCCTCCTTCACCAGAGCCGGGCTAAACTCGCTTTAGTAGAAAGTCGGAAAGTCGCCGCACTAAGGCCCCCACGGGACCAGCGCACCAAAACAGCAACTGACGCCGATGAAGAAAAGCGTACATAAAAAAATCCAACCCGTAGACACATGATGAACGTAGACGAACCAAGACTGGATCCATGGAGATCCAGCGAAGACCAACATCGACCGAATTCCACGAGATCCGACGGAGACACACCTTCATACGCCTTCCGACGACACTGTACGCACCGCTGAAATGGGGACTAGGCGGGGAAGATCTTATTCCAACTACAGGGAGCCGCCGCCGTCGCCGTCTCGCCTCCCTGAATAGAATACAAAACATAATCAACCCTAAACAAATACCTAAAAACGGAGCATGAACCCTCCTACCGGTGAGGGCCGGAGTCCACCGCGCCTCCATGACCCTAAGGCCAGCCCAGACAAGGCGGATCAACGACGGCACTGGCGGGAGGCGAGAAGACCCCCGTCATGGGAGTAGTTCTCATGAGGATAGCTAGATGTGATCTGCCTAAAGAATATCTAATTGCACCCAGTAGATGCCCACCCATCCAAAGGTCTAGACTCCCATCCATAGGTCTAGACTTCATTGAAAGTTCTATTGTATTTGTTCACACATTTTAGTTCGTATTTCGCCTATTTTTAAAAATGTCCAAAACATCTTATATTTGTGAACAGATGGAGTATGTATTTTCTTTGCTGGCATATAACTTTTTTTTACTAGATTGGGATAGTACGTTTCTCGATGTTAACACGTTCCTAAATATAAATCTTTTTAGACATTTCAAATAAAATACAACATACGGATGTATGTATACATATTTTAGAGTGTAGAATCACTCATTTTGTTTCGTATGTAGTCACTTGCTGTAATTTTGTTTCGTATGTAGTCACTTGCTGTAATCTCTATAAAGACTTATATTTAAGAATGGAGGGAGTAGATGGGAGTAGTACGTACGTGTAACTGACAAATGGTAAACAGTGTGACCGATCGATAATTATTTACCACGTATGTTACGTGGTGATGGACTCGGTGGAGTAGCAGGGACCCAAGTTCAAGCTCGTACGTACATCTCTGGCTCCGTCCTTTTGATGAGCCGTGCATTCCGATCGCGGCACGGGACGGGGCAGACATCTGCATCGAACCGCCGTGACCCGATCCCGGGGTCGGCACCTCCGGTCCACGCCCCACCCCACTTCCATCCTCCCCACTCGTCAGTGACACGCACAAGGGAAGTCTCGCCCCGCCCGCGTATAAGTAGCCGCCCACCGCTTGGCCCGGGGCCGAGATACCACACCGCGTCGCCGCCGCCGCCGCCTTTGGGCACCACACCAGCTGTTTCTACCGCAGCGCCGCTTCCTCCCTTCATCCTAGCTAGCCCCGCCGCCGCCGCCGCGCGTTCGGATCACCGGTACGTGCGTACGACTCTCCCGTCCGTCCGCGGCTCTGTTTGATTTCTACTCCCTCCGTTCCATAGCTAGTACAGTAGGTCTGTGGGCAGGCAAGATCGGCAGTCCTTCCTCCGCGCCGTCCCGGCCGTCTGGATGGATGGATCATGTGACGAGCTGGCTTTTCCGGCGGTTTCTGTTCCATTCCATTTCACAATTTTGCAGCTTCGTGCTAGCCTTGTGTGATTCGCTCTCCACGTCCACGAGTGGGTTGATTTCCTTTCGAGTTTCTTGTAGCAAAATTCTTGTATATATAGTAACAACAAGTTGAGGTGATGAGCTCTTCTTCTTCGTCAAGTCGTGTGTAGAGTACATTAGTTTACCCCGTACGTCGTTTCTTATTGGTAGGTAGTACTACGGCTACTACCACCTTCTTTCTGGTCAAAGTAAAAGCAAACAAATTTTCTCTACGACTCTTGACGATAAAGCCATCCCATCCCATCCCATGCTACATTTTGCATATAATTTCTCAGCACGGTTAGCTGATTTTCACCAGGTTCTCTCATCAGCTCAGCTCATGGATCTACTGCGGAGCCCCTTCAAGGGAGTGGTCGCAGATGTCAAAGGGAGAGCGCCTTGGTACAAGGACGAATGGCTTGCAGGTAGTCCTGGCCATCTCAGGCCCGGCCCTGTTGGCCCACCCAGGCCCGGCCCTAAAATCCAGGGCCTAGGCCCGATGGGCTTGTCCATGGGCCGGGCTTGGGCCTGACTTTTGAGCCCACCAGTAGGGCCTGGACGGGCTTGGGCTTGGCATATTGACATTTTAAGGAAAAGACCCGGCCCATGGCCCTAAGCCCTAAGGGCTTCTTAGGGCTTTTTACCAGATGGTCCGGGCTTGGGCTTGAAAAGTAGACCCAGTGATAGGGCCTGGGAGGGCTTGGGCCTCAGTTTTCTGCCGTGGGCTTTTTCAGGCCCGGCCCGGCCCGGTCCGGCCCATGGCCAGATATACTTGCAGGCCTCCGAGCTGGCTTCGGGTCATTTTTTTCCTGTATTTTGTGTATTTAAACAACCCCAACTAGATCATTTTCTACATGTTCACAAAGGGATTTCCTTATGTTTCTTCACTTCCAATGTTCGTTTGCCAGGATATTGGCACCGACCATGTATATATTCTTTGCCTCCGCGCTCCCTGTCATCGCATTCGGAGAGCAGCTCAGCTACGAAACAAGTAAGACAAATTTTAACATGGTCTTAGCCGTCTATATTTTTTGATCATGCATTTGTTTACAATCAGATTTTAGTTTATTCAAAACAAAAGGTTCAGATTCCATTGACAATAGTTTTCCCCATATAAAATTAAATTTGGTTTATTTTGCTTGGATTTTTTAAGGCAACACAACATTTTTCCCCATATAAAACCATTTCTCCCTGACTGCTGGGACCCACCAGCTACATCTTCGCACGCAAGGAAGTGCGTCTGGGCAAAAAAAATACGATTCGCCCCCCCTGACTGCTGGGACCCAACAGCTACACCTTCGCACACAAGGAAGTGCGTCCGGGCAAGACGGATCTTCATCACTTTCTCGCCGGCCCTTTGCCCTTTTGGTCGCCGGCGTAGCTGTAGGAGTCTGCGGCAGGAGGTGGGTCCACGTCAGAACCGTCGGACCCGTCGGGGGTGGAGGAATCGAAGATGACGATGAAGCCTTGCAAGCGCCGGACGACACGGTTTTGCTGACGCTTCAGCTTGGCCACCCTTGCCGCCTCCCTCGCTGCCTCCGCCGCCACCCGCTCAGATTACTCAATGGCGAGTCGGAGTTGCTTGGCGTTGAGCCTCCGAAGCCGTCGGGCCTTCGTCTCCACCTCAGTCAGTGACCGGCGGCACGCCCACTCGAAGAGAAGGTCCTCCTCGTCGTGCACCCGGCGTTGGCGGGCGGACTATGCAGACCTGTCGGACCCGCCAGCCATCTCCCTAGCCCTCTGCCGCCATCTCCCTAGCCCTCTGCCTCTCGCGGCGGGCAGCTCGTGCCTCCGACTCCGGAGTCTGCATCCGCGCCGTCGGCTAAGCGGGCACTAGAACCTAGCGCTGCCCGCGCGGAGCAGCGGCTGGAGGTGGAGGAGGCCGTCAGGCGGGAGGAGCAGATCTGGCAGGCCTCGCAGATCCTGGGCTGCAGGCGGAAGGGCGGCGCTGCATCTGTACCGGGCGCGACAGCGGCAAGGCGCCGTGATTGGACCCGAGCTGTTGCCGTGTCGACCCATGAGCGCTTTCGGCGTGTACTGAGCGCCGGTTCCTCCTTGTCTCCGGGGCTGCCGTCGGAGTGGCTGCCGGTGCTGGACATGCTCGCCGGTGCTAGGGATTTGGTAGATTGAGGAAATGAGAGCGTCGGGGAGGGGAGCAGAGCGAGCTAGGGTTTCTGCCGGACGTGGTTTTTTGTGGGGTCAGGGTGGGCTAGCGGTGGGCCAGGCTGATGTGGCAGGCGCGCCCGGGCGTGTCTGAACCGCCTCATATCCGCCCTACATTTGGGACGGATATGAGGGGTGCCGGTCAGCCCGGGCGTTTGAAGCCCGTTTGAGAGTTCCGCTTGGGTCGGTATTTTGTTACCGGTCAGTGATCGGGCGGCCTGTCCGGGCGTATAAGACGGATATAGGGCACCCGGCTGTAGATGCTCTTAGCCAAGCGTGAGCGACGAGTCCTTGATCACATACGGTTTGAGTTGATGCTCTTAGCCAAGCGTGAGCGATGAGCCTCTTTCTAGCCGCCGCCTCCTCCTCCAAGAAAAGTTAGGGTTCGTGCCTCTCGCCGGCTCCGCCGCAGGTCCGCCTCGTCTCCGGTGGCCCTAGGGTCATGGGGGCGTGGTGGATCCTGGCAAGGGCAGCGGAGGGCTCATGTTAGTCGCTCCTTCAAAATTTGTTAGGATTTGTGTCCTACTCGGGAAGACGAGACGGTGGCGGCTCCCTCAAGATGGAATAAAGGTCTCCCGCCTAGTCCCGCTCGGTGGTGCGTCTAGCATCGTTGGTGGGCGTGTGGAGGTGTGTCTCCGGCGGATCTATCCTCGGTGGATTTGCTCGGATCTGGTTGTGGTTCGTCTATGTTCGTGTGTCTTCAGGTTGGATCCTTTCGATCTACGTTATTCTTCATCAGCGGCGGTTGCTGTTCTGATGCGCTAGTCCTACGGGGCCTTAGCACGACGACTTCCCGACTGTCTACTACAACAAGTTGTACTGTCGTGATGGAAGATGAATAGATTGAAAGTTCTCTTGCAAAAAAAAAAGTCATTTTTTTCTTGCTAACGCGTGTGATCGGAGGACTTACTACGTATCTACACTACACTAGTGGATATCTAGGCCCGTCCCCGGTGCGTGATCAGCCTGACCACGACCGGACTGCGGAGATGCATTTTTTCACCCATTCGGCCGTGCAAAGACGGTTCCCAAACTTACCTATTCGAGCGTGGGAGGATGGCGTTTGAACTTGGAACCAATCTTCGGTCGTGGAAAGATGTACGATGTGACAAACTGTGCAAACAGGATGCCATTGCGCGCAGGCTTCACACATTGACGGTGACTTCTCTCGATGTAGAGGTCCGCTCAGCGGCGAGAAGAAATGTCTTTATTTTAGGACACCGATAACTGTCACACATATGGCATATACGACACGCGCTCATACACCGTGTATGGTGTACGCAGGAGGCAGCCCACACAGGTTGTGTGTAGGCGGACATTAGAATTGCGCACACGTGTGGGCGCGGCTATTTCGTGCCACACGTCCAACAAGTACTACTCATCTTCACCCCGTGTGTGTGGCACGAAGTAAAAATGCCCACACGTCCTGGCGCAGCTACGTTAAGTACTTCGTGGGATGACGATTTAGTTGCCACCCTGGTTGGCAGAACAGATGTAGTTATCCGGCATGGCAAATGTAGTTATAAAAGCATGTCAACTCTATTTGTTTTGGTTAACTGTAGTTGCCATGTGTGATTAACTACTTGCCACATATGGTCAAAACAGTAGTTGTCATGTGTGTTTACCTAGTTGCCACGTGTGGTCCAACCATAGTTACCATGTATTGTTAATCACAGTTGCCATGTGTGTTTATCTGGTTGTTACGCGCGCAAGAATCGCAGCTTGCCGTGTAGCAAAGAATCACAGTTGCCATGTGTGTGTACCGAGTTGCCACGTCACAGAATCGCAGTTGCCCAGTAGCAAAGAATCACAGTTGCCATGCGTGTACCGAGTTGCCACGTTCGATAACTGCAGTTGCCATCCACAAGGTAGGAGTGTCGTGGGCGAAAGCAGTTCGCCACAAAGCGCATGACCTAGGTGATGGCTGTGTGGGCGAAAAACAGTTTGCCCACACAGCGCAGCTGGCAAACAACATGGTGCGGGTGTGTGGGCAAATTCTCCAATGCCCACACGCCAGCCCCGTCCTACGTGGCACACCGAATCCACCTTTTCGTGTCAAGATTCATGCAAAAGACAGTGAACGACGATTCAGACGTGTGGACGAGTTGAGTAACGCCCACACGTGTAGGCGTTAGTGTTTTCGTTATTTTATTTTAGTGATCGGGGATGCAGCGAGAAGAAATATTGGTTAGTAGTAAAAGTAGAGGTCGTACTCTACATCGATCCGATTTCGTTTCACTTTCACGGCGCCTGCAAAATCCAAAATTGGAAACCGAGCAAAGGGTAGCCTGATCTGCATCCATCCCTATTCCTAGATACTCCCTCCGTTCGGAATTACTTATCTTAAAAATAGATGTATATAGAACTAAAATATGTCTAGATATATTCATTTCCGCGACAAGTAATTTCAAACGGAAGAAGTAGGTACTACTAGTAGGTATAGCTAGTACTGTAGTAGGCAGAACCGCCTCCTCACCTTTTTCCGTGGCCACCCCCGCGAGAAGAGACCGCCCGGCCCGAGCACGCCCGCCCGTTGACCGAACTACCGAACCGAAAGGACCAGGACCGAAACCGGATAGATCGGAACCGATTATTTCGGTCACAACTTCGGTGGTGACTTCTGCATAACCGAATTTATCTCGGTCAACTCGGTTTTAGGCATCACGTAACCGAAAACACCGAACAGACCGAATAAACGTGATATGGGCCAAAAATTTGTTGAAGGCCCAAGGCAATGCCTGACTAGGCCCACGTTTGCTAATCCCGTGGCTCTCTGCCTCAGCCCACATGCATCGACCACATATGTGGAAATCCCCACTCGAGAGCAACCTAGCCGCCCCTGCTTTTCCCCCAGCAGCCAGCGATGGTGGATCCGCCGCCGGCGCCATATTCCATGCCGTCCCTCCCTCTATCACGGCCGACCACGCCATCTCCTCTCTATCTCTCTCCATTTCGACGGGTGACGGCATCTCCTCCCTCACCCTCTCTCTATCCCGGCGGCCGACGCGGCGACGCCATCTCATCTCTCTCCCTCAGCGCCAGTTGCCTCTTCTGCTTTCCTCTGGCTGTACGCTAGTCAACGATTTCGATCTGGATAGAGGGTGCGAGCTGTATGTAGATTATCGGTAACTTCGGTTAAGACCGAGACCGAACCGAATTCATCGGTTGACCGAACGCTCGGTTAGATATTTTCCAGAACACCGATCGTGCGATGCTGTCGAAGATGACCCTCGCCGTGAAGTGACGGAGACAGATGTTGGTGCCACCCTGCATGGCGACAGCCCACGTCATGCTCCAGCCGTTGCCGTGGAACATGGGCATAGTCCACAGGTACGTCGGCATCAGAGTGATGTCGTAAGTGAGGACCGTGGCGATGGTGTTGAGGTACACGCCCCGGTGGTTGTAGATCACACCCTTGGGTCGTGACGTCGTGCCAGACGTGTAGTTGAGCGTGATGGGGTCCAGCTCGTTCGCCGGCCAGCGGATGCCGAAATGCGAAGGGGCACTCTTGATGAGAGCATCATACTCATTTTCGCATAAGTCGGGGTCGATGGAGTCGCTGTCGTCGGAGATGGTCACGAGGACCGGAATGTTGGCGGCGGCGGACCTGGAGACGGCGAGACGCTGCAGGGCGTCTCTCCCGACGCTGAGAAGGCTCGTCTCGACGAGGAACACCTTGGCATCGGAGTGCTTCAACATGGTTGACACCATGGCCGCGTCGTGCCGCGTGTTGAGCGTGCAGAGGACGGCGCCGACCATGGGCACGGCGAAGTGTAGCTCGTACATCGCCGGCACGTTCGGGCTGAGAACAGCCTGTTAGAGTAACTCTTTAGGATTAACATGATATGATCTTAATCTCATGATTAGAACACCAAAATACATATGCGGAAGATTAGGTACTAACTAGAATCATTGTAAATCTATCAGTAGTCCGTGGCTGCACCTTGGGTCCTCCATGGACGGGGAAGGACAACACCAGGATTACGTGATGAGCAGCAGCAGCGCCCCCAGCACTGAGTGGGCTCCGCCGTGAGCCTCCTGCAGTGTGGAGCTTGTTGGGGAAGAAGCAGCAGCAGCAGGGAGATGGGAGATGGACGTGCAGGGTGCCGCCAACACTGCCCTAGAGGTGGTGGCCGGCGGTGGTAGACGGTCTTCGTCTCCGTTAGCAACTCATCAGGATCGGTAGTTGGCGAGAGACCTGGCCTTACCATGCGGATCGTTAGATCACATGGGAGGGGTTCTTTTTCCTTATATTTTTTTAGGTGCTAGGGAGGCGAGACCGAGACCAAAACAGTTGGTTTGGTGCCCCCGATCAGGGCACGTACGTGGGAGTTAAGCTCCCCCCTTTTTCTCTCGGTTTGTTTTGACCGAGATCAATTCCAACATTCTCCCCCTTGATCGCAAGGTCAACAAACATCATAAGCCCACTCTCAATAGAAATAATATGCCAAAGTAAGGTGTTGCAATGGACAATTAAGTGTCATTGAACCTCAATCCTTATTGTATACCGTTCTATCTCGAAATGGATAACAATTTACTTTATGGGAGTTGGTTTATTAAATGGTCCTAATTTCCAGATCAAAAGGCTTTCCTAACCCATGCCGGCAACATTAACATAGACGGGTAAATGGTAAGCCTTAGTAAGCGGAACCGCAAAAACTTTATTAACTAAACATCATAGGTTTGATCCTGAACTCTATCTTTCACAACGGAGACATGATGTCAGTGGTTTTGGCAATACCAATTGACTTGTTGTTACTCGCATAGAGAACTGCGTGTACATAATCGCAGTAAGTGGTTTAATGGTGTTGTCTACCACTTCCAAATCCGGGAATAATATTCTTTCAACATACATCCTGCTTGCTAGCCTCTTAACACGCCACAAATAGTTTGCATCATTGAAGATGCCATGATTGTCCTTTAGGAGCTTTCCCACGATAAAACTCCTCCTCATGCGGGGGTGCAAATGTAACATGACGTGGAATTCTTAATATCCACACACCTCGCCAAAACAGTGTCTGACTAACCCACATGTATGAGGTTATCAAACTCATTATAAGTGAGCATGTAATAGTTATCGCCTTGTATATACTGCAAAGCTTGATAACAAATTTCGAGCGGTCCAATTCTGGATTAAACACAATTTGCCAAGTTACCCGATCATAAATAAGAGGGCGCGCCTTCATACTCGAATACATATATTGCTTGTGACAACCGAAGCATAAGGAACTAACATTATCTGATCAGTTCATAAATGTTCCTCGGACACTGAGATGTCCACTTTTATCGCCCTTAACTTCAGTAGCAGGTGAGATAGAGTACTGCCAAATAATATTTTCTTTCGTACTCTATCGACGTATGTCGTCATAAGAGAACTTATACTCCCTTTGGACCTATATCTTGATGAACCTCGATACAAATAAAGTATAAGGCATCACCAAGATTCTTTATGTCAATGGAAGATACAAAGTTCTTGGCTCGCCAAAAAATATCCCATCTTCACATTTAGTGAACTTACCCCCCTTGTCCTAACGCTCGCCTTATTTCATAATTGAATTTCTTGACGCAACATACCTTATGTTAACTTCATCTATTTGACAAAACCTGACGGTTGAGTTATACATACATTATTAACTTAATCAACACAAGAGCATGCTATAATAATAATGCAAGCGTCATAACAACCCACTTAGGAAACTCTATTGAGCTCCATACATCATTAGAGCTCATTATCACAGAAGCTTCTAAGATGATCATTGACACACATTATCAATCACACGGAAAATGTTAAGTCTCAACATTAACTGTTGCAATGCATTTCTTGTCAACTTAGTTGATGCATATGGACAAAGATCTAACAGAGTTATCCTTAAGATTCATGTTCATATGCTCCAGGTTCCCTGACGATCATTTTATTTGAAGGATGTAAAACATGTCCAAAATCTTGATAATAATCATTTCAGTTCTAAACCACAATACCATTGAGCTGAACATAGAAAAGAACTTAATGCACAATGACAAATGATTACAAACGACGTTAGTCAGAAATATAACCACAAGCCACATGATACTGACAAACTTGCCACTTGAGTGAAGTGTGACATATGATTATAAACGACGTTGGTCAATATATAATCAACATGTTACATCATGATGGTCATTATAGGCTAGCAAGATTGACACTTTAGCATTCATGTGTGCTTCATAATGCTCACAAGGGACTAAGTACACATTAACATGACAGAGGAGTCATTTTCATTAATTCTTCTAATTTTTTTCATTCATTCTTCTAAATAAGACTTGTTGCATCTTAATTAGAGAACCTTAGAATGTGCTTTTCATTCATTCACTAACTAAGATTTCTCGTTGGTTCCATCTTAATTGGAGAATTGAGATACATATTTTGCTTAGTTGTACATGCTATGGTCTAAATACGAGAATTGAATGTGATATCTCATATTAAATGAGACTTCCATTCTCCCCCTCGAAATGTGGTCTAAAACCACAATTTTGATGAGGTCTCATCAATTACACTTCTCTTGTATCTTAAATTGTAACATAGCATATAATATTGACAAAAGACCCATTCAGTGAAAACATAACTTGTCTCACCCTAGGGCAGGACTAACATTACATAATTGGAATTGACTTAATAACATACAAAACCATGTCTTATGCCCGAGAACAAAAAATGATAAATTTCTCCAATAACCAGGAGCATGAATAATGATCAATAAGACGGAGAATTAAGCACCTCCAAATTCTAGTGGAATAAATCCAATAGTTTTGACTTTAAACCCCATTGCAGGTTATAGTAAAAACGCAACACCATCGTGGCCACCAACAAAAAACACCTTCACCGATTCAGAAAATTGGTGCAGGTGGTAGCATGGCACCAGTCTGTAGCATGGCCGGTGAACATGGTGCGACCGTGCGGCGGAGGAGTGTTGGAAATATGCCTTAGAAGTAATAATAAAAGGATTATTATTATATTTCCTTGTTCGTGATAATTGTATTTTATTCATGCTATAATTGTATTATCCGGAAATCATAATACACGTGTGAATAGATAGACCACAACATGTCCCTAGTGAGCCTCTAGTTGACTAGCTCGTTGATCAATGGATAGTCATGGTTTCCTGACTATGGACATTGGATGTCATTGATAACGGGATCACATCACTAGGAGAATGATGTGATGGACACGACCCAATCCTAAGCATAGCACAAGATCGTGTAGTTCGTTTTGCTAGAGCTTTTCCAATGTCAAGTATCTTTTCCTTAGACCATGAGATTGTGTAACTCCGGATACCGTAGGAGTGCTTTGGGTGTACCAAACGTCACAACGAATCGGGTGACTATAAAGGTGCACTACGGTATCTCCGAAAGTGTGCATTGGGTTGACACGGATCGAGACTGGGATTTGTCACTCCGTATTACGGAGAGGTATCACTGGGCCCACTCGGTAGTGCATCATCATAATAAGCTCAAAGTGACCAAGTGTCTGGTCATGGGATCATGCATTACGATACGAGTAAAGTGACTTGCCGGTAACGAGATTGAACAAGGTATTGGGATACCGACGATCGAATCTCGGGCAAGTAACATACCGTCTGACAAAGGGAATTGTATACGGGGTTGTTTGAATCCTCGACATCGTGGTTCATCCGATGAGATCATCGAGGAGCATGTGGGAGTCAACATGGGTATCCAGATCCCGCTGTTGGTTATTGACCGGAGAGCCGTCTCGGTCATGTCTGCATGTCTCCTGTGAAGGAAATATTCCCTAGAGGCAATAATAAAGTTATTATTTATTTCCTTATGTCATGATAAATGTTTATTATTCATGCTAGAATTGTATTAACCGGAAACATAATACATGTGTGAATACATAGACAAACATAGTGTCACTAGTATGCCTCTACTTGACTAGCTCGTTGAATCAAAGATGGTTAAGTTTCCTAGCCATAGACATGAGTTGTCATTTGATTAACGGGATCACATCATTAGGATAATGATGTGATTGACTTGACCCATTCCGTTAGCCTAGCACTTGATCGTTTAGTATGTTGCTATTGCTTTCTTCATGACTTATACATGTTCCTGTAACTATGAGATTATGCAACTCCCGTTTACGGAGGAACACTTTGGTGCTACCAAACGTCACAACGAATCGGGTGATTATAAAGGAGTACTACAGGTGTCTCCAAAGGTACATGTTGGGTTGGCGTATTTCGAGATTAGGTTTTGTCACTCCGATTGTCGGAGAGGTATCTCTGGGCCCTCTTGGTAATGCACATCACTATAAGCCTTGCAAGCAATTGTCGGAAAGGTTCCGAGTGATTCAGGTATTTTTTGGAGTACCGGAGAGTTACGGGAATTCGGCGGGGAGTATATGGGCCTTATTGGGCCACACGGGAATAGAGGAGAGAGGCCAAAAGGAAGGAGGCCTGCGCCCACGCTCTGGTCCGAATTGGACAAGGGGGGCATCCCACTTTTCCTTCTCCCTCTCCTCCTCTTTCCTTCTCCAACAAGGAAAGGAGGAGTCCTACTCCTCTTCTTTCCTTCTCCTACAAGGAAAGGAGGAGTCCTACTCCCGGTGGGAGTAGGACTCCCCCCTTGGCGCGCCTCCTCCATAGGCCGGCCGCCTCCCCCCCCCCTTGCTCCTATATATATGGGGGCAGGGGGGCATCCCAGACACACAACAACAATTGATCCTTGAGATCTATTAGCCGTGTGCGCTGCCCCCCTCCACCATAGTCCTCCTCGACAATATTGTAGCGGTGCTTATGCGAAGCCCTGCGACGGTAGAACATCAAGATCGTCACCACGCCGTCGTGCTGACGGAACTCTCCCTCGACACTCGGCTGGATCGGAGTTCGAGGGACGTCATCGAGCTGAATGTGTGCTAGAACTCGGAGGTGCCGTAGTTTCGATGCTTGATCGGTCGGGCCGTGAAGACGTACGACTACATCAACCGCGTTGTTCTAACGCTTCCGCTTTCGGTCTACAAGGGTACGTAGACAACACTCTCCCCTCTCGTTGCTATGCATCACCATGATCTTGCGTGTGCGTAGGAAAATTTTGAAATTACTACTTTCCCCAACAGTGGCATCCGAGCCTAGGTTTTATGCGTTGATGTTATATGCACGAGTAGAACACAAGTGAGTTGTGGGCGATATAAGTCATACTGCTTACCAGCATGTCATACTTTGGTTCGGCGGTATTGTTGGATGAAGCGGCCCGGACCGACATTACGCGTACGCTTACGCGAGACTGGTTTTACCGCCGTGCTTTGCACACGGTGACTAGCGGTGTCGGTTTCTCCAACTTTAGTTGAACCGAGTGTGGCTACGCCCGGTCCTTGCGAAGGTTAAAACAGCACCAACTTGACAAACTATTGTTGTGGTTTTGATGCGAGGTAAGAACGGTTCTTGCTAAGCCCGTAGCAGCCACGTAAAACTTGCAACAACAAAGTAGAGGACGTCTAACTTGTTTTTGCAGGGCATGTTGTGATGTGATATGGTCAAGACGTGATGGGATATAAGTTGTTGTATGAGATGATCATGTTTTGTTGAAGTTATCGGCAATGGCGTAAGCCTTATGGTTGTCTCTTTATTGCATAAGATGCAAGCGCCAAATAATTGCTTTACTTTATCGCTATGCGATAGCAATAGTTGCAAGAGTAATAGTTGGCGAGACGACCATGTGACGACACATTGATATAGATCAAGATGATGGAGATCATGGTGTCATGCCGGTGACGATGGAAATCATGACGATGCTTTGGAGATGGAGATCGAAGGCACAAGATGATGATGGCCATATCATGTCACATATTTTGATTGCATGTGATGTTTATCTTTTATACATCTTATTTTGCTTAGTTCGGCGGTAGCTTTATAAGATGATCTCTCACTAAATTATCAAGGTATAAGTGTTCTCCCTGAGTATATACCGTTGCGAAAGTTCTTCGTGCTGAGACACCACGTGATGATCGGGTGTGATAGGCTCTACGCTCAAATACAGCGGGTGCAAAACAGTTGCACACGCGAATACTCGAGTTAAACTTGACGAGCCTAGCATATAACAGATATGGCCTCGAACACGGAGACCGAAAGGTCGGCGTGAATCATATAGTAGATATGATCAACATAGTGATGTTCACCATTGAAACTACTCCATCTCACGTGATGATCAGACATGGTTTAGTTGATATGGATCACGTGATCACTTAGAAGATTAGAGGGATGTCTATCTAAGTGGGAGTTCTTAAGTAATATGATTAATTGAACTTAAATTTATCATGAACTTAGTCCTGGTAGTATTAGCATATCTATGTTGTAGATCAATAGCTCGCGTTTAGCTCCCCTGTTTTATTTTTGATATGTTCCTAGAGAAAATTGTGTTGAAAGATGTTAGTAGCAATGATGCAGATTGGATCCGTGACCTGAGGTTTATCCTCATTGCTGCACAGAAGAATTATGTCCTTGATGCACCGCTAGGTGACAAACCTATTGCAGGAGCAGATGCAGACGTTATGAACGTTTGGCTAGCTCAATATGATGACTACTTGATAGTTTAGTGCACCATGCTTAACGGCTTAGAATCAGGACTTCAAATACGTTTTGAACGTCATGGACCATATGAGATGTTCCAGGAATTGAAGTTAATATTTCAAGCAAATACCCGAGTTGAGAGATATGAAGTCTTCAACAAGTTCTATAGCTAAAAGATGGAGGAGAATCGCTCAACTAGTGAGCATGTGTTCAGATTGTCTGGGTACTTCAATCGCTAGAATCAAGTGGGAGTTAATCTTTCAGATAAGATAGTGATTGACAAAATTCTCTAGTCACCATCACCAAGTTAGTAGAACTTCGTGATGAACTATAATATGCAAGGGATGACGAAAGTAATTCCCAAGCTCTTCGTGATGCTGAAATCGACGAAGGTAGAAATCAAGAAAAACATCAAGTGTTGATAGTTAACAAGACCAGTAGTTTCAAGAAAAGGGCAAAGGGAAGAAGGGGAACTTCAAGAAGAACGGCAAGCAAGTTGCTGCTCAAGTGAAGAAGCCCAAGTCTGGACCTAAGCCTGAGACTGAGTGCTTCTATTGCAAAGGAAATGGTCACTAGAAGTGGAACTACTCCAAGTATTTGGCGGATAAGAAGGATGGCAAAGTGAACAAAGGTATATTTGATATACATGTTATTGATGTGTACTTTACTAGTGTTTATAGTAGCCCCTGAGTATTTGATACTTGTTCGGTTGCTAAGATTAGTAACTCGAAACAGGAGTTACAGAATAAACAGAGACTAGTTGAGGGTGAAGTAACGATGTGTGTTGGAAGTGGTTCCAAAATTGATATGATCATCATCGTACACTCCCTATATTTTCGAGATTAGTGTTGAACCTAAATAATTGTTATTTGGTGTTTGCGTTGAGCATAAATATGATTAGATCATGTTTATTGCGATACGATTATTCATATAAAACAGAGAATAAATTGTTATTCTGTTTACATGAATAAAACCTTCAAATGGTCATACACCCAATGAAAATAGTTTGTTGGATCTCGATCATAGTGATACACATATTCATAATATTGATGCCAAAAGATGCAAAGTTAATAATGATAGTGCAACTTATTTGTGGCACTGCCGTTTGAGTCATATCGGTGTAAAGCGCATGAAGAAACTCCATAAAGATGGACTTTTGGAATCACTTGGTTATGAATCATTTGATGCTTGCGAACCGTGCCTTTTGGGCAAGATGACTAAAACTCCGTTCCCCGGAACAATGGAACGAGCTTCTGACTTATTGGAAATAATACATACCGATGTATGCGATCCAATGAGTGTTAAGGCTCGTGGCGTGTATCGTTATTTTCCGACCTTCACGGATGATTTGAGCAGATATGGGTATATCTACTTGATGAAACATAAGTCTGAAACATTTGAAAAGTTCAAAGAATTTCAGAGTGAAGTGAAAATCATCATGACAAGAAAATAAGGTTTCTACGATCTGATCGCGGAGACAAATATTTGAGTTACGAGTTTGGTATTCATTTGAAACAATGTGAAATAGTTTCGCAACTCACGCCACCTGGAACACCATAATGTAATGGTGTGTCCGAACATCGTAATCGTACTTTACTAGATATGGTGCGATCTATGATGTCTCTTATCGGTTTACCACTATTGTTTTGGGGGTTATGCATTAGAGACAGCTGCATTCACGTTTAAATAGGGCAACATCTAAATCCGTTGAGACGACACCGTATGAACTATGGTTTAGCAATAAACCTAAGCTGTCGTTTCTTAAAGTTTGGGGTTGCAATGCTTATGTGAAAAAGTTTCAACCTGATAAGCTCGAACCCAAATCGGAGAAGTGCGTCTTCATAGAATACCTAAAGGTAACTATTGGGTACACCTTCTATCACAGATCCGAAGGCAAGTTATTCATTGCTAAGATGGATCCTTTCTAGAGAAGAAGTTTCTCTCGAAAGAAGTGAGTGGGAGGAAGTAGAACTTGATGAGGTAATTGTACCTTCTCCCTTATTGGAAAGTAGTTCATCATAGAAATCAGTTCCAGTGATTCCTACACCAATTAGTGAGGAAGCTAATGATGATTATCATGAAACTTCAGATCAAGTTACTACAAAACCTCGTAGATCTTCCAAAGTACAGTCCGCACCAGAGTGGTACGGTAATCCTGTTCTGAAAGTCATGTTACTAGACCATGATGAACCTACAAACTATGAGGAAGCGATGATGAGCCCAGATTCCGCGAAATGGTTTGAGGCCATGAAATCTTAGATGGGATCCATGTATGAGAACAAAGTGTGGACTTTGGTGGAGTTGCCCGATGATCGGCAAGCCATATTGTATGAATGGATCTTCAAGAGGAAGACAGATGCTGATAGTAGTGTTACTATCTACAAAGCTCGACTTGTCGCAAAAAGGTTTTCGACAAGTTCAAGGTGTTGAAAACAATGAGATTTTCTCAACTGTAGCGATGCTTAAGTCTGTCTGAATCATGTTAGCAAGTGCCACATTTTATGAAATCTGGCAAATGGATGTCAAAACTGCATTCCTTAATGGTTTTATTAAAGAAGAGTTGTATATGATGCAACCAGAAGGTTTTGTCAATCCTAAAGGTGCTAACAAAATGTGCAAACTCCAGCGATCCCTCTATGGACTGGTGCAAGCATCTCGGAGTTGGAATATATGCTTGATGAGTTGATCAAAGCATATGGTTTTATACAGACTTTTGGAGAAGCCTGCATTTACAAGAAAGTGAGTGGGAGCACTACAACATTTCTGATAAGTATATGTGAATGACATATTGTTGATCAGAAATGATGTAGAATTTTTCTGGAAAGCATAAAGGAGTATTTGAAAGGAGTTCTTTAAAAGAAAGACCTCAGTAAAGCTACTTACATATTGAGCATCAAGATCTATTGAGATAGATCAAGACGCTTGATAAGTTTTTTCAATAAGTACATACCTTGTCAAGATTTTGAAGTAGTTCAAAATGGAACAGTCAAAGAAAAGTTCTTGCCTGTGTTGCAAAGGTGTGAAATTGAGTAAGACTCAAATCCCGACCACGGCAGAAAATAGAAAAGAGAATGAAAGTCATTCCGTATACCTCAGTTATAGGTTCTATAAAGTATGCTATGCTATGTACCAGACCTATTGTATACCTTGCTCTGAATTTGGGAAGGGAGTACAATAGTGATCTAGGAGTAGATCACTGGACATTGGTCAAGAACATCCTTAGTGAGGACCAATGAAATATTTCTCGATTATGGAGGTGATAAAAGAGCCCGTCATAAAGAGTTACATCGATGCAAGCTTTTTATACCAATCCAGATGACTCTAAGTCTCAATCTGGATACATATTGAAAGTGGGAGCAATTAGCTAGAGTAGCTCCGTGCAGAGCATTGTAGACATAAAATATTTGCAAAATACATACGGCTCTGAATGTGACAGACCCGTTGACTAAACTTCTCTCACGAGCAAAACATGGTCATAACTTAGTACTCTTTGGGTGTTAATCACATAGCGATGTGAACTAGATTATTGACTCTAGTAAACCCTTTGGGTGTTGGTCACATGACGATGTGAACTATGGGTGTTAATCACATACATATGTGAATATTGGTGTTGAATCACATGATGATGTGAACTAGATTATTGACTCTAGTGCAAGTGGGAGACTGAAGGAAATATGCCCTAGAGGAAATAATAAAGTTATTATTTATTTCCTTATATCATGATAAATGTTTATTATTCATGCTAGAATTGTATTAACCGAAAACATAATACATGTGTGAATACATAGACAAACATAGTGTCACTAGTATGCCTCTACTTGACTAGCTCGTTGAATCAAAGATGGTTAAGTTTCCTAGCCATAGACATGAGTTGTCATTTGATTAAGGGGATCACATCATTGGGAGAATGAAGTGATTGACTTGACCCATTCCGTTAGCCTAGCACTTGATCGTTTAGTATGTTGCTATTGCTTTCTTCATGACTTATACATGTTCCCGTAACTATGAGATTATGCAACTCCCGTTACCGGAGGAACACTTTGGTGCTACCAAACGTCACAACGAATCGGGTGATTATAAAGGAGTACTACAGGTGTCTCCAAAGGTACATGTTGGGTTGGCGATTTGAGATTAGGTTTTGTCACTCCGATTGTCGGAGAGGTATCTCGGGCCCTCTCGGTAATGCACATTACTATAAGCCTTGCAAGCAATGTAGCTAATGAGTTAGTTACGGAATGATGCATTACGTAACGAGTAAAGAGACTTGCCAATGTGAGATTGAACTAGGTATTGGATACCGACGATCGAATCTCGGGCAAGTAACATACCGATGACAAAGGGAACAACGATGTTGTTATGCGGTTTGACCGATAAAGATCTTCGAGAATATGTAGGAGCCAATATAAGCATCCAGGTTCCGCTATTGGTTATTGACCGAGAATAGTTCTAGGTCATGTCTACATAGTTCTCGAACCCGTAGGGTCCGCACGCTTAAGGTTACGATGACAGTTTTATTGTGAGTTTATGAGTTTTGATGTACCGAAGGCGTTCGGAGTCCCGGTTGAGATCGGGGACATGACGAGGAGGCTCGAAATGGTCGAGACGTAAAGATCGATATATTGGACGACTATATTCGGACTTCGGAAAGGTTCCGAGTGATTCAGGTATTTTTTTGGAGTACCGGAGAGTTACGGGAATTCGCCGGGGAGTATATGGGCCTTATCGGGCCATACGGGAATAAAGGAGAGAGGCCAAAAGGAAGGAGGCCTGCGCCCACCCTCTGGTCCGAATTGGATAAGGGGGCAGCCCACTTTTCCTTCTCCCTCTTCTCCTCTTTCCTTCTCCAACAAGGAAAGGAGGAGTCCTACTCCTCTTCTTTCCTTCTCCTACAAGGAAAGGAGGAGTCCTACTCCCGGTGGGAGTAGGACTCCCCCCTTGGCGCGCCTCCTCCATAGGCCGTCCGCCTCCCCCCTTGCTCCTATATATATGGGGGCAGGGGGGCACCCCAGACACACAACAACACTTGATCCTTGAGTCTATTAGCCGTGTGCGGTGCCCCCCTCCACCATAGTCCTCCTCGATAATATTGTAGCGGTGCTTAGGCGAAGCCCTGCGACGGTAGAACATCAAGATCGTCACCACGCCGTCGTGCTGACGGAACTCTCCCTCGACACTCGGTTGGATCGGAGTTCGAGGGACGTCATCGAGCTGAACGTGTGCTAAAACTCGGAGGTGCCGTAGTTTCGGTGCTTGATCGGTCGGGCCGTGAAGACGTACGACTACATCAGCCGCGTTGTTCTAACGCTTCTGCTTTCGGTCTACAAGGGTACGTAGACAACACTCTCCCCTCTCGTTGCTATGCATCACCATGATCTTGCGTGTGCGTAGGAATTTTTTTTGAAATTACTACGTTCCCCAACATCCCGAACCCGTAGGGTTTACACACTTAAGGTTCGGTGACGCTAGGGTTGTATGAATATGAGTATGCAGCAAACCGAATGTTGTTCGGAGTCCCGGATGAGATCCCGGACGTCACGAGGAGTTCCAGAATGGTCCGGAGGTAAAGAATTATATATAGGAAGTGCTATTTCGGCCATCGGGAGAATTTCGGGGGTTACCGGTATTGTACCGAGACCACCGAAAGGGTCCCGGGGGTCCACCGGGTGGAGCCACCTATCCCGGAGGGCCCCGTGGGCTGAAGTGGGAGGGAACCAGCCCCTGGTGGGCTGGTGCGCCCCCCACTTGGCCCCCCTTTGCCTAGGGTTGGAAACCCTAGGGTGGGGGGCCGCCCCACTTGCCTTGGGGGGAAGCCTCCCCCCTTGGCCGCCGCCCCCCCATCTAGATGGGTTCTAGAGGGGCTGGCGCCCCAGGGGCCTATATAAAGGGGAGGAGGGCAGCCGCACTGAGACTTGGCGCCCCCTCCCCTGCTACACCTCTTCCTCCTCCCGCTTGCTTGGCAAAGCCCCGCCGAGTATCGCTGCATCCACCACCACGCTGTCAGGTTGCTGGATCTTCATCAACCTCTCCTTCCCCCTTGCTGGATCAAGACGGAGGAGACGTCATGCTGACCATACGTGTGTTGAACGCGGAGGTGCCGTCCGCTCGCGCTAGGATCTCCGGTGATTTGGATCGCAACGAGAACGACTCCTCAACCCCGTTCTCTTGAACGCTTCGCACGCGATCTACAAATGGTATGTAGATGCATCTCTCTCTCACTGCTAGATGAACTCATAGATGGATCTTGGTGAACGAGGAAATTTTTTATTTTATGCAACGTTCCCCAACAGTGGCATCATGAGCTAGGTCTATGCGTAGTTCTCTTTTGCACGAGTAGAACACAATTTTTTGTGGGCGTAGATGTTGTCAACTTTCTTGCCGCTACTAGTCTTATTTTGCTTCAGCGGTATCGTGGGATGAAGCGGCCCGGACCGACCTTACACGTACGCTTACGTGAGACAGGTTCCACCGACTGACATGCACTAGTTGCATAAGGTGGCTAGCGGGTGTCTGCTCTCCCACTTTAGTTGGAGCGGATTCGACGAAAAGGGTCCTTATGAAGGGTAAATAGAAGTTGACAAATCACGTTGTGGTTATTCAGAGGTAAAAACGTTCTTGCTAGAACCCAATTGCAGCCACGTACAAGATGCAAGAACAATTAGAGGACGTCTAACTTGTTTTTGCAGCAATTGACATGTGATGTGATATGGCCAGAAGTTGTGATGAATGATGAATGATATATTGTGATGTATGAGATCATGTTCTTGTAATAGGAATCACGACTTGCATGTCGATGAGTATGACAACCGGCAGGAGCCATAGGAGTTGTCTTAATTATTGTATGACATGCGTGTCATTGATTCAACGCCATGTAAATTACTTTACTTTATTGCTAAACGTGTTAGCCATAGTAGTAGAAGTAATAGTTGGCGAGCAACTTCATGGAGACACGATGATGGAGATCATGATGATGGATATCATGGTGTCATGCCGGTGACAAGATGATCATGGAGCCCCGAAGATGAAGATCAAAGGAGCTATATGATATTGGCCATATCATGTCACTACTTTATATAATTGCATGTGATGTTTATTATGTTTTATGCATCTTGTTTACTTAGAACGGCGGTAGTAAATAAGATGATCCCTTATAATAATTTCAAGAAAGTGTTCCCCTAACTGCACCGTTGCTAAAGTTAAATGCTTCAAGCACCACTTGATGATCGGTGTGATAGATCCTTACATTCACATACAACGGGTGTAAGACAGTTTTACACATGCAAAACACTTAGGGTTAACTTGACGAGCCTAGCATGTACAGACACGGCCTCGGATCACAAGAGACCGAAAGGTCGAACATGAGTCGTATGGAAGATACGATCAACATGGAGATGTTCACCGACGATGACTAGTCCGTCTCACGTGATGATCGGACACGACCTAGTCGACTCGGATCATGTAATACTTAGATGACTAGAGGGATGTCAAATCTGAGTGGGAGTTCATTAAATAATTTGATGAGATGAACTTAATTATCATGAACATTAGTCTAAAATCTTTGCAAAATGTCTTGTAGATCAAATGGCCAACGCTCATGTCACCATGAACTTCAACGCGTTCCTAGAGAAAACCAAGCTGAAAGATGATGGCAGCAACTATTCAGACTGGGTCCGAACCCGAGGATCATCCTCATAGCAGCCAAGAAACAATATGTCCTAGAAGCACCGCTAGGGTGAAGCACCCACCCGAGAGAACCAAGACATTATGAACGCTTGGCGGTCTCATGCTGATGATTACTCCCTCGTTCAAGGCGGCATGCTTTACAGCTTAGAACCGGGCTCCAAAAGCATTTTGAGCAACACGGAGCATATGAGATGTTCGAGGAGCTAAAATGATTTTCCAAGCTCATGCCCGGTTGAGAGATATGAAGTCTCCGACAAGTTCTATAGTTGTAAGATGGAGGAAAATAGTTTGTCGGTGAGCACATACTCAAAATGTCCAGGTTGCACAACCGCCTTTGTCCCAGCTGGATATTAACCTCCCGGACGAGGCGGTCATTGACAGAATCCTTGATCGCTCCCACCAAGCTACAAGAGCTTTGTGATGAACTACAATATGCAGGGGATGGTGAAAACTATTCCTGAAGTATTCTCAATGCTGAAGTCAGCAGAGGTTGAAATCAAGAAAGAACATCAAGTGTTGATGGTTAATAAAACCACTAAGTTCAAGAAGGGCAAGGGTAAGAAGAACTTCAAGAAGGACGGCAAAGATGTCGCCGCGCCCGGTAAGCCAGTTTCCGGGAAGAAGTCAAAGAATGGACCCAAGCCTGAGACTGAGTGCTTTTATTGCAAAGGGAAGGGTCACTGGAAGCGGAACTGCCCCAAATACTTAGCAGACAAGAAGGCCGGCAACACCAAAGGTATATTTGATATACATGTAATTGATGTGTACCTTACAAGTGCTCGTAGTAACTCCTGGGTATTTGATACCGTGCCGCTGCTCATATATGCAACTCACAGCAGAGCTGCGGAATAAGCGGAGATCGGCGAAGGACGAGGTGACGATGCGCGTCGGGAATGGTTCCAAGGTCGATGTGATCGCCATCGCACGCTACCTCTACATTTACCTACGGGATTAGTTTTAAACCTCAATAATTGTTATTTAGTGCCAAGTTTGAGCATGAACATTGTATCGGGATCTCGTTTAATGCGAGATGGCTACTCATTTAAATCCGAGAATAATGGTTGTTCTATTTATATGAGTGATATGTTTTATGGTCATGTCCGATGGTCAATGGTTTATTCTTAATGAATCTCGAACGTAATATTACACATATTCATAGTGTGAATACCAAAAGATGTAAAGTTGATAAAGATAGTCCCACATACTTGTGGTAATCGCCGCCTTGGTCACATTGGTGTCAAGCGCATGAATAAGCTCCATTCGATGGACTTTAGAATCTCTCGATTATGAATCATTTGACACATGCGAACCATGCCTCATGGGCAAATGACCAAGACTCCGTTCTCCGGAACAATGGAGCGAGCAACCAACTTATTGGAAATCATACATACCGATGTGTGCGGTCCAATGAGCATTGAGGCTCGCGGAGGACATCGTTATGTTCTCACTCTCACTGATGGCATGAGTAGATATGGGTATGTCTACTTGATGAAACACAAGTTTGAGACCTTTGAAAAGTTCAAGGAATTTCAGAATGAGGTAGAGAATCAACGTGACCGAAAAATAAAGTTCTTACGATCAGATCGTGGAGGAGAATATTTAAGTCACGAATTTGGTACACACTTAAGGAAATGTGGAATCGTTTCACAACTCACGCCTACCGAACACCTCAGCAGAACGGTGTGTCCGAACGTCGTAATCACACTCTATTGGATATGGTGCGATCTATGATGTCTCTTACCGATTTACCTCTATCATTTTGGGGATACGCCTAGAGACAGCTACATTCACTTTAAATAGGGCACCGTCTAAACCGCTGAGACAACACCGTATGAATTATGGTTTGGGAAGAAACCTAAGCTGTCGTTTCTAAAAGTTTGGGGATGCGATGCTTATGTCAAGAAACTTCAACCTGAAAAGCTCGAACCCAAGTCGGAAAAATGCGTCTTCATAGGATACCCTAAGGAAACCATTGGGTATACCTTCTACCTTAGATCCGAAGGCAAGATCTTTGTTGCCAAGAACGGATCCTTTCTTGAAAAGAGTTTCTCTCGAAAGGAGTAAGTGGGAGGAAAGTAGAACTCGATGAAGTACTACCTCTTGAACCGGAAAGTAGTGCAGCTCAGGAAAATGTTTCTGTGGTGCCTACACCGACTGGAGAGGAAATTAATGATGATGATCAAGGTACTTCGGATCAAGTTGCTACTGAACTTTGTAGGTCCACAAGGACACGTTCCACACCAGAGTGGTATGGCAACCCTGTCCTGGAAATCATGTTGTTAGACAACGGTGAACCTTCGAACTATGAAGAAGCAATGGCGGGCCCAGATTCCAACAAATGGCTTGAAGCCATGCAATCCGAGATAGGATCCATGTATGAAAACAAAGTATGGACTTTGACAGACTTGCCCGATGATCGGCGAGCGATATAAAACAAATGGATCTTTAAGAAGAAGACGGACGCGGATGGTAATGTTACCATCTATAAAGCTCGACTTGTCGCTAAAGGTTATCGGCAAGTTCAAGGGGTTGACTACGATGAGACTTTCTCTCCCGTAGCGAAGCTGAAGTCCGTCCGAGTCATGTTAGCATTTGCCGCATACTATGATTATGAGATATGGCAAATGGACGTCAAAACGGCATTCCTTAACGTCTATCTTAAGGAAGAACTGTATATGATGCAGCCGGAAGGTTTTGTCGACCCTAAGAATGCTAACAAGGTATGCAAGCTCCAGCGATCCATTTATGGGCTGGTGCAAGCATCTCGGAGTTGGATCATTCGCTTTGATGAGATGATCAAAGCGTTTGGGTTTATGCAGACTTATGGAGAAGCCTGCGTTTACAAGAAATTGAGTGGGAGCTCAGAGCATTTCTCATATTATATGTAGATGACATACTTTTGATGGGAAATGATATATAACTTTTGGACAGCATTAAGGCCTGCTTGAATAAGAGTTTTTCAATGAAGGACCTTGGAGAAGCTGCTTATATATTAGGCATCAAGATCTATAGAGATAGATCGAGACGCCTCATAGGTCTTTCACAAAGCACATACCTTGAAAAGATATTGAAGAAGTTCAAAATGGATCAGTCCAAGAAAGGGTTCTTGCCTGTATTACAAGGTGTGAAATTGAGCTCGGCTCAATGTCCGACCACGGCAGAAGATATAGAAGAGATGAGTGTCATCCCTATGCATCAGCCATAGGGTCTAGTATGTATGCCATTGTGTACAGACTGATGTAAACCTTGCCGTAAGTTTGGTAGGAAGGTACCAAAGTAATCCCGACAAGGAACACCGGACAGCGGTCAAGAATATCCTGAAGTACCGAAAAGGACTAAGGACATGTTGCTCATTTATGGAGGTGACGAAGAGCTCGTCAGAAGGGTTACGCCGACGCTTAGCTTCGACACAGATCTGGATGACTCTAAGTCACAAACCGGATACGTGTATATGTTGAATGGTGGAGCATGAAGCTGGTGCAGCTGCAAGCGAGAGCGTCGTGGCGGGATCTACGTGTGAAGCGGAGTACATGGCAGCCTCGGAGGCAGCGATGAAGCAATTTGGGTGAAGGAGTTCATCACCGACCTAGGAGTCATACCCAATGCGTCGGGCCGATCAAACTCTTGTGTGACAACATCGAGCTATTGCACTTGCCAAGGAGCCAGGTTTCACAAGAAGACCAGGCACATCAAGTTGCCGCTCAACTCCATCCGTGAAAATGTTCAAGATGGAGACATAGAAATTTGCAAAGTGCATACGGATCTGAATGTCGCAGATCCGCTGACTAAACCTCTTCCATGAAAGCAAAACATGATCAACACCGTAACTCTATGGGTGTTCGATTCATCACAATGTAACTAGATTATTGACTCTAGTGCAAGTGGGAGACTGTTGGAAATATGCCCTAGAGGCAATAATAAAAGGATTATTATTATATTTCCTTGTTCGTGATAACTGTCTTTTATTCATGCTATAATTGTATTATCCGGAAATCGTAATACACGTGTGAATAGATAGACCACAACATGTCCCTAGTGAGCCTCTAGTTGACTAGCTCGTTGATCAATAGATAGTCATGGTTTCGACTATGGACATTGGATGTCATTGATAACGGATCACATCATTAGGAGAATGATGTGATGGACAAGACCCAATCCTAAGCATAGCACAAGATCGTGTAGTTCGTTTTGCTAGAGCTTTTCCAATGTCAAGTATCTTTTCCTTAGACCATGAGATTGTGTAACTCCCGGATACCGTAGGAGTGCTTTGGTGTACCAAACGCCACAACGAATCGGGTGACTATAAAGGTGCACTACATGTATCTCCGAAAGTGTCTGCTGGGTTGACACGGATCGAGGCTGGATTTGTCACTCCAGACACGGAGAAGTATCACTGGGCCCACTCGGTAGTGCATCATCATAATGAGCTCAAAGTGACCAAGTGTCTGGTCACGGGATCATGCATTACGGTACGAGTAAAGTGACTTGCCGGTAACGAGATTGAACAAGGTATTGGGATACCGACGATCGAATCTCGGGCAAGTAACATACCGTCTGACAAAGGGAATTGTATACGGGGTTGTTTGAATCCTCGACATCGTGGTTCATCCGATGAGATCATCGAGGAGCATGTGGGATTCAACATGGGTATTCAGATCCCGCTGTTGGTTATTGACCGGAGAGCCGTCTCGGTCATGTCTGCATGTCTCCCGAACCCGTAGGGTCTACACACTTAAGGTTCGGTGACGCTAGGGTTGTATGAATATGAGTATGCAGCAAACCGAATGTTGTTCGGAGTCCCGGATGAGATCCCGGACGTCACGAGGAGTTCCGGAATGGTCCGAAGGTAAAGAATTATATATAGGAAGTGCTATTTCGGCCATCGGGAGAATTTCGGGGGTTACCGGTATTGTACCAGGACCACCGGAAGGGTCCCGGGGTCCACCGGGTGGAGCCACCTATCCCGGAGGGCCCGTGGGCTGAAGTGGGAGGAACCAGCCTGGTGGGCTGGTGCGCCCCACCCAGGCCCCTGCGCCTAGGGTTGGAAACCCTAGGGTGGGGCCGCCCACTTGCCTTGGGGCAAGCCTCCCCCTTGGCCTCCGCCCCCATCTAGATGGGTTCTAGAGGGGCGGCGCCCCAGGGGCCTATATAAGGGGGGAGGGCAGCCGCACCGAGACTTGGCGCCCCCTCCCCTGCTACACCTCTTTCTCCTCCCGGCTTGCTTGGCGAAGCCTCGCCGAGTATTCTGCATCCACCACCACGCCGTCGGTTGCTGGATTTTCATCAACCTCTCCTTCCCCTTGCTGGATCAAGACGGAGGAGACGCCACGCTGACCGTGACGTGTGTTGAACGCGGAGGTGCCGTCCGCTCGGCGCTAGGATCTCCGGTGATTTGGATCACGACGAGAACGACTCCCTCAACCCCGTTCTCTTGAACGCTTCCGCACGCGATCTACAAAGGGTATGTAGATGCATCTCTCTCACTCGTTGCTAGATGAACTCATAGATGGATCTTGGTGAACGTAGGAATTTTTTTATTTTATGCAACGTTCCCCAACAAGGAGCTGGTAGTGCACCATGACTGTGACCAGAGGAGGCTGGGAGGAAGGTAGAAAGCAAGGAAACGTCGGCCCGAGAAGCGGGGTGCGATGGAGCAGCAAGGGAACGACATGATTTGTGGGGAACGACGGCAGGCAGCGAGGCAGCGGGAAACGGCGGTGGAACTCGCGGCGTTGAGGTAGAAGAAGGGGACATGGAAGATGGGCACGAGGAGGTGGGAGGATAAGGTTGGGGTGGTTACATGGGCCCACGAGAGGGTAGGACGTGGCCCTCTGCGCTTGTGATGGACATGTGACGAGGCGTGTGACCGACCGAAGCTTTGACCGGCTGGTCGACGCAATCCCAGTCAAACCCCTAAATCCCCTCATATTCCAAAACACCGCTTGGTTCTAGTGTATTTGACATGTTTCATCCCCACATTCCCCACAAATCCCCAAACTCTAGTGCATTTTTCTCAATAACCAAAACACTACCCCTACCTAGTGGATTGGGGATAAATGGGGATTTGAAGGGATTGGGTGAAGGTTGGGGTTTCACCCAATCCCTGTGGGGATTATCCCTTGGGTGAAGGTTGGGTTTTCACCCAATCACTGTGGGGATTATCCCCACCAATCCCCTCAAAAACCCTAGTACCAAACAAAGCATCGGGGGGGGGGGGATTTATCCGGTTTTGGGGATTTTAGGGTGTAAAGTGTGCCAAATTCGAGTTCAGGGGGATATTCGTCCATCAAACCACATTTGAGGGTGAAATATGGACTTCTTTCAAAAACATTATGTGTGTGGTCTTTACAAAGAGTCCAAACATCAAGCGGCCCAGAAAGGTTCAGGAACAAATTTCTTAGCCAAGATGCCATAATATTACACGGGGACACAACAAAATGTTCAAAAATATACAACAATATTCCATCCACACAAACAAATGCTACAATTTGCTGTTTTCGGCCTTCGTGAGGCTTCCCATCGCTCCGGCTTTCTCGCGAAGAACAAACTTCTGTGTCTTCCCGGTGGAAGCTTTGGGTAAATCCTCAAATACCACTGTCTTGGGCACCATGTAGTGTGGTAGCTTCTCCCGTCAAAAGCCTGTGATCTCTGTTTCTATGGCACTTGTTGTTGGGTAACGTAGTAATTTCAAAAATTTTCCTACGATCACGCAAGACCATGGTGATGCATAGCAACGAGATGAGAGTGTTGTCTACGCACCCTCGAGACCAGCAACGGAAGCGTTGACATAACGTAGAGGAAGTAGTCGTATTTCTTCCCGATCCAACCGATCCAAGTACCGAACGACGGCACCTCCGAGTTCTGCACACGCTCAGCTCGATGACGCCCCTCGAACTCCGATCCAGCCGAGTGTTGAGGGAGAGTTTCACAAGACGACGGCGACGGCGCAGGACGATGATGATGTTCCACGGCGCAGGGCTTCGCCTAAGCTCCGCAACGGTATATTCGAGGTGTAATTTGGTGGAAGGGGCACCGACACGGCTAAGGAATCGATCTCAATGATCAACTTGTGTGTCATGGGGTGCCCCTGCCCTGTATATAAAGGAGGGAAGGGAGGGGCTGGCCGGCCAGAGGGAGGCGCATCAGGTGTCCTACTCCTACTAGGAGTAGGATTCCCCCAAATCCTAGTCCAACTAGGGTTTGACCAAGGGAGAGGGAGAGAGGCCACCCCTTCTCCTAATCCTAATAGGACTAGGGAAGGGGAAGGCTGCGCCAGCTATAGGGCCCCTTTCTCTTTCCCCTTAAGGCCCATCAAGGCCCATTGACTCCCGGGGTTCGGTAACCTCCGGCATCTCGTAAAATTCCCAATTTCACCCGGAGTGATTCCGAGTCCAAACATAGGCTTCCAATATATCAATCTTTATGTCTCGACCATTTCGAGACTCCTCGTCATGTCCGTGATCTCATCCGGACTCAACAACCTTCGTACATCAACATCATAAAACTCATAGTAATCGCCATCAAACGTTAAGCGTGCGGACCCTACGGGTTCGAGAACTATGTAGACATGACCAAGACACCTCTCGGTCAATAACCAATAGCGGGACCTGGATGCCCATATTGGTTCCTACATATTCTACGAAGATCTTTATCGGTCGACCGCATAACAACATCGTTGTTCCCTTTGTCATCGGTATGTTACTTGCCCGAGATTCGATCGTCGGTATCCAATACCTAGTTCAATCTCGCATCGCAAGTCTCTTTACTCGTTCCGTAATACATCATCTCATAACTAACTCATTAGTTACAATGCTTGCAAGGCTTAGGTGATGAGCATTACCGAGAGGGCCCAGAGATACCTCTCCGACAATCGGAGTGACAAATCCTAATCTCAAATATGCCAACCCAACATGTACCTTCGAGACACCTGTAATGTACCTTTATAATCACCCGAGCACGTTGTGACGCTTGGTAGCACCCAAAGTGTTCCTCGGCAAACGGGAGTTGCATAATCTCATAGTCATAGGAACATGTATAAGTCATGAAGAAAAGCACTAGCAACAAACTATACGATCAGGTGCTATGCTAATGGAATGGGTCATGTCAATCAGATCATTCAACCAATGATGTGATCCCATTAATCAAATAACAACTCCTTGTTCATGGTTAGGAAACATAACCATCTTTGATTAACGAGCTAGTCAAGTAGAGGCATACTAGTGACACTCAGAGGTTTATGTATTCACACATGTATTATGTTTCCGGTTAATACAATTCTAGCATGAATAATAAACATTTATCATGATATAAGGAAATAAATAATAACATTTATTATTGCCTCTAGGGCATATTTCCTTCAGCCTCCCACTTGCACTAGAGTCAATAATCTAGATTACACAAGAATGATTCTAACACCCATGGAGTCTTGGTGCTGATCATGTTTTGCTCGTGGAAGAGGCTTAGTCAACGGTGCGCAACATTCAGATCCGTATGTATCTTGCATATCTCTATGTCTCCCACCGACCAAATCCGGATGGAGTTGAAGCGTCTTTTGATGTGCTTGGTTCTCTTGTGAAATCTGGATTCCTTTGCCAAGGCAATTGCACCAAGATTGTCACAAAAGATTTTCATTGGACCCGATACACTAGGTACAACACCTAGATCGGTTATGAACTCCTTCATCCAGACTCCTTCATTAGCTGCTTCCGAAGCAGCTATGTACTCAGCTTCACATGTAGATCCCGAACGACGCTTTGTTTGGAACTGCACCAACCGACAGCTCCACCGCTTAATGTAAATACGTATCCGGTTTGCGATTTAGAATCGTCCGGATCAGTGTCAAAGCTTGCATCGACGTAACCGCCATTGACGAGCTCTTTGTCACCGCCATAAATGAGAAACATATCCTTAGTTCTTCTCAAGTACTTAAGGATGTTCTTGACCGCTGTCCGATGATCCACTCTGGATTACTTTGGTACCTGCCGCTAAACTTACAGCAAGGCACACATCAGGTCTGGTACACAGCATTGCATACATGATAGAGCCTATGGCTGAAGCATAGGAACATCTTTCATTTTCTCTCTATCTTCTGCGGTGGTCGGGCATTGAGTCTTACTCAACTTCACACCTTGTAATACCGGCAAGAACCCTTTCTTTGCTCGATCCATTTTGAACTTTTTCAAAACTTTATCAAGGTATGTGCTTTGTGAAAGTCCTATTAAGCGCCTTGATCTATCTCTATAAATCTTAATGCCCAATATGTAAGCAGCTTCACCGAGGTCTTTCATCGAAAAACTTTTATTCAAGTATCCCTTTATGCTATCCAGAATTCTATATCATTTCCGATCAATAATATGTCATCCACATATAATATCGAAATGCTACTGAGCTCCCACTCACTTTCTTGTAAATACAGGCTTCTCCAAAAGTCTCAGATAAACCCAAATGCTTTGATCACACTATCAAAACGTTTATTCCAACTCCGAGAGGCTTGCACCAGTCCATAAATGGATCGCTGGAGCTTGCACACTTTGTTAGCTCCCTTGGATCGACAAAACCTTCTGGTTGCATCATATACAACTCTTCTTCCGTAAATCCATTCAGAATGCAGTTTTAACATCCATTTGCCAAATTTCATAATCATAAAATGCGCAATTGCTAACATGATTCGGACGGACTTAAGCATCGCCACGGGTGAGAAGGTCTCATCGTAGTCAATCCCTTGAACTTGTCGAAAACCTTTTGCAACAAGTCGAGCTTTATAGATGATAACATTACCATCAGCGTCAGTCTTCTTCTTGAAGATCCATTTATTCTCAATTGCTTGCCGATCATCGGGCAAGTCAACCAAAGTCCACACTTTGTTCTCATACATGGATCCCATCTCAGATTTCATGGCCTCAAGCCATTTTGTGGAATCTGGGCTCACCATCGCTTCTTCATAGTTCAGAGGTTCATCATGTTCCAAAGAATATGACTTCCAAAACAGGATTACCGTACCACTCAGTGCGGATCTTGCTCGTTGATCTACTAAGTTCAGAGAAACTTGATCTCAAGTTTCATGATCATCATCATTAGCTTCCTCCCTATTTGGTGTAGGTGTCACGTAAACTGTTTTCGTGATGTACTACTTCTCAATAAGGGAGTAGATACAGATTATCTCATCAAGTTCTACTTTCCTCCCACTCACTTCTTTCGAGAGAAACTCCTTCTAGAAAGTTTCCGAATTTAGCAACAAAAATCTTGCCTTCGGATCTGTGATAGAAGGTGTACCCAACTGTCTCCTTTGGGTATCCTATGAAGACACATTCGATTTGGGTTCGAGCTTATCAGGTTGAAGCTTTTCACATAAGCATCGCAGCCCCAAACTTTCAAAAACGACAACTTTGGTTTCTTGCCAAACCACAGTTCATAAGGCGTCGCTTCAACGGATTTAGATGGTGCCCTATTTAAAGTGAATGTAGCCGTCTCTAAAGCATAACCCCAAAACGATAGCGGTAAATCAGTAAGAGACATCATAGATCGCACCATATCTAATAAAGTACGACACGACGCTCGACACACCATTACGTTGTGGTGTTCCGGTGGCGTAAGTTGCGTAAACTATTCCGCATTGTTTCAAATGTAGGCCAAACTCAGAACTCAAATATTCTCCTCCACGATCAGATCGTAGAAACTTTATTTTCTTGTTACGATGATTTTCCACTTCACTCTGAAATTCTTTGAACTTTTCAAATGTTTCAGACTTGTGTTTCATTAAGTAGATATACCCATATCTGCTCAAATCATCTGTGAAGGTGAGAAAATAACGATATCCGCCCACGAGCCTCAACATTCATTGGACCACATACATCAGTATGTATGATTTCCAATAAATCTGTTGCTCTCTCCATAGTTCCGAGAACGGTGTTTTAGTCATCTTGCCCATAAGGCACGGTTCGCAAGTGCCAAGTGATTCATAATCAAGTGACTCCAAAAGTCCATCAGATGGAGTTTCTTCATGCGTTTTACAATCGATATGACCTAAACGGCAAGTGCCACAAATAAGTTGCACCATCATTATCAACTCTGCATCTTTTGGTTTCAACATTATGAATATGTGTATCACTACTATCAAGATTAAGTAAAACAAACCATTCTTCAATGGTGCATGACCATAAAAGATATTATTCATATAAATAGAACAACCATTATTCTCTGATTTAATGAATAACCGCCTCGCATCAAACAAGATCCAGATATAATGTTCATGCTCAACGATGGTACTAAATAACAATTATTTAGGTCTAATACTAATCCGAAGGTAGATGTAGAGGTAGCGTGCCGATCATGCGATCACATCGACTTTGGAACCATTTCCCACGCAAGATCGTCACCTCGTCCTTAGCCAATCTTCGCTAATCCGTAGCCCTGCTTCGAGTTGCAAATATTAGCAAGTAACCAGATCAAATACCAGTGCTACTGCGAGTATTAGTAAGGTACACATCAATAACAAGTATATCACATATACCTTTGTTAACCTTGCCATCCTTCTTATCCGCCAAATACTTGGGGCAGTTCCGCTTCAAAGGACCAGCCTGCTTGCAATAGAAGCACTCGGTTTCAGTGCTTAGGACCAGACTTGGGTTTCTTCTCTTGATCAGCAACTTGCTTGCTGCTCTTTTGAAGTTTCCTTTTCTTTCCTTTGCCCTTTTCTTGAAACTAGTGGTTTTGTTAACCATCAACACTTGATGCTCCTTTTGATTTCTACCTCCATGCTTTCAAAGATCGCGAAGAGCTCGGGCATAGTTTTGGTCATCCCTTGCATATTATAGTTCATCACGAAGCTCTTGTAGCTTGGTGGCGTGATTGGAGAATTCTGTCAATGACGCAATCATCCGGAAGATTAACTCCCAGTTGAATCAAGTGATTGTTATATCCGGACATTTCGAGTATATGCTCACCGATGTAACCATTCTCCTCCATCTTACAGCTATAGAACTTATTGGAGACTTCATATCTCTCAATCCGGCATTCGCTTGAATATTAACTTCAACTCTGGAACATCTCATATGCTCCATGGTGTTCAAAACGACGTTGAAGTCCCGGTTCTAAGCCGTAAAGCATGGCACATCGAACTATAGAGTAGTCATCAGCTTTGCTTTGCCAGACGTTCACAACTTCTCGCGCAGCCCTTGCATCAGGCCTGGCACCTAACGGTGCTTCCGGGACGTAATTCTTCCGTGCAGCAATAAGGATAATCCTCGTTACGGACCCAGTCCGTAATTGCTGCCATCATCTTTCAACTTTGCTTTCTCAAGGAACGCATTAAAATTCAACGGAACAACAGCACGAGCCATCTATCTACACATCATAGACAAGCAAGATACTATTAGGTACTAAGTTCATGATAAATTTTAAGTTCAATTAATCATATTACTTAAGAACTCCCACTTAGAAAAATATCCCTCCAATTCTCTAAGTGATTGCGTGATCCATTTCAACTACACCATGACCGATCATCACGTGTGATGGAGTAGTTTCAATGGTGAACATCAATATGTTGATCATATCTACTATATGATTCACGCCGACCTTCGGTCTCCGTGTTCCGAGGTCATATCTTATATGCATAGCTCGTCAAGTATAACCTGAGTATTCGCGTGTGCAACTGTTTTGCACCCGCTGTATTTGAACGTAGAGCCTATCACACCCGATCATCACGTGGTGTCTCAAAGACGAAGAACTTTCGCAACGGTGCATACTCGTGGAGAACACTTCTTGATAATTTAGTAAGGGATCATCTTATAATGCTACCGTCAATCAAAGCAAAATAAGATGCATAAAGGATTAACATCACATGCAATCAATATAAGTGATATGATATGGCCATCATCATCTTGTGCTTGTGATTCCATCTCAAGCACCGTCATGATCACCATCGCCACCGCGCGACACCTTGATCTCCATCGTAGCATCGTTGTCGTCTCGCCAACTATTGCTTCTACGACTATCGCTACTACTTAGTGATAAAGTAAAGCAATTACATGGCGCTTGCATTTCATACAATAAAGCGACAACCATATGGCTCCTGCCATTGCCGATAACTCGTTACAAAACATGATCATCTCATACAATAAAATATAGCATCACGTCTTGACCATATCACATCACAACATGCCCTGCAAAAACAAGTTAGACGTCCTCTACTTTGTTGTTGCAAGTTTTACGTGGCTGCTACGGGCTGAGCAAGAACCGTTCTTACCACGCATCAAAGCCACAACGATACTTCGTCAAATAGACTCCGTTTAACCTTCTCAAGGACGGGCGAGCCACACTCGGTTCAACTAAAGTGAGAGAGACAGACACCCGCCAGTCACCTTTAAGCAACGAGTGCTCACAGCGGTGAAACCAGTCTCGCGAAGCGCACGCGTAATGTCGGTCCGGGCCGCTTCATCTCACAATACCGCTGAACCAAAGTATGACATGCTGGTAGGTAGTATGACTTGTATCGCCCACAACTCACTTGTGTTCTACTCGTGCATATGACATCAACGCATAAAACCAGGCTCGGATGCCTTTGTTGGGTAACGAGTAATTTCAAAAATTTTCCTACGATCACGCAAGACCATGGTGATGCATAGCAACGAGATGAGAGTGTTGTCTACGCACTCGTGAGACCAGCAACGGAAGCGTTGACGCAACGTAGAGGAAGTAGTCGATTTCTTCCCGATCCAACCGATCCAAGTACCGAACGACGGCACCTCCGAGTTCTGCACACGCTCAGCTCGATGACGCCCCTCGAACTCCGATCCAGCCGAGTGTTGAGGGAGAGTTTCACAAGACGACGGCGTGGTGACGATGATGATGTTCCACCGCGCAGGCTTCGCCTAAGCTCCGCAACGGTATATTCGAGGTGTAATTTGGTGGAAGGGGCACCGCACACGGCTAAGGAATCGATCTCAATGATCAACTTGTGTGTCATGGGGTGCCCCTGCCCTCAGATATAAAGGAGGGAAGGGAGGGGCTGGCCGGCCAGGAGGGAGGCGCCGGGGTGTCCTACTCCTACTAGGAGTAGGATTCCCCCAAATCCTAGTCCAACTAGGGTTTGACCAAGGGAGAGGGAGAGAGGCCACCCCTTCTCCTAATCCTAATAGGACTAGGGAAGGGGAAGGCTGCGCCAGCTATAGGGCCCCTTTCTCTTTCCCTTAAGGCCCATCAAGGCCCATTGACTCCCGGGGTTCCGTAACCCCTGCACTCGATAAAATTCCCAATTTCACCCGGAGTGATTCCGAGTCCAAACATAGGCTTCCAATATATCAATCTTTATGTCTCGACCATTTCGAGACTCCTCGTCATGTCCGTGATCTCATCCGGGACTCAACAACCTTCGTACATCAACATCATAAAACTCATAGTAACCGCCATCGAAACGTTAAGCGTGCGGACCCTACGGGTTCGAGAACTATGTAGACATGACCAAGACACCTCTCGGTCAATAACCAATAGCGGACCTGGATGCCCATATTGGTTCCTACATATTCTACGAAGATCTTTATCGGTCGACCGCATAACAACATACGTTGTTCCCTTTGTCATCGGTATGTTACTTGCCCGAGATTCGATCGTCGGTATCCAATACCTAGTTCAATCTCGTTACGGCAAGTCTCTTTACTCGTTCCGTAATACATCATCTCATAACTAACTCATTAGTTACAATGCTTGCAAGGCTTAGGTGATGAGCATTACCGAGAGGGCCCAGAGATACCTCTCCGACAATCGGAGTGACAAATCCTAATCTCAAATATGCCAACCCAACATGTACCTTCGGAGACACCTGTAATGTACCTTTATAATCACCCATTACGTTGTGACGTTTGGTAGCACCCAAAGTGTTCCTCGGCAAACGGGAGTTGCATAATCTCATAGTCATAGGAACATGTATAAGTCATGAAGAAAAGCACTAGCAACAAACTATACGATCAGGTGCTATGCTAATGGAATGGGTCATGTCAATCAGATCATTCAACCAATGATGTGATCCCATTAATCAAATAACAACTCCTTGTTCATGGTTAGGAAACATAACCATCTTTGATTAACGAGCTAGTCAAGTAGAGGCATACTAGTGACACTCTGTAGGTTTATGTATTCACACATGTATTATGTTTCCGGTTAATACAATTCTAGCATGAATAATAAACATTTATCATGATATAAGGAAATAAATAATAACATTTATTATTGCCTCTAGGGCATATTTCCTTCACTTGTGCCATCCTTCAGCTTGACGAAGGTACATGGTGTCTCCCCCCAGTGGTCGTCGCGCCTCGCCACGACCGCCGCCTCAAGCACCGACGGGTGGCCAAAGATTATGGACTCCACCTCAATCGAGCTAATGTTCTCGCCGCCCGATATGATGATGTCCTTGGCCCTATCTTTGACTTGGATGTACCCGTCTAGGTGCCGGATGGCAAGGTCCCCTGTGCGCAACCACCCTCCCGCCATGGACTCTTTGGTCGCATCAACAACCTTGTAATACCCACTCATGACTGTGTTGCCACGGAACATCACATCGCCCACTGTCTTGCCGTCGTGCAGCACACTCTCCATGGTGATCGGGTCCTTGACATCGGCATCCTCCATCGCTATGTGATGGAACCCCTGTCGCGCCTTGAGCCGCGCACGCTCCTCGATCGGCAGCGCGTCCCACTCTGGCATCCACGTGCACACGGTGGCTGCACCGTGCGTCTCAGTGAGGCCGTATATATGATATACCACGAAGCCAAGCTCCTCCATTCCAGCCAGGATGCGGGGCGGTGGCGGCGCGCCGCCCGTCATGACACGCACCACCGTCTTGCTCGACGGTGGCCTTGGATCTGCAGTGGGCGCATTGACGATCATGTTGAGAACCGTAGGTGCACCGCCCATGTGTGTCACTCCATGTCGAGCGATGCTGTCGAAGATGACCCTCGCTGTGAAGTGGCGGAGACAAATGTTTGTGCCACCCTGCATGGCAACAGCCCACGTCATGCTCCAGCCATTGCCGTGGAACATGGGCACAGTCCACAGGTATGTCGGCATCGGAGTGATGTCATAAGCGAGGACCGTGGCGATGGTGTTGAGGTACACACCCCGGTGGTTGTAGAGCACACTCTTGGGACGCGACGTCGTGCCAGACGTGTAGTTGAGCGTGATGGGGTCCAGCTCGTTCGCCGGCCAGCGGATGCCAAAATGCGAAGGGGCACTCTTGATGAGAGCATCATACTCATTTTCGCATAAGTCGGGGTCGATGGAGTCGATGTCGTCGGAGATGGTTACGAGGACCGGAATGTTGGCGGCGGCGGACCTGGAGACGGCAAGACGCTGCAGGGCGTTTCTCCCGACGCTGAGAAGGCTCGTCTCGACGAGGAACACCTTGGCATCAGAGTGCTTCAACAGGGTTGACACCATGGCCGCGTCGTGCCGCGTGCAGAGGACGGCGCCGGCCATGGGCACGGCGAAGTGTAGCTCGTACATCGCCGGCACGTTCGGGCTGAGAACAGCCACCTGCACATGGATGACACACGATTAGCACGCGGCACTCGTGACTCGTCCGCTGTTCATAATAGATAGGGCCCATGGACTACACGAGACGGGCCAGCATTGAGGCCCAGTTCTTTTCAGGCAAGATTGATTCTGGAAAATTCTCCCAGAATCTTCTTCTCCCAGAATCTGTCGTCGAGTTCTTTTCAGAGATTGTAGTTTGAGATTCTAGAAACTGTTGTGTGTTGAAATGTCTGTACTACCCTTAGACAGAATTTGTTTGATGAAATGTTAACACGTTGTTGTTTCTAACAGTAACGAAAGTGATTTAAGAATTTCATAAAAAGTGCTAAATATTACAATGGATTTAAAGTTTTTTTCATTACAGAAAGTTCATAAACTAAAAATATGAATAATCTCAAGGTACGAGACTAGTAGCAATCGCGTCACGTGTTGCGTTCATGGTACCATCATCTTCTGGTGGTAGAGCGTTGGCACCTGTAAACGGCAATGGAGGTTGCACATATGCATCATCGTCGAACTTGTCAAAATGTTGATCACGTAACTTGCTCTCACGGATACGAGGGAGTGGGCACCCTCGCATGCTCATTTGTGACACAATTTGTATCAAACACCTCTGACATTTTTTCCTCCTCCGCTAGTGGAGCATACCATTAGCATTGACATAACAAGCATCAATCCATCCATCCATCTAACAAATTCAAGCATCAATCCATCTACCTATTTTATCTATCAACAATAGCTAGCATCAATTCAAGCATTATTCAAGCATGAAGAAATAGAGAGATGCAAAAAGGAGGGCTCACCGTGAGCGTCGGCGTCGAACTTTGAGGGACAGGGCTGAGGGCCAGGGCGGACTGAGGGGCGAGGAGGAGCTGAGGAGGGAAGTTGGCCGGCGGGGGCGGCGAAGGCTTGGCCTGGCCGGCGGCGGCGCGACAACCCTAGCTGCTACCGCGAAGCTGACGGGGCGGGGCGAACTGCCGGGCGGGGGAGGCAGGCGGGCATCAGGCAAGGGAGGCTGGGCGTGGGGTGAGGGCGGCCTGTCCGGGCGAGGCGGGCTGGCCCGGGGCGGGCGGCTTGAAGCTCCTCTGCCCCGATGCGGTGCGGGAACTGGGGGACGAGCGAGCGGTCGGGTGCGTCCGCTCGTTTTTGGGTCCAGGGCTGAACTGCGGGGTGGCATTTTGACCGTAAATACGTCATACAATAGGGGTACAGCTATACTTCGAAACGTTTTCTTTGGTGGGACTTGCCAGAATCCTGAGATTGTGGGAGAAACCAGGTATTTTGGGATTTTGGGATTGCACTAGGATTCTGGAAAATCCAGTTGAGATTTTGGAAGTTCAATCGAGTTCTTTTCGTTTGGGATTTTCGGGACCAAGATTCTTCATAATCTGCTCAAAAGAACTGGGCCTGAGCCGACAAGGATATCAAAGGCCGCGATTTGCACGACTGTCCTTGCATGATTTCCCTACGATGTGAACGATGCCGCTGTTGCTCACCAGTGCAAACAGCAGCGCTCTATCATGCAAACAGGCAATTCGTACTAAGAAATAATTAAGCCTTCTCAAGTGCGTACTAGTCTAAAAAAAAACATGAAGTTCTTACAATCATTTTGGCGATTTTCTAAGTTAGATGCACAGGTTAGCTGTGTATAGGGAAGCACTCTCTCTGGCATCCACAGACAACGCAAGCAAAGAGATGGAAGCAGCAAGCAAGAGCAGAGGCACTCACCACATCGCCGCGCGCACGCACCGCTCCCGGACCTCCTTCCACGTGGTTGGCCGCCTCCCCGCGTGCACCACCGCGGGGCGGTCGCCGTAGACGGCCGCGGCGCGCTCGATGAAGCTGAGCGGCGTCAGTGGCGCGTAGTTGGCCGCGCACCGCACCGTGCCGCGCTCCATGTCCAGCACCTCTACCTCCTCCTGATTCCTACCTACCAGGCTGGAGAAGGACAGAGACACGACGCCAGTGGGAGGAGAAGCCAACGGGCGGCATGGCTGGCATGATAAAGTAGAGGCACGCGCTCGGGCAAAATCTGGGCTTGGAGTATAAAAACTCGAGCTGGGCCTCTGAGTAGAATAATGGTGGCGAATCAGCTGCACTGATCCGATGCCGCTGATGGTGCGGTGGTGGCGGAGTAATGCACGGAGCGCATGGGTGACGGCTGTCATGGCTTCCTGTGAGCTGAGAGCCTGAGAGTGCGAGCGGGTGGGATATGGTGATGTGGCCGGATCACGGGAGCGTAGGCGTATATAAACGATAATCCTATGACTAACGTAAATCTCTTACGTAACCTTCCATCAATACTTTTCTCTCCTGATTTTAAGTGGGGTGAGGCCTGCCTTCTCTCTAACCCCAATCATAACCTGCCAGTAACGATTACGTTAAACAATTCGTAGGTGTAGCATTGCCCGTATATAAAAGGGGCAATACTACACCAACGTAATGGATTTTACGTGATGTACGTAATGGGTTAAGTGGCATCTTTAGATTGGATGAATCAGGGAAGAAGGGTGGCAGCCTGCAAAAAAAAAAAGGGAAGAAGGGTGGCCCACCCAGTTTTTTTTTTAGAAGTTTCTCAACCAGATTGTGCTTGCAATAACCATCCGGCAACTTATGTATTTGCAGCCAGATTGGAAGATGTACAATGCTAACCTCCTCCGCTTGAGTAAAGCCATCATATGGACTAAGCAAAACTGCCCAATTCCTGAACAACCAAGGACCGTACTCCATGATCCTCTCCCAATCGCCTAAACACGCAGCCTGAACGACAAACAGGTTAGGGCCAACTGGACGGAAACGAATCTGCTTGGCTGGGTTCCACGCAGCCCTCATATCTATGTAAAACGCTGCTTGGCTAAAAGATTTTCCTGTAAGAACCCTAGCAAGAGCTAACCAGCGCACACTCTCCTTCAGAACCGGGTCTTCCTCATCGATCACTACATCATCGAAAGCTTCATCGTTCAAATCCAACTGACCAAAGAAATCACCTAGATCAGCCTTAGCGCCGCCGTCGCCGCCGTCCCCGCCGCCACAAGTTGCAGACTGCGTATCCGACGGAGAGGCCATCTTCACCGGTCCAGTGAACGAGAGAGGAACTCGCCAGAGACCAGACGTAACGAGGGAGCGTATAGAACGCTCACCGGAAGGACGGGACAAGGTTGGGACTCAATGGCGGCTAGCGTCGCCGGAGAGGAAAGATAACCCTAGCCGCTGCGTAGGGGAAAAACATGACGACGTGATTATCTTCGACGCCACCTACACATCGGTGGCCCACCCAGTTAAAATCAAGGGGATTATTGATTAGGGATGGAAAGTCACGTAACCTTACGAAATCCTTTACATAGGTTTAGCATTTTTTTTATAAAAAGGGCGCTTTAGCTATTGGTCAGGTATCTGAAAATAAAGTTAGTCTCAGTCAAATCTGTACCGTCCATTTGTGTTGTTTTCTGGGTAGGATTTTGTAACTGACTGATGCTTTGTTGTGTTTTAAGTTTTTTTAGGGGTTAAAACAAGCTTTATTACTCAAAAACCACATGTTGTGGAATAAAAAAGGATCATGGGGAGCGCAAGCCAGACATGACGCCCCTGATAAAGAGAGTGTGAAAACTTGGCTAACCTGTCTGCATCTCTAGTTGCTTCTCTACCTTGAAAAGCAAACTTACAATTAAAATTTAAAGCTCCAAGTTTGATCTCTATGATGATCACTCCATATCCCCCTCTACTATCTTTGTCAATATCATATATAGCCTGTTTGGAGTCCGATGCAATGATGAAGTTATCTAACATAAGATCCTCGGCAAGGGAGATGCCCTCCCTACATGTGATCGCTTCAAGTGTCGGGACATAAACTATTCCACTAATCACTAAAGCTGAGCTGCCCATGTAAAATTCCCTGCCTCGTCTCTGCAAACCGGCACTGCTGCTCCTCTAACTTGGCCTCTAGAAATCCCGACATCCACATGGATCTTGGCATAACCCTGTGGTGGTGCCTTAGGTCTCGTGGCCATGCTCCTGGGGACCCGTTGTTTCTTGGTATCTTTGTTTGGAAGTTGATCAATTTCATTGATAAAACGAGTAATAAACTGGTGTGTAGATGATGAACTTTGGTATATTTGCCTGTGTATAGCCTTCCTCCTAGCCCACCATATTGCCCACAGCGTTACTGCCAGCCTGACAAAAGCAATGTGTGAGAGAGTGTCGATCATAGCAACTATCCACTGCTTAGTGCTCGGCTCAGTGGTTTCACACAAGTGTTCGGCGAGTTCTCCGTCTACCAATGCCCAAACAAATCTTGACATGGAGCACTCCAACATGGAGTGACGCCATGAGTATTCCGTGCCACACAAAGAACATGCACTTGATGAAGTCATATTTCTTTCCATTCTCACATCTTTAGTTGGGATTGAATGTTTTGCTAACCTCCATAGGAACATGCCGATTTTGCCGGGTACTTGGGTTTTCCATAAAAGTTTCCATGAAGCAACGTCTCGATCAGTGCTTGAGCTTCCCGCTATGCCATCAATCCAGGCTCCCCTTCTTAGCTTTGTATCTACCAACATCATGTAGGCAGACCGAACGGAAAAACAACCATTTCTCTCAAACAACCTGGACCAGTTGTCCGCTACATTGGTTGTGCACAGTGGAATACTCGATATCGATGGTATATCGATCGGCAAGCATACACCGGGGGGGGTTACAACGACTCCCATAGGGCACGTGTTTTAAGTCGATTTACAGCCTTCTGAAGTTGGTCCGTTTCAATGCTTGCTGCTGCCAGTTCTTTTTGGCGATGAATTTTTCAGTTAGCTCAGTCCATTTGTAGATAAGCTAGCCCGGTTGTTCGTGCTTTCATTCAATTTCGGTGAGTGCTGGCCGGGGTGAAAACCAGCTCTGACTTGTCAGGCTGGCGGTGGCGGCATTCTAGCGTCGTCCCTTCTTGAAGGCGTCATCACGAGTACTCATTGTTTGCTGTGGTGCTCCAGGGGAAACATGACCCTTGCATTGGGCGGTGGCGGCGCTCTGATATCGTTCCCTTCCAGAAGGCGCCACTTTGGAGCACATGGTTCGTCAGACACAGCGTCGTCACATCGTAGTGGCTTGTTCACAGATGAGGGCCCCAACGACTCCATAGTGATGCTTACTGTTTTTTTTTCATTGTTGTCTTAGAGTTGGTTGAGGTAGTGTGGTTGTTCTCGATGTCTTTGTATCCTGCCTTAGTTGTGTGCGGTGTGGTGGCATGTGTTTGTTTCGGGGTGTTTATTTTGGTTCGCTCGGTGGAACCCTTTTTCGGTAGTATGTGGTGCGTACTCAACATATAATTTGTTGCCTTAACATGAGATGGTCCGTTTGATTCAAAGAAATTCATTTTTAGAGGATTAGGATCTTTTGAAAAAAAATTACGTTGGTCGTTTAATTTGTAGAATTATATCTTATAAAAAAATCCTAAGAAATCATTCGTACTATATTTTATATAAAATTTAGCATCCACTATAACCTTTTTTTACAAAAAAAAAATGGTTTTTTGTGCCATCAAACACACTATACTAAGCATGTAGGATTCAAGTTGGCATTGCCAATTCAATCTTGTATTTTCCTATCCCTGCCCGTGTTTTAGAAATCCTTTGAATCAAAGAGGCCGGTGCTTTCAAAGGACATGCTAGTGACGCAACAACACTTCAATTCATCTACCAGCAACTAATACTTGCCTAACTGTTTTTTAGTCGACTGCCCCAACTGTTCAAGTGGCTAAGTAAAGTTCACACACACACCTTGTATATATAAATGAACTATTTCCCATGAAAATAGATAAGTAAACAAATTAGCATAGAAATATTTTTGTTGCTCGTAGTCAAAGTATTAGTGTACTCTGAACCACTCTGTAGCAAGGAAATTATTGTATTCAAACCAGCCCTGGACATGGGCAGCTCGGCCCAAGAGCTCAACAGCCCAAAGCCTGATGGTTCGTACTCCTCCTATCTTCTACATGAAGCCCAGCCCAAAAGACTGATATACTCCCTCCATTTTTATATACAAGGCCACTATGAAAAACACATTTTGCATCTAAGACCACCAACAGTAATCGAGGAAAATATTAATGTTGTTTTCTCGTACTAGTAACCCATGATTTAATTACTAGCATGCATGTAGTGGATGATAATGACACGCTCAACTACTTCCTCCCTCCTAGCCACTCAGTTTCCTCTAATGTGCATGCATCCTATATAAGGCCACCAACAGTAATCGAGAAAAATATTAATGATGTTTTGTCGTACTAGTAATCCATGGTTTAATTACTAGCATGCATGTAGTGGATGATAATGACACGCTCAACTACTTCCTCCCTCCTAGCCACTCAGTTTCCTCTAATGTGCATGCATCCTATTAATTAACCCGGTAATCGAGAACACATATTGGCATGTAAAACACGCATTAATTTTTATCTTGGTACCTGTAATTTGAGCTTGTGGCCTCCTATCTCCTCGTACTCCACCTAAAATCTTGTGTTATATGAAAAATGGGTGTAATAATATATTTGTATAAAGGTTCAAACAAATATTTCTTATCCTAAATAATTAAATAAAAATGCAAATGTTCGGGAATGAGCAAGGCAAGGGTTTGTTATTTTCATCTCAACCTTTGTAAAGCTCTGCTGGGGTATGCCATGTATATCAAACTCCAAATTGCGAAGTTTTTAAGCCATCAGAACGATTTATCATTATATTATTACAACAATTGAAAGTGAGTGGTGAAGATTTAACATTATAAAGTTAAGGAGTATCCATGATTGATATTTTTCCGCATGTATAATAGAACCAGCGTGCAAGAATAATCACACATATTTATACCAAGTCAAGGTAAAAATTTCGGTAAGACACAATAGCTAATTTTTCCACCCCTCAACAAGTAGGCATGACGACATTTGGTTGCCCTGGTTGTTGTCCAGCTCCATCCTCATGCAGGGCAGGTCCTGGGATTTCGAGGGGCCGGGGCGAAACTAGAATATGGGGCTCTTAATAATATAATTCTTGGTGATTTTGGACCGATGACTTAGCCCCTCGCCTCTCGGTGACAGGGTGTGGTCATCTGAAGATCAAAGTTGTGAGCGGTGACACGTAAGTCCTGAGGGCGCTCAGGACTCAGGAGAGTAGTCGAAGCATCACATGAGGCACTACCATCAAGGTTGGAAAAAGCGGTAGGCGTAAGCGAGGCAGTTGGCCATCGCCTAGTGCCTAGGCGGTGCCTAAGCGCCCTAGGCGCGGCCTAGGCGGTAATATAGTTTTTACTGGTAGTGTACTTGTGATTATTATATGGATGTTGATATCAGTTTAGGGCATATAAATAAGTTAATTACCACCTAGTGCCATCGAAATATAACCCGTTTGGCATATCAGTGCAGTATGTGGCATGATTTCTTGCTTGGGTAGGCAATTCCTTGCTTGCCCTGCCTAGACCTCCATTTATGCCCTAGGCGAGGCGTTTGGCCATTGCCTAGTGCCTAGGCGTGCCTAAGCGCCTCCTAGGCACTGCCTTTTCCAACAGAGACTACCATATGATCACTAGATAGTAAGTGCGGCTTGCCGCACCCCACCCGCTCCTGCCATATCCAACCTCGTATGAAACAATTTGTATTTCGTACGATTTTACGATGAAAGCAATAGTGCAAAAGTTCAGTATGTTACAGAAAAAGTGAAAGGCATAGTTTCTATACAAACCATAGGCATAGTGTATAAGAACATGTGTTACACAGAATTTTTATTGCCCAACACTTTTGCAGTTGCACAGGCCACATGTTACAGATAGATAAGGTGCCCACTGATAAATGCTCAACTTGCGATGATAGCATGCAGGTTTTCATGTGTTTGCTGATGGTGTAACTTGCACAAGTAACTCCATTCTTAGTCTGACAAAATGATGACAGGTTTCATGTCTCCATGGAGCTGCCAGATCAAAGAAACAAAAAAAAATATGAGAACAAGAGTAAACCGGAGATGTCATGAATATAAATTTGTCAAAGGTGCAGAGATCAATGCACGGTATTTATTAAGCCGAAACATGCTAATTGGTTTGGGAGTATAACATTCACTTGATTTTATGTGGAAAAAAACGGGGTGTCTACCTGATTGATGGTGGATGTAAGTGTGAAGGAGGCAATGTAACTACAATCACCCGTGACGATGCCTTCACAACAATAAAACAACCCAGCAAGGCCGAAAGACTCGCATAAGGGCATAGTCTCCATAAATACTTGATTTAAGCACCAAAAATCAGATCAAAGCATAATATAGCAATAGTGGTTCAGCATAAAGCAACATTTTAGAGGCAAGCATAATATACATATGATTCAATATAAAGTATAACATATACAGTAATAGTGGTTCTTTACAAAGGGCAAGCATGTGTATTTTTTTGGTTTGATTTGCACTGTGGTAATGAAAATAATATCACAAGCTTCTTTAGTTAATACAGATGAATATGAACCCCCAGGAAGATAAAAAGTGAAGTAGCATACTACTGTTTCTGAAGCATTTGACTACATACATGAAGTGCTTTTGAATATAATATGAATTTCCACCATCCTAAAGGGAAAGTAAATACAGAAACACATCGTTTATGTTCTAGGCATTGTTATATATCAAAGAAAGAGGCGAAAACAGGCAAAGCACAAACAATTTTATAGTGGAGAACTCGACATACAACTGGTTGGCTTCCTGAGGCTGAAAATGTTCACATGTTATATATTACCCACTTTACCGCTAGTATATATACAATTCAAGACATGATAGAAGTTCGGTACGCAAGAATTAACCTGAGTTTGTTTGTTCAAAGGGCTTCTTCCCCATGAAAAGCTCACATTCTGACCACCAAAAAAGGTCCCATGCAGTAGTTGCAGAGCTTCCTCAGCAGAAGGCCTGAATATGCAGTGACAGGAGTAATTTAGCCACATCTCTTCCCAACAGGGATCTTGACATGGATGACTTCCCCATATGGAGCGAACACTTGACATTGGAGTCATGGCCTCCAACAAATATCTGAGAACAAAGACACAAATGTGTTCAACACACTGAAAATCAATTGGTGTAATACAGAAAAGTAGAACTAAGAACGTGCGGTGGTATTGTTACGATCTTTGTCAAACTAAGCTCCTTGAGTATTTTTATTGGTATTGGTACTGTAAATGAAAGCAAAAAAGAGTGAAGGAAATACGTTGTAAGACTTGTTAAATAACAAAGGACAAGTAAAGCCTATTGGCTGAAACTATTGCAGATTCAAAAAGCACATCCCATATTTAATTTCAAAATGAGCATATATATGAACCTGAACTATTTTATCTAAACATATGATTAGGATAAATCTATGGTTAGGATAAGCCTAAAAGAGCTAGATTTACATGCCTGAGACCTTGTAGATTTTCTATTCAAGCATATAGTCAGGATTCTTGCCTACGCTGCTTCTTCTCAAAGCTGTCAACCACGATGGCATGCCTTGCCATGAGCTTCTCCTGCATCTCCCTCTCCTTCGCAACCAAGCCCTCTAGCTATAGCAACAATGCACAAAAAGTATGATTTATTTTTGGTAATCAGAATAAATGCGGAAAGGCAGTCAAGATTTAGATTGCACGACATAGCAAAGGAAAATATGTTTCTCAATTTCATTTTTTTTATATACAACATAAATGCGGTCGCATAAGTTTGTTGAGCAAACCTTTGGCCATATCTATAAGACTGAGGGGATGACTATACAGATAACAACAACCGCTTCAGCTCTTTCGCTAATTCCTTAAATTGTGCATCAGCAGCTTTACGAGCTGCTTTGCAAGATTTAGCGTCTCCAGTCCTAGACAAATCGTGCAATGATGTCTCTAGCTTATCATGAACAGCTAAGCACTGGTCAAAGATACCCTGGATTTGCTGAACAATGGCTTGCACCTGCACCAGGAGAACAAAAGAGCCATCAGAAATCAGAACTGCAGAATACTAAAGTTACATAATCAAAACGGTATAGAAAAAAATGCACAAAGATGACCACAAACTCTTTATTTACAAGGGGAAAAATATCATTCATTATTCCAACCCATAAACTTAAGGTCAATCCAGTTTAGGAAGTGGTCATGTCTCCTACCTATTAATTATTAGGTTTAAATTTGATCTGAAATAAGTGGCACATACAGGCCTAAGTATTGCAGATTCAAAATCACATGTTGTATTTTATCTCTTACTAAGCTTATGACCTGAACTATTTTATTTAAACATGTGGTCAGATCCATTGCAAGATAAGGTTTCATTGAGGTCTAGCGCAGCCAGAGGGAGAGAACTGCCAAATTAATCAATGCAAGATAAACATCAGCTTTCCTACTAAATCAACAACGAAACTGCAGTAAGTAGCACAACAGAAGAACCAATGCCAGCAACCAGGCCAAGAGCTCAATGGGAAGTGCAAACCTAAAGTATCATCCGACAATGGCGACTAATCGAGCACCAAAATAATTAATTAACCTGCACACAAGAGGCATCCATGAGATAAGTGAAAGCAACACGAAACCCACCTTACTCATTCCGATTGTATGCGTACCCATGCCAAATTAATCACATCTGAATAAGAGGGGGAATAACTCGAGAACATTTGAGAAAGTTAGGAGCCTCAGGTTTAGACGCCAATGAGGATGAACCGAGAATGTCAAGCACTATATTCACATAATCAGATGAAGTGGACGTGGCACCAAGCGCTCCTGGTGCGTCAACAACATGATTTACTAATACACGAGCAGATCCACGTACCACCAAGCAAAATAACCGAGGAGGGTGGCACTGGATCGATCTACATCGACAACCCGAGTCTGAACAACCATGTCACGCCCAATATGCGATACTATCCTAAAGAGACTCGAAGGTCCCACCAAGGATAGAACCGCATATTGAAACGCTTTTGCAAGGTGGATATCATTACATCAACATTACATAATAGATGGGGATACATACAAAAGGCATACAATGCCACATGAATACAACATCACAATACATAAGAGCATCATCCGACTACGGATGAAACACAAACAGAAACACAAACGACATCCACCCTGCTAGCCCAGGCTGCCGACCTGGAACCTATACCTGATCGAAGAAGAAGCAGAAGAAGAACTCAACGCAAGCAAGCATCGCTCTCGCATCATGATCATCGCACAACCTGTACCTGCAACTGTTGTTGTAGTAATCTGTGAGCCACGAGGACTCAGCAATCCCATTACCATGGGTATCAAGACTAGCAAATCTTAATGGGAAAGGAAGGGGTAAAGGTGGTGAGGTTGCAGCAGCAACTAGGCATATATGGTGGCTAACATACGCAAATAAGAGCGAGAAGAGAGCAAAAGGAACGGTCGTAAAGCTAGCAATGATCAAGAAGTGATCGTGAACTCCTACTTACGTCAAACATAACCCAGAAACCGTGTTCACTTCCCGGACTCCGCCGAAAAGAGACCATCACAGCTACACACGCGGTTGATGCGTTTTAATTCGGATCTAGTGTCAAGTTATCTACAACCGGACATTAACAAATTCCCATCTGCCTATAACCGCAGGCACGGCTTTTGAAAGTTTATACCCTGCAGGGGTGTCCCAACTTAGCCCATGATAAGCTCTCGCGATCAACGAAGGATATACCTTCTCCCAGGAAGACCCGATCAGACTCGGAATCCCGGTTTACAAGACATTTCTACAATGGTAAAACAAGACCAGCAAAGCCGCCCGAATGTGCCGACAAATCCTGATAGGAGCTGCACATATCTCGTTCTCGTGGCACACGGATTGTCAAACTTCCGGTAGGCCAGCCCAGAGTTGCCTGGTAGCCACCGGCGGTTGACGGGTTGGACCAACACTCACGACGAGCATTGGCCCGGGGGGGGGGGGGTGTAAAATAAAGATGACCCTCGAGAGGGCGACTCCTAAGGGAAAAAGGGCTAGGTGAGGCAAATGGTAAAACCAAGGTTGGGCCTTGCTGGAGGAGTTTTATTCAAAGCGAACTGTCAAGGGGGTCCCATAAATCACCCAACCGCGTAAGGAACGCAAAATCCGGGAACATAACACCAGTATGACAGAAACTAGGGCGGCAAGAGTGGAACAAAACACCAGGCATAAGGCCGAGTCTTCCACCCTTTACCAAGTATATAGATGCATTAATAATATAAGAGATATTGTGATATCCCAACATAATCCTGTCCACCATGGAGCAATCTTCAACTTCACCTGCAACTAACAACGCTATAAGAGGGGCTGAGCAAAGCGGTAACATAGCCAAGCAATGGTTTGCTAGGAAGGGTGTCAAAGGTTAGAGGTTCATGGCAATATGGGAGGCTTGATGAGCAAAAGATAGGTAACGCAGCATAGCGATAGAACGAAGCAACTATCATAGCAATGATAGTAGTGAGATCCAGGGTAGCGGTCATCTTGCCTGAAATCCCGCTAGGAAGAAGAACGAGTCCATGAAGAAGATGAAGCCACGAAGACGAACCAAGCGTAGACGAACGAATCCTCACGATCGCAACGAAACGGGAACTATCGAGAGAAGCACACAACATAGTAAACACACCACACATGAACAAGACATGATGCACAACCAAGCATGATGCATGACAAGACTACATGAAGCTACTAATGGCAAGAGATGATGCAAACAAGAACAACACATCAAAGCAAGTTTAAATGAGGTCGGGAACAACATATAACAATTCCGGTAAGTCCTCATATGCAAATTTCGAAATTGGTCCAGATCTGAATAAATCTTATGTTCAAGTTGTTAAACAGCAAGTTAAGATGCACCAAGATGATCTACAGGAGATTCTAGTCAAGTTACATATAAAGTTCATTATATTTGGAGCTACGGCCTAGAAGATAAGAGCAAAACAAGTTAAACATGGCATTGATGCAAAATGCACCCAAACATCAAGAGAACACCTCAAAACAAGGTTGCAACATGATAATATGAAACTACATGCAAAATCAAGCAAGTCTCATATAGAGCACTCTCAAAACGGAGCAACGGTTCAACACACACACTATACAAGTTATAGCAACAATCTGTCCAAAACAGCAACTAGGCATATTGCAAGCATCAAAACAACATGCTACAGTACCACAATATGAAAACAAAAGGCATGGGCATGATGTACAGGTAAAGCATAACAAAACATGAACACTGAGCTATCTCCAGAAATCACTAGAACATGCTCAAACACACATGGAAAGATTGCAAATAATATCAGTTTCAGACTTTGCAGAAATTAACATCAGGTTGCAATGTTTAGAGCTATCAAACAACATGTTACAGGAACTTATCATGGCAAATAAAGACATGGCATGATACTACTAAATGCATAGAACAAAAGTCCCTTACTGACCATAAGCCAAAAAGGAACAGAAATTATGATGGCACCCATGTAAACATAGCAAGTTATAATACAGATTCATACATGGCAGGAACGACAATAAGTAGGCATGTTCGTGAGCTTGTACCACTCACCACAGAGCAATACATGGCATGGCAAGACAACCAACAGTAAGAAGACATATTTATGAAGCTAAGCATGGCAAGAGAAAGTTCATAGGGTGCATGTATCACTAAAAACAAGCATGGCAACAACTGAACTTAATGTTAACAGGCTGACAGCAACATTATTTAGCATCTTTGGAGCAAGATTACAACAATCTACATCAGACTATAAATGCAACCAGGGGCATGGATGGATAGAGCATAACATATAGAACAAAACACATTTAGTGAACATCTTCATATTATGCATAGAATGACTTGTAGCAGCAGGTTTACATAGCATCACGAAATAACAGATTCAGCCTAGCAAAATAGCAACAGCGAGTACACTACTTAACAAGCTAGATTCACTCACCACAAGTCATTGCGTGACAAGATAAGCATAGCATAAGCAATAAGACATGTTTATTAAACAACCCAAGGAAAGAACAAGTTCATAGCATGCAAGGATCAACTACAACAACCTTGGCAAAATTGAATAGCATGTAAACAATCTGCCAGGAAACATTTTGTAGCAAAGGTAGAGCACGAAAATGACATGCTAGACTAATCCATAATTGCAACCAGGGGCATGAATGGATAGAGCATAACCATATGTTCAAAACATCCTTACTGAAGTATCTCAAAATAAGCATGTATCCCTCTGTAGCAATATGTTTACATGGCATCAAAATAACAGCAGAACAGGGACTAAAATCAGCAACATCACGAAGCCTAGTTTACATGCTTGTGCTAGTCACCACATTGATCACAAAAATACATGGTAAGAACCTATGTAAAGAATACATGGCATAGTTCAAAACACATGTAGACATCAACCTCATGGGATGCACACATCAATCATGGAAAAAATGACAAATGAGCACATTCTGTTAACAGACAGCAGCCATCATATAGCACTCTTGCAACGATGATTCAGGCATCAAGATGAGCTCAAATGAACATGATGCAATGGAATGAAATGAAGAGCATCTCACAGCGAACATTTTGACATATTAAACGCATGAAACGGAGCAGTATGCATGGAGTTATGGCATGTTGAACAGGGCATGAAAATATGCAAAAATTACAGGACTTGGTCGTTTTTTACCCAGCGAAAATCGGGACACGGAGCTCCAGGACGGGAGTTGACGAAGCTCCATGGCCTGCGGCGGCGAGCTGCTACTCCGGGAGGACTCGGGAAGGCCGGGAATGGGTCGAGGGTGGCCGGATTTGGTGGATCCCGGCCGGATCGGGCGAGGGACGCGGCCAGCAACGAGCACCAAGCTCCACGGGACGGTGGTAGCCATGGCAGAGCTCCTGCGGGAGAGAGCACGGGAGAGGTGAGAGGAGGAGACAGGCAGGGGAAGGAGGAGCAGGGCGCGAGGGGTCCGGCCTGTGGTCGGCGGCGGCTCGCCGGCGCGGCGAGGATGGCCGGGGTCGGCGCCGAGGTGCTCCGGCGGCGCAGGTGGCTCGGGGTCGAGGGGCTCTTCCCCTCGATCCAGTTCGGGAGCGAGGAGCGGAGCGCTCGGGCGGCGGCAGAGGCGTTCGCCCGGCTGCAGCTCGGGCGGGCTGGCCTCGGGCCTCATGGCCTTGGGCGCTGTGAGAGAGAGGACGCCGCCGGGGACAGGTGGCGGCTCTGGTTGGGCGAGGCGAGGCGGACGTGTCCAGCTGCGGCGCGCTGGACGTGTCCGCGGCGCGAGGATGAATATGGCTAGGTTAGACCGGGATTTGTGGGAGGTGCACATATTTATAGGTGGAGGGAGCTAGGAGACTCAAATGGAGGCGGTTTCAAGACGCGATCGTGATCGAACGACCGAGAGCATGGAGGGGAGTTAGATGGGTTTTGGGCCACTTTGAAGGGGTGTTGGGCTGCAAGACAAAAGAGGCTTTTACGGTTACCCGGTTAACCGTTGGAGTACCAAACGACCTCCAAATGGCACGAAACTTGACAGGCGGTCTACCGGTGCTATACCAAGGCCGCTTGGCAAACCTCGGGCCATTCCGAGACAGTTTAACACCCGCTCACGAAGAGAGGCAAGAAGGGGACGCCGGAGGGCATAGCAGTGCCGGATCGCGAAACGGACAACAGGGAAAAACTCGGATGCATGAGACGAACACGTATGCAATGCAATGCACATGATGACATGATAAAATGCAACACGCAAGCAAATGACATGGCAACTACGGCGAATAAATGGCAGACACCTGGCGCATCGAATCCGGGGCGTTACAACACTCCTCCACTAACAAGAGATCTCGTCCCGAGATCTTAGGACCGAGACGGAAGGGAAAAAGGGATGAGGTGAAACAAGAACTCAAGAGAAGAAGCAAAGAATCGAGAGCACCCGAGAAGAAGAGAGGAACGACGAGAATGACGAGAATCGAAAGCTCACGGAATCAGATAGACTATGAAACCACTCTGGTTAGAACGAGATAAGAAACGAATAAGACTGAAAGGATTTAGGCAACACTCCGGTTGAAAATGGAAGGAAAAGAACATGAAATTCACACGATGGGATGGCACTTGATGAGATGAACAACGCAAAGCCTCCGAAAGAATTGAAGAATGGATTCAAAAGAATTTAGAAGGAAGGGTTGAACAAAGTTGTTGAGAAAATCAACAACGAAAAGAATAAGCTTGTTGTGGTCTTATAGGTAACCTCTCAAGATCATAAGGTGATAACCGGCCACAAACAGAAAAACTCCACTTCAGAAGAAAACGGAGAATTATTTGCACTTTGAGATGCAAGAAGAAAAGATACTTGAACTCCGCCAACAAGAATCTTGATGAACTCTTGAAAGAATGAATTAAATCATAAAGAACCACCATGAAGAACTCCGGTGAACAAAGGATGATGAGATAGAAATGAAGGATGAAAGAATAAGATTAAGCCTTGCGGCGATTTAAATGGAGGTTTCGACGAATGACCTAGGAAATTTGAACTCCGGAAAAGAAAAGATGAAAACACTTGGAACTAGAATATATTCATCAAGAACAAACTCCGAAGGAAGGGATTAATCACTTGGATGAAATAAGAATAAGATTTATTGTATGCTTATCCTTCATCAAATTAAATTGATGACAAGCAATGGATTTTGCATACTACTTATTCTTCTTGAAAAGGATTGAGAAGTGACATAGCGCCACCTTGAGAAGGTCTTCATGAACCACCGGTAGGATTCGAAAGAACGAATGGATTAAAATGATAATCAAGGGAAAAGAATCTGAATGAACCGCCGTAAGAATTAGAAAATGATTGATGAAAGAGAATGAATCACCGGGAAGAATTAGAAGAACCAACAAGCTAGAGGGGATTTAGATGCAAAAGAACAAAGAGATCATGAGCTGATTAAAGAACACTTGAATGAAGCACCATGATAAATAGAGAATGATAACTGGAATGATGGCCTCCGGTGAAAAGAAATGCAAAACAACTCCTGACATACTCCGGATGGGTAAGAAAAGGAATAACTGACAAATGGAATAATTCGAGATGATAGCATGAAACTGGAACCACGAATCTTTGAGAGGACGGACAAGATTTAGAGGGAAAACTCTTCTTCGGTCTTCAAATGACGACGAGAAATAGCACCGAAATTACTGAGATACTCCGGGAGAATGAAAAGCAGAGAGGTTGAGCCAACAATGAAAAGAATTTGAAAGCAATCTTGGAGAAGGCATGTGACTGATGAAATTCATTCTTACGTCACACTTGAAAATAATTTAGAATAACTCCGGGGAAATTAGAAGAGTCAGGTAAGATCCTGGGAAAAAAAACCTGTGGGTTAGGGCCCACTGAAGAGATAACACCGTTGGAAATGATTGTTGAAGAGATAGATGATGCACCGGAACGATTGAAATATTTGAATGAGGTGGCAACCTCGACTTAATTGGAACACAGACAAATCTCCTGAGATGTCTTGAACACTCCAGAAGGATAAACTGGTGAGAGGGTGGGAGGGCGGGAAAAACAAAGGCAACTTGGAAGGTGAAATCGACGAATATCTTGAAGATAAAACACCGGTTGAAATCATTGAGGAGAGAGAGCAAAAACTTCGCACGAGTAGGATGGATACTCGATTACGGACTCTGGCTTCGAGAAGAAAAAGGGTGGGAGGGTGGGAAAAGAAAACAACTGAGGATTGAACTTGGCAAAGATGAAGAGGCTCGAGCCAACTTGACGAGAAATGCACCGGATCAAAAGAGCTGAGAACCAACGATCGAAAAACCAACTGCGTGATCCTAAAGAAAAATTTGAAGGGGAAGAGGAGTAATTCAAAACACCTACGTCAAGATTCCTTACCAGAGCGACGAAGGGGCATAGGAGTAAAAAGAATTCCTACTCTGCGACATAACTAGACTCCGAAAACAGTTTTCTTCTAGACTCAACAACGGCCAAACTACACGATCAATCAAGGGGGATCCTAGGGTCGGTCGAGGCTCTGATACCAACTTGTCACGCCCAATATGCGATAATATCCTAAAGAGACTCGAAGGTCCCACCAAGGATAGAACCGCATATAGAAACGCTTTTGCAAGGTGTATATCATTACATCAACATTACATAATAGATGGGGATACATACAAAAGGCATACAATGCCACATGAATACAACATCACAATACATAAGAGCATCATCCGACTACGGATGAAACACAAACAGAAACTCAAATGACATCCACCCTGCTAGCCCAGGCTGCCGACCTGGAACCTATCCCTGATCAAAGAAGAAGCAGAAGAAGAACTCAACGCAAGCAAGCATCGCTCTCGCATCATGATCATCGCACAACCTATACCTGCAACTGTTGTTTTAGTAATCTGTGAGCCACGAGGACTCAGCAATCCCATTACCGTGGGTATCAAGACTAGCAAAGCTTAATGGGAAAGGAAGGGGTAAAGGTGGTGAGGTTGCAGCAGCGACTAGCCATATATGGTGTCTAACGTACGCAAATAAGAGTGAGAAGAGAGCAAAAGGAACGGTCGTAAAGCTAGCAATGATCAAGAAGTGATCCTGAACTCCTACTTACGTCAAACATAACCCAGAAACCGTGTTCACTTCCCGGACTCCGCCGAAAAGAGACCATCATGGTTACAGTTGCGTTTGATGCGTTTTAATTCGGATCTGGTGTCAAGTTATCTACAACCGGACATTAACAAATTCCCATCTGCCTATAACCGCAGGCACGGCTTTCGAAAGTTTATACCCTGCAGGGGTGTCCCAACTTAGCCCATGATAAGCTCCTGCGATCAACGAAGGATATACCTTCTCCCAGGAAGACCCGACCAGACTCGGAATCCCGGTTTACAAGACATTTCTACAATGGTAAAACAAGACCAGCAAAGCCGCCCGAATGTGCTGACAAATCCTGATAGGAGCTGCACATATCTCGTTCTCAGGGCACACCGGATTGTCCAAACTTCCGGTAGGCCAGCCCAGAGTTGCCCCTTGTAGCCACCGGCGGTTGACGGGTTGGACCAACACTCACGACGAGCACTGGCCCGGGGGGGGGGGGGGTAAAATAAAGATGACCCTCGAGAGGGCGACTCCCAAGGGAAAAAGGGCTAGGTGAGGCAAATGGTAAAACCAAGGTTGGGCCTTGCTGGAGGAGTTTTATTCAAAGCGAACTGTCAAGGGGGTCCCATAAATCACCCAACCACGTAAGGAACGCAAAATCCGGGAACATAACACCGGTATGACGGAAACTAGGGCGGCAAGAGTGGAACAAAACACCAGGCATAAGGCCGAGTCTTCCACCCTTTACCAAGTATATAGATGCTTTAATAATATAAGAGATATTGTGATATCCCAACATAATCCTGTCCACCATGGAGCAATCTTCAACTTCACCTGCAACTAACAACGCTATAAGAGGGGCTGAGCAAAGCGGTAACATAGCCAAGCAATGGTTTGCTAGGAAGGGTGTCAAAGGTTAGAGGTTCATGGCAATATGGGAGGCTTGATGAGTAAAAGATAGGTAACGAAGCATAGCGATAGAACGAAGCAACTAGCATAGCAATGATAGTAGTGAGATCCAGGGTAGCGGTCATCTTGCCTGAAATCCCGCTAGGAAGAAGAACGAGTCCATGAAGAAGATGAAGCCACGAAGACGAACCAAGCATAGACGAACGAATCCTCACGATCGCAACGAAACGGGAACTATCGAGAGAAGCACACAACATAGTAAACACACCACACATGAACAATACATGATGCACAACCAAGCATGATGCATGACAAGACTACATGAAGCTACTCATGGCAAGAGATGATGCAAACAAGAACAACACATCAAGGCAAGTTTAAATGAGGCCGGAAACAACATATAACAATTCTGGTAAGTCCTCATATGCAAATTTCGAAATTGGTCCAGATCTGAATAAATCTTATGTTCAAGTTGTTAAACAGCAAGTTAAGATGCACCAAGATGATCTACAGGAGTTTCTAGTCAAGTTACATATAAAGTTCATTATATTTGGAGCTACGGCCTAGAAGATAAGAGCAAAACAAGTTAAACATGGCATTGATGCAAAATGCACCCAAACATCAAGAAAACACCTCAAAACAAGGATGCAACATGATAATATGAAACTACATGCAAAATCAATCAAGTCTCATATAGAGCACACTCAAAACGGAGCAACGGTTCAACACACACTATACAAGTTATAGCAACAATCTGTTCAAAACAGCAACTAGGCATTTTGCTAGCATCAAAACAACATGCTACAGTACCGCAATATGAAAACAAAAGGCATGGGCATAATGTACAAGTAAAGCATAACAAAACATGAACACTGAGCTATCTCCAGAAATCACTAGAACATGCTCAAACACACATGGCAAGATTGCAAATAATATCAGTTTCAGACTTTGCAGAAATTAACATCAGGTTGCAATGTTTAGAGCTATCAAACAACATGTTACAGGAACTTATCATGGCAAACAAAGGCATGGCATGATACTACTAAATGCATAGAACAAAAGTCCCTTATTGACCATAAGCCAAAAAGGAACAAAAATTATGATGGCACCCATGTAAACATAGCAAGTTATAATACAGATTCATACATGGCAGGAACGACAATAAGTAGGCATGTTCGTGAGCTTGTACCACTCACCACAGAGCAATAAATGGCATGGCAAGGCAACCAACAGTAAGAAGACATATTTATGAAGCTAAGCATGTGAAGAGAAAGTTCATAGGGTGCATGTATCACTAACAACAAGCATGACAACAACTGAACTTAATGTTAACAGGCTGACAACAACATTATTTAACAACATTGGAGCAAGATTAAAACAATCTACAGCAGACTATAAATGCAATCAGGGGCATGGATGGATAGAGCATAACATGTAGAACAAAACACCTTTAGTGAACATCTCCATATTGTGCATAGAATGACTTGTAGCAGCAGGTTTAGATAGCATCACGAAATAACAGATTCAGCCTAGCAAAACAGCAACAGCGAGTACACTACTTAACAAGCTCGATTTACTCACCACAAGTCATTGCATGACAAGATAAGCATAGCAACAGCAATAAGACATGTTTATGAAACAACCCAAGGAAAGAACAAGTTCATAGCATGCAAGGATCAACTACAACAACCTTGGCAAAATTGAATAACTTGTAAACAATTTGCTAGGAAACATTTTGTAGCAAAGGTAGAGCATGAAAATGACATTCTAGACTACTCCATAATTGCAACCAGGGGCATGAATGGATAGAGCATAACCATATGTTCAAAACATCCTTACTGAAATATCTCAAAATAAGCATGTATCTATCTGTAGCAATATGTTTACATGGCATCAAAATAACAGCAGAACAGGGACTAAAATCAGCAACATCACGAAGCCTAGTTTACATACTTGTGCTAGTCACCACATTGATCACAAAAATACATAGCAAGCACCTATGTAAAGAATACATGGCATATTTCAAAACACATGTAGACATCAACCTCATAGGATGCACACATCAATCATGGCAAAAATGACAAATGAGCACATTCTGTTAACAGACAGCAGACAACATCATATAGCACTCTTGCAACGATGATTCGGGCATCAAGACGAGCTCAAATGAACATGATGCAATGTAATGAAATGAAGAGCATCTCACAGCGAACATTTTGACATATTACTCGCACGAAACGGAGCAGTATGCATGGAGTTATGGCATGTTGAACAGGGCATGAAAATATGCAAAAATTACAGGACTTGGTCGTTTTTTACCCAGCGAAAATCGGGACACGGAGCTCCAGGACGGGAGTTGACGAAGCTCCATGGCCTGCGGCGGCGAGCTGCTACTCCGGGAGGACTCGGGAAGGCCGGGAATGGGTCGAGGGTGGCCGGATCTGGTGGATCCCGGCCGGATCGGGCGAGGGACACGGCCAGCGACGAGCACCAAGCTCCATGGGACGGTGGCAGCCATGGCAGAGCTCCTACGGGAGAGAGCACGCGAGAGGTGAGAGGAGGAGACAGGCGGGGAAGGAGGAGCAGGCGCGAGGGTCCGGCTGTGGTGGTGGCGGCTCGCCCGGCGTGGCGAGGATGGCGGGTCGGCGCCGAGGTGCTCCGCGGCGCAGGTGGCTCGAGGTCGAGGCTCCTCCCTCGATCCAGTTCGGGAGCGAGGAGCAGGAGGCCTTCAGGCGGCAGAGGCGTTCGGGCCCAGCGCGGCTCAGGCGGGCGGCCTCGGGCCTCATGGGCCCAGGGCGCTGCTGGAGAGAGAGGACGCCGGCGGGGACAGGTGGCGGCTCTTGGTTGGGCGAGGGCGAGGGCGGACGTGTCCGGCGGCGCGAGGATGAAGATGGCTAGGGTTAGACCGGGATTTTTGGGGAGGTGCACATATTTATAGGTGGAGGGGGCTAGGAGACTCCAAATGGAGTGCGGTTTTCGGCCACGCGATCGTGATCGAACGACCGAGAGCATGGAGGGGAGTTAGATGGGTTTTGGGCCACTTTGAAGGGGTGTTGGGCTGCAAGACAAAAGAGGATTTTACGGTTACCCGGTTAACCGTTGGAGTACCAAACGATCTCCAAATGGCACGAAACTTGACAAGCGGTCTACCGGTGCTATACCAAGGTCGCTTGGCAAACCTCGGGCCATTCCGAGACAGTTTAACAACCGCTCACGAAGAGAGGCAAGAAGGGGACGCCGGAGGGCATAGGAGTGCCGGATCGCGAAACGGACAACAGGGAAAAGCTCGGATGCATGAGACGAACACGTATGCAATGCAATGCACATGATGACATGATAAAATGCAACACGCAAGCAAATGACATGGCAACTACGGCGAATAACTGGCAGACACCTGGCGCATCGAATCCGGGGCGTTACAAACCAGCAATGAGCGGAGGGGAGGTTTGCTTCTGCTGCTTGTACATCTAATGAATAGATGAAAAAAATGTTATCAGATCCCACATAAAGCAAGGAACAAAATAATCAAAATCGTATGCAGCTGAGGAGGAAGATGTACCTAGCAGTGCTGAAGCAGGGAGACTCTCACCAATTCTGCGGCTTCTTTCCCGCCGCCGCCTTGGGCGCCGACTTCTTCTTCCCGGACGCGGTGCTCTTGCGGGAGCACTGGCAGACCGTGGCCTCCTGGTCGGCCTCCGATGCGGCCTTGGAGGAAGCCGTGCGCTTGCGCGACGAGCCCCGCGACGACGCGATGGCCGAGGGCGGCGAGCTGGGCGACGCCATGGGTTGCGTGCGGCTGGCTAGGGTTCCGGGAGAGGAGGCGGTCGCGGTGGATGGGTGAGGAGCGGCGACGCGGAGCAGCGATGTATGGTGCTTCTCCGGCAATGGTGGCGCGAGGGGAAGGGGAGGGGGCGGCGGCGCGAGGGAAAGGGGAGGGGCCGGCGGAACGAGGGGAAGGGGAGGGGGCGGCGGCTTCAACACGAGAGAGATGCGAGGGAGAGACCCAACCCTAGCTGTCTCGCTGATTGGGGAGGGAGCAACCAATGATGAGAATCCACTTGGCATTGGGGAGGGAGCAACCAAAATAAATTATGTTCACAAAAGTAAATACCTCTAATTTTCTTGGCAGCTCGTTCATCTTCGGGAAGTGACATCTCAAACCCTTACACGGAATTGAGCCGAGATTTCGTGCCATATTATATTGTTATTACCTGCCAAATCAGGAAGAGTTCTTAGGATTTAGGACTGTAGTACTTCATGAAAATAGTAATACAGTAATACATACGAAATTAGAAGAGAAATTATGCTGATATAATTATACTATTTGTTTGTATTGTGATGGGGGTGACATGAATCCCCTAGCCATAATTCTGTGGTCCACAAAATCGCCGATCTAAACCTTCGGTCGATCCAAAAAACTGAAACATCTATAAACCCTAAAATAATAATAAGAGAATTTTGATATGAGTCCTTCAGATCCATTAGACGGATGGATTGGCTGGAACGGTTTCATAAAGATAGAGCTGTAGAGGAATGATCAATTTTAGAGGAGAGGCTAGTGGCGATGGAAGACTCTTTTCGGCGGTGGCGAGTCTCAAGGCGAATCGATCAGCACAATCTGCCGGCGTGTACGTGCGTGAGGAAGGACTATAGCAGTGCGCCTGTGTGCTACTACTTGGGCCAGGCCTTGTTTCACTTTTTTCCTGCGCATGCGTAGCCCAGTGCGAAGTAGAGCACCCTGGTGGTGGGCCCTTCCCTTTCGGGAGCTCCTAACCGGCGCTTGAGGCGCCGGTTCAGGAAGCTGGCGCTCACACGCCGCACCTCATGGGCCGGCCCACCACACGCTGAGGAAGGAAAAATGTCTCGCGGAAAAAACTGCAGGTACAGTCACTCGAACTCACGACTTGAAACTACAAGGGAGGAACCATTCCGCTAACCACTACAACAAGTAACAGCTCGTGACTACAACGAACGCGAAATGTATAAGAACCAATAAATTAGCGCTATTTATTAGATTTCCTAATTATTTTAAAAACACTTCATCAAATTTTGAAAAAAGTTTACGAATTAAAAAAAACAGTTCATTGATGTTTAAGAAAAGTTCAGTAAATTAAAAAATTCATCTATTTGAAAAAATTTCATCCTTCTTTTCTAAAAATATTTCATCGCATCTAAAAAAAGTTTAACGAATTTGAAAAAACGTTCATCCTTCTTTTTTTAAGAAAAGTTCATCGAATCTAAAAAAAGTTCAATGAAATTGAAAAAACGTTCATCCTTCTTTTTTAAGAAAATTTCATCAAATCTAAAATAAGTTCAACGAATTTGAAAAAACAATCGCAATGGGACTCGAACTCCAGACATAGCGCTCCATGCCAACGAAGCTGGCCAGCTAGGATACTAATTGTGTACATCCTAAAAATGGCGTTTGTTTTTAAGTACCAACCCAAATGGTAGATCCAGGGTTTTTCAACATTTTCCATTAATTCTTGGAAAAATTGAAAATCTTAAATATGTGAACAAATGTTTCGAATATCGTACGCAAATTTTGAATATTCCTTTTCTTTTAAATGTGAACTATGTTTTTCAAAAACCAAAAAGTGAACAAATTTCTAAAATTGAATACTTTTTTTGTACTGTGAACAATTTTTAGAAAGGGAATTTAGAATACACATTGAACATTTTCTTAGTATAGGGTGAACATTATTCAAAGAAACACTGAACATTTTTCTAAAATACGCTGAACTTTTTTTGAATGCATGCTGACAAAATTTCTCTACATGATGAACATTTTTTTATACACACTGAACATTTTTTCAATGTATGGTGAACAATATTCAAATACACATAGAACTTTTTTTTAAATACGATGAACTCGTTTTGAACGCACGCTGAACAAAATTTCTATACACGATGAAACATTTTTTTATACACACTGAGCATTTTTTCAATGTATGGTGAACATTTTTCTTCAATACGGTGAACAAAAATTTGAATTTCGAAACTATTTTTGAAACGTGAACAAAATTTGGAATTTCAAAAAACATTTTCTGAAAAGGAAAATGAATTTCGAAAAATCTGAACATATTTTGGATATTGAAAATAGTTCATCCAATTCAAAAACAGTTCATCATATTTTAAAAAGTTCACTGATTTTCAAAAAAAGTTTATTGAATTTGAAAAAAAGTTAATCGATTTTGAAAAAAGTTCATGGAATTTGGTGAGAAAAGTTCATCGATTTTGCAAAAAGTTCACCGAATATGAAAAAAGTTCATCGATTTTGAAGAAAACTTCATCGAATTTGAAAGAAAGTTCATAAAATTGAAAAAAGTTCGTCGATCTTGAAAAAGGCAGAAAAAGGAAAAAGGAAAAAGAAAAAGAAAAGGCAAAAAGAAAAAACAACAGAAAAAAAGAAAAAATAAAAACTCGTTAGAAGTAAAGAAGATAGAGGAATTAGATAATCATAGAAGGTGGCTTGGCTGTGTTGGTTAGCCCATTATGTAAAGACCCCGGCGGCGCGGGTTCGATTCCTCGTCACTTTGTTTTTTGCAGCAAGTTCAGAAAACGAAAAAAAAATGAAAAAGGCCCGGCCCATCGTGGAGACAGGGTGTGCGCCCGTTTGTCGAAATAGAAGAAACGAGCGCAGCGGGTGCCGTTTAGGATTTGCGTTCCCTTTCAGGCCGGAGGCCCCTCCCCTGTGGTCGGGCCTGTCCTCATGTGTACATAACTCGGTGAGCAATGGCTTTTGCACAATCAGTGTCGCTCTGCTTCTTGCAGTCAGCGGTGGCGGCTTGGCAAACAAGATTGTTGTGTCCTGGAGGAGGACGGGCTGAGGGACGTTAATGTTGGATCCAATATACTAGGAGGAAAGATCGTTGTTTACGGCGTAGGAGGATGACGGGCTCGGGTGAGAGGAGGTGAGGAGGCCGGCGGTGACTTAAGATGTGCACTGGCGATAGCTCTCGCTAAGTTTGGGTAATTTTGAAGGAAATATGCCCTAGAGGTAATAATAAAGTTGTTATTTATATTTCCTTATATCATGATAAATGTTTATTATTCATGCTAGAATTGTATTAATCAGAAACTTAGTACATGTGTGAATACATAGACAAAACAAAGTGTCCCCAGTATGCCTCTACTTGACTAGCTCGTTAATCAAAGATGGTTATGTTTCCTGACCATAGACATGTGTTGTTATTCAATGAACGGTATCACATCATTAGAGAATGATGTGATGGACATGACCCATCCGTTAGCTTAGCATTATGATCGTTACAGTTTCATTGCTACTGCTTTCTTCATGACTTATACATGTTCCTCAGACTATGAGATTATGCAACTCCCGAATACCGAAAGAACGCCTTGTGTGCTATCAAACGTCACAATGTAAATGTGTGATTATAAAGATGCTCTACAGGTGTCTCCGAAGGTGTTTGTTGGGTTGACATAGATCAAGATTAGGTTTTGTTACTCCGTGTTTCGGAGAGGCATCTCTGGGTCCTCTCGGTAATGCTCATCACTATAAGCCTTGCAAGCAATGTGACTAATGAGTTAGTTGCGGGATGAAGTATTACGGAACAAGTAAAGAGACTTGCTGGTAACGAGATTGAACTAGGTATGATGATACCGGCGATCAAATCTCGGACAAGTAACATGCCGATGACAAAGGGAACAACGTATGTTGTTATGCGGTTTGACCGATAAAGATCTTCGTAGAATATGTAGGAGCCAATATGAGCATCCAGGTTCCACTATTGCTTATTGACCAGAGATGTGTCTCGGTCATGTCTACATAGTTCTTGAACCTGTAGGGTCCGCACGCTTAATGTTCGATGAAGATTGTATTATGAGTTATGTGATTTGATGACCGAAGTTTGTTTGGAGTCCCGGATGAGATCACGGACATGACGAGGAGTCTCGAAATGGTCGAGAGGTAAAGATCCATATATTGGAAGGCTATATTCGAATATCGGAAAGGTTCCGAGTGATTCCGGTATTTTTTTGGAGTACCAGGGAGTTACGGGAATTCACCGGGAGAAGTAATGGGCCTTATTGGGCCATGAGGGAAATGAGGAGGCAGGCCAAGGGGAGGTGCCCCCCAATGGGTCTGAATTGGACTAGGGGAAGGGGGCGGCGCCCCCTTGCTCTTTCCTACTCCCTCTCTCTTTCCCTCTTTCCTTCTCTCCTACTCTGAAAAAGGAAAGGGGTTCCTACTAGGTCTTGGAAGTCCTAGTAGGACTCCATACTCTTGGCGCGCCCCTAGGGGGTCGGCCTCTCTCCCTCCCTCCTTTATATACGTGGGCAGGGGCACCCCAAAGACACACCAAGTTTTGCCTTAGCCGTGTGCAGTGCCCCCCTCCACAGTTACACACCTCGATCATATTGATGTAGTGCTTAGGCGAAGCCCTGCGCCAGTAACATCATCATCACCGTCGCCACACCGTCATGCTGACGGAACTCACCCTCGCCCTCAACTGGATCAATAGCACGAGGGACGTCATGGAGTTGAACGTGTGCTGGACGCGGAGGTGCCGTACGTTCGGTACTTGGATCGGTTGGATCGCGAAGACATCCGACTACATCAACCGCGTTGCTAAATGCTTCCTCTTTCGGTCTACGAGGGTACGTGGACACACTCTCGCCTCTCGTTGCTATGCATCTCCTAGATAGATCTTGCATGATCATAGAATTTTTTTTGAATTACTACGTTCCCCAACAAATTTGGCATGAACACACATCAGTTTCACAGCTATATTGTGTGCAATGGGTGAACCTTCACTAGTGCAGAACCGGGCAATAGCACGGTTCAGAGGTTCTTTAGTGCGGTTCCACAACCGCACTAAAGTGTGGTCACTAAAGGCCCCCCTTTAGTACCGGTTCAAGACGAACCAGTGCTAAAGGCCAACCACGTGGCACGAGCCAGCTCCGGGCAGGAGCCCTTTAGTACGGTTGGTAACACCAACCGATACTAAATGTTTGTGGGTTTTGTTTTATTTTTATTTTTCAATTAAATTTGTGTTATCAATTTAATTCTTTTTCGTTGCTGGTATTTTACGATACTACACATTGTACGTATATATATATATATATATATATATATATATATATATATATATATATATATATATATATATATATATATATATATATATATATATATATATATATATATATATATATATATATATATATAGAATTTCTAGTAGAACCAATCATGCATATATATATATATCATCAATGTCTCACAAACCATCATATTAATTAATTCACACATACACACATGTATAGCTATATACAATTTGTCCTACATATGCATGTTGCCTTGAGCCAGTGGCATTAGCCTAATTGATGCCTTGAGCACGATGGGGGCGTGGCGGTAATAGTATTCTGCCTTCGGATTTATGACCTGGTCGAGCAAAAATCCGCTATTTCCTCTTGAAGTGCTTTCTGGCGCTCCGTTTCTAGGAGCTTCTCCGCACCTCTGTGAACTATTAAGAAGGAGATCAATATGCATGTGTATTAGTTGTGTGACTAGATATCGATAATGGTGTAAAAATTGTGAATAGTGTTTTGACAAGCGTACCCATTCCTGTCTTTGAGATCTGCTCCTTTCGGACGCCATCATGCAAATGTTCTCGCAAAGCATAAAATGCACACAGATCAGTCCCCATGCCTGCTTGAGGCCTTTACAAGAATGGAATTTGATCAGATAATAATTAATTAAGCATGATAATTAAAGAGATGGCAGCTAGCTAGCTAGCTAGTACTACTTAATTACTTACCTTGGGTCGAAACCATTTAAGCTTTTGTTTCCATTCGCCTTCCGTGACGCTGATGAACCTTGCCCAAGCCCTGCCCGCCGACAAAGAAAATGAATAAAGCGGTTATTAAATAGTTCATATCATGAAAATGACAAACTAAATAGGCGAGATATATAGTTAATAATGATTGAAATTACCTGTTGACTATCCCAAAAAGATGTTATAGTCAGTTTTTCTTTGAGTAGTGAGTCCAGTATTTCAACTGTTCCGGCGTCAACTTTAATGATACACAAGACCCAGTGATATCTGCATGCACACACGTTTGCATGTCTTAATTAAGCGGGCATATGTAAGCAAAAACATGTAGCTAGCTAGTAGGCAAAAACAGAGAATTTGTAGTACAAGACAGTGTGACTCACTGGAAGTTGTAAGGAAGTAGTATATCTTCATTGTATTTGAGGCGCTTCAAGAACTCTAGCATGTTGTCCTCTACGTCCTTTTGATGACGTGGATTTATTTTCCATGTGTATTCATTAACGGTGTTTGGGTCAATGAACCCAATGTCAAAGCGTCCACCTTTTCTCATTTCATATATCTTCATCCTGCATATAATACCATAGAAAAGAATATAGTGAGGATAATTACAGGTAATGATTGATCAAAAGGATCAGTACAGCTAGCTTGAGACTTAAATTACAGAAAGAAATCACTTACGGACAATAGCAATCGGCGATAGATTTGTCGAGTGCGTCTTGATTGTATAACTGAAACAGTTCAGAATACTCAACGGACACAGCTTTCTCATGGAAGTAATGCTCCTCCTTGACATTCACCATGAGGGACAATCGATCGAAATCTTGGTAATGTTCATGTACCATTGATGCAATTCATACATTCTCGTTGGGAGGTTCTTGACCTTGTCCGGCTGGACCAAAGGTTGGCCCGGACATATTTCCGTTTTATTTCATCCTCTCTAAGCACAGACATGGGCTCGATCTCGAGGAGTTGTCCAACAGTGATTTTGAGAACTTCAGCCTGCATTATATGGTCCTCCGTTATTACCACATTGCCCACCTCAGGCGTAAACTGTTTGCTCACAATAATATTGGGCGCGTCAGATTATCACGTGTTGTTGGCACAACAAGCGAGGGATCGATTAGCGCCGCTGTTCTCCCAGTGGGAATGGTTTTCCGCATTTTTGACAGCTGCTTCTTGTTTGCTCGATCCCGAGCTCGCCTCCTTACGACGCGTGCTCGATTTAACTTCCGATGTGGCGCTCATAGTCTGTGTCAACAGGCTTGGGAGCTGGTGGTTGAGCCATACGAATGAAGTGGTCAATCGCTTCCTCGTGCACTTTCTCCCTTGGCGGCGGTGGCGGTTTCGGTGCAAAATGGGCTTCCACCTCGGACTTGATATGGCTGCGATTTCCTCCTCGGACCTGTCATAAGACCTCTGCGGAAGAGGCGTGAGGCTTGGACCATATTTATATTGCTTGCCTCCTCCAGATTACTTCTGTACTACCTTGACTCGTGCCGCCACGCACCATAGCTGCGGGTGTCTCTTCTGCGATTCTTGGCGGCGGAGACGCCACCGACGGGCTGAGTTGGACGAGGAGGAGGCCGCTCAAGCTGTGCCGGACTTGGAGGAGGAGTGGCCTGAGGTTGTGCGGACTTGGAGGAGGAGGGCGTGACGCTGTGGCGGACTTGGAGGAGGAGGTGGCGACACTTTGCGGACTTGGAGGAGGGTGGCACGACACTTTGCGGACTTGGTGGACTTGCGGGAGCGGGAGATCTGCTGACTCGGTGGCGGACTTGACGAGGAGTTGGATGACGCGTGTCGGTGGCCTTGAAGATGATGCAATCCTTTTCCATAGGATGATACGATGGTTGGCGTCTCAGAAAGCGCCGTCCTCACCTCCGGGAATGTCAAGCTCTAGCCCGAATATGGCTGCACCACCTCGTCAACCATGACACGAGCATAGCCCTCTGGAATCGGGATGCAATGGTAGGTTGCTTTGGGGTAATCTGGAAAATCAACGCCGTCGCCACCTTCATGGATATGTTCTTCATTTTGACGTGTAGCTCGCAGCTAGTGTTCTCCGTGATGTCATCCACGGGTATCTACCAACATTGCGTCGTCCGGGCGGAACCCACGCTGCTTCTCTGCATGGATGGGGCGGTGCTATCCAATGCTGGATCATCCGCTAGCTGCTGCAGCTCTTTGAGACCCCTTTCTTTGGCTAAGTGAGTCGATCTGCTCCTGCTGCCGCTGGAATTTGACCGCCAATTCCGCTTGACTTGCTTCTAGGCCTTGAAGGCATTCATAGTCCCTTCCTCTGCTCCTCCTTCATCTTCCTCTTCTTCTCCTCCATAATCTTCTTTCTCGCACGGGTTACGTAGTCGTTGTTCCATCTGAAAACCCTCATACCACGGAATAGCGCCCTTGCCTCGTGTTCTTCCCGGTGTTCAGGATTTCCCGTGGCACGCGTAAGCTCGTCGTTTCTCTGTTGGGCTGGAACACCCCGATCGTGCCTCTTCTATTGCAACAAGTATCGCATCGTCGGCTCCGTTCAGACATGCCTTCGTCGAAACTTTGCTGTCTTGGGTCCAACTCCCCCATGCGCATAGAACCAAGTCCCGCACTGGGGCCAGCTCTTAGTATCCGGAGTGACACCTGCATCCTCCATCTCTTTCTCGGACTTATCCCACTTAGGCATTGCCACCGATAGCCACCTGGCCCTGACTTATGGAACTTATCCTTTTTGGCATTCTTCTTGTTTATTCTCGACCGTTCCTTAGCTAATTCCGAATCCTTGAATTTCACGAAATCGTCCCAATGAGCACGTTGGTTCTCTAGTGTTCCCTCGAATCTGGAGTCTTCCTTCCTCCTTGACGTACTTGTCCCATTCACGGTTCTTGTGGTTCTTGAATGCAACCGCCATCTTCCTAAGAGCAGCGTCCTTGACTTCTCGCACACCGCTTACGTGAAATGATCTGGTAGGGTGAAATGTTCCATGAGAGTATCCCAAAGCAGATCTTTTTATTCTTGTCGACAAAAGTAACATCTGGACATGGAGCAGCGTCCTCTTTGCCTTCTTGTCCTTTGTCTTTCGCTGGCTCTCTCCATTCTTGAAGGAGATCGGAGTTGGTCCTTCACAAGAACTCTGACCGACGAATGAACTTGTCCGCAATCTTCTTAGGCGCTAATGGTTCGCCATTAGGTCCGATGCCTCGATATTGTACTTTCGCCCTCCTTCAACTTTTTGTTCGGGCCTCGTTTAGTCCTTTTGCACGAAGATTTGCTCGATCCGGATGGCTGAAAGAACAAAGATCGATTCGTTAATATATCTTCAAGTCATTTAAAACATGTGATGATCACCGAAACCTGCTTATATAAATATATATACCTCGCCGGTCTTTGTTGTTTCAGGATCAACATGTTCTTCGTCATCGTCATAATCGTAGTTCATGACTTCATCAATTCGATCGTCGCGATCGAATATCATATCACCCTCTCCGGTGTTGTTTAGAAATTGAGCCGTCATAATCTTCTTCATTCGATTATCATCGGCCCGCGTATCATATCGAACATGGTCTGTTCTCCCTCGGTGTCGGTATTATGCGCCATAGCTTTTATTTAACTAATTCAAAAGAAATATAAAACAATTTAGTTTTCAAATTACATCGTCTCGAATAATAGATATAATCTCGAATACTTCGTCTAGAATAATAGATACAATCTCGAATACATCGTCTCGAATAATATATAATATTGAATAGTACATCACTGGCTAGCTAATTAAAGATCGAATACTACGGAAGAATCTAGGACACTCGCGGTTCTGCGTCATGGCGGTGGACACCCAAAGAGAAGGAACCCTCACGGGATCATAGCTGAAGTGAGATCCTCAAGATCTTGCCGGTATTAGAGAAACTGCCGCCCTCTAACGCAACCATGTAGCGATGGGCGTGCTCATCCTCCTCCCGACACGGCGACGTACCTCCTCCGGCGGGGCAGGTCCCTCCGCACCAAACTGGCCCACACGAACGCCACCAAACGAGATCAGGGTCGACGACGGGACCCGGGGCCGGGTTCCTCATCAAGCGGCGCGCCCCTCCAGGCAGCACCTCCCAGTGCCAGCCGGCGGAGCCAGTCCGGACATGGGCGGCTGGGCGTCGTCGCAGACGGGTCGACGACGAGGATGCGGGCGGGCATCATCGAGAACAAATACTAGCTATATGCCCAAAAAATAATATTTTTTAATGATTGGATTTTGATAACTAAAATTTCTAACATTTCTACTATTTCAAAATCTATATACTATTTCATACTAATTAAGCATCTAACACTAAAACAGAAAAACAATTTCTATACATCCATTAAAAACAGAAAAACAACATTATATAAAAAATTCCATACTAATTAAACACTAATTATATCCATCTAACATGCATTCATACATATATACTAGTGAAAAACAATAATCTAAAAATCTAAACTAATTAAACATACAAAATCGTATATACTAATATATACATGCATTCATACATATATCGTGTATGTGTGTGTGTGTTCATCATGCTTGTGTGTGTGTGTATGGGCTCGGGGAGGGCGGCGCCCATGGTGGCGCTTGGGGCGAGGAGAGGGGTTAGAGGGGAGAGCTCACAGCGGGCGACGGCGACAGTGAGGCAACGGCAGGGGCAGCGACGGGCGGGCGTGTGTGGGCGGCGACGCAGGGGGCGCGACGGGACGGGCGGGCGGCGACGGAGACGAGGCGGCGACGGGACGGAGGCGGCGGGATGGGGACGAGGCGGCGGCGGCGACAGAAGGCGGACGGCGACGGGGGTCGATGTGGCGTCGATCGATCGGGAAGGCGGTTCAATGGGAAGCAGAGGAAGAAAGCAGAGGAGAATGAAATTTTTCAAGTGTTGTCTATAAGAAGGCACCTTTAGTACGGTTGGAGCCACCAACCGTACTAAAGGTCTGTTTTGGCCAGCCAAGCAGCGGAAGCGACCCCTTTAGTACGGGTGGTGGCACAAACCGGTCTGAAAGGCCCCTTTAGTACCGGTTTGTGCCACCACCCGGCACTAAAAAGGTATTGGGGCAAGCAGGTGTGTCGGCATGTTTAGTCCCACTCGCTAGCCGAGGGGCGACCGCACTGGTTTATAAACCCCATGCGGTCGCTCTCTCGAGCTCCTCTCCAAAGCAGGCCCTCTGGGCCTACGTGTTCTTTGTTGCCTCAGGCCCACTTGGCCTTTTGCGGGCCTACATCCTGGCCCAACAACAGGTTGGGTTTCTAGTCGTATGCAGGCCGCTATGGCCTAGTAGGCGGGCTTTTTTTTTGCTTTATTTATTTTTGTGTTGTTTTTTTGTGTATTTAGAGTTTCTTTGTGAATATTTTTGCTTTAGGTACAAAAAATTACAAACTTTCTGTTAGTGCCCGTAGTTTTCAAATTTGAATAGTTTAAATTTTGAATTATTTGAAATTAGTGTGAATCACTAGTTTGTGAATAATTTAACTTTAAAAATCAGTAAAGGCATGAAAGAATTTGTTTGCACATAAAATTTCTTCGCGTTTCAAATGCCAAAACACATAACTACCCTAACTATTACAGAGATTCCCCCCTGGGTGTGAAACACAGAAGAAAGTGATGATAGTGAAGCCGATCACATCCCAGATCTTTGGGTGTGAAACTTTTTCTTCACGTGTGTCCCTTTGCGCCGTAACCATGGAAAATCTTCATCATTTAACGGGATGCTCGGGTCAATATTCACTGTGAATGGAGAAATTTCATCAAACTTTTCATAATCTTCGACTTGTCTGTCTTGTCATCCACTCCCACGATGTTTCTCTTCCCGTAAAGAACTATGTGCCGCTTTGGCTCATCGTACGATGCATTCGCTTCCTTATCTTTTCTTTTTCTTGGCTTGGTAGACATGTCCTTCACATAGAAAACCTGTGCCACATCATTGGCTAGGACGGTTATGAACATATTTCTTTAAGACTCCCATGAACCTCTCAAAGGGGAACATATTGTGTAGAAATACAGGACCCAAAACGTTAATCTCTTCGCATAGGTGAACTAGGACGTGCGTCATGATGTTGAAGAAGGATGGTGGGAACACCAACTCGAAACTGACAAGACATTGCACCAAATCATTCTGTAACCTTGGTATGATTTCTGGATCGATTACCTTCGAGAGATTGCATTGAGAAATGCACGTAGCTTCACAATGGCTAATCGAGCGTTTTCGGTAGAAGCCCCCTCAATGCAACCGGAAGCGATTGCGTCATAATCACGTGGCGTCATGAGACTTTAGGTTCGGAACTTTTCTCTGCCATGTTTATTATTCCTTTATATTCAACGAGAAGCCGACGGTACCTTAATATCGAGCAGGCATTCAAAGAAGATTTCCTTCTCTTCTTTGGTAAGAGCGTAGCTTGCATGACCACGATATATGCCGTCTTCTCCGTGCATATGTTGCTGGTCCTCCGTGCCTCGGTGTATCTTTTGTCTTCCTATACACGCCCAAGAAGCCAAGCAGGGTCACGCAAAGATTCTTAAATCACGTGCATCACGTCGACATGGAGCGGACCTCTAGGTCTTTCCAATATGGCAGGTCCCAAAATATAGATTTCTTCTTCCACATGGGTGCGCGTCCGTCGGCGTCCTTTGGAACAGGTTGTCCGCCAGGACCTTTCCAAATATCACCTTCAAATCCTTGACCATATCTTGTACATCAGCACAAGACGGTGGCGAGGCTTCGTCCGTGATCCGCCTCACCTTTGAAATGCTTGCCTTTCTTTCTTACGGGATGCCTGCTCGGAAGAAATCGGCGATGTCCTGTACACATTCTTCATACAACTATTCAAATATATATCGTCGGTATCATCCAAACAGTGCGTGCATCCGCGGTATCCCTTGTTTGTCTGTCACGAAAGGTTATTGAGAGCAGGCCAATCATTGATGGTCACGAACAGCAACGCCTTTAGGTCAAATTCTTCCCCATGTGCTCATCCCACGACGCACACCTGTTCCATTCCACAGTTGTAAGAGTTCTTCAACTAATGGCCTTAGGTACACATCAATGTCGTTGCCGGGTTGCTTAGGGCCTTGGATGAGCACCGGCATCATAATGAACTTCCGCTTCATGCACAACCAAGGAGGAAGGTTATACAAACATAGAGCCACAGGCCAGGTGCTATGGTTGCTGCTCTGCTCCCCAAAAGGATTAATGCCATCAGCGCTTAGACCAAACCATACGCTCCTTGCGTCATCGCAAACTCCTTCCGTACTTTCTTTCGATTTTCTCCACTGCGACCCGTCAGCTGGTACTCTCAACTTTCCGTCTTTCTTACGGTCTTCTCTATGCCATCGCATCGCCTTGGCATGCTCTTTGTTTTGGAACAAACGTTTCAACCGTGGTATTATAGGAGAATACCACATCACCTTGGTAGGAATCTTCTTCCTGGGGCGCTCGCCCTCGACATCACCATGCTCATCGAGGCTGATCTTATAGCGCAATGCACCACATAACGGGCAAGCGTTCAAATCCTCGTACTCACCGCGGTAGAGGATGCAATCATTAGGGCATGCATGTATCTTATGCACCTCTAACCCTAGAGGGCAGACAGCCTTCTTTGCTTCGTACGTACTCTCGGGCAATTCGTTGTCCTTTGGAAGCATATCCTTTATCATTAGCAGCAACTTTCCAAATCCCTTGTCAGATACACCATTCTCTGCCTTCCATTGCAGCAATTCCATGTGGTGCCCAGCTTTTCTTGTCACCCTCGCAATTTGGGTACAACAATTTTTGTGATCCTCTGCAACTTCTTCTTCTCCAAATCACTTGCAGTTTCTCTTTGCATCGGCAATGGCCCGACCTAGATCATCAATGGGCTCATCGATGCCTCTTCTTCAGCTTCTTCCCGCATTGCCGCCCAGCTTCTTCCGCATTACGGCTCAGCTTCTTCCCCATTGTTGTATCATCGTATTCAGGGAACCCATGGCGGGATAGCTGTCGTCGTCCTCTTCTTCTTCATTGTCTTCCATCATAACCCCTCTTTCTCCGTGCTTGGTCCAAACATTATAGTGGGGCATGAAACCGGACTCAAACAGTGGGCGTGAATGGTTCTTGGCGAGAGTAATTGCGACCATTCTTACAGCCAGCACATGGACAATGCATAAAACCATCCGCCCGCTTGTTTGCCTCGGCCGCAAGCGTAAAAGTATGCACGCCTCAACGAACTGGGAGAGCATCGGTCATCGTACATCCATTGCGGCTCATCTTCATTACACAACACCGAATAGACCAAATTAATACAAGTTCATACATAAAGTTCATACAACACTTAAATGCAACAAACAAATAACTCTCTAGCTAAAGCATTTAAATGCAACAACAAATGCGATCAAGATCGCAACTAAGGTAACAATTGATCCAACAACATAATGATACCAAGCCTCACTATCGATGGCATATTTTCTAATCTTTCTAATCTTCAAGTGCATTTTCTCCATCTTGATCTTGTGATCATCGGCGACATCGGCAACATGCAACTCCAATTCCATCCTCTCCCCTCAATTCTTTTCAATTTTTCTTTCAAGTACTCGTTTTCTCTTTCAACTAAATTTAACCTCTCGACAATAGGGTCGGTTGGAATTTCCGTTCACATACCTCCTAGATAAAAATATCTATGTCAACTTGATGGGCATAATTTGTCATAAACACGAAATGCAACAAATAGTTTTAAAAGAGAATATACCACATCCGAATCATAACAAGGACGAGGGCCGACGGGACGGATATCAAAACCATGGCACTATGTATAACAAACAACGTCGGGTAAGATAATTATTATACGAGTAACTATATATCCAAATCACACAAACATCAATTTTTATATAAAATTTCATGAACAAGAGGCTCACCACAAGGTGGTGCCAGCTGACGGGACAGTCTTGGGCGATCGGCAGTGGTTCTGACAGAGATTTAGAAGGCACTAAGTAAACCACACCTACATATGCAAACTAAGTGTTATTTTGACCTCAAATTGCATATAAATCAAATACTAGCACATATATATATTTCCTCCCAAATTACTAAACTCACAAATTAATAACTATATAAAGCATTGCAAGAGCTAATCTAGCAATGAGAGATGAAAGGACAAAGTTGCTAACCTTTGTGATCACTTGAATGGATGGGGCCTTCAAATCTTGACAAATTTTGGGCAAAATGTGTGATGAGCTCGAGGGAGAAGAGGAAGAACAGAGAGGAGAGGAGAGGGAAAGGGGAAGAACAGAGCGAGCTGGACGAAGGGTTTATATGCAGGAGGACCTATAGTACCGGTTCGTGGCACGAACCGGTACTAAAAATCTTGGAGGGGCCCAGATCGACAACATCCTGCCACCACCCTCATTAGTACCGGTTCGTGGCACTAACCGGTGTTAAAGGTTAGCCACGAACCGGTGCTAAAGGCTAGCCGTTGGAACCGGCACTAATGTATACATTTGTGCCGGCTCTAATACAAACCGGCACTAATGTGCTTCACGTTTGACCCTTTTCTACTAGTGCTTATTTAAATACAAACAATAGTGTGAAAAGTTATACTGAACTCTAGTGGTTAGACTTTCGCATACGCAACAACATATTGGGTCCGATCCCGGATACTTCACCCTTTCTAAAAATAGGCATGACTTCAGCTCTAGCTGTGTGATGTGCTTTGTTGTATATGTGAAATTGTATGGAACACTGAATATTGTCAATGTGCAAACTAAAGATGACATGATTTATTCAAGCATTGGTTTCATTTAAGCCTCGGTAACTATAGACTACAAAATCCACAGAACATTGGAAGATTGCCAGTTGAACACTATAGAATTCACTAAACTTTGGCAACTAAATATGAAATTCACAAATAGTTGCAAATTGGCAACGAACATTACATAATTCGCAGAACATTCGCAACCAAAGATGATAATGAACCTTGATTTCAATCTTGCTCAAAATTAGTTCATTCATTGCAGATATAAACAGTTCACATATGAACAAAACAAAATAGCCCATAAATATAACTAATTTAACTACTTAATTAAACCAAAGAGCTCCCCTAGTGTGGTTATATACATATATAGGGTGTTGATGTCATGTATTGCATTGCATTCACATGTCGCCTTATCATTGCTAGCGGCAGCTCAGGCACTTAGGAGCCGGCGGCGCAACCAGAGGAGGTCCGCAGCTGCCGCCTTATCTTCTGCTTGCTACCGCAACCTCTGTCGCCTTCGGTCATCCTCCAAACACGGGACTCCTCCAGCACAATCGTGTAGGTGCACTCTTCATCGCGAAATCTCTCGGGGGTGCTCAGCGACGCGTGTATGTCAAAGTGGCAAGGACTTGTGTGTGAGAGGCGTCGGTGGCCACTGGGGTATTTCGAGGAGGGCGAGAATCCACAACAAGGCACGTGGGAACACATGGGTCGTCACCTAGATAATTGACGCCGCAAGGAGCTCATCATGGCAGTTGGCAACCTGTGTGCGGCCGGGGATCGAGAAAGACAACATACACCAACAGGAATGCAGCACATAGAGGCAAGAGAAGACTAAGGGAGTCTTGGATTAGGGGGTCCTCGGATAGCCGGACTATATACTTTGGCCGGACTGTTGGACTATGAAGATACAAGATTGAAGACCTCGTCCCGTGTCCGGTTGAGACTCTCCTTTGCGTGGAAGGCAAGCTTGGCGATTCGGATATGTAGATCTCCTTCTTTGTAACCGACTCTGTGTAACCCTAGCCCCTCTGGTGTCTATATAAACCGGAGGGTTTAGTCTGTAGGACAACAACAATTAGAATCATAGGCTAGCTTCTAGGGTTTAGCCTCTAAGATCTCGTGGTAGATCAACTCTTGTAATACCCATATCATCAAGATCAATCAAGAAGGAAGTAGGGTATTACCTCCATCGAGAGGGCCCGAACCTGGGTAAACATTGTGTCCCCCGCCTCCTATTACCATTAGCCTTAGACGCACAGTTCGGGACCCCCTACCCGAGATCCGCCGGTTTTGACACCGACATTGGTGCTTTCATTGAGAGTTCCACTGTGCCGTCACGGTAAGGCTTGATGGCTCGCCTTGTCGTCAAGGACAACATCACCTCTGGGGAAGCCCTGGCTGTAGGCCAAACTCTCTGACTAGGCGGCTTCGTCATGACCGCCCGTTCGGCCGTCGCGCCGACGATGACTTCTCGGGTCATCAAAAACAGCCTCCACGTCAGCTCGGAATTCACCGAGCAGATGGATCCAATGGAGCTCTCCTCCTTGAACGAGCTCTTAGATCGCATCGCCGCCCTGGGAGTCGCTACGGACTATGATCGGATCGGGCTTAAACCCGACCAAAGGGAGAATAACTCTCCGCCGGTCACCCATCAGATAGCGGTGGTAGAGGAGCAATGCAACGATTCTTCCTCTATTTTGAGGACGAACTATGTCCAGATTCCCGAGCTCTCCGAGCCGGATACCCGTCTACGGGAGGACATGGCTCAAGCTCCGAAACTAGAATCGGACAACGGGCCAGAAAAATTGGGCAACATCCCGGAGCCCGAAATGCCAAGCTCGGAAGCTCCTCTGCCCCTGGGTCTCAGATCGGGTCAAGGTTTGGACCTAAATCTACCCACCCACCCAGACACAAGCGATATTTCCTACATTAGACAAGAGCCCCAAGAGACAGTACATCACTTCTGGGCCAGATTCCTCCTTTTAATGAGCAAGGTCAAGGACTGTCGCGAGGAAGACGCCATTTTATTCTTTTGCAAAAATTGCACGGACAGGGGAATCCTCAACGCCATAAGTCACTGTGACATAGCACACTTCGCTGACTTGGCGGCCATAGTACAGAAGTACTGTGCGATGGAAAGCGCCTGGGAAATCCAAACAAAATTCTGGGATTGTTGGGGATGTAACTATTTGTGTAAGCCGCCCAGGTGGGGCCGGGTTACGTAAAGAGATTACCAGACAGAAGCCCAAGTCCAAGCGTGAAGATGGCGTCTCAACAAAGGGGTCTAAGGCCCGCAGGCGACTTAAGGCCCATTGTAGTAAACCGCCATAATGGCATGACTTGTATCATAAGGTAGACTTGACTAGTCACCGAGCCGGACATTGTTTATAAGCCGGCGGGACTCAGAGGCCGGGCGCCAACCCGTGTATATAAGGGACGACCCGCTAGCGGCTTAGGGCAAGAAACAACCAATCGAGAACGGGCATAGCGTATCTCGCCCACAGTTATCGAAACCTCAAGCAATACCAACCCAACTAGACGTAGGCCTTACCTTCACCGTAAGGGGCCGAACTAGTATAAAACCTCTTGTGTCCTTTGTCCCGATTAACCCCTTTAAGCTTCCTAGTTGCGATGGCTCCATGACTAAGTCCTTGCAAGAGGACATCTGCCGTGACAATTCCACGACAGTTGGCGCCCGCCGTGGGGCCAGCGCACGGTGGATTTGAGTTCTTGAAGGGCAGCTTCGAAGGGCTCAAGGGATACGCAGTGGGCCGGATGACCAAGAGTCGTCGCGGCAAGATCTACATCGACAATGAAGGCTGGGGCCCCGAGGCCGACTCAATTGAGTACGGGTACCGGGTCCCCTTTGGCGGAATCCATGTCTTCATCGGCCGGATTGGTGAGCCGGGCCCCAAGCCGGACAGCTGCGCCGACCTCGTTGAGACGGCTCAGCGTGCGAGACCCGCCCAGATTCAATCTACCATGAAGCGTGCTTTTGTGGGCTGTATTCACGGAGAGGCACTTTCTGAAGGATCTAAAGGTGGCGAAGAGACAGCCATCCCATCAGATGATGATTCGTCCTCTGGTTCAACAGACTCTCTATATCAGGTCCAAGAAGGCATGCTTGGGGGCTGTTCTCACGACTCTAGCGTTCCGGATTGCTATGAACCGCCAAGCTGGGCAGGAGTCTTCATGGCCGGTACCCAACCCGGCCAAAACTCGATGGCTGCAACAGCAATAACGTCCGGGTCAGGAGCGGCCGGGGCAGGAGGCCCCGCGCGCCCGCCGGCTCAGGTGCTAATAGATCTTATGGACAAGTTGACGGCCCTGTTAACCACCACGGTTATTCCTGCAAATCCAGATGAGCATAACGCGGAGGTGGCAAAAGTGCGTGAGGAGATAGCCCTGGCCAAGGAGGCCTTGGCGGTGAGACACCGAGCTAGGCTGAGCGGGCGGCTTTTGATGCGCGGGCGCAGCGACTCGGTCGAGGCTTTCCAGCTTAACATGAGTCTGAATCGCCCAATGAGGTGATGAGAAGGAGACATCGAAGACCCAGTCCGCTCGCCACGGTTTACGATCCTCGAGAATCTTTTCACGACACCCGGAGCTGGTCCTAGTAATCCGCCCGAAGCCAATCAATTTATGACGCCTGGAGCTGGAGGGCCGGTTCAGCCCCGAGAGATGGCAGCTCTTCACGGGAGCATGGCCCCGCCCCGGTACATACCGACACCTCCGGGCTACTTTTCCAACCCCATGGAGAACTTGATAGCAGCATCAGCGCGTCTAGTGGCTCTTCCGGTAGATGGTGATGACCCGACGGCGGTGGAAACCCGGAGGGTTAGGGATCTTCTTCAGACGGCCTTGGCGCATCAAGAGACCTATTCTTACAGCAGGGACATGATTCATTCCACTCCTCAGCCTTGGATAGCACCTCGTCCAAACCGGAGTCCGAGTTACAGCAGGCACATGGAGTCAGAGGCTTTATCAAGCAATGCCCAGTGTCGCAACCAACCCGGCGGCTATAACCCGGTGCAGGATCGATTGCGTCAGGAGGATGAACGGGCGGCTCAAGTAGCGGCTCAGCAGACGGCATATGATGGTCTCCCAGAGTATCCGATGACTTCTGTTGGAGCAGGGGTGGCCACTAGAACCGGTGGAGTCCCTTGTCTGGTGTCGGCTCTGCGAGATGTGCGTCTGCCCAAGGATTTCAAGGGACCTCGAAAGGTGCCGAATTACACGGCCGACTTACAGCCGGGGGCATGGATTGAAAGTTATGAGATGGCCATGGAGTTATTAGAAGTCAGCGACGCGGCAATGGCTAAGTACTTCACCATGATGTTAGATGGAACGGGCCGATCTTGGTTGAAAAGTTTGCCTCCCAATTCCATCAGTTCATGGGCAGAGTTAAAGGCCCGGTTTATCCAGAACTTTAAGGATACTTGCAAGTAGTCTATGTCCATTGTGGACTTGACCAATTGTAAGCAGGAGGAGGGTGAGTCCACAACTCATTGGGTGCGCCGAGTCAAGGAAATAATACATTCATCTGATAAGATGGACGCCGGCTCTGCGGTACTTATGCTCCATCAGAATTGTCGCTTTGTGCCATCAAGCGAAGTCGGGCGCTTAAGCGTGATTGCAATGACATGGGTACGCTGATGGCGGCTTTGGTTAAATATGACGATTCTGATACTACCGATGATCCCGTGTCTGAGGAGGAAAAGATAGGGAAAGGAAAGAAGAACGGCAATGGAAAGGGTCAGCAGCATCACTCGGTAAGTCAAGGTGGCAACAAGCGTAAGCCGGACGGTAACCCGGCGTTGGTAGCCAATGCTAATGCCCAAGATAATAACAAGAAGCGTAAGGGGAGAGCGGCCCCTCGATCTGGTGGCTCAGGTCCTTCTCTCGAACAGCTTCTGAATGAGCCTTGTCCCAGACACGACACTCGGAAAAATCCTGCCACCCACTTATGGAAGGACTGCGATCATGAAGGCTTTCAAAAATTCAAACATGTTTGATGACAATCACGGAGCAGGCGGCGGTTCAGGAGCAGGTGGTTTCCATGGCCCCGGGGGCGGCTCAAGTTCCAGTTTTCAAGGTGGTCAAGGTGGCTATAATCAGCAGCAGTCTGGTCAAGGAGGACAGCAGCAGCAACAGTCAGGTTACCAGAGCCATCCAAAGCAGTTGAACGGTGGGCAATACCATGTGTTTACCACTAACTTGTGTAAACGTGACCAGAAGGTTCATAAAAGGGCTGTGAATTCGGTTGAACCGGCGGTTCCCGATATCTCGAGGTGGTCGAGCAGCCTATCATTTGGAGTAGAGAAGATCACCCTCCGGGTTGATAACCCGGTCATTGGCCTTGGTGGTGGCCCCTCGTGTTGGTGGATATAAATTCACTAAGGTGCTCACGGACGGCGGAAGCAAGCATCAATATTCTCTATTATGAGACCTTTCGCCGTATGGGTCTGATGATAAGGACTTGAGGACGCCTAACACTGTTTTTCATGGGTGGTACCGTAAGTCGGCATATCTGTTGGAAAGATCGAGCTGGAAGTGGCTTTTGGAGACGGATATGATTCCGTGGCTGAGAAGTCGACGCTTGAGGTAGTCAAAATCAGGAGCCCATATCACGCCTGTTTGGACGGCCGCTTATGCCAAGTTTATGGCACGGCCGTGTTATGTTTATCTACGATCAAGATGCCGGGTTACAAGGGCACCATCTTGTGCATGGGAGTCGAAAGGTGGCCTTAGAGTGCGAGGAAAGCGGCGCGGCTTATGCTGAATCCGTTTGTGCTGAAGAGGAGCTGAAGTTTTATCAAACTAATGTTGACCGCAGATATGACCTCTTTGAAGAACCAACCACGAGCAAGACTCGGCGTTGAAATTTAAGTCGACACGAGACAAAACTGGTTGACTTCACTCGAGCGACTCTTCCAAGCAGTTCAACATCGCACCAATTTGATCCCAAATAGGAAAGCGCGCCATCGAAGTTCATCCGTGAGAATCGGGACATCTTTGCATGGAAACCTTCTCACATGCCGGGTGTCCCAAGAGAACTCGCTGAGCACACTCTTAATATTGATCCAAAGTATAAGCCGGTCAGGCAGTTTCTCCGGCGATTCAATGAGGAAAGGCGAAAGGCTATAGGGGAGGAGGTCGCTCGACTCTTAGCGGCCGGGTTCATCATGGAAGTTTTTCACCCGGAGTGGTTGGCTAACCCGGTGCTTGTGCTCAAGAAGAACGGCACCTGACGGATGTGTGTGGACTACATGGACCTAAATAAAGCTTGTCCGGCTGATCCCTTTGCTCTACCCCGCATTGATCAAATCATCGATGCCACAACGGGTTGCGAACGGTTGAGTTTTTTGGATGCTTACTTTGGTTATCATCAGATCAAGATGGCAGTTAAGGACCAGGAGAAGACGGCTTTCATTACTCCATTTGGAGCCTTCTGCTATGTGTCTATGCCGTTTGGGCTCAAGAGTGCACAGGCGACTTATCAGTGGTGTGTGCAGAATTGTCTCCACAATCAGATTGGGCGCAATGTTCATGCTTATGTGGATGACATTGTGGTGAAGTCCAGAGAGAAGGAAAGCTTGATCTCCGACTTAAAGGAAACCTTTGACAATCTCCGGGTCTACAAGATGATGCTTAACCGGACAAGTGTGTATTTGGTGTACTGCAGCAAACTTTTGGGATTCTGGTCTCAAACAGGGCATTGAAGCTAACCCGGAGAAGATCAAGGCGATTACCTCTCTGGCTAAACCGGCGTGCATCAATGAAGTTCAGCGACTAGCGGGCCGCGTTGCTGCTTTAAGCCGATTCATAAGCCGGCTAGGGGAGAAGGCTTTACCGCTGTATCAGATGATGAAGAAAATAGACACCTTTGTCTGGAGTGAAGCTGCTGATGCTGCCTTCGAAGATTTAAAGAGACAATTGGCTGAGCCGCCGGTTCTTGCAGCTCCGATTGATAAAGAGCCATTGCTATTGTATGTTGCTGCTAACTCACGTGCGGTTAGTGCGGCCATTGTGGTGGAGCGTAAGGAGACTGGCAAGGAGCATCCAGTTCAGTGGCCGGTTTATTACATCAGTGAGGTGCTCATAGAGTCCAAGCAAAGGTATCCGCATTGGCAGAAACTTGTTTATGGGGTGTTCATGGCAAGCCGGAAGCTAAAGCGAGACTTCTGGGTCATCCTATAACTGTGGTAAGTTCAACCCCCATGGGAGACATCATCCAGAACAGGGAAGCCACAGGACGAGTTGCCAAGTGGGCCATCGAGCTTGGGCCTCACGGTTTGAAGTATATGCCGTGCACAGCTATCAAGTCTCAAGCCCTAGTGGACTTTATCAATGATTGGACGGAGTTGCAGGCACCAGAGTAGAAGCCGGATAACACGTATTGGACTATTCACTTTGATGGGTCCAGACAGTTGGAAGGCTCGGGGGCTGGAGTTGTTTTAACTTCCCCCCGAGGTGACAAATTTTGGTATGTGCTCCGGCTTATGTTTCCCTGTACTAACAATGCAGCTGAATATGAGGCTTTACTCCATGGCCTCCGGATGGCCAAGGAGATGAATTTGAGCCGGGTAAGATGCTTGGGCGATTCAGACCTCGTCGCTCAACAGGTGTCAGGCACGTGGGATTCTAAGGATCCCCTTATGGCGGCTTATCGTCGTGAAGTTGATGCGGTGGCTGGGCACTTCAAAGGTTATCAAGAAGAGCACATTGATCGAAGGAAGAATGAGGCGGCTGATGCTTTAAGCCGGCTGGGGTCTCATCGTAAGCCGGTGCCGCCTAATACTTTCCTTGATGTTTTGCATAACCCTTACGTCAGAGTGCCTACAGAGGAAGAGCTTGCGACTGCGGACCGAGGCGCGCTGGTGGTGGCTCTCCATGCCATCCCGGACTGGACGGTTCCATACTTAGCCTATATGACCCGGGGAGAGTTGCCTGAGGACGAGACTTTGGCAAGACAAATCACCAAGCGGTCCAAATCCATGACGATTGTTCATGGCGAGTTGCATCACCAGAGTGTCACTGGGGTGTTTCAATGTTGTGTATCACCTACGGAGGGTCAGGAGATACTTCGTGAGATTCATGAAGGTGATTACAGTCATCATGCCGGTTCAAAGTCTCTGGTAGCCAAGGCTTTTCGTCATGGTTTTTATTGGCTGACGGCTCATGCTGATGCGGAGGATCTGGTCAGCAAATGTGACGGATGTCAAAAATTCTCACGACGAGCTCATGTGCCGGCTCAAGAATTGAGGATGATTCCGATTACTTGGCCGTTTGCGCCCTGGGGCTTGATATGGTTGGACCTTTCAAAAGGTCTAAAGATAAGAAGACACACCTGTTGGTGGCAGTGGATAAATTCACCAAGTGGGTTGAAGCAGAGCCGGTCAGTAAGTGTGATGCAGCCACGGCGGTTCAGTTTATCAAAAAGGGGATCTTTCTCTTTGGTTTTTCGCACAGCATTATAACTGATAATGGTACTAATCTCTCCAAGGGTGCCATGGAAGAGTTCTGTCAACAGGAGCACATCCGGCTTGATGTTTCGACTGTTGCTCACCCTCAGTCTAATGGTCAGGCAGAAAGAGCTAATCAAGAGATTTTGAAAGGTATCAACACAACGCCTAACAGGTCTACTGGTTATATAAAGCAATAAAGCAGGACCTCTTTCCTTTCCATCCTATAAGGTTTATGTGTCTTCTTTACCAGGTGGTGGAAACGACTAACAGGGAGCGGATCATATCTGAATCCGGTTTTCCCTTTGGTCCGGCTTATGATCATATCTGAATCAAGCCATGGTCACTTGGGGGCTTCCTGTTCAAACATAGGTCATATTCGAACCAAAGAGAACATAGTTGTCGATACCCACTTGATCGGCATACTGCCAAACCCACTTGGGGGCTTCTTGATCATATTTGAATCATAGCTTAACCCCTTTGGGTCTGACGTGGATCGTATTCGAATCAGCGTCATTAAACAACTCTCATGGTCACTTGGGGGCTTCCTATTCAAACATAGGTCGTATTCGAACCAAAGAGAACATAGCTGTCGATACCCACTTGATCGGCATCGCCAAAGCCATTGGGGGCTATACGATCGTATCCGAATCTTAGCTTAACCCCTTTGGAACGTTTCTACTGATCGTATTCGAATCAGAGGCCTTTGAAAATTAGGTTTACCTTATTCTATAAGAGTGAATAATATTAAGGGCAGGTAAACATTATATGTCCCAATTTTCGAAGTTAAGTGTAACTCGTCTGCTTTTTTTGGGAATGTAAGCGGTAATGTACGCTTTAAACCGGTGATACTTATGATGTTTTGGTTCATACTCCGGGTTAATATTATTTTACACGACCCCGGATGTGGTGAGATGCCAAAGGAATTTTTGTTTTATATACAGGTAAAGCAAAAAGCTTTTGGACGTTAAGAAGCAATTCAAGCATGCCGGCAGTGCACAACAATAGCGGCTGGAAACATTGTTAAGCACCACAAACATGCGCGAAGGCATGACAGAGTTAAGAAGTGTTTCTACCCTATTACAAGACTCCCTGAGTCTGAATAATGAGGCATTATTTTCTTCAAAGACTTAGTGCCAAAGCGGGTTACTCCTTTGGTGGACTTGACGACTCGGGTTATCCTTCTCCGCCTCTTAAATGCGCTGCGTTGTCTGGAAGGTTGACGAGGTCCATCAATGCCGCTTAAGGCTTCAAATTCAGCTTCATCATCTATTAAACTGGCCGGGTCAACTTCAGGAGCAAAGGTATGCTTACGAGTTGGAGGGATTAGGCTGACATCATCATAATGAGGAGTTGGAATCCTCCGGTTGTCGTTGTCATAACCCGGCTGGTACTTTGTAAGATCAATATCGTTGCCGATGATGGTGGCCACAGGACGTATGACTCTCACACAGGTGATGAAGTCTGATTCATTGAATGCAGAGCCGTCCTCCTTTAAGCTAGGGTATCCAAGAGCAACATCGCTTAAGTCTAGCTCTGGAGCCAACGCTTTGGCCCGGCTTAAGGCGGCTATGGCCCCGGCTCTACCAGATGCTCGCCTTAACTCCTGAATCCATTGAGGTAACACGACAAGCCGTTTGAGTACATCTTGCAGGAGATAAGGAGTATCATTTGATAAATCCACAATGGCCAAGGCACGTTGTGACCCGGTGTACAGCTGTTCCACTAGAGTGTACACCGCCTTAAGCTTGATCAGCATATTCTGCTTCAGGTTGGTACTCCTGGGACCTGCGTTTATGCATATAAGATTAAGCCGGAGATCATATCTGAGACAGTTATCAAATGAATCATGGTGATGTTCAAAAGTTACACATAGTAACTTACCAAAAATTGCTGAGACCATTTGGGATATCTGGTTTTTTAAGCCGGACAATTCGGCAGTTGCTTCGGCAATAGGTGCTTCTGCTGTCTCGGCCCGGGTCACAAGTGAAGATTTTTCATCCGCCCAGGCCTTCTTCTCCGCGTCAAAATCCTTCTTCAACTTTTCTTGCTCAGAGATGCTGAAGGCGAATTTGGAGTCGGCTTTTTGAATGTCAAGGTCTTGGGCCACCAGCCGGGTCTTCAGATCAGCAATCTGCAATTCGAATTGACTGGTGGAGACCTGCAATAACGCCGGGTTACAGGTAAGGTTATGGTAAGGTATTTTTAAAGTCTCAAGCACTTTACAAGTAAAGACCCTTGACACTTGGGGGCTAATGTAGGCTGAAGAAAATTTTACTTTATAATATCAGATTATGCATATTAAAGTCTCAAGCACTTTACAAGTAAAAATACTTGACACTTGGGGGCTAATGTGTATCGCTTCTTTAAAAAGTTGCTATATTACAGCCGGGTTAAATATGCTTTCTTGTAAACCGGGTGAGCTAACAGTAAGCCGGTATCTAAGTCTACGGCATATTTACCTATAAGCAGTAGACTTGGGGGCTGGTACAGTAAGTAAGATTCAGGAGAAATGATATAAGTTATACCTCGATTTATCAGATCTGTTTCACCATGTCAATTTCAAGGTCGCGACTGTTATGCACTTGATTCAGATAGCCTGACACTATATCGCCAATGCTTAAGTGGGCATAATCAGCGATGTCCTGTTTGGTCTTCCAGCTTTTGACAAGTTCTTCCTTAGCGGTACACCTGGCAAGAACAGTAAGCCGCCCCGGCTCAACATACTGGCTTTTCAAATATTCAACTTCCGGTTCAGCCGCTCGGACCGGCTAGGAATTTCGGTTTATCGGAGTTATCAAGAGTGCTTTCTTGAGGCGGGTCGGAAGATGGTGTCGAATTTCATGGGCGGCTCAGAGGAGGTTGATGAGTAGAAGCATCGAGGCGTGGTTCCGGTTCCGCCCGTTGCTACCAGGTCTTCAATCGGCTTATTCTTATTTGCCCTCTTACTGGGTTTCGCCTGCACACTGTGAATAAAACAAAGGGATGAGTACAAAATATGAGTAAGGCAAAGCAGGAGGATAACAAAGGTACATTACCCAGGGGCAGTCTTGAAGGACGGCATGTTGGATTGCATAGACTCGCCGGAAGAAGGAGAGGTATCCTGATAATTGGAGTTAGAGGAATTGAGAGGCTGACGAATTAAACCCGCCAAAGGATAACAGAACGCATAAGCGGAGATGACCTCGATTCGACGCTCTGCCTACGTCGTAAGCGGAAGAGAGCTCTACATCCTTACTTGTCCGGGTTTACCTCCGGTTCTCAAGCTGTTGTTGCTTCAAAAGAAATTGAGGATCTTGATAAGCTAAGAGATGTGAAAATCTCACTTTCCGGGTCACCCGCCGGGTTTTGTGTTTTGGCAAAGGCTCTGAGTCGGAGGAAATTATAGTTACCTCTTCGCCATGAGCTTGGCTGTTTCCAGTGTTTTCCTGAAAGGCGGAAATATCAATAAAATAGTAACAAAGGAGTTAAGGAGAATAAGGGATTACCTCTTCCTCATCTGAAGAAGAGTCATCCAATTTGAGCAATTCAGAGGCGATGGGTTTCTTCTTTTTTGAAGTCCCCGTCTTGGTGTTTTTCCTTTCATTTTTCTTGGCTGCTCTGGCTTGTTGGGCGGCCTCGTGGTCATATTTGGCTTTCCAGAAATCATCATTAGCCTGTGGGAAAGATAAGGAATTATAAGTACAAGGAGGTAAAACATATTAAAGAGTATTTATTAAGATTGGTAACTTACTGCAGGAGCCGGTCTCTTTTTGCAGAAGGGAAGTAATCCGAAGGTGTTGTTGATAACGAGTACCCTCCTTCAAAGATGGATCGGGTTGTAGCATCCGCCACGTCATCTGGTAAGTCGTCGAAGCTGTGGCGCATTGGGTCGCTCGTTCATTTGATAGGTGCACATTAAGACGAGCGGCGGCTTAATGGGAGTATATGCCAAGTGACCTGACCGGACCAAGTCAATGCCGTTTAAACCATTTCCCAGAAGGGCTTTAATCTTCTTGATGGTGGGGTTGAGCGGCAGACGTTCAACAGCGGTCAGTTTATCCGCCAGCGGGTGGTTGGACTCAAGGCGCAGGGCGCGAAAGCCGGGCAGAGGCGGCTCATCAGCTGGAGAAGTATCCTGACAGTAGAACCATGACTAGTTCCAATATTTGGGGTGACTCGGCAGCTCAGCATAAGGAAACAGACAGTCTCTCCGTCGCTGGATCGAGATACCGCCAAGTTCAAGACTCGGCCCGTTGGTGCGCTCATTCTGCCGGTCCAAGTAAAACAGTTCTCTAAATAAGAGCAGGCTTGGCTCTTCTCCCAGGTACACCTCACAGAAGACTTGGAAGTTGCAAAGATTGGACACGGAATTGGGTCCAATGTCTTGAGGTCTAAGGTCAAAGAAATTTAAAACTTCTCTGAAGAACTTTGAGCCAGGAGGGGCAAATCCCCGGCTCATGTGATCCGTGAAAACTATTACCTCCCCTTCTTTGGGTTGAGGCTTCTCTTTAGATGGGTCAGGGACGCGATAAGACATGACTTCCTTCTTTGGTAAATGGCCAGACTTCACAAATTCAGCCAGTTTGCTTTTAGTGACAGTGCATGGGACCCAGTTGCAGGTTACAGGAGCTTTGGTCGACTTAGGCGCCATGACAACAGATTGGCCTATTACAAAATAAGAAGTTCCGGTTTAAATTTTAACCCGGAAGAGAATATCCAAATTACTGAAGGTAGCGGCTTAAAGGGGCCTAATGACATAAGGATAATTAGGCAACATTATTTAAGCCGCCACAAAGGTTAGCAACAGTTCAAAAGCTTAAAAGACCTGAGAAGGCGCCAAGGTTCACAGATCAAGTGGGATGCGCTTAAACCGGATACTTGGACAGTTATGTTAAAGGCAGTTAACATAAGAAGTTTTCCGGGTGATAAAAACATGTTTCATAAGTTACAACTATTATTTTGGATCAAATGGTCGTTCTGAAAAGAAAAATTTCTAGACCTAAAACAAGTGCAGAGAAGTTCATACACTCGAAAGAAGCTTCTGAACAATGGAAAAGGGATCTATTTGCATATAAAATGGGAGTGAAACAGCTACCGCAGCAGTTCTATACCATCTGACGATCAGAAAAGGGCGTCGGGGGTGAGATCTATCAAGGGTTCGTAGCGGGCGGCGATGAACACTGACGAACTCGATGAAAACTGTAATGCAGATCTAAGACAGGAAAGGAAAGTAACTTACAGATGCAGGGCTGCGGCGGAGGTTCGTCGCGTTTCTCTGATCAGATTCAGGGTGATGCAGCGGCCTAAGTTGATGAAGACGAGGAACTCGGCGGCGGCGGCAACGGCGGAGCTCGAGCGTCAGGGATAGAGCGAGCGGAGGAAGACGACTGAAAGGGTGAAAATGAAAACCTAGGTCGCGCCTATTTATAAGGAGAGAATAACTGAGACGACACGGGAAACGAGGAGATAAGAATTATTATCCAGCGGCCCCGACGCCTCGAATTCCGGAACAAACAGTAAAGACAGAGATCTGTTGGGCGATATGGCGGAGTAAAAAGAAAAGATGACGTCATGACGGGTTAACACGGATCTAAAGAATGACGTCACGGCGGGTTAAAGAAAGTCTTTTGCGCAGTCAGAAGACTGAAGATTTATGCTTTGTTATTTTAAGATTGACATGAACAGGTTCAAATCAACTGGGCCTAATGTTGGGGATGTAACTATTTGTGTAAGCCGCCCGGTGGGGCCGGGTTACGAAAGAGATTACTGCACGTAAGCCCAAGTCCAAGCGTGAAGATGGCGTCTCAACAAAGGGGCCTAAGGCCCGCAGGCGACTTAAGGCCCGTTGTAGTAAACCGCCATAATGGCATGACTTGTATCATAAGGTAGACTTGACTAGTCACCGAGCCGGTCATTGTTTATAAGCCAGCCGGGACTCTGTAGGCCGTAGGGCGTCAACCCGTGTATATAAGGGGACGACCCGCTAGCGGCTTAGGGCAAGAAACAACCAATCGAGAACCGGGCATAGCGTATCTTGCTCCCTGGTTATCGAAACTTCAAGCAATACCAACCCAACTAGACGTAGGCCTTACCTTCACCGTAAGGGGCCGAACTAGTATAAAACCTCTCGTGTCCTTTAGCCTGATTAACCCCTTTAAGCTTCCTAGTTGCGATGGCTCCACGACTAAGTCCTTGCAAGAGGACATCTGCCGTGACAATTCCACGTCAGGGATCCTCCGGCTCTCACTAAACCCCTCGTCCAAACTAAAAGGGGGCACTCTCGCAAGTCACCCGATCCAATTACAAAGAACCCAAAGCCCACTACAGGGCGTGGAACTGTATTGGAGGGATGGCTCAATGGGCCATGCAAAATTCACAGTACACCAGATACCATACCAACACACATCCTTAGAGCATGTTGGATACTCCGGCAGGTGGCCAAAAGCGGCGAGGACCTCCTCATCAACAATACCGAGAGCACCATCCCACGGAAAATAACAATACAATATTGACAGTCTTCGAGACTTTCGCCTCAAATAATAGGCACAAACGAGCACTCCGCAACCTTGCCGAGGTCTGCCACGTTGCAGCAATAAATCCATGGAACGACACGGCCATAACCTTCAATGCCAGTGACGAACCTCAATTCCGTACAGTCCGAGCACTAGCCGCTTTGGTCCTTAGTCCAATTGTGGACAGCTTTCGTCTTACTAAAGTGCTCATGGACGGCGGCAGCGGATTAAACCTCATCTACGAGGAAACTCTTAACAAAATGGAAATAGACAAGAGCCGCATTGAGCAAAGCAGCACGACCTTCACAGGAATCATCCCTAGTCGGGAGGCACGATGTGCGGTAAAAATCACACTAGATGTGGTATTCGGCACGCTGGAGAATTATAGGTCTGAAGAAATCACATTCAGAGTGGCCTCGTTCAGTAGCGGATACCACGCCCTTTTAGGGCGGGATGCATTCACGAGCTTCCAAGCCATACCCCATTACGGGTAAATAAAGCTCAAGATGACCAGGCCCAATGGAATCATCACTCTAGCCAATGATCCGGACGTAGCACTCCGCGCTGAAAATAAAATCGGCGCACTGGCCCTTGAGGCACTATCCGAAGCCCTCGCGGCCAAAGAACTGACTGCGCTGCGCTCCAGGTGGACAGGGACGACGTGATACTCGACAAACGACCCAAGTCCACCTCTTTCAAACCGGCGGACGAAATAGTCAAATTCCAGGTCCACCCGACGGACCCTACAAAAACAACATCCATCGGGGCACAGCTGAACCCCACAATAGTTGCCGCACTGCGAGAGTTCTTGCATGAGAATTGGGACATCCTCGCCTGGCATCCTTCAGACATGCCAGGTATCCCACACACGCTGGCCGAGCATAGACTAAACATACTGAAGGGATACAAGCCGGTCAAGCAGACTCTTCGGTGCTTTTCAGAACTAAGCGACAAGCCATGGGAGAAGAGCTAGCCAAGTTACTCGAGGCCGGATTCATCAGAGAAATAAAACATCCGGACTGGCTAGCAAACTTGGTGATGGTACCAAAGAATGACAAATCCTGGCGCCTATGTGTCGATTTCAAGGACCTCAATAAGGCTTGCCCCAAGGATCCCTTCCCCCTTCCCCGCATTGATCAAATCATCGACGCTACCGCAGGACACGACTCATTATGCTTCCTCGACGCATACTCCGGATACCATCAAATCAAGATGGCAGAGCCCGATCAAGCTGCAATGGCATTCATCACACCATACGGCACCTTCTGTTTTAACACCATGGCTTTCGGGCTCAAAAATGCCGGTGCAACCTATCAACGCATGATTCAGGCATGCCTGGAAAAACAAATCGGCAAAACAGTGGAGGCATACATAGACGATGTGGTCATCAAAACCATACACGTCGAATCTTTAATAGATGACTTGAGGCTTACGTTCGACAATCTCTGAACATATGACATCAAGCTCAACCCAGAAAAATGCGTTTTTGGTGTGCCTGCAGGAAAGCTCTTGGGCTTCATCGTTTCCAATAGAGGAATTGAAACAAATCCGGCTAAAATCCGAGCTCTATCACAGTTGGCTACCCCAATAGACCTCAAGCAAATCTATAAATTAACTGGATGCGTGGCTGCCCTAAGCCGCTTTATCTCCCAATTGGGAGAAAAGGCACTACCTCTTTATCACCTTATTTGACGCACCGAACACTTCGAGTGGACGGACGCGGCCATAGCCGGACTGGAAGAAATAAAGGCCCTCTTGGCCAGCAATCCAATCCTGGCCGCGCCGAATGTCGGCGAACCCATGTTGTTATATATAGCTGCAACACACCAGGTTGTAAGCACAGTACTCGTCGTCGAACGAGAGATGGACGGGCATAAGTTCCCGCTTCAAAAGTCGGTATACTACGTATCCACTGTCCTCACTCCAAGCAAGTCACGGTACCCTCATTATCAAAAGATAGCATACGGGGTCTTTATGGCATCTCGGAAACTACGACACTACTATCAAAAGTGTTCAATCACGGTGGCCTCTGAAGTACCACTCAATGATATTATAAATAACTGTGATGCCATGGGCCGGATTGCTAAATGGGCTATCGAGCTCCTCCCGTTCGACATAACATACAAACCACGGCGAGCCATTAAGTCACAAGTACAGGCTGACTTCGTCGCCGAATGGACAGAAGCCGAACTCCCTAAAGAGTACGGCGCGTACTCCAATTGGATCATGCACTTTGACGGCTCTAAGATGCTGGCTGGTGTTGGGGGCAGGCGTTGTCCTGACATCCCCCACCAGAGATACAGTCCAATGCGTACTCCAAATATTATACACAGACTCCAACAATGCAGCCGAATATGAGGCCCTGTTGCATGGTCTTCGGATGGCAGTCTCCATGGGCATTCAACGCCTAGAAGTGCGTGGGGATTCAAACCTCACGATATCTCAAATAAATGGAGACTTTGACGCCAAGGACCTAAAAATGGCGGCTTACCGTATATCCTCAAAATGTCAGCTCGGTTCGAGGGGCTCGAATTCACCATGTGGTCCGAGAAAACAATCAAGCGGCGGATATCCTCGCCCGCAACGGCTCTAAGCGCGATCCCGTCCCACCTAATATCTTCTTGGAAAGGCTGTTCAAGCCGTCCGTGGTGTGGGAAGGGGAGACCGGCAATACCTGTCCAGATCCGAAAACAACCCCAGATCCCGAACACTCTGACGTAATCGGAGGCTCCGCCACCGAAATAACACCTTCGGCCCACGTGATTATGGCTGTCATCGCCCCGTGGACAGAACCCTTCTTGGCCTACCTAAATAGGCAAGAACTCCCTGAGGACCAAAATGAGGCACGTTGCATTGTGCGGCGCTTTAAAGCCTACAAGGTCAATGAGGGAGAGCTTTATAAGAAAAGCGCGACCGATGTGCTCCAAAGGTGCATCTCCGAATAGGAAGGGCGGTAGCTCTTGGCCGAAATTCATGCCGGACTCGGCGGCCACCACGCCGTAGCTCGGGCCCTTGTAAGCAAGGCCTTCTGTACAGGTTTCTACTTCCCAACAGCCCGAGCAGACGCACAGGACCTCGTCCAACATTGCGTCGGTTGCCAGCTTTTTGCAAATCAAAGACATATGCCACCTACCGCTCTCCAAACAATCCCCATAACTTGGCCCTTTGCGGTCTGGGGGCTCGATATGGTTGGACCCCTTAAAGGAGGAAGCTATAAGAAAAATACTTTTTGGTCATGGTGGATAAATTCACCAAATGGATAGAGGCCAAACCAGTTAAAACGGCCAAATCCGGACCAGTGATAGACTTCATATCCGGGGTTGTACACCGTTACGGTGTCCCCCACAGCATCATCACCGATAACGGCTCCAACTTCACAGCCGACGAGGTGAAAACTTGGTGCGGCAACATGGGCATTAAGCTCGAGTACGCCTCCGTCTATCACCCCCAAACGAATGGTCAAGTCGAACAAGCAAACGGTCTTATCATGAGCGGCATCAAACCCAGACTAGTGCGATCCCTGAAGGAATCAGATACGCACTGGGTCGAGGAGCTCGACTCCGTACTATGGGGGCTGCGGACCACGCCGAATCGCACTACCGGATACACACCATTTTTATGGTGTACGGCGCAGAGGCGGTATTGCCCTGCGATATCATTCATGACTCACCTCGAGTGTGCATGTACGAAGAGAAAGAAGCCGAGCTTGATCGACAGGACAGTTTAGATGCCCTGGAGGAGGAGTGCGATGTTGCGAAAGCCCGTTCCGCATTTTATCAGCAACAGGCTCGCAGGTATCAAAGCAGAGAAGTATGGGCCAAAACTTATAACGTTGGCGAACTCGTTCTACGCCTACCGGAGAAGAAAAAGGACAAGCTCAAGACCAAGTGGGAGGGTCCCTTCATCATTGATAAAGTTCTCACCAGAGGGGCATACCGTCTGCCTGATGCATCTGATAATTGACTAGAGCCAAACCCATGGAACGCGGCCAGACTCCAAAGATTCTACGCCTAGTGTCGAACTCTGCGTTTGTCTCCTTACCTCCTCCTTTCTTTTTCAAGTTATATCCTCTTCTTCTTTATTTCTTTTTATGGCCTTTCAAGTGTGTCTTGACTACAGGATCTTGGCGCGCTATGCGCGCTCATTATACCTGGGGGCTTCTTATACAGAAGCTTAATATAATTATCTTCCGGGCTTTATGCCTGATGAACCACAAGTGTAGGGGATCTATCGAAGTCCTTTCGATAAGTAAGAGTGTCGAACCCAACGAGGAGCAGAAAGAAATGATAAGCGGTTTTCAGTAAGTTTTTCTCTGCAAGCACTGAAATTGTAGGTGATAGATAGTTTTGTGATAAGATAAATTGTAACGAGTAACAAGTAAATAAAGTGCAGCAAGGTGGCCCAATCCTTTATGTAGCAAAGGATAAGCCTGGAAAATTTCTTATAATGAGAAAGAAGCTCCCGAGGACACATGGGAATTATCATCAAGCTAGTTTTCATCACGCTCATATGATTCGCGTTCGGTACTTTGATAATTTGATATGTGGGTGGACCGGTGCTTGGGTACTGCCCTTACTTGGACAAGCATCCCACTTATGAGTAACCCCTATTGCAAGCGTCCGCAACTACAAAAGAAGTATTAAGGTAAACCTAATCACAACATTAAACATATGGATCCAAATCAGCCCCTAACGGCAACGCATAAACTAGGGTTTAAGCTTCTGTCACTCTAGCAACCCATCATCTACTTATTACTTCCCTATGCCTTCCTCTAGGCCCAAATAATGGTGAAGTGTCATGTAGTCGATTTTCACATAACACCACTAGAGGAAAAGACAACATACATCTCATCAAAATATCGAACGAATACCAAATTCACATGACTACTAATAGCAAGACTTCACCATGTCCTCAGGAACAAACGTAACTACTCACAAAGCATAATTATGTTTATAATCAGAGGAGTAATAATATGCATTAAGAATCTGAACATATGATCTTCCACCAAGTAAACCAATTAGCATCAACTACAAGGAGTAATCAACACTACTAGCAACCCACAGGTACCAATTTGTGGTTTTGGTACAAGATTGGATACAAGAGATGAACTAGGGTTTTGAGAGGAGATGGTGCTGGTGAAGATGTTGATGGAGATTGACCCCCTCCCGATGAGAGGATCGTTGGTGATGACGATGGTGATGATTTCTGTTGGAAATATGCCCTAGAGACAATAATAAAATGGTTATTATTATATTTCCTTGTTCATGATAATTGTCTATTGTTCATGCTATAATTGTGTTATCCGGAAATCGTAATACATGTGTGAATACATAGACCACAACATGTCCCTAGTGAGCCTCTAGTTGACTAGCTCGTTGATCAATAGATAGTCATGGTTTCCTGACTATGGACATTAGATGTCATTGATAATGGGATCACATCATTAGGAGAATGAGTGATGGACAAGACCCAATCCTAAGCATAGCACAAGATCGTGTACTTCGTTTGCTAGAGCTGTTCCAAATGTCAAGTATCATTTCCTTAGACCATGAGATTGTGCAACTCCCGGATACCGTAGGAGTGCTTTGGGTGTGCCAAATGTCACAACGTAACTGGGTGACTATAAAGATGCACTACGGGTATCTCCGAAAGTGTCTGTTGGGTTGGCACGAATCGAGACTGGGATTTGTCACTCCGTATGACGGAGAGGTATCTCTGGGCCCACTCGGTAATGCATCATCATAATGAGCTCAATGTGACCAAGTGTCTGGTCACGGGGTCATGCATTACGGTACGAGTAAAGTGACTTGTCGGTAACGAGATTGAACGAGGTATTGGGATACCGACGATCGAGTCTCGGGCAAGTAACGTACCGATTGACAAAGGGAATTGTATACGGGATTGATTGAATCCTCGACATCGTGGTTCATCCGATGAGATCATCGAGGAGCATGTTGGAGCCAACATGGGTATCTAGATCCCGCTGTTGGTTATTGACCGGAGAGTCATCTCGGTCATGTCTGCATGTCTCCCGAACCCGTAGGGTCTACACACTTAAGGTTCGGTGACGCTAGGGTTGTAGAGATATTTGTATGCGGTAACCCTAAAGTTGTTCGGAGTCCCGGATGAGATCCCTGATGTCACAAGGTGTTCCGGAATGGTCCAGAGGTAAAGATTTGTATATAGGAAGTCCAGTTTCGGCCATCGGGGAAGTTTCGGGGGTCACAGGTATTGTACCGGGACCACCGGAAGGGCCCGGGGGTCCACCGGGTGGGGCCACCTATCCCGGAGGGCCCCATGGGCTGAAGTGGGAGGGGAACCAGCCCCTGGTAGGCTGGTACTCCCCCCTTGGGCCTCCCCCTGCGCCTAGGGTTGGGAACCCTAGGGTGGGGGGCGCCCCACTTGGCTTGGGGGGCAAGCCCCCCCCTTGGCCGCCCCCCCTTGGAGATTGGATCTCCTAGGGCCGGCGCCCCCTAAGGGGCCCTATATAAATAGGGGGGAGGGCAGCCGCACCCTAGCCCCTGGCGCCTCCCTCTCCCCCCCGTAACACCTCTCCCTCTCGCTGAGCTTGGCGAAGCCCTGCCGAGATCCCCGCTACTTCCACCACCACGCCGTCGTGCTGCTGGATCTCCATCAACCTCTCCCTCCCCCTTGCTGGATCAAGAAGGAGGAGACGTCTTCCCCAACCGTACGTGTGTTGAACGCAGAGGTGCCGTCCGTTCGGCACTCGGTCATCGTTGATTTGGATCACGACGAGTATGACTCCATCAACCCCGTTCACTTGAACGCTTCCGCTCGCGATCTACAAGGGTATGTAGATGCACTCCTATACCTCTCGTTGCTAGAACACTCCATAGATTGATCTTGGTGATGCGTAGAAAATTTTAATTTCTGCAACGATCTCCAACAGTGGCATCATGAGCTAGGTCTATGCATAGTTTCTATGCACGAGTAGAACACAAACTTGTTGTGGGCGTAAATGTTGTCAATTTTCTTTCCACTACTAGTTTTATCTTGCTTTGGCGGCATCATGGGATGAAGTGGCTCGGACCGACCTTACAGGTACGCTTACGTGAGACAGGTTCCACCGACTGACATGCACTAGTTGCATAAGGTGGCTAGCGGGTGTCTGTCTCTCCCACTTTAGTTGGAGCGGATTCGATGAAAAGGGTCCTTATGAAGGGTAAATAGAAATTGGCATATCACGTAATGGTTTTACGTAGGTAAGAAACGTTCTTGCTAGAAACCTATAGAAGCCACGTAAAAACTTGCAACAACAATTAGAGGACGTCTAACTTGTTTTTGCAGCATGTGCCGTGTGATGTGATATGGCCAAAAGGGTGTGATGAATGATATATGTGATGTATGAGATTGATCATGTTCTTGTAATAGGAATCACGACTTGCATGTCGATGAGTATGACAACCGGCAGGAGCCATAGGAGTTGTCTTGATTTATTTATGACCTGCATGTCAACATATAACGTCATGTAATTACTTTACTTTATTGCTAAACCGTTAGCCATAGTAGTTGAAGTAATGGATGACGAGACAACTTCATGAAGACATGATGATGGAGATCATGGTGTCATGCCGGTGATGACGATGATCATGGCGCCCCGAAGATGGAGATCAAAAGGAGCAAAATGATATTGGTCATATCATGTCACTATTTCATTGCGTGCGATGTTTATCATGTTTTACATCTTATTTTCTTAGAACGACGATAGCTTAAATAAGATGATCCCTCGCAATAATTTCAAGAATGTGTTCCCCCTAATTGTGCGCCGTTGCGAAAGTTCTTTGTTTCGAAGCACCACGTGATGATCGGGTGTGATAGATTCTAACGTTCACATACAACGGGTGTAAGACAGATTTACACATGCAAAACACTTAGGTTGACTTGACGAGCCTAGCATGTACAGACATGGCCTCGGAACACAAGAGACCGAAAGGTCGAACATGAGTCGTATGGAAGATACGATCAACATGGAGATGTTCACCGATGATGACTAGTCCGTCTCACGTGATGATCGGACACGAGCTAGTTGAGTCGGATCATGTATCACTTACATAACTAGAGGGATGTCTAATCTAAGTGGGAGTTCATTGAATAATTTTATTAGATGAACTTAATTATCATGAACTTAGTCTAAAATCTTTACAATATGTCTTGTAGATCAAATGTCCCACGCTAATGTTGCCCTCAACTTCAACGCGTTCCTAGAGAAAACCAAGCTGAAAGATGATGGCAGCAACTATACGGACTGGGTCCGGAACCTGAGGATCATCCTCATAGCTGCCAAGAAAGATTATGTCCTAGAAGCACCGCTAGGTGAAGCACCCATCCCAGAGAACCAAGACGTTATGAATGCTTGGCAGTCACGTGCTGATGATTACTCCCTCGTTCAGTGCGGCATGCTTTACAGCTTAGAACCGGGGCTCCAAAAGCGTTTTGAGCAACATGGTGCATATGAGATGTTCGAAGAGCTGAAAATGGTTTTCCAAGATCATTGCCGGGACGAGAGATATGAAGTCTCCGACAAGTTCTTCAGTTGTAAGATGGAGGAAAATAGTTCTGTCAGTGAGCACATACTCAAAATGTCTGGGTTGCACAACCGCTTGACTCAGCTGGGAGTTAATCTCCCGGATGACGCGGTCATTGACAGAATCCTTCAGTTGCTTCCACCAAGCTACAAGAGCTTTGTGATGAACTTCAATATGCAGGGGATGGAAAAGACCATTCATGAGGTGTATTCAATGCCGAAATCAGCAGAGGTGGAGATCAAAAAGGAACATCAAGTGTTGATGGTGAATAAAACCACTAAGTTCAAGAAAGGCAAGGGTAAGAAGAACTTCAAGAAGGACGGCAAGGGAGTTGCTGCGCCCGGTAAGCCAGTTGCCGGGAAGAAGCCAAATAATGGACCCAAGCCTGAGACTGATTGCTTTTATTGCAAGGGAAGTGGTCACTGGAAGCGGAACTGCCCCAAGTACTTAGCGGACAAGAAGGCCGGCAACACCAAAGGTATATGTGATATACATGTTATTGATGTGTACCTTACCGAGACTCGTAGTAGCTCCCGGTCTTTGATCTTTGGTGCGGTTGCTCATATTTGTAACTCAAAACAGGAGCTGCGGAATAAACGGAGACTGGCGAAGGACGAGGTGACGATGCGCGTCGGGAATGGTTCCAAGGTCGATATGATCGCCGTCGGCACGCTACCTCTACATTTACTTACGGGATTAGTTTTAAACCTCAATAATTGTTATTTAGTGTCAGCTTTGAGCATGAACATTGTATCAGGATCTCGTTTAATTCGAGATGGCTACTCATTTAAATCCGAGAATAATGGTTGTTCTATTTATATGAGAGATATGTTTTATGGTCATGCCCCACTGGTGAATGGTTTATTCTTAATGAATCTCGAACGTAATGTTACACATATTCATACTGTGAATACCAAAAGATGTAAGGTTGATAATGATAGTCCCACATACTTGTGGCATCGCCGCCTTGGTCACACAGTGTCAAACGATGAAGAAGCTCCATGCAGATGGACTTTTGGAGTCTCTTGATTACGAATCATTTGACAAGTGCGAACCATGCCTCATGGGTAAGATGACCAAGACTCTGTTCTTCGGAACAATGGAGCGAGCAACCAACTTATTGGAAATCATACATACTGATGTGTGCGGTCCAATGAGTGTTGAGGCTCGCGGTGGCTATCGTTATGTTCTCACTCTCACTAATGACTTGAGTAGATATGGGTATGTCTACTTAATGAAACACAAGTCTGAGACCTTTGAAAATTTCAAGGAATTTCAGAGTGAGGTTGAGAATCAACGTGACAAGAAAATAAAGTTCTTACGATCAGATCGTGGAGGGGAATATTTGAGTCATGAATTTGGCACACACTTAAGGAAATGTGGAATAGTTTCACAACTCACGCCGCCTGGAACACCTCAGCGAAATGGTGTGTCCGAACATCGTAATCGCACTCTATTGTATATGGTGCGATCTATGATGTCTCTTACCGATCTACCGCTCTCATTTTGGGGCTATGCTTTAGAGACTGCCGCATTCACTTTAAATAGGGCTCCGTCGAAATCCGTTGAGATGACACCGTATGAATTATGGTTTGGGAACAAACATAAGCTGTCGTTTCTAAAAGTTTGGGGATGCGATGCTTATGTCAAGAAACTTCAACCTGAAAAGCTCGAACCCAAGTCGGAGAAATGCGTCTTCATAGGATACCCTAAGGAAACCATTGGGTATACCTTCTACCTCAGATCCGAAGGCAAGATCTTTGTTGCTAAGAACAGATCCTTTCTGGAGAAAGAGTTTCTCTCGAAATAAGTAAGTGGGAGGAAAGTAGAGCTTGATGAAGTACTGCCTCTTGAAGCGGAAAGTAGCGCAGCTCAGGAAAATGTTCCTGTGGTGCATGCACCGACTAGAGAGGAAGTTAATGATGATGATGATCAAGGTACTTCGTACCAAGCCCCTACTGAACTTCGTAGGTCCACAAGGACACGTTCCGCACCAGAGTGGTACGGCAACCCTGTCTTGGAAATCAAGTTGTTAGATAACGGTGAACCTTCGAACTATGAAGAAGCAACGGCGGGCCCAGATTCCGACAAATGGCTAGAAGCCATGAAATCTGAGATAGGATCCATGTATGAAAATGAAGTATGGACTTTGACTGACTTGCCCGATGATCGGCGAGCCATAGAAAATAAATGGATCTTTAAGAAGAAGACAGACGCGGATGGTAATGTGACCATCTATAAGGCTCAACTTGTCGCTAAGGGTTATCGACAAGTTCAAGGGGTTGACTACGATGAGACTTTCTCACCCGTAGCGAAGCTGAAGTCCGTCCGAATCATGTTAGCAATTGCCGCATTCTATGATTATGAGATATGGCAAATGGACGTCAAAACGGCATTCCTTAACGGCTTTCTTAAGGAAGAATTGTATATGATGCAGCCGGAAGGTTTTGTCGATCCTAAGAATGCTAACAAGGTGTGCAAGCTCCAACGCTCAATCTATGGGCTGGTGCAAGCATCTCGGAGTTGGAACATTCGATTTGATGAGATGATCAAAGCGTTTGGATTTACACGGACTTATGGAGAAGCCTGTGTTTACAAGAAAGTGAGTGGGAGCTCCGTAGCATTTCTCATATTATATGTGGATGACATACTGTTGATGGGAAATGATATAGAATTCTTGGAAAGCATAATGGCCTACTTGAACAAGTGTTTTTCAATGAAGGACCTTGGAGAAGCTGCTTATATATTAGGCATCAAGATCTATAGAGATAGATCGAGATGCCTCATTGGTCTTTCACAAAGTACGTACCTTGACAAGATATTGAAGAAGTTCAATATGGATCAGTCCAAGAAGGGTTCTTGCTCAGATTGCAAGGTGTGCGATTGAGCATGGCTCAATGCCCCACCATGGCGGAAGATAGAGAAAAGATGAGTGTCGTCCCCTATGCCTCGGCCATAGGGTCTATTATGTATGTCATGCTGTGTAACAGACCTGATGTAAACCTTGCCGTAAGTTTGGTAGGAAGGTACCAAAGTAATCCCAGCATGGAACACCGGACAGCGGTCAAGAATATCCTGAAGTACCTGAAGAGGACTAAGGATATGTTTTCGTTTATGGAGGTGACGAAGAGCTCGTCGTAAAGGGTTACGTCGATGCTAGCTTCGACACAGATCTCGATGACTCCAAGTCACAAACCGGATACGTGTATATTTTGAATGGTGGGGCAGTAAGCTGGTGCAGTTGCAAGCAAAGCGTTGTGGCGGGATCTACATGTGAAGCGGAGTACATGGCAGCCTTGGAGGCAGCACAAGAAGCAATCTGGGTGAAGGAGTTCATTGCCAACCTAGGAGTTATTCCCAATGCGTCGGGCCCGATGACTCTCTTCTGTGACAACACTGGAGCTATTGCCCTTGCCATGGAGCCCAGGTTTCATAGGAAGACAAGGCATATCAAGCGTCGCTTCAACTCAATTCGTGGAAGTGTTCAAAATGGAGACATAGATATTTGTAAAGTACATACGGACCTGAATGTCGCAGATCCATTGAATAAACCTCTCCCTAGAGCAAAACATGATCAACACCAGAACTCTATGGGTGTTCGATTCATCACAATGTAACTAGATTATTGGCTCTAGTGCAAGTGGGAGACTATTGGAAATATGCCCTAGAGGCAATAATAAAATGGTTATTATTATATTTCCTTGTTCATGATAATTGTCTATTGTTCATGCTATAATTGTGTTATCCGGAAATCGTAATACATGTGTGAATACATAGACCACAACATGTCCCTAGTGAGCCTCTAGTTGACTAGCTCGTTGATCAACAGATAGTCATGGTTTCCTGACTATGGACATTAGATGTCATTGATAACGGGATCACATCATTAGGAGAATGATGTGATGGACAAGACCAAATCCTAAGCATAGCACAAGATCGTGTACTTCGTTTGCTAGAGCTTTTCCGAATGTCAAGTATCATTTCCTTAGACCATGAGATTGTGCAACTCCCGGATACCGTAGGAGTGCTTTGGGTGTACCAAACGTCACAACGTAACTGGGTGACTATAAAGATGCACTACGGGTATCTCTGAAAGTGTCTGTTGGGTTGGCACGAATAGAGACTGGGATTTTTCACTCCGTATGATGGAGAGGTATCTCTGGGCCCACTCGGTAATGCATCATCATAATGAGCTCAATGTGACCAAGTGTCTGGTCACGGGATCATGCATTACGGTACGAGTAAAGTGACTAGCCGGTAACGAGATTGAACGAGGTATTGGGATACCGACGATCGAGTCTCGGGCAAGTAACGTACTGATTGGCAAAGGGAATTGTATACGGAATTGATTGAATCCTCGACATCGTGGTTCATCCGATGAGATCATCGAGGAGCATGTGGGAGCCAACATGGGTATCCAGATCCTGCTGTTGGTTATTGACCGGAGAGTTGTCTCGGTCATGTCTGCATGTCTCCTGAACCCGTAGGGTCTACACACTTAAGGTTCGGTGACGCTAGGGTTGTAGAGATATTTGTATGCGGTAACCCGAAAGTTGTTCGGAGTCCCGGATGAGATCCTGAACGTCACGAGGTGTTCCGGAATGGTCCAGAGGTAAAGATTTGTATATAGGAAGTCCAGTTTCGGCCATCGGGAAAGTTTCGCGGGTCACCGGTATTGTACCGGGACCACCGGAAGGGTCCGGTGGGGCCACCTATCCTGGAGGGCCCCGTGGGCTAAAGTGGGAGGGGAACCAGCCCCTGGTGGGCTGGTGCGCCCCCTTTGGGCCTCCCCCTGCGCCTAGGGTTGAGAACCCTAGGGGTGGGGGGCGCCCCACTTGGCTTGGGGGGCAAGCCACCCCCTTGGCCGCCGCCCCCCCTTGGAGATTGGATCTCCTAGGGCCGGCGCCCCCCTAGGGGCCCTATATAAAGAGGGGGGAGGGAGGGCAGCCGCACCCTAGCCCCTGGCGCCTCCCTCTCCCTCCCGTAACACCTCTACCTCTCGCTGAGCTTGGCGAAGCCCTGCCGAGATCCCCGCTACTTCCACCACCACGCCGTCGTGCTGCTGGATCTCCATCAACCTCTCCCTCCCCCTTGCTGGATCAAGAAGGAGGAGACTTATTCCCGAACCATACGTGTGTTGAACGCGGAGGTGCCGTCCGTTCGGCACTCGGTCATCGGTGATTTGGATCACGACGAGTACGACTCCATCAACCCCGTTCACTTGAACGCTTCCGCTCGTGATCTACAAGGGTATGTAGATGCACTCCTATCCCTCTCGTTGCTAGAACACTCCATAGATTGATCTTGGTGATGCGTAGAAAATTTTAATTTCTGCAACGATCCCCAACAATTTCCCCCTCCCGGAGGGAAGTGTCCCCGGCAGAACAGCTCCGCCGGAGCCCTAGATTGGTTCAGCCAAGGTTCCGCCTCGTGGCGGCGGAGTTTCGTCCCGTAAGCTTGCCCACGATTTTTTTTCCAGGGTAAAAGCCCTCATATAGTAGAATATGGACACCGGGGGGGCACCAGGGGGCCTAGGAGATAGGGGGCGTCCAGTAGGGGTGGGCGCGCCCCCCACCCTCCTAGCCAGGGTGTGGGCCCCCTGATGTATTTATTTCGCTCAATTATTCTTATTAATTCCAAAAACATGTTTCGTGGAGTTTCCTGATTTTTGGAGCAGTGCAGAATAGGTTTCCAATGTTTGCTCCTTTTCCAGCCAGAATTCCAGCTGCCGGCATTCCCCCTCTTCATGGTAAACCTTATAAAATAAGAGAGAATAGCCATAAGTATTAAGATATAATGTGTAATAACATCCCATAATGCAATAAATATTGATATAAAAGCATGATGCAAAATGGACGTATCAACTCCCCCAAGCTTAGACCTCGCTAGTCCTCAAGCGGAAGCCGATATCGAAAAATATGTCCACATGTTTAGAGGTAGAGGTGTCGATAAAAATAAAATACGGACATGAGGGCATCATGATCATTCTTGCAATAGCAACATATATAGATTTTATCATATGATTTCTTATACTCAAGTAACAATCAATTCACAATGTCAACTATGGTTCAAAAACTTCATTGAGAACCAACAAACTATAATCTCAGTCATTGAAGCAATTGCAATTTATCATAACATCAGAAAGAGTCAACAATAGAGCTTTTCAGCAATCCACATACTCAACTATCATTTAGTCTTCTACAATTGCTCACACTCACGCAATACTTGTGGTTATGGAGTTTCAGCCGGACACTGAGAAAGATAGGGGCTTATTGTGTTGCCTCCCAACGTATTCACCTTTAGGTGAGGTCAACAATAGTAGCCCATGGTAACTTACATCCAATTGGATATATATATCATGATCTTTCAAACACGAGGAGCTTGCCAAAGGATAAAATGAAAAAGGGAAAGGTGAAGATCACCTTGACTCAAGCATAAAGTAAAAACGTAAAGTAAAAGATAGGCCCTTCGCAGAGGGAAGCAGAGGTTGTCATGTGCGTTTAGGGTTGGATGCACAAAATCTTAATGCAAAAGAACATCACTTTATATTGCCCCTTGTATGTGGACATTTATTATGCAGTCCGTCGCTTTTATTACTTCCACAACAAGATCGTATAAAGCTTATTTTCTCTTCATTAATAAGTCATACATATTTAGAAAGCAATTTTTATTGCCTACAACATGACAACTTACTTGAAGGATCTTACTCAATCCATAGGCAGATATGGTGGACTCTCATGGCAAAACTAGGTTTAAGGATATTTGGAAGCACAAGTAGTATCTCTACTTGGTGCAAGGAATTTGGCTAGCATGACGGGGAAAGGAAAGCTCAACATGTTTGGAAGGTCAATGACAATATACTTTAACTGGGATGTGAGAAAACATAAACCATTATGTTGTCTTCCTTGTCCAACGTCAACTCTTTTAGCATGTCATACTTAATGAGTGCTCCCAATCATAAAAGATGTCCAAGATAATATATTTATATGTGAACCTCTCTTTCCTTATCACTACCTATTAATTGCAACGATGACCAAAACTACGTTTATCAAATCTCAACAACTTTTTATGCCTCATACTTTCTATGTGTGAAGTCATCACTAACCGTAAGATCAATATGAATTCTTTTATTCTTTCTACTTTCTTAGTATCATAGCAACATAGCAAAGCCCTTGACTCAACACTAATCTTTATTATAGATAGCTCACGGACCCGATTACAAAAAGAGATCACAAAGCAAAACTCAAAACTACTTGATAACAAAACTTCAATTTACTAGATCAAGATACTACTAAAGGGATCGAACTAAATAAAATGGTAAAGATAGGGGGTGTGATGGTGATACGATATCGGGACACCTCCCCCAAGCTTGGCAGTTGCCAAGGGGAGTGCCCATACCCATGCAATTATGTCCTCGGAGGTGATGAAGGTGGTGATGATGACGGTGGATAATCGCACATTGAGCGTAAAAGCTCCTCCAACTTGCGGATAATGCCCTTGAGTCCGGCGATATGATCCTTCAACAGAATATTCTCCTGTGTGAGATACTTGTTCTGTATGCGAGCTAACTCAATCATCTTGAAAGCTTCAATCTCTTTTGGAGTAAAGAGGTTAGGTAAAGGTTGAGGGATGTCTTCTTCTTTCACCGCCGGAGCTTGAACCTCCATGGCCTTCTTGATCCCTTCATCCCTGTTGATCTCTTCCGGTTCTTCTCTTTTCAGCTCTATCTTCAATAGCCAAGCATCCTTGTCTTCGTTGTTGGAGGAGGGCGACGTCATGGTGCTCTTGATCTGCAACAGAAATAGCTCGAAACGAAAACAGAGGATATTTGCGTGGTACGGTGGTCAAAACCTTCGGGGGTATATATAATGAATTTTTACCGACCAAAATACGTAACGTGCAAGAAAACGGAGTCCGGCAAGCACACGAGGTGCCCACGAGACAGGGGGGCGCGCCCAGTAAGGGTGGGCGCACCCTCCACTCTCGTGGGGGCCTCGTGTCCCCTTCGGACTACTTCTTTCTTCCTAAAATTCTTAAATATTCCAAAACTGATAAAAATTGCCATTGGAGTTGTTTTGGAGTCGGTTTACTTACCGTGCCACATACCTATTCCTTTTCGGAGTCTGGAACGTTCTGGAAAGTGTCCCTTATGTATTCCTCCGGGGTTACGGTTTCAATAATATTAGTTTCAACATTAATAGGATTACCTGAAATATAATGTTTAATTCTTTGACCGTTTACCACCCTCGGACTTGTGCCTTCGAAGTTGTTGATTTTTATAGCACCAGAACGATAGACGTCCTCGATAACGTAAGGACCTTCCCATTTAGAGAGAAGTTTTCCTGCAAAAAATCTTAAACGAGAGTTGAATAATAACACATAATCTCCTACGTTAAACTCACGCTTTTGTATCCTTTTGTCATGCCAGCGTTTGACTTTTTCTTTGAATAGCTTGGCATTCTCATAGGCTTGGGTTCTCCATTCATCAAATGAGCTAATATCAACAACCTCTTCTCACCGGCAAGTTTGAAGTCATAGTTGAGCTCTTTAGTAGCCCAATATGCTTTATGTTCAAGTTCTAGAGGTAAATGACAAGCTTTTCCACAAACCATCTTATATGGAGACATACCCATAGGATTTTTGTATGCAGTTCTATAGGCCCATAATGCATCATCAAGTTTTTTGGACCAATTATTTCTAGATCTATTGACAGTCTTTTGCAAAATTAATTTGAGCTCTCTATTACTCAACTCTACTTGACCACTAGACTGCGGATGATAAGGAGATGCGATTCTATGATCAACATCATACTTAGCAAGCATCTTACGGAAAGCACCATGAATAAAATGTGAACCACCATTAGTCATAAGATATCTAGGGACTCCAAACCTCAGAAAAATAACTTCCTTCAGCATTTTTATAGAAGTGTTATGATCAGCACTACTAGTTGGAATAGCTTCTACCCACTTAGTAACGTAATCAACAACAACTAAAATATGTGTATAACCATTAGAGGCAGGAAAAGGTCCCATATAATCAAAGCCCCAAACATCAAACGGTTCAATAACAAGAGAATAATTCATAGGCATTTCTTGACGTCTGCTAATATTACCTATTCTTTGACATTCATCACAAGATAAGACAAACTTACGAGCATCTTTTAAGAGAGTAGGCCAATAAAAACCGGATTGCAGTACCTTGTGTGCAGTTCTATCTCCAGCGTGGTGTCCTCCATAGGATTCAGAGTGACACTTGCGTAGGATCTGTTCCTGTTCATGCTCAGGCACACAATGTCTAATAACACCATCTACTCCTTCTTTGTAAAGGTGTGGGTCATCCCAGAAGTAATGTCTTAAATCATAAAAGAACTTTTTCTTTTGCTGGTATGTGAAACTAGGAGGTATAAATTTAGCAACAATGTAATTAGCATAGTCATCATACCAAGGAGCAGTACGAGAAGCATTAACGAACGCTAATTGTTCATCAGGAAAGCTATCATCAATAGGAAGTGGGTCATCAAGAACATTCTCTAACCTAGACAAGTTGTCTGCAACTGGGTTCTCAGCTCCCTTCCTATCAATAATATGCAAATCAAATTCTTGGAGCAAGAGAACCCATCTAATGAGTCTAGGCTTAGCATCTTTCTTTTCCATAAGATATTTAATAGCAGCATGATCAGTGTGAATAGTAACTTTGGAATCAACAATATAAGGTCTAAACTTATCACATGCAAACACAACTGCTAAGAACTCTTTTTCAGTAGTAGCATAATTTCTCTGGGCAGTATCAACAGTCTTACTAGCATACTGGATAACATTCAATTTCTTATCAACTCTTTGCCCTAGAACAACACCTACAACATGATCACTAGCATCACACATAATTTCAAAAGGTAAATTCCAATCAGGTGGCTGAACAATAGGTGCAGTGATCAAAGCTTTTCTTAACTATTTCAAATGAATCTACACAATCAACATCAAAGACAAAAGGAATATCTTTTTGCAATAAATTAGTCAGAGGCCTAGAGATTTTAGAAAAGTCCTTAATGAACCTCCTATAAAAACCGGCATGACCAAGGAAACTTCTTATACCTTTTATGTCCTTGGGACATGGCATCTTTTCAATAGCATCAACTTTGGCTTTGTCAACTTCAATACCTCTCTCGGAAATCTTGTGCCCCAAGACAATGCCTTCATTAACCATAAAGTGACACTTTTCCCAATTCAGGACGAGACTAGTGTCTTCGCATCTCTGCAAAACTCGATCAAGGGGTCTTAAGCAATCATGAAAAGAGGCTCCATAAACGAAGAAATCATCCATGAATACCTCACAAATCTTTTCACAAAAGTCAGAGAATATAGCCATCATACTTCTTTGAAAGGTAGCAGGTGCATTACATAAACCGAAAGGCATACGTCTATAAGCAAAAGTACCAAAAGGGCAAGTAAAAGTAGTTTTAGATTGATCCCCCGCTGACACAGGTATTTGAGAGAAGCCAGCATAACCATCTAGAAAGCATAAATGTGTGTGTGTTTGGATAGTCTTTCTAGCATTTGATCAATAAAAGGTAAACGGTAATGATCTTTCTTAGTAGCCTTATTTAATTTACGAAAATAAATTACCATCCTATAACCTGTAATAATTCTTTGCGGGATCAATTCATCTTTATCATTAGGAACAACGGTAATACCTCCCTTTTTAGGAACGCAATGGACAGGGCTTACCCAATACTATCAGCAACGGGATAAATTATACCTGCCTCAAGGAGCTTTAGTATCTCCATTCTTACCACTTCTTTCATCTTGGGATTCAGTCGTCGTTGAGGATCTCTAACTGGTTTGGCATCTTTCTCCACTTTAATTTTGTGTTGGCATAATGTGGGACTAATGCCCTTAAGATCATCCAGAGTATATCCAATAGCAGCCCGGTGCTTCTTCAGAGTTTTCAATAATCTTTCATCTTCTTGCTCTGAAAGGTTAGTCCTAATAATAACAGGATATATTTTCTTTTCATCAAGATAAGCATACTTAAGATTATAAGGTAATGGTTTGAGTTCAAACACGGGATCACCCTTGGGTGGAGGGGGATCCCCAAGAATTTCAACGGGAAGGTTATGTTTCAGCATAGGTTCCTATTTAAGGAACACTTCATCTATTTCCCTTCTTTCCTTCATAAACATTTCGTTTTCATGGTCTAGCAAATATTTTTCTAACGGATCAGTAGGAGGTATGGCAATAGAAGCAAGACCAATAATCTCATCCTTACTAGGTGATTCTCTATCACGAGGTTGTCTACGAAACTTAGCAAAATTAAACTCATGAGACATACCCTCTAAGCCAATTGTAACAGTATCCTTTTCATAATCAATCCTAGCCTTAACCGTGTTCTAGAAGGGTCTACCGAAAATAATGGGACAAAAATCATCTTGTGGGGAACCAAGAACTAGAAAATCAGCAGGGTATTTAACCTTCCCACACAAGACCTCAATATCTCTAACTATCTCAACTGGTTTAATGGTATCCCTATTAGCAAGCTTAATAGTAACGTCAATGTCTTCTAATTCAACGGGTGCAATTTTGTGCATAATTTCTTTATATAAATCATAGGGTACTGCACTAGCACTAGCACCCATATCACATAAGCCATGATAACAATGATCTCCTATCTTAACGGAAACAACAGGCATGCCTACCACAGGTCTATGTATCCTAGCATCTGGTCTAGCAATATTAGCAGTCTCACCACAGAAATAAATAACATGCCCATCTAAATCATCATCCAAGAGATCTTTAACCATAGCAATACTAGGTTCGACTTTAATTTTCTCAGAAGGTGTATAAGTCCTAGTATTACTCTTACGAACAACAGTCGAAGTTTTAGCATGATCCTTTATCCTAACAGGAAAAGGAGGTTTCTCAACATAAGTAGTAGGAACAATAGGATCACTATAGGTGATAGTCTTTTCTTCAACTGTAATAGGTGCAACTACTTTCACTTCAATGGGAGGATTATATTTAAACCATTTCTCCTTAGGGAGATCAACGTGAGTAGCAAAAGATTCACAGAAAGAAGCTACTATCTCAGAGTCAAGTCCATACTTAGTGCTAAATCCACGAAAAGTATCGGTATCCATAAAAGACTTAACACAATCGAACTTAGGTGTCATACCTGACTCCTTACCATCGTCGGAACCCCAATCTTCAGAGTTGCATTTAATTCTTTCCAATAGGTCCCATTTCAAATCAATAGTCTTCGGCATATAAGAACCAACACAGGAAGTATCGAGCAAGTTGCGATCATTGAGAGAAAGCCGAGCATAATTTTTTTGAATAATCATTTCCTGGGAGAGCTCAGGATTGGGGCATGAATATAATATTGACTTAAGCCTCCCCCAAGCTTGAGCGATGCTTTCTCCTTCACGAGGCCATAAATTACATATGTAATTACAATCACGATGAACAAGATGCATATGATAGAACTTCTGGTGAAATTCCAACTTCAATCGTTTATAATTCCAAGATCTCGTATCATCACATAGCCTATACCAGGTCAATGCATCTCCCTTCAAAGATAAAGGGAAGACCTTCCTTTTGACAACATCATCGGGAATACCTGCAAGCCTAAATAATCCACAAACTTCATCCACAAAGATAAGGTGTAAATCGGGATGCAATGTTCCATCTCCTGCGAATGGATTAGCTCGCAGTTTCTCTATCATACCCGAAGGAATCTCAAAGTAAATATTTTCAAAAAGTTTAGTAGGTTGAGGAGCAACTCTTTGCTCTTCTGGTCGGGGTGAAGATACCCCGAACAAGCCCCTCAAAGGATTAGTTTCCATAGTGACAAGTAACAGAAAATTTCAGCACACTATATAAATGTTTCCTTACCAAGTTCCACTCACCAAAAGCGCTACACTCCCCGGCAACGGCGCCAGAAAAGAGTCTTGATGACCCACATGTGTAGGGGATCTATCGTTGTCCTTTCGATAATTAAGAGTGTCGAACCCAACGAGGAGCAGAAGGAAATGATAAGCGGTTTTCAGTAAGGTTTTCCCTGCAAGCACTGAAATTGTAGGTGATAGATAGTTTTGTGATAAGATAAATTGTAACGAGTAACAAGTAAATAAAGTAAATAAAGTGCAGCAAGGTGGCCCAATACTTTATGTAGCAAAGGATAAGTGTAGCGACCCGACCTCAGACGGTCAAGCCTCGTATATCGTGCCATCCCGGATCAAGATCTTTGCACACACAAGACATCAATGTATATATCAAAGTGCAATCACATGTATAAATAACGTAAAATGATATATACCTCATAATACTCAGCGGAAACAATCAAACGGGTGTGGAGTCCCATCAACGCCATCGGCAGGTTGAGTGTAGACCGTAACCCTGTATCGTAACTCTTACTCGTCGAAGAAAATCCTGCAACATGATACGTTGCAGCCGTGTAGGTCAGTACATTGAATGTACCGGCAAGATCACAACATGAATAAACAGATGGTAAAACTATACTATATGCAATTTGGCTTTGTGGCTCTGTATCTGAGTTTTGTTTGCGTAAAAGCTGATTTTATTTTCCCTACATCAAAGGAATAAATGAAGTCTGTACTATGGAGTTTTCTATCATGACATGGTTCCGCCAACCGATGTCTCATAGCCCAAAATCATCATATGTTGCCCACAATTAAGTTATCAATCCGGTGTTGAGAGTTCCGAGATAGATCCAAGTCCAGATGCTCAAATTGTCCAGAATCGGGACACGACTAATCGATTAGGTTTAAACCCTCTGCAGAGGTTTGTACACTTTACCCGCAAGATTCGATCCTCTTTTACGTTCTCGCACTTCGTGGTGTTTGAGAACAAGACGATCAAACATGGTCTTCCAAGAGTTCCTCGACCACCGTCCGTGCTCATCCAATCCTACCGTAGTTCTACATCTGCTAGCACCGCCCCAGCCAGAGTCACAACTAAGGTCAACCAAGCCGAGCCCATAGTGACTTGCGGTTGCATGTAAGCTTCCGGCATGAAGTATTCTTCCGTCTCTTTGAGTCTGGGTGAAGCTTTCGCAAGATGTCATGGCGCTTCTCCATACATCCCGCCAACCACTGGTTTCTCCAGGTGCCCGTCAACCGTCCTTCACCCAAAGAGTGTGTATTGAATTCTTGTCTCGAGTCTTGAAGTCTTGAGGCCTTGAAGATGCAGTCCTTGCAGATTCCATCATGGAGTTGTCGTCATTGACGAGATCCTCCATTCTCACACCACTCATGAGCACTCATACCAACCCCGTCTACTATAGCGTAGCATTAAAATAAATAACGCCCGGGCTTGGTAACAGGTGATGGGTTCCTACCTCATGCATACTACTCAACTACAAGGATTCAATATCACTCTGGAGGGATTGTTGCGAAGATGACACTAGATGCAATAAAACACATAGGTATGAAAACATGGTCAAAGTGAACTTGACTGGTAATACTAGATGAAGATAACAACTGTCGTAAAATGACTTGGTAGAACTAATCGTCACTCCGTTGAAAATCTATATAGTCAAACATAGCATTCATATAAGCAAACATCCTAGCAAACAATTTTAACACTCATAATAACAATTCAAACAAAAAACTCAATAATAAAACTCCAACAAAGTCCAAAGAAGCTTCAAATAAAACTAGAAAGAAAAACTACTAACGAAAATCTATGACTTTGCTACAAGCATCTAACATAGTTTTGCCTAAGTAAAAAAAACTTAACAGCAATTAAAACACTAAACTAATAATTTAACAGAAAATAAAAAGTAAAACAACTAAGTTAACAGAAAGTATTTTTTCATAAAATTTTATTTGCAAAAAGAAACAAATAAAAAGCTTTTATAAAACTCTAACTATGACCTATAGAAGGTTTCATACAAAACTAAGGAAAATAAATTTTTTAAATAAAATAAATTTTTCTCCTGTTTTCTAATAGAACACAACTAATTTTGTCAAAAGTGACAAAAAGAAATAATTTAAAACTAATAAAAACAATAAAGAAAAAGCTAAAACAAAACTAATAATAAAACAGTACTGTTTTGCTAAAACCTAATTTAAATTAACCTAGAAATAAAATACTAAATACTACTGGATAAACAAAGGTCCTAGAGACCAGGAGCAAAAAGAATCGGTCAAAATAATATTCCTAACTCAAAATAGCTCATATCTAGTGATTTGAGAAAATTCATACAAACACAAATTTAAACTGCTCAAATGTGAAATAAAATTGAACTAACAGAAACTTCAGCAAATTTGTGACACATAGCAATTGGAATCACTCAAAATACTAAAAACTCTAAAAGATATGAATTTTCTAAGATTGCTATTTTCTGAAAAAAATGAATTACAGGATTTCGTGGATCTCACCGGAGTAGTCGTCGGAGTTGGGGAAGAAGATCGGATCCGATGTTGCGGTTGCTCCTAGAGGAAAGGAGATCACGGGACGGTGGAGAGGAGATCATATAAACCTCAGGAGAGGTCGAGGCGCGGGCGGCACTTGGCGGCGGCGGTGGTGCTAGGCTGTTCTGCTGCTGCTGAAGAGGAGAGGAGAGGAGAGTAGAGGTGTTGGTTTGATGTGTTGGAGGGGGGTGCTTGGGTATTTATATTGGGAGGGAGGGCTTTGCTTGGGGTAGGGACAAGAAATAGACTAGGATTAGGAAACAAAGAGGGAAAAGATCTAGAAACAAATCGGAATAAACGGAATAATGAAACGGGATCAAATCCTACTAGGATTTGTAAAAGAATAGGAAACCTGGGCTCCCTGGCCCCCTAGGTGTGTGCGTGCGATGGCCTTGGTTTGGCCCAAGGCGCTGCATATTTTTTTTTAACAAAATTTCACAGAACTAAAACAAAAACAAAATAATTAAAACTTTTATATATGCATATAATATATCAAAATTTGCAGAAAAATATTTCCTACAAGATGAACATTATTCTAATGTCAAATAAAATCCACACAAATTTTAATAATTCACACAGTGCTACTGGTCCAATAAAATCCAATAAAATCATTTTAAAATACCAAAATGACTTCAAATTAATTTCTCTCCAATTTTCTGATGTAGGGAATCATGTTACCCTATTTTCCATATATTTTGTTTTTGGAGAAAATAATTTGAATAAAACTCAAATAACTCCAATTGGAAATAAATTCAAAAGAACTTTGAATTTAATTCTTTTAAAACTCCCAACTCATATTTCATATGTTTTGAAGAAGTCATTTTATCTTCGCTCGTGAAAATCATTGAGTTGCATAAAGTTTCAGAATTGGAAAATATTTTCAATACCCCTTGTCATTTAAATAAATGGAAGAAGTCATGTCATCTTCTCTCCAGGGTTTTGTGATGAAAAGAATTTGAATTCCCGGAGATCATAAAAGAAAAATGAAAGTTTGGGAAAGTCCTTTAATTCCCTCTCATTTAACCTTCAAAAAGTTTCGAATTTCACTCAATCATTCAGACAACAATCAAACAAACAATCAAAACTATTTATTTAATATAACATTCCAAAATTTAGAATTTTGGGATGTTACAAATCTACACATTTTAAAATGAATCTCGTCCCGAGATTCAAGAGGCTAGCAAGAAATAGGTTAGGGTTTGGGGGTCTTCTCAGAAATCCATCGATCGTCTCCGGGGTCTCGGGTGCTACCACCCTTAGAAGCATTGTTACGGTTCCATCAAAACTCAGATACTCCATCCTTATTGCTGACAGTGTCGGTCTTCTCAGATATTAAGGATAATTCCTTCTCTGGGCTCTTCCGGTAGTGGCATAACCTTTTCCTCAATTCTTTTGTCTTTTACTCTTGGTAAGGTTATTCCGAGACTGGGTCTTCATAGCTGACGGGTCTGGCGCCAATTCTAAACAAATATCGGTACCTCATGGTGGTCAACGATTTATGGTTTCCCTGCAGAAAACGGGTCTGGGTTGAACCTCACCGTATAACCTACGGTTGGCAACAACTGCCGTGTACAAGGGAAAAAATACCTATACCTTTCTAAGGTTTAAACAAGGTTTTGATCGTCGCTCTCTACTATAGGTAAGTCACTCAGATTTTACCATCCCATATAGCAAAGCGAATAATAAGAGTAAGTCGGTATGGTGATCAATCCATCCCGCACCCAAATCATTACCTTGTACATGGTTTTGCGAATCTCGCATTCTAACACTCGGTCATCCTCACAAGCATTGCAGAATTTCTCTTGTCGACGAACCAAGTTCGAAAATCCATTGATTCTGCAGGCCAAACAAACATCTATCGTTCCTTAACAACTCTCGTGTTTTATGTAAACTCCTATAGAATCGTCGGTTGATCAAATCGTAGTCTATTCCCAAAATTTCTCCAGTGGGTACTTGACCCTTATTAATTACTGGGCCTGTGGGTTATGAGCCCACTTCAACACTTGTACCAATTTCACTCATCCTTGGAGTTACAATTGCTCCATTTTCCAACATTACACCACTTTAAATCCAATAACATCTCATTTCTTAATACCATCATATCAAAGATAAAACTTCAACTCATTTTTTTCCAAACTCCAACCTGTGGGACACATTTCAATTTCCATTGGTCTAGTGTTCTTCATAGGGTACTTTCACCCTTAAAATGAAATTCACAAATCCATCCGTAGACCATATTTCTCATATCCTCGAAAATGGTCAAAATCTTTGTTCACAGAGTAACAACTCATACAATTAAACATATGAAAACACGTCACCTTAACTCTATTGATTTCATGAATCCATTACAAACTCTGAGCACCCATTACATAACTCAACTTATTGTACTCATAAAAATGAAATTTCTTTCTATTACTCTTGTTTCCAATATCAAATTCCAACTACTCAACTCCAGCTTTCATCTTGTTGGGACATTTAGTAGCATAATGTCCTGCTTCCTTGCAGCGAAAACAAAAGACTTCCGACATGTCTCGGGGCTTCTTTGTGATTATGTAGGCTCCTTGGATTCTTGGCTTCTTTTCTGGACATTTACTAGCGTAATGACCTAAATCCTTGCACCTGTAACAAGTGATATGACTCAGGTCCTTCTCTGCGAAAATTGTGTTGTTCTGGGGTTGCCTTCTTTTTCTCTTCCTGGATTTCTCTGTAATGATCAGAGCTTCTATTTCCCGAGGGTCAAACTTCACTTCTGCTGTCGGGAAGTATCCGGATACTTTTTCTTTCCTTGGTGCAATCTGCGAAAAATGTCCTTCTTCTCCACATGTATAGCAGGCATTGGAGTAAAATCTGTTGAGGCCTTCTCCATCGGGTCTTCAACACAATCCTTCATCATGTGTTCTTTCATAACTTCTCGGAGGGCTTCTTTCATTCCTTCTTCCTGCTCCTGAATAGTTTGTTGCACCATGGGGTAAATGTGACACTTTGGGTCGGGTAGTGGGTGGTTTCTTCACACAAGAAACAAGTCACCGACTAGTTGGGCATTCCTCAGCTGGGTGTTTCTCCTCACAATGAGGGCATCCATCCTTGTGTTCCTCCTGGGTGTGTCCTATTTCTCCGCAAATCTTGCAGGCACAAGGTTTATTTCTTGGTGTATCATGGTGCTTCCGGGTAAGACGAGATCTTGTCAGAGTCTTCTTGAATTCTTCCCAAGTCTTTGCTCCATTCCATCCCTGTATAGCTTGATGCATCTGCCACCATGTTGCAGCACTTCCTTCAAAGAACTGAAGAGCGTACGATACTTCATTCTTCCTTGAAACCAAATTGCTCCCGAAGTGATTCTCCATGTTCCGAATCCATAGCTCTGCCTCCGGCTGAGTCTTCGGTCCAGAGAATAACAGTCCAACTTCATTCATCATCTATGGGGTCCAAAAGTTTTGGGATGAGATATGAGAGAGCTGGATAGAGAGAGATACACAAAATACAACAATAGTTTTGAAGAAACAGGTTTTACTTTGTGGCTGTCGGAAAACATCAAACAAATGACAGCTCACAAATCGCCGCATCTAACGTAAGTGTGTAACAGGGGTTTGGTCTTCTAAAGGTCAAATAATTCTTCAGGAACTTCAAATTCTTCAAGTCTTCAGAGTCTTCAATTGTTGCAGCTGCAATTCTTCCAACGCATGGTGAAATCCTCTTTACTCTGAAATGGCCATCAGTTGTCCGTTATCTTTACTTCTTGGAGCGGCTTCAGTTGATCCTCCGTGTGGTCAAAAAGGAAAGGGGTATATTCTAACTATTTGAGGTGAGAGTGTGTATTTGATAAAATCTGAAAAGATGAGAAGTAAGAGTCTTTTTGAAAATAAAGTTTTAGAAATTTCCTGTCCTAGGGCTTTCCGGTTTCTAGGGTCACGTCCTACAGTCAACATGTGCTCGATACCATTTCAGAGCGACCCGACCTCGACGGTCAAGCCTCGTGTATCTGTGCCATCCTCGGATCAAGTATTTGCACACACAAGACATCAATGTATATATCAAAGTGCAATCACATGTATAAATAACGTAAAATGATATATACCTCATAATACTCAGCGGAAACAATCAAGCGGGTGTGGAGTCCCATCAACGCCATCGGCAAGGTTGAGTGTAGACCGTAAACCTGTATCGTAACTCTTACTCGTCGAAGAAAATCCTGCAACATGATACGTTGCAGCCGTGTAGGTCAGTACATTGAATGTACCGCAAGATCACAACATGAATAAACAGATGGTAAAACTATACTATATGCAATTTGGCTTTGTGGCTCAGTATCTGAGTTTTGTTTGCGTAAAAGCTGATTTTATTTTCCCTACATCAAAGGAATAAATGAAGTCTGTACTATGGAGTTTTCTATCATGACATGGTTCCGCCAACCGATGTCTCATAGCCCAAAATCATCATATGTTGCCCACAATTAAGTTATCAATCCGTGTTGAGAGTTCGAGATAGATCCAAGTCCAGATGCTCAAATTGTCCGTAATCGGGACACGGCTAATCGATTAGGTTTAAACCCTCTGCAGAGGTTTGTACACTTTACCCGCAAGATTCGATCCCTCTTTTACGTTCTCGCACTTCGTGGTGTTTGAGAACAAGACGATCAAACATGGTCTTCGAAGAGTTCCTCGACCACCGTCCGGTGCTCATCCAATCCTACCGTAGTTCTACATCTGCTAGCGCCGCCCCAGCCAGAGTCACAACTAAGGTCAACCAAGCCGAGACCATAGTGACTTGCGGTTGCAGGTAAGCTTCCGGGCATGAAGTATTCTTCCGTCTCTTTGAGTCTGGGTGAAGCTTTCCGCAAGATGTCATGGCGCTTCTCCATGCATCCCGCCAACCACTGGTTTCTCCAGGTGCCCGTCAACCAAATCCTTCACCCAAAGAGTGTGTATTGAATTCTTGTCTCGAGTCTTGAAGTCTTGAGGCCTTGAAGATGCAGTCCTTGCAGATTCCATCATGGAGTTGTCGTCATTGACGTAGATCCTCCATTCTCACACCACTCCGAGCACTCATACCAACCCGTCTACTATAGCGTAGCATTAAAATAAATAACGTCCGGGCTTGGTAACAGGGGATGGGTTCCTACCTCATGCATACTACTCAACTACAAGGATTCAATATCACTCTTGGAGGGATTGTTGCGAAGATGACACTAGATGCAATAAAACACATAGGTATGAAAAACATGGTCAAAGTGAACTTGCTGGTAATACTTGATGAAGATAACAATACTGTCGAAAATGACTTGGTAGAACTAATCGTCACTCCGTTGAAAATCTATATAGTCAAACATAGCATTCATATAAGCAAACATCCTAGCAAACAATTTTAACACTCATAATAACAATTCAAACAAAATAAACTCAATAATAAAACTCCAACAAAATCCAAAGAAGCTTCAAATAAAACTAGAAAGAAAAACTACTAACGAAAATCTATGACTTTGCTACAAGCATCTAACATAGTTTTGCCCTAAGTAAAAAAAAACTTAACAGCAATTAAAACACTAAACTAATAATTTAACAGAAAATAAAAAGTAAAACAACTAAGTTAACAGAAAGTATTTTTTCATAAAATTTTATTTGCAAAAGAAACAAATAAAAAGCTTTTATAAAACTCTAACTATGACCTATAGAAGGTTTCATACAAAACTAAGGAAAATAAATTTTTAAAATAAAATAAATTTTCTCCTGTTTTCTAATAGAAACACAACTAATTTTGTCAAAAGTGACAAAAGAAATAATTTAAAACTAATAAAAACAATAAAGAAAAAGCTAAAACAGAACTAATAATAAAACAGTACTGTTTTGCTAAAACCTAATTTAAATTAACCTAGAAATAAAATACTAAATACTACTGGATAAACAAAGGTCCTAGAGACCAGGAGCAAAAAGAATCGGTCAAAATAATATTCCTAACTCAAAATAGCTCAAATATAGTGATTTGAGAAAATTCATACAAACACAAATTTAAACTGCTCAAATGTGAAATAAAATTGAACTAACAGAAACTTCAGCAAATTTGTGACACATAGCAATTGGAATCACTCAAAATACTAAAAACTCTAAAAGATATGAATTTTCTAAGATTGCTATTTTCTGAAAAAAAATGAATTACAGGATTTCGTGGATCTCACGGAGTAGTCGTCGGAGTTGGGGAAGAAGATCGGATCCGATGTTGCGGTTGCTCCTAGAGGAAAGGAGATCACGGGACGGTGGAGAGGAGATCATATAAACCTCAGGAGAGGTCGAGAGCAAGGCGGCGGCACTTGGCGGCGGTGGTCTTGCTTCTTCTGCTGCTGAAGAGGAGAGGAGAGAGGAGAGGTGTTGGTTTGATGTGTTGGAGGGGGTGCTTGGGTATTTATATTGGGGAGGGAGGGCTTTGCTTGGGGTAGGGACAAGAAATAGACTAGGATTAGGAAACAAAGAGGGAAAAGATCTAGAAACAAATCGGAATAAACGGAATAACGAAACGGGATCAAATCCTACTAGGATTTGTAAAAGAATAGGAAACCTGGGCTCCCTGGCCCCCTAGGTGTGTGCGTGCGATGGCCTTGGCAGGTGGCTGGTTGGCGGCTTGGGCCTTTGGCCCAAGGCGCTGCATATTTTTTTTTAACAAAATTTCACAGAACTAAAAGAAAAACAAAATAATTAAAACTTTTATATAGGCATATAATATATCAAAATTTGCAGAAAAATATTTCCTACAAGATGAACATTATTCTAATGTCAAATAAAATCCACACAAATTTTAATAATTCACACAGTGCTACTGGTCCAATAAAATCCAATTTTAAAATACCAAAATGACTTCAAATTAATTTCTCTCCAATTTTCTGATGTAGGGAATCATGTTACCCTATTTTCCATATATTTTGTTTTGGAGAAAATAATTTGAATAAAACTCAAATAACTCCAAATTGGAAATAAATTCAAAAGAACTTTGAATTTAATTCTTTTAAAACTCCCAACTCATATTTCATATGTTTGAAGAAGTCATTTTATCTTCGCCGTGAAAATCATTGAGTTGCATAAAGTTTCAGAATTGGAAAATATTTTCAATACCCTTGTCATTTAAATAAATGGAAGAAGTCATGTCATCTTCTCTCCAGGGTTTTGTGATGAAAAGAATTTGAATTCCCGGAGATCATAAAAGAAAAATGAAAGTTTGGGAAAGTCCTTTAATTCCCTCTCATTTAACCTTCAAAAAGTTTCGAATTTCACTCAATCATTCAGACAACAATCAAACAAACAATCAAAACTATTTATTTAATATAACATTCCAAAATTTAGAATTTTGGGATGTTACAATAAGCCTGGAAAATTTCTTATAATGAGAAAGAAGATCCCGAGGACACATGGGAATTATCGTCAAGCTAGTTTTCATCACGCTCATATGATTCACGTTCGGTACTTTGATAATTTGATATGTGGGTGGACCGGTGCTTGGGTACTGCCCTTACTTGGACAAGCATCCCACTTATGATTAACCCCTATTGCAAGCGTCCGCAACTACAAAAGAAGTATTAAGGTAAACCTAACCACATCATTAAACATATGGATCCAAATCACCCCCTAACGAAGCAACACAAAAACTAGGGTTTAAGCTTTTGTCACTCTAGCAACCCATCATCTACTTATTACTTCCCTATGCCTTCCTCTAGGCCCAAATAATGGTGAAGTGTCATGTAGTCGACGTTCACATAATACCACTAGAGGAAAAGACAACATACATCTCATCAAAATATCGAACGAATACCAAATTCACATGACTACAAATAGCAAGACTTCACCCATGTCCTCAGGAACAAAAGTAACTACTCACAAAGAATATTTATGTTCATAATCAGAGGAGTAATAATATGCATTAAGGATCTGAACATATGATCTTCCACCAAGTAAACCAATTAGCATCAACTACATGAGTAATCAACACTACTAGCAACCCACAGGTACCAATTTGTGGTTTTGGTACAAGATTGGATACAAGAGATGAACTAGGGTTTTGAGAGGAGATGGTGCTGGTGAAGATGTTGATGGAGATTGACCCCCCTCCCAATGAGAGGATCGTTGGTGATGACGATGCTGATGATTTCCCCCTCCTGGAGGGAAGTGTCCCCGGCAGAACAGCTCCGCTGGAGCCCTAGATTGGTTCCGCCAAGGTTCCGCCTCGTGGAGGCGGAGTTTCGTCCTGTAAGCTTGCCCACAATTTTTTTCCAGGGTAAAAGCCCTCATATAGCAGAAGATGGACACCGGGGGGCCACCAGGGGGCCCATGAGATAGGGGGCGCGCCTAGTAGGGGTGGCCGCGCCCCCCACCCTCCTTGCCAGGGTGTGGGCCCCCTGATGTATTTCTTTTGCTCAATAATTCTTATTAATTCCAAAAACATGTTTCGTGGAGTTTCAGGATTTTTGGAGCAGTGCAGAATAGGTTTCCAATGTTTGCTCCTTTTCCAGCCAGAATTCCAGCTGCCGGCATTCCCCCTCTTCATGGTAAACCTTGTAAAATAAGAGATAGTAGCCATAAGTATTAAGATATAATGTGTAATAACATCCCATAATGCAATAAATATTGATATAAAAGCATGATGCAAAATGGACGTATCAATGCCCACCACATATGTGTCACTTTTCCAAATGTGCCTTTTTTCGCCAGTATATGCATCGATATGACTTAAGTTTTGGCAAAACTGGGTTGCCTGGTGAAAGCACAAGTGCTCCCTAGGTGGTTTTGGTAATTAATGACAACATATCTCTTGTTGGACTAACACTTTTATCTAGTATGTTTCAGATAAGTTCAACAATGGAGTGGCATGGACTAAAGGATGTGGGAACTCCTTCAAGATGCTAAGGACAAAGGATTGACTAAGGCTTCAAGCTCAAGACTCTTCATTTTACATTTTAGTGATCCAAGATCACATTGAGTCTATTGGAAAAGCCAATACTATCAAGGAGGGATGAGGTGTTGCTTAATGAGCCTCTTGCTTCAAAGTGCTTAGTGATATGCTCCAAATACCCTCAACTACTTTCCCACTTCCACACATATGTCCTAAACCTAAAGTCAAGGTCGGCCCCACTGATTCTTTCTATCCGGCGCCACCGATTTTGAATGTCTTAGCCACTGCCACAAACCCTAGGCAAATCGGTCTCACCGATAGGGATCTCGGTCTCACCGAGATGGGACTATAATCTCTCTGTGTATGTCCATTATCAAAATCGGTCTCATCGAGTTTGAGCAATCGATACTACCGAGATTACAATGCAAACTCTCTGGTTAACTTATTATCAAAATCGGTCCCACCGAGTTTGATAATCGGTCAAATCGAGTTTGCCTGACCAACTCCCTGGAAAGCTTATTACCAAAATCGGTCCCATCGAGTTTGTGTAATCGGTCTTACCGAGATTACGTTATGCCCTAACCCTAACCGAATCGGTCCCACCGAGTTGCATTCCGGTCCCACCAAAAACCCTAACGGTCACTAGGTTTACTAAAATCGGTCTGATCAAGTTTGTTGATTCGATCCCACCGAGATTGGTAAATTGTGTGTAACGGTTAGATTTTGTGTGGAGGCTATATATACCCCTCCACCTCCTCTTCATTCGTGGAGAGAGCCATCAGACTGAACCTACACTTCCAGCATCCTATTTTTGAGAGAGAACTACATACTCATGTGTTGAGGCCAAGATATTCCATTCCTACCATATGAATCTTGATCTCTAGCCTTCCCCAAGTTGCTTTCCACTCAAATCTTCTTTCCACCAGATCCAAAACCTATGAGAGTTGAGTGTTGGGGAGACTATCATTTGAAGCACAAGAGCAAGGAGTTCATCATCAACGCACCATTTGTTACTTCTTGGAGAGTGGTGTCTCCTAGATTGGCTAGGTGTCACTTGGGAGCCTCCGACAAGATTGTGGAGTTGAACCAAGGAGTTTGTAAGGGCAAGGAGATCGCCTACTTCGTGAAGATCTACCGCTAGTGAGGCAAGTCCTTCGTGGGCGACGGCCATGGTGGGATAGCCAAGGTTGCTTCTTCGTGGACCCTTTGTGGGTGGAGCCCTCTGTGGACTCGCGCAACCGTTACCCTTCGTGGGTTGAAGTCTCCATCAACGTGGATGTACGATAGCACCACCTATCGGAACCACGCCAAAAACATCCATGTCTTCAAATTGCGTTTGAATCCTCCAATCCCTTCCCTTTACATTCTTGCAAGTTGCATGCTTTATTTTCCGCTGCTCATATACTCTTTGCATGCTTGCTTGCTATATGTTGTGAATGTTAAACTTGTGCCTAAACTCCACTCAAACTTTAAACAAACTTAAAACTGCAACTTTGGTACTTAGTGTCTAATCACCCCCTCTAGACACCTCTTCTCAAGGTCCTACAAGTGGTATCGAGCTTTGGTCTCCATTGCCTTGGTTTAATCACCATTGGAGGAAGATGGATGAGTCTACTTTGGGGAGTCTTAGACATAGAGTGCCTATTCTTGATGGAGAGTATTTTCGTGAGTGGAAAAATGAGATGCTTGTTATTTTCAATCAATATCATTTTAAAAAGTACATTGCTAGCCCTTGTGCACCTTATGTTGATCCTATGCATCCAACCCATGATGAGTCAATTGACATGGTTAGGAATCTTAGAACTGCCGAAGTTATCATTAGAGGATTGCCTCGAAACTTGATTGGATGTTTGCCTACTTTTAAGTGTGCCTACACCATATGGAAATTTCTTGAGGAACGATTTCCAGATTATTCCTTGAAAAATCTACATGATATTCTCCATAAGTCTATTGCTTTGAGCAAAATGAATACTAGTGATCCTATGTTTGGTGATCGTCTATTTGAGCTTACAAACCTTATGCGTGCCAAAGGAAATGTTGGTATTATTAGTGACATTATTTCGAAGCTATAAGAATTCATAGACAAGATTATTGTCAAACTCATTCTAATGAATCACCCTCTCTAGGATTTGATCCACCACATGACGATGTTGAACATGGATACTATGATGAGGATGATGATAGTGACTTCGATCTTGATGATGCAATGAGACATTTTGGTCTTATGGCAAATCTTCGGGGATATATGTCAGGAGGAAAGGAATGGGTTCTTGATAGTGGATGTACCGATCACATGACCGGAGATAAAGACATGTTTCGTGAGCTTGCTGATAATGATAGTCCTCAAAAGTATGTCACTTTCGGTGACAACTCAAAGGGTAAGGTGGTTGGCCTCGGTAAGGTGGCCATATCACATGATAGCTCCATACAAAATGTTATGCTCGTTGAATCTCTTGGTTACAACTTACTTTTAGTATCTAGACTTGTTGATTTCGGTTTCAATGTTCTATTTACTGAAGTAGATTGCCAAGTGTTTCGTCGAGATAATCATAAAATGGTCTTTACTGGTGTGCGAGAGGTGATCTATACATTGTTGATTTCACTAAAAGGCTCAACCTAAAACTTGCTTCATTGCTAAATCCTCAAAAGGCTGGTTATGGCATAGACGATTAGGTCATGTTGGTATGCGAAACCTTGACAAGCTTATTAAGGGGAATCATATCCTTGGAGTTAATGATGTCATATTTGATAAGGATAGACTTTCAAAGTGCTTGTCAAGTAGGTAAACAGGTTGGAGGAAGGCATCCGTGAAGAACATCATGACCACGAAGAGGCCACTCGAGCTACTTCACATGGATCTCTTTGGTCCCAACTCTTACAAGAGTCTCGGTGGAAATTCTTTTGGTCTAGTTATAGTTGATGATTTTTCCAGATTTACGTGGGTGTTCTTTCTCGATGATAAATCGCAGGTCCAAAAGATCTTCAAAACTTCGCTAGGAAGGCCCAAAACCAATTTGAAGTGAATATCAAGAAGGTTCAGAGCGACAACGGAACGGAGTTCAAGAACACAAATGTGGACACCTTTCTTGACGAAGAAGGGATTTCACACGAGTTCTCGGCTACGTACACACCTCAACAAAATGGAGTTGTTGAGAGGAAGAACCGGACGCTCATCGAAATGGCGAGAACGATGCTTGATGAGTACAAGACGTCGAAGCACTTTTGGGCAGAAGCGGTTGAGACAGCTTGTCATGCAACAAATCGCTTGTATCTTCACAAGCTACTCGGCAAGACGGCATCTGAGCTACTCACCGTAACAAACCCCAAGTTGGATACTTTCGAGTATTGGCTCAAAGTGCTACATTCTTGATAAGCATCGTCGTTCTAAATTTGCTCCTAAGTCTCATGAAGGTTTCCTACTAGGTTATGGCTCAAACTCTCACACTTACTGTGTCTACAACAATTTCACCCGAAAGGTTGAAGATACGGTAGATGTGAAGTTTGATGAATCTATAGGCTCGCAAGTAGAGCAATTGCCAATTGATGTAGGAGACAAAGATCCTTCGGAAGCAATCCAAGACTTGTCTATTGGCAAGGTCCGTCCAACGGAGGTGAAGGAGAGTACCTCGTCCGTCCAAGTGGAAGCTTCTACTTCACGACAAGGTGAACCAAGAGTTGATACGGAAGCATCCACAAGTGGGACACACCAAGATGAAGAAAACGAGGAAGTGCATCAAGATGAACGTCAACAACCTCCTTCTCCACCACGACAAGAGAACGACAACACCAACAATGAAGAAGGCCAAGAAGAAGAACAAGATGAAGAAGATGTTTAACGAAGACCCAAGCAAAAGCTTTCACGAGTTCGAGCAAGAATTGCTAAAGACCATCTCGTCGAGCAAATCTACAATGATATTCAAACCGGGAGAATCACTCGCTCTAAAACTCGTTTAGCTAACTTTTGTGAAAATTATTCTTTCATCTCTAGCATTGAACCTATGAAGGTCGAAGAAGCATTGGAAGATCTGGATTGGATAAATGCTATGCATGAAGAGCTACACAACTTTGAAAGGAACCAAGTTTGGACATTGGTTGAGAAGCCCGACAACAACCACAACATCATCGGTACCAAATGGGTGTTTCGCAACAAGCAAGATGAAGATGGACAAGTAGTTCGCAACAAAGCACGCCTAAATCGCCCAAGGCTACACACAAGTCGAAGGTATGGACTATGGTGAGACTTACGCCCCCGTTGCTAGACTTGAGTCCATTCACATCTTACTTGCCTATGCTAATCACCATAATATCACCTTGTACCAAATGGACATTAAAAGTGCTTTTCTAAATGGTGAAATAGAGGAGGAAGTTTATGTTAAACAACCTCCCGGCTTTGTCAATCCTAAGAAACCCAATCATGTTTACAAACTTCAAAAAGCTCTTTATGGACTTAAACAAGCTCTTAGAGCATGGTATAAATGCTTGACCAAGTTCCTTATTGAAAAAGGCTTTGAAATTGGGAAAATTGATTCTAATCTTTTTACTAAAAGGGTTAATGGTGAACTCTTTATGTGCCAAATTTATGTTGATGATATTATATTTGGTTCAACTAACCCTCATTTTAGTGAAAAGTTTGGGAAGCTAATGTCGGAGAAGTTTGAGATGTCTATGATGAGTGAACTCAAATTCTTTCTTGGTTTACAAATTAAGCAAACTAAGGAAGGTACTTTTGTCTCGCAAACAAAGTACACCAAGGACTTATTCAAGAAGTTCAATATGCAAGAATGCAAAGGTATGACTACACCCATGCCTACTAGTGGACATCTTGACTTAACCAAAGATGGTGAACCGGTTGATCAAAAGGTTTATCGCTCTATGATTGGTTCATTGTTATATCTATGTGCTTCATGTCCCGATATTATGCTAAGTGTGTGCATGTGTGCACGATATCAAGCTGCCCCTAAAGAATGTCATCTTAAGGCCGTGAAAAGGATAGTGAGATACTTAATCCATACACCAAATTTTGGCATTTGGTATCCTAAGAGGGCCTCTTTCGATCTTGTTGGATATTCCGACTCGGACTATGCCGGAGACAAGGTTGATAGAAAGTCCACTTCGGATACTTGTCAATTTCTTGGTAGATCTCTTGTGTCTTGGTCCTCCAAGAAACAAAACTCGGTATCCTTATCCACCGCTGAAGCTGAATATATTGCCGCTGGTTCATGTTGTGCTCAATTACTTTGGATGACCCAAACTCTTAAAGATTATGGGATATATGTGAGACATGTTCCATTGCTTTGTGATAATGAAAGTGCTATCAAAATTGGTCATAATCCTGTGCAACATTCTCGAACTAAGCATATTGAAGTTCGTCATCATTTCATTCGAGATCATGTTGCTAAGGGTGACATTGATCTTAAGCATGTTCGCACCGAAAAGCAATTAGCGGATATATTCACTAAACCTCTTGATGAGAAAGTGTTTTGCAGGTTAAGAGGAGAATTGAACATCATTGATGCTTCAAACTTGGAGTAGAAACTCCATTGCATACATGCAAGACATGAGCTTATGACTAATCCTTGATATTTCTCTTATGATGAAAAACTTATGTCTTGGATATATTTGTATCTTGCATGTTATCTAACCCATGTAGGTAGATGGACTCAAATTCCAAGTGGTGCTCCAAATTCTTGATGAGCTACATCAACCTTGAGCAACCCCCGCAAGTTCAACTACATGGACAACACCACCAACCAAGGTATGTTATTCCATCTTAGAGAAGCTTTACTCCGAGTCATGAGTTAAAGCAACTCGACAAGATATGAATACATCAAGATGCTTAAACGAAAAATGGCAAACCCATTTTGAGCTTAAACGATGAGTATGGCCTATGATCAAGTGATCTCACTTGACTCCTAAGTCAATATACTCTAACATAGGTGACTTTGTCGCCGACCATCTCTAGATGAAGTTCTCCTGTGTTCATTTCTGAGTTTTTGCATTTGTCTCATGCATTTGTGTTTCCCCTTTCAAAAAAAAACTTCATCTAGATTTCTTTCTGTTTTCTCTGGATTTTCTGCATCTAATTCCTTGCATATCTTTCAGTTAATTCCTTGCAAATCTTTGTGAGATCTTACTAGTCTAGTGAGCTGAGGTGACAAGTGTTCTCTCTGCAATGAACTCGGTTACACCAATTTGTTATTTTCGGTCCAACCGAATCTTTTCGGTACGACCGAAGCATACCACTCGGTGCCACCGATTTCATAACAGGAAAAACTCTTTGCCACATATTCTGTGTTTCTTCTGATCCAGCTCCACTCAATGAATCTTGTCCTCTACAAGTATCACATTTTTAGCATTGCTTTGTTCTGTGTCTCAAGGACCAAACCCATTCGACAGAATCCAGAAGGCCCTTCTTGGAAATTGATATCAAAGGGGGAGATAGAGAACATCAAAGCTTATCATTTGGAGATAGAGAGAAAGAACATCAAAACTTATCACCTTTCTTCTTAAGGGAGAGAGAGACCTTCTAGGGGAGAGACCCTCAAAATACGAGAGAGATCTCCAGGGGGAGAGGATACTTAAGTAGAAAGTATTTCTCAAGGATCCCAGATGCTTGGTGTTCAAGAGGAGAGATGTCCACATGTCTTCGTGAGGGGAGAGACATGTTCATATGATCTGTTGTGCTCAATTTTGCATTAGCATACATTAGCTCTGAACTTTAGCTCTGATCACCATTCATATCTTTCAGCTCTGTTTTTCTTCAGCTCTGATTTTCTGTTCCCTATCTTCTCCCAGTATCCCATGTTAGATTCAGGGGGACCAAGACATTTAATGGAAAGAGATCATTTAAATTCATTGCATATCTTTACTCTTGGGGACATGTCTAATCCAATGTGGTACTCAGTACTCACTCTCTACATGTCATCCCAGTCTTGGTATTCTTGTGGTTTCTTCCGTTTGCTCTGGCTAGTAGATGCATCTATGTTATCTAACCTTGTTTACGCGGGTTCATTCCATCCTAAGCCAACTCAAGACCACAAGGTAAGTATATGCATCACAATCATGTGTATGAGGAATTCTTGCTGATGTACATACTGTTTGCAAGAAGGACTCATGTGCATGAAGGTATTCTCTTTAATACTTTTTGCTCTGATGCATATAGCCAAGATACATGTAACACATTGCCTGCTCTATCATGGTTATGCTATCACATGCTTCTATATTTCATATTCACATGATTGCATACATGTAGGGGGAGCCTATGCTTGTTACATGTCTTTCCAAAGCTTTACTTGCTATTCTTTATATCTTTATCTAAAGCTTTGATGTATTTTGCCATAAATTACCAAAAAGGGGGAGATTGAAAGCACAAGTGCTCCCTAGGTGGTTTTGGTAATTAATGACAATATATCTCTTGTTGGACTAACACTTTTATCTAGTATGTTTCAGATAAGTTCAACAATGGAGAGGCATGGACTAAAGGATGTGGGAACTCCTTCAAGATGCTAAGGACAAAGGATTGGCTAAAGCTTCAAGCTCAAGACTCTTCATTTTACATTTTAGTGATCCAAGATCACATTGAGTCTATAGGAAAAGCCAATACTATCAAGGAGGGATGAGGTGTTGCTTAATGAGCCTCTTGCTTCAAAGTGCTTAGTGATATGCTCCAAATACCCTCAACTACTTTCCCACTTCCACACATATGTCCTAAACCTAAACTCAAGCTCAGTCCCACTGATTCTTTCTATCCGGCGCCACCGAGTTTGAATGTCTTAGCCATTGCCACAAACCCTAGGCAAATCGGTCTCACCGATAGGGATCTCGGTCTCACCGAGATGGGATTGTAATCTCTCTGTGTATGTCCATTATCAAAATCGGTCTCACCGAGTTTGAGCAATCGGTACTACCGAGATTACAATGCAAACTCTCTGGTTAACTTATTATCAAAATCGGTCCCACCGAGTTTGATAATCGGTCAAACCGAGTTTGCCTGACCAACTCTCTGGAAAGCTTATTACCAAAATCGCTCCCATCGAGTTTGTGTAATTGGTCTTACCGAGATTACGTTATGCCCTAACCCTAACCGAATCGGTCCCACCGAGTTGCATTCCGGTCCCACCGAAAACCCTAACAGTCACTAGGTTTACTAAAATCGGTCTGATCGAGTTTGTTGATTCGGTCCCACCGAGATTGGTAAATTGTGTGTAACGGTTAGATTTTGTGTGGAGGCTATATATACCCTCCACCTCCTCTTCATTCGTGGAGAGAGCCATCGACTGAACCTACACTTCCAGCATCCTATTTCGAGAGAGAACTACCTACTCATGCGTTGAGGCCAAGATATTCCATTCCTACCATATGAATCTTGATCTCTAGCCTTCCCCAAGTTGCTTTCCACTCAAATCTTCTTTCCACCAGATCCAAAACCTATGAGAGAGAGTTGAGTGTTGGGGAGACTATCATTTGAAGCACAAGAGCAAGGAGTTCATCATCAACGCACCATTTGTTACTTCTTGGAGAGTGGTGTCTCCTAAATTGGCTAGGTGTCACATGGGAGCCTCCGACAAGATTGTGGAGTTGAACCAAGGAGTTTGTAAGGGCAAGGAGACCGCCTACTTCGTGAAGATCTACCGCTAGTGAGGCAAGTCCTTCGTGGGCGACGGCCATGGTGGGATAGACAAGGTTGCTTCTTCGTGGACCCTTCGTGGGTGGAGCCCTCCGTGGACTCAGCAACTGTTACCCTTCGTGGGTTGAAGTCTCCATCAACGTGGATGTGCGATAGCACCACCTATCGGAACCACGCCAAAAACATCCATGTCTCCAAATTGCGTTTGAATCCTCCAATCCCTTCCCTTTACATTCTTGCAAGTTGCATGCTTTATTTTCCGCTGCTCATATACTCTTTGCATGCTTGCTTGCTATATGTTGTGAATGTTAAACTTGTGCCTAAACTCCACTCAAACTTTAAACAAACTTAAAAACTGCAACTTTGGTACTTAGTGTCTAATCACCCCCCCCCCCTCTAGACACCTCTTCTCAAGGTCCTACACCTGGCTCCTGTGTTTATGCCCTATGTTCCCGTTAGTTCGGCTATGGCATAAGGGGAGCACCTCTGCGATTGTTAATCCCGGGTCAGCCGGATGTGTACCTCAAACTGGGTGAAGCCGAAAGCTAGCATTCTTAAGGGAATATTCGGTCGGTGAACAAAAGATGTTTCTTACCTACTTACAATATAAACCCCCAGATGTTTTATATCCTGCGTCTCTGTTCGTAGCTCGGACATGCACATTAATGCATGCGTACCCAGGGAAAGGAACCCCTAACGGAACTATTCTTCCTGGAAGATGTTTCTTACTATCCATGTAGTATAACATAGCTAGTTAGGTACTTGTCTGTTCAAGCACTTATGACCCCTACGTTTGGTTTCCATCGCACCCGGTTTTACATAAGCGGCGGGTATTCGGATACACTCCGGACTATCGGGTCCGGAGGTTGCTTAAAAGGTCCGCCATGACAAATGATTTACAATCGGCTAGGGACAAAATATGTCATTTGAAGTACACAGTCACTTAGACTGACTAAATTCTTCTTCTATACCATCCAACAGGTGTCTAACCTACAATCCTGTTGGGAATACTTTGCGGCTAAACCTACCTGGTCATATACCAGACTAACGGGGATCTCTTTCCCATCCGACCCTACAGGTCCGACCTCGGCCATGTGGTTCGGGTTAGCCTTGGTGTATTGCGTTTTCACCATGGCCCAGGCTTCCCTTGCACCTTGTCGACAGGTCGATATCTTCCATAATCGGAAGCGCCGCCGCGCTCTCTTGAGCATCTCTACAAGCTCCCCCATGCCTCCGGGAAGGGAGGCGGATGGCCACAAGGCCTGGGCAATACCCTGCATCACCTGCCGAACTTGTTCGTGCAGTTGTGAGAGCTCTTGCAGAAGATCGCCTGCAGATCCGGGCATCTCCTCTTCGGGACGACCTGTGAACATACCTACAGATATAACTCTGTTAGCCCGTTTCTTCGCCGAACTCTATAAAGGTTCATTCGAGAACTTACTAAAAATGCCGCACCGAAGCCTCTTATTCGCCTTCACGGAGTCAGCAAGTTGGGCTCGAACATCTTTTAGTTCAACGCCCAGCCGGGTATGGGCATCCTGGAGATCATTTTTCTCTCGAATAACCCGTGTAAGCACGCGCTCGCCAGCCTCTACCTGTTGTTGAGCATGTTGCTCATCCCCCGGTACGATCTCCGGATTACCTCCGGGATTGTCTGCAGAATCTATTGTTAGATTTGCATGCATGCCAAATACTAACTGGTACATGTCATTACATTCTTTTCGATCAAGACAAGTATTACCAGATGGGGCCTTCTTGGACTCCTCCATTCCGGCAACTGCGGCCCGTAGCTGGGCTTTGCACTCCTCCAGCTCTTGAGACAACTGGGTATTCTTCTCCGTAAGAACCTATGCATACAATGATCCTTAAATCAGTTGTGCCAACTGTTTCAAGTCTCGGGGGCTACTGATATACATAATTATCAGATTTTCTTACCCGTATATCCTTTACATACTGGTCCGTGTGTGACGCCCTCGATTCAATCGTACACTAATCATGCACGCAAATGTGTACGATCAAGATCAAGGACTCACGGGAAGATATCACAACACAACTCTACAAATAAAATAAGTCATACAAGCATCATAATACAAGCCGGGGCCTCGAGGGCTCGAATACAAGTGCTCGATCATAGGCGAAGTCAGCGGAAGCAACAATATCTGAGTATAGACATAAGTTAAACAAGGTGCCATAAGATGGCTAGCACAAACGGGATCAGATCGAAGAGGAGCAGGCCTCCTGCGGGATCCTCCTAGGTCACTCTGGGTCGTCGTCGGCGGGCTGCTGCGTAGTAGTAGGCGCCTCCAGTAGTAGTAAATGAGGCGGTGGCGTGCGGATCACTGGCTCCATCGTGCAGTTGCAGCAATCGAGTAGAGGTAGGGGAAAAGGGGAACAAGGCAACCGTGAGTACTCATCCAAAGTACTGCAAGCAAGGAGCTACACTACATATGCATGGATATATGTGTAAAGGCCATATCGATGGACTGAGCTGCAGAATGCCGAATAAGAGGGGTAGCTAGTCTTAACGAAGACTACGCCACGGACACTGTCTTGCAGCATGTAGGAGGGGACGATCTGAAGTCCTCCAAGTAACATCATATAGCAATAATCCTACCCGCAATCCCTGCTCATAACCACGAGCGAGGCGACCACCGGTTATATCGGCACTTGGAAGGGTGTGTTTTATCAAGTATCATGTTCTAGTTGTCATAAGCTCAAGGTACAACTCCAAGTCGTCCTGTTACCGAAGATCACGGCTATCCGAATAGATTAACTTCCTGCAGGGTGCACCATCTACCCAAAGACGCTTGATCCCATTTGGCGGACACACTTTCCGGGGTCATGCCCGCCGCGTAAGATCAACACGTCGCAGCCCCACCTAGGCACAACAGAGAGGCCAACACGCCGGTCTAAACCTAAGCGTGCGAAGTCGGGCCCATCGCCACGAGCACACCTGCGACGCGTCTGTGGCGAGCAGACCTAGCCCATCGGCGTTCCGGTCCAATCCGGTAGCGTGCCGCTCCGTCGACGACGTCTGAAGTGCCGGTGATACCACGACGCGGGATACCCATAACTACTCCGTGTAGATGGTTAGTGCGTATAAGCTCGTAGCCAACCCAGATCAAATACCAAGACCTCGTTAAGCATGTTAAGTAACATGAGCGCCCGAACAGGCCAGGCCCACCTCTCTCCTAGGCGGTCTCAACCGCCTGTCGCTCCGCCACAAAGATCCACTCGCGGGTGCTCCATCGGCCGACCGACTTTAGTCTCGCATGTATCATGTATAAGTATATAGTATATACCGTGATCAACTCCCGAGTGATCACGGCCCGATAATATAGCACGCAGACGGACCCGATAAGTAGGGCCACGAGATGAAAGTACTAGCATCCTATACTAAGCATATAGGATTGCGGTAAGGTAACAATGAAGTTACAAGGACAAAGCTATGCAGCGGTATAGGAGTATCCAAAGCAGTAACATGCTACGCTACTCTAATGCAAGCAGTGTAGATAAGAGTAGGCGATATCCGGTGATCAAGGGGGGCTTGCACTGGTTGCTCGGCAAGGGAGAGGGTCGTCAACACCGTAGTCGAACTGGCAGGCTGCGGCGTCGGTCTCGTAGTCTACCAAGAGAAGAGGGGAAGAAACAATGAATACACGATAACAGATGCATAACGATGCATGACATGCCAAGCGATGCTAGGCGTGCCCTAACGTGGTAAGAAGGGTCTTGGTTTAGGGGAAAACATCCAGGAAGTTATCCGGTTCGGACGTCTGTCGGACAAATGAACCGGAGAGGAAAGTTTGCAGGTTCGATAGGTTAGAGGCGTGTGGTGGATTTGAGCGGACTGCGTATCCGGATTCGTCTCGCGATTCGAGCAACTTTCATGTTGAAATTATTTTAATCCGGATTACGGATTAAAAGATATGATTTATAAAAGATTTTATTAATTTCGGAATTTTAATTAATTATTTAATTAATTTCGAAATTGCATTTATGACATCGACATGATGTCATCTTGGCGTCATCGATCAACAGGGTTGGTGAGTCAACCTGACAGTGGGTCCCGCATGTCATTCACTAATGGCTAATTAACCTAATCAGATTAATTAACATTACTTAATTAAGTTAATTAATGATTAGGGTTAATTAACTCGAGATTAATTAGTTTAATTGATTACTTAATTAATTTAACTAATGATTAGGTTTAATTAATCCAGAATTAATTAGTTTAATTAATTACTCAACTAATTAATTAATTAGTTAGTTAGTTAATTAATTTTATTCATTTTCATTTTCTTTTTATTCTGTTTTAATTAAAACATTCTTTTGTTTTTCTTTTGGGGTGGGGCCCCATGTCGATGGCTTTGAGGCCAAATCGGGCTGGCGACGCGGGCGATGCCGACGCAGGCCCGATCGAGGCGGATCGGGCGCGACCTGAGGCGACCGAGGCCACGAGGGCGTGGCCGAGGCCACGACGCAGCGCCGGCGGCGGCCAGCGGCGCCGGCGAGGTGAGGCGACAGGTGGGTGGTGGCTCGGGCCGGGCCGAGCGAGGGGTCGGTCGGGGGCCGGCGAGGTTGAGCGCGCCACGTGGGAAGGAGGCCCGGTCGGGCGAGGGATTAGGCGCCGCTAGGGCGGGCGAGGTCGCCGTCGGGGAGAAGGAAGGGGAGAGGGGCAGGCGGTGGCGGGCAGTCGGGCCACCTGTGGCCGGATCAGCGGGGAAGAGGAACGGGGGGGGCGCAAGGCTGGCTGGCGCCGAGGCAGGCGCAGGGCGGTCGGGGCCAGGCGACGAGGGGAGAGGGCGCGGAGGTTGAGGCGGCGGGCGGCCGAGCCTCGTCGGGGGGAAGTGGGGAGAGGAGGCCTCACGGGGAGGCGGGGACTCGGCCGGCGGGCTCGATGGGGGTCGGGGAGTCCGTCGGGAGGGTCGGGAAGCGCGCCTGTGACGGGCGGGCGAGGCCGAGCCGCAAGGGCGGAGGCCAGCGGGCTCGGGAGGCGACGGAGGAGGAAGCGGTCCCAGCGGCGATGGGGGAGGAGAGGGGTCCGGGGCGCGGTGGTGGCGAGGACGGGCGGGCAGAGTGGGGGGCCTTGGCGGGTGGTCGGTCGGGTGGATCTCCGCCCCGATCCGATCGGGAGAGGAGAGGCGAGGGCGCGGGAAGGGCGGTCGGCTAGGGTTAGCTGCAGGGGTGGGGGGTTAGTGGGGTGGCGGTGGGCGGTGGGCGCCCAGGGGGAAAGGGGATGGGCCAAGGGAGGGGCCGGTGGCTGGGCAGTGGGGGTCTTCCTCCCTGCTTTTATTTTATTTTCTTTTATTATTTTTCCTTTTCTGTTTTAATTATTTAAAATGCTACGGCATTTTGTAAAAATTATTGCACCCCACCAATATTAGGTTAGTTATTTTAGAAAACCCCGGAACATTTTAGAACTTATTTTCGGAACTCTTTATCGTTTGTTTTAGTTTTAATTTTTGTTTTAGGACGGGTCCGAATTAACGAGAGGTTAATTAACCGAACCGGGATGATTACTGTTGCATAACCACCCGGGCGTTACAAATCTCCTCCACTACAAGAAATCTCGTCCCGAGATTTAGGAGGTAGAAGGAAAGAGTGCGGGATATTCATCTCGTAGGCGATCCTCGCGTTCCCGTGTGGCTTCGTCTTGAGTGATTCGACCTTTGGACTTTGAGGAACTTGATCGCCTTTCCGGCGTGTGCGGCGTTCAGCAGTCGAGAATACGGACGGATGCTCCTTATAGGAGAGGTCCTGCTGCAATTCGAGCACTTCGTGGTCCTTTGCTCGGATTGGGTCCTTGAAGCAGCGTCGGAGTTGGGACACGTGGAACACATCATGAACACGAGAAAGGTTCGACGGAAGCTCCAGTTGATAAGCCACTTTTCCACGCCTTTCGAGAATAGTGAAAGGGCCAATATAGCGAGCTAACTTGCCCTTGATCCCGGCGGTGAGCACCCTTCATTGGTGTAGCGAAGATAGGCCTTTTCGCCGAGTTGATAGACCATGTCTTTGTGATAGCGGTCATAATTACTCTTTTGACGCTTGTCGAGCAGTCTTGAGATTCTCGCGAATAATGCGGACTAGTTCTTGACATGTTGGATAATATCCGGACGAAGAGTGGGCGTTCCCAGATTTCGACCAGTTCGGAGGGTTCGGCACTTTCGTCCATATAACACTTGAAGGGGCCATCTTCGACTAGCTTGATAGCTATTATTATAAGAGAACTCAGCATACGGAGAGATTCCTCCCATTTCTTGCGAATGAGGCGACACAAGCTCGAAGCATGTCTTGAGAATTTGGTTGACACGTTCAACTTGCCCTTGTGACTGCGGATGAAGCGCATCTTGAAAGATAAATGAGTCCCCATAGCTTCTTGAAAACTTGCCCGAATCTTGAAGTGAATAAGCTGCCACGGTCCGAAGCGATAACGGTGGAATACCGTGAAGTGAAACAATTCTGGTCATATAGAGCGTTGCAAGCTGGCTAGCGATGATCGTTTCTTTGACCGCCGGAAAATGTGCAACTTTAGAAAGCGGTCAATGGCGACAAGAATAGCATCATTACCTTTCTGCGATTTGGGAAATCCAGTGGCGAAGTCCATTTCAACATGGTCCCATTTCCATTCGGGAATAGAGATAGGCTGCAGAGTTCCAAGAGGCTTTTGATGTTCTGCTTTGATCTGACGGCAAGCGTCACACTCGAAACATAGCGAGCAATGTCACGCTTCATATTAGACCACCGAATCTCGGCGAATGTCTTGATACATCTTTGTACTGCTAGGATGGATACATAGAGGCGTATCATGAGCTTCTTGCATAACCTTCGAGTCATATTCAGATTTTCCTTCTTACATGGCACCACTAGGCGGCCTTTGAAGTACAAAGGCGCCATCATCAAGCAATAGTGAAGGATGAGGATTTCCTTTCCGACGTCTTGTTTAAGCTTGTAGACCTCGAGTCAAATCCTGCATTGTCTTTATGGTGCCCACGAGATCGGGTTCAACAGCCAGGTATAGAGGAACCACAGGGAACAACACGGAGATTCATCTTATGGAACTCCGGAGGAGGGGAGCGAGTGCACCGGAGGAACAATATGGAGGTTCAGCTTTCTGAATTCATCAACAAGTGGGGGCTGAACTTTGTGAACTTGAAGGTGGTTGCTTGATAAGACTTGCGGCTCAAGGCATCAGCCATTACATTAGCCTTGCTCGGCGTATAGGAAATACCCAAATCAAAGTGCAATGCAGTCTCCATCCATCTCTGGCGGCGGAGGTTCAGGTCTGGCTGAGTAAGCAGATACTTCAGACTTTGGTGGTCGGTGTAGATCTCATAGCGATTACGAGAAGGTAATGTCGCCATCGCTTTAGTGCATGAATGACGGCAGCAAGTTCGAGGTCGTGAACTGGGTAGTTCTCCTCGTGAGGGCGAATCGTCGAGAGGCATAAGCAACCACTTTGCGCTCTTGCATTAGGACACCGCCTAATCCTTGACGGAAGCGTCGCGAGAATGACGAAGTCCTTCTTAGTATCGGGAGGAGCTAGCATGGGGCAGAAGTCAACTTGTCCTTAAGTGCTCGGAAACTTTCCCGACATTTATCATCCATTGGAACTTGACGCCTTTATGCAACAAGGTTAGTCGAGGCTGGCAATCTTGGAGAAGTTCTCGGCGAATCGACGGCAATAGTGGCGAGACCGAGAAAACCGACTTGCTTAACGTTCTTGGAGGAGTCAATCGAGAATAGCCTGAACTCGTTCGGGGTTGACGGCAATACCATCCTTAGAGATGACATGTCCAAGGTAGGTTACTTCGGAAGCTAGAATTCACACTTGGAGAACTTGGCATAGAGTTGATGCTCTCGTAGCTTTTCCAAAGACAAGGCGAAGATGTTCAACATGTTCTTCTTCATTCTTGGAATAGATTAGGATATCATCCGGATAAACCACGACGAACTTGTCGAGGTAATCCATGAATATATAGTTCATCAAGCGAGAGAAGGTGGCTGGAGCATTGGTTAAGCGAAAGACATGACGGTGTACTCGTATGAACCATAACGAGTCACGAATGCGGTCTTGGGGATATCCTCCTCACGAACACGGATCTGGTGGTAACCCAACCTCAAGTCGAGTTTGAGAACACCGACGAACCAGCCATTGATCATAAAGATCATTGATCCGAGGAAGAGGATACTTATTCGAATGGTAGCTTGATTTATAGGACGGTAGTCTTGGACCAATCGGTTTGTCCCATCCTTCTTCTTGACAAAGAGAGAAGGTGCTCCCCAAGGAGAGCAACTTGGGCGAATGAAGCCGCTTTGAAGAGATTTGTCGATTTCCTCCTTTAGCTCAAGGAGTTCATGCGGCGGCATCTTGTAGGGACAACAGCTATAGGAGTGGTGCACTGGTTTCAAGTCGATGACGAATTCGACAGCTCTAGCGGGGAATCCTCGAAGTTCTTCAGAAAGACGTCTTGGAAATCGCATAAGCGACAGGAATGTTTTCAATTCCCTCGAGGGTGCGGCGTTCAATGCATTCAATGCATAGAGCCTAGCCTCGGCATCTTGAACCGAGCGAGCATTGTAGCTTACGATTTCATCAGAAGGGTGCAGCAGATGGACGGTCTTAGTGGCGCAAACGATTGACGCCGTATGCGCTTTCAACCAATCCATCCCCAAAATGAGGTCGATGTTAGACGTCTTCAGGATAATGGGGGAGGCATAGAATTCCAACCCTTCGATTTCCACGGGACGTCGGCGCCAACCATGGAGGTTTGACATTGTCCCAATGGGGTTTTACCACTACCGAAGAGTTCATCTCTTCACACTTAACGTCGTGCTTGTATGCAAAGTCTTCAGACATGAATGAATGCGATGCTCCTGAATCGAATAAAACATATGCAGGTACTGAATTTACGAGGAGTGTACCCATCACGAGAGCAGGCTGGTCATGAGCTTCGTTCGGATCAACGTGGTTGGCTGAGCTTGCCCATAAGACTTGCCGGTGTTGTTGCGGTTCGGTTGTTTCCACGGCCAACCGCTGGAAGGGCGATTGATTCAGTTTCGGTTGCATTCTCTAGCACGGTGCCCTGGCTGTCCTTTTGAAGCATAAGCCATTATTGGGAGTGGGAACAGGAGCTTGGGGTGGTGGAGCTGGAAGCTTGGCTGCTTAGTTGTAGGGCGGGCGAGGTGTAGCATAGTTACGCTTTGAAGCGAGATGCATTCGGCTGGTACATGCTATTGGGAATCCATATCTTGCGCTTCTGCGAGGGCGGGCCCAAGATGAGCCCGAGTCACGGTTGCGCCTGTTAGAGCTCTGGTATTCCTGCAGACCAGTTTCGACGTTGATAGCTTTGTTCACCAAGGTGGCGAAATCAGCAAAGTCGTGCACTAGTAGTGCGAGCTTGATGTCAGCTTGAAGTCCGTCACGGAACTTCTCCTGTCTGCGTGCATCAGTTGCAATATCCTCTTCGGCATAGCGAGACAAGTCCAGGAACTCTCGCTGATAGGCTTCAACAGTCTTGTTGCCTTGGGTGAGGTTGCGGAACTCACGCTTCTTCCGGTCCATGACCCCTTGAGGATGAAGCGGGCACGGAAGGCAGCACTGGAAGTCGCCGGTGATGAGTGTTCCAACTGGCAGAGTACGCCGGTGGCTGTCCCACCATTGAGCTGCGGGTCCCTTCAGGAAGAAGGAAGCAAAGGTGACATAGCTGGCAGGGGCTACATCGGCAGACTCCATCTCATAGGTGATGTCACGGAGCCAGTCATCAGCATCCAGTGGCTGAGTTGAGCTGCGGTACACGCTGGGGTTCAGGCGTATGAAATCCTGCAGAGTTGTTCCGTTTGGGTCTTTGGTGCATATTGGGGCGAGGCGAGCCATCATGTTCTCCATGGTGGCGATTCATCTCTAGCTGTTGGATCATACCAGCCATGTACTCAGGCGGTGGTGGGAAGTTGGCACCACGACCACGACCTGCTGGCCTAACCATCCTGCTAATATATAACAGGGGTAGTTCAGCAATTGAGAAACCAAGCAGGAGACAGGAATCATTCATGATGAAACATGCATAATGAAAGCAGCATGATGGGAACTACATAGTAGTTGGCATGTCTTACAAAAGGAATCATGCATAGAGTTCGATACATAGAGTCCAGTACATAGACTACTACATCATAGGTGGCACGCAGGCTCGCGGCGAATACATCAAACACTAACAAGCAAGTCTACATCAGTCCCACGCGGTACTGCGGAGGTAGCTGTAGCCTGAAAGCTGATAGTGCGGCAGTGGATAGTCCTCCACGTCAGTGACCTGGGGGCCGCGGATACTCTGGTGCTGAATCCGACGTCCAGGTGGCAGAAAGGGGCCAAGTGCGGGAGAGTAGCCTCCCACGCCCGCCAACCGACACCACTGGGCATCACGGTCTGGCGGGTAGATCGCAGAACGCGGCAGCTCTCCGGAACGGACAAAGGGTGCATCAGCGTCGAGCACGGTAGAGGTGCCGACGGGTGATGTACAACTCGTGGCGAAGAGCCCGGTTAGCTCGATCCAGCCCATCGCATGCAGAACAAAGTTACGATGGTGGAAGGGCTCTCTGGTAACGATGGTGTAGGCAGCGGTGTAGTAACCCTCCTCACCAACATCGACGCGATGGCAATGTGCACGAAGGGGAGGTGTCCAACTCGATACTCGCACGAAGGCGTGTCGAGCAGCATAAGCGACATCGTGGACTGCCATATCGATGGTCACTCCAATCACCATGTGCGGTGTGCAGACAAGAGTGGACTCATACTCCCGAGAGTAGAGGTGGGCGATGGCGCGCATCTGCTCCTGGTTGTAGTCTGGTACTCCTCATAGGCGGTGTACTCGGGGTGCGGCGATAACCCAGATAGGTCATCATCTCGGCTAGCACCGCAGTGATCCCGAGGCACCAATGGCCGTCGTGTGGCGCACGACCTGCCTCGTGGGTTCCATCTGAAAACAAAGGCGTTTCAAAGGAGTCAAATGACAGGGTGGAAATTGTTCAAATACAATTCCAAAAACAACTAAGGCTATATCCATCTTCGGGGTGAATGCGGTCACGGGATCCTAGTGATAGTTAGTAAAATCGTTTAACCCGAGTAGAAGAGAGTTCAGAGCCCCAGAGTAAAGGTCGAGGAGTAAAGGATCCTAATACCACCCGATGGCGACGTGGGCCCGTAAGGCACACAGCCAAGTTAGTAAAAGCTTTTGCAATGTCTAGACTCGACTTCGGCCAAGGAGTGTGGAAGGGGATTCCTACAGCAATCGGCTCGATACCAACTGTGGCGCCCTCGATTCAATCGTACACTAATCATGCACGCAAATGTGTACGATTAAGATCAAGGACTCACGGAAGATATCACAACACAACTCTACAAATAAAATAAGTCATACAAGCATCATAATACAAGCCGTGGGCCTCGAGGGCTCGAATACAATTGCTCGATCATAGGCGAGTCGCGGAAGCAACAATATCTGAGTACGAGACATAAGTTAAACAAGGTGCCATAAGATGGCTAGCACAAACTGGGATCAGATCGAAGAGGAGCAGGCCTCCGCGGGATCCTCCTAGGTCACTCTGGTCGCCGTCGCGGGCTGCACGTAGTAGTAGGCGCCTGCAGTAGTAGTCGCCGAGGCGGTGGCGTCGGATCCTGGGCTCCATCGTGCTGTTGCAGCAATCGAGTAGAGGTAGGGGAAAAGGGGAACAAGGCAACCGTGAGTACTCATCCAAAGTACTGCAAGCAAGGAGCTACACTACATATGCATGGATATATGTGTAAAGGCCATATCGGTGGACTGAAGCTGCAGAATGCCGAATAAGAGGGGTAGCTAGTCTTAACGAAGACTACGCTCGGACACTGTCTTGCAACATGTAGGAGGGGACGATCTGAAGTCCTCCAAGTAACATCATATAGCAATAATCCTACCCGCAATCCTCGCTCATAACCCGAGCGAGAGCGACCACGGTTGTATCGGCACTTGGAAGGTGTGTTTTATCAAGTATCCGGTTCTAGTTGTCATAAGCTCAAGGTACAACTCCAAGTCGTCCTGTTATCGAAGATCACGGCTATCCGAATAGATTAACTTCCTGCAGGGTGCACCATCTTACCCAAAGACGCTTGATCCCATTTGGCGGACACACTTTCCGGTCATGCCCGCCGCAGAAGATCAACACGCCGCAGCCCCACCTAGGCACAACAGAGAGGCCAACACGCGGTCTAAACCTAAGCGCGCAGGGTGCAGGCCCATCGCCTCGAGCACACACACGTTGCGTCTGTGCCGAAGCAGACCTAGCCCATCAGCGTTCGGTCCAATCCGCGCGCGCCGCTCGTCGCCGACGTCTGAAGTGCTTCGGCCGATACCACGACGCGGGATACCCATAACTACTCCCGCGTAGATGGTTAGTGCGATAAGCTCGTAGCCAACCCAGATCAAATACCAAGACCTCGTTAAGCTGTTAAGTAACATGAACGCCGAGCAGGGCAGGCCCACCTCTCTCCTAGGCGGTCTCAACCCGCCTGCCGCGCTCCGCCACAAAGATCCACTCGCGGGTGCTCCATCACCGACCGACTTTAGTCTCGCATGTATCATGTATAAGTATATAGTATATACCGTGATCAACTCCCGAGTGATCACGGCCCAATAGTATAGCACGCAGACGGACAAGAAAGTAGGGCCACAGATGAAAGTACTAGCATCCTATACTAAGCATATAGGATTGCGGTAAGGTAACAATGAAGTTACAAGGACAGGCTATGCAGCAGTATAGGAGTATCCGAAAACAGTAACATGCTACGCTACTCTAATGCAAGCAGTGTAGATAAGAGTAGGCGATATCTGGTGATCAAGGGGGGGGGGGCTTGCCTGGTTGCTCTGGCAAGGAGAGGGTCGTCAACACTGTAGTCGAACTGGGCAGCTGCAGCGTCGGTCTCGTAGTCTACCGAAGAGAAGAGGGGGAAGAAACAATGAATACACGGTAATAGATGCATAACGATGCATGACATGCCAAGAAGCGATGCTAGGCGTGCCCTAACGTGGTAAGAAGGGTCTTGGTTTGGGGGAAAACATCAGGAAGTTATCCGGTTCGGACGTCTGTCGATGTGATGAACGGAGAGGAAAGTTTGCAGGTTCGATAGGTTAGAGACGTGTGGTGGACGAACGGACTGCGATCCGGATTCGCCTCGCAGCTCGAGCAACTTTCATGTTGAAATTATTTTAATCCGGATTACGGATTAAAAGATATGATTTATAAAAGATTTTATTAATTTCGGAATTTTAATTAATTATTTAATTAATTTGAAATTGCATTTATGACATCAGCTCAACAGGTTGATCGAGTCAACCCCGATGTGGGTCCCGCATGTCATTCACTAATGGCTAATTAACCTAATCAGATTAATTAACATTACTTAATTAAGTTAATTAATGATTAGGGTTAATTAACTCAGGATTAATTAGTTTAATTAATTACTTAATTAATTTAACTAATGATTAGGTTTAATTAATCCAGAATTAATTAGTTTAATTAATTACTCAACTAATTAATTAATTAATTAGTTAGTTAATTAATTTTTATTCATTTTCATTTTCTTTTTATTCTGTTTTTAATTAAAAACATTCTTTTGTTTTTCTTTTGGGGGTGGGGCCCCATGTCAGTGGCCTGAGGCCAAATCGGGCGCGGGCGACGCGGGCGATGCCCGAACGGGCCCGATCCAGGCGGATCGAGCGCGACCGAGGCGACCGAGGCCACGGGCAGCGTGGCCGAGGCCATGACGCGGCCGGCCGGCAGCGGCGAGGTGAGGCGAGGCGAGGGGGGGTGGTGGTGGCTCGGGCCGGGCAGCGAGGGTCGGTCTGGGGGCCGGGCGAGGTTCGGGAGCGCCTGGGTGGGAGGAGGGCCCGGTCGGGGCGAGGATTGAGGCGCCGCTAGGGCGCCGGGCGAGGTCGCCGTCGGGGGAAGGAAGGGAGAGGGGGGGCGGTGGCCGGGCAGTCGGGCCACGGCGGCCGGATCCCAGGGGGGAAGAGGAACGGGGCGCGCTGGTGCTGCTGCAGGCGCCCGAGCCGGGCGACGGGCAGTCGGGGCTGGGGCGACGAAGGGAGAGGGCGCGGAGGTTGGAGCTGGGCGGCGGAGCCGTCGCCGACGGTGGAGTGGGGGGAGAGGAGGCCTCACGGGGGAGGCAGGGACTCGGCCGGGCGGGCTCGATGGGGGTCGGGGAGTCCGTCGGGAGGGGTCGGGAAGGCCGCGCGACGCGGCGGGCGAGGCCGAGCTGGCTGGCGGCGGAGGCCAGCTGGCTCTGGAGGCGACGGAGGGAGGGAAGCGGTCCCAGCGGCGATGGGGAGGAGGAGAGGGTCGGGGGCGGTGGGCGGCGGGACCGGCGGCGAGGTGGGGGCGGGGTGGTCCGTCTGGGTGGATCTCCGCCCCGATCCGATCGGGAGAGGAGAGGCGAGGCGCGTGGGGAAGTGCGGTCGGCTAAGGTTAGCCGCAGGGGTGGGGGGTTAGTGGGGTGGCGGTGGGCGATGGGCGGCCCAGGGGAAAGGGGATGGGCCAAGGGAGGGGCCGACTGGCTGGGCAGGGGTCTTCCTCCCTGCTTTTATTTTATTTTTCTTTTATTATTTTTCCTTTTCTGTTTTTAATTATTTAAAATGCTCTGGCATTTTGTAAAAATTATTGCACCCCACCAATATTAGGTTAGTTATTTTAGAAAACCCCGGAACATTTTAGAACTTATTTTCGGAACTCTTTATCGTTTGTTTTAGTTTTAATTTTTGTTTTAGGACGGGTCCGAATTAACGAGAGGTTAATTAACCGAACCGGGATGATTACTGTTGCATAACCACCCGGGCGTTACACCGTGGCTCTGGCAAGGCCATCTTGAGCAGCTCAGATGTACGCGTCTCCTGAGTTGAAGGCATTGAACGCCTCTTCGGAGAAACTAGGGTCGCGGAGTACGGCCCGGCGACACCTGTAATTCTTGGAGCTCTCCACTTCGGAATTCGTAGCGGACAGTCTATCCGCATCCTCTGTAGGAGGACCATCCGGCGTTGTCCCTGCGTTAGCCTCTGCCCCTAAGTCCGGCTCTGGAGTCCGGCTAGTGGAGGCGTGGCCGGCAGGCTCTCCGGACACAGTCCGACGAGCGTTTTTTCTACCAGGAACCATGGACATTATTATATTTTAAAGACGATAATCACGGAGCTGGTTTTTTCATACCTCTGCGACGGCGTCTCGGTCCTAACCGCCTTCCTTTTGAGCCTACCCGGCTTCGGTGCCCCTTGTTGACGAGTCACCGCGGGTTCGGCACGGCGCCCCGATGGCCTTCCCTGTAAGACGCAACACGTGTGCGGTGGGTAAGGTGCAAAGAAGGGATCCTTCTCGGAAGTTGGGACTCCGGTTTTACTTACATGCGATGCAGGGAGTAGGCCAGGGTAATCGGCTATGATGGCCACCAAGGCACCATCACAGCTTAGCTGATAGAACGTCCTATCAACGAGCTCCACAAATACATCCGGATCTTCTTCGAGTCCGGGGTCGAGGGCCCGGTAGGGGTCCTCTGGCTATGGAGACGGGCTGTGGACCTCCCTCGCAGCTTTTCACATTTCCTGCTATGAATTAGCAAGGTAAATACTTGTGATGAAGAATGCGGGAAGGACTGGAGTAACAGATAGCAGCTCACCCAGCTTGGGGGGTTGTACATGGAGAATCCATCCCGTGGCTTAATACGGATGAACTCCTCTTCTTCTCCTTGGTACAAATCGGACAGTATTTTTGCCAGAGCGGCGGCGGAGTCCGGACCTTTACGACCGCAGCGGGTGGCATCGTCTTCTCCATTGAAGTGCCACATGGGTTTCCCCCGACACTGAAGTGGCTGTACCCCCCGCATTATACATATTGACATAACCTCGATTATTGTCAGTCCTGATTTGGCTAGCGTTTTTATCCTGCCCATCAGGTAAAGGACCTCTCTGTTATCTTCCTACTGGGGGCTCCGGGGGCGCCAGCTGTGGCATTTGTTCAACGGGGCATTTGCAAACTCAGGAAGGCCCATCCGAATAGGGTCCGGAAGGGGGACGTCCTCCATATAAAACCACTCCGAAGGCCAGTCTTCGAATGTCTTCTTTGGAGTACCGGACAGGTATCTGCTCCCGGTGATGCGTCATATTTCGTCTCCGCCGACTTGATATATTGACCCCTCCTGAGTGTGGGTACGAGGCAGAATAGCCTCTTCCATAGCTCAAAATGAGCTTCACAGCCCAGAAACAGCTCGCAAAAGGCGACGTAGCCGGCGATGTGTAATATGGAGGCAGGAGTGAAGTTATGCAGCTGGAGGCCATAGAACTCCAGGAGCCCGCGGAGGAACGGATGGATTGGAAATCCGAGTCCCCTCAGCAAGTAAGGGACAAGGCATACCCGCTCCCCCCTGGATGGGTTGGGAAAACTCTCCGCTTGCTCCCCACCGTTGTAAGTAGCTAGTCCGGCTCGGACGGGGATCACATACGCAGGCGGGAGAAACCCCTGGGTCTGCAACTCTACCAATCGGCTGTGGGGGACGGAACACTTCTCTCAATCGCCTGGCTTAGTGCTACGGGAGCGAGAGGAGGAGCTACGATGGCCGGCCATGATGGGATGGTTTTTTCCGGGCGCGCTCTGATGGATACTCGCTGGGGGAGGATGGTGTGATTTGGATCTGAGGATTCCCGTCTCTTTAAATAGACGATTTACTTACATGGTCAGGGTGGCAAATGTAAAAATGCCCCGACTTCTCGCATTCGCTCGACATGTGAAGGTAGCCATTATTAAAGCACAGAAGCCGAGGAGTGCAACATTAATGGGAAGCCGGACACTACTCGTTACAACAGGTACTCTGGATTTGGAGAAGAACCCGCTTTGCAATGCCGAAGACAATCTGCGCGCCGGACTCATCGTCATTGAAGCCTGGTTCAGGGGCTACTGAGGGAGCCCTGGATTATGGGGTCCTCGGACAGCCAGACTATATACTTTGGCCGGACTGTTGGACTATAAAGATACAAGATTGAAGACTTCGTCCCGTGTCCGGGTGGGACTCTCCTTTGCGTGGAAGGCAAGCTTGGCGATTTGGATATGTAGATCTCCTTCTTTGTAACCGACTCTGTGTAACCCTAGCCCCCTCTAGTGTCTATATAAACCGGAGGGAACAACAATTAGAATCATAGGCTAGCTTCTAGGGTTTAGCCTCTACGATCTCGTGGTAGATCAACTCTTGTAATACTCATATCATCAAGATCAATCAAGCAGGAAGTAGGGTATTACCTCCATCGAGAGGGCCCGAACCTGGGTAAACATTGTGTCCCCCGCCTCCTGTTACCATTAGCCTTAGACACACAGTTCGGGACCCCCTGCCCGAGATCCGCCGGTTTTGACACCGACAAAGACCGGACAATGTAATGTGTGCATACGGCTATGTTTGTCCACCCATGTGTGATAGTGCAGAAGTCAAACACATTCATTTGTTAGTAACCGTGTGAACGACATCAGACACACGCTACAAAGAATCCCATCACACATGATCGATTTTCTAACAATTATGGACAACACTTACACGGTTCACTCCCTCTAACTATGTGCGATGTTTCCACACATCACACGCGAGTCCTTCCTGTGAACCGTATCCGAGGTATCGCAAAGTGTGCGATGACTTCTTTTTTTGGCGGGAAAGGAACTTTTCATTGATCAACTATGCTGATTACATTCAGATTTTGACAATGCTAGCTATCTCCCTAGGGGAATTCCGCAGCCAGCATGCCGTGCGCTGTTGCGAGCGACCCATACAAGCTAGGGTGTGAGTCGCCACATTTGTGTGCCTGCTGATTTTAGTTAGACTAATGTTCCTTTCTTGAGTCAGAACTCTTCTGATCTCATTAACCTAGAACGCATACCTTGTTCGGTCTTTATCTTTGGACTGCACCATCTTTAGCAGCTCGTCACAATCCGTTTCAACAACCAGCGGCGGGTTAGTCCAATGGAGAGCAAATCGTAGTCCTTCATCCAGCGCCGCCATCTCGGCTTCCAGGGGATCACCACAGTTAAATAGCACCCGTGCCGCAGCGAAGATAACATCACCTTCATGATCACGCAAAATCATGCCAGCCCCAGCCGTGCCATTTTCCTTAACAAAAGTGTCATCAATATTAAGCTTAGCATGGTTTGCATCGGGAACCTCCCAGCGCGGCGCTACTATTATTGCATGTGTGCTCTTCGGCATGCTCCCTGAGAGGTCAATCACCTGCTTTCCTTTTGTCAAATCCGTCTTTGGCTGCTGCTGTATCGCAAGCAAAGACGTGATACAGCTCATGAGAAATCTGCGCGAAGCATGATCGGAACCGACGGTTTATTATGAGTGATCTCATTCCTCGCGTGCCAAATCCTCTCCACATAATCATCAGGGAAGCCAACTTATGTACATCACACAGTATGTCAAGCAGACGAAACAACCATTCGGGCTGGCATCACAGAGGTCTTCTATGTGCGATGAGTTCTTGATCACATACGGTTCGAGTTGATGCACACGGTTTTCTTTCTTAACTTTATAATGATGTCACTGTGTCAATATCGAGTGAGTGATGAGTGTGCTCCGACTCCGTCAATGTGTGAAGCCTGCACGCAATGGCATCCTGTAGTACACAGTTTGTCACATCGTCGATCTTTCCACGACCGAATTGGTTCCAAGTTTCAACGTCATCCTCCCACGCCCGAATAGGTCAAATTTCAACATCATCCTTGCACGGCCGAATAGGTGAAAAAATGCACCGGCGCAGTCCGGTCGTGGTCAGGCCGATCGCGCACGGAGCCAAGATATCCACGGTCAGTACTATTGTTAAGTCCTCCGTATCACACACGTTAGCCAGGAAAACATCTAGTGCCGTTCAGCGGCGAGAAGAGATATTGATTACTACGGACTCCGTTTCGTAGTATAAGAGCATCTATAGTCAGATTAAGCAAATTCGGATCCTCAAACGCCCACAAACACGCTTGTGCGCATCCGCGGGTACTGACCAATGTTTTAAATAGCCGGCTATAGCTCCGCTATAGCTCGGTTATAGCCTTTTCAGCATGGTGTCGCTAAATGCTCGCCTTCACAAATAACCCGCTATATCCCGCTATAGCCCGTTATAACTCCGCTATAGCTGTTTTTGGAGGTCCGCCGCTATTTTTCATAGCCCGCTATTTAAAACATTGGTACTGACCGGTCCGGTCAAACCTCAATTAGCATACTTCAAATTCATATAAATTCATGCAACTACATAAACGATGCATTACACACATCGTCCGGCTACTACATCAGGACAATGCCATCGGACTACTAAATAATGGTATCTATCGACATACTAGCAATGTAGGAGATCATCCAGGGTGCTCTTCCCTTCCCGACGCCATTGCCGTCCTTCTCGCGCGAGTAGCGGTCAAAAAACACAATATGGATCTAGCCGAAGCTGACCGGACACCTCATATCCACCTCATATTTAGGCTGGATATGAGGGTGCCAGTCAATCCGGTCGTTTGAGACCCGTTTAAGAGGCCCGTCTGGATTAAAAAATTATGACCGGACGGGCCGTCCGGGCAATTTGAGGCTGGTTTGGAGCGTGCAGCTGTAGGTGATGTAAGATGGGAAGGAGGAAGTACTAGTAAAAGTAGAGGTACTACTTATCGTTCCGGTTTTCTTTTTCTTCACTTGCACGGCGTCTGCAAATCCAAATCTGGAGACCAAGCAAAGGGTATCCAGCCGGCCTCCCCAGACGTGCACATCGACCGCGCTGTCACACAAGTCCATGACTCTGAGATCTGCATCGATCCTACTCCTAGGTAGTACTGTACTAGGTAGTAGGCACGGACGGACAATGGCGTCGCGCACCTTTTTCCACGGTCGCCCCGCGAGAGCAGACCGCCCGGCCCGAGCACGACCTCCCCCGTGAACTCTCCAAAAACATCCCGCTCGGTGCATGCGATGCGAATCCTCCCACCCCACCCCAAGAGAAGGCCATTTTCTTCGCCTCCTCCCTCGGGGACAGGGATAGATAGAATAGGACCTCTGTGGCGTGGAGACGAAGGGCCGGGGAGTCCCATGGAACCGTGCCTACCACAGAGCTCCTGTAGACGGCAGCGGAGCACCGTGCGTTTCTTTGGCTGCGTGAGGAGTGCCGCACGGGAAAAACTCGGGGTGTCCGGCCCCAAACTGACGCATGCATCGACGGCACTGTCACTCCATTCGTTGCCTTGCGATAACGCTACTGTTTCTGTGGAAAATGGTCGACGACAATAAAGTGAGCGGACCGCCATGGAGATGCTTGCTCTGAGTGGAGCACATATCGTCCAGACATCGAGGAGGGCGACGTGACTACGCAGAACTCAGTGGTCGTCCGTATGAATGGATTCATAGCTATCCTAGCAGCAACAGGCAGTGCTCGTCCCCTCCCAAAGGTCCTCAAATTGACTACTCCTCGTCAACTAATAAACACCAGCCAGCGTGCATGCCCTCGCAGGTTGCCGGCCACTAGGGTTGCATGTACAAATGCAAGCACTCATATACACGTGCATACACTCATCCCTATGAATGCACACACGCACATCTTATCCCTATGAACATCTCCGAAAGACTGAGCCGCCATATCACCTTAAAATTTATGAAGTCATCAGAGACGCGCTCGTCGTCGATTTTAACGTTTTCTACGATGAAATTTGGGGTTATCGCGATCCTCTAACCATCCAAACACAGGTTGGTTCGCGCTGCAGATCAGTAGTTGACCTCTGCACATGCCATATATGCCCCAGCCTTTGTCGAAAAACATATCTGGCTTCTGGTTGCTAAATCGAGATCTAGTGACATAACGCAAGGTCTTCCAAAAGTGGAACAAATCTTTGAAGCGCGTTCAATTGATTCATTATCCTCGAATCTTGAAAGGAGAATTGAGGATTGGAATGAGCGTATACCAAGAATTCTTGGGGTCCCTTGGGGATTCTTGATTGGAGCTAAGCTAACCATAGCCCAAAGTCGTATCTCTTTGGTTAATAAAATCTAAAAGGTTTATCGATCCCAAGGAGTACATATCCATAATAGACATATAGAGATTATTATACGCCAAGTAACATCAAAAGTGTGGGTTTCTGAAGATGGAATGTCTAATATTTTTTTGCCTGTGGAATTAATCGGACTATTGCGAGCGGAACGAGCAGGGCGAGCTTTGGATAAATCGATCTATTATCGGGCAATCTTATTGCTCTCTACATTTTTTTTATTTTGAGAGAGACCTGTGCTCCAATTTATACTAGCACGCATACGGCCCATGACATTTTGTGTAAAGCACGGGCGACCGTTGATGGTGATGGGTCACATTTTGTTCACGTGAACAGCCCCGGCTAGCAGGCGAATCTTTAAAATGGCGTCATTGCTTAGATCATGCAGCGTTTTTTGTCTTGTTTAAATTAAGAACATGAAATTTATTAATTGGGGTGTGTAAACGCAGTAACCTGATTTCTATAGGTGAAACATCTCCCGCTGTGCGTGTACTCGTTTGAAATCTACTTTTTATTTAAAGAGAAATATGTTAATATCAAGTAGATACCAATTACACTTAGCCTCTGCACCAACAAGACGCCACCTAAAAACATTCAGGATGCATACAGCCAAAAAAGAGAGAAGAAAGGACCATGTCATGATGATCAATCACTCGGAATAGCAGCCCTCTAACCACCACCAAAAACAGCACCTGAACTAGAAATAATGTTCTCCAAAAGCAGCATCTCCATGAATAAAATAATGTACAAGCGTTGTCGTTGTCCAATCAAAGATGGTAGGTTTTCACCCTAAAGAAAGACTGTGTTCTCAAAACAATGCCTTCAATAAGATCACTGCTAAGCACAACCAATAATGGCCAGACCTTTGGTTTTCATCCTGAAAACCATGCCTCGGTACTTAAAGGAGCACCATCAACAAAGAAGTCATCCGATGCAGCCGCCCCCACTTGCGGAGGCTACTATTGCAAGTCGTGTACCACCAGGCTCACACAAACGCGTGCCTAGGCTGGACAGGAATATATCCCGCAAGCCAAGTCTAAACAACTGCCTGTGAAGCAAAGTCTTCATCGCATCCAAGACCCCGCCTTCGCCATTTGCAGGTCCTCAAATCACGCCATGGCATTCTTGTTAAATCTTAAAAATCTTGGTGCAGACAAGTCCCAAGGTGTCAACGAAAACAGAGTTTCAGGATACCCTGGTGAAGATGGCTATGCTGATGTTGCGGGTGCACACGACCGTCTCCTATCCAATCAAGGTGTCCAAAGAGCGCCATATACGTCAGTCATCGTTTTCCTTCGAAGGAGAAGTCTGGAACACGCCGATGGCCAGATCAAAGAGGACCGCTTTCACGCCGAGCCCGTCACGCACCTCGTGCGTAGTAGCCCAGTGCACCCACCACAACGAATATGCGGTCTAGCTCGCCGCAGAGAGTATAGACCTGATCCGTCGTGGCGCTAGCCACAGCGGATCAATCCCGAGCCTCCCCACGCTGGAGACAAAGTGCATCCGTCGAAGACTCGGCACACGCTGACCGGAGAGGAGATAGCGGCACCTGAATCTTGGATCAGCTGCAGCTCGGGCCCCAGCGCACGCGGCTGCACCCACCACCGAGCAATGTTTTAAATAGCCGGCTATAGCTCCGCTATAGCTCGGTTATAGCCTTTTCAGCATGGTGTCGCTAAATGCTCGCCTTCACAAAAACCCGCTATATCCCGCTATAGCCCGTTATAACTTTGCTATAGCTGTTTTGGAGGTCCGCCGCTATTTTTCATAGCCCGCTATTTAAAACATTGCCACCGAGTAGCACCCGTGGAGGACCGAAGAAAGGCCTGAGGCTTGCCCAGCCCGCACGAGCATAGGGCCAGGGGAGTGTTGTTTAGCACCCGTCGGAGACTACCACAGCCCATGTCGCAGTCATCCCGTTTTCACGAGGAAGGCGGTCGGTGCCTCCTTGATCTACTATGGGCGGATCTGAGCTAGCAACGAATCGATGACTTCCAGCTTTCCCTGGCCCGATCTGGACGAGAGTAATAAGCAGGGCCGATTTGAGAGACCACCCAAACATGTCGACGACCAAACGGCCTACCCCGATCCGAATCTGGATAACGGGAATTAACATGATCCGCCAACGGGCTCCGAAACAGGGAGTCACGAGAGGGAGAGGGACAGGAGAGGAGAGGAGTCGATCTGGAGGCCCCGCCGCCATCGGTGAGCCGGCCTGAGGCCGTTGACAGCAGCAGACAGGAGGTGTGTTGCGATGTAGTTCTTTGGTGGCTGGGTACTTTGGTCTCGTTTGAAATTTACTAATTGCACCCACTAGCTTTTTTGCGAGAAAACTTTCAATTTATTCATCAACTGTTATGGCAGTACAAAAAACACTATAAATGATAAAAATTACATCCATATCAATTGACCACCTAGCGACGATTACAAAGACTAGAGCGAGCCGAAGCTGCGCCGCCTTCATCGCCCCTCCTTCACTGTTGCCGGGCAAACTCGTTATAGTAGACACTCGGGAAGTCATCGCGCTAAGGCCCCCACAGGACCAGCGCATCAGAACAGCAACCGCCGCCAATGAAGAGAAGTGTAGATCAGAAGAATCCAACATGTAGGCACACGAACGTAGACGCGCCAAGACTGGATCCATGGAGATCCACCGAAGATCAACATCGACCGAATCCTAGAAGATCCACCGAGACATACCTCCACACGCCTTCTGACGATGTTGTATGCACTGCCAAAATGGGGACTAGGCAGGGAGGATCTTATTCCAACTACAAGGAGTCAACAACGTCTCGCCTCCCTGAGTAGGACACAAACCCTAATTAATCCTAAAATAGAACTAAAAACAGAGCATAAGTGTTAGAGATACATGTATTTGGTAGTCTAGAATTTGTAATCCGTCTCCTACCTTATCTCGAGGAGAGGCTTCTTACCCTCCAAGCCTTGTACTCAATATATACTCACCCTTGAGGCTCAATAATATATCCATCATATTCTGTCAATCTCTCTCTCCCTTCTAACATGGTATCAGCCTAACCGATCCAAACCCTAGCCGCCGCCCACCGCTTCCGCTCCGCGCGCCGCCCCTGGGGCGGTCGGCCTCCATGACCGCCGCCGGGTGCCGCATCGCCCATACCTAGGGTCCGTCCGCCGGTCGTGTTGACCGGCTGCCCTAGAGAGTGTTTTTCCCGATCATTTGATTCGGATTTTCTCTCTCTATCGTCGGTCACTTTGATCGACGTATGCTTTCTATTTTTTCGATCTATGATCGGTTTGCGTCGCCCGCCGCCGCCGTCCAACCCCGCGCCTCTACTCCGACACTGGCACGACCGACTGTGGCCACTTCTCCGACCCGGTGCCCTTGCACGACAGGTGGCCCATCACAGCCCTCGTCTGCGCCTCTGCGCCCGTTGTCATGCGCCGGCAGACGCCGCCCTACTCCGACCAGGATTCCTGCATCACCACCCCGTCTCCGCCTCCGCCACGTATGTACTGTCACCTCCACACGGCATTACGTCCGCCACTCGGGCGCCGCTGAATTAGCCGAACGGGCGCCAACGCTGACGCGCTCGTCCGCACATTGTCACATGCCGACCGTCGTCGACGGTTTCAACTCGGACTCCGCCACCACCCCGCCTCCACTGAGCAGCATCCATGATCTCGTGCACGATCAGATTGATGACTTGCCCGCGCCGCGATCTGCCCCGCCCACACTGTGCGACGGATCGGGCCCGTCAGTTGCGCGCGCCTCCGCAGGTCCCGTGAAGATTGTCCCGAGTACATCGCGCCCCTCCATCGATCGAGCACCGGGTTGCCGCTGCATTACCCCATCGGGCCGTAGCGCTGACGCCCCGTTGTTCCCCCGCGGTTGCATCAACCTGCGTGCTGCCGCTGCATCGCCCCTTTGTCACAACACTAGAATTGCTTGTAATTAGTTGCATTTGTGAGCATCCGTGCGTCATGTTTAAATTATGAAATTTGAAATGGGGATGGTAGAAAACCCCAGCACCACTTAATCCAACTAGGGTTATTAAAATACATTTTTCAATGAACCTGAAATGCCCTTCTGAAATGTCCATCATTTTTGTCTTGGGTTAGAACCTCTGACATCTTAAGGTCACTGAATTAAATCATATGCTATTTGCATTTGGGCATTTAAATGCTATAAAATATTTTAAATGTCCAAATATTCATGAACTAAAATGTTTACTGTTGGAATTATTCCAAACAGTAGCCTTGAGCAGTTTCATGAATTTTGAGATTGTTTTGGTATTTTTAATAAAGCCCTAAAGTTACAGGATAATAGGAAACAGAAACATATAAAAGAAGAGAGAGAGAGAGAATTTTACCTGGGGCCACTTACCTGGCCGGCCCAACTGGCATCCCACCTGCTGGCCCAGCCCAGCAGCCCTCCCCCTGTCATCTTCCTCCTGCCAGGAGGACAGACAGGTGTGTGGCAAGCGCGCCGACGACGCCTTGCTACCTCCTGCTTCAGCCGCTCAGCCTCGACCCCCCCAGGCGTGCCACGGAGACGCCATGCAGCCCCCCTGCTGCTCTCGCCTCTCCCGCGCCATTCCTCCCTGGATCTCTCTCCTCACGCACCGAGTGAGTCCGTCGCCGCCATTCACTCGCCACCGCGCCCACCGAGCTCCTCGCCCTCTGTTTTGTCCAACGGCTCGCCGACGCCGTGGATCACCAAGAGGAAGCACGCGCCGCATGGATGCTCAAACATCGCCATCGAGCTCATCATCGTCCTCTACCCCAACGATCGCCGCCCGTCGATCCGCCGCCTCCGACGCTTCTCGACTCGCTGGGCTTCTCTCATGAGTCCTCGTGAGCTCCTCCGCTGTTCGCTTTTTCCCGTCGCTCAAGACGTTCCATAGCGCTTAGCGTTACCACCCAGCCATGTCGCCGCCGCCAGGCCACCGTCACCTAGAGCCGCAACCGAAGCGCCCGCATGCTCAGCAAGCGTTCCCTGTGAGTCGGCTGCGACCACCGCGGCTCTGCCGCTCCTCGCAACACCGATTCGCTCGACGCCCGAACTCCGGCCGCCGCGCAAGTCTCCGGCGCCGTCGTTTTAGGCCACTAGAGCTGCCGCTGTGAGCACCACTGGACGCGGGCGAGTCTCCTCGTCACGTAGAGCCTCTCCGCCGCGCAAATGGTTGCCTGTAGGCGAAACCCGAGCCACCCCAGTGCATCCCCGCCGCGTTTTTGGTCGTCGCCGGCGACACTCCGGCGAGCTGACGTGGCACTGTCATTAGTGGCTAATGACGCCACTAACTAACCTCATAGCTCACTGACGGATGGGCCCCACTGCTTAATTAACCCCGCTTAGCTCCTGTTTAGACCAAACTAACCCCACGGGCCCCACAGTCGGTCGACCGCCACGCCACCCGTTGACCGCCCCCACGTCGATCTTGACTTGCTGACGTGGCTGTTGACCTGACCCCACCTGTCAGCGACACTAGCCAGCACTGGGTCACTGACTAGTGGACCCCACAGGTCAGTTTGAGCTGGACCGTGCTCCGTTGACTCGCTTACGTCATGCTGACGTAGTGATGACACAGTAATGCATTTTCTGGAATTAGTTTAATTCTAAATAATTAGAATATCCAGAAAATTGCCTAAACTTCTAAAATTCATAAAAATTCAACTGTAACTCCAAATAAGATAAATTATATATGAAAAATGATCAGAAAAATCCAATCTATCCATCTATACTGGTTTCATGCATGTTTAAACAACTTAACCTTGTTGTTTAGGGAAAAACATGATAAGGCACTATTTAAATTCATAGTTTGAGTTTGAAGATGAACCTTTGGTTCGAAATGACTCAAACCACCCTGTTTGTAGTTGCATTAACTCAAACACACTCATTTTGCCATGTCATGATCATGCATCATATTGTGCATTGCATTGATTGTGTTCCCTCTCGTTTGCCGGTGATTGTCCCCTCTCAGTAGACGATGTTCGACGATGTGATCAATGACACCGATGAAGAACTATACTATCTTCAGAAGTGCCAGGCAAGCAAAAACCCCTTGTTCATTCCGATACAATCCCACCCCCTGGCTCCTGCTCTCTTTTACTGCATTAGGACAACAGCTATTCATTTGTTACTTGTTGCGGTAGTTGAACCCCTTTTCCTCTGCATGACCTGTCATTGCCACAGTAAATAGATGAAACCCGCTAGCATGAGTAGGAGTTGTTTGAGCCCTGATGTGCCTACTCATTAATGCTTTTTTGTCATGCCTGCTACTGCTTAGAGTTGAGTCAGGTCTGATTCATCGGGGATGAATCGGAGGTGTGTAAACATGTCCTACTATGTGTGAGCAAGGTGTGTGAACACGATTTGGTAAAGGTAGCGGTGAGAGGCCATGTAGGAGTACATGGTGGGTTGTCTCATTGAAACCGTCTTTAGAAACTGAGTTTTGTGTTTGTGATCCATGAAATAGCTACTACCATGCATTGGGCCCTGAAATATGACCCCGCTCGACTTCTTAACCACCCTCGTCCTCTGCCCAGGAGTTGCAAGTAGTTTCTGGTGTTTGTAGTATGATGGAAGACGTGCATGGCCTGACGAGGGGTGGGCTGTGATGCGGTAGGCACGTGGCACGTGTACGGGCGCCTGCTTGATGTCTCGGGAACCCTGCACACATCGCTCGGGGCGATGTGGAAACTTCGGCGGACTCCTGCGGATGGAACCTGAATAGGCGATAAACCTGGACTAGAGACTTGAGTGTTTAGGTAGGTCGTGGTCTACACCCACGCCGGCTTCGCTGAAGTCTGCCGAGCACATGTCGTGTGCGACGCTAAGTGGTGGAAACATGTATGAAGAAGTACACCCTGCGGGGTTAACATCATCTATTCGAATAGCCGTGTCCATGTAAAGGACTTCGGGTTGCCTATAATAGTTCATAGACAAGTGAAAGTGGATACTCTAAAATGAGCAAGATAAGCGTGAGTGCTATGGATGGCGTTCGTGAGGGAGACGGAGCGGATCCATAGTGGTGTATTGATATGGTGAATATGTGGACTCGTGTGCGCCACCTCAAAAGAGTTACTTGCAGTCGTAGTTCAGGATAGCCACCGAGTCAAAGCTGGTTTGCTGCAGTGAAACTCCACCACCCCCTTTGTTGATAATGATGCATATGTAGTTAGTTCTGATGTAAGTCTTGTTGGGTACATTTGTACTCACGTTTTCCTATTTTATGTTTTGCAGAGAGACTTCGGTCTCGTTAGTAGTTCCGCGTGGACTTCGACGTTTAGCTTGTTACCTCAGCTACGATCTTGTGTTCTTGGCAGGATCTAGTAGTTAGTCAGGCTTCTCAGCCTTTTTCATTTGTAGTTGTCTGTACCCAGACATGTTAAGCTTCCGCTTGTGTTTTGCCTTGTATGCTTTGGATGCTGGGTCGAGAGACCCATGTTTGTAATATCTCGCTCCTCGGAGCCTATTGAATAAATTACTTGAGTTGTAGAGTCATGTTGTGATGCCATGTTGTATTTGCACATATCGAGCATATTGTGTGTATGTTATTTAAATGATTGGTATGTGTGGGATCTGATTTTCTAGTTGTTTATCCTTGGTAGCCTCTCTTACCGGGAAATGTCTCCTAGTGCTTCCACTGAGCCTTGGTAGCTTGCTACTGCTCCGGAACACTTAGGCTAGCCGGCTGTGTCCTTCTTCGTTCCTGTGTCTGTCCCTTCGGGGAATTGTCACGCGGTGTCTACCGGAGTCCTGTTAGCCTGCTACAGCTTGGTTTACCGAAGTCCTGCTAACCCAGCTGCTACAGCCCGAATTCACTCGCTGATGACCGACACGTTCGTTGCTGGGTCATGTATGCATGTGTAACGCCCCAGATACAACTTTCCATATTCGTAACTCCAACTCTTGCCTTTTCCGGAGATGCGATATTTTATTTCCGTTGTGGTTGGGTTTTGTCTGTTGTTTTGCATTGTGTTCATGTCAGGCATCTCATCTCATAGCATCATGTGCATTGCATCGGCATTGTTTTCTTAAAAGCTTGCACCCGTTCGTAGTTGCCGCGCCCCCCCCTTGCTTTCGTTGACCGCTTTGAGACCAATCGGGTTTTCGATTCTCTTGTCCGTCCGTTTGACCCTCTCTACTTTTGCTCAAGACCCCTCGCGTGCGTCGAAACCTGCCCGAACCCGAATCGCTCACCATCACCGTTGCATTCAGATCATCTCTAACATCTATAAAACGTCTCCGTTTTCTTATTTAGACTTCCTAACCTATTTATCTCGAACCGTCCGATCGAAATCGAGGGACGAGATATCCCTAATCTAAATTCATCCGATATAAATATCAGCCCAACCCTAAATTTTAGGGATCCTGTACCATCCACCCACTCCCGAGCGCCGCCACTCTTCCTGTCCCTTCCTCATCGGGATCCTCCCCGATCCAAAAATCCTCTCCTCGATTTCAGCCGTCGGCCAATCTCCGTCGATCCCTCCACAACCACCGAGCCCGCCTCTCCTCCAGTTTACTGCCCGTCGTCCCGGCGAAAGAAGGCTTCGCTGCCAGCCACCCGGCCAGACCTCCGGCCACTGCAGCCGACCCGTCGCGCCCACAAAGCAGCTCCTCCCGAGCGGGAACGCTCGTGCCCGGGACGCCAGCCGTCCCCCTCGTCCGCCTCATCGTCGTCCGACCGAACCGGAAGATGAGCCCCGTGTCTCTCCTTCCTTCCCTCCCCGCTTAGTCCCTCCTCTCATCTCTCTCTCTCTGCTGCTTGCTGGGGAGTTCCGACGCTGGCCGCAGCGCGGTGCGCCGCCGAGCCCTCTTCGCTTCACTGCTGCAGGGCTCCATCGCCTGCCGTCGCCGTGCCGTGTCCAGCAGATGAGCACCTCCGACCTCCTTCGTCTCGCCCCGGCACGGACATGGAGCCGAGACTCACTGAACCACCTCCTCGCCCGAGGCTGCTGCCTCCCGTCGTCTTCAGCGTCCTCACGCGGCGTCCCAGCCACTGGACCGTGCCTCGTCGTCTCGAGCAGGAACGCTCGTCCTCGTCTCTCTCGGCGCCCGTTGCCCCTCGTCGGAGCTCTCTCTCCAAAGACGCCGTTGAGCGCCACCGCAGCAGCAGACCCCAGGCGAGCCCCCGTCGCGCGCCTCTCCTTCCCTTGCTCCTCATCTCGGACTCATCTCCCTCTCTCCTTACTGGACAGGAAAACGCCATGGCGCCCCTGAGCTCCGTCCGCGCCGTCGTTGCCGGATCCGGCACCGGCCAGCCGGATCCGCCTGTCTCCACCTCGCCGGCCTTCCTCGCATCCTGCTGCCGCCGAGACCGCCAGGCGCTAAGTCCCATTGCCGCCGTCGTGCCCTGCTTCTACCTCGCCCGCTCGTCTCTGTACGCGAGGGAAACGAGCGCCTCGCCCGCGTTGACCCCGTCCTCCACCGCTGGCTGGCGATTCGTGGCTGCCGGTAGCGCTAGGCCCAGCTCCCACGCCGGCCCAGCCGCTCCTTTGACTGGCCTGCCAGGCCTCTCCACCAACCGAGCCGGCCCAAGTGCCGTGGTGAGCAGCCCCCCTCTGTTGGCCAGCCTGTGTAGATTCGGCCCATGCATGTTTTTTTTCCTTGCTGCGAATTTCGCTATTTCCAGAAAAACTGCATATTTACAGATTGACCCCTAATGTTCATGCATTTAATATCTCACAAACCGTGCATCAGACTAAAATGATTTATATATGTAAAATGCTTAGAATTTTGTGTAGATTAATAATATGCCATTTTCATCCCATGTTAAAATGTTTAAAATGCTGTTTGATTAAATTTGCTCAAATGCCATGTTAAAATGATTTATTTCATAACTAAATAACCGTAGCTCGGTTTTAAATAAACTTTATATGTAAATGGGGTGAAAAAATGCCTAGTTTAACATGGTAGCATTACTTTGCATGTTTAACAACTCTAAAATATGCTTTAGGTCAGAACAGTACCTAATCCATAAATATGCACATGAGGATTTCCCGGACTTTTTGTTCGTTGTTTCCGGCCTCATTTAAACTTGCCTAGGTAGGTAGTTTTGTTGTGCTTCACCCCTTGCCATGATAATCAACATTTAATTTTGTTGAGTACTTAAATGAGAGAGAACTAATTAATTGACGTGGTGTTTCGTCAATATGCAACTCGATGCATATTGAGCTCCACTTAATTTTAGTGTTGTTTGTTGCATTTTGCCATGCCTTGCCTCATTAAACCGGACATGCATCATACTTGATTGTGCATCATGCCATGTTTATGCTTGTGCATTCATCATGTTGTTTGTTTATTTTCGGTGTTGCTTCTCGGTTCCGGTAATGTTGCGATTGTGAGGATTCGTTCGACTACTTCCATTCGTCTTCTTCATGGACTCGTTCTTCTTCCTTGCGGGATTTCAGGCAAGATGACTGTCACCTTGGATCTCATTACTATCATTGCTATGCTAGTTGCTTCGTTCTTTCGCTATGCTGCGCTACCTATAATTTGCTTTTCAAGCCTCCCATATTGCCATGAACCTCTAACCGTTGTCACCCTTCCTAGCAAACCGTTGTTTGGCTATGTTACCGCTTTGCTCAGCCCCTCTTATAGTGTTGTTAGTTGCAGGTGAAGATGAAGTTTGTTCCTTGTTGGAACATGGAGATGTTGTTCCTTGTTGGAACGTGTTTACTTGTTGGGATATCACAATATATCTTATATTATTAATGCATCTATATACTTGGTAAAGGGTGGAAGGCTCGGCCTTATGCCTAGTGTTTTGTTCCACTCTTGCCGCCCTAGTTTCCGTCATATCGGTATTATGTTCCCGGATTTTGCGTCCCTAACGCGGTTGGGTGATTTATGGGACCCCCTTGATAGTTCGCTTTGAATAAGACTCCTCCAGCAAGGCCAACCCAAGGGTCATCTTTATTTTAGCCCCCCCGGGCCAGTGCTTCTCTAAGTGCTGGTTCGAACCAAGCCGCCTGCGGGGCCACCACGGGGAAACTCGAGGCTTGGTTTTACTCGTAGCCTGTCTCATCCGGTGTTGCCCTAAGAACGAGATATGTGCAGCTCCTATCGGGATTGTCGGCGCATCGGGCAGCTTTGCTGGTCGTGTTTTATTGTTGTCGAAATGTCTTGTAGCCGGGATTCCGAGACTGATCGGGTCTTCCGGGAGAAGGAATATCCTTCGTTGATCGCGAGAGCTTATCATGGGCTAAGTTGGGACACCCTGCAGGGTTTGAACTTTCGAGAGCCGTGCCGCGGTTATGTGGCAGATGGGAATTTGTTAATATCCGTTGTAGTAAACTTGAAGTAAACTCTTCTAAAATACACCAACCGTAGCGAACCGTGAGTGTCTCTTTTCGGGTTGATCGAGAGGAGAACACGGTTTCGGGTTATGTCGACGTAAGTAGGAGTTCAGGATCACTTCTTGATCATTACTAGTTGACGACCGTTCCTTTGTTTCTCTTCTCGCTCTCATTTATGTATGTTAGCCACCATATATGCTTAGCGCTGCTGCAACCTCACCACTTTACCCTTCCTTTCCCTTTAAGCTTTGCTAGTCTTGATACCCATGGTAATGGGATTCTTTGAGTCCTCGTGGCTCACAGATTACTACACCACCAGTTGCAGGTACAGGTTTGCGATGATCATGACATGAGAGCGATGTTTGCTTGTATTGGAGTTCTTCTGCTTCTTCTTCGATCAGGGGATAGGTTCCAGGTCGGCAGCCTGGGCTAGCAGGGTGGATATTGTTTGAGTTTCTGTTTATGTTTCATTCGTAGTCGGATGTTGATCTTGTATGTTGTATTGTTGTATTCATGTGGCATTGTATGCCCTTTTGTATGTATCCCCACTATTATGTAATGTTGATGTAATGATATCCACCTTGCAAAAGCGTCTTCAAGATGCGCTTCTATCCTTGGTGGGACCTTCGAGTTCCTTTAGGATAGGGTCGCATCTTGGGCGTGACAAGTTGGTATCAGAGCCTCGACCGACCATAGGAGCCCCCTTGTTTGTTTGCCGTTGTTGAGTCTAGAAGAAAAGTATTTTGAGTCTTAGGATTATATATATCGGAGAGTAGGATTCTTTTTACTCCTCAGTCCCTTCGTCGCTCTGGTGAGGCCTCCTGACGTAGATGTTTTGTCTTTCCTCTCCTCAAATTTCATGAAATTTTTTTAGGATCACGCGGGTATCTTGGGATCGTTCCGATAGTCTTGTGACGAGAACATTGTTCTTGGTGCCTCGACATTTAGGGGTTGTGGCGGTGTCCCGAGAGTTGAGCTCCGAGGTGTTGTCGTCACAATTTTATCGTTGCAGATTCGGAATACCGAGTTTTGCCGACATCGAAAATCTCTTTTATGCAGTTGTTGGTGAGATAACCTCGACGTCACCCGAAGATCGGGCGAGTTCGGGAGTATTGCCATAACTTGTATAACGGATGCTTTTCGAAGGTTGAGGTACACGATTTCCGGAGTTTTCTTGGTTATGTGTTGAAGGATGGATACAGCTGGATCTAGGTATTGTTAGTTTGGGTGATATATTTTGTGTCCCCTGTATCCTCAACACCAGATTGCATAACCAGAAAGTTTCGGGAGTTTATAGGTGGGAATTCTGGTAGCTCCTAGAATATCTTTCCAACAGATGCATGATATGAGATTGGGTAAATCTCTATCATATGTATTTGTTCCGGCTTATTCTGCAAGCCAAATCCTTTGTTTTGTTTTATTTGTGGTATTCGAGTTGCTTCGAAGTCAAATGTTGAATCCATACCTTTCCTAAACGGTGTTCTCATATTGCTATGTGAATACGAATCCTTCTTGATCATCGAGGTCGTCATGTTAATTCTTTTCCAACCGGCGTGCTTCTCTTTAAGTGAATCCGATCATTTCAACATTTGCGAGATCAATTCCAAGTTTTCTCAACGGTGTCCGTTTCATCCGTCCCCAAGTTGCCTTTGTTTTCCCGCCCTCCCACCCTTTTTCTTCAAGGACTCAGATTTCTTAATCAAGTATCCATTTATTCATGTGAAGTCTCTTCATTCTTTTCAATCAATGTTCTTATCCGGTGATTCCCATGAAGATGCTCAACAGTTTCAAGCTCATCATCCTTCATCGTTGTTTCTTCTCCGGTGGATTTAAATCAAGCTTTCAGTGTTGATCATATTCCTTTCCTCATTTCTAATGCTTTCTCTTACCGATGCACCTCTTAATCATTCACTTCTCGCTATTCATTTGTCCTGGAGTGCTGAAGATATCTCAGAAGGCTCGTCTTTTCTTCCAAGATCTGTTCAAGCTATTTGGAGATTATTATCTCATTCAAGTCATTTAATTCAACCGGTGCAACCTCTCTTTAAAATCCTTCAACGATGTTTCTTTCGAGTGGGCCCTAACCCACAGGTCCTTTCCCAGGTTCTTACCTGACTCTTCTAATTTATCTAGAGCCATTTCCCAAATTCTTTTCGAAGCTTGACGTAAGAATGAATTTTCATCAGTCACATGCCTTCTCCAAGGTCGCTTTCAAATATATTTTTTTCATCTTTGGCTCAACCTTTCCTCTTTTAATCCTCCGGAGTTTCTCAACAATTCATGGTGGTTTCTCATCGTCTTTCTCAACATTTGAAGACCGAAGAAGAGTTTCTCTTAAATCTTGCTCCATTCACTTCAAGATTCATGGTTCTAGTTTGATGCCATCCTTTCATAATTGTTTTCGATTGTGGGAATTCTTTTCACCCATCCGGAGCATTTCATGAGTTGTTTCCATTTCTTTCCTCCAAATGCCATCATGGCATAATTCTTCATTATCAGTGTGTTGCTACCGTTCTCCAAATCTTACCGTGAATCGCTCAAATATCCTCTAATCAGTTCATGATCTCTTCGCTACCATGTATCTAAATTCTCTCAAGCATCTTCATTCGTTTTCCAATTCTTCCCGGTGAATTGTGCCTTTGCTATGTTCATTTTCAATTCTTATGGTGGTCCGTTCAAGATTTCACTTCCTTTGTTATCATATCAATTCATTCGTGGTTTCCAAATTCCACCGGTGGTTCCATCAATACCTTCTCAAGTTTGCGCTATATCTCTTTTAATCCTTTCTATGAGAATAAGTAGTATGCCAAATCCGTTGCTTGTCATAAATTTAAATTGGTGAAGGATAGGCATGACATAATTCTTATTCTTGTTTCATCCAAGTGATTAATTCCTCTTCCGGAGTTCCAAGTTTTCCGCATTATCTCGTCACGAAGCTCCATCTAAATCTTCGCAAGGCTTCAACTTGTGTTCTCAACTTCTCTTTCGTTTTATCATCTTTTTATTACCGGAGTTCTTCATAGAGGCTCTACATGGTGGTTCGTCAAGGATTCTTTTAATTATTCAATTATTCTTCAAGATTTCTCTTGAAGTTATGATCCGTCAAGCTATACTCAAAAATTAAACATGGTGCTCAACACATGTTTTGTTTTGAGGAGTTCAAGCATTCTTCATCGTGCATCCCGAAGTGCAATTCTTTCTACCTTTTGAGGTGGTCTTATGTCATTCTTGACAATTTCACTTCGTGTTTCATGATTCGCAAGTTGTTAAGAATGAGATATTTAAATCCATCATTTTCTCTTTGTTCAAGAGATCTTTTCAACCATCAACCTCGTTGTTGGAGATATCTTGTGTCATATTTCACCTAAAGCCTTCCCTAAGGAATGTTGCTTTTGTGGTGCTTATCAATGATCCAAGTTATCTCTCTATCATCTTGGTGGAAGAAATTTTCCATCTCGTCGGTGTTATCAATTATATTATTTGTTTCCTTTAGTGGTCGGTTGTCACCTCATAATGTTGAGATGTTTCTATAAGCCCACTACAAACTTATTCTTTTCGTTGTTGGTCTTCCAACAACTCTATTCTAACCTTCTTGCAAGGATGCCTTCCAAATTCAATTGTGGTAGAAGTTGTGATTTTCTTCTCCGTCCCTTTATCCCAACGGTCTAGCTTCTATTCTTTCGTTCCGGAGGCTTTGTGATGTTGCTCTCTTCTACCAATTATCTTCTTTTGTCAAGATCATGTTATTTTCCTTGCTTATCTGTTTAGCCGAAGTGTTGTGTTCTCATTCAAGTTCTTTCATCTTATCAAGTTTTGCCTCTCTTTTCAACCCGAGTGCTGTCTGAAATCCTCTTACCCATTGCGTAAAGGTGTTGTTGATTTCATCAAATATCCTCTCATTTGTCAAGTTCATGTTCAACTCCTTCCATTTACAGTCGGAGTGCTGCCCAAATTATATCATTCTTCCTCTCTCATGTTGTTTTAACCGGAGTGGTTTCGAATTCTATCTTGTCCATTAAACTCTTATTTCCATGTCTTTCAACCATCAAGTTCTCGTAATACTCCTTGTTCCTCTTTTCTACCGGATTGTTTGCAATATCGTTCATCTCTGTTGTACTCTTTCTTTTAAATTGCTCAACCTCTCAAGGTTCATGGTTTCACTCGTTTGTCGAAGAAGCATCTTAGTTTACCGCTTATCTTCCTCTTCCTTTTCCCTCCGGTGCCATCCTAGATCTCGGGACGAGATCCTCTCGTAGTGGTGGAGTGTTGTAACGCCCCGGATACAACTTTCCATATTCGTAACTCCAATTCTTGCCTTTTCCGGAGATGCGATATTTTATTTCCGTTGTGGTTGGGTTTTGTCTGTTGTTTTGCATTGTGTTCATGTCAGGCATCTTATCTCATAGCATCATGTGCATTGCATCGGCATTGTTTTCTTAAAAGCTTGCACCCGTTCGTAGTTGCCGCGTCCCCCCCTTGCTTTCGTTGACCGTTTCGAGACCAATCGGGGTTTTCGATTCCCTCTTGTCTGTCCGTTTGACCCTCTCTACTCTTTGCTCAAGACCCTCAAGGCGTCTCAAACCTGCCCGAACCCGAATCGCTCACCATCACCGTTGCATTCAGATCATCTCCTAACATCTATAAAACGTCTCCGTTTTCTTATTTAGACTTCCTAACCTATTTATCTCGAACCGTCCGATCGAAATCGTAGGGACGAGATATCCCCTAATCTAAATTCATCTGATATAAATATCAGCCCAACCCTAAATTTTAGGGATCCTGTCCCATCCACCCACTCCCGAGCGCCGCCACTCTTCCTGTCCCTTCCTCATCGGGATCCTCCCCGATCCAAAAATCCTCTCCTCGATTTCAGCCGTCGGCCAATCTCCGTCGATCCCCTCCACAACCACCGAGCCCCGCGCCTCTCCTCCAGTTTGCCTGCCGTCGTCCCGGCGAAAGAGTTCTTCGCTGCCGAGCCACCCTGCCAGCCTACGGCCACCTGCAGGCCGACCCCGTCGCGCCCACAGCAGCAGCTCCTCCCGAGCGGGAACGCTCGTGCCCGGGACGCCAGCCGTCCGCCTCATCATCGGCCGACCGAACCGGAAGATGAGCCCCCGTGTCGCTCCTTCCTTCCCTCCCCTGCTTTCTAGTCTCTCCTCTCACATCTCTCTCTCTCTGCTTGTACAGGGAGTTCCGACGCCTCGAAGCCGCAGTGCCGCCGTCGAGCCCTCTTCTGCTTCACCTGCTGCAGGGCTCCATCGCCCCTGCCGCGCCCGTGCCGTGTCCAGCAGATGAGCACCGCCGACCTCCTTCATCTCGCCCCAAAGATCGGACGTGGAGCCGCGACTTCGCGCCGAACCTCCTCCCTCGCCCGAGGCTGCTGCCTCCCCGCCGTCGTCTTCGCGTCTCTCGCGCGGCGCCCCAGCCACTTGGACCGTGCCTCGTCGTCCGAGCAGGAACGCTGTCCTCTCCTCTCTCGACGCCTGCTGTTGCCCCTCGTCGGAGCTCCTCTCCAAAGACGCCGCCGTTGAGCGCCACCGCAGCAGCAGCCCCAGGCGAGCCCCCATCGCGCGCCTCTCCTTCCCTTGCTCCTCGTCTCGGACTCATCTCTCTCTCTCCTTCATCGACAGGAAAACGCCATGGTCCCCTCGAGCTCCGTCCGCTGTCGTTGTTCGGATCCGGCGCCGCCAGCCGGATCCGCCCGTCTCCACCTCGCGGGCCTTCCTCGATCCTGCTGCTGCCGAGACCGCCGGCGCTAAGTCCCTGCTGCCGCCGTCGTGCCCTGCTTCTACCTCGCCCGCTCGTCTCTGTACGCGAGGGAAATGAGCGCCTCGCCCGCGTTGACCCGTCCTCCACCCGCTGGCGATTCGTGGGCTGCCAGCAGCGCTAGGCCCCGGCCCCACGCTGCCCGGCCGCTCCTTTGGATCGGCTCGCCAGCCTCTCCACTAACCGAGCGGCCCAAGTGCCGTGGTGAACAGCCCCCTCTCATTGGCCAGCCTGTAGATTCGCCCATGCATGTTTTTTTTTCCTTGCTGCTAATTTTGCTATTTCGGAAAAACTGCATATTTACAGATTGACCCTAATGTTCATGCATTTAATATCTCACAAACCGTGCATCGGATTAAAATGATTTATATATGTAAAATGCTTAGAATTTTGTGTAGATTAATAATATGCCATTTTCATCCCATGTTAAAATGTTTAAAATGTGTTTGATTAAATTTGCTCAAATTCCATGTTAAAATGATTTATTTCATAATTAAATAACCGTAGCTCGGTTTTAAATAAACTTTATATGTAAATGGGGTGAAAAATGCCTAGTTTAACATGGTAGCATTACTTTGCATGTTTAACAACTCTAAAATATGCTTTAGGTCAGAACAGTACCTAATCCATAAATATGCACATGAGGATTTCCCGGACTTGTTGTTCGTTGTTTCCGGCCTCATTTAAACTTGCCTAGGTAGGTAGTTTTGTTGTGCTTCACCCTTGCCATGATAATCAACATTTAATTTTGTTGAGTACTTAAACGCGAGAGAACTAATTAATTGGCGTGGTGTTTCGTCAATATGCAACTCGATGCATATTGAGCTCCACTTAATTTGTAGTGTTGTTTGTTGCATTTTGCCATGCCTTGCCTCATTAAACCGGACATGCATCATACTTGATTGTGCATCATGCCATGTTTATGCTTGTGCATTCATCATGTTGTTTGTTTCTTTCGGTGTTGCTTCTCGGTTCCGTAATGTTGCGATTGTGAGGATTCGCTCGACTACTTCCGCTCGCCTTCTTCATGGACTCGTTCTTCTTCCTTGCGGGATTTCACGCAAGATGACCGTCACCTTGGATCTCATTACTATCATTGCTATGCTAGTTGCTTCGTTCTTTCGCTATGTTGCGCTACCTATCATTTGCTTTTCAAGCCTCCCAAATTTCCATGAACCTCAAACCATTGTCACCCTTCCTAGCAAACCGTTGTTTGGCTATGTTACCGCTTTGCTCAGCCCCTCTTATAGCGTTGTTAGTTGCAGGTGAAGATGAAGTTTGTTCCTTGTTGGAACATGGAGATGTTGTTCCTTGTTGGAACGTGTTTACTTGATATCACAATATATCTTATATTATTAATGCATCTATATACTTGGTAAAGGGTGGAAGGCTCGGCCTTATGCCTGGTGTTTTGTTCCACTCTTGCCGCCCTAGTTCCTGTCATATCGGTATTATGTTCCCGGATTTTGCGTCCCTAACGCGGTTGGGTGATTTATGGGACCCCTTGACAGTTCGCTTTGAATAAGACTCCTCCAAAGAAGGCCCAACCTTGGTTTTACCATTTGCCTCACCACCACCTATACCTTTCCCTTAGGTCGGCCAACCCAAGGGTCATCTTTATTTTAGCCCCCGGGCGGTGCTTTCTAAGTGTTGGTTCGAACCGAGCCGCTCATGGGCCACCACGGGAAACTCGAGGCTTGGTTTTACTCAGAGTCTGTCTCATCCGTGTTTCCACGAGAATGAGATATGTGCAGCTCCTATCGGGATTGTCGGCGATCGGGCGGCTTTTGCTGGTCTTGTTTTATTGTCTGTCGAAATGTCTTGTAGCCGGATTCCGAGACTGATCGGGTCTTCCCGGGAGAAGGAATATCCTTCGTTGATCGCGAGAGCTTATCATGGGTTGTTGGGACACCCTGCAGGGTTTGAACTTTTGAGAGCCGTGTCATGGTTATGTGGCAGATGGGAATTTGTTAATATCCGGTTATAGTAAACTTGAAGTAAACTCTTCTAAAATACACCAACCGTGTAGCGAATCGTGAGTGTCTCTTTTCGGGTTGATCGAGAGAAGAACACGGTTTCTGGGTTATGTCTGACGTAAGTAGGAGTTCAGGATCACTTCTTGATCATTACTAGTTGACGACCGTTCCTTTGTTTCTCTTCTTGCTCTCATTTGCGTATGTTAGCCACCATATATGCTTAGCCGCTGCTGCAACCTCACCACTTTACCGCTTCCTTTCCCTTTAAGCTTTGCTAGTCTTGATACCCATGGTAATGGGATTGCTGAGTCCTCGTGGCTCACAGATTACTACACCACCAGTTGCAGGTACAGGTTTGCGATGATCATGACATGAGAGCGATGTTTTCTTGTATTGGAGTTCTTCTGCTTCTTCTTCGATCAGGGGATAGGTTCCAGGTTGGCAGCCTGGGCTAGCAGGGTGGATATTGTTTGAGTTTCTGTTTATGTTTCATCCGTAGTCGGATGTTGATCTTGTATGTTGTATTGTTGTATTCATGTGGCATTGTATGCCCTTTTGTATGTATCCCCACTATTATGTAATGTTGATGTAATGATATCCACCTTGCAAAAGCGTCTTCAAGATGCGCTTCTATCCTTGGTGGGACCTTCGAGTTCCTTTAGGATAGGGTCGCATCTTGGGCGTGACAGCATGTCCCTGTAGGTTAGTGCCACTTGGGGTTCATGACTAGCCATGTCAGCCCGGGCTCCTTGTCATATGGATACTAGCGACACTATCATATATGTGTGCCAAAAGGCGCAAACGGTCCCGGGCCTGGTAAGGCGACACCCATGGGAATACCGTGCGTGAGGCCGCAAAGTGATATGAGGTGTTACATGCTAGATCGGTGTGGCATTGGGTCGGGGTCCTGACAGCTTTGGTATCAGAGCCTGACTGCCTGTAGGATTACCAAGCCAAAGTGGTCAAAGTTGAGTCTAGAAGTGCTTTAGTTATATGTAGGGGAATTGATTGTGGGTTGGAACGTAAGGCTCTTTTTACTCCTTATACCTCATGCCCTCTGATCCGAGTCATCTTATCTTTCCTACAGGGTTAAGGAACTAGGCTTTCCCTTCTTTCTATCAGGATCACGTGTTACTAATCCGTAGACTTATAGGATTGTTGAATTTAAGCCTCAGTCCAGTTTCTACTACCTCTGTGTCTTCATAGCTGGTCTCAGAACCTTGTTATTGTGATGTTAAGTGGTTATGCCACCAATTTGCAGGATGTCTCAAATCTTTTTGAGCATTTACAGCCGTTATGTTGTCCGAGTCATCCCAGGTTTCTAAATAGTCTGAAGCATTTGCAAAATCCCTTCCTCCCGTTTTGGTGTCCCTTTGGGCTAGATTAACCACACTAATCGGTGAGTTGAGGTACTCTGTTGCCTTGACGTATATGTTGGAGCTATTACTATGACCCTAGGTGTCTTATGAAACCATCTAGTAATCTAGCCATATTTTGTGTTCCCAGTGTGATGATTTTGGCCATCATTCTCGAAAGCATCCCGTGATGCCACTTAGTATGTAGGTATTCCACTTCTGGGTTTTGAACCCGAGATTCACCCTACTTACTTCATGTTGATAGTAATTGCTAGCTCCCTTAGGTTATTAGTAACCTTTGTGTTAGTCCTCGAGGTCCGTGGTATTTCCTTCTTCCAAGTACCATGAACTGTTTATGGCAGAAGTTCCTCGCTGATCGAAAGATCACAACCGGAGTGCTCTTGACGAGTTCTCAATTCTATGCTGTGACTCTGCCAGATCTACCTTCTCCGCATGGGTTATCTGGAAGAAACCTGTTGAACCTGGGTCGACATACTAATCTATGCATCCACAATTCAAAAAGTTATATGTCCCTTGAGTTGTCCCTCCTTAGTTATATTCTGACCCCCCCGTCTATCGATTGATAGTCAAGAGTATGCGTGCATTCGTTTATCGGTGCCTATTACACTTGTGGTCCATCAAGCCATTCTATTCTAGAATGACTAGGAGAAACAAGCTCCAGAACCTCATCCATATCCAGGATTGGGTCAAAGCAGTTGTATTTCGCAGATCAAATTGCTAACTCAGCTTTTGTTCTGTTCTACCTTGGAGTATTACCATCTTTATATTAAGATTGTCATCGGAATTGCACACCACCTCGTGAGCTCTTGATACAGTGATACTTCTCGCCATCGCTATTCATTCCTTGGTCCCTGTGTTTATCGGTGTCAAAACCGGCGGATCTCGAGTAGGGGGTCCCGATCTGTGTGTCAAGGCTGATGGTAACAAGAAGTAAGGGACACAGGTGTTTATCCAGGTTCGGGCCCTCTTGATGGAGGTAAAACCCTACTTCCTGCTTGATTAATATTGATGATATGGGTAGTACAAGAGTAGATCTACCACGAGATCGTAGAGGCTAAACCCTAAGAGCTAGCCTATGATGGTATGATTGTGATTGTGATCGTGATCGGCCCTCTAAGGACCAACCTCTCCGGTTTATATAGGCACCGGAGAGGGCTAGGGTTTACATGGAGTCGGTTACAACGAAGGAAATATAATATCCGGATCGCCAAGCTTGCCTTCCACGCCAAAGAAAGTCCCATCCGGACAGTTTGGCCGAAGTCTTGAGTCTTGTATCTTCACGCTTCAATAGTCTGGATGTTGTACACAGTCCGGCTGTCCGGATACCCCCTAATCCAGACTCCTCAAGAGCCCTCGAACCAGGCTTCAATGACGACGAGTCCGGCACGTAGTCTTGTCTTCGGCATTGCAGGGCGGGTTCCTTCTCCGAATACTCCAAAGTAATTATCAAACACTCAAACCGTGTCCGGATCCACAAGATGATCTTCGTATGCCACCGTAGAGAGAATGGTGTTTCACAAATGCAATCTGCTGACAACTTTTTAGGCAACGCGACGTGTCACTATGGTCAGGTCATTATTCGAACCGTCTTTCCACAACCATCCACAACGCATATTGCGAGGCGGTTTCCTTGACACGTCTTGTCAAAGCAGAGATCGTGGCCCCTTATTACGGGATCCTCATCAATACAGGTACGGGTAATCCCACCACATCATTAATCGTGGCGCTTGGGAAGCAAGCGATTCCCTAACGGCAAGTGGGGAGGCGACCGCTTGCCGCCTCTATAAAGGGATAAGATTTCCTCATTTTTACCCATGCCTCCTTCGTTCTCTGCCCACTCTTGCCTCCTCGAGCTCCAGCACCCAAGCCCAAGTCTCCTCTGCACAGCTAGACATGTCCGGAGCAGGAGGCAAGTGGGTGCCTTCCACCGTCGAGGAGAAGCACATCACAGATCTTCGGGCGGCCGGATACTTGGCCGCAGACATAGCGCTCCGGCTACCGCATGCTGGGCAGGTCATTCCGACCCCAGGACCCCACGAGAGGGTCGTGTTCATCGCCCACTTCGTCCGTGGACTGGGATTTCCACTCCATCCCTTCATTCGCGGGCTCATGTTCTACTATGGGCTAGATTTCCACGATCTAGCCCCGAATTTCGTCCTCAACATCTCGGCGTTCATCGCGTTTGCGAGGCTTTCTCCGTGATCCGCCTCACTTCGCTCAGGCTGCAAATCTTCTGCGTGAAGTCAAGATTGTACGCGCCAACAAGCGGAGTGCGGAGGGGCCATGGTGGGCAAGATGCTTAACATCACTGGCTAGACGGCTCCTTTGTGGAGACCGTAAAAGGATGGCAATCGGGTGGTTCTACATCACCGAGCCGCTGGCGCCAATCGGGCGGCGGCCCCGAAGTTCGTTTCCGAATCCCCATGCGGCTCACCTCACAGGAAAAGAAGGGCCTGTCCCTGGGCGATTCCACTGAGCTGGCCGGACTCAAGACATGCATCAAAAGCATGAAGGATAAGAACATCAAGCTTGTCAATGTTATCCAGGTCATGCTCGTTCGCCGGATCCTGCCCTGCCAAAGGCGGGAGGTAAATCTGTGGGAGTTCGTCCCGGCCGAACACCAGACGCTCCGGAAGCTCTACGGCATGACGCACAAAGGCCCTGTTTGGTTCAGCTTTTATCGACGGATTCCGCTGCCGCGCAGCAGAATCTGAACCAAAGGGCGAACTCAGCAGAATCAGATTCCAGAAATCCGCTGCCAAAATCTGAACCAAAAGCGGAAGCAGCCCATGACGTGCTTTTCAAAATCTGATTCCGCTGCGGGCCATAATTTGAAATAGTTGTATCAGCTGGTTTGCCAAATGACCTACATCTTTTTCACATCAGATTTTCCACATCTGTTTTTCCACAGCAGATTTTTCACAGCTGCTTTTAGAAATCCACAGCCGAACCAAACAGGGCCAAAGGCGCATGGAAAGTGTTGTTCAAGGCCTCCGAAGTACCTCCTCCCACATCCGAGGACTGCGAACTTCATGCAGCGCGGCCCCCGAATCTGGTGAGTTTTGGGACCACCACCGAGTTTAGTTTTTTACCAATACATTCATGGGGTAGTTTTAAGTATTTATATATATTTGCCGCAGGATTATGTGAAGACAGCGAAGCAGATTGACTGTCCGGCTCCGTTGCCGGAAGATCCAGCGGACGCTCTCCTGACGGAGATGCTAGTCCCGACACCGTACAAGGTGCCGGAGAAGAAGGCCAAGAAGAAGGCCCCGGGGACCAGGAAGGTTCTCGGCCAAGGTTCGTTCAAGCCTCGCTCAAGACGACGAGGCGGACTCCTCCCACGAAGGGGAGGAGGAATAAGAAGAAGACGCCCCATCCGAGAAGGATGAGGGGCCCAGCGAAGCGGGCCAGGGGGCCGGAAAAGGCCATCGGCGCAAGGTTGTTAATCCTCTGTCGTCCGATGAGGACGAGGCACATTCCTCTCGCGGAGGCGGGGGGAATCAAGAAGAAATTCCACCTCCCCGCACTAGGGGGAGAAGAGGAAAACCGCCCCGGAGGGGGAGGCTGGGGCATCCAAGAAGGGGAAGGTAACCCTTCCGGACTATTCCACCACGGCCGCTTACAGCGAGGAGGGGTGGCTGCCCCGGGGTAGCCACCGGTGCGATCGTAAGTACCCACATCCTATCGTGGTTTTACTTCATAGTTTTTGTACTTATAATGCCGAACATATATGCAGTCCGGCCAGGTCTCACCCCGAGGAATCGTCCTCCGGGTCCCTGAGCGATTCGGCGATAAATTCACTCCCGACGGCCACTACCCCTCCACACGTGGATGACACAGAGGTGTTGTCCCGAAGGCTCTCAGAGCAGAGGGAGGTGACTCTAGAGACGCCCCACGGCGGGATTCCAGATGTCGGGCATGCAGGGTTCAAGATCCCCGCGGATTGCGTCGACAAGAGCCGCAACAAGGCGGACTCCCGACCGAACACTGCCCCGGAACCTCCAACGGTTCCGGACATGGGCAGGCAGCCCCTTGTTAGGGAAGGCGAGCCGCCCGTGCCAAGGACTTCCTTCGCATCAATGGCGCCGGATAGTCTGGTGGAAGCGCTTCGAGGCGCTTCCATGGAAGAGGAGCACCGTACTCTTAAGAGTGCGGTGATTCAAAGGTCGTGGTCCGCCAAAAGCGGACTAACCAAGCTCGCAAGCCTCCGACGGGCTTTGAGGTAAGTAATAAAATGTATAAAATTACCACCCGATAGGTAGTAGCCCCTGATACTCTGTTTGGTGTTCGGGGAGAAAAGCCAAACGGAGGGTCAATTATAATCCGCAGGAGTCTAATAATAAGTATTGTTGTGAATAAGCAGGCTGTGCTGCTTGCTGCTGCTGCCCGTACTGCCGAGGTTGCCGAACTGAAACGGCACCTGGAGCAGGCGCAGGGAGAGCTCATCCTCACGAAGAGGCAACTCCAAGAGAACAAGGGTAAGTAATTCCCGCTCTTATGCGTTTAAGGATAGGCAGAATTGATGAGTCTAACACCTAAGTGTCGTGACCGTGTAACAGGGGCCACCGCCGAATTGGCGTCCCTGAAGAAGGCGCTGTCCGAGGCCGAAAACAAGGCAGCCTCGGAATGTAAGGAGCGCGAAAAGCAAAGTGCTAGAGTGGGCGAGGTACAGCAGGAGCTCCAGGACCTCGGCAAGAAGTGCGAGTCCGTGGAGCATGAGCTGAAGGCGAAGGAGGCCGAGCTTGCGAAGGCCCTTGTGAATTTGAAAGATGCCAGGGCCGATGCCGAGAAAGCACAACAGGAGATCCAGGAGGCCAAAAAGATAGTAGCGGGTAAGAAATTCATTATGCAAAGCAAACATGTGGAGGAGGCGCTTTTACTTACTCAACACGGAGCTCTCCGGGGCATTTGCAGATCTGCCACGCAGCGTCTCAGACGCTACGGAGTTCTACCGTGCCCAGGAGGGGAGCTCAACAGAGAAGCTGTTCTGGTCCCAGTATGCTGGGGCCGATCATCCGATGCCTCTGAGCGACCAACTGAATCAGTTGATCGAACTCCACAGAGCGGCCGAACTGGCTATGAAGGACTTCATAGTCCAGATGTGGCCTGGTGAGCTCCTGCCCAGTAGCTACTTTTGCCTGATCAAGCGGATGGTGGATGCCTGCCCGCGGCTTGAAGTGATCAAGTGATATGTTTGCATCAAAGGTGCCCGCCGAGCTCTTGCCCGTGTTAAGGTGCATTGGGGCAAGCTGGATGCGGAGAAGCTGGTCAAGGACGGGCCGCCAGAGGGTAAAACGCATCGCCATCCTGAAATGTACTACGATGGCGTGATGAAGGGTGCTCGCCTCGTTGCCAATGAGTGTACCAAGGACGCCATATTTGAATGAATTCACTTCGTCATGTTTGTAATTAAAAGCGAAGTTACTTGCGCTTATGTAGCGCTTTTGTTATTTAAAATATTACCTTCATGCGGCTGTTTATAAAATCCTGAAAGTAGGTAGGCCGTCGGCTAAACGCCCCCACGTGACTAGCTTTGGGGTGTTCGTGGAAAACCCGGAAACTCTTTACCCAAATGTTTGGTCCCTTAAGGAGGTGTCCAAGCGCTAACAAGGCAATCGGACTATGCAGCTTTATAACTTTCACTTAGCCATAGAAGTTCACAATTTTAAATTTCGCAAGCCCTAGAATCTGGAAGGTCAATTGGGGGCTATACACGCCTAGATCGGACAAAGCCGATTTATCGCCTAAAGCGGAAAATCTTTAAGGATTTTAAAACCTCTCGAACAGCAACCAGCTCTCACCACATCATGCCGGTCAGTTTCGGCTTTCTCTACTGAGGTGCTCGTCCGGAAGAACTGGGACACAATCGCAGTAGTTCTCCCTGCGCTATCTTAGCCGATATAACGAAACGTGAGGCACCAAAACAAGGGAGCCGGGCTATCCCAACCGTAGACCCAAGACATGGTTCGGAGCTGATGCATATAGTGCTATAAGTTCGGGGTGCCGCACTATTGAAAGTGTTCAAACTTTAGTTGCCATATAGCGGGGCGCCATAAGAAGCCCCTGGCAAACCAGTGTACGGATGCAAAAAAAATGCTCAAATAAGAAAAATAAGCTGACGCTATATATAATCTCCCATTGACGAAAAATATGTTTAAGCGTACATTTACAATGGGTGCATTAAGCAGAGATAAAATAGGACTATTTGACATGTCCTATCCAGGGGCAGGCTGTGTTCAGGTAGATAAAGCAGGTATAATGATCGTAAATAGATTCCACCTGGGTATTCCCTTCTGTGCACAACGTCTATTGCCTCCTTGGATGTCTCTTCCCTATAATTCCGGCAATTGGGCTCTTTTGAGGATGCTGCGCCAACGCGGTGTCCTGAAAGGTAAGAGGGAAAGAGTATGAAAGTATTTGGCGGTTACCCGCACTATTGACTGAGTCGTTGATGCGCCCGCCTATGCCCATGGTATTTTTAGTGCGAATCTGTGCACGTGGCACTAATGCTGCTTTGATGGGGCTTAAGCGAGGCGGACTGCTAGTCGCGCTCTTGGCGTGCTCGATGATCTGTTATGGGTGCTCCGGACTCGCTTGATGTGTGCACGGTTGTTGTCGCCGGATTGGTTTGTTGGAGAAGGACGCATTGTACTTCCACCACAAGGGCTGCAGTATGTTCTTCTGTTCGTAGGGAGCAGTCCATATTTCCGTTCGCCGTTATGACCCCGCGCGGTCCTGGTATCTTGAGCTTGAGATATGCGTAGTGTGGTACCGCATTGAATCTGGCGAATGTGGTTCCTCCGAGAAGTGCATGGTAACCACTACGGAAGGGGACGATATCGAAGATTAACTCTTCTCTTCAGAAGTTATCCGGAGATCCGAAGACCACTTCCAATGTTATAGAGCCCGTACAGCGGGCCTCAACTCCAGGAATTACACCTTTAAAGGTGGTTTTAGTGGGCTTGATCCTTGAAGGGTCAATGCCCATTTTGCGCACTGTGTCCTGGTAAAGCAGGTTCAGGATACTGCCGCCGTCCATAAGGACGCGCGTGAGGTGGAATCCGTCAATGATTGGGTCTAGGACCAATGCGGCTGAGCCACCGTGACGGATGCTAGTATGGTGATCCCTACGATCGAAAGTGATAGGACAAGCTGACCATGGGTTGGATTTGGGGGTGACTGGCTCCATCGCATAGACGTCCCTTAGTGCCCGCTTTCTTTCCCGCTTGGGGATGTGCGTGGCGTAGATCATGTTGACCGTTTTCACCTGGGGGGGAAAGTTCTTCTGTCCCCCCGTGTTCGGGCGTCGGGGCTCCTCATCGTTGTCGCTGTGAAGCCCCTTGTCCTTGTCTTCGGCGTTTATCTTGCCGGCCTTTTTGAATACCCAGCAATCTCTATTGGTGTGGTTGGCTGGCTTGTCCGGGGTGCCATGAATTTGGCACGAGCGCTCCAGTATGCGGTCCAGACTGGACGGTCCCTGATTATTTCTTTTGAACGGCTTCTTCCGCTGACCGGTCTTGGACCCAATGAATCCGGCGTTGACTGTCGTGTCTTCAGTTTTGTCGCCGTTGTTTCGTCGCTTATGTCTGTTACGCCGTGGCTTGCCGTTATTGTCGCGGCCATCCGAATTGCCAGACTGTGGCGTAGTGCTGCTGCGAGCCAACCAACCGGCGAAAAAGCGGGTCATTAATGTTGTGAGAGCTGCCATGGACTTGGGTTTTTCCTGGCCGAGGTGTCAAGCGAGCCATTCGTCACGGATATTATGCTTGAAAGCCGCTAGGGCTTCAGCGTCCGGACAGTCAACTATTTGGTTCTTTTTTGTTAGGAACCGAGTCCAGAATTTCCTGGCTGACTCTCCGGCTGTTGAGTGATGTGGCTCAAGTCATCGGCGCGGTGGTCGCACATATGTGCCCCGGAAGTTGTCGAGGAATGCGCCCTCGTGTTTTCCCAACTGCCAATGGAATTTGCGGCAGCTGTTTAGATGCCAGGCTGGTCCTTTGAGCTTAAGTGGAAGATACTTGATGGCGTAGATCGCCTCCATGGGCCATGTGAATGTGGAGAAGGAAATCTTCGATCCATACTGCGGGGTCTGTAGTGCCATCGTATGATTCGATGTTTATGGGTTTAAACCCTTCTGGGAATTCATGATCCATTACTTCATCAGTGAAGCGAGAGGGGTGTGCGCGCCTCATGCGGGCTATGTGGCTACGCAGGTCGAATTGCTCTGGATGGCTATATTCGGCCCGGCCGGACTTGTTGAATGTGTGTCCGGCGTGACGGTCCGCGTCGCGTACCGAGACGCGCCCCCGCGATCCGTAGATCGATCTTGGCTGTCCCGTTTTGTTGCCCCGGGCCATAGTATGTTGGCATGGGGGTGTTGGCCGGTATGCGGACTGGTATGCCGTTTTATCCCGGCCACGAGGTGGCCGGTCAGCCGTATGGTGCTCGAGTCCGTATTCCTCGGTTGCCAGGACTTCCGTCCATCTTTTTTTGAGCAGATCTTGATCAGCTTGGAGTTGCTGCTGTTTCTTTTTCAGGCTCCTCGCAGTGGCTATAAGCCGATGCTTGAAGCGCTTCTGCTCTACGGGATCCTCAGGCACGCCGAACTCATCGTCGCTGAGGCTAATCTCGTCTTCGGAGGGGGGCATGTAGCTATCCTCCTCCGGGTATTCGTCCGTCGCCTGTTCTTCTAGGCTGACCTGCTCATCCTCCTGTTCGGCCTGCTTGAAGGCAGGCTGATCAGGGTTGTATTCTTCTTTGGCAGCATTCGGATTGTTTCCGTCTCCTGGGCCGGTGTTGGTGTGGTGGGGCTTGGAGTGGTGCCGACGGCGTCCATTCTTTGCTTTTTCCCCGAGGTTTTATCCTCCGTTGCCTCATCGCCATTTGTTTCCTTTGGAGTGTCCACCATATATATATCATAAGAAGAGGTGGCTGTCCACCGCCCAGTGTGCGGTGGTTCATGTTCTTCTCCTGCATCATCGTCCATACCGTCGATGTCTTCGGAGTCGAAGTTCAGTACCTCGGTTAAGTCATCAACTGTGGCAATGAAGTGGGTGGTGGGTGGGCAAAGAATTCCTTCATCGCCTGCTTCCCACTCGAGCCGGACGTAGTTCGGGCAAGAGCCTCCTAACAAAGAGAGGGATTTTAATGAGTTGAGCATGTCGTCGAAGGGCGGGTGCTGGAATATATCCGCAGCGGTGAACTCCATTACCGGAGCCCAACCTAGCTCGACTGGATCGGGAGTGTGCGGACCGGAACCAACGTCCGGATATGAATCCGGGGGTCCGGATTCACAGGCCACTACAGGGGTAAGGCCCGTGTTCGGCTCTACCGCCGATGAGTGCGTGACCGGCAGGGCGGGGTCCATCCCTCCGTCCTTAGACGGCGCGGCCTGCTCCGGATCTAGGTCCGGAGATACTACGGGGGCGATACCCCGAGCTTCATCCGATGGCAGGTCTAAGCCGTGCTCGTCGCGACTGTCCGGTGATCCTGGCATAGGCCCAAATCCATCGCAGATCAAGTCTCCGCGGATGTCCGCTGTATAGTTCAGGTTTCCGAACCTGACCTGGTGGCCAGGGGCGTAGCTGTCGATCTGCTCCAGATGGCCAAGCGAGTTGGCCCACGGCACGAAGCCGCCGAACACGAAGATTTGTCCGGGGAGGAAAGTCTCACCCTGGACAGCATCGTTGATGATGATCAAAGGAGCCATCGAGCCTGACGGTGACGACACAGAGGAACTCTCAATGAAAGCACCAATGTCGGTGTCAAAACCGGCGGATCTCGGGTAGGGGGTCCCGATCTGTGCGTCAAGGCTAATGGTAACAAGAAGGAAGGGACACAGGTGTTTACCCAGGTTCGGGCCCTCTCGATGGAGGTAAAACCCTACTTCTTTCTTGATTAATATGGATGATATGGGTAGTACAAGAGTAGATCTACCACGAGATCGTAGAGGCTAAACCCTAAGAGCTAGCCTATGATGGTATGATTGTGATTGTGATCGTGATCGGCCTTCTAAGGACCAACTTCTCTGGTTTATATAGGCACTGGAGAGGGCTAGGGTTTACATGGAGTCGGTTACAAGGAAGGAAATATAATATCCGGATCGCCAAGCTTGCCTTCCACGCCAAGGAAAGTCCCATCCGGACAGTTTGGCCGAAGTCTTGAGTCTTGAATCTTCACGCTTCAATAGTCGGGACGTTGTACACAGTCCGGCTGTTCGGATACCCCCTAATCCAGGACTCCCTCAGTGTTGTTGCAACCAGAATGCCGACAAGTGAATCATGATGTGTGAAATCTATACTCCTAGCAACTTCGTGCTTGGTAGTTAAATGGACACTAACCTCATTCTTAGCGTGTTGATTATTGAATCATCACCCTAAGGTTGATCGTGCTACCTAGTCCTTATTTCCGGTGCACTTTTCGATCAATGAGTTAGGATTGTGTCAACCCCTTGCTCATTTGATCACATCGCCTTGCCTCGTAAGCAAGATTGTTCTCGAGGTTTGTAACATATCGGTGGTTCGTGATTTTCCAAAAATATTCTCGGAAGCATTACCAGGTTGTTACTTGACCGTTATGTTGAGTTCGTGATCAAGTTGGTTTCTTGTAACCACCCCTTCTCCAAGAATCTGTGTTGGGTACCCCTGAGCTAGTTGGTTAAGCTGAACAACAACTCGGAGAGTTGGAAGATAGAAGCTTGTCCGATTTAAGTTCATTTTAAGGGATATCTTGTATGTGTGTTGAACAAAGATGATATCTCCATCGATTGATCCTCGTGACCAGTTGTTGGACCTATTGTCTTGCCAAAACTTTGATTTGAGTGTGGGCTATCCTCAAATCAAATCAGAACCAACAATATTCGTAATGTTGTCTAACTCATGGTTGACTCCTCGAGCATACACCATTATATTCTTTGGGTCTGACCAATGCTATCACCGTGCTCACTTAATTATGGAATTCCCTTTATATGGAAACCTGGATGAATTGTTGTTTAGCCCATCGACAACATCCTTATCTCCTCCATGATTTTGTTGAACATTAAGCTAGTGTTGGAAACTTTTGAAAGCATTTCTTCAAGCTAGCTCATGAAGTATATGCATGGATGGAAGAAGCAACTTCCTCTAATTCACGTGCATTTGGTGCAAGTTGCCGCCATGAATTGGAGAAGGCTTGTTTTACTTCCTCTGGAATCATCCCAAGCTGGTTATGCATATGTGCGAAGTATTCTATGGTTTGGTAGGTTGGCTGCCTCCATTCTATATGTGTTCCTACCACACCAAGCCACTGATTGATTTGTTCAAGGATAATAAGTTCTACGTGCTAGTCCTGAAGGTACCAGACGGATTTGTACAAGATTTCGTTATCCAATGATGGTTCCCAACCAGAACTCGGTAGTGTTTCGTTGTAAGACTACCATGTGTTCATGCTTGTCTGGGACAACGTGTTCACATGTTTGTAGCAGAACCAGCTCATGTTTTGGAGCTTACTACCGTAGTCCATTCCCCGAGAATCTCGCAACGTCATCTCGTCGATTTGTGTTGCAAACTTTCATTGTTTTTCCTAGACTTGATGAATCTGGATTAATTTGACACCAACCAGATCTGAATCTCAGGCAGATATGATGGTTGGAACGTTTCCCAAGAACTACAATATTGGCCTCTGTGTAACCCGGTAAAGTGGATATCATGGCCAACACACCCAGCCGGAAGACCCATTATTGTAGTATCTTGATTGAGGAAGTTAACCACCTCCCCAAAAGGATTTCGTAGGGTTTACTTCAGCAGTTATCCCTTATGGATTTTTTTGCTCCCGAAGTCCGACCTTTTACTTGATGTTCTAGATATCAAACCATATCTATGAATGGGATACACTAGCACATCAAGGAGAACATTAGAAGCAAAGTGCTAACTCGGTCGATCATCCAGATTTTGTTCCCTTGGCCCCGCCAAGGTGAAATCTGAGAAGGTGTTATCTTCCTTTGCATCTGCATCTTCCACCGGTGTTCATCATGGTAGTACGTTGTGTTGCCAGGATCCTTGACACGGATATTGGTAAAACCTTGATGAATGTGGAAATGCTCAAGTTCTTGAGAGCATGCACAAGAGCTAGGTGCTATCGTAGGCACTTTCTGGGATTGCTCCCAGTTTCCTCGGTTATGCTATAGATTTTCAACAGTGGACTCACTGTCTACTGTTGAGCCTCTCCCCAGTTACTAGAATCATTCCCAGCATTTGCATTTTGTTCCCAGCTAGCACCCGTCATTGTGCCAGTCTATCATGGGTCTCATCCATTTCCAGTGATAAGCAAAATCATCCCTTGTGTTGTCTTCAACAAGGTAATCCACATCATCCATACCAGTCCGGGTATGTCATTCATCCGGGCTCCTTCAAATGATCGATTACGATTTGCCTTAAGCTAGTAAAAAGAGTTTCAATGATCTTTGTATCAAAGTAATTCTTTTTGCCACTTAAGGGAAAATCCCATGAGTCACCTTTCCCTAAGGTGGCCCGTTATGGAATCATCGCAATTACCTCCTCGCTACGGTGACAACCGTTCACCACCCTCTTAAGTGCGGAATTTTTGTCTACCTAGTGAACCTTCGTCATCTATTTCACTCCATCCCTCTGGATGTATGCCTCCTGTCTCAGCTTGAGAGATGTTGCTATGTCTCATCCCATGAGTTGATCCTGAGTTGTTCGATCTTCGAGAAGATCGATCCTTCTAGAGTTTCCTTCTCCTCTCGTTGTCATGTTGGCTGGAGTTCTCAGAGCAAGACGATGAGACCAAGATGGTGATTGAATGAACGTTCTTTTGAAGTAAAACCTGGACCGTGAAGATTGTGTTAGATTGCGTTCTGATACGTCCATTTTGCATCATGCTTTTATATTGATATTTATTGCATTATAGGTTGTTATTTCACGTTATGTTACAATACTTATGGCTATTCTCTCTTATTTTACAAGGTTTACATGAAGAGGGAGAAAGCCGACAGCTGGAATTCTGAGCTGGAAAAGGAGCAAATATTGGAGACCTATTCTGCGCAACTCCAAAAGTCCTGAAACTTCACGGAATATCTTAAAATAAATAAAGAAAAATCATCGGCAAAGATGAAGGCCAGGGGGCCCACACTGCTCACGGTGGGGAGCCCCCGGGCGCGCCCTCTACCTCATGGGCCCCCTGGTGGCTCTCCAACGCCCATCTTCTCCTATATGAAGTCTTTCGATGAGAAAAAAACATTAAGCAACCTTTCGGGACGAGACTCCGCCGCCACGAGGCGGAACCTTGGCGGAACCAATCTAGGGCTCTGGCAAAGCTGTTCTACCGGGGACACTTCCCTCCGGGAGGGGGAAATCATCACTGTCGTCATCACCAACGCTCCTCTCATCGGGAGAGGGAAATCTCCATCAACATCTTCACCAGCACCATCTCATCTTCAAACCCTAGTTCATCTCTTGTATCCAATTCTTGTCTCCAAGTCCGGGATTGGTGCTAGTAGGTTGCTAGTAGTGTTGATTACTCCTTGTAGTTGATGCTAGTTGGTTTATTTGGTGGAAGATCATATGTTCAGATCCTTTATGCATATTATTACCCCTCTGATTATGAACATGAATATGCTTAGTGAGTAGTTACGTTTGTTCCTGAGGACAAGGGAGAAGCCTTGCTATTAGTAGTCATGTGAATTTGGTATTTGTTTGATATTTTGATGTGATGTATGTTGTCTAGCCTCTAGTGGTGTTATGTGAACGTCCACTACATAGCACTTCACCATTATTTGGGCCTAGAGGAAGGCATTGGGAAGTAATAAGTAGATGATGGGTTGCTAGAGTGACAGAAGCTTAAACCCTAGTTTATGGGTTGCTTCGTAAGGGGCTGATTTGGATCCATATGTTTCATGCTATGGTTAGGTTTACCTTAATAATTTTGTTGTAATTGCGGATGCTTGCTATAGAGGTTAATCATAAGAGGGATGCTTGTTCAAGTAAGAACAGCACCCAAGCACCGGTCCACCCGCATACCAAATTATCAAAGTACCGAACGCGAATCATATGAACGTGATGAAAACTGGCTTGACGATATTCCCATGTGTCCTCGGGAGCGCTTTTCCTATTATAAGAGCTTGTCCAGGCTTGTCCTTTGCTACAAAAAGGATTGGGCCACCTTGCTGCACTTTATTTACTCTTGTTACTTGTTGCTCATTACAATTTATCTTATCACAAAACTATCTGTTACCACTTATTTCAGTACTTGCAGAGAATACCTTGCTGAAAACCGCTTATCATTTCCTTCTGCTCCTCGTTGGGTTCGACACTCTTACTTATCGAAAGGACTACGATAGATCCCCTAGACTTGTGGGTCATCACGTTCCCCCTTCAGCTTACCCTACGCTTGAATCTCGGGACGAGATTCTTGTTTAGTGGGGATGAGTTGTCACAACCCTAGAATTGCTTGTAATTAGTTGCATTTGTGAGCATCCGTGCATCATGTTTAAATTATGAAATTTGAAATGGGGATGGTAGAAAACCCCAGCACCACTTAATCCAACTAGGGTTATTAAAATACTTTTTTCAATGAACCTGAAATGCCCTTCTAAAATGTCCATCATTTTTGTCTTGGGTTAGAACCTCTGACAAAATTGGTTCACAATTTTCTAGGTCATCTTAAGGTCACTGAATAAAATCATATGCTATTTGCATTTGGGCATTTAAATGCTATATAATATTTTAAATGTCCAAATATTCATGAACTAAAATGTTTACTGTTGGAATTATTCCAAACAGTAGCCTTGAGCAGTTTCATGAATTTTGAGATTGTTTTGGTATTTTTAATAAAGCCCTAAAGTTACAGAATAATAGGAAACAGAAACAAGTAAAAGAAGAGAGAGAGAGAGAATTTTACCTGGGCCACTTACCTGGCCGGCCTAACTGGCAGCCCACCTGCTGGCCCAGCCCAGCAGCCCTCCCCCTGTCGTCTTCCTCCTGCCAGGAGGACGGACAGGTGCGTGGCAAGCGCGCCGATGACATCTTGCCACCTCCTGCTTGAGCCGCACAGCCTCGACCCCCCCCCCAGGCGTGCCACGGAGACGCCACGCAGCCCCCCTGCTCCTCTCGCTCTCTCCCCACGCCATTCCTCCCTCGATCTCTCTCCTCACGCACCGAGTGGAGTCCGTCGCCGCCGCTCATCGCCACGCGCCCACCGAGCTCCCCTCGCCCCTCTGTTTTGTCCAACGGGCTCGCCTCGACGCCGTGGATCACCAAGACGAAGCACGCGCTCGCGGGATGCCTGAAATGTCGCCATCGAGCTCATCATGATCCTCTGCCCCGACGATCGTCGCCTCTCGATCCGCCTCCTCCGATGCTTCCCCAACCTCGCTGGGCTTCTCTGTGAGTCCTCTCTGAGCTCCTCTGCCGTACGCCCTTTTCCCCGTCGCCCCGCACGTTCCCTAGCGCTAGCGCTGCTGTGCCCGAAGCTCGCCGCCGTTGCCACCGTCACCTAGAGCCGCAACCGAGCGCGCCACCGTGCTCAGCACGTTCCCAGGAGTCGACCGCGACCACCCGCGGCTCCTGCTGTTCCCTGCAACGCCGATTTGCTCGACGGCCGAACTCCAGCCACCGCGCATGTCTCCGCCGCCGTTTTTTTAGGCCACTAGAGCTGCCGCTATGAGCACCATCGACGCGACGAGTCTAAATAAATCACGTAGAAACCTCTCCGCCCAAGCAAATGGTCGCGCTCAGAGGCGAAACCCGAAGCACCCTAAAGCGCCCCCGCGTTTTGGTCATCGCCGGCGACACCCCGGCGAGCTGACGTGGCACCATCATTAGTGGCTAATGACGCCACTAACTAACCCCATAGATCAATGGCGGATGGGCCCCACTGCTTAATTAACCCTGCTTAGCTCCTGTTTAGACCAAACTAACCCCACGGGCCCCACAGGTCAGTTTGACCTGGCCACGTCACCCGTTGACCGGCCACACACGTCAGTGCTGACTTGCTGACGTGGTTGTTGACCTGACACCCCACCTGTCAGCGACACTAGCCAGCACTGGGTCACTGACTAGTGGACCCCACATGTCAGTTTGACCTGGACCGTGCTCCGTTGACTCGCTTACGTCATGCTGACATAGTGCTGACGCAGTAATGCTTTTTCTGGAATTAGTTTAATTCTAAATAATTAGAATATCTAGAAAATTTCATAAACTTCTAAAATTCATAAAAATTTAACCGTAACTCCAAATAAGATAAATTATATGGGAAAAATGATCAGAAAAATCCAATCTATCCATCAGTACTGGTTTCATGCATGTTTAAACAACTTAACCTTGCTGTTTAGGGAAAAACATGATAAGGCACTATTTAAATTCATAGTTTGAGTTTGAAGATGAACCTTTGGTTCAAAATGACTCAAACCACCCTGTTTGTAGTTGCATTAACTCAAACACACTCATTTTTCCATGTCATGATCATGCATCATATTGTGCATTGCATTGATTGTGTTCCCTCTCGTTTGTCGGTGATTGTCCCCTCTCAGTAGACGATGTTCGACGATGTGATCAATGACACCGATGAAGAACTATACTATACTCAGAAGTGCCAGGCAAGCAAAACCCCCTTGTTCATTCCGATACAATCCCACTCTCTCGCTCCTGCTCTCTTTTACTGCATTAGGACAACAACGATTCATTTGTTACTTGTTGCGGTAGTTGAACCCCTTTTCCTCTGCATGACTTGTCATTGCCACAGTAAATAGCTGAAACCCACTAGCATGAGTAGGAGTTGTTTGAGCCCTGATGTGCCTACTCATTCATGCTTTTTTGTCATGCCTGCTACTGCTTAGAGTTGATTCAGGTCTGATTCATCGGGGATGAATCGGAGGTGTGTAAACATGTCCTACTATGTGTGAGCAAGGTGTGTGAACACGGTTTGGTAAAGGTAGCGGTGAGAGGCCATGTAGGAGTACATGGTGGGTTGTCTCACTGAAACCGTCCTCAGGAACTGAGTTCTGTGTTTGTGATCCATGAAATAGCTACTACCATGCATTGGGCCCTGAAATATGACCACGCTCGACTTCCACTAGTGCAGAACCGGGCAATAGCACTGTTCAGAGGTCTTTAGTGCGGTTCCACAACCGCACTAAAGTGTGGTCACTAAAGGCCCCTTTAGTACCGGTTCAACACGAACCGGTGCTAAAGGCCAACCACGTGGCACGAGCCAGCTCCGGGGGCCGGGAGTCCTTTAGTACCGGTTGGTAACACCAACCGGTACTAAATGTTTGTGGGTTTTTGTTTTATTTTTTATTTTTCAATTAAATTTGTGTTATCAATTTAATTCTTTTTCGATTTGCTGGTATTTTACAATACTACACATTGTACACGTTATACATGGTTTATATATATATATATATATATATATATATATATATATATATATATATATATATATATATATATATATATATATATATATATATATATATATATATATATATATATATATATATCATCAATGTCTCACAAACCATCATATTAATTAATTCACACATACACACATATATAGCTATATACAATTTCTCCTACATATGCATGTTGCCTTTGAGCCAGTGGCATTAGCCTAATTGGTGCCTTGAGCACGATGGGGCGGTAGCGGTAATAGTATTCTCCTTCGGATTTATGACCTGGTCGAGCAAAAATCCGCTATTTCCTCTTGAAGTGCTTCTACGTGCTCCGCATCTAGGAGCTTCTCCACATCTGTGAACTGTTAAGAAGGAGATCAATATGCATGTGTATTAGTTGTGTGACTAGATATCGATAATGGTGTAAAATTGTGAATAGTGTTTTGACAAGCGCATCCATTCCTGTCTTTGAGATCTGCTCCTTTCGGACGCCATCATGCGAATGTTCTCGCAAACGCAGAATGCACACAGATCAGACCCCGCTACCGCTTGTGGCCTTTACGAGAATGGAATTTGATCAGATAATAATTAATCAAGCATGATAATTAAAGAGATGGCAGCTAGCTAGCTAGCTAGTACTACTTAATTACTTACCTTGGGTCGAAACCATTTAAGCTTTTGTTTCCATTCTCCTGGGTCACGCTGATGAACCTTGCCCAAGCCCTGCCGCCGACAAAGAAAATGAATAAAGGGTTATTAAATAGTTCATATCATGAAAATGACGAACTAAATAGGCTGAGATATATAGTTAATAATGATTGAAATTACCTGTTGACTATCCCAAACAAGATTTTATAGTCAGTTTTTTCTGTGAGTAGTGAGTCCAGTATTTCAACTGTTCAAGGCCAACTTTAATGATACACAAGACCCAAGGATATCTGCATGCACACACGCTTGCATGTCTTAATTAAGCGGGCATATGTAAAGCAAAAACATGTAGCTAGCTAGTAGGCAAAAACAGAGAATTTGTAGTACAAGACAGTGTGACTCTTTGGAAGTTGTAAGGAAGTAGTATATCTTCATTGTATTTGAGGCGCTTCAAGAACTCTAGCATGTTGTCCTCTCGTCCTTTTGATAACGTGGATTTAGATTCCATGTGTATTCATTAACGGTGTTTGGGTCAATGAACCCGATGCCAAAGCGCCCACCTTTTCTCATTTCATATATCTTCATCCTGCATATAATACCACGAAAAGAATATAGTGAGGATAATTACAGGTAATGATTGATCAAAAGGATCAAGACAGCTAGCTTGAGACTTAAATTACAGAAAGAAATCACTTACGGATAATAGCAGCTGGCGATTTATAGATTTGTCGAAAGCGTCTTGATTGTATAACTGAAACAGTTCAGAATACTCAACGGACAAAGCTTTCTCATGGAAGTAATGCTCCTCCTTGACATTCACCATGAAGGACACTCGATCGAAATCTTGGTAATGTTCATGTACCATTGATGCAATTCATACATTCTCGTTGGGAGGTTCTTGACCTTGTCCGGATGGACCAAAGGTTGGCCCGGACATATTTCCGTTTTATTTCATCCTCTCTAAGCACAGGCATGGGCTCGATCTCGAGGAGTTGTCCAACAGTGATTTTGAGAACTTCAGCCTGCATTATATGGTCCTCCGTTATTACCACATTGCCCACCTCGAACGTAAACTGTTTGCCCACAATAATATTGGGCCAGCGTCTTTATCATGTGTTGTTGGCACAACAAGCGAGGGATCGATTCGCCTACTGTTCTCCCAGCTGGGAATGGTTTTCCGCATTTTTGACAGCTGCTTCTTGTTTGCTCGATCCCGAGCTCGCCTCCACGCAGAGCGTGCTCGATTTAACTTCCCGATGTGGCGCTCATAGTCTGTGTCAACAGGCTTGGGAGCTGGTGGTTGAGCCATACGAATGAAGTGGTCAATCGTTTCCTCAGGCACTTTCTCCCTTGGCGGCGGTGGCGGTTTCGGTGCAAAATGGGCTTCCACCTCGGACTTCGATATGGCTGTGATTTCCTCCTCGGACCTGTCATAAGACCTCTGCGGAAGAGGCGTGAGGCTTGGACCATATTTATATCGCTTGCCTCCTTTGTACTTCTGTACTACCTCGACTCGTGCCGCCACGCACCATAGCTGGGGTGTCTCTTCTGCGATTCGAGGCGGCGGAGACGCCGGCCGACGGGCTGAGTTGGACGAGGAGGAGGCCGCCAAGATGTGCGGATTTGGAGGAGGAGGGCCTGAGGTTGTGCGGACTTGGAGGAGGTGGGCGCCCGACGCTGTGGCGGACTTGGAGGAGGAGGTGGCTCGACACTTTGCCGGACTTGGAGGAGGAGTGGCTCGACACTTTGCGGACTTGGTGGACTTGCAGGAGCGGAGACTGCTGACTCGGTGGCGGACTTTGACGAGGAGTCGATGACGCGTGTCGGTGGCCTTCAAAGATGATGCAATCCTTTTTCCATAGGATGATACGATGGTTGGCGTCTCCGAAAGCGCTCGTCCTCACCTCCGGAATGTCAAGCTCTAGCCCGAATATGGCTGCATCACCTCGTCAACCATGACACGAGCATAGCCCTCTGGAATCGGGATGCAATGGTAGGTTGCTTTGGGGGTAGCTGGAAAAGCTCCGTCCGCCACCTTCATGGATATGTTCTTCATTTTGACATGTAGCTCGCAGCTAGTGTTCTCCGTGATGTCATCCACGGGTATCTACCCAGCATTGCGTCGTCGGGCGGAACCCACGCTGCTTCTCTGCATGGATGGGGCGGTGCTATCCAATGCTGGATCATCCGCTAGCTGCTGCAGCTCTTTGAGACCCCTTTGCTGGCTAAGTGAGTCGATCTGCTCCTGCTGCCGCCTGGATTTGACCGCCAATTCCGCTTGACTTGCTTCTAGGCCTTGAAGGCGTTCATAGTCCCCCTTCCTCTGCTCCTCCTCCATCTTCCTCTTCTTCTCCTCCGCAATCTTCTTTCTCGCACGGGTTCGTAGTCGTTGTTCCAGTCTAAAACCCTCATACCACGGAATAGCGCCCTTGCCTCGTGTTCTTCCGGTGTTCAGGATTTCCCAGGCACGCGTAAGCTCGTCGTTCTCTCTGTTGGGCTGGAACACCCCGATCGTGCCTCTTCTATTGCAACAAGTATCGCATCGTCGGCTCCGTTCAGACATGCCTTCGTCGAAACTTTGCTCGTCTTCGGTCCAACCCCCCATGCGCATAGAACCAAGTCCTCGCACAGGGGGCCAGCTCTTAGTAACCGGAGTGACACTGCATCCTCCATCTCTTTCTCGACTTATCCCACTTAGGCATTGCAACCGCAGCCACCGGCCCCACTTATGGAACTTATCCTTTTTTCGGCATTCTTCTTGTTTATTCTCGACCGTTCCTTAGCTAATTCTGAATCCTTGAATTTCATGAAATCGTCCCAATGAGCACGTTGGTTCTCTAGTGTTCCCTCGAATCTGGAGTCTTCCTTCCTCCTTGACGTACTTGTCCCATTCACGATTCTTGTGGTTCTTGAATGCAACCGCCATCTTCCTAAGAGCAGCGTCCTTGACTTTCTGCACATCTGCTTACGTGAAATGATCGGTAGGGTGAAATGTTCCATGAGAGTATCCCAAAGCAGATCTTTTTGATTCTTGTCGACAAAAGTAACATCCGGACGTGGAGCAGCGTCCTCTTTGCCTTTTTGTCCTTTGTCTTTGCTGGCTCTCTCCATTCTTGAAGGGAGATCGGGAGTTGGTCCTTCACAAGAACTCCGTGACCGAGCGAATGAACTTGTCGCAATCTTCTTAGGCGCTAATGGTTCGCCATTAGGTCTCGATCGCCTCGATATTGTACTTTCGCCTCCTTCAACTTTTTGTTCGGGCCTCGTTTAGTCCTTTTGCTCGAAGATTTGCTCGACCGGATGGCTGAAAGAACAAAGATCGATTCGTTAATATATCTTCAAGTCATTTAAAACATGTGATGATCACCGAAACCTGCTTATATAAATATATATACCTCGCCGGTCTTTGTTGTTTCAGGATCAACATGTTCTTCGTCATCGCCATAATCGTAGTTCATGACTTCATCAATTCGTCGTCGCGATCGAATATCATATCACCCTCTCCGGTGTTGTTTAGAAATTGAGCCGTCATAATCTTCTTCATTCGATTATCATCGCTCTGCGTATCATATCGAACATGGTCTGTTCTCCCTCTTTGTCGGTATTGTTTGCCATAGCTTTTATTTAACTAATTCAAAAGAAATATAAAACAATTTAGTATTCAAATTACATCGTCTCGAATAATAGATATAATCTCGAATACTTTGTCTAGAATAATAGATACAATCTCGAATACATCGTCTCGAATAATATATAATATTGAATAGTACATCACTGGCTAGCTAATTAAAGATCGAATACTACAGAAGAATCTAGGACACTCGTGGTTCCTGCGTCGCGGGCGGTGGACACCCAAAGAGAAGGAACCTCACGGGATCATAGCTGATGTGAGATCCTCAAGATCTTGCCGGTATTTGAGAACCTGCCGCCTCTAACGCAACCATGTAGCGATGGACGTGCTCGTCCTCCTCCACGACACGGCGACCTCCTCCGGCGGGGCGGGTCCCTCCGCACCGAGATCGCCCACGCTAACGCCACCAAACGAGATCGGGGTCGACGCGGGACCCGGGGCGGGTTCCTCATCAAGCGGCGCGCCCTCCAGCAGTACCTCCCAGTGCCAGCCAGCGGAGACCAGTCCGGACATGGGCGGCTGGACGTCGTCATGACGGGTCGACGACGAGGATGCGGGCTGGCATCGCCGATAACAAATACTAGCTATATGCCCATAAAAAATAATATTTTTTAATGATTGGATTTTGATAACTAAAATTTATAACATTTCTACTATTTCAAAAATATATATACTATTTCATACTAATTAAGCATCTAACACTAAAAACATAAAAAACAATTTCTATACATCCATTAAAAAACAGAAAAACAACATTATATAAAAAAATTCCATACTAATTAAACACTAATTATATCCATCTAACATGCATTCATACATATATACTAGTGAAAAAACAATAATCTAAAAAATCTAAACTAATTAAACATACAAAATCTAAACTAATTAAATATATACGTGTATGTGTGTGTGTGTTCATCATGCTTGTGTGTGTGTATGGGCTCGGGGAGGGGCGGCGCCCATGGTGGCCGCCGGGGGCGAGGGAGAGGGGTTAGAGGGGGAGAGCTCACAGCGGGCGACGGCGACGGCGAGGCGACGGCCGGGGGCAGCGACGGGCGGGCGTGTGCTGGGGGCGGCGACGCAGGGGCGCGATGGGGAAGGGCCCGGGCGGCGACAGAGACGAGGACGGCGACGGAGACGAGGGCGGCGACGGGACGGGACGGGCGGCGACGGGCAGGGGCGGCGACGGCGACGGGTCGGTGATGGCGCCGATCGATCGGGCGGGCGGTTCAATGGGGAAACAGAGGAAGAAACAGAGGAGAATGAAATTTTTCAAGTGTTGTATATATAGAAGGCACCTTTAGTACGGTTGGAGCCACCAACCGTACTAAAGGTCTGTTTTGGCCAGCCCAAGCAGCGGAAGCGACCCCTTTAGTACCGGGTGGTGGCACAAACCGGTACTAAAGGCCCCTTTAGTACCGGTTTGTGCCACCACCCGGTACTAAAGGGGTCTTATTAGCGCAGGTATGGTGCGGCAAGTTTAGTCCCACCTCGCTAGCCGAGGGGCGACCGCACTGGTTTATAAACCCCCGTGCGGTCGCTCTCTCGAGCTCCTCTCCAAAGCAGGCCTACTGGGCCTACGTGTTCTTTGCTGCCCTGTTGGCCCACTTGGCCTTTGCGGGCCTGCATCCTGGCCCAACACAGGTTGGGTTTCTAGTCGTATGCAGGCCGCTACGGCCTAGTAGGCGGGCTTTTTTTGCTTTATTTATTTTTGTGTTGTTTTTTTGTGTATTTAGAGTTTCTTTGTGAATATTTTTGCTTTAGGTACAAAAAATTACAAACATTCTGTTAGTGCCCGTAGTTTTCAAATTTGAATAGTTTAAATTTTGAATTATTTGAAATTAGTGTGAATCACTAGTTTGTGAATAATTTAACTTTAAAAATCAGTAAAGGCATGAAAGAATTTGTTTGCACATAAAATTTCTTCGCGTTTCAAATGCCAAAACACATAACTACCCTAACTATTACAGAGATTCCCCTCGGGTGTGAAACATGAAGAAAGTGATGATAGTGAAGCCGATCACATCCTGATCTTTGGGTGTGAAACTTTTTCTTCAGCGTGTGTCCTTTGCACCGTAACCATGGAAAATCTTCATCATTTAACGGGATGCTCGGGTCAATATTCACTGTGAATGGAGAAATTTCATCAAACTTTTCATAATCTTCCGACTTGTCTGTCTTGTCATCCACTCCCACGATGTTTCTCTTCCCGTAAAGAACTATGTGCCGCTTTGGCTCATCGTACGATGCATTCGCTTCCTTATCTTTTCTTTTTCTTGGCTTGGTAGACATGTCCTTCACATAGAAAACCTGTGCCACATCATTGGCTAGGACGAATGGTTCTGCTCGCATACGCAAGATTGTTGAGATCCATTGTTGTCATTCCGCATCGCGGGTCTTCCGTTACCCGCCTCGTGTCATATTGACCCATTTGCACCAAACAAAGGGACCTTTAAAACACGCCGATAGTCAAGTTCCCATATGTCCTGTATATAACCATAATATGTTTCCTTTCCGTCTTGGTTTCTGCATCAAAGCGGACACCACTGTTTTGGTTGGTGCTCTTCTTATCTTGGGCGATCGTGTAAAATGTATTACCATTTATCTCGTACCCTTTGAAAGTCATTATATTCAAGATGGTAGCTGGGACAGCAAGTACAGGTCATCTTCAATAGAGGTGTCATGCATGGTGCGTGTACGCAACCAGTGGCGAAACTCCTGGTTTGTTCACGTGTAATCCGGTCATCGACCGCTCCGGGTGTTTGGAGCGTAGCAAATTCTTGTGTTCATCCATATACGGAGCCACCAAGGCGGAATTCTGTAGAACTGTGTAGTGTGCTTCGGTGAGAAAATGTCCGTCCATACATATTATTTGTTCCTCCTAGCGTGCCTTTTCCATCCAGTTTGCCCTTATGCGCGATTCAGAACACCAATCGGCTTAAGGTCAGGAATAAAGTCAATACAAAACTCAATGACCTCCTCATTTTGATGGCCCTTGGAGATGCTTCCTTCGGCCTAGCATGGTTATGAACATATTTCTTTAAGACTCCCATGAACCTCTCAAAGGGAACATATTGTGTAGAAATACAGGACCCAAAATGTTAATCTCTTCGCATAAGTGAACTAGGACGTGCGCCATGATGTTGAAGAAGGATGGTGGGAACACCAACTCGAAACCGACAAGACATTGCACCAAATCATTCAGTAACCTTGGTATGATTTCGAGCGATTACCTTCGAGAGATTGCATTGAGAAATGCACATAGCTTCACAATGGCTAATCGAACGTTTTCGGTAGAAGCCCCTCAATGCAACCGAAGCAGTTGCCTCATAATCACGTGGCAGTCATGAGACTTTAGGTTCGGAACTTTTCTCTGCCATGTTTATTATTCCCTTTATATTCGACGAAGCCGACGGTACCTTAATATCGAGCAGGCATTCAAAGAAGATTTCCTTCTCTTCTTTGGTAAGAGCGTAGCTTGCATGACCACGATATATGCCGTCTTCTCCGTGCATATGTTGCTGGTCCTCCCGTGCCTCAGGTGTATCTTTTGTCTTCCCATACACGCCCAAGAAGCCAAGCAGGGTCACGCAAAGATTCTTCGTCACGTGCATCACGTCGATTGCAAAGCGGACCTCTAGGTCTTTCCAATATGGCAGGTCCCAAAATATAGATTTCTTCTTCCACATGGGTGCGCGTCCGTCAGCGTCCTTTGGAACAGGTTGTCCGCCAGACCCTTTCCAAATATCACCTTCAAATCCTTGACCATATCATGTACATCAGCACCGAGACGGTGGCGAGGCTTCGTCCGTGATCCGCCTCACCTTTGAAATGCTTGCCTTTCTTTCTTACGGATGCCTGCTCGGAAGAAATCGACGATGTCCTGTACACATTCTTCATACAACTATTCAAATATATCTTGTCGGTATCATCCAAACAGTGCGTGCATCCACGGTATCCCTTGTTTGTCTGTCCGAAAGGTTACTGAGAGCAGGCCAATCATTGATGGTCACGAACAGCAACGCCTTTAGGTCAAATTCTTCCCCCATGTGCTCATCCCACGCACGTACACCTGTTCCATTCCACAGTTGTAAGAGTTCTTCAACTAATGGCCTTAGGTACACATCAATGTCGTTGCCGGGTTGCTTAGGGCCTTGGATGAGCACCGCATCATAATGAACTTCCGCTTCATGCACAACCAAGGAGGAAGGTTATACAAACATAGAGTCACAGGCCAGGTGCTATGGTTGCTGCTCTGCTCCCCAAAAGGATTAATGCCATCAGCGCTTAGACCAAACCATACGCTCCTTGCGCCATCGCAAACTCCTTCCCGTACTTTCTTTCGATTTTTCTCCACTGCGACCCATCATTTGGTACTCTCAACTTTCCGTCTTTCTTACGGTCTTCTTCGTGCCATCGCATCGCCTTGGCATGCTCTTTTTTTGGAACAACGTTTCAACCGTGGTATTATAGGAGAATACCACATCACCTTGGTAGGAATCTTCTTCTGGGCGCTCGCCCTCGACATCACCATGCTCATCGCGGCTGATCTTATAGCGCAATGCACCACATACCGGCAAGCGCTCAAATCCTCGTACTCACCGCGGTAGAGGATGCAATCATTAGGGCATGCATGTATCTTACGCACCTCTAACCCTAGAGGGCGACAGCCTTCTTTGCTTCAGACGCATTCTCGGGCAATTCGTTGTCCTTTGGAAGCATATCCTTTATCATTACCAGCAACATTCCAAATCCCTTGTCGATACACCATTCTCTCGCCTTCCATTGCAGCAATTCCAGTGTGGTGCCCAGCTTTTCTTGTCACCCACGCAATTGGTACAACAATTTTTGTGATCCTCTAACATGCGCTGCAACTTCTTCTTCTCCAAATCACTTGCAGATTTCTCTTTGCATCGGCAATGGCCCGACCTAGATCATCAACGGGCTCATCCGATGCCTCTTCTTCAGCTTCTTCCCGCATTGCCGCCCAGCTTCTTCCGCATTACCGACTCAGCTTCTTCCCCATTGTTGTATCATCGTATTCAGGGAACCCATGGCCGGGATAGCTGTCGTCGTCCTCTTCTTCTTCATTGTCTTCCATCATATCCCTCTTTCTCCGTGCTTGGTCCAACCATTATAGTGGGGCATGAAACCGACTCAAACAGTGGACGGAATGGTTCTTGACGAGAGTAATTGCGACCATTCTTACAGCCAGCACATGGACAAGGCATAAAACCATCCGCCCGCTTGTTTGCCTCTCAGCCAAGCAGAGAAAAGTATGCACGCCCTCAACGAACTCGAGGAGAGCATCGGTCATCGTACATCCATTGCCGCTCATCTTCATTACACAACACCGAATAGACCAAATTAATACAAGTTCATACATAAAGTTCATACAACACTTAAATGCAACAAACAAATAACTCTCTAGCTAAAGCATTTAAATGCAACAACAAATGCGATCAAGATCGCAACTAAGGTAACAATTGATCCAACAGCATAATGATACCAAGCCTCACTATCGATGGCATATTTTCTAATCTTTCTAATCTTCAAGTGCATTTTCTCCATCTTGATCTTGTGATCATCGATTTACATCGGAACATGCAACTCCAATTCCATCTTCTCCCCTCAATTCTTTTCAATTTTTCTTTCAAGTACTTGTTTTCTCTTTCAACTAAATTTAACCTCTCGACAATAGGGTCGGTTGGAATTTCCCGTTCACATACCTCCTAGATAAAAATATCTATGTCAACTTGATGGGCATAATTTGTCATAAACACGAAATGCAACAAATAGTTTTAAAAGAGAATATACCACATCCGAATCATAACAAGGACAAGGGCCGACGGGACGGATATCAAAACCATGGCACTATGTATAACAAACAACGACGGGTAAGATAATTATTATACGAGTAACTATATATCCAAATCACGAAACATCAATTTTTATAATAATTTCATGAACAAGAGGCTCACCACAAGGTGGTGCATGACGGAGACGGACAGTGGGCGATCGACGGTGGTTACGACAGAGATTTAGAAGGCACTAAGTAAACCACACCTACATATGCAAACTAAGTGTTATTTTGACCTCAAATTGCATATAACTCAAATACTAGCACATATATATATTTCCTCCCAAATTACTAAACTCACAAATTAATAACTATATGAACCAATGCAAGAGGTAATCTAGCAATGAGAGATGAAAGGACAAAGTTGCTAACCTTTGTGATCACTTGAATGGATGGGGGCCTTCAAATGTTGACAAATTTTGGGCAAAATGTGTGATGAGCTCGAGGGGAGAAGAGGAAGAACAGAGAGGAGAGGAGAGGGGAAAGGGGGAAGAACAGAGCGAGCTGGACGAAGGGTTTATATGCAGGAGGACCTATAGTACCGGTTCGTGGCACGAACCGGTACTAAAGGTGCTGGAGGGGGCCCAGACTGACAACATCCTGCCACCACCCTCATTAGTACCGGTTCGTTGCACGAACCGGTGCTAAAGGTTCGCCCTAACCATCGTCGCCGGTGAGGAAAAGCTTCACTGCCTAGACCTCGTCGCCGACGTACTCGCGCCGACCGCGGAAATCTTCACTCCGCCATCGCCGTAGCTGATTTCCTCTGCCAAGTTAGGGCGTGGAAGATCTGAACGGACGAACTTCCCAACTGTTCTTCTCAGTTCGTCGTGTTCTTCACTTTGGGTAAATTAAAAGTTACTTTTATTACTCGCTTTGATTCTCAAATCTTCTTCAAATTCTTCAAAGGTGTTTATTCTTCAAATCCTCACACATATGAACACCTCAAATCTCTTGATTCGTTTCTCTAAGCAATGATTTTCTTCAAGATTCCTCAATTGTGTGGATCCTCGATCTATACAACTCTGGAACCTAAGACAAAGAACGCTTAGTGAAATTCTTCAAGGCTCATCTAGTCAAAATCCTCAAAACTTGTTCTTTTTGAAAAACCTTCTGAGAATGCATATGACCTCTCCAAATTCCTCGCACCTATACTCTGTTCACAGGTACAAATGTCCGCTGCTGAATCCCTAGGTTCTCATCAACTTAACTCATTTGCAGTGTTCCTCGAAGAAAAACTGCACACTTCTTCAGAGAACTCAATTGTTCAATTTCCTCAACTGAAGAAAATGGCAGACGGTAAGAAGCCACAGAAGGGAGGAAAGAAACCTGAAGTTATGACAGCGTTTGAAATCCCTAAGGAAATATATGCTGACTACTGCACACCGGATGAAGAAAGCAAAAATCAACGCAAGGTGCGTATTCAGAAGATTGAACGGAGATGGGCACGGGAATGGAAGGCATACAGATATGTAACTCCTAAGTACATGAAGAAATTCGCTCTTAATCCTCCATGCCCAAGAGCTCCTTTGGCACCTGGCCAAGTAGCTAATCCCACAAGCATCAAACGAGGTGAGGACTTTCCTGATGAATGGGCTAAACGTCAAGCAAAATTGGCAAAGCAAGCAAAGGAGGCAGTGAAGAAATTCAATGAGGATTACGCTGCTACATCGCCCACGAGGTCTCGGTCAAACCAAGAAATCAATGCAAAGAAGCCTGCTCATAAGCCAAGTGCTTCATCATCTGCGCCCTCACGACCAAGTTCCTCAGCAGCACCTTCCAAGCAATTTCCTCACACTGCTGCCGTTCCACCAAAGTCCTCAACAGCTCCGTCAAAACCTTCAGTTCCTGTGCACCTAGCTACATGTCAAAGGACTGCTGGCTTTTCAATTGCCTCAGGCATTTCTGCAAGTTCCTCAGCTGCTCCCATTTCTTCATCTGGCCCGGCTCAGCTGAAGACCAAAGCAACAGCTGGACGAGGTCCTCGACCTAGCCCAAGGAAGAAACAAGTTGTATTTCATGTACCATCTGACGATGAGGCATCTGATGAAGAACTCGCGGAGATCATCAGAGACCGTCAAGTAAGGGCCGCTAGAGCCAAAGGTACATCTGTGCCACTACTATTGGATCCGAAGAAAGTCCTCGACTTTATTGATCTCTCGCACAATGATCCCAATACCCTCTGCTCGATCTTCATCGACACTGGTCAAAGTCATGCGGTGACTCACTTCATCGCTGAAGAAAATGGAAGTTTGAGAAGGCAGGGAAATCAAAAGGCTCAATACAGAAGGAGAAGTTCACGAAGAAAAACGTTGTCAAGATGACACCTGAGGAGCTTCTCCAGGTCCAAACTGAAATTCAAGACCTCAGCAAAAACTTTGATTCCTACTATGCTGATTGGCAAGGAGCCAAGACCAGATTCGTCAACCTGACGAAGAAATTCACAAATGTTGCTGCCCCAGTGCAACATGAAATTCCTCAGGCTGAAGCCTCAGCTCAGCCTACTGAAGAAAATGCCAGCACCGCTGATGACGTTCAGCCTGCTGAAGAAAATGTTGATTCCAGGGCTGATGATCCCACTCCAGCCGCTGAAGAAACTGCCAGGGCACCCACTAGTGGTGCGCCTGAAGAAATTGCTCAAGACAGGGGAACTGCATAAGTTGCTCCTGAAGAAACTGCACCAAATTCCTCAGCTCCTCCTGCGCCAACTCCAATTCCAATTCTTCCATCTGCTTCTGATGTGAAGAAAACCAAGGCTGCAGAACGAGCTGCTGTGAAGAAAAGGAAAGCATCAGCTGCGTCAGATTCTTCGGCTGCGAAGAAAATGAAGCCAATGACCAGCTCATTTGAAAACCCAATTGATGATGTTCCAATTTCCTCCATACCATCAAAGGAAGTTGTTCCTTTTGGAGAAGACTATGAGATCCCAATCGGATCGATGAAGAACATCATCTGCTGCCCGTCAGAGAAAATTGATGAAGAAATTGAAGTGGAAGCAATCCCTTCAACCCCAGTTATTTCCTCATCGATTATGAAATTCCTCAGGCTGGTGCTGAGGAAATTGAAAATGAATATGTGGATATTGGATGCACCACTCCAGTGATAAATGATGACTTTTGGGAAAGTCAGCATCCCAATACACCTCTCTTCACCCCGCTCCAACAAGTTCCTCACTCCCCTGCACAAACAGTCCAAATGGACTCTGAAGAAAATCAACCCACTACCTCTGTGCATGAAGAAATTCCAGCCCCAGGTTGATGAAACTGCTCTGCTTGCTAATCCTCGACCGCACCTGTTGAGGAACAAGGAATTCCTCAGGCTGAAGAACCTGAACTTGTGATTCCTGAGGTGGTGATGCAACTCACTGACACCCCTCTGCCCAAGCAAAAGAATCCGTTCTCAACCAAGCAAAAGTTCAAGGCTGAAGATTTCTTTGCCGAGCACGTGTTCTTCACTGAATATAATCCTTATGATTACGCTCGCATTAGGAAGAGGCGTTTCGACTGCCACCAAGCCAACTTCTATTCCTCAGTGCTTTTCAACAAGGACAAAATCTTCGATCATGCTCATATTCCTCATGTGGATATGGAGTCGCTGCCAGGCTTTGAGCCAGTCCTCAGTGTTCTTCACGACGCAGGACTTCTAAACTTCTGCACTGATATTTGTGACTGGAATGAAGAGCTAATTCTTCAGTTCTATGCAACCCTGCACATCACCGGAGATGCTGAAGATGTGAATTCATGGGTCTTAGATTGGATGACCGAAAATACTCACTACAAGGCACCAAGAATGAATTGCCGTGCCCTACCACTCGATCCTCCGCTTGATGGTGCACGTCGATCTACGAAGAAAAAGAACTTTCAAATCACTATATGCAAGTCTTGATGAAGCCTTTGAAGCCAAGGCAGGCCCAAGAACCAAATTCCTCGTCAAGGAATTATTATATGTGCCTCGGACGGTCTATCGGATTCGACGAAGACTATGAGTCCTATCAAAGGCCACGACTCGAACGATGAAGAAGTCGTTGGCATCATGAAGAATATGCTTTTCAACATCATCCATGGCGTTCCGTCAATTTCCATGATTTCTTCATGAGGACTCGCTAACATTGCTATGTCACCTTTTGAGTGAAGCCTTATGCGCCTTTGGATTATGAGATTCATCGGTCAAGGTCTTCACTAAATTACAAGGCGATACTTTGAACCACTGCAGCTACTGCCTCGATTGAAGTCCTCAAACGGACGATTACCTCGGTGATGAAAAGGGCAAGGCTACTGCTGTGATAGATGAAGGCATTCGTCCATTGGATGGACAGCCGCAGCAGCATCCTACTCCACCAATGATGACTCGCCACACATGACTCAAAGAAACAAATACCTCGATCAAGCAAAGTCCTCAAGCTATCGCACCTGTGGTGATGATGATCGTGAATTACTCCTCGTCTTCATCGGAAGGTTGATCGCAATCATAAGTGGGTCAAGCGTCGCTTGGTACTCTTCTTTACAACATGACCTCCACACACAATGCAGTGAAGAAAAACCACTACTACCTTCATGAAACCTTCAAGCGCACCTGGGCTGTTCTTTCACATATCTACAATGAAGAAGAACTGACTTCAATGGGTCTCAAGGAAGAATTTGACTGGTCTGGACCTCCTCCGAAGAAATTCAAGAAGGTCAAAGTTCCTTCCTTGGTAGCCAGCTCCTATTCTTCATCTCGCGACACTGATGAAAATGAAGATTTGGAAGATACCGCGGCTGGTCCTACTTTGACAAACAACCCCGACAATGCTGGTGCTTCGTCTTCAACTTGAAATTCTTCACGAGCGTTAGTCCTCAGTTTCGATCCTTTTGGTCATTTGATGACAAAGGGGGAGAAATTTGAGTTAGTCTTCAAGCGGGTCTAGTGTTTTGTCTATATACAGTATTTTATTAAGTTACAACTCTCTTTCTTCCGAAACCTTTTATTGGATCGATTTGTAATCTTAAACCCGATGGTGCTTTGATACTTTTGATGCATTATGTTCTTGCTCTATGCTCTGATTATAGTAGTTATGCTCTGATTCTCGTGAGCTCTTTGAAAATCTTCATAGCAAATCGATTTGGGCTCTGATACTCTTGATGCGTTACATTGCATAACATCAAGCACCATATTTCATCATGCATTTCAAATTCTTCATATTATATGTTAAATGTGTGTATGAATTACAAGATATAGGGGGAGATCTCCATGATTCATTTCTTCAAATGTGCATTGCCTCAAAAGCAAATTCCTCACTATGCACATCTTCAGGGGGAGTTCTTCTATATCTTGCAATCAAATTCCTCATTATCAGTATTTACACTTCATATGTTTATCCCCGTTGAAAACTTAACCTATATTGTCATCAATCACCAAAAAGGGGGAGATTGTAAGTGCATCTAGTGCCCCCTAGTGATTTTGGTGTATTGAAGACTTATATGTTAAGTAACTAATGTGTTTGTGAGTGTACACAGGTCTATAAGTCTATGAGGAGTTTGATATTTACAGAGAAAGTCGACCCCTAAAAATGAAGTTCTTCAACTGAAGACTTTGATATTCTGAAGACTTTCTGAAGACTTTGAAAGTGAAGAAATTGGTGTGACCTTGAAGACTTGGTATTCATTTGAGGAACATGAAGCGTGAAGACTTTTGTTTTCGTAGTTTCATTTTCTCTTTCTTGAGTCATAGGAAACACCGTCATTGTTAAAGGGGTCGAGGAAATACTAAGGAAAATTTCCATTTGATGCTCAACTCAAAATCCTACACCTACCAATCCCTTCGAGTGAAGCTTTTGAAATCTCATACAGATTCAGTCAATTTCTTGATGATGAGACGAAGCTCTTACAGTCGTTGAGGAATTTGTTTCGACCGAGGAGTTAGGAATTTGCCAGTAATTGAATTGCCTACAGTGAGGAACATGATAGCCCCGAGGAATTTGATATTCAAAATTCCGACCGTTCTTTATCGCGCGCGGCTGTCCCAAATATCTTATCCACCTAACGGTCATATCATTGAAGGGCATTTATGTCTTATCATGTCGGGCTGCTCCCTAGGCTATAAATAGCCGCCCCTACAACCACTTGCTGGTTGGCTGCTCGAGAGAACTTGACACTTGTCATTTGAGAGCAACCCATCCTCTGAGGACTTTGAGCGAAAATCATCAAGTGAGGAAAAACCCAAAAACCAAACCCCAACAAACCCAAAGTGATTGAGCATCACTGAAGAAATTGATCCTGCGTGGATCCAACGCTTGTTACCTTTGAAGACTGTGCTTCTTCCAGACGGTTAGGCGTCATGGTCTAGAGCATCCAAGAGGAATTGTGGATCGCCGAGTGACCAAGTATGTGAAGGTTTGGAAGTCGCCTGAAGACTTACCACGAGTGATTGGACGAGGTCTGCGTGACCTTAGTTCAAGGAGAATACGGTGAGGACTTGGTGTCCCGAGCTGCGTGCTCGGTGATCGGGTGTCCGGACTGTGTGTCCTCGAGTTTAAATACTCAGCCGCTCCAACCAGACGTACAACTAAGACAGCAGTTGGAACTGGTCTACCAAATCATTGTCTTCACCAACCTAACTGGTTCTATTTCCTCAACCCTTTCATTTCCTCATTACTGTGTTGGGTGTTTGTTCATATCTGTGTTTGAAGACTTTGACTGAAGACTTTCTCAATTTCCTCAGTTCAATTTCTTCAGTCTGTTTGTCTTCATCTTGTGTTATCCTGTGATTACGTTTTCTGTACTCTGTGAGTGTCTTCATTTCATCATGATGACAATGCTTGTAATCTGTTATGCTTACATCTGAGTACTTATTCCGCTGCAAGTAGTTCTTCGCTAAGGAATTTCCTCACCGGCAAATTCCTCAGTGAAGAATTCATAAAAATCGCCTATTCACCCCCCTCTAGTCGATATAACGCACTTTCACAACATGACCTCAACACACAATGCAGTGAAGAAAAACCACTACTACCTTCATGAAACCTTCAAGCGCACCTGGGTTGTTCTTTCACATATCTACAATGAAGAAGAACTGATTTCAATGGGACTCAAGGAAGAATTTGACTGGTCTGCACCTCCTCCGAAGAAATTCAAGAAGGTCAAAGTTCCTTCCTTGGTGGCCAGCTCCTATTCTTCATCTCGCGACACTGATGAAAATGAAGATTTGGAAGACACTGCTGCTGGTCCTACTTCAACAAACAACCCCGACAATGCTGGCAATCCGTCTTCAACTTGAAATTCTTCACGAGCGTTAGTCCTCAGTTTCGATCCTTTTGGTCATTTGATGACAAAGGGGGAGAAATTTGAGTTAGTCTTCAAGCGGGTCTAGTTCTTGTCTATATACCGTATTTTATTAAGTTACAACTCTCGTTCTTCTGAAACTTTTTATTGGATCGAGTTGTAATCTTAAACCCGATGGTGCTTTGATACTTTTGATGCATTATGTTCTTGCTCTATGCTCTGATTATAGTAGTTATGCTCTGATTCTCGTGAGCTCTTTGAAAATCTTCATAGCAAATCGATTTGGGCTCTGATACTCTTGATGCGTTACATTGCATAACATCAAGCACCATATTTCATCATGCATTTCAAATTCTTCATATTATATGTTAAATGCGTGTATGAATTACAAGATATAGGGGGAGATCTCCATGATTCATTTCTTCAAATGTGCATTGCCTCAAAAGCAAATTCCTCACTATGCACATCTTCAGGGAGAGTTCTTCTATATCTTGCAATCAAATTCCTCATTATCGGTATTTACACTTCACATATTTATCCCCGTTGAAAACTTAACCTATATTGTCATCAATCACCAAAAAGGGGGAGATTGTAAGTGCATCTAGTGCCCCTTAGTGATTTTGGTGTATTGAAGACTTATAGGTTAAGTAACTAATGCGTTTGTGAGTGTACATAGGTCTATAAGTCTATGAGGAGTTTGATATTTACAGAGAAAGTCGACCCCTATAAATGAAGTTCTTCAATCAAGACTTTGATATTCGAAGACTTTTCAAGACTTTGAAAGTGAAGAAATTGGTGTGACCTTGAAGACTTGGTATTCATTTGAGGAACATGAAGCGTGAAGACTTTTGTTTTCGTAGTTTCATTTTCTCTTTCTTGAGTCATAGGAAACACCGCATTGTTAAAGGGGTCGAGGAAATACTAAGGAAAAATTTCCATGTGATGCTCAACTCAAAATCCTACATCTACCAATCCCTTGAGTGAAGCCTTTGAAATCTCATACAGTTCAGTCAATTTCTTGATGTGATGAGACGAAGTTCTTACGGTCGCCGAGAATTTGTTCGACCGAGGAGTTAGGAATTCGCCAGTCGGATTGCCTACAGTGAGGAACATGATAGCCCCGAGGAATTTGATATTCAAATTTCCGACCGTTCTTGTCTTCTTGCCACCTGTCCCAAAATATCTTATCCACCTAACGGTCATATCATTGAAGGGCATTTATGTCTTATCATGTCGGGCTGCTCCTAGGCTATAAATAGCCGCCCCTACAACCACTAGTTGGTTGGCTGCTCGAGAGAACTTGACACTTGTCATTTGAGAGCAACCCATCCTCCGAGGACTTTGAGCGAAAATCATCAAGTGAGGAAAACCCAAAACCAAACCCCAACAAACCCAAAGTGATTGAGCATCATCAAGAAATTGATCCTGCGTGGATCCGACGCTTGTTACCTTTGAAGACTGCGCTTCTTCCGCACGATTAGGCGTCAAGGTCTAGAGCATCCAAGAGGAATTGTGGATCGCCGAGTGACCAAGTATGTGAAGGTTTGGAAGTCGCTCAAGACTTACCACGAGTGATTGGACGAGGTCTGTGTGACCTTAGTTCAAGGAGAATACGGTGAGGACTTGGTGTCTGAGCTGCGTGCTCAAGTGATCGGGTGTCCGGACTGTGTGTCCTCGAGTTTAAATACTCAGCCGCTCCAACCAGACGTATAACCGAGACAGCAGTTGGAACTGGTCTACCAAATCATTGTCTTCACCAACCTAACTGGTTCTATTTCCTCAACCCTTTCATTTCCTCATTCTTGTGTTGAGCGTTTGTTCATATCTGTGTTTGAAGACTTTGATCAAGACTTTCTCAATTTCCTCAGTTCAATTTCTTCATCTGTTTGTCTTCATCTTGTGTTATCCTGTGATTACGCTTTCAGACTCTGTGATTGTCCTCATTTCATCATGATGACAATGCTTGTAATCTGTTATGCTTACTTCGAGTACTTATTCCGCTGCAAGTAGTTCTTCGCTAAGGAATTTCCTCACCGCAAATTCCTCAATGAAGAATTCATAAAATCGCCTATTCACCCCCCTCTAGTCGATATAACGACTTTCAATTGGTATCGAGCAAGGTACTCCCTTGTTCGTGTGATTTTGGTTTAACCACGGAGTTTTAGTTATGTCGACCGCAGGTATGAAGAAAGTGACATGCCCTATCTTTGACGGTCACGATTATCCCAAGTGGAAGGCCATGATGAGGAAGCGCCTCATGGCAATGGACGAGTGAGCTATGGACCGTCCTTTGAAATTGGCCTTCTTGATCTATGCAAGGCGGCGAACACCGATGATATTCACAAGTTCACTCGACTTGATATCATGGCGAAGGATATCATCTGTTCCTGCCTATCTAGAGATGAATTCAAGCGCATTATGCATCTTTGCAATGCGAAGCTTATCTGGGACCGAATCTCCGATGTTTATGAAGGTCATCGAACTCGTCATGATCCCTGGTTTGAGGACTTCAAGGAATCTCTCAAAACGATGACTTTCGAGCCAGAATCATCATCATCTGCATCATGTCTCATGGCAAAGGGTGACGAGGTAACCGAATGTTCCTCATCTGAATTTAGTGACTGTGAATCTGATGATGATGAATCTGATGATGATATTGAACCTAGCTATACCAAACTTGTTTGCCTTGCCACCAAACAACAACATGCCTTGGAAAAGGTTCAAAACATGTTAGGTAAAAGTGATGATATGTTACGTGAAGAAATAGATCGCACTAAAGCTCTGACTGAAAATCTTCAGAGACTTCAGTCTAGGCTTGACAGCCTTCAAGGTCATCATAACACTCTCTTATCTGACCATGAGAAACTTTCTTATGAATTTCTTCAAAGAAAGCAAGATCTTGAGAAGCTAAGAGCGAGTTATGAAGATCTTCAGAAGGAGCGCGATTCATTACTTGCTCAACAAATCAGCGCTTCTCAAGAAGAATTTGTTCCTCCATGCTTAAAGTGCATTGAACGTGAATCGCTAATTCTTCACTGAATGTTCAAATGCTTCAACTGTTACAAATTCTTCACATGCCTCTGCTATCACTAATTCCTCATCCGAGGACATTGCTAGTATCACCGACGATGCAGGATGAAGGAATTGTACATGACAGCATGTACAAAAGCCTCAAAGGGCATCGACTCTTTGTGATGTGCTTAAAAGCAGATCCTCAACAGAACCCTAGGAAAGAGGGTATTGCCTTTGAGAGGAAACTCAATGCTGATGGAACATATGGAAGCCCGAGCAAGATCCCAAAACCTCATGGGTTGCTGCAAAGGGTCCTCCAGTTGATCCATCTAACTTATCTGGCTTTACATGCGAATTTCCTCATTCTGCTGATGAGTCATTTGACTCCAACTATAAACTGTTCAAAAATCAGAATGGTGAAGTATTTGCTAGATATGTTGGTACTAATCTGCAGAACGGTTTCCCTATGAAGAAAATCTGGGTTCCCAAGAAGTGCCTTGAAAGTCTTGGTGAATGTCCTCATGACACCACCTGTGAAGAATAGGAACTCAGATCAAATTCTTCATATGGACCAAATTCTTCATATGGATCCAAGTCCTCATACGGACCAAATTCCTCACGTGGATCAAATTCCTCAAAAGGATCAAAGTCCTCATATGATTATCATCGTGCTAACAACTCTGTTTTTCGCAGGTAGAGCTAAGGGCTATGAATATGTGCATTATTCTTCAAACCAATATGTTCATAAGTCCTCGAATAATTTCTCGCTTATTCATATGCTTACCCTAACCCCTCTTATGTGAAACGAAATGGTTTGGCCTCTATGCCACCATTCTCGTATGGTGCTCGCAGAATTATGAACTCTTTGCCACCCCTTCAGATGTGGGTGGAGAAGAAAAGAACTAATCTCTTCGCAGGGTCAGGTCTCGGACGTGCCTAACGTCTCAAGAATTTCTTTGGGGCCCGACAAAATTGCTCGAAAGGACGCAGCTAATCATGATGAAATGAACTTTCATTTCACACGCCCTCATACCGCTTATCTGAATCTCGATCGATGAAATTCATCGATGAACTTGATATCATATTCTTCATCGATGAAGTATATGAGATCGTAAGTTGTACTAATTCATCTGCAGGATGATCAACCCAAAGCCACCGAATGGGTTCTCGATAGTGGATGTACAAATCACATGATTGGTGACAAGAATCTATTGATGGATGCTACCTTATCACCGTCACATCTAAAGCATATCATCTTTCTTGACAAAGGCAAAAGTCGTATTAGGACTTGGTAAGGTTGCTATCTCTAAGGACATGCACATGGACAAAGTCATGCTTGTTGAGTCTTTAGGATATAACCTCATGTCGATCTCAATGCTTTGTGATCTTGATATGGTTGTTATCTTTGGCAAGTATCGTTGTGTTGTGATTATGGAAGCTGACAATTCCAAAGTCTTCGAAGGCTTTAGGAGAGGAGACTTGTATATTGTTGACTTCTCTACAGGTCCACAACCAGCCGTGTGCCTACTTGCAAAAGCTTCAGAAGGCTGGCTATGGCATCGACGACTTGGTCACGCAGGCATGAGGAATTTGCACACGCTTGCGAAGAAGAAGCATGTCATTGGCATTGAGAATGTCAAATTCCTCAAGGATCACCCATGCGGAGCCTGTGAAGCTGGAAAAATGACCAAGGCCAAGCATCCAGCGAAGACTATCATGACCACTACTCGTCCCTTCGAATTGCTTCACATGGACCTCTTTGGTCCCAATCATTATTCAGCTGTCATTAATGAACCATCACTATATGGCTTTGTTATTGTTGATGATTACTCTCGTTACACATGGGTACACATTGTTACTTACAAAAATCAAGTGCAGGAAATCTTCAAACGATTTTCCTCGAGGGCTTCAACTAACTTTGGTGTGAAGATCAAGCACATCAGGAGTGACAATGGAACTGAGTTCAAGAATTCCGGTCTTGATGACTATCTTGATGAACTTGGTATTACTCATGAGTTATCCGCTCCTTATACTCCTCAGCAAAATGGCGTCGTGGAGCGCAAAAACAGAACTCTTGTTGAGATGGCTCGCACTATGCTTGATGAATACAAAACGCCTGGTCGTTTCTGGATTGAAGCAATTGACACTGCGTGCCACATCATCAACAGAGTATATCTTCACAAATTCTTCAAAAAGACTGCCTATGAACTCCTCGGACAAGGAACCTAATGTAAGTTATTTCAAAGTCTTGATTGCTAAATGCTGGATTAGAGATCCTCACCACAACTCTAAATTTGCACCAAAGCACATGAAGGTTTTATGCTTGGTTACGGAAAGGACTCAGACACCTACAGAGTCTTCAACATCGCACTTCACAAGATTGTTGACTTTGTAGATGTGCGGTTCAATGAAACTAATGGCTCGCAAAGAGAGCACCTACCTTCGTGTTAGATGAACCAGCACCGAGGATTCTATCAGATTCAAGGCAACCGAGGATGTCATTCCCATCAAGAAACTGCTGAAGAATTCATTCTCAGACGTGAAGAACGCCGAGCTGATGCACCAAGAAAATGGTGCTGAGGAAAATGATCAAATTCCTCGACGACAACCAGCTCATCCTCGCGTTGCAAAAGAAGTGCAAGTTGACAAGATCATCGATGACATTGAAGCGCCAGTCCTCTCACACGCTCAAAAGCTTCACATTTATCTAACTTTTGTGGGCACTATGCTTTTGTCTCTATCACAGAGCCCACTAAGGTAGATGAAGCATTTCGAGCCGGAGTGGATTCAGGCCATGCAAGAAGAGTTACATCGTTCGAGCTCAACAATGTCAGGAACTGGTCAAACGTCCAGATCCTCGCAAGCATAATATCATTGGCACAAAGTGGATCTACCGCAACAAGCAAGATGAAAATGGTCTTGTGGTGAGGAATAAGGCACGACTAGTAGCTCAAGGCTACACGCAGTTGAAGGAATTGATTTCGATGAAACTTTTGCACTGTCGCTAGACTTGAGTCTATTCCCATATTACTCGCCTATGCTAACCATCACAATATCACCTTATATCAAATGGATGTGAAAAGTGCATTCCTCAATGGTAAGCTTGAGGAAGAAGTATATGTTGCTCAACCCCGTGTTTTGAAGATCCAAAGAATCGACAAAGTCTTCAGACTAAATAAGGCCCTCTATGGCCTCAAGCAAGCCCCTCAGCGTGGTATGATACATTGAAGGAATTCTTCGTGAAGAATGGCTTCACACCCGTTCACTCGACCCTACTCTCTTTACTAAATCTTATGATGGTGAACTGTTTGTGTGCCAAATATATGTTGATGATATTATCTTTGGTTGTATCGACCAACGTTATAGTGATGAATTTGCCTACATGGTGAGTGAAGAATATCAAATGTCTATGATGGGAGAGTTGAAATTCTTCTTAGGTCTTCAAATTCGTCAACAACACAATGGCATATTCATATCTCAGAGAAATACCTCAAAGATGTCCTCAAGAAATTCGCATGCAAGATTGCAAAGGTGTCAAAATTCCTATGCCCACAAATGGCCATCTATGCATCGATGAAAATGGTATTGACTTGATCACAAGGTATACCGCCCATGATTGGTTCCTTATTGTACTTATGTGCATCTAGGCCAGATATAATGCTTAGTGTTTGCATGTGTGCCCGATTTCAAGCTACACCAAGGAATCACACCATAAGGCTGTTAAGCATATTCTTCGATATCTAGCTCACACACCAACACTAGGATTATGGTACCCCAAGGGCTCTACTTTTGATCTCATTGATATTTCGACTCGACTATGCTGGTGATCGTGGACCGCAAGTCAACATCTGGTACTGTCATTTCCTCGGACGATCTTTGGTCCGTTGGTCCTCAAGAAACAGAACTGTGTATCACCGTCCCTGCGGAAGCTGAATACATTGATGCTGGCTCGTGTTGTGCTCAATTACTATGGATGAAGCAAACCCTCAAGGACTACGGTATCAACGTGAAGAATGTGCCTCTCTATTATGACAATGAGAGTGCCATCAAGATTGCTCACAACCCAGTTCATCACTCGAAGACAAAGCACATTCAAATTCGTCATCATTTTCTTCGTGATCATGTGTTGAAGGGCGACATCTCCATCGAGCACGTGAAGACTGAAGAACAGCTAGCTGATATCTTCACTAAGCCCTTGGATGAGAAGAGATTTAGCAAGTTGCGGTGTGAGCTAAATATCTTAGAATCTTCGAATGTTCTTTGAAGAGGACACACATCCTAACACTTATGCAAAATTGATGACTTAGATGTGCAACACATGAAGAAACGTTTTCTTCAATCAATGAAGAATAACACTCTAAGTGTGAAGAAATTAATGAAGAATTTGATTCTCGTAACCCTACGACAATTGTACGCTGTGTCTGAAATCATCATTCTTATCTGGTGGGTCACGCCACCACCAAAGTTGAAAATCTTCAATTTGAGTTTTCCTCAGTTTTGAAATTCTTCGCTTTTTCAAATTCTTCAACTTTTCAAAATCTTCACTGTTTCCATCGTCTTTCTTCATTGGCTATATATATATATGGATTTATGTCCTCTACAGCATTCACTTATGGCTATTTCTTCAAGTCGCTTTTTCTGCTAAGTGAATGTGATCGGACCCTTCCCCTCTATGCTATACTCAACCCAATCCATTCACAAATTCTTCATGTGCGTTCTACTTTGAAACTCGCTCAAAATCTTCACCGTGTCCTCGACATTGAAGAAATTGCGAACGGAACTTTATAAACTAATGTTATCCAAACCTTCGCTTTTATCATTAAACCGCTCCGCATCCCACGATGCATTACTTTATTCACCCACGATCGTACACGATCTCCACTACACAGTACGTGGGTGACACATGTTGTGAGAAGGGAAATGGTCAGGGGCATGTTCGTCCTAAATCTCGGGCTATCCGTTTTTCACCGCGTCTATAAATACCCCTCTCCCCTTCCTCACTCTTTTACTCTGCTCGACCTCTCTCTCCCGCTCGAGCTCCTCAAACCCTAGTCGATATAACTCTGAAAGTGCGTTATATCGACTAGAGGGGGGGTGAATAGGCGATTTTTATGAATTCTTCACTGAGGAATTTGCCGGTGAGGAAATTCCTTAGCGAAGAACTACTTGCAGCGGAATAAGTACTCAGAAGTAAGCATAACAGATTAGAAGCATTTTCATCATGATGAAATGAAGACAATCACAGAGTACAGAAAGCGTAATCACAGGATAACACAAGATGAAGACAAACAGACTGAAGAAATTGAACTGAGGAAATTGAGAAAGTCTTCAGTCAAAGTCTTCAAACACAGATATGAACAAACGCTCAACACAATAATGAGGAAATGAAAGGGTTGAGGAAATAGAACCAGTTAGGTTGGTGAAGACAATGATTTGGTAGACCAGTTCCAACTGCTATCTCAGTTGTACGTCTGGTTGGAGCGGCTGAGTATTTAAACTCGAGGACACACAGTCCGGACACCCAACATCGAGCACGCAGCTCAGACACCAAGTCCTCACCGTATTCTACTTGAACTAAGGTCACGCAGACTCGCCCAATCACTCGTGGTAAGTCTTCAGCGACTTCCAAACCTTCACAGACTTGGTCACTCGGCGATCCACAATTCCTCTTGATGTTTCTAGACCTTGACGCCTAACCGTCTGGAAGAAGCACAGTCTTCAAAGGTAACAAGCGCCGATCCACGCAGGATCAATTTCTTGATGATGCTCAATCACTTTGGGTTTGTTGGGGTTTGGTTTTGGGTTTTCCTCACTTGATGATTTTCTCTCAAAGTCCTCAGAGGATGGGTTGCTCTCAAATGACAAGTGTCAAGTTCTTCGAGCAGCCAACCAACTAGTGGTTGTAGGGGCGGCTATTTATAGCCTAGGGAGCAGCCCGACATGATAAGACATAAATGCCCTTCAATGATATGACCGTTAGGTGGATAAGATATTTTGGGACAGTCATGCCAAGAAGATAAAGAACGGTCGGAAATTTGAATATCAAATTCCTCGGGGCTATCATGTTCCTCATCGTAGGCAATCCAAGACTGGCGAATTCCTAACTCCTCGCCGAACAAATTCTCGTGACTGTAAGAACTTCGTCTCTCACATCAAGAAATTGACTGAACTGTATGAGATTTCCAAAGGCTTCACTCAAGGGATTGGTAGATGTAGGATTTTGAGTTGAGCATCACATGGAAATTTTTCCTTAGTATTTCCTCGACCCCCTTTAACGAAGACGGTGTTTCCTATGACTCAAGAAAGAGAAAATGAAACTACGAAAACAAAAGTCTTCACGCTTCATGTTCCTCAAATGAATACCAAGTCTTCAAGGTCACACCAATTTCTTCACTTTCAAAGTCTTCAGAAAGTCTTCAGAATATCAAAGTCTTCAGATGAAGAACTTCATTTTTACGGGTCGACTTTCTCTGTAAATATCAAACTCCTCATAGACTTATAGACATGTGTACACTCACAAACGCATTAGTTACTTAACCTATAAGTCTTCAATACACCAAAATCACTAAGGGGCACTAGATGCACTTACAATCTCCCCCTTTTTGGTGATTGATGACAATATAGGTTAAGTTTTCAACGGGGATAAATATGTGAAGTGTAAATACCGATAATGAGGAATTTGATTGCAAGATATAGAAGAACTCTCCCTGAAGGTGTGCATAGTGAGGAAATTGCTTTTGAGGCAATGCACATTTGAAGAGTTGAATCATGGAGATCTCCCCCTATATCTTGTAATTCATACACGCATTTAACATATAATATGAAGAATTTGAAATGCATGATGAAATATGGTGCTTGATGTTATGCAAGGTAACGCATCAAGAGTACCAAAGCCCAAATCGATTTGCTATGAAGATTTTCAAAGAGCTCACGAGAAACAGAGCATAACTACTATAATCAGAGCATAGAGCAAGAGCATAATGCATCAAAAGTATCAAAGCACCATCGGGTTTAAGATTACAACTCGATCCAATAAAAGGTTTCGGAAAAACAAGAGTTGTAACTTAATAAAATACTGTATATAGACAAAACACTAGACCCGCTTGAAGATTAACTCAAATTTCTCCCCCTTTGTCATCAAATGACCAAAAGGATCCAAACTGAGGACTAACGCTCGTGAAGAATTTCAAGTTGAAGACGGAGCGCCAGCATTGTCGGGGTTGTTTGTTGAAGTAGGACCAGCAGCAGTGTCTTCCAAATCTTCATTTTCATCAGTGTCGCGAGATGAAGAATAGGAGCTGGCCACGAAGGAAGGAACTTTGACCTTCTTGAATTTCTTCGGAGGAGGTGCAGACCAGTCAAATTCTTCCTTGAGTCCCATTGAAATCAGTTCTTCTTCATTGTAGATATGTGAAAGAACAGCCCAGGTGCGCTTGAAGGTTTCATGAAGGTAGTAGTGGTTTTTCTTCACTGCATTGTGTGTTGAGGTCATGTTGTAAAGAAGAGTACCAAACTGACGTTTGACCCACTTATGATTACGATCAACCTTCTGATGAAGACTTAGGAGTAATTCACGATCAGTCATCACCCTGGGTGCAGTAGCTTGAGGACTTTGCTTGACTGACGTATTTGCGGCTGAGTCATGTGTGGCAGAGTCATCATTGGTGGAGTAGGATGCTGCTTTGCGAAACTGTCCATCCAATGGACGAATGCCTTCATCGATCACAGCAGTGGCCTTACCCTTGTCATCAGCTGAGGTAAAGGTCCGTTTGAGGACTTCAATCGGGGGCAGGTAGCTGCAGTGGTTCAAAGTATCAGCTTTGTAATTGAGTGAAGATCTTGACCTGATGAGTCTCATAATCCAAGGCGCATATGGCTTCAGCTCAAAAGGTGACATAGCAATGTTTGCCAGAGTCCTCATGAAGAAATCATGGAAGTTGACAGGAACGCCATGGATGATGTTGAAAAGCATATTCTTCATGATGCCAACGACTTCTTCATCGTTCGATTCGTGGCCTTTGATAGGACTCATAGTCTTCGTAAGAATCCGATAGACTGTCCGAGGCACATATAATAATTCCTTGACGAGGAATTTGGTTCTTGGGGCCTGCCTTGGCTTCAAAGGCTTCATCAGCACTTGCATATAGTGATTTGAAAGTTCTTTTTCGTCGTAGATACGACGTGCACCATCAAGCGGAGGATCGAGTGGTAGGGCACGAAGCAATTCAGCTTCTTGGTGCCTTGTAGTGAGTATTTTCAGTCATCCAATCTAAGACCCATGAATTCACATCTTCAGCGCCTCCGTGATGTGCAGGGTTGCATAGAATCAAGAATTAGCTCTTCGTTCCAATCACATATCACAGCAGAAATTTAGAAGTCTGCGCCGTGAAGAACACCGAGGATGGCTCAAAGCTCGGCAGCGACTCCATATCCACATGAGGAATATGAGCATGATCAAGATTTTGTCCTTGTTGAAAAGCACCGAGGAATAGAAGTTGGCTTGGTGGCAGTCCGTAAACGCCTCTTCCTAATGCGAGCGAGTAATCATAAGGATTATATTCGATGAAGAACACGTGCTCGGCAAAGAAATCTTCAGCCTTGAACTTTTGCTTGGTTGAGAACGGATTCTTTTGCTTGGGCAGAGGGTGTCAATGAGTTGCATCACCACCTCAGAATCGTAAGTTCAGGTTCTTGACTGAGGAATTTCTTGTTCCTCAACAGTGCGATCGAGGATTAGCAAGCAGCAGCAGCAGTTTCATCAGCACTAGTGGCTGGAATTTCTTCATGCACGTAACTGAGGGTTGATTTTCTTGAGTCCATTTGGACTGTTTGAGCAGGAGACCGAGGAACTTGTTGGAGCGGGTGAAGAGAGGAGTATTGGGATGCTTGACTTTCCCAAAAGTCATCATTTATCACCGGAGTGGTGCATCCAATATCCACATCTTCATTTTCAATTTCCTCAAAGACCAGCTTGAGGAATTTCATAGTCCGATGAGGAAATAACTGGGGTTGAAGGGATTGCTTCCACTTCAATTTCTTCATCAATTTTCTCTCAAGAAGCAGCAGATTGATGTTCTTCATCGATCCGATTGGGATCTCATAGTCTTCTCCAAAAGGAACAACTTCCTTTGATGGTATGGAGGAAATTGGAACAGCATCAATTGGGTTTTCAAATGAGCTAGTCATTGGCTTCATTTTCTTCGCAGTCAAGAATCGACGCAGTGATGCTTTCCTTTTCTTCACAGAACTCGTTCAGCAGCCTTGGTTTTCTTCACATCGAAGCGGATGGAAGAATTGGAGTTGGAGTTGGCGCAGGAGGAGCCGAGGAATTTGGTGCAGTTTCTTCAGAGCAATCGATGCAGCCTCTGTCTTGAGCAATTTCTTCAGCGCACCACTAGTGGGTGCCTGGCAGTTTCTTCGGTGGGTGGGATGGGATCATCAGCCTGAATCAGCATTTTCTTCAGCAGGCTGAACGTCATCAGTGGTCTGGCATTTTCTTCAAGAGGGCTGAGCCGAGGCTTCACTGAGGAATTTCATGTTGCAATCGGGCAGCAACATTTGTGAATTTCTTCGTCAGTTGATTTAATCTGGTCTTGGCTCCTTGCCAATCAACATAGTAGGAATCAAGTTTTGCTTTGAGGTCTTGAATTTCAGTTTGACTTGAGAAGCTCCTCGGGTGTCATCTTGACAACGCTTTTCTTGAGAACTTCTCCTTCTGTATTGAGCCTTTTTGATTTCCCTCGCCTTCTCAAACTTCCATTTTTCTTCAGCGATGAAGTGAGTCAGCGCATGACTTTGACCAGGTGTCAGATGAAGATCAGGCAGAGGGGTATTGGGATCATTGTGCCAGAGATCAATAAAGTCGAGGACTTTCTTCGGATCCAATAGTAGTGGCACAGATGTACCTTTGGCTCTAGCGGCCCTTACTTGACGGTCTCTGATGATTTCCGCAAGTTCTTCATCAGACTCTTCATCATCAGATGGTACATGGAATGCAACCAGTTTCTTCCTTGGTCTAGGCCGAGGACCTCGTCCAGCTGTTGCTTTGGTCTTCAGCTGAGCCGGGCCAGATGAAGAAATGGGAGCAGCTGAGGAACTTGCAGAAATGCCTGAGGCAATTGAAAAACCAGCAGTCCTTTGACATGTAGCTAGGTGCACAGGAACTGAAGGTTTTGACGGAGCTGTTGAGGACTTTGGTGGAACGGCAGCAGGTGTGAGGAAATTGCTTGGAGGGTGCTGTTGAGGAATTTGCCGGGAGGGCACAGATGATGAAGCACTTGGCTTATGAGCAGGCTTCTTTTGCATTGATTTCCTCGGTTTGACCGAGACCTCGTGGGCAATAGCAGCGGCAGAATCCTCATTGAATTTCTTCTTTGCCTCCTTTGCTTGCTTTGCCAATTTTGCTTGGCGTTTAGCCCATTCATCAGGAAAGTCCTCACCTCGTTTGATGCTTGTGGGATCAGCTACTTGGCCAGGTGCCAAAGGAGCTCTTGGGCATGGAGGATTAAGAGCGAATTTCTTCATGTACTTAGGAGTTACATATCTGTATTCCTTCCATTCCCGTGCCCATCTTCGCTCAATCTTCGAATACGCACCTTGCGTTGATTTTTGCTTTCTTCATCCGGTGTGCAGTAGTCAGCATATATTTCCTCGTGGATTTCAAACGCTGTCATAACCTCAGGTTTCTTTCCTCCTTCGTGGCTTCTTACCGTCGCCATTTTCTTCAGCTTGAGGAAATTGAACAATTGAGTTCTCTGAAGAAGTATGCAGTTTTTCTTCGAGGAACGCTGCAAATGAGTTAAGTTGATGAGAACCTAGGGATTCAGCAGCGGACATTTGTACCTGTGAACAGAGTATAGGTGCGAGGAATTTGGAGAGGTCATATGCATTCTCAGAAGGTTTTTAAAAAAAACAAGTTTTGAGGATTTTGACCAGATGAGCCTTGAAGAATTTCACTAAGCGTTCTTTGTCTTAGGTTCCAGAGTTGTATAGATCGAGGATCCACACAATTGAGGAATCTTGAAGAAAATCATTGCTTAGAGAAACGAATCAAGAGATTTGAGGTGTTCATATGTGTGAGGATTTGAAGAATAAACACCTTTGAAGAATTTGAAGAAGATTTGAGAATCAAAGCGAGTAATAAAAGTAACTTTTAATTTACTCAAGTGAAGAACACGATTTAACTGAGAAGAACAGTTGGGAAGTTCGTCTGCTCAGATCTTCCACGCCCTAACTTGGCAGAGGAAATCTGCTACGGCGACGGCGGAGTGAAGATTTCGCGGTCGGCGCGAGTACGCCGGGCGACGAGGTCAAGGCAATGAAGCTTTTCCTCACCGGCGACGATGGAGAAGCGGCGGCGCTTAGGGTTTGAGGAGCTCGGCGGGAGAGAGAGGTCGAGCAGAGTAAAAGAGTGAGGAAGGGAGAGGGTATTTATAGACGCGGTGAAAAGCGGATCGCCGAGATTTAGGACTAACATGCCCCTGACCATTTCCTTCTCACGACATGTGTCACCCACGCATCTTGTGTAGTGGAGATCGTGTCTGATCGTGGGTGAATAAAGTAATGCATCGTGGGATGCTAAACGGTTTGAGCGGCAAAAACGAAGGTTTTGATAAGATTCATTTTAAAAGTTCCGTTGCAATTTCTTCAGCTGTCAAGGACACAGTGAAGATTTTGAATGAGTTTCAAAGTAGAACGCACATGAAGAATTTGTGAATATATTGGGTTGAGTATAGCATAGAGGGGGAAGGGTCCGATCACATTCACTTAGCAGAAAAAGCGACTTGAAGAAATAGCCATAAGTGAATGCTGTAGAGGACATAAACCCATATATATGTATATAGCCAATGAAGAAAGACGACGGAAACAGTGAAGATTTTGAAAAGTTGAAGAATTTGAAAACTGAAGAATTTCAAAACTGAGGAAAACTCAAATTGAAGATTTTCAACTTTGGTGGTGGCGTGACCCATCAGATAAGAATGATGATTTCAGACACCGCGCATAATTGTCGAGGGTTCGAGAATCAAATTCTTCATTAATTTCTTCACACTTAGAGTGTTATTCTTCATTGATTGAAGAAAACGTTTCTTCATGTGTTGCACATCTAAGTCATCAATTTTGCATAAGTGTTAGGATGTGTGTCCTCTTCAAAGAACATTCGAAGATTCTAAGATATTTAGCTCACACCGCAACTTGCTAAATCTCTTCTCATCCAAGGGCTTAGTGAAGATATCATCTAGCTGTTCTTCGTCTTCACGTGCTCGATGGAGATGTCGCCTTCAACACATGATCACGAAGAAAATGATGACGAATTTGAATGTGCTTTGTCTTCGAGTGCTGAACTGGGTTGTGAGCAATCTTGATGGCACTCTCATTGTCACAATAGAGAGGCACATTCTTCACGTTGATGTCGTAGTCCTTGAGGGTTTGCTTCATCCATAGTAATTGAGCACAACACGAGCCAGCAGCAATGTATTCAGCTTCCGCGAGGGACGGTGATACGCAGTTCTGCTTTCTTCGAGGACCAATGGACCAAAGATCGTCCGAGGAAATGACAAGTACCAGATGTTGACTTGCGGTCCACACGATCACCAGCATAGTCGAGTCGAATATCCAATGAGATCAAAAGTAGAGCCCTTGGGGTACCATAATCCTAGTGTTGGTGTGTGAGCTAGATATCAAGAATATGCTTCACAGCCTTATGGTGTGATTCCTTGGTATAGCTTGAAATCGGGCACACATGCAAACACTAAGCATTATATCTGGCCTAGATGCACATAAGTACAATAAAGAACCAATCATGGAGCGGTATACCTTGTGATCGAAGTCAATACCATTTTCATCAGTGCATAGATGGCCATTTGTGGGCATAGGAATTTTGACACCTTTGCAATCTTGCATGCCGAATTTCTTCAGAACATCTTTGAGGTATTTCTCCTGAGATATGAATATGCCATTGTGTTGTTGACGAATTTGAAGACCTAAGAAGAATTTCAACTCTCCCATCATAGACATTTGATATTCTTCACTCATCATGTAGGCAAATTCATCACTATAACGTTGGTCAGTACAGCCAAAGATAATATCATCAACATATATTTGGCACACAAACAGTTCACCATCATAAGATTTAGTAAAGAGAGTAGGGTCGAGTGAACCGGGTGTGAAGCCATTCTTCACGAAGAATTCCTTCAATGTATCATACCACGCCCGAGGGGCTTGCTTGAGGCCATAGAGGGCCTTATTTAGTCTGAAGACTTTGTCAGGATTCTTTGGATCTTCAAAACCTGGGGGTTGAGCAACATATACTTCTTCCTCAAGCTTACCATTGAGGAATGCACTTTTCACATCCATTTGATATAAAGTGATATTGTGATGGTTAGCATAGGCGAGTAATATGCGAATAGACTCAAGTCTAGCGACAGGTGCAAAAGTTTCATCGAAATCAATTCCTTCAACCTGCGTGTAGCCTTGAGCTACTAGTCGTGCCTTATTCCTCACCACAAGACCATTTTCATCTTGCTTGTTGCGGTAGATCCACTTTGTGCCAATGATATTATGCTTGCGAGGATCTGGACGCTTGACCAGTTCCCGGACGTTGTTGAGCTCGAATCTGATGTAATTCTTCTTGCATGGCCTGAATCCACTCCGGCTCCAGAAATGCTTCATCTACCTTAGTGGGCTCTGTGATAGAGACAAAAGCATAGTGCCCACAAAAGTTAGATAAATGTGAAGCTTTTGAGCGTGTGAGAGGACTGGCGCTTTAATGTCATCGATGATCTTCTCTACTTGCACTTCTTTTGCAACGCGAGGATGAGCTGGTTGTCTTCGAGGAATTTGATCATTTTCCTCAGACCATTTTCTTGAGAATATCTTCAGTGCATCACTCGACGTTCTTCGCGTCAGGATGAATTCTTCAGCAGTTTCTTTAGTAGGAATGACATCCTCGGTTGCCTTTAACCTGATAGAATCCTCGGTGCTGGTTCGTCTAACATGAAGGTAGGTGCTCTCTTTGCGAGCCATTAGTTTCATCGAACCGCACATCTACAAAGGTCAACAATCTTGTGAAGTGCGATGTTGAAGACTCAGAGGTGTGCGAGTCCTTTCCGTAACCAAGCATAAAACCTTCATGTGCTTTGGTGCAAATTTAGAGTTGTGGTGAGGATCTCTAATCCAGCATTTAGCAATCAAGACTTTGAAATAACTTACATTAGGTTTCTTGTCCGCGAGGAGTTCATAGGCAGTCTTTTGAAGAATTTGTGAAGATATACTGTTGATGATGTGGCACGCAGTGTCAATTGCTTCAATCCAGAAACGACCAGGCGTTTTGTATTCATCAAGCATAGTGCGAGCCATCTCAACAAGAGTTCTGTTTTTGCGCTCCACGACGCCATTTTGCTGAGGAGTATAAGGAGCAGATAACTCATGAGTAATACCAAGTTCATCAAGATAGTCATCAAGACCGGAATTCTTGAACTCGGTTCCATTGTCACTCCTAATGTGCTTGATCTTCACACCAAAGTTAGTTGAAGCCCTCGAGGAAAATCGTTTGAAGATTTCCTGCACTTTATTTTTGTAAGTAACAATGTGTACCCATGTGTAACGAGAGTAATCATCAACAATAACAAAGCCATATAGTGATGCTTCATTAACGACAGCTGAATAATGATTGGGACCAAAGAGGTCCATGTGAAGCAATTCAAGGACGAGTAGTGGTCATGATAGTCTTATTTGGATGCTTGGCCTTGGTCATTTTTCCAGCTTCACAGGCTCGCATAAGTGATCCTTGAGGAATTTGACATTCTCAATGCCAATGACATGCTTCTTCTTCGCAAGCGTGTGCAAATTCCTCATGCCTGCGTGACCAAGTCGTCGATGCCATAGCCAGCCTTCTGAAGCTTTTGCAAGTAGGCACACGGCTGGTTGTGGACCTGTAGAGAAGTCAACAATATACAAGTCTCCTCTCCTAAAGCCTTCGAAGACTTTGGAATTGTCAGCTTCCATAATCACAACACAACGATACTTGCCAAAGATAACAACCATATCAAGATCACAAAGCATTGAGACTGACATGAGGTTATATCCTAAAGACTCAACAAGCATGACTTTGTCCATGTGCATGTCCTTAGAGATAGCAACCTTACCAAGTCCCAATACCTGACTTTTGCCTTTGTCAGCAAAGATGATATGCTTCAGATGTGACGGTGATAAGGTAGCATCCATCAATAGATTCTTGTCACCGGTCATGTGATTTGTACATCCACTATCGAGAACCCATTCGGTGGCTTTGGGTTGATCATCCTGCAGATGAATTAGTATAACTTACGATCTCATATACTTCATCGTGAAGAATATGATATCAAGTTCATCGATGAATTTCATCACCAAGATTCAGATAAGCAAGATGAGGACGTGTGAAATGAAAGTTCATTTCATCATGATTAGCCTGCGCCCTTTCAGCAATTTTGTCGTGCCCCAAAGAAATTCTTCAGACGTTAAGGCACGCCCGAGACCTGACCCTGCAGAAGAGATTAGTTCTTTTTCTTCACCACCCACATCTGAAGGGGTGGCAAAGAGTTCATCACTCTGCGAGCACCATACGAGAATGGTGGCATAGAAGCCAAACCATTTCGTTTCACATAAGAGGGGTTAGGGTAAGCATATGAATAAGCAGAGAAATTCTTCGAGGACTTATGAACATATTGGTTTGAAGAATAATGCACATATTCATAGCCCTTAGCTCTACCCTGCGAAACAGAGTTGTTAGCACGATGATAATCATTTGAGGACTTTGATCCTTTTGAGGAATTTGATCCACGTGAGGAACTTGGTTCGTATGAGGACTTGGATCCATATGAAGAATTTGGTCCATATGAAGAATTTGATCTGAGGTTCCTATTCTTCACTGGTGGTGTCATGAGGACATTCACTTGAAGATTTTCAAGGCACTTCTTGGGAACCCAGATTTTCTTCATAGGGGAACCGTTCCTGCAGTTAGTGCCAACATATCTAGCAAATGCTTCACCATTCTGATTTTTGAACAGTTTATAGTTTGAGTCAAATGACTCATCAATGAGAATGAGGAAATTCGCATGTGAAGCCAGATAAGGTAGATGGATCAATCTGGAGGTCCTTTGCAGCAACCCATGAGGTTTTGGGATACCGCTCAGCTTCCAAAGACGTTCCATCAGCATTGAGTTTCCTCTCAAAGGCAATACCCTCTTTCCTAGGGTTCTGTTGAGGATCTGCTTTTAAGCACATCACAAAGAGTCTCGATGCCCTTTGAGGCTTTTGTACATGCCTGTCATGTACAATTCCTTCAGCCCCTGCATCGTCGGTGATACTAGCAATGTCCTCGTGAGGAATTAGTGATAGCAGAGGCAGGTGAAGAATTTGTAACAGTTGAAGCATTTGAACATTCGGTGAAGAATTAGCGATTCACGCTCAATGCACTTTAAGCATGGAGGAACAAATTCTTCTTGAGAAGCGCTGATTTGTTGAGCAAGTAATGAATCGCGCCCTTCAAGATCCTCATAACTCGCCTTAGCTTCTCAAGATCTTGCTTTCTTTGAAGAAATTCATAAGAAAGTTTCTCATGATCGATAAGAGAGTGTTATGATGACCTTGAAGGCTGTCAAGCCTAGACTCAAGTTTCAAGATTTTCGATCGGGGCTTGAGTGCGATCCATTTCTTCACCTAACATATCATCACTCTTATCAAGCATGTTTTGAACCTTTTCAAAAGCCCTTTGTTGTTTTATAGCAATCTTAGCAAGTTTAGAGTAGCTGGGCTTGAGATCCTCATCGATTCATTTTCACTAGATTCAGAGGAGGTGAAATTGAGTACCTTGGCACCTTTTGCCATGAAGCAATAGGTGGGAGCGTAGTCATCATTTTCCTCATCGGGCTTGTCGGTGAGTCAGTTTCTTGATGTTGAAGATGGACTTGCTAACTAAGGCAGAGCAAGAGCCGACTAGCCACACCAGATTCGGATTCTTCGACTCCTCCTCTTCCTCATTTTCCTCGATTCAGCTTCGAGTCCATTTCCTTGCCAATGAATGCCCGAGCCTTTTGGAGCTGCTCTTCTTGTGAGAAGAAGGTTTTGAGGATTTTGATGATGAAGATTTCGATGATTTCTTCTTCTTCTTCACGCCATCGAACTGTAATCCTTGTGTTTCTTCTTCCTTAATTCCTTTTCCCATCGAGGACAATCTTGGATATAGTGACCAGGTTTCTTGCATTTGTGACAAAGTCTTCTCTTATAGTCACTAGATGAGGAATCACTGCTTCTTGAGGATTTTCCAAAGCGACCACGCCTTGAGAATTTCTGGAATTTATTCACGAGAAGTGCTAGCTCCTCGCCAAATTCTTCAGATCTCCTAGGCTACTACCGTAGTCTTCACTCTCGATTCGGACACAGCCTTGGCCTTGTGGCACGTGTTTTTCCATAGCCGTAACCATAGAGATCTCTCTTTCAAAGAAGTGGAACTCGTGAGTATTTAGCCTTCGAGGATATCAGCAGGATCAAGAGACTTGTAGTCAGCTCGTTCTTGTATCATCGGTGCGTGAGTATCAAATGAGGAATCAAGCGATCTTAGCAATTTCTTCACCACCTCATGGTCGGTGATGTCGGTGGCACCCAGTGCTTGAAGCTCATTTGAGATGTCAGTGAGGCGATCGAAGGTTTGTTGAATATTTTCGTTGTCGAGTCTTTTGAAGCGGTTGAAGAGATTCCGAAGAACATCAACTCGAGAGTCACGCTGAGTTGAAACACCTTCATTTACTTTGGACAGCCTGTCCCAGATGAGTTTGGCAGATTCCAAAGCACTCACTCTTCCATATTGACCTTTGCTCAGATGGCCACATATGATATTCTTCGCTTGAGAATCGAGTTGCTTGAATATCTTCACATCAGCATCATTCAGAGAAGGTGTGACTGAGGAAACACCTTTTGTCACAACATACCAGAGATCGTTGTCAATTGCTTCAAGATGCATTCGCATTTTGTTCTTCCAGTAGGGGTAGTCCGTCCCATCGAAGGTAGGACACCCTGCTGAGACCTTGATCATACCTGCGGTCGACATAACTAAAACTCCAGGTGGTTAAACCAAAATCACGCAGAACAAGGGAGTACCTTGCTCTGATACCAATTGAAAGTGCGTTATATCGACTAGAGGGGGGGTGAATAGGCGATTTTTATGAATTCTTCACTGAGGAATTTTCCGGTGAGGAAATTCCTTAGTGAAGAACTACTTGCAGCGTAAGTACTCAGAAGTAAGCATAACAGATTAGAAGCATTGTCATCATGATGAAATGAAGACAATCACAGAGTACAGAAAGCGTAATCACAGGATAACACAAGATGAAGACAAACAGACTGAAGAAATTGAACTGAGGAAATTGAGAAAGTCTTCAGTCAAAGTCTTCAAACACAGATATGAACAAACGCTCAACACAATAATGAGGAAATGAAAGGGTTGAGGAAATAGAACCAGTTAGGTTGGTGATGACAATGATTTGGTAGACCAGTTCCAACTGTTGTCTCAGTTGTACGTCTGGTTGGAGCGGCTGAGTATTTAAACTCGAGGACACACAGTCCCGGACACCCAACATCCTTGAGCACGCAGCTCAGACACCAAGTCCTCACCGTATTCTCCTTGAACTAAGGTCACGCAGACCTCGCCCAATCACTCGTGGTAAGTCTTGAGCGACTTCCAAACCTTCACAGACTTGGTCACTCGGCGATCCACAATTCCTCTTGGATGCTCTAGACCTTGACGCCTAACCGTCTGGAAGAAGCACAGTCTTCAAAGGTAACAAGCGTCGGATCCACGCAGGATCAATTTCTTCAGTGATGCTCAATCACTTTGGGTTTGTTGGGGTTTGGTTTTGGGTTTTCCTCACTTGATGATTTTCTCTCAAAGTCCTCAGAGGATGGGTTGTTCTCAAATGACAAGTGTCAAGTTCTCTCGGAGCAGCCAACCAACTAGTGGTTGTAGGGGGCGGCTATTTATAGCCTAGGGAGCAGCCCGACATGATAAGACATAAATGCCCTTCAATGATATGACCGTTAGGTGGATAAGATATTTTGGGACAGGTGGCGCAAGAAGATAAAGAACGGTCGGAAATTTGAATATCAAATTCCTCGGGGCTATCATGTTCCTCATGTGTAGGCAATCCGCCTTTGGCGAATTCCTAACTCCTCGGTCGAACAAATTCTCGTGACTAGAAGAACTTCGTCTCTCACATCAAGAAATTGACTGAACTGTATGAGATTTCCAAAGGCTTCACTCAAGGGATTGGTAGATGTAGGATTTTGAGTTGAGCATCACATGGAAATTTTTCCTTAGTATTTCCTCGACCCCTTTTAAAGACGGTGTTTCCTATGACTCAAGAAAGAGAAAATGAAACTATGAAAACAAAAGTCTTCACGCTTCATGTTCCTCAAATGAATACCAAGTCTTCAAGGTCACACCAATTTCTTCACTTTCAAAGTCTTCAGAAAGTCTTCAGAATATCAAAGTCTTCAGATGAAGAACTTCATTTTTAGGGGTCGACTTTCTCTGTAAATATCAAACTCCTCATAGACTTATAGACCTATGTACACTCACAAACGCATTAGTTACTTAACCTATAAGTCTTCAATACACCAAAATCACTAAGGGGCACTAGATGCACTTACAGCCACGAACCGGTGCTAAAGGCTAGCCGTTGGAACCGGCACTAATGTATACATTTGTGCCGGCTCTTATACAAACCGGCACTAATGTGCTTCACGTTTGACCCTTTTTCTACTAGTGTTCTTAACCACCCTCGTCTTCTGTCCAGGAGTTGCAAGTAGTTTCTGGTGTTTGTAGTATTTCGGAGGCCGTGGCGCAGTTGACCGAGGGGTGGGCTGTGATGCGGTAGGCACGTGGCACGGTGTACAAAGCGCTGCTTGATGTCTCGGAACCTGCACACATCGTTCGGGGCCGTATGTGGAAACTTCGGCGAACCCCATGGATGGAACCTGAATAGGCGATAAACCTGGACTAGAGACTTGAGTGTTTAGGTAGGTCGTGGTCTACACCCACGTCGGCTTTTCGCTTGAAGTCTGCCGAGCACATGTCGTGTGCGACGCTAAGTGGTGGAAACATGTATGAAGAAGTACACCCTGCTGTGGTTAACATCATCTATTTGAATAGTCGTGTCCATGGTAAAGGACTTCGGGTTGCCTATAACAGTTCATAGACAAGTGAAAGTGGATACTCTAAAATGCGCAAGATAAGCGTGAGTGCTATGGATGGCGTTCTCGTAGGGAGACGGGAGCGGATCCATAGTGGTGTATTGATATGATGAATATGTGGACTCGTGTGCGCCACCTCAAAAGAGTTACTTGCAGTTGTAGTTCAGGTTAACCACCGAGTCAAAGCTGGCTTGCTGCAGTTAAACTCCACCACCCCCTTTGTTGATAATGATGCATATGTAGTTAGTTCTGATGTAAGTCTTGCTGGGTACATTTGTACTCACGTTTGCCTATTTTATGTTTTGCAGAGAGACTTCGATCTCGTTAGTAGTTCCGTGTGGACTCCGACGTTTAGCTTGTTACCTCAGCTACGATCTTGTGCCTTCAGCAGGATCTAGTAGTTAGTCAGGCTTCTCAACCTTTTTCATTTGTAGTTGTCTGTACCCAGACATGTTAAGCTTCCGCTTGTGTTTGCCTTGTATGCTCTGAATGCTGGGTCAAGAGACCATGTTTGTAATATCTCGCTCCTCGGAGCCTATTGAATAAATTACTTGAGTTGTAGAGTCATGTTGTGATGCCATGTTGTATTTGCACATATCGAGCATATTGTGTGTATGTTATTGAAATGCTTGGTATGTGTGGGATCTGACTTTCTAGTTGTTTATCCTTGGTAGCCTCTCTTACCGGGAAATGTCTCCTAGTGCTTCCACTGAACCTTGGTAGCTTGCTACTGCTCCGGAACACTTAGGCTGGCCGGCATGTGTCCTTCTTCGTTCATGTGTCTGTCCCTTCGGGGAAATGTCACGCGGTGTCTACCGGAGTCCTGTTAGCCTGCTACAGCCCGGTTTACCGGAGTCCTGCTAGCCCAGCTGCTACAGCCCGGATTCACTCGCTGATGACCGACACGTTTGTTGCTGGGTCACGTATGCATGTCCCTATAGGTTAGTGCCACTTGGGATTCATGACTAGCCATGTCAGCCCGGGCTCCTTGTCATATGGATGCTAGCGACACTATCATATATGTGTGCTAAAAGGCGCAAACGGTCCCGGGCCTGCTAAGGCGACACCCGTGGGAATACCGTTCATGAGGCCACAAAGTGATATGAGGTGTTACATGCTAGATCGGTGTGGCATTGGGTCGGGGTCCTGACACCCTTTGGGTCATAGTGCCATGGCCCGCACTCTACGGCCGCCCCGAGGACATCCATTCCAGGCCGTCTCTTTGGCTGCACCGACCCCCGCACTGCCGCTGCGTCACCCCATTGGGCCGTAGCGAGCGTGACACACGGTCTCCACCACCACCCGAGGTTGTCCCCGCGGTTGCATCGACCCGCGCTCCACCGTTGTACCGCCCCTTCGGGCCGTAGTGTCGCGGCCCGCGGTCACCGCCGCGGCCCCCGAGGTCTTCCCACTGTCGTCCCGACCCGTCTGATGTCGTTGCATTGCCTCTTTGGGTCGTAGCACTGCGGCCCATGGTCCACTCCACCGTCCCCGCGCGTTGACTTCCCGTGATATGCGTTGCACCGCCTCCCTTGGCGCGGGAACGCCACTGTCCGCATCGGTCTTCGTAACGTTGTCAGGTTCTTTGCCTAATTCGAGCACCACCGTCGCGCTACTAACCCAGCCGCCGTCGCCGTTAGGCCGCCGCCGCCGCTTGATCACCCGAGTGGCGCCGCCCTTCCACCCCCTTCATCTTCGTCCAGCACCAACCCGTCGCCGGCGTCACCGTCATCTACCCCGACCACTTCGTCTACTCCGATCACCGTTGGTGACATCGGCCCCACGCCGATTGGCGCCATAACCATCGTTGAGTCTTCTTCTTTGCTGGCCCTCCGACTCCTCGACATGGCATACAGCTAGTGCAGGTCCCTCGTCTACGCATGCCCGATGCTGACAACACCGATGTGTGCCTTCATTCACAACGTGTCCCCGGGCCTGGCAAGCCTGGTGCGGTGCTTCATCAACTTCGTCTTCGTCCATCTACGTATGCCCGATGCTGGCAACACCGATGCGTGCCTTCGTCTACGACGTGCCCCCAGGTTTGGCAAACCCGGCGCGACGCGTCGTCAACAACATCTTCTTCCTGGCGCACCACTACTTCGACACGACTACGCCCATGACTAACTCGGCACCTCCTTGCGCTCGCGACTCCACGGCGACTTCCTCAATACCGGCCACCCCGACTCGACATCGACCATGGCGTTCTTCTCACGGCTACACCACTCACGCTCTCGGCTACCTCGACAACATCACAAAGGGCTATCATCTCGCTTGACCAACTCGTCGGGTTCCTCTATAGTCGACATGTCCGCGACGCAACATCGTCCATGACGCTCCCGCTGCGACTGCGGGAGGATGTCACCCCGTCGGCTGCTATTCTCTCCAGTCTGACCGTCCGCGATGCTCCTGTTGTCTGCGAAGCTACCGCTACGACTCCTGGAGGGGGGTGTTAGAGATATATATTTGGGTTACATGTATTTGGTAGTCTACGATTTGTAATCTATCTTCTAACTTATCTCCAGGAGAGGCTTCTTACCCTCCAAGTCTTGTACTCAATATATACTCGCCCTCGAGGCTCAATAATACGTCCATCATATTCCACAATCCATCTCTCTCCCCCCTAACAGTGAGCCCTCCCACCGGCGAGAGCTGAGGTCCACCGCGTCTCCATGGCCCAAAGGCCACCAGAGACAAGGCAGATCAACGGCGCTGGCGGGAGGCGGGAAGACCCCCATCATGGGAGGAGTTTCCCGTGAGGAGTAGATGCGATCTGCCTAAAGAATATCGGATTGCACCCACACTAGCTCCCCGCCAATCCAGATGTCTGGACTTCATTGGAAGTTTTATTGTGTTTATTCACACATTTTAGTCCATATTTAGCCTATTTAAAAAATGACCAAAACATCTTATATTTGTGAATAGATGGAGTATATATTTTCTTTGCTGGGATAGTACGTATCTCAGGGTTGACTACCAATCTAGGAGTATATTCTAGAGGGGAACGTATAGCTGACAAATGGAAAATAGCACGACCGATCGATAATTATTTTTTTGAATTGTTTGGACTGCTTACCATGCATGTCACATGGTATCGACCTATGGACTTATGTTTTGAGGGAAGAAAAAACGACCGATTGACTTTTTTTAGAAGCATCGTGCTACTTTTATTGATTACCCCATAGCTGAAATTTCGTCCGAAACAAGTTGCAAGAAACAAGGAGGTGGCTCTTGAAACCAAGTCATGCACACCTCAAAACTTACACCCTCTCTAGCTAAAACATGAGCAGGACGATTACCCGTTCTCCTTATCCAGGAAACTTTGAACGCTTGAGTAGATTTCAGCAGGGTCTTGATGTCCTCGACGATCAGCCCACAGCAGAAAGATTTCTTGTTTGATCATTTATCCTATATATGTGCTACGTTCTTGCTGTCCACCTCTCCATGCACCCTCGCCGCACCAATCTGCACCGCCATCTAAATGGCCTTGCGGCAGACCAGGACCTTAGAGCATCTCCAGCCGCGCCCCCAGGAAGGCCTTCCCAGACGTTTTTTTCACGCCAACACTGAAAAAACGGCCCAGTCGCGCCCCCAGGAGCCCGATTTTCGCCGGCCTGGGCCGAAATCAGCGCTGGCAGACCCAGACCGAACCCGGTGCGCTGGGGGCCGCCTGGGGCACCGGGGCGAGTGGTTTTGGCGTGAAAAATCCGCGGGCCAGCCGCGTCAGCGACACCGCCTCGCCTTCACCAGACGCCTCGGTTCCCTTGGAATCAATGGCAGGCTGCGCCGCCGGTCAGCCTTGCCATTGATTCTCACGGGCGGCGCATCACAGGGACGACGCGCGCGACCCCTCCCCTCGCAGCAGACACACGGGCGCGACGCAGCTATATAAGCCGATGGCCTCGCCCGCCTGTGGCCACACCAGCCCAGCCCTCGCCGCCGAGCTATACCTCTCCCGAGCGCCGCCGAGCCTTCCCTCTCCCTCTCCCGAGCAGCGGCTGGCGTCCAACAACAGGGCGCCGGTGGTCGGCGGCCTGAAGAACAGCGAGGGGCGCCACCTCTGGTGGGGCGTCCCCGGCCGCACCCTCGACGGCGTGCTGACGCACATCGAGGGCGGCAACAACCCACCATTGGCGTACCCCCCGGCGAGGACGGCCGCCCCGGCGCACCGCCGACGCGACGGGCAATGGGCGCCAAGGAGGTTCGGCTACTCCTCCTCTTCTTCCTCGTCGCGTTCTTCCTCCCAATCCTCCGGCACTCCATCGCTGCTCGGCGTCAAGGCCGAGCCTGCGGCGGAGACGCCGCTCGGCCGGCGTACACGTAGCGCCGGCATCATTATCAGCGAGGGCGGCTGGCGCGCCTCCTCGTCGGCTCCTCCCCCGCGCTTCGTCAAGCCGAAGACGGAGCCGGGTTTCACGCCGGTGAAGACGGAGCCGGGGCTGCTGGCGCCGGTGAAGACGGAGCATGGCGAGGTCGAGGTCAACGACGACGCGGCCCTTGAATGGGCACGCCAAGACTCCCTGAAGATGGCGAGGGAGCACCAGTGCGCCGCCCTGCAGCGCTTCGCGCAGCGCCGCCGAGGCCGCGACGAAGGCGGCGTCGTCATCATCGATGACAGCGATGACGACGACGGCGACGCGCCGCCGCTGCCGCCACCAGCTAAGGAGGGCTCCAGCAGGGGCGCCCGAGTCAAGGAGGAGAAGGCCGACGATGGCGGTGACGACGGCGACTTCTCGGCCTTCAACAAGTTTTTTTTTGACTTGTTTTTATATGTAATGGCGTGTTTTAGCCCAAGTTTGCGAATATAAAAGCCCAAGTTTGCCGAAAATTGGCGTGTTTCAGCCCAAGTTTGTCTAAAAAAAATTTCCCTACGCCTGGGGCCGGCCCTAGGGGCGGCGGCTGGGGGCCAACTCGCCCCCAGTTCCACTTTTTGCGCCGGGTCACCCCCAGACGGCGATTTTAGGCGCCCCCTAGGAGGCCAACGGCTGGAGATGCTCTTAGCACTTTCAGGGTCCGACACGCTAGGGAAGACGACGCTCGCGCCGCCCCTAAATGCGCCGACGTGGTCCCGCAGAACCACCCCTCCTCATCCTTTATCTTTAAGCTTTGCCATCGCTCCATCCGAGTTTGCCTTGATCCATCCCTGCTCCGAGGGACACCATTTGACGGCCAATGCCGCTTATGTGCGCTCGTGGACCTCAGCACATTCACGTACATGACGATGCACTGACTCGGCAACTTCCCTAGTATCAGCAATGTGTTTGCCATCTCTTACTTCATTCCTTGCCAACCAAAGCCCGCTGTAGGCTGCCTGAATCAGTAGTTCCTTCTCCTCCTCCTTAGGCCAACTCCAGCGCGCGACCCCATCCCGTCCGTTTGGGGTAAAACGGACAAACCAGACGGCCCAGCGCGCGACAACCTGGACCCATCTGGTCCGTTTTGTGTCCGGGCCGACCCATTTGGAGCACAAACATGCGCGCTGTTTGGGTCGCGGCGGACGGCAAACAGACACCTCGCTCGTCCGCGTCGGGGCCGCGTGGCAGGCGGCCACCTACCTCCCACCACCTGACATAAATGCACACGGGTGGTTGACCCCACCTGTCATCCGCCCAGGCAAACGGTCGCCGTCCTTCCTAAATGGGGAAGTCGTGGACCGGTCGTCATCCAAACTCCCAGTCCAGCCCTTCCTGCCTCCTCGAAACCCAACACCCCAAACCCTAGCCTCTCCCCGTCCCCGATCTCGCCGGCCGGCCACTTCGCAAGCCATGGACTTCTGGAACCACGGCTGCAAGAGGAAGCACGGCCGCGAGGCTAGCTCGTCCTCGTGCCGCCACCGCGGCTCCGTGAAGGAGGAGACCGCATCACCACCGCGATGGGCCCCTGCGCCTGCCCCATTCACCATCGGCCCTGCGGCCGACGGCGAGGCGACTGGTAGTACATCGTCGCAGATGTATGTCGGTGTTATTGGGAGACGAGGACGCCGCTCCCGTGGAGCGACGTGCACCTCCCCAATAACTGGCACCTCTCCACCGACTGGGTCCCGATCCCGCTGAGGGAGTCCTGGATTAGGGGGTATCCAGACAGCCGGACTCTATACAACGTCCGGACTATTGAAGCGTGGAGGTACAAGACTCAAGACTTCGACCCGTGTCCGGATGGGACTTTCCTTGGCGTGGAAGGCAAGCTTGGAGATCCGGATATTATATTTCCTTCCTTGTAACCAACTCCATGTAAACCCTAGCCCTCTCCGGTGTCTATATAAACCGGAGAGGTTGGTCCTTCGAAGGCCGATCATAATTACAATATTACCATCATAGGCTAGCTCTTAGGGTTTGGCCTCTACGATCTCGTGGTAGATCTACTATTGTACTACCCATATCATCAATATTAATCAAGCAGGAAGTAGGGTATTACCTCCATCGAGAGGGCCCGAACCTGGGTAAACATCTGTGTCCCTTGCTTCCGTTACCATCAGCCTTGACGCAGATCGGGACCCCTACCGAGATCCGCCGGTTTTGACACCGACAATGGTGCTTTCATTGAGAGTTCCTCTGTGTCGTCGCTGTCAGGCTCGATGGCTCCTTCAATCATCATCAACGACGTTGTCAAGGGCGAGACTTTCTTCCCCGGACAGATCTTCGTGTTCGGCGGCTTCGCACTACGGGCCAACTCGCTTGGCCATATGGAGCAGATCGACAGCTGCCCCCCTGGCCACCAGGTCAGGTTCGGAAACCTGAACTACACGGCCGACATCCACGGAGACTTGATCTTCGATGGATTTGGGCCTATGCCAGGAGCACCGGACAGTCACGACGAGCATGGCTTAGACCTTCCGTCGGACGAAGCTCGGGGCATCATCCCCGTACTATCCCCGGACCTAGATCTGGAGCAGGCTGCGTTGCTTAAGGATGGAGGGATGGACCCCGCCCCCCAGGTTGCACACTCATCGGCGGTGGAGCCGAACATGGGCCTTACCTCTGCGGTGGCCTGTGACTCCGAACCCCCGGATTCGTATCCGGACGTTGGTTCCAGTCCGCACACTCCCGAGCCCGTCGGACCAGGATGGGCTCCGGTAATGGAGTTCACCGCTGCGGATGTCTTCCAGCACTCGCCCTTTGGCGACATGCTGGACTCATTAAAGTCTCTCTCTTTGTCAAGAGGCTCTTCACCGAACTATGTCCGGCTCGAGTGGGAGGCAGGCGATGAAGGAATTTGTTGCCCACCCACCACCCACTTCATTGCCACGGTCGATGACTTAACCGAGGTACTGAACTTCGACTCCGAAGACATCGACGGTATGGACGACGATGCAGGAGAAGAACATGAACCACCGCTCACTGGACGGTGGACAGCCACCTCTTCTTATGATATATATATGGTGGATACTCCAAAGGAAACAAATGGCGATGAGGCAACGGAGGATAAAACCTCAGGGAAAAAAGCAAAGAATGGGTGTCACCGGCGCCACTCGCCACACTAATACCGGCCCAGGGGACGAAAACAATCCGAATGGTGCCGAAGAAGAATACAACCCTGAACAGCCCACCTTCAAGCAGGCCGAACAGGAGGATGAGCAGGTCAGCCCAGAAGAACACGCGACGGACGAATACCCGGAGGAGGACAGCTACATGCCCCCCTCCGAAGACGAGATTAGCCTCGGCGACGACGAGTTCGGCCTGCCTGAGGATCCCGTAGAGCAGGAGCGCTTCAAGCGTCGGCTTATAGCCACTGCGAGGGGCCTAAAAAAGAAGCAGCAGCAACTCCAAGCTGATCAAGACCTGCTCACAGACAGATGGACTGAAGTCCTGGCAGCCGAGGAATACAGACTCGAGCACCACACGGCTGACTGGCCACCTCGTGGCCGGGATAAAACGGCATACCAGTCCGCATACCAGCCAACACCCCCACGCCAACATACTACGACCCGGGGCAACAAATCAGGACAGCCAAGATCGATCTACGGATCGCGGGGGCGCGCCTCGGTACGTGACGAGGACCGTCACGCCGGACACACATTCAACAAGTCCGGCCGGGCCGAATATAGCCACCCAGAGCAATTCGACCTGTGTAGCCACATAGCCCGGCACAAAGGCGCCGCGCACCCCCTCTGCTTCACTGACGAAGTAATGGATCATGAATTCCCAGAAGGGTTCAAACCCGTAAACATCGAATAATACGATGGCACAACAGACCCCGCAGTATGGATCGAAGATTTTCTTCTCCACATTCACATGGCCTGCGGAGACGATCTGCACGCCATCATGTATCTTCCCCTTAAGCTCAAAGGACCAGCCCGGCACTGGCTAAACAGCCTGCCAGCAAACTCCATTGGCAGCTGGGAAAACCTGGAAGACGCATTCCTCGACATATGTGCGACCACCTGACGCCGACGACTTGAGCCACATTACTCAACAGCCCGGAGAGTCAGCCAGGAAATTCTGGACTCGGTTCCTAACTAAGAAGAACCAAATAGTTGATCGTCCGGACGCCAAGCCTGGCGGCTTTCAAGCATAATATCCGTGATGAGTGGCTCGCACGACACCTCGCCAGGAAAACCCAAGTCCATGGCAGCTCTCACAACACTAATGACCCGCTTTATGCTGGCGAGGACAGTTGGTTGGCCTACAAAGAGCACTACGCCACGGTCCGGCAATTCGGATGGCGCGATAATAACGGCAAGCCACGGCGTAATGAGATATAAGCGACGGAACAACGGCGACAAAGATCAAGACACGATACCAACGCCGGATTCAGTGGATCCAAGCCCGGTCAGCGGAAGAAGCCGTTCAAAAGAAATAATCAGGGACCGTCCAGTCTGGACCACATACTGGAGCGCTCGTGCCAAATTCATGGCACCCCGGACAAGCCAGCCAACCACACCAATAGAGATTGCTGGGTATTCAAACAGGCCGGCAAGATAAACGCCGAAGACAAGGACAAGGGTCTGCACAGCGACGATGACAAGGACCCCCGATGTCCGAACACGGGGGGACAGAAGAATTCCCCCCCCCCCCAGGTGAAAACGGTCAACATGATCTATGCCACGCACATCCCCAAGCAGAATGAAGCGGGCACTAAGGGACGCTTCACGCGATGGAGCCGAGCCGCCCCAAATTCAACCCTTGGTCAGCTTGCCCGATCACCTTTGATCGTAGGGATCACCCTACTGGCATCCGTCACGGCGGCTCGACTGCATTGGTCCTAGACCCAATCGTTGACGGATTCCACCTCACGCAGCGCCCTTATGGACGGTGGCAGCAGCCTGAACTCGCTTTACCGGGACACAGTGCGCAAAATGGGCATTGACCCTTCAAGGATCAAGCCCACTAAAACCACCTTTAAAGGTGTAATTCTGGGAGTAGAGGCCCGCTGTACGGGCTCTATAACATTGGAAGTGGTCTTCGGATCTCCGGATAACTTCCGGGTTAAGAGTTAATCTTCGATATCGCCCCTTCCGCAGATCGTTACCATGCATCGCCGACGAACCGCATTCGCCTGATTCAATGCGGTACCACACACGCATATCTCAAGCTCAAGATGCCAGACCACGCGGGGTCATAACGGTGAACGGAAATATGGACCGCTCCCTACGTAATGTAAGAACATACCGCAGCCCTGCGGCGGAAGTACAATGCGGCCTTCTCCGACAAACCAATCCGGCGACAACAACTTCGAGCACAGTCAAGCGAGTTCGGAGCACCCCGCAACAGGATCATCAGGCACGCCAAGAGCACGACTAGCAGTCCGGCCTCCGCTTAAGCCCCATCAAAGCAGCATGCGTGCCACGTGCACACAGTTACGCACTTAAAATACCATGGGCATAGGCGGAGGTGCATCAACAACTCAGTCAATAGTGTGGGTAACCGCCAAGCACTTTCATACTCTTTCCCTCTTACCTTTCAGGACACCGCGTTGGCGCAACATCCTCAAAAGAGCCAAATTGCCGGACTTATAGGGAAGAGACATCCAAGGAGGCAATAGACGTTGTGCACAGAAGAAAATACCTAGGTGGAATCTACTTACGATCATTATACCTACTTTATCTACCTGAACACGGCCTGCCCCTGGATAGGACATGCCAAATAGCCCTATTTCATCTCTGCTTAACGCACCCATTGTAAATGTATGCTTAAACATATTTTTTGTCAATGGGAGATTATATATAGCGTCAGCTTATTATTCCTATTTGAGCATTTTTCTCTTATAAATGTTATTTGATATTGCATCCGTACACTTTGGTGCGGCCGGTTTGCCAGGGGCTTCTCATGGCGCCCCGTAATATGGCAAATAAAGTCTGAATACTTTCAACAGTGTGGCACCCCGAACTTATAGCACTATATGCATCAGCTCCGAATCATGTCTTGGGTCTACAGTTGGGATAGCCCGGCTCCCTTGTTTTGGTGCCTTACGTTCCGTTATATCGGCTAAGGTAGCGCAGGGAGAACTACTGCGATTGTGTCCCGGTTCTTCCGGACGAGCACCTCAGTAGAGAAAGCCGAAAACTGACCGGCATGATGTGGCGAGAGCTGGTCGCTGTTCGAGAGGTTTTAAAATCCTTAAAGATTTTCCTCTTTAGGCGATAAATCGGCTTCGTCCGATCTAGGCGTGTATAGCGTCCCGATTCGGCCTTCCGGATTCTAGGGCTTCACGAAATTTAAAATTGTAGACTTCTATGGCTAAGTGAAAGTTATAAAGTCAAGATAGTCCGATTGCCTCGTTACGCTGCGCCGGACACCTCCTTAAGGGACCAAACATTTGGGTAAAGAGTGTCCGGGTTTTCCACGAACACCCCAGTGCTAGTCACGTGGGGGCGGAAGCCGACGACTGGCCTACTTTTAGGATTTTATAAACAGCCGCACAGAATGTAATATTTTAAATAACAAAAGTGTTGCATAGCGCAAGTAACTTCGTCTTTAATTACAAACATGACAGAAGTGAATTCATTCAAATATGGCGTCCTTGGTACACTCATTGGCGACGAGACGAGCACCCTTCATCACGCCATCGTAGTACATTTCGGGATGGCGATGCGCCTTGCCCTCCGGTGACCCGTCCTTGACCAGCTTCTCCGCATCTAGCTTGCCCCAATGCACCTTGACGCGGGCAAAAGCTCGGCGGGCACCTTCGATGCAAACGGATCGCTTGATCACTTCAAGCCGCGGGCAGGCATCCACCATCCGCTTGATCAGGCCAAAGTAGCTACTGGGCAGTAGCTCACCAGGCCACATCCTGACTATGAAGTCCTTCATAGCCAGTTCGGCCACCCTGTGGAATTCGACCAAATGCTTCAGTTGGTCGCTCAGAGGCATCGGATGATCAGCCCCAGCATACTGGGACCAGAACAGCTCCTCCGTTGAGCTCCCCTCCTGGGCACGGTAGAACTCCGCAGCGTTTGAGGCGCTATGTGGCAGATCTGCAAATGCCCCTGGAGAGCTCCGTATTCGAGTAAGTAAAAGAAATGCCTCCTCCACATGTTTGCTTTGCATAAAGAATTTCTTACCCGCTGCTATCTTCTTGGCCTCCTGGATCTCCCACTGTGCTTTCTCAGCCTCGGCCTTGGCACCTTTCAAACTGACAAGGGCCTTCGCAAGCTCGGCCTCCTTTGCCTTCAGATCATGCTCCACGGACTCGCACTTCTTGCCGAGGTCCTGGAGCTCTTGCTGTACCTCGCCCACTCTAGCATTTTGCTTTTCGCGCTCCTTGCATTCCAAGGCCGCTTTGTCTTCAGCCTCGGACAGCGCTTTCTTCAGGGACGCCACTTCGGCGGTGGCCCCTGTTACACAGTCACGACGCTTTGGCGTTAGATTAACAAATTTTGCCTATCTTTAAATACACAAGAGCGAGAATCACTTACCCTTGTTCTCTTCGAGATGCCTCTTCGTGAGGATGATCTCTCCCTGCGCCTGCTCCAGGTCCCGCTTCAGTTTGGCAACCTCGGCAGTACGGGCAGCAGCAGCAAGCAGCACAGCCTGCTTATTCACAACAATGCTTATTATTAGACTCCTGCGGATTGTAATTGACCCTCTGTTTGGCTTTTCTTTCCGAACACCAAACAGAGTATCAGGGGCTACTACCTATCGGGTGATAATTTCATACATTTTTATTACTTACCTCAAAGCCCGTCAGGAGGCTTGTGCAGGCTTCGGTCAGTCCGTTTTGGCGGACAGGACCTTTTGAATCACCGCACTCATAAGAGTACAGTGCTCTTCTTCCATGGAAGTGCCTCGAAGAGCTTCCACCAGGCTATCCGGCGCCGTTGACGCGACGGAAGTCCTCGGCATGGGCGGCTCGCCCTCCCTAACGAGGGGCTGCCCGCCCAAGTCCGGAACCGTCGGAGGTTCCGGAGCAGTGTTCGGTCGGGAGTCCGCCCTGTTGCGGCTCTCATCGACGTGATCCGCAGGGATCTTGAACCCCGCATGTCCGACATCCGGAAGTCCGCCTTGGGGTGTCTCCAGGGTCACCTCCCCCTGCTCGGGGAACCTTCGGGACAACACCTTTGTGTCATCCGCAGGCTGAGGAGTGGTGGCCGTCGGGAGCGAGTTCATCTCTGAAGCGCTCAGAGACCCGTTCGAAGACGACTCCTCCTCCTCCGGGGCGGCCGGACTGCATATTGTTGGGGAACGTAGTAATTTCAAAAAATTTCCTACGAACACGCAAGACCATGGTGATGGCATAGCAACGAGGGAGAGTGTCCGCCCACGCACTCGTGAGACCGAAAGCGAAGCGTTATAACAACGCTGTTGATGTAGTCGACGTCTTCACGATCCGACCGATCCAAGCACCGAACGTCACGGCACCTCCGAGTTCTGCACACGCTCAGCTCGATGACGATCCCGGACTCCGATCCAGCAAAGTGTCGGGATGAGTTCCGTCAAGACGACGGCGTGGTGACGATGTTGATGCTCCACCGACGCAGGGCTTCGCCTAAGCTCATGACGATATGACTTCTCCGCGCAGGGCTTCGCCTAAGCTCCGCGACGATATGACCGAAGTGGAATATGGTGGAGGGGGCACCGACACGGCTAAGGAACGATCCGTAGATCAACTTGTGTGTCATGGGGTGCCCCCTGCCCCGTGATATAAAGGAGCAAGGGAGGAGGTGGCCGCCTAGGAGGGCGCGACAAGGGAGTCCTACTCCCACCGGGAGTAGGACTCCTTCTTCCTAGTCCAACTAGGAGAAGGGGGGAAAGGGGAAGTGGAGAAGGAAGGAGAGGTGGGCTGCGCCCAAACCCCTTGTCCAATTCGGACTGGGCTTGGGAGGCGCGCGCCACCTCCCGGCTCCTTCCCACTAAGGCCCATTAAGGCCCAATACTCTTCCCCGTATTCCCGTAACTCCCCGGTACTCGAAAAATACCGAATCACTGGAACCTTCCGAACTCCGAATATAGTCGTCCAATATATAGATCTTTACGTCTCGACCATTTCGAGACTCCTCGTCATGTCCCCGATCTCATCCGGGACTCGAACTCCTTGGTACATCATAACTCATAAACTCATAATATAAGCATCATCGAAACCTTAGCGTGCGGACCCTACGGGTTCGAGAACTATGTAGACATGACCTAGAACTATTCTTGGTCAATAACCAATAGCGGAACCTGGATGCTCATATTGGCTCCTACATATTCTACGAAGATCTTTATCGGTCAAACCGCATAACAACATCGTTGTTCCCTTTGTCATCGGTATGTTACTTGCCCGAGATTCGATCGTCGGTATCCAATACCTAGTTCAATCTCGTCACCGGCAAGTCTCTTTACTCGCTCGTAATGCATCATCCCGTAACTAACTCATTGGTCACATTGCTTGCAAGGCTTATAATGATGTGCATTACCGAGAGGGCCCAGAGATACCTCTCCGACAATCGGAGTGACAAAACATAATCTCGAAATACGCCAACCCAACATGTACCTTTGGAGACACCTGTAGTACTCCTTTATAATCACCCAGTTACGTTGTGACGTTTGGTAGCACCCAAAGTGTTCCTCCGGTAAACGGGAGTTGCATAATCTCACAGTTACAGGAACATGTATAAGTCATGAAGAAAGCAATAGCAACATACTAAACGATCAAGTGCTAAGCTAACGGAATGGGTCATGTCAATCAGATCATTCAACTAATGATGTGACCTTGTTAATCAAATAACAACTCCTTGTTCATGGTTAGGAAACATAACCATCTTTGATCAACAAGCTAGTCAAGTAGAGGCATACTAGTGACATACTGTTTGTCTATATATTCACACATGTATTATGTTTCCGGTTAATACAATTCTAGCATGAATAATAAACATTTATCATAATATAAGGAAATAAATAATAACTTTATTATTGCCTCTAGGGCATATTTCCTTCAGTCTCCCACTTGCACTAGAGTCAATAATCTAGTTCACATTGCCATGTGATTTAACATCAATAGTTCACATCTATATGTGGTTAACACCCATAGTTCACATCGACATGTGACCAACACCCAAAGGGTTTACTAGAGTCAATAATCTAGTTCACATCGCTATGTGATTAACACCCAAAGAGTACTAAGGTGTGATCATGTTTTGTTTGTGAGAGAAGTTTAGTCAACGGGTCTGCCACATTCAGATCCGTATGTATTTTGCAAATCTCTATGTCAACAATGCTCTGCACGGAGCTACTATAGCTAATTGCTCCCACTTTCAATATGTATCTAGACCGAGACTCAGAGTCATCTAGATCAGTGTTAAAACTTGTATCGACGTAACCTTTACGGCGAACTTTTGTCACGTCCATAATCGAGAAACATATCCTTATTCTACTAAGAATAATTTTGACCGCTGTCCATTGATCTACTCCTAGATCACTATTGCACTCCTTGCCAAGCTTAGTGGTAGGGTATGCAATAGATGCAGTACACAACATGACATACTTTATAGAACCTATGGCTGATGCATAGGGAATGACTTTCATTCTCTTTCTACCTTCTGCCGTGGTCGGGTTTTGAGTCTTACTCAATCTCACACCTTGTAACACAGGCAAGAACTCTTTCTTTGACTGTTCCATTTTGAACTACTTCAAAATCTTGTCAAGGTATGTATTCATTGAAAAACTTATATAGCGTCTTGATCTATCTCTATAGATCTTGATGCTCAATATGTAAGCAGCTTCACCGAGGTCCTTCTTTGAAAAAACTCCTTTCAAACACTCCTTTATGCTTTGCAGAATAATTCTACATCATTTCCGATCAACAATATGTTAATCACATATACTTATCAGAAATGTTGTAGTGCTCCCACTCACTTTCTTGTAAATACAGGCTTCACCGTAAGTCTGTATAAAACTATATGCTTTGATCAACTTATCAAAGCGTTTATTCCAACTCCAAGATGCTTGCACCAGTCCATAGATGGATTGCTGAAGCTTGCACATTTTGTTAGCTCCTTTAGGATTGACAAAACCTTCTGGTTGCATCATATGCAACTCTTCTTTAATAAATCCATTAAGGAATGCTGTTTTGACATCCATTTGCCAGATTTCATAAAATGTGGCAATTGCTAACATGATTCGGACAGACTTAAGCATCGTTACGAGTGAGAAAATCTCATCGTATTCAACACATTGAACTTGTCGAAAACCTTTTGCAACAAGTCGAGCTTTGTAGATAGTAACACTACTATCGATGTCCGCGTCTTCCTCTTGAAGATCCATTTATTTAACATGGCTTGCTGATCATCGAGCAAGTCAATCAAAGTCCATACTTTGTTCTCATACATGGATCCTATCTCAGATTTCATGGCCTCAAGCCATTTTATGAATCTGGGCTCATCATCGCTTCCTCATAGTCCGTAGGTTCATCATGGTCTAGTAACATGACTTCCGAACATGATTACCGTACCACTCTGGTGCGGATTTTACTCTGGAAGACCTACGAGGTTTGGTAGCAACTTGATCTGAAGTTTTATGATCATCATCATTAACTTCCTCACTAATTGGTGTAGGAATCACCGAACTGATTTCGTGATGAACTACTTTCCAATAAGGGAGAAGGTACAATTACCTCATCAAGTTCTACTTTCCTCCCACTCACTTCTTTCGAGAGAAACTCCTTCTCTAGAAAGGATCCATTTTAGCAACGAATGTTTTGCCTTTAGATCTGTGATAGAAGGTGTACCAAATAGTTACCTTTGGGTATTCTATGAAGACGCACTTCTCCAATTTGGGTTCGAGCTATATCAGGTGAAAACTTTTTCACATAAGCATCACAAGTCCAAACTTTAAGAAACGACAGCTTAGGTTTACTGCTAAACCATAGTTCATACGGTGTCATCTCAACGGATTTAGATGGTGCCCTATTAAACGTGAATGCAGCTGTCTCTAATGTATAACCCCAAAACGATAGTGGTAAATCGGTAAGATACATCATAGATCGCACCATATCCAATAAAGTGCGGTTGATTCTGACGTTCGGACACACCATTATGCTGTGGTGTTCCGTGTGGCGTGAGTAGTGAAACTATTTCACATTGTTTTAACTGAAGGCCAAACTCGTAACTCAAATATTTTTCCTTTGCGATCATATCGTAGAAACTTTTATTTTCTTGTTACGATGATTCTTCACTTCACTCTGAAATTCTTTGAACTTTTCAAATGTTTCAGACTTGTGTTTCATCAAGTAGATATACCCATATCTGCTCAAATCATCTGTGAAGGTCAGAAAATAACGATACTTGCCATGAGCTTTAACACTCATCGGACCGCATACATCAGTATGTATTATTTCCAATAAGTCATTTGCTCGCTCCATTGTTCCGGAGAATGGAGTTTTAGTCATCTTGCCCAAAAGGCACGGTTCGCAAGCATCAAATGATTCATAACCAAGTGATTCCAAAAATCCATCCTTATGGAGTTTCTTCATGCGCTTTATACCGATATGACCCAAACGGCAGTGCCACAAATAAGTTGCACTATCATTATTAACTTTGCATCTTTTGGCATCAATATTATGAATATGCGTATCACTACGATCGAGATCCAATAAACTATTTTCATTGGGTGTATGACCATGAAGGTTTTATTCATTTAAGCAGAACAACAATTATTCTTTGACTTTAAATGAATAACCGTTTTGCAATAAACAAGATCAAATCATATTCATGCTCAACGCAAACACTAAATAACATTTATTTAGGTTTAACACTAATCCCGAAAGTATAGGGAGTGTGCGATGATGATCATATCAATCTTGGAACTACTTCCAACACTCATCGTCACTTCCCTTCAACTAGTCTCTATTTATTCAGTAACTCCTGTTTGAGTTACTAATCTTAGCAACCGAACGAGTATCAAATACTCAGGGGCTACTATAAACACTAGTAAGGCACACATCAATAACCTGTATATAAATATAACCTTGTTCACTTTGCCATCCTTCTTATCCACCAAATTTCAGGGGTAGTTCCGCTTCCAGTGACCAGTTCCATTGCAGCAAAATTACTCAGTCTCAGGCTTAGGTCTAGACTTGGGCTTCTTCACTCGAGCAGCAACTTGCTTGCCGTTCCTTTTGAAGTTCCTCTTCTTCCCTTTGCCATTTTCCTTGAGACTAGTGGTCTTATCAACCATCAACACTTAATGTTTTCCTTGATTTCTACCTTCGCCGATTTTAGCATCGCGAAGAGCTCGAGAATCTTTTTCGTCATCCCTTGCATACTATAGTTCATCACGAAGTTCTACTAACTTAGTGATGGTGACTAGAGAATTCTGTCAATCACTATCTTATCTGGAAGATTAACTCCCACTTGATTCAAGTGATTGAAGTACTCAGACAATCTGAGCACATGCTCACTAGTTGAGCGATTCTCCTCCATCTTTTAGCTATAGAACTTGTTGGAGACTTCATTTCTCTCAACTCGGGTATTTGCTTGAAATATTAACTTCAATTCTGGAACATCTCATATGGTCCATGACGTTCAAAACGTCTTTGAAGTCCCGATTCTAAGCCGTTAAGCATGGTGCACTAAACTATCAAGTAGTCATCATATTGAGCTAGCCAAGCGTTCATAATGTCGATCGCTCATATTGAGCTAGCCAAACGTTCATAACGCCCGCATCTGCTCCTGCAATAGGTCTGTCACCTAGCGGTGCATTAAGGACATAATTCTTCTGCAGCAATGAGGATAAACCTCAGATCACGGATCCAATCCGCATCATTGCTACTAACATCTTTCAATACAATTTTCTCTAGGAACACATATAAAAACATAGGGAAGCAACAACGCAAGCTATTGATCTACAACATAATCTGCAAAATACTACGGGACTAAGTTCATGATAAATTAAAGTTCAATTAATCATATTACTTAAGAACTCCCACTTAGATAGACATCTCTCTAGTCATCTAAGTGATTACGTGATCCAAATCAACCAAACCATGTCCGATCATCACGTGAGATGGAGTAGTTTCAATGGTGAACATCACTATGTTGATCATATCTACTATATGATTCACGTTCGACCTTTCGGTCTCCGTGTTCGAGGCCATATCTGTTATATGCTAGGCTCGTCAAGTTTAACCTGAGTATTCGCGTGTGCAACTGTTTTGCACCCGTTGTAGATGGACGTAGAACTTATCACACCGATCATCACGTGGTGTCCGGGTACTACAAACTTTGGCAGCGGTGCATACTCAGGAGAACACTTCTTGATAATTTTAGTGAGATATCATCTTATAATGCTACCGTCAATCAAAGCAAGATAAGATGCATAAAGGATAAACATCACATGCAATCAATATAAGTGATATGATATGGTCATCATCATCTTGTGCTTGTGATCTCCATCGCCAAGCACCGTCATGATCACCATCGTCACCGGCGCGACACCTTGATCTCTATCGTAGCATCGTTGTCGTCTCGCCAACTATTGCTTCTCGACTATCGCTACTGCTTAGTGATAAAGTAAAGCAATTACATGGCTTTGCATTTCATACAATAAAGCGACAACCATATGGCTCCTGCCATTGCCGATAACTCGGTTACAAAACATGATCATCTCATACAATAAAATATAGCATCACGTCTTGACCACATCATATCACAACATGCCCTGCAAAAACAAGTTAGGCGTCCTCTACTTTGTTGTTGCAAGTTTTACGTGGCTGCTACGGGCTGAGCAAGAACCGTTCTTACCTACGCATCAAAACCACAGCGATAGTTTGTCAAATAGACTCCGTTTAACCTTCTCAAGGACGGGCGTAGTCATACTCGGTTCAACTAAAGTGAGAGAGACAGACACCCGCCGGTCACCTTTAAGCAACGAGTGCTCGGGCGGTGGAAACCAGTCTCGCGTAGCGGTACGCGTAATGTCGGTCCGGGCCGCTTCATCTCACAATACCGCTGAACCAAAGTATGACATGCTGGTAGGCAGTATGACTTGTATCGCCCACAACTCACTTGTGTTCTACTCGTGCACATGACATCAACGCATAAAACCTGGCTCTGATACCACTGTTGGGGAACGTAGTAATTTCAAAAAAATTCCTACGAACACGCAAGACCATTGTGATGGCATAGCAACGAGAGGGGAGTGTCGTCCACGTACCCTCGTGAGACCGAAAGCGAAGCGTTATAACAACGCGGTTGATGTAGTCGACGTCTTCACGATCCGACCGATCCAAGCACCGAGCGTCGGCACCTCCGAGTTTTGCACACGTTCAGCTCGATGGCGATCCCGGACTCCGATCCAGCAAAGTGTCGGGATGAGTTCCGTCAACGACGACGGCGTGGTGGCGATGTTGATGCTCCACCGGCGCAGGGCTTCGCCTAAGCTCCATGACGATATGACTTCTCCGGCGCAGGGCTTCGCCTAAGCTTCGCGACGATATGACGAAGTGGAATATGGTGGAGGGGGCACCGACACGGCTAAGGAACGATCCGTAGATCAACTTGTGTGTCATGGGGTGCCCCCCCCCCCGTATATAAAGGAGCAAGGGAGGAGGTGGCCGCCCAGGAGGGCGCGCAAGGGGAGTCCTACTCCCACGGGAGTAGGACTCCTTCTTCCTAGTCCAACTAGGAGAAGGGGAAAGGGGAAGTGGAGAAGGAAGGAGAGGTGGGCTGCGCCCAAACCCCTTGTCCAATTCGGACTGGGCTTGGGAGGGGCGCGCCACCTCCTGGCTCCTTCCCACTAAGGCCCATTAAGGCCCAATACTCTTCCCCGTATTCCCGTAACTCCCGGTACTCGAAAATACCGAATCACTCGGAACCTTTCCGAACTCCGAATATAGTCGTCCAATATATCGATCTTTACGTCTCGACCATTTCGAGACTCCTCGTCATGTCCCGATCTCATCCGGGACTCGAACTCCTTCGGTACATCATAACTCATAAACTCATAATATAAGCATCATCGAAACCTTAGCGTGCGGACCCTACGGGTTCGAGAACTATGTAGACATGACCTAGAACTATTCTTGGTCAATAACCAATAAGCGGAACCTGGATGCTCATATTGGCTCCTACATATTCTACGAAGATCTTTATCGGTCAAACCGCATAACAACATCGTTGTTCCCTTTGTCATCGGTATGTTACTTGCCCGAGATTCGATCGTCGGTATCAATACCTAGTTCAATCTCGTCACCGGCAAGTCTCTTTACTCGCTCAGTAATGCATCATCCCGTAACCAACTCATTGGTCACATTGCTTGCAAGGCTTATAATGATGTGCATTACCGAGAGGGCCCAGAGATACCTCTCCGACAATCGGAGTGACAAAACCTAATCTCAAAATCGCCAACCCAACATGTACCTTTGGAGACACCTGTAGTACTCCTTTATAATCACCCGATTACGTTGTGATGTTTGGTAGCACCAAAGTGTTCCTCCGTAAGCGGAGTTGCATAATCTCATAGTTACAGGAACATGTATAAGTCATGAAGAAAGCAATAGCAACATACTAAACGATCAAGTGCTAAGCTAACGGAATGGGTCATGTCAATCAGATCATTCAACTAATGATGTGACCTTGTTAATCAAATAACAACTCCTTGTTCATGGTTAGGAAACATAACCATCTTTGATCAACAAGCTAGTCAAGTAGAGGCATACTAGTGACATACTATTTGTCTATATATTCACACATGTATTATGTTTCCGGTTAATACAATTCTAGCATGAATAATAAACATTTATCATAATATAAGGAAATAAATAATAACTTTATTATTGCCTCTAGGGCATATTTCCTTCACATATATGCTCGGCGTTACTAAACAGCTATGACTTAAAACCACGGTAGAGTGCGGACACTTACGATCGCGCCAGGGGCTTCCCCCTGGGCAGCCACCCTTCATCGTTGTAGGCGGTCGTGGTGGAGTAGTCCGGAAGGATGTTTTCCCTTCTTGGGCGCCTGACCTCCCCTCCAGGCGGCTTTTCTCTTCTTCTCCCCGGTCTTGCGGGAGGTGGAATTTCTTCTTGATTCCCCCCACCTCTGCGGGAGGAATCTGTCCCGTCATCATCGGATGACAGAGGTATAACGGCATTACGCCGAGGGCCTTTTCCGGCCCCCTAGCCCGCTTCGCCGGGCCCCTCATCCTTTCCGGATGGGGCGTCTTCTTCTTCTTCCTCCTCCCCTTCGTGGGAGGAGTCTGCCTCGTCATCTTCGGACGAGGCTTCGCGCTAACCCCACGGCGGAGACCCTTTCGGGTCCCCGGGGCCTTCTTCTCGGCCTTCTTCTCCGGCACCTTGTATGGTGCCGGGACTAGCATCTCCGTCAGGAGAGCATCCGATGGGCCTTCCGGCAGCGGAGCCGGACAGTAGACCTGCTCCGCTGTCTCCACATAGTCCTGAAGCAAATATGCATGATTACTTAAGGACTCCGTGAATATATTGGGAAAAAGCTGGAGTGCAGTGGCGGTCGAGAACTCACGACTAGGAGCCCATGGGCGTGAAGCCCGCGGTCCTCGGATGTGGGAGGAGGCACTTCAGAGCCTTAAACAACTCCTTCCACGCGTCTTTGTGCTTCATGCCGTGGAGCCTCTGGAGTGTGTGGTGTTCGGCCAGGACGTACTCCCAAAGGTTAAATGCCCGCCTTTGGCAAGGCAGGATCTGACGAACGAGCATGACCTGGATCACGTTGACGAGCTTGATGTTCTTGTCCTTCATGCTCTTGATGCAGGTTTGGAGTCCGGTCAGCTCTGTAGGTGAAGGAAATATGCCCTAGAGGCAATAATAAAGTTATTATTTATTTCCTCATATCATGATAAATGTTTATTATTCATGCTAGAATTGTATTAACCGGAAACATGATACATGTGTGAATACATAGACAAACATACAGTCACTAGTATGCCTCTACTTGACTAGCTCATTAATCAAAGATGGTTATGTTTCCTAACCATAGACATGTGTTTTTATTTGATTAATGGGATCACATCATTAGGAGAATGATGTGATTGACATGACCCATTCCGTTAGCCTAGCACTTGATCGTTTAGTATATTGCTATTGCTTTCTTCATGACTTATACATGTTCCGGTAACTATGAGATTATGCAACTCCGTTTACGGAGGAACACTTTGGTGCTACCAAGCGTCACAGCGTAATCGGGTGATTATAAAGGAGTACTACAGGTGTCTCCAAAGGTACATGTTGGGTTGGCGTATTTCGAGATTAGGTTTTGTCACTCCGATTGTCGGAGAGGTATCTCTGGGCCCTCTCGGTAATACACATCACAAAAGCCTTGCAAGCATTGCAACTAATAAGTTAGTTGCGAAATGATGTATTACGGAACGAGTAAAGAGACTTGCCGGTAACGAGATTGAACTAGGTATTGGATACCGATAATCGAATCTCGGGCAAGTAACATACCGATGACAAAGGGAACAACGTATGCCGTTATGCGGTTTGACCGATAAAGATCTTCATAGAATATGTAGGAACCAATATGGGCATCCAGGTTCCGCTATTGGTTATTGACCGAGAATAGTTCTAGGTCATGTCTACATAGTTCTCGAACCCGTAGGGTCCGCACGCTTAACGTTACGATGACAGTTTTATTATGAGTTTATAAGTTTTGATGTACGAAGTTTTTGAGTCCGGATGTGATCACGGACATGACGAGGAGTCTCAAATGGTCGAGACATAAAGATTGATATATTGGAAGCCTATATTTGGATATCGGAATGGTTCGGGTGAAATCGGATTTTCTTCGGAACACCGGGGGGTTACGGAACCCTCCCGGGGGATAATGGGCCTTAGTGGGCCATGAGGGAGAAGAGGAGGGCCGGCCAGGGCAGGCCGCGCGCCCCCTCCCCCCCTAGTCCGAATAGGACAAGGAGAGGGGGGGCGGCGCCCCCCTTCCTCTTTCCCTCCCCTTTCCTTCTCCAACAAGGCAGAGGGGAGTCCTACTCCCGGTGGGAGTAGGACTCCTCCAGGCGCACCCCTTGGGGGCCGGCCGCACCTCCCCCTCCCTCCTTTATATACGGGGGCAGGGGGCACCCCAGGACACACAAGTTGATCTACGGATCGTTCCTTAGCCGTGTGCGGTGCCCCCCTCCACCATATTCCACCTCGGTCATATCGTCGCGGAGTTTAGGCGAAGCCCTGCGCCGGTAGAGCATCATCATCGTCACCACGCCATCATGCTGACGGAACTCATCCCCGACGCTTTGCTGGATCGGAGCCGGGGTCGTCATCGAGCTGAGCGTGTGCTGAACTTCGGAGGTGCCGACGTTCGGTACTTGGATCGGTCGGATCGTGAATACGTACGACTACATCAACCGCGTTGTCATAACGCTTCCTCTTACGGTCTACGAGGGTACGTGGACAATACTCTTCCCTCTCGCTGCTATGCCATCACCATGATCTTGCGTGTGCATAGGAAATTTTTTGAAATTACTACGTTCCCCAACAGTGGCGTCCGAGCCTGGTTTTATGCGTTGATGTTATATGCACGAGTAGAACACAAGTGAGTTGTGGGTGATACAAGTCATCCGCTTACCAGCATGTCATATTTTGGTTGGCGGTATTGTGAGATGAAGCGGCCGGACCGGCATTACGCCAGACGCTTACGCGAGACTGGTTTCACCGCTGCGAGCACTCGTTGCTTAAAGGTGACTGGCGGGTGTCTCTCTCTCACTTTAGTTGAACGAGTGTGGCTACGCCCGGTCCTTGCAAAGGTTAAAACAGCACCAACTTGACAAACTATCGTTGTGGTTTTGATGCGAGGTAAGAACGGTTCTTGCTCAGCCCGTAGCAGCCACGTAAAACTTGCAACAACAATGTAGAGGACGTCTAACTTGTTTTTGCAGGGCATGTTGTGATGTGATATGGTCAAGGCGTGATGCTATATTTTATTGTATGAGATGATCATGTTTTGTAACGAGTTATCGGCAATGGCAGGAGCCATATGGTTGTCGCTTTATTGTATGAAATGCAAGCGCCATGTAATTGCTTTACTTTATCACTAAGCGGTAGCGATAGTCGTAGAAGCAATAGTTGGCGAGGCGACAACGATGCTACGATGGAGATCAAGGTGTCGGCGCTGGTGGCGATGGTGATCATGACGGTGCTTGGAGATGGAATCACAAGCACAAGATGATGATGGCCATATCATATCACTTATATTGATTGCATGTGATGTTTATCCTTTATGCATCTTATCTTGCTTTGATTGACGGTAGCATTTTAAGATGATCTCTCACTAAAATTATCAAGGCGTGTTCTCCACGAGTATGCACCGTTGCCAAAGTTCGTCGTGCCCAGACACCACGTGATGATCGGGTGTGATAAGCTCTCGTCCATCTACAACGGGTGCAAGCCAGTTTTGCACACGAGAATACTCGAGTTAAACTTGACGAGCCTAGCATATGCAGATATGGCCTCGGAACACGGAGACCGAAGGTCGGCGTGAATCATATAGTAGATATGATCAACATAGTGATGTTCACCATTGAAAACTACTCCATCTCACGTGATGATCGGTTATGGTTTAGTTGATTTGGATCACGTGATCACTTAGATGACTAGAGATGTCTGTCTAAGTGGGAGTTCTTAAGTAATATGATTAATTGAACTTAAATTTATCATGAACTTAGTACCGATAGTATTTTGATTATCTATGTTTGTAGATAGATGGCTCGTCTTTGTTGTTCCGTTGAATTTTAATGTGTTCCTTGAGAAAGCAAAGTTGAAAGATGATGGTAGCAATTACGGACTGGGTCCGTAACTTGAGGATTATCCTCATTGTTGCATAGAAGAATTACGTCTGGAAGCACCGCTGGGTGCCGAACCTCTTTGAGAACAACGCCGAAGTTTTGAGCGTCTGGCGAGCAAAGTCGATGACTACTCTATAGTTCGATGTGCCATGCTTTACGGCTTAGAACCGGGTCTTCAACGGCGTTTTGAGCGTCATGGAGCATATGAGATGTTCCAAGAGTTGAAGTTAATATTTCAAGCAAATGCCCGGATTGAGAGATATGAAGTCTCCAATAAGTTCTATAGCTGCAAGATGGAGGAGAATAGTTCGTCGGTGAGCATATACTCAAAATGTCTGGGTATAATAATCACTTGATTCAACTGGGAGTTAATCTTCCGGATGATAGTGTCATTGACAGAATTCTCCAATCACTTCCACCAAGCTACAAGAGCTTCGTGATGAACTATAATATGCAAGGGATGAACAAAACAATTTCCGAGCTCTTCGCAATGCTAAAAGCTGCGGAGGTAGAAATCAAGAAGGAGCATCAAGTGTTGATGGTCAACAAGACCACTAGTTTCAAGAAAAAGGGCAAAGGGAAGAAGAAGGGGAACTTCAAAAAGAACAGCAAGAAAGTTGCTGCTCAAGAGAAGAAACCCAAGTCTGGACCTAAGCCTGAAATCGAGTGTTTCTCCGCAAGCAAACTGGTCCACCGAAGCGGAACTGCCCCAAGTATTTGGCGGATAAGAAGGATGGCAAGGTGAACAAAGGTATATGTGATATACATGTTATTGATGTGTACCTTACTAGAGCTCGTAGTAGCACTGGGTATTTGATACTGGTTCATTGCTAATATTTGCAACTCAAAACAGGACTAAGGAATAAGCGAGCACCGCCAAGGACGAGGTGACGATGCGCGTGGGTAACGGTTCCAAAGTCGATGTGATCGCGGTCGGCACGCTACCTCTACATCTACCTTCGGGATGAGTTTTAGACCTAAATAATTGTTATTTGGTGCCAGCGTTGAGCATGAACATTATATATGGATCTTGTTTGATGCGAGACGGTTATTCATTTAAATCAGAGAATAATGGTTGTTCTATTTATATGAGTAATATCTTTTATGGTCATGCACCCTTGAAGAGTGGTCTATTTTTATTAAATCTCGATAGTAGTGATACACATATTCATAATGTCGAAGCCAAAAGATGCAGAGTTAATAATGATAGTGCAACTTATTTGTGGCCTTCGCCGTTTAGGTCATATCGGTGTAAAGCGCATGAAGAAACTCCATACTGATGGACTTTTGGAACCACTTGATTATGAATCACTTGGTACTTGCGAACCGTGCCTCATAGGCAAGATGACTAAAACACCGTTCTCCAGTTCTATGGAGAGAGCAACAGATTTGCTGGAAATCATACATACAGATGTATGTGGTCCGATGAATGTTGAAGCTCGTGGCGGATATCGTTATTTTCTCACCTTCACAGATGATTTAAGCAGATATGGGTATATCTTCTTAATGAAGCATAAATCTGAAACATTTGAAAAGTTCAAAGAATTTCAGAGTGAAGTTGAAAGTCATCGTAACAAGAAAATAAAATTTCTACGATCTGGTCGTGGAGGAGAATATTTGAGTTACGAGTTTGGTCTACATTTGAAACAATGCGGAATAGTTTCGCAACTAACGCCACCTGGAACACCACAGCGTAATGTGTGTCCGAACGTCGTAATCGTACTTTACTAGATATGGTGCGGTCTATGATGTCTCTTACCGATTTACCGCTATCGTTTTGGGGTTATGCTTTAGAGACGGCCGCATTCACGTTAAATAGGGCACCATCAAAATCCGTTGAGACGACTCCTTATGAACTATGGTTTGGCAAGAAACCAAAGTTGTCGTTTCTGAAAGTTTGGGGCTGCGATGCTTATGTGAAAAAACTTCAACCTGATAAGCTTGAACCCAAATCGGAAAAATGTGTCTTCATAGGATACCCAAAGGAGACAGTTGGGTACACCTTCTATCACAGATCCGAAGGCAAGACATTCGTTGCTAAGAATGGATCCTTTCTAGAGAAGGAGTTTCTCTCGAAGGAAGTGAGTGGAAGAAAAGTAGAACTTGATGAGGTAACATTACCAGCTCCCTTATTGGAAAATGGTTCATCACAGAAATCGGTTCCTGTGACACCTACACCAATTAGTGAGGAAGTTAATGATGATGATCATGAAACTTCAGATCAAGTTTCTAGTGAACTACGTAGGTCAACTAGAGTAAGATCCGCACCAGAGTGGTACGGTAATCCTATTCTGGAAGTCATGTTACTTGACCATGGTGAACCTACAAACTATGAAGAAGCGATGGTGAGCCCAGATTCCGCAAAATGGCTGGAAGCCCTGAAATCTGAGATGAGATCCATGTATGAGAACAAAGTATGGACTTTGGTTGACTTGCCCGATGATCGGCAAGCCATTGAGAATAAATGGATCTTTAAGAAGAAGGCGACGCTGATGGTAATGTAGCTGTCTATAAAGCTCGACTTGTTGCGAAAGGTTTTCGACAAGTTCAAGGGGTTGACTACGATGAGACTTTCTCACCCGAAGCGATGCTTAAGTCTGTCCGAATCATGTTAGCAATTGCTGCATTTTATGATTATGAAATTTGGCAAATGGATATCAAAACTGCATTCTTGAATGGATTTCTAGAAGAAGAGTTGTATATGATGCAACAGAAGGTTTTGTTGATCCAAAAGGTGCTAACAAAGTGAGCAAGCTCCGGCGATCAATTTATGGTGCAGTGCAAGCCTCTGGAGTTGGAATAAACGCTTTGATAGTGTGATCAAAGCATATGGTTTTTTATCTGAGACTTTTGGAGAAGCTTTGTATTTACAAGAAAGTGAGTGGGAGCTCTGTAGCATTTACGATATTATATGTGGACGACATATTATTAATTGGAAATGATATAGAATTTCTGGATAGCATAAAGGATACTTGAATAAAAGTTTTTCAATGAAAGACCTCGGTGAAGCTGCTTACATATTGGGCATCAAGATCTATAGAGATAGATCAAGGCGCTTAATTGGACTTTCACAAAGCACATACCTTGATAAAGTTTTGAAAAAGTTCAAAATGGATCAGCAAAGAAAGGATTTTTACCGTGTTACAAGGTGTGAAATTGAGTCGACTCAATGCCCGACCACAGCAGAAGATAGAGAGAAAATGAAAGATGTTCCTATGCTTCAGCCATAGGCTCTATCATGTATGCAATGTTGTGTACCGGACACGGACGTATGCTTAGCAATAAGCTTGGCAGGAAGGTACCAAAGTAATCCAGAGTGGATCATGGACAGCGGTCAAGAACATCCTGAAATACGAAAAGGACTAAGGATATGTTTCTCGTATATGGAGGTGAAAAAGAGCTAGTCGTAAATGGTTACGTCGATGCAAGCGTTGACACTGATCCGGACGATTCTAAATCGCAAACCGGATACGTGTTTTTATTAAACGGTGGAGCTGTCAGTTGGTGCAGTTCTAAACAAAGCGTCATGGCGGGATCTACATGTGAAGTGGAGTACATAGCTGCTTCAGAAGCAGCAAATGAAGGAGTCTGGATGAAAGAGTTCATTTCCGATCTAGGTATCATACCTAGTGCATCGGGACCAATGAAGATCTTCTGTGACAATACTGGTGCAATTGCCTTGGCAAAGGAATCCAGATTTCACAAGAGGACCAAGCATATCAAGAGATGCTTCAATTCCATCCGGGACCAAGTCCAGGTGGGAGACATAGAGATTTGCAAAATACATACGGATCTGAATGTTGCAGACCCGTTGACTAAGCCTCTTCCACGAGCAAAACATGATCAGCACCAAGACTCCATGGGTGTTAGAATCATTACTGTGTAATCTAGATTATTGACTCTAGTGCAAGTGGGAGACTGAAGGAAATATGCCCTAGAGGCAATAATAAAGTTATTATTTATTTCCTCATATCATGATAAATGTTTATTATTCATGCTAGAATTGTATTAACCGGAAACATGATACATGTGTGAATACATAGACAAACATATAGTCACTAGTATGCCTCTACTTGACTAGCTCATTAATCAAAGATGGTTATGTTTCCTAACCATAGACATGTGTTGTTATTTGATTAATGGGATCACATCATTAGGAGAATGATGTGATTGACATGACCCATTCCGTTAGCCTAGCACTTGATCGTTTAGTATATTGCTATTGCTTTCTTCATGACTTATACATGTTCCGGTAACTATGAGATTATGCAACTCCCATTTACCGGAGGAACACTTTGGGTGCTACCAAAGCGTCACAACGTAAGCGGGTGATTATAAAGGAGTACTACAGGTGTCTCCAAAGGTACATGTTGGGTTGGCGTATTTCGAGATTAGGTTTTGTCACTCCGATTGTCGGAGAGGTATCTCTGGGCCCTCTCGGTAATACACATCACAAAAGCCTTGCAAGCATTGCAACTAATAAGTTAGTTGCGAAATGATGTATTACGGAACGAGTAAAGAGACTTGCCGGTAACGAGATTGAACTAGGTATTGGATACCGACGATCGAATCTCGGTCAAGTAACATACCGATGACAAAGGGAACAACGTATGCCGTTATGCGGTTTGACCGATAAAGATCTTCGTAGAATATGTAGGAACCAATATGGGCATCAGGTTCCGCTATTGGTTATTGACCGAGAATAGTTCTAGGTCATGTCTACATAGTTCTCGAACCCGTAGGGTCCGCACGCAACAACGTTACGATGACAGTTTTATTATGAGTTTATAAGTTTTGATGTGCGAAGTTTGTTGAGTCCGGATGTGATCACGGACATGACGAGGAGTCTCGAAATGGTCGAGACATAAAGATTGATATATTGGAAGCCTATATTTGGATATCGGAATGGTTAGGGTGAAATCGGGATTTTCTGGAACACCGGGGTTACGGAACCTCTCGGGGATAATGGGCCTTAGTGGGCCATGAGGGAGAAGAGGAGGGCGGCCAGGGCAGGCAGCGCGCCCCTCCCCTAGTCCGAATAGGACAAGGAGAGGCGGCGCCCCTTCCTCTTTCCCTCCCCTTTCCTTCTCCAACAAGGCAGAGGGGAGTCCTACTCCGGTGGGAGTAGGACTCCTCGGCGCGCCCCTTGGGGCGGCCGCACCTCCCCTCCCTCCTTTATATACGGGGCAGGGAGCACCCAGAGACAGACAAGTTGATCTACGGATCGTTCCTTAGCCGTGTGCGGTGCCCCCTCCACCATATTCCACCTCGGTCATATCGTCGCGGAGTTTAGGCGAAGCCTGCGCGATAGAGCATCATCATCGTCCTGCGCCGTCGTCTTGTGGAACTCATCCCCGGCGCTTTGCTGGATCGGAGCCGGGGATCGTCATCGAGCTGAGCGTGTCTGAACTTCGGAGGTGCCGTCGTTCGGTACTTGGATCGGTCGGATCGTGAAGGCGCACGACTACATCAACCGCGTTGTCATAACGTTTCCGCTTACGGTCTACAAGGGTACGTGGACAATACTCTTCCCTCTCGTTGCTATGCCATCACCATGATCTTGCGTGTGCGTAGGAAATTTTTTGAAATTACTACGTTCCCCAACAGTAGGTTCGCCCCAAGTCAGGCCCTTCCTTTCCCAGGAGGTGAGCCGCATGGGGGCACCGGATCTGAACTCGAGGGCCGCCGCCCGGTTGGCGCCGCGCGGCTCGGTGATGTAGAACCATCCCGATTGCCACCCTTTTACGGTCTCCGCAAATGAGCCGTCCGGCCGGTGACATTAGGCATCTTGCCCACCATGGCCCCTCCGCATTCCGCTTGCGGCGCGTCACGATCTTGACTTCACGCAGAAGATTTGTAGCCCGAGCGAAGTGAGGCTGGATGCGGAGGAAGGCCTCATCTGACGATCAACGCCGAGATGTTGAGGGCGAAATTGAGGCTAGATCATGGAAATCTAGCCCATAGTAGAGCATGAGCCAGCAGACGAAGGGATGGGTAAATCCAGTCCATGGGCCGAAGTGGGCGACGAACACGACTCTCTCATGGGTCCCTGGGTCGGAATGACCTGCCCAACGTCTGGTAGCCGGTGTGCTATGTCTGCGGCCAAGTATCCGGCCGCCCGAAGATTTGTGATGTGCTTCTCCTCGACGGTGGAAGCCACCCACTTGCCTCCTGCTCCGGACATGTCTAGCTGTGCGGAGGAGACTTGGGCTTGGGCGCTGGAGCTCGAGGGGCCAGAATGGGCAGAGAACGAAGAAGGCGTGGGTAAAAATGAGGAAATCTTATCCCTTTATAGAGGCGACGAAAGCGGTGCGCCTCCCCACTTGCCCGTTGGAAATCGCTTGCTTCCCAAGCGCCACGATTAATGATGTGGTGGGATTACCCGTACCCGTATTGATGAGAATCCCGTAATGAGGAGCCACGATCTCTGCTTTGACAAGGCGTGTCAAGGAAAGCGCCTGCAATATCTTGTTGTGGCTGGTTGTGCAAAGCGGTTTGAATAGTGACCTGACCGAAGTGACACGTCGCGTTGCCTAAAAAGTTGTCAGCAGATTGCATTTGTGAAACATCATTCTCTCTACGGTGGCATGCGAAGATCATCTTGCGGATCCAGACATGGTTCAAGTGTTCGGTAATTACCTTGGAGTATTCGGAGGAGGGACCCGCCCTGCAATGCCGAACACAAGACTGCGCGCCGGACTCATCGTCATTGAAGCCTGGTTCGAGGGCTCTTGAGGAGTCTGGATTAGGGGGTATCCGGACAGCCGGACTCTATACAACGTCCGGACTATTGAAGCGTGGAGGTACAAGACTCAAGACTTCGGCCCGTGTACGGATGGGACTTTCCTTGGCGTGGAAGGCAAGCTTGGCGATCCGGATATTATATTTCCTTCCTTGTAACCGACTCCATGTAAACCCTAGCCCTCTCCGGTGTCTATATAAACCGGAGAGGTTGGTCCTTAGAAGGCCGATCACAATTACAATCATACCATCATAGGCTAGCTCTTAGGGTTTGGCCTCTACAATCTCGTGGTAGATCTACTCTTGTACTACCCATATCATCAATATTAATCAAGCAGGAAGTAGGGTTTTACCTCCATCGAGAGGGCCCGAACCTTGGTAAACATCTGTGTCCCTTGCTTCATGTTACCATCAGCCTTGACGCACAAATCGGGACCCCCTACCCGAGATCCGCCGGTTTTGACACCGACACCCGCCAGTCCCGATGAGCGGTCGTGCGCGCCGCGAGGAGATCGAGCGCCGCCGCCGCCTCCTGCCGGACGACCTATACTATGATGACAGGTACGCCCCCGACTCCGTGCTCTAGGACACGTGGCTCCAGGACGAGCACGACCGCGCGTCATTCTTCGCCGGCACCTCGTCGGGGCCGCGGCGGCCACGTCGAGAGCGCGTGCTCCCAGTCTTGTGGCGTACAGGTCTGTGACCACGCCCACGCCGTCGCCTTCACCGTCTCCGTCTCCACCACCACCACCTCGCATGACAACGGAGGAGGAGGCCCGGCTCATGCAACGTCTCATGGAGGACTCCATGCGCACGCACGATGAGCGCCAATGGGAGGGTCTCGAGGAGATGATGGCCCTCTCTGCAGCCGGCGACGTCGCCATCCCCGATCTGGAGATGGTGAATGCGGAGGAGGTGATGGAGGAGGAGCCGGTGGCCGCATTCCACCCGGGCCTGGTGGGCCAGCAGTGGAGCTGGTCGTGCACGGCTCCGGAGATGGCCGAGGCCGTGGGGGGCGTGAACTGGTGCCCCACGCCGCCGCGGTCACCGGAGCGGGAGGCCTCGCCATGGGAGGAGGTGGTGCAGGCACCTCCGGCCTTCCAGCCTGCCCCCGTGTACCGTGCGCCGCCGTCCCACCTCTAGACGCCGCCGGACTACTCGACCTCGTCAGCGACGACGACAACAACGGCGGCCACGGCCACGGCATCGACGGGCGGGTGGCGTTTGATTTTTATTTTTTATGTTAATTATGGCAATGTGAACCGTGGAACTGGGCCGTTTTGTGGCCGTGATGGTTAATTTATGTTTTATGTTTTTATATTTATGTTTATTTACGGTTTTGGCATTTTATTTTAGTTTTCTTTTTTTTTAATCACGTCCACCCCGAACATGATTTAGGGTGCGGCCGCGCGTTGGGCGCATCGAAAACCCAACTGACAGAAGCAAACACGGGCGAACCCAGTGCCGCTTCAAAGGGACGAAAAATCCGGCCAAATCGAACGTTCGTTTAGGGTCGTGCGTTGGAGTTGGCCTTAGCCTCAACGAACCATTGCAACAGCCAAGATGCGAGCTCGCCATGGGATCCATCCAACACCGGTGGGATTGCCACCGGAACCCCATTCTCAGAGCTCAAAAACTTGCAGAACATGGCATGCCGGCTTGATTCTACGCGTGCGCAGTTCGGACCCAACGGCCAGCCCGTTCTTTATCAGAGGCCACATGTGAATCTTGGCTTTACCCGGCGTGTTCCAGTTCCACAAAGCTAGCCAACACTTCCGCGCCAAAAAAATCAAAACTGTCCACCGACCGATGGACTTGCTCGAGTGGAGTAGCAGGGACCCAAGTTGATCCTCGTACGTACAGTGCCACCAACCAGCTCTGGCTCCCTCCGTCCTTTTGTTGAGCCAGCCGTGCATTCCGATGGCGGCACGGGGTCGGCGCCTCCGGTCCATGTACGCGCACCCACCCCACTTCCTTCCTTCCTCCCCACTCATCAGTGACACGCACAAGGGAAGGCAAAATCGACCTTCCTCCGTCTGTCTCGCCCGCCCCGCCCGCGTATAAGTAGCCGCCCACGGCTTGGCCCGGGCCCGAGATACCACGCCGCGTCGCCGCCGCCGCCGCCGCCTCCTTTGGGCACCACACCAGCTGTTTCAACCGCCGCGCCGATCGGGGATAGCCCGCCGCTCCCTCCCTTCATCCTAGCTAGCGCCGCCGCCGCCGCCGCGCGTTCGGATCACCGGTACGTGCGTACGACTCTCCCGTCCGTCCGCGGCTCGTTTGGTTTCTACTGTAGCTAGTAGGTCTGTGGGCAGGCAAGATCGATCGCTAGTCCTTTCTCCGCGCCGTCCCGGTCGCGCGTCCGGATGATGGACGCCGTAGAAAGCCGGTCATGTGACGAGCTAGCTTTTCCGGCGGTTCCTGTTCCATTTCACACACCAAAAAAATAAATTTCATTCCACGTCCACGATTGTGTTGGTCGGTGTTCCTGTTCCATTTCACAATTGCGTCGTTGATTCTCCACGTCCACGAGTGCATCTCCTTTCGAGTTTGTCATAGCTGCTGCTTTAGATCGGTTTTACGGCAATTTTAACTTCATTTTTATAGTCTTTCATAAGTTGATGTTCCTTTTTCCAAACAACATAAGTTGATGTGTCTTCTTTGTAGTAAGTTGAGTGATGAGCTTTCCATCTTCATCATGTTGTCTAAGTAGTACTACCTCCGTCCTATAATATAAGATCGTTTTTCAATCTTAAATAGCTTGGAAAACGATCTTATATTTGAATATAAGATCGTTTTTAGGTTGGTAGTACCAACTTCTTTCTGGTCAAAGTACACGATTAAGTCATCCATCCATCGTAGTCGTCGCTATGTGATTCACGGGCCTGTTTGTAATTTTTATTATCTCTAGTGTTCATTATACTGTCATGATTGAAAATGAATAGATTGAAAGTTTCTCACGCAGAAAAAATATCATCCATCCATCCGATGCCTATTTTGCATCGGCTCGATTGGTTAGCTGAGCTGATTGTCTCCAGGTTCTCTCATCAGCTCATGGATCTACTGAGGAGCCCCTTCAAGGGAGTGGCCGCAGATGTCAAAGGAAGAGCGCCTTGGTACAAGGACGACTGGGTTGCAGGTCTTCGAGCTGGCTTTGGGTCAGTTATTATTATTATTATTATTATTATTATTATTATTATTATTATTATTATTATTATTATTATTATTATTATTATTATTATTATTATTGAAACAAGCCCAACCATATCATTTTTGTGCATGTTTACCGAGTAGAGATTTGCTCATGTTTCTTCACTTTGAATGTTTGCCAGGATATTGGCACCTACCATGTATATATTCTTCGCCTCCGCGCTCCCTGTCATCGCCTTCGGGGAGCAGCTCAGCAATGAAACAAGTAAGACAAATTTTACATGGTCTTAGCCGTCTATAATTTTTGATCATGCATTTGTTTAAAATCAGATTTTAGTTTATTCAAAAAAAAGTTGAGAATCCATTGACAACAGTTTTTCCCCATATAAAATTAAATTTCGTTTATTTTGTTTGGATTTTTTTAAGGCACACACAATTTTTTTTTGAGCCATCCATCCATCCCTATTTACGGCTCCTTTGATTCAATGGAATTCTATAGGAATTTTGGAGGATTTAAATCTTTAGGAATTTTTCCTATGTTTGTCTTTTAATTCATAGGATTGGATCCCATAGGAATTTTTCCTATGGAATATTTTGTACTACATTTCATAGGAAATCTAACATCCACTCAAACCTTTTTTTATAATTCTTTTGTTTTTCCTGTGGCATCAAACCCTCCTTGCTAACCCTATAGGATTCAAGTGGGCATGTCACTCCAATCCTATATTTTTCCGATTTCTGCATTTTCAGAATCCTGCGAATCAAAGAGGCCCTTAGTTTGTTTTTCTAATATGCTAGAAGTTTTTTTTAAGTTTGTCAAGATTTGTACTACTCGAGATAAAAGACTCTTAGTATGTTTCATCACCAAATATACGGAGTTCATAAATTTAATCCCCTTTCGACAAAAATATTAATTAATTAATTTATTTATTAATCATCTTGATTTGGTGAATAAAGTGTCTGGTTTCTTTAGGAAAGACAATAATGTGCATTAGTAGCTCCCTTTGTATGCCACAATGTATTAATTGGAGGGTCCGATAGTACTACACTAATCTTTTTGCAATAAAAATCATCACCAATCAAAGGCCATGGCTCATTAAGTAAATGCTTACCTTCTTAATTACCACACTCTACTACACATGGGGAAATTTAAATTTTCACGAAATCTCTAACACTAAGATGTGATCTGTTTCAGATGGTATTCTCAGCACAGTTGAAACTTTGGCATCTACCGCGATATGTGGAATAATACATGCGATTCTTGGAGGGCAGCCGATGATGATCGTTGGAGTCGCGGAGCCTACTATTATCATGTACACGTATCTCTACAACTTTGCCAAGAAGCAGCCAGGTCTGGGAGAACGACTATATTTGGCTTGGGCTGGATGGTATGTGGTAGTAGGTACCAAAACAGATTCCACCCCCATCATGTGACAGCTTTGATATTGTAAACGTAATTGCATGCTCTCTCTTGACATCCAGGGTCTGCATTTGGACTGCTATCATGCTGTTTCTGTTGGCAATGTTCAATGCTTCCAATGTTATAAGCAGATTCACGAGGGTTGCAGGAGAACTTTTCGGGATGTTGATCACCGTTCTCTTCCTGCAAGAAGCTATCAAGGTATGTCATCATGTCTAGCAAATTAATCATAGTTAATTTCACCGTGGGGAGGATACTTAATAAGGGCACCATGTATGTATTGCAGGGAATCGTGAGTGAGTTTAGTATGCCCAAAGATGCTGAGATATCTGACCGCGGTTCGGTGATATACCAGTTCCAGTGGATATATGTAAATGGCCTGCTTGGTGTTATCTTCTCAATTGGCTTGCTATACAGTGCACTGAAGACTAGGCGGGCAAGGTCATGGCTGTATGGCATAGGTTGGTCACACGATTTACGCCCTTTATTTATCTTGTTGCGTCTATTAGTTAAGTTCAAACTGAACTCTCTGTCATGTTCACTGATCACCTTGCGTTTGAGTTGCCATATTGCAGGATGGCTTAGGAGCTTCATCGCCGATTATGGTGTCCCGCTTATGGTGATCGTGTGGACGGCATTTTCGTACGCACTACCGAGCGGTGTCCCTTCAGGAGTGCCTAGGAGGCTCTTCAGCCCACTTCCCTGGGAGTCAAGTTCACTGGGGCATTGGACTGTAGCAAAGGTAGCAAGTCAACTTACTTGTGGTTCTACATGTATAGATATTTTTCATGGTCTCCGTGGTTCAAACTTAGTAAAGCTTATAAAAATTGCGTGCCATGGGTCTCATGAATGGTTTTTTTTTTTTGTGCTACTTTCAGGATTTATTTTCTGTCCCTCCGGCATATATATTTGCAGCCATCGTGCCTGCTTTGATGGTTGCAGGACTGTACTTCTTTGATCATAGTGTAGCTTCACAGTTGGCTCAGCAACAGGAGTTCAACTTGAAGAAACCTTCTGCCTACCATTATGACATTTTGGTACTTGGATTCATGGTACGTGGTGTCTAATTGGCAAATTCTTCTTTTGTACTATGTCTTGTCATGATTTTCTTAAGAACCTATAACAACCAACTACATATGCTATTGAAAAGTATGACAATACATTTTTATTCCTCACGTGCATCATAATGATGCAGAGGCCGGGGGTTCCAACCTCCTTTTTGGAAGAAAAAAACAAATATAAGAATGAGGAATAGTATGAAGGGGCAATACGAGGCCAGCATATACACCGCCCCTCCTCGTCTATCCCGATACCTGACTACATTTTAACTCCAAATTCCGATGTACCATGTCATGTATCCTTTTCTCATAGTACATATGTGAATGGTGCAGGTCCTAATATGCGGTTTGATTGGCATTCCTCCAGCAAATGGAGTACTTCCTCAGTCCCCCATGCATACGAGGAGCCTTGCTGTCCTCAAGGGGCAGGTGAGTGAGATTCAGACTGATTTGAATCATATGCTATTGCTACAGTAGCCAGTTTTGCTCATCCCTCTTCTCTTTTTTCTGTCAATTTAGTTAATGCGCAAAAAGATGCTTCAAACTGCCAAAGAGGGCATGTCAAACCGTGCAAGCAGTTTGGAAATCTATGGCAAGATGCATGAAGTGTTCATAGAAATGGATCATAAACAGGATGTGAGTTTCTCAATCTTAGTCATCTTAATATCTAATTTCCCTTCCATGTCATGCACAACAAATTAAGTTTGTAGTGAATGATATTGCAACAGTTGCCAAAATGACTTCTAGGCTAAAAAATCTGTCATGCAGGCTGATTCTGTTGACAAGGACTTGAAGAGCTTGAAGGATGCAGTGATGCGTGAAGGAGGCGAGGATGGGAAATTGGCTGGAGAATTTGATCCTAGAAAACATATCGAAGCACATTTGCCTGTTCGTGTGAACGAACAGAGACTAAGCAACCTGCTGCAATCCTTACTGGTTGGTGGTTGCGTCGGAGCTATGCCGGTTATCAAGATGATACCAACCTCGGTCCTCTGGGGTTACTTTGCCTACATGGCCATCGATAGCCTACCAGGGAACCAGTTTTGGGAAAGGATACAATTTTTGTGCATTGGAGCAAGCCGGCGCTACAAGTAATGTCTATTCTGCATCTGTTTATCTCATCTGAACAATTGAACTTTACGCGTGCTTCCTCATTCGGCGATTATAAACATATTGCACTAACCGACAGTATTGCAACCATTGCAGGGTTTTGGAAGGTCCCCATGCATCATACGTGGAGTCGGTGTCTCCGAGAACGATATATGTCTTTACGATCTTCCAGATTGTGTATTTCTTGATATGCTTCGGCACGACATGGATACCGATAGCCGGGATCCTCTTCCCGCTGCCTTTCTTCCTCATGATTCTCATCAGGCAGTACCTACTCCCCAAGTTCTTTGAGCCCAATGACTTGCGCGAACTGGACGCGGCGGAGTACGAAGAACTTGAAGGGGTCCAACATGAACACACACTACTGGTATATATAAGTTCAGCTTGTTGTGTTCTCAGATAAATATATGTTTTGCCTGTCCAAATTCTGTTTCATTCTCTGAAATGCTCCAAGGTGTCCGTCATCCTTGTTAATCTAAAACTTTTTGTTCCTCACGCGCGCAGGAGGAAGATGGCTCGATCTCAGGAAGCTGCGACGGCAGGATCGACGCTGAAATATTGGATGAGCTCACAACACACCGTGGGGAACTGAAGCACAGGGTTGTGAGCCATCGTGAAGAAAGGCACCTTCAGGTCCACTCAAACGCCGTTCAGCCAAGCGTCTGAAGATGGAACAATTGCCCGAGGACCGACCGAGGATTTCACCCATGATTCTGTCGGAAATGAGGAGGGAGATACTCAGGCAGCAGCTTTTTGCCGAATGAACAATAATAGTTCGTGATTGTGTGTGGTACGAAGTAGCTAGGCTCATGCAATTTAGCAGTGAGAGCAGCAGATTGAAGGAAGTATTGGATATGAAAGGGGACTTGCCGGAATATCAATGGTGAGGAGTAGAAAGATTACCCATTTGGCATTGCAGGAAAACCTGTCGCTCTGTGACCTGTCGTTGCATGTGTGTGCTTAGCTTGCTGTGTTTGAGTCTTTGAGATTAAAAAGTAAAGTATTGCTTGAGAAGCAGTGGATGTTGTGTGCTCTGGCTGTAATTTTGGTGCCTTTTGTTCAAGTTCTTTCACGTTTTCGTCTCAGTTTGCACCGCCTTCCAGTTCTGTTTGTGTGTATATAAGTTCGGGAATGGCTAGACATAAGTCGCCTGAAAAACGAATACGGGTCAGTCGGTTTCGTTTCAGCTGTTGGATGGAAAATAAACGGTGCAGATTGCTCCTTCTATCTCCAGACTTCTTCTTCTTCGACCCGCCAAACATACCACCGGCCGAACCACCGGCCACCGCCACCCGTGGCCAGCACCGCTCCCGTGACCGCCTCTTCGCATCGCCCTCCCCTGAACCGCCCCTACCGCAGGTCTTGCCGCCGCCCGGCCATCCCTCTAGCCCTGCCCGCGTTCAGTTTTTTTCTCCCGTGAAGCCCTACCACCGCTGTCACCTTAAACCCTAAGATAGATATGGTAGCCCTCCGGCGAGACCATTCCTTCTCCTTCCTTCTCTCCGGCGAGGCCCTTCCTTCTCCTTCATTCAAAATCGACTGACCACAATAGCTAAAGTCAGTCGATCGACATTTAGTTATTGTGTTGCAATAACTAGGACACATCTAGATGTGCCCTAGACAGACCTATATTTTTTATAATACATGGTAATTTTCGCTTTAGAGCATAGTAAACCCTTACAAACAACATGACAATTTTATCTATTTTCTCATGTCAATTATGTGCGTTTGCTGGGAAATCTTAAAATCCGACGTCAGTTTTGTAACATTTCTCCTAATTTTTTTCTTGATGTGCGTACCTCCGTAGCAAGCACGCAAGTAATCCAACAACCCATCCCATCAGTGCCTGTTGTTGTTATCCAGAGAGCAGCTTGAAGATGCAAGTTGGTTGTCTGCATCCCACACAGCCCCGTGGCCTGCGTGATCCTCATCACTCTCACTCTCACTCTCACTCTCAGAGGAGGCCCCCGCCATGAGCAGCAGCAGAGCCGCGCTGCTCCGTAGACTAATAACCCATCGCCACCGCAGCATCGTCAGCGTCAGCGACGGCATCGGGTCAGTCCAGCGCCAGCTGATCCGCCACCATTTTTCTAATCCCCACCATGGTTATTCTAATCCCATCCCCGATCTCGCCGGGGCGCGCGCGTTTACTTCTTTATCCACGCCATGGCCATGCCGCCCGCCCGCGCCGTTCGCGTCCCTGTCACCGTCGTCCTTCTTCTCCAGCCTGGTGGTAGGGAGGGGTGCGGAGGAGGAGGAGGCGGAGGTGCTGGACATGGACGCCGGCACGGTGCGGTGCGCGGCCAACTACGCGCCGCTCACGCCGCTCAGCTTCATCGAGCGCGCCGCGGCGGTGTACGGCGACCGCGCCGCGGTGGTGTACGGGGCGGCCCGGCGGCGCACGTGGAGGGAGGTGCGGGAGCGCTGCGTCCGCGTGGCCGCCGCGCTCGCCGCACGCTTCTGCGTCGCCCGCGGTGACGTGGTGAGTATGGATGGAACTGCCGTCACGCTCCCATCCCTCTTTGCCTTTTGCTTTTTGCTTGCTCTATCTGAGTGAAAAATAGTCAGAGTGATAGTAAGAAACTTCTCTGTTTTTTCACTATTCGGAGTGTGCAGGTGGCTGTGCTCAGCCCGAACGTGGCGGCGATGTACGAGCTGCACTTCGCCGTGCCCATGGCCGGCGCCGTCCTCTGCACGTTCAACACGCGGCACGACGCGCCCATGGTGTCCGCCCTGCTCAAGCACTCCGGCGCCAAGGTGTTCCTCGTCGAGTCCAGCCTCCTCGACGTCGGGAGAGCCGCCCTCAAGCGCCTCGCCGACTCAGAGCCCGGCGCCGCCAGCATTCCGGTCCTCATAACCATCTCGGACGACGCCGGCCAAGACTCTGGCCGGGCGGCGGACTACGACTACGAGGATCTGATAAAGAGCGCTCCGTCTGAGTTTGACATCCGGTGGCCGGCGGACGAGCTGGACCCGATCACGCTCAACTACACCTCCGGCACGACGTCGCGGCCCAAGGGCGTGGTGTACAACCACCGGGGCGCCTACCTCAACACCATCGGCACGGTCCTGGCCTACGACATCACCCCGATGCCGACCTACCTGTGGACGGTGCCCATGTTCCACTGCAACGGCTGGCACCTGCCGTGGGGCGTGGCCATGCAGGGCGGCACCAACGTCTGCCTCCGCCACTTCACCGCCGCCGTCATCTTCGACAGCATCGCGCGGCACGGGGTGACCCACATGGGCGGCGCGCCCACGGTGCTCAACATGATCGTCAACGCGCCGGCCGCGGACCGGAGGCCGCTGCCGGGGACGGTGCGCGTCATGACGGGCGGCGCACCGCCGCCGCCCTGCGTGCTGGCCGGGATGGAGGAGCTCGGCTTCGCGGTGTACCACATCTACGGCCTCACGGAAACGTACGGCCCGGCCACCGTGTGCACGTGGATGCCGGAGTGGGACGCGCTGCCGGCCGAGGAGCGCGCGCGGCTCAAGGCGCGGCAGGGGTTCCACCACGTCGCGATGGAGGAGGTCGACGTCAAGGACCCGGCGACCATGGAGAGCGTGCCGCGCGACGGCGAGGCGGTGGGCGAGGTGATGTTCCGCGGCAACACCGTCATGAGCGGATACTACAAGGACATCGCCGCCACCAAGGAGTCCATGGCCGGCGGGTGGCTGCACACCGGGGACCTCGCCGTGCGGCACCCGGACGGGTACATCCAGCTCAAGGACCGGGCCAAGGACATCATCATATCAGGCGGCGAGAACATCAGCTCGATCGAGGTGGAGTCGGTGATCTTCAGCCACCCGGCGGTGCTGGAGGCGGCGGTCGTGGCGAGGCCCGACGACCACTGGGGGGAGACGCCATGCGCGTTCGTCAAGCTGAAGGACGGTGCTATTGCCACGGAGGCAGAGATCATCGGCTTCTGCCGGGAGAGGCTGCCGCACTTCATGGCGCCCAAGACGGTGGTGTTTGAGGATCTGCCCAAGACTTCGACGGGGAAGACGCAGAAGTTTGTTCTCCGGGAGAAGGCCCGGGCAATGGGCAGCCTTACCAAGATAGGAAACAGCAGCAAACTGTAATATTTGTTTGAAAATGATGTGACATGTCGATTAAAACTGAAGCCGTTCAGTTGTTAACTAGCACCCCGTTTCAGTAAGACCATGTCGACTAAAACCGAAGTCATTCTACTTGATCGAGTTGAAGCAAATTCTAAATTGTGATGAACTTATACACAATAGCTAAATGTCAATCGATTGACTTTAGCTATTGTGGTCAGTCGATTTCAAATGAAGGGAGGAGAAGGAAGGGCCTTGCCGGAGAGAAGGAAGGAGAAGGGGTTCACCGGAGGGCTACCCCATTATCTATCTTAGGGTTAGGGTGAGGGCGATGGTGAGGGGCGGTGGTAGGGCTTCACGGGAGAAAAAAAACTAAACGCGGGCGGGACTAGAGGGATGGCCGGGGCGGCGGCAAGACCCGCCGTGGGGGCGGTTCAGGGGAGGGCGGTGCAACGAGGCGGTCACGGAAGCGGTGCTGGCCGCGGGCGGCGGTGGCCAGCAGTTCGGCCGGTGGTATGTTCGGCGGGTCGAAGAAGAAGTCTGGAGATAGAAGAAGCAATCTGCACCGTTTATTTTCCATCCAACGGCTGAAACGAAATCGACTGACCCGTATTCGTTTTCCAGGCAACTTACGTCTAGCCATTCCCTTATTGCACATCTAAGTGACTCACCAAACTAGAAAGAAAAAAGAGAAAAAAATGTTTGCACGAATCTTAATGTAAAATCAATGACAAAGGACTTAGATGTGCAATACTTGAAGCACATCTAAATATGCTTTAGCAAAACTGAAAAAATATTGTAGAAAATTGTCACTCTGCGCGGTTGTATTTGGGAGCGGTTTCACCACCTCCGCCCATCGTTTGCACCCACCAACGATGCTACCCCAACTGACGTGCCTTCCAGCTTCTCCTCACGAAGGAGGCTGTGGTGTTTCGCAATGAGCTTTGATAGTGCCTTTGGAGTGTTTTTGCCAGAGTAGAGTTTGCTCTCGGTGAACTCCAGGTCGTGTTGATTGTGTCTCTGAGGCCCGGGCTTCAAGTTGGTTTTACAGATGGGGTGGGGGCAACCCTCTATGAAGGTTTCTTTCCTCGTGCTAGACCCTGCCTGTGTTCCCAACCACTTCTAGGAGTGAAGTCACCGCTGAGGTTGCGGCTCCAATACTGTTGCTTATGCCTGAGCTGCAAAAGGTATGTAGGGAGCCCATTTGCCTCTATAGATGGTGCTTCCGAGTGAGATGGGCTCGCTAGGGGCCTCTGCGGTACCCACGACACCCTCACCACCACCGTTGGAGCCCAGACAGTCACTCACCTTTGTAGACCATGGTGGTTCTATGACCATTTGGCAGGTGGTTTTGTGTGTGACAATATTACTGAGGTAGGTGAGTTGGCACAAAATTCCGAGGATCTATTCACGAAAGAGCTTTGTGACTTGTTCATCCGGCTTTAAAGGCGGCAGGCCTTGTAGGAGTATTTGTCAAGTCGATTGCTTGCCTATTGACGAGAAAGGGGGCAAAATGAAGAAGGTTGAGGTCTTTCAGGAGCCAGAAGTGTGGCGTCATTGTGTAGGCGTTTGTGGTTGTTTAATGGATAGTCCTCAATTTCTTTGCTTAATGGATAGTCCTCGGTTTCTTGGATCATCCCCATGGTTTGGCTTGTCAATGTGGATTTAGTGATGTCCGTTCTCTTCAACCGAGGTACTCTTGTTGGGGTTTACTTTGGAGTCAATTACACTCGTGGTGCTACAACTTGGGTAAACGATCACTTTGATGCTAGAAGTTGTGGTGTACATTGAAGTGGTGCGAAAACTTGACATTGACGAGCAAATACAGTGCTTAGCTCGTTTGTATACGGAGTCGGTGCTGACTAGACGCATGGGGCCCGCCGTCAACCACTCGACCAGAGAGAAGGGGCGTGTGGCCAGATTTTTTCAAAACACCCTCGAAATATTTTTTTCACAAAAAAATCCCTGTTGACAATGGGAAGATTTTCTCACCTCTATGAAAAGTGGGTCCCGCATGTCACCCGAGACCAAAAACACTAAATGCCAGATGTGGCCGGCGGGGATCGAACCCACAACATCGTCCACGCAAATGAGCAGGCAAACACTGCACCCATTAAGTCTTCTTTGGCAATCCGGGTAAAACCTTTTGTATGAATTTTAATCGCAGCGCAGGTGGAGGTTAAATGCGCTGTAGATCTTGCGGCTTAGTTTGCACCTGTTAGGTTTTTTATTTTTCTGTAGAAAGTATCTAAATTATAAGTGCTTAAAAAATCTAAATTATAATCTCAGTAATAAAAATAACGAATGAATATTTGTGTTTATAAATATTGTACATGCAAACAGAATAAATAATTTTATAAATTTGATCACATATTATTTAAATAATATTTATGAATTATAACAGTGTTTTCATAATTTAGAATTAAAAAAAAGTTAAATTACAATTCAAAAATTATTTTAGGTGTACAACATTTCAATAATCATATGCATGTTTGTATAGTTCAATGTTTTATAACTGAAAATAATCATAATTTAAACTGCTCATACGAATATTCATTTTCTATAATTTAAATATAAGCCATGACTGTATAATATTTATGTATTGATTAAATATTTTAATTTTAATAAATGTTCGTATTAACTAAATATTTTGTATATCATACAAGGATGTATATTTAAATGTTATTATTTACTAATAATCAATTTCATGTATAATATTTGTATCACACAAATATTTGAATATATTTTTTATTAATTACGTTTTACAAATAAATTTTAAAAAGGAACAGGTGTAGAATGGGCTGCACTATCTGCAGCCCATAAAAGCTCCGCATGCTGCCAGGTTAGCACATATCGCTCGTTCGTTCCTATACGAAGTGATGTGGGAGCGTCATGAAGAATTCTCTAGGATACTGCAATAGGCATGGTCGAGTAGGCCGAAGAGCTCTTCGGTCGCGGAGCTACGGCAGAAATTGGACGTGGTTGCGGCTGCGTTCACCTCCTGGAGTGCGCAGTCCTTCGGTTCAGTGCGCAAGGAGCTGCGGGAGCTCAAGGGCCACCTTGAGGCAATGCATGCTGACCCATGCAGGACGGGACCAATGCATGTAGAATTAAAAACTCAAGAACGCATTGCTGAATTGAATTATAGAGAAGAGATCCTTTGGCATCAACGATCTTGCATCCAGTGGCTAATGGAGGGCGATAATAATACAACGTTCTTTCACAGGAAGGCCTCGGCGCGCCGAAGGAAGAACCGAGTTGACAAGCCCACACCCGTGCTAATGGCACTGTTTGTGAAGACCAGGATGAGCTTGGCCAGATGACATCAGATTTTTATAAAAACTTGTATGCGTCTGAAGGAACAGTGGGTATGGAAGAGGTTCTATCGCATATCCCTTGTAGAGTTTCGGCTGAGATGAATCAGCAGCTTAATGCCCCGTTTTATGAACAGGAAGTTAAGGAGGCATTGTTTCAAATGTTCCCAACCAAAGCCCCAGGCCCGGATGGCCTCCCGGCACACTTTTTTCAGAAAAATTGGGATATTTGTCATGAAGAGGTGGTCGGCATAGTATTACAGTTCTCAATGGTGAGGATTCTCCGGAAGAGATCAACAAAACCTTCATTGTTATCATCCCTAAGGTATCAAAACCGACACTTTTGTCTCAGTTTCGACCTATTAGCTTGTGCAACGTGATATATAAAATTGTCTCGAAAGTATTGGCTAACCGTCTGAAGCTCATCCTTCCGGAAATTATTTCTATGGAGCAATTTGCCTTCGTGCCAGGTAGACTCATTACCGACAATGTGATCACTGCCTATGAATGTTTACACTATATGAAAGTCAAGAGGGGGAAGAAAAATACTTTTTGTGCTCTCAAGCTCGACATGATGAAGGCCTATGACCGCATAGAGTGGGCATACTTGAAGAAAGTTATGATCAAGCTGGGTTTCAATGCTATTTGGGTTGAACGGATTATGAGTTGCATATCTTCGGTCTCTTTCTCAGTGTTGTTTAATGGGGGCAAGTTGGAAGAATTTAAGCCATCTAGGGGACTCCGGTAGGATGACCCTATTTCACCGTATCTATTCTTGCTAGCGGCTGAAGGAATATCATGTATTTTGAAGGGCCAAAATATCACTGATGTTGTTGTTGGGATCAAAGTGGCCCCCACTGCACCATGTATTAAGCACTTGCATTTTGCAGATGATAGCATTTTATTCTTCAAAGCCAATGAAGTGGGAGCCCAGCAAATTAAGGATTCTCTGGACATCTATTGTCACGCGTCAGGACAAAGGATAAACATGGACAAATCTTCTATTTTCTTTGGAAAAGGTTGTTCTGGCGCAACTCGTGGGCAAATTAAGGGACTCCTTGGGGTCCAAAATGAATCACTAGCGGAGAAATACTTGGGATTGCCCTCGTCCGTGGGTAGATCTAAGAATGGAGTTTTCAAATATCTCAAGGATAGAGTTTGGGCTCGTGTAAGAGGGTGGATGGAGAAGGTTTTATCTTGTAGAGGGAAAGAAATCTTGATCAAGTCGGTGGCTCAGGCAATACCCACCTATTCCATGGCGTGCTTCAAATTACCTCGAGGTCTTTGTGAGCATATAAATTCTTTGCTTAGAAAATTTTGGTGGGGCTGCAAGGACGGTGAGCGCAAAACAGCATGGGTTTCATGGGACGAGATGAGTAAGCCGAAACGAGATGGTGGTCTAGGCTTCCGGGACATTGAGCTCTTCAATCTCACGTTATTGGCTCGACAAGCATGGCGAATGTTAACTAACCCAGATTCCATTAGTGCCCAAGTTTTAAAGGCAGTCTATTTTCCTGTAGGAAATATCCTAACTGCTGTTATTGGTTCACGCCCTTCGACCGTCTGGAGGTCCATCTGCGAAGGTAGGGATGTGTTGAAGCTGGGCGTAATCCGGAGAATTGGTGATGGAAAAGAGACACAGTTTTTTGATAACTGGCTGCCACGCGACCATAAGCTACAGCCGATTTGTGCAAGGAGTGCAACACCGCCGGAGTTTGTTAGTGAATTAATTAACCAAGCCGTGCATGCATGGAACATAGAGGCTGTACGAGAGCATATGGTCCCACCTGATGCGGACGTGGTGCTAAACATCCCGCTAAGTTCAATCAACTTGCCGGATACCTGGGCATGGCACTATGACCACTCTGGACGATTTTATGTCCGCTCAGCCTACCGGCTACTAGTGGAGACGAAGCGACAAAGAGAGGACTGGCTCGAGCACCGACCGGGGCCGTCCGACCTTGAAGGAACTCGCCGGCAATGGTCTGATTTATGGGGCATCAAGGTTCCTTCTAAAGTTAAAATTTTTGCTTGGCGACTTGCTCATGTGTCCCTCCCGACGGGTGATGTAAGGCTACCTCGGAACATGGAGGCAACTTGTTCTGTCCGCAATGCAGCTGAAGATTCGTGGCACCATTCGCTCATAGATTGTAACATGGCGAAAGCAGTATGGTCGCTGATGGATGATGATGTTGTGAATCTTGTTCAGTCACGTGATCAGGAGGATCCTAAGTTGTGGTTGTTCAATCTAATCGAAGTAGCATCACATGCGGAAGTTGTGAAGGTCCTGATAACACTATGGTCCATTTGGTGGGCTCGCCGGAAAGTGATTCACGAGCAACAATTTCAAAGTCCGCTATCGACGTTCTCCTTTATCCAGCGTTTTCTGTCAGAGCTTGAAGGGTTACCAATCAAGAAGTCTAACCAGCCCAACCAACCCCGTAGGCCTGCCCGGGGCGGCTGGCAAGCTCCTGTTGTGGGAAGTGCCAAAATTTATGTTGATGGAGGTATAGACAGAGGAGAATGGAAGGGAGCTGTAAGTGCAATTTGCCGTAATGTGAGCGGTACCTTCCTGGGCGCGTCCTCAATTGTTTTCGAAGGTCTTACACATCCATCAACACTTGAAGCCATTGCATGCAGTGAGGCAATGTCGCTAGCTCTTGATCTAAACCTCTCACGGTTACAAATTGCTATGGATTGTCTACAAGTGGTTCGCAACATCAAGGAGGATAACACATGCAGTTATGCCGTAATCATCGAGGAGATTCTCACGAAAAAGGCGTTGTTCCAGGAGGTGTCCATTAGTCATGAAAATCAAGCATGCAATATTGAAGCACATAGTCTAATGAAAGCTGCAGAGTGGGCGCCATGTTTGGCTCACCTCACCCCCACCTATAGCTTGTATCCCTACAAACATTGTTTAAATAAAGTTATATGGTGTTCTAAAAAAAAAGCTTTCTTATCCAAATTTGACAAGAGATCTCGTTGGCGTGTCGGTAAGCGGTATTAGTGACTAGGCGTTGTACATCGGTTCAAGTTCAGGCGGCCTCACTTTTGATTTAATTTTCAGTCTTGTCTGACAGGCGGGACCCACTCCTCATAGAGATGAAAAATGCCACTCTCCCACGTCAACAGGGGCTTTTGTGAAAATATATATTTCAAGGGTGTTTTCCAAAAAAATCAGGCCACACACCCCTTCTCTCTGGTGCAGTGGCTGACAGCGGGCCCCATGCGCCTAGTCAGCACCTACTCCATATGTAAACGAGATAAGCACCGTATTTGCACGTAAATGCCAAGTTTTTGCACCACTTCAATATATACCACAACTTCTAGCATCAAAGTGATCGTTTACGCCAAGTTGTAGCACCACCAGTGTAATTGACTCTTTACTTTGAGATGTACTTCCTCCGTTTCTAAATATAAGCCCTTTTAGATATTGCAATACAGACTGCATACAGATGTATATAGATATATTTTAAATGTACATTTACTTATTTTGCTCTGTATATAGTACGTATTGGAATATTTTTAGAGGCTTGTGGTCGATAGTTGCGTGTTGAGAATGTTCGTCAGACTAACCTTTCAATCATGGGGCTTTATACTTTGTGAGTAGTCCACGTGTGATCTACATGTAAGAGTTTTCATCCAGTTTTCCATCAATTAACCGGTTAACTATCTTCTGCTTAATCAACGAGACAAAAGAAAATTGCCCCCCGTTCCAAAAAAAAATTGGCTTGACTCGGCCTGTTTACTTGGGGATCTGATCAAGGCCCAGTTCTTTCGGCCGAATCTCCCATAGTCATGAGAATCAAACCTCCAACCAACTTCTCTCATAGTCATGAGAATCAAACCTCCAACCAACTTCTCTCAGAATGTTCAACACATATGAATTTGACAATCCTAGTTGTTTTGAACTACTCCCTCCGTCCGAAAATACTTGTCATCAAAATGAACAAAAAAGTATGTATCTAAAGCTAAAATACATCTAGATACATCCCCTTTTATTCATTTTGATGACAAGTATTTCCGAACGGAGGGAGTACCTAGGATTGTAAAAAAAATGAATTCAAGATTCTAGGAGAAGCTGAGGGAGGTCCGATTCTCAAGATTCTAAGAGAATCGGCCGAAAGAACTAGGCCCAAGTACGCCAACATATCGCAAAATAGAAATTTAAATGCAGAGACGACCAGGCCACGCATAACTACTTTCTTTTGATGCTGATCCAGAAAAGTGTAGCTGGCTCACATAGTTGAGGTCACATGCTCTGATCTGAGGTATCTACAGCTTGCTGCTGGAGATCTCTACAGATTATATCTGCACCACTCCTTCCAGTTTTTACAGAAAACATCTTCACATTATTGCATCAGTTTAAGGGCACATGATAAATACATCTGGGGAGATTTTGGAGACCCTTGGCGGGCTCGCCTGCATGGTCTCACAAGAGGGTTGGCTCCTGGGCAGGGGGAAGCACCACTCGTGCATCGCCAAATATCTAGCGCCGCTTGTGCTCCAGGATGTAGAAATGTCCAAAATTCCATTCATCCTTGCAAGTTTTTTTTACTTCACGACACTCCCTGCGAATCACGGGTATGTTGTTGTAAAAGAAACGCATAACTGAAGTGTACACTTGTCACAGATATATCAGTAACTCACCGTTGGATCTACCGTCTGGAAAACTACCGGCAACATGCTCGAAATAATCTCTCCTTGCATCTGCATTGAAAAAAAAAGAAAAGAATGAGGAAACACAGCTCATAAAAACATATGCACAAGGAACGAGCGCGAGGGTTCTACCGGCTGGCACCACGGGCGGTGGGCTAGCCAGCCTGGGATTGAACTTTTTTACACTGCTACATTATTAGGCTGGCTAGTTACTCCTAGCCACTCATTCATTGAACTCGTTTGGAAATACAAGCAACAACTATGCACACACTTACCGTGCTTCATGGTTAATGAAGGATCTTCTTTCTCTGTATAGCCAACTACCTTCGCAGGATTTCCTACCGCCATACTTTTAAACACAAAACAAGTGTCAAATCAATGATCAACACAAAGCAGATAATAATCACGGTGCAAGACTAGTTATGAAAGACATAGGGAAATGAAAACTTAAAAAACAATAACAATGGAGGCAAATGTTAAGAAACTAAATGTTCACAAAAACAGACTGAGCCATTATTAGAATATCTAAAGGTGTACTGGATCGAAGGCTTTAAGCTTCAGGGTATGCATTAAAAAAATAATGCATATATTCTTTCCTACTTTAAAACCACTAGTGAACTTCTTTAACTCAGAGAATATTACAGACCCTTGTCAGGCCCACCAGGCTACAAGTGAATATGTTCAAATTGAAAAGGGAATAAAATCGACTATTTACTAATGATGAGCATAATTAGACCTCGCTATCCTACTTGAAGGGAAACCGGATGACCATGAAAAAACAGTATCCTAAAGGGCACTCCCTTAAAAACTACAAATACTTATAATGCCCCATTTGTTGGAAATATTCAAGGTGTGCATTCAGTAGCTCAATTAGTAAAGCAAGTACAGTGTTCTACACTGAGCAACAGAATTCAGATCATGTATTCTTCTTGTTTGCTGTCTTTCTAAGGAAATCGCATTGCAAGAACGAAAATACATATCATATCTACTGATGCTCATTACTAACAAAATATGGCATTGCAGCATCATTATTTAAGAATTTAAAGTAAGTCTAACTTCTTTCTAACCTGTGAGGCGGTACATGCTTTAAAACAAGGGAACCAGCGGCAATCATGGCACCTTCGCCTACAGTTATGTTGCCAAGGATAGTAGCACCAGCTCCAAGAAGAGCACCCTGGCCGATCTTGGGGTGCCTATCTCCGTGTTCCTTTCCAGTACCTCCAAGCGTAACACCCTGTAGCAAAGGCCTACCTGGTAAGCTGGTGAACAATTAGGAACCTTCTATAATTAAATTTTGACCAAAAAGGAAACACCACGGGAACACACATAGGAAGGCCATACTTAGGGTATATATTTAGTTCGAACCAAGGGAGGACTACGTTCGTCACAAAACTGAAAATAAGCATGCATGGTAAGAAAGCGCAAAACAAGCACCCCTTATGTTTTGCTACCTTCTCTTATATTATCTCATACAGCAAAAATTGAAATATTTCCTCAAGGCTAGTGTTTGGTTCTGCTAGGGTATCATTTTTCCTGAATATGTGTTTGTTTGATCTGGGGCACGAACAAATACGGAGCAGAGGGGATTCCGTATCGGGTCAGAATCGGACATTTTTGGGATATGAAGTGTTGTATCCGATAGCATCGTAACAAAAACAGAATGGCCGAACCAAACGGCTGCTACTGTTTCCTAAAGCATTGCAATCGAAGTGGGATTTTTCAGCCCAACCAAACACGTCGTAAGATATTCACTTGATGTGAATCGAATGATTCATAGTTGTACAAAAACAAAAATATTCAACAAAAGAATTGAAAATGTTGTTTACATAGATATTTCGTTATCTGAATCATATTATCCATTTATTTAGTATAATAAAAGAAAATGAAAGAAATATTCAATTATTTGTACAAGGACAATTTAAAACTATTGCAAACAAGATATGTGACAGAGCTAACAACCAGGCAAGAAGAAAAATAAGTTAAATTGTGGATGGAATTAAAAATTATATTGAAAAGTAATGCTTTATGTTAAAATCAGAAGTAGCAAGAACAGGGTGATGCATGTCACCTGCATTAACGAAACCCAGTTGCCAACAACAGCAGTTTCACCAATGACTAAACCTGTTCCATGATCCAACAATATTCCTTCTCCAATTTTGGCAGCTGCAGATTTAGCATTAAAGAATGTTAAGAGAACAGACTAAAATACCACATCATACCATGATATAACAAAGACACCACTTAAGATGACAGTTTTACTTTTCAGAACTCGAAAGCAAAACCTGTATTACTTTTCAGGGGAGCCAGGCCCCAGCCCCCAAACATCATCCGAGCATGAGGATATATTTAAGGATTTGATGGTTATAAATTCATAAATTGATAGATAATTGCAGACTCATACATAAGCAAGCTTTAGAAAATCATTAAAACATGAGTAATGCTTCTATGCTCCCCAAAAGTGAACACAATTACAAAGACAAACCTTGGTTTAGGTTAAGATATTTACTAGGATAACATAACATACATACATATTCCCAAACAACAGACCCCATATGCACTAGTAAAGGCAACAAAACACATTTCTGCGAAGGTAATACAAGAAGCTAAACATCAAGTAGCTATATCTTTAGTGGAAAAGCCAAACATCATATAGCTAAAGAGCAATCCCAGTATTAAACACAGCAGCAGGAAATATAAGACAATTTTGTACAGATGTATGATACACCAATGATATACCTGGGTGTATATCCACTGCAAAAACCTGAAAAGAGAAGGATAGCACATGTTACTCCAACATAAATGTATGCTAAAATACTGCTTCTTAAGAAATCAAGGTTCACCTCACTGATACGGCTTTGCAGCGCCAACGCCAGAACCTTGCGCCCTTGATTCCATAATACATGAGCTATCCTATAGGACTGCAAGGAATGGTAACCCTGTAGCAGTTTGCAAGCAACATGAGTCTTGTTACCTTTTCCAGATATGAACGATATGATAGCATGAATTTGTAGTCACCTTTAGGTATAATAGGGCCCAGCTATATTGTGCACAGGAAGGATCTCTTCCTTTGAAGGCCTAAATTTAGACAAGGAGACCATTAATGCAACGATAGTGTGATACGGAACAAATTAACATGCGCACACAGAACACGACACCTCAATAGGACAATGATGCACTCACCTGAGCATCAAGGCGAATGGAACGGCGTATATCTACGTCATTCATCATGACGTCATTGAAAATGTCGATTAGCTGAGTCGCAAGCAAGGTTGGATCTTCAAGCCTGTTTGCAAGGACGAAGCTCAACGCCCGCTCCAGGCAGTCATGAGATAATACGCTCGCGTATAAGAAGCTACTTAAAATAGGCTCCTTCTCTGCCTGCGCAATGCGGATACTGCCGTCAGTCATCATGTAAAATTAACAGTAAACATGATGCAAAGTTTTGCAATAAGACAAGAAGAGTATAAGTGTCAACAACACTCGAAAGCATAGCTTCGCGACAATAAAGCTCGGATGTTGGACGTGGTCATGCCTAAGGCTTGATTGGGCACAAAATGTTTTTGGTTCCTGCATCTTATTGGTCTTGGCTCTTCACACACCTTTACAAGACAGTCAGATTTCAGCATCCTCAGATGTGAGTTGCCTGAAATGTTTTCCTTTTCCAGAGTTGACCTCTGAAGCAGTGACAACATAGAAACGCACTGAGGCTTCTAGCTCACACCGCATAGTTTGAATTGATTGCACCTTAGCCTCCATAAATTACTTTGGCTGAACTGAACTATCAACTAGTACTATTACACAATATCTAGTTCAGAAGAACAATAAGTCCAAGCACCAAAAAGGAAGTGGCACTTTTACCACATCAACTAACTGTATTTAAACAATAAAATTATCAAGGCCATTTGTGCAATACACCACTATCGAACTGAACTTCACTCAGTCACTCGACGCAGAGCAGACATATATATATGTGCGCAAGCAAATTCGAACGCTAGAAAAAGGTAGCTCAAGAGAGAAAGAAAATCCAGTTGCAGTTGTTCATTAAAGTCGAACTCTAGAAATAGCTAATGACGCAGAAGAAGAGATAAAATTAAGTCCAGTTGCAGTATTTTGACCATTAAATTCGAAGGCTGAAAAAAAATGCTAGTAGTAGTGACTTGAAAGAAGAGAATCCAGCTGCTGGATTCTTGCCGTCTGAAACCAAAATTCAGTCAACTGAACCTCGGGAAGCACAAGAAAGGTCACGAGACGAGGAAATCACCGCCCAAAAAACGCAGCTTTTCCTCCTCACTCCAGCCCCAAATTCAGAGCAGAAATACAGCGATCGAATCAAAACAAAAAAAAACGGCGCAACGTATATAAGCGAATCTGCGATGGAGCGGAGCTCACCTCGGACCTGGCCTCGGCCTTGACGGCCTCCCATATGGGGTCCCCGGCGGCGGAGGGGTCGAGGAGCACGGCCCGCGCCCGCGAGCTCCCCATGACGTAGATGGGGAACATGGCCTCGGAGCGCGGGGCCCGGCCGCCGCCCCGCCGCTCCCCCGCCGCCTCGCCGCCGCCGCCGGCGTGGTCCTCCGACACCTTCTCGACCACGAGGCACTCGCACGACGACATGGATACGGACGGACACGGGCGCCGGGGCTCCCGGCGGGAGACGTGTCTAGGTTTTCGCCGCCGGCGCCGCGGCGGTCCGGCGCCGGAGCGGGGCGGGGAGGCGCGGGGGTGTGGGGCGAGCGGCAAAAGGAAGGAAAGGAGCGGTTGGGAGCAGAGGAGAGCGGCGAGGCGGGACCGGCAGCAAGGGACGGTGGTGGTGAGGGGCCGGGCGTGGGTGGCTGGGCGGTGTGGCGCGGCGCGGCGGGGCGAGCGTTTGGAGGCTTGCGCTTTTGGTCGGGGCCCGTCCTCTCCTGGGAATTTTGCGGCGCGTGGGGGAGGAGAGGAGAGGATTGGGATCACGGGCCCCGCCCGACCCCCGGACCTGTGCCGGAACGGCGGCCACGACTAGCGTGTGGGGCCGTGGATGCGCACCGCGCCGCACAACCAACGGTGGGAAATAGCAGAGCGGTGGCCTTGTGCAGCGCCCGCGGCGCGTCTCTCCTGCTCGGCTCGGGCCTGCCGTTGCAGCTCGGAGGCGTTTCATTCTATTTTCAAAATCTCAAACTCCGATCTATTCATTCATCCGTCGTACAAATAAAAATTACACCAGGAGTAAAAACTACATCCAGATACGTAGGCCGCCTAGCGGCGACTACAGGTACTGCAGCGAGCCTAAAGCGCGCCGCCGCCATCGCCCCTCCCTCGTCGCGGCCGAGCAAACATTGTTGTAGTAGACAGTCCGAAAGTCGTCGTGCTAAGGCCTCGTAGAACCAGCGCATCCGAACAACAACCGCCGCCAATGAAGAGAAGCGTGGATTGGAAAAAACCTACCCGCAAACACACTTGCGTAGATGAATGATGAACGGATCCAAGCGATTCCACCGAAGACAAACGCCGACCGGGTTTCATGAGATCCGCCGGAGATACACCTCCGCACACCCTCCGACCACACTAGTAGCACCGCCGGGACGGGCACTAGGCGAGGGGGACCTTATTCCATCTTCAGATAACGGGCCATACGAGGCGGGCCGGCGGAGGCGCCGGCGAGAGGCAGGGAAACCCTCGCTAAAAGCCTTGGTCGCAGGAGGCACAAGCGAAGACCCTAAAAAAAAAAGGAGGCACGAGCGAAGGAGTCTTCACTCCGGCCCTTTTAAGTTGGTTTTTCCTTTTCAGCTTTCTTGGATTGGAATAATCCAAACAAAATTGATACTTTTTCTATCTTGATGAAAACCAAGCAATGCATTAACTCAATCAAATCTTACCAAAACAATATCCTCCATCAACTCAACCAAATCAAATCAAATCAAATCTTACAAAAACTCAATTAAATCAAAACTTTCCTTGCATTTTCCTATGTATGCGCAAAACAAATTAAATCTTACTAAAACTCAAGTAAATCAAAACTTTCATTGCCTTTTTTCCACACATATTCAAATCAAATCTTATCAAAACCTAGAATATGGTGGGTGTAAGGTATATGTCAAACACGATTAGTATTGAACCACTAGAATATATATGTCCCCGTTACAACACACGGGCAATTAGCTAGTTACAGTAGTTGTTCGATCATAAACCCACACATAGACACAAAAAATAAAAGATTAAATGGCTTTAGATTTGGAGGTGAGTTCAATTCAAATTGACCATGGTACGGTTTTCCAAAAAAAAATGTCACGTGCTATAAAGGAGGAGAGATGCTCCACTCTGAATCAAATATAATAACGTAGCCATAATTTACAAGTATGTCTCAGTTTTGGCACCACTAATTTTAAGTTTTAGTGCACAAAATTCCATTTCAAGCCAAAAGAATCACCATGTGATGAGGTGTTTCTAACATTATGACTCCGCTCGCCATGGTGATGTGGCGCTCGCTCGGCACATCACATGCTAACGCGAACATTCAATACACAAGAATACTCCTAATATATTTTTATAGCGGCCATTGGGAGGAATATATGTGGAGAGAGAAATGTACGCTTGAATATGATCTCAATTCAAAATAGATTGAATTGGTTTACAATGATGGATTGAAAACCTTAACTGCCTGAGAGTAATAGATCTTGCGTAGGCAAATGCACAAAAAAAACTCAAGTGCAATATTACAAACCCATACAAAATAACCATAACACACGAGGATGAACACCAAAGGTCAACATGAGAGCTCCAACAATGGCAACGCCGAGACAACTGGTGGGGAATAACCACATGTAGTCACCAATAGGAAGTTGTGCCATTGCCGACCCCACGCCATCCATCAGTCACATGAAGGGTGGTCATTGGTTAGGGAGGAGGGTAAAATGACATGGGAAATACTTTTCCTTGTTAAGCATGCAAAAGTAAGGTTGCGAGAAATCTCCGCTAAGGAGAAGAGGGCATTTAGTCGCTGCAGAGTGTGCCATCTAATGTTGCGGAGGCTATTTGGAGGTCGTCCAACACATTAGGCCATTAGCTTCTCGAAGCCTGGTTTCAACCATCTTTCACCTCCTTGATCTTCGCCAGCCTCCCCTTAAACTAACACTCTAGATAGTTACCGCCGGATCTAATCCGCGTCTAGCACATGAGTGATAGACCATCCCTCATTGGGTAGTCTCAACCACGAAGTGACTATCACGTTTGGTGTATTCCGTTGCCCGATCTAGGTTGCATGCGACATGTCATGTAGAGTGGATCACATCACCCCGAGTGACGCCATCCTGAAGAATCAATTTCAATGCTAAATTTTGGGTCAATCGTGCACCACAAGGCATGGTTTGACCTGTAATCATGTCTCAACAACTTATTCATATTATAGAATTCATCTAAAATATAAAACAACTCCACAAATGCTTGTCAGCGTATCGGCTATCGACTTTTAAATTTTGAACGAGTTTGTATTTTGTTTCATTTACGTGTTATGCAAAAAAAAATTGGATACACTTGCTACCATTGTTATATACACAGCCCTTTGTTTCACATCACACAATACATATTTTTTGTGCTGTTGAAAACCATGTGAGACAACATAGGATGGGCTCACATTGTAGATGGTTGTTGAAAGGACCACGATGCCGCCTAGAGGGGGTGAATATGCATTTTAAAAACTTCTATGGATTTGGCTTTATCCTAATGTGGAAATAAACTAAGCAGATACTTTTCAAGCACAAATCCTAAATATACTAGGCTCAACTAAGTGCACCAACAACTTAATCTAAACAAGATCAGCGCAACAAGGATATTAACAAGCACAAGTAAGTTACACAAACTTACTCGAGCAATATCACAAGATATGAAAGTGTATCACACAAGTTAGCAATTCACACTAATCACATGATATATCAAATAGAGCAAGTACAAATGCTGAATATAAAGTGTAGGCCTAAATAATCTCCACGAGAGAACTAGCCAACACAATATAATGAGGACAACAATATATAGTGAATGCAATAGCAAGAGACCAAAGTAAACCACAAGTAGTGGCTAGGGTTAGAGATAACCGAAGACACGAAGACGAGGATGTATCCCGATGATTACTTCCTTGGAAGGAAGCTAGTCACCGAGAGAGGTGGATGTTACCACGAAAGCTCACCCTATTCTCCCTTTGAGACAACACCACGAAGGCATTTCTCAACCACTATTGGTACACCCTGAGGCGGCCTCCAAACCTTCACAAACTTTTCGGGGGCAAATCACAAGTTGATTCCTCACTAGAGCACTCCTACCGCCTAGGAGTCTCCAACCTCCAAGAGTAATAAGATAAAGGGGGAAATGCTCAGACTTGCTCAAATCACAAATTTCTTTGGTCGCAAGAGGGAGAGGGAGTGGATCAATTACTGGATTGAAAAATCTCTCAAGAACTCTCACGAATCTCTCTCGGATCTAAGATTTGGTGCAGGAGAAGTGAGAGGGAGACACTTGGGTGTTCTAGGGTTCTTTTGGATGAAGTGATCAACCCTCTGAAGGAAATATATCCTAGAGGCAATAATAAAGTTATTATTTTATTTCCTTATATCATGATAAATGTTTATTATTCATGCTAGAATTGTATTAACCGGAAACTTGATACATGTGTGAATGCATAGACAAAATAAAGTGTCCCTAGTATGCCTCTACTAGACTAGCTCGAGATGGTTAAGTTTCCTGACCATAGACATGTGTTGTCATGTGATGAACGGGATCACATCATTAGAGAATGATGTGATGGACAAGACCCATCCATTATCTTAGCATTATGATCGTTTTGTTTTATTGCTATTGCTTTCTTCATGACTTATACATGTTCCTCTAACTATGAGATTATGCAACTCCCGATGTCGGTGTCAAAACCGGCGGATCTCGGGTAGGGGGTCCCGAACTGTGGTCTAAGGCGGATGGTAACAGGAGGCGGGGGACACGATGTTTACCCAGGTTCAGGCCCTCTCGATGAAGGTAATACCCTACTGCCTGCTTGATTGATCTTGATGATATGAGTATTACAAGAGTTGATCTACCACGAGATCGTAGAGGCTAAACCCTAGAAGCTAGCCTATGGTATGATTGTTGTTGTCCTACGGACTAAACCCTCCGGTTTATATAGACACCGGAGGGGGCTAGGGTTACACAGAGTCGGTTACAAGGAAGGAGATCTACACATCCGTATTGACAAGCTTGCCTTCCACGCCAAGGAGAGTCCCATCCGGACACGGGACGAAGTCTTCAATCTTGTATCTTCATAGTCCAACAGTCCGGCTGTCCGGAGACCCCCTAATCCAGGACTCGCTCAGTAGCCCCTGAACCAGGCTTCAATGACGATGAGTCCGCCGCGCAGATTGTCTTCGGCATTGCAAGGCGGGTTCCTCCTCCGAATAATCCATAGAAGATTTTGAATACAAGGATAGTGTCCGGCTCTGCAAAACAAATTCCACATACCATCATAGAGAGAATAATATTTCCACAAATCCAATCTGCCGACCATTTTTCATAATGTGACGTATCGCCGTGGTCTGGCCATCACGAACCATCCTTCTCAATCAGCCTGCCACTGCATGTTTCGCGAGGCGATTTTATTGGCACGTCTTGTCGAAGCAGAGATCGTGTCCCCCTTATCACGGGATTCTCATCAATACGTATGTGGGTAACCCAATCGTGCCCGTTGGTATGACTCCTCGATTTTAGGCAAGTCCTAAACGGCCACGCGGAGGACGCTTGATATTCATCCCCTTTATAAAGAGGCCAAGGCTTGTCCTTTTTCTTCTTGCACCCAATCGAATCCTTCCCCCACCTCGAGTTCCAACACCCAAGGCTCGGGTCAGGCGCTTCGGACCTTCAACCATGTCCGGATCCAACCTTCAAGGTCGGTGGATGCCTTCCTCTGTCATAGAGGAAGACATCAAGAAGCTAAGAGAGGCTAGGTATTCGACCGGCAAAATCTCGCACAGGCTGCCCGCTCGAGGGCAGGTCATTCCCACTCCTGAACCCGGCGAGAGCGTTGTATTCATCTCTCACTTCCTCCGAGGACTAGGCCTTGCTATGGATCCTTTGTTAGAGGGCTCATGTTCTATTATGGGCTGGATTTCCATGACCTGGCCCCGGATTCCATCCTTCACATCTCGTCGTTCATCGTCGTGTGTGAAGCCTTCCTCTGCATTACCCCACACTTCGGCTTGTGGCTCAAAACTTTCAATGTGACGCCGAAGATGATTGAGGGGCGACACGCAGAGTGCGGAGGTGCCATAATAAGCAAAGGCACCGATGTTCCATGGCCAAAGGGTTCCTTCCCGGAGGTGTCCAGTTTATGGCAACGGGAGTGGTTTTATATCGCAGCTCCTCGGGGTACCAAGTGGGTGGCCGCCCCTGCCTTTCACTCGGGCCCCCCACCACAACTGATGTCATGGATCAACAAGGGGCTGGACTGGGGGCCAACAAATGATGTGCCGATGTTGCAGAGTCGCATCCGAGATCTCCTCGAGAGAGATGTCGGCCTGGTCACGGTAATGCAAGTCATGCTAGTTCGACAAGTCCCGCCTTGCAAACGTTGACCCCTCCGTATGTGGGAGTTCAACCCGGAAGGACCGCAAGCTATTCAACACTTCCTCGGCATGACGCTCGAAGAGATGTACAAATTGTTCTTCGGAACACAAATAAGGTGTCCAGACATCACCGAGGATGCGGGTCTGAGCTGCAATCGCCCAGATACCCCAAGTAAGTAATCCCGTGGCCGAATTCGATGTCTCTTTATTTATCACAACATCATTCTGAAAAGCCGCTCTTTGACCAGGACTGGGTAACAAAGGCGAAGATGATCAGGTGTTCGGCCCCCCTTCCCGAAGGCTCAGCAGATCCAGTACTAGCCAGAATGCTCGAGCCGGCGCCTTATCAGGTGCCCTCGGGGGAAGATAAAGAGGGGAATATAGAGGCTGAAAGCGGGCCTCACTCATTATTCATCCAAACCGGGGGAATTAGCGACTCTGCGAAGGAGGATAGCCGGGGAGAAGAATCTGAAATTCCCTCTTCCCAGGGAAGGAAGAGGACCACCTCTGAAGACTTGGAAACAATGGTTTCCAAACGAGAGAAGGAATTTTCGCCAGAGGGTCCTACCCCGGAGGGTACCCTTGTCGCATAGTGTCCGCAAGGGGATAAGCCCTCCACCGAGCTGTAAGTAAACAAAAAGTACTTAATAGTAAAAATATCTTGCTTTACCTCTGAGGACAATAACCGAAGCATATATCTTGTAGTTCGGATCGTAGCCCTTCTCGACAGAGTTCGTCTTCGGGGCATCTTCTTCCGGAGATGATGGAGAGCGAAACACCTCCCCATGCCTCCCCGCCTCATGAGGCAGGCGACCCTGAGGTGTCGTCACGGAGGATTTTTCTTGATCCGCCGAGGCCAGAGTGTAATTCTCCGGCCACCCAAAGTCTGGAGTATTCGGCTCCTAAGGAGAGCAACAGAAAGAGTCCGGGACCGTCCGGTGCGCGACCTGATGCACTGAAGGATCTTTTGGAGCAAGCGGCTATCTCAGAGGCGCATCGTACACTAATGGGTACGGTGGTTCAGAGGATTTCATCCGCCGGAAGCGGGCTGCATGACGCTTTTATGAGCCTGCTGAGAGGCTTTGAGGTACGCAAAGTAGTATATGTTTTTGATGGTACCGCAGACGCTAAGTGTGCAATATGCAGATAGTAGCCCCTGAGACTCTGGTTGCTGAAAACGGCGGCAAACAGAGGATCATAGTCCCAGGTAATAACCATGCCGCCTTCATGTGTAGGTGGCTGAAGGTCCGGTGGCTAGCCGTACTGGTGAGTTTGCCGAGCTGAAGCGGCAACTTGATGCGACAGATGCCGACATCGTGCTTGTCAACAAGCGGCTCGACGAGGCACAGGGTATGTGATTTCTCTGGTGATCAACACATAATAAGAGGAGCATGATGCTAGTGTTTTTAATATGTTATGACTGCAGATGGAGCTGCCCCCGTGGAGATCCTTCAGGCGGAACTTGCCCGAGCCAAGGAACAAGCCAGGAATAGTGATGCGGCTGCGCTGATGGCGGCCGAAGAGCTGAGAGCCGAACATGTTGCGCATTGCCAAAGCAAGGGGAAAATAGCCAAGATGGCCGTTGAGTTGAAAGATGCCGCCGACCGTTACCAGCTTCTTGAAAAAGAAAGCCGAGCGAAGGCGACGGACTGGAGAAGGCCATGGTAGCAGTTAGGAAGCCCGCTCTAAAATCAGAGCGGCGAAGGAGGAGTTGCGTCTGTCGAGATATCGCGGTGGGAAGCCCTCTTTGTTGCGACGGTTCGGAGATCCAAAGTATGCCCTCTTGATCAACTATGGAGTTCTGCAGACGACACGCTGGATTTGGCAGCCGATCTGCTGATGCGGCCGAGTACTTCAAGGATCAAAAAGATCATGAAGTGGAAAAGCTGTTCTGGTCGCAGTTCAATGTTCCAGTGCGTCCGCTGCTGTTGAATGAGCGAATGGCCGAGTGGGCCGAGCTCCATAGGTTGTCCGTACTTGCCATGAGGTCTGTTGTGGATCATCTGTGGCCGGAAGGGCCAAGGCCGAATAGTTATTTTAGTTTGGTGCAACAGTTCCTTGGTGTTGTGCCGCACATCGACGCTATGAAGAGGTCAGCGTGCATAGAGGGTGCGCGGATGGCACTTGCCCGTGTCAAGACATACTGGGTAGAGATGGAGGCCACCACTATTGCAACCCAGAATTCGGCCGTGGGCCGAGTATCTGCCGAGCACTACTTTGAAGAAGTCCTTGAAGGCGCTCGTTCAATAGAGGCTCAGTGCTCGAAGAATATTATGTTCTAGTGACATGTATTCCCATTGTAAAAACAATGTTTTATTGAATTATCAAGGCTGTGTTTATACTTTTGCCTGAAAGTATTATGATGCCTCATGTGTGACCGTTTATGTATATATGTATATAACCTGAAAGTTTGCAGTCGTCGACTTCAGCCCCCACGCATATAATGCGGGGGTGTTCGCAAAAAACGCATATTCACACTTGGTCCAACATCTTGGTCCATTAAGGAGGTGGTAGCGCAGCGAACGAGGCAATCAGACTATATTGCTTTAACACTTTCACTTAGCCATAGGAGTTTGACGGTGGGACTACTATATAGCCCCTGGTACCTCCGCGCTCGTCCGAATACGGGGCGCGTACGTACATGACCGGGAAACGGCCCTTCGTTAATGCGGAGGAATCCCAAAGATTCCGCTAAGTCATCGAGTGGTTGACCAGTCTCGCGCTTTATCATGACAGTCAGTTTTCGGCTTTCTCTACGGAGGTGCTCATCCGAATGAACCAGGGCACAATCGCAGTAGTTCTCCCGGTGCCACCTTAGCCGATAGAGCGGAACGTAAGGTAGCAAAACACGGGAGCCGGGCAAACCCAACATTTGACCAAAGACATGATTCGGAGCTGATGCATATAAGGCCAAACTCGCGACGCCGAACACTCCCTAAGGTATTCGGTCTTTATAACATATGCTGGGCTTAGCGATGCCCTTTAATAATGAACCCCGAGTGTCCAGGTACGTGCGATGCTCTGACATGGCGAAATGCCAATAACGTCGGCATCCTTCTCGGTTATACTAAGTATCCGGAGGATGTGAACAACAAGAGACAAGAAAAAGGTTTACGCAGGTCTTAATCTAAAAGAAACCTTTGAGCTGGTCCTCTTTGCACGTCTCGCACTGGTGTCCGCGCAGCCGTATCCTGGACGGTTGTGGCACGATTGTCATCTGTAAAAGAGAAGAACTTAAGTGAAAGTTGTCATGCCAAAAAATTGGTTATTCTCAACAAACCATTAAAATTCAAGATAAGTCAAGTTGAGCCGAACTAGCCATAATTACACGCGGGAAGCCCCTGTTGCCGTCTATGGGGTTATAACCATCAAACCAATCTCGGGTTTATCTAAGCTATTATAGCTAGTAATGCGCGGACTCGTCTAGCCGTGTTCGCGGTCTTAACGACCGATCCTTTATTCTGGTTGGAGGGGCCATTTAGTGTTCGGCTATTAAAGCCGTCGCACACTCTTTCGCTTGTAAGGAACGTTCAATGTTTCCGCTAATGGTGATGATGCCACGTGGACCGGGCATCTTAAGCTTGAGAGAAGCGTAATGCAAGATCGCATTAAACGAAGCGAAGCCACTCTTCCGAGTAGTGCTTGATAGACACTTCGGAATGGAGCGATGTTGAAGGTTAACTTTTCGCTTCGGAAGTTGTCGGGAGAACCGAATACAACCTCTAGTAATAGAGAGCCCGTGCAGCGGGCCTTTGGGCCTGGTATTACTCCCTTGAAGGTAGTATTACTGTGGCTGATTTTTGTCGGGTCTATCCCCATTTTGCAGAATGTGTCCTGATATATCAGATTTAGACTACTACCGCCGTCCATAAGGACTCGTGTGAGATGGTATCCATTTATTATTGGGTCTAACAGCCAATCCTTCGTGCCGAATGCTTGTCGGGTGATCCCTGCGATCAAAAGTGATCGGGCAGGCCAACCAGGGGTTTAACTTATGGGTGACGGGCTCTACATCACGTGTGTCTCGGAGTGCATGTTTTCTTCTCCTCTTCGTCACGTGGATCATGTTTCTCGTTTTAACCTCCGTGGGAATTTTTTCGTCCCCGGTGCTTTTTCTTTGGCGAGGTTCGTCCTCGCCTTCACTTGGTGTCTTCCTCCCTTGTGTTCGGCGTTTAACTTACCGCCTGCTTGAAGACCCAGATTTCTCGTGGGTGTGATTTGCAGGTTTATTGGGGTGCCATGAATCGACATAGTTTGTCTAGAATCTTGTTTAGGCTGGACGGTCCATCTCTGCTGCCTTTGAAAGGCTTTTTCCGCTGACCCGGTCGAGAGCCCCTGAATCCGGCGTTTACCGCCGTGCTATCTGGGTTGTCTTCTTTATTTCGACGCTTTCTTTTACTGCGTCGTGGTTTTCCATTGCCGTCCCTGGCTTCGGATGTGCCTGGGTCGCTGGTGCTGCTATGGGCTAGCCAGCTATCTTCGCCCGCGCAAAAGCGGGTCATGAGGCTTGTCATGGGTTTTTCTTGACCGAGGTGTCTGGCGAGCCATTTGTCTCGGACGCTGTGCTTGAAAGCTGCTAAGGCTTATGCGTCCGGGCAGTCGACGATTTGGTTCTTCTTAGTGAGAAACCTGTTCCAAAGCTTTCGGGCTGACTCTCCGGGCTGTTGTATTATATGACTTAAATCGTCTGCATCCGGAGGTCGGACATAGGTCCCTTGAAAATTAGCCCGGAAAGCTTCCTCGAGCTCCTCCCAACTTCCAATTGAGTTTTCAGGGAGGCTTTTCAGCCAGTGCCGAGCTGGTCCTTTAAGCTTGAGGGGCAAGTATTTGATGGGTGGAGATTTTCTCCGCGATCCATATGGATATGGAGGATAAAGTCCTCAATCCAGACCCCAGGGTTTGTAGTTCCGTCGTACGCCTCTATGTTCACTGGTTTGAATCCTTCTGGAGATTCGTGGTCCAGCACCTCATCGGTGAAACATAGGGGGTGTGCGGCACCCCTGTATTTGGATGTATCATGGCGTTCGGACGGTTGTAGTATTCGGTTTTGATTTTGTGCCGTAGCGCACTTCCTAGATCCATAGATGGATCTGGCCGCGCCGGTCTTCTGATGCAAGTCGTCATGTGAAGCGTGTGCTGACTTATGTGCGGCCTTGTTAGCCGCTCTATCACGGCCACCAGGTGGTTGATCTGGCCGGTTGGCCGTTTTATTTTTCGGCTGTGTGGGCTCTAAGGCTTCATCATCGAATTCGGGCAACAGCTTGCGCTTTGGATAGCTCTTTGTGTGGTAACTACTGTTGGGGAACGTAGTAATTTCAAAAAATTTCCTACGCACACGCAAGATCATGGTGATGGCATAGCAATGAGAGGGGAGAGTGTATGTCCACGCACTCGTGAGACCGTAAGCGAAGCGTTATAACAACGTGGTTGATGTAGTCGACGCCTTCACGATCCGACCGATCCAAGTACCGAACGCACGGCACCTCCGAGTTCAGACACGCTCAGCTCGATGACGATCCCCGGCCCGATCCAAAGCGTCGGGGATGAGTTCCACAAGACGACGGCGTGGTGACGATGTTGATGCTTCACCGCGCAGGCTTCGCCTAAACTCCGCGACGATATGACCGAGGTGGAATATGGTGGAGGGGGGCACCGCACACGGCTAAGGAACGATCACGTAGATCAACTTGTGTGTCATGGGGTGCCCCTTGCCCCGTGATATAAAGGAGCAAGGGGGGGTTGCGGCCGGCAATAGGGAGGCGCGCCGAGGAGTCCTACTCCCACGGAGTAGGACTCCCCTTCCTAGTTGGATTAGGTCTTGGGGAAGGGGGAAGAGGGAGGGGGGCGCCGCCCCCCCTCTCCTTGTCCTATTCGGACTAGAGGGGAGGGCGCGACCTGCCCTGGCCGGCCCTCCTCTTCTCCCTTATGGCCCATCAAGGCCCATTGACCCCGGGAGGGTTCCAGTAACCCCTGTTCCCAGTAAAATCCGTTTTCATCCGAACCTTTCAAGTCCAAACATAGGCTTCCAATATATCGATCTTTATGTCTCGACCATTTCGAGACTCCTCGTCATGTCCGTGATCACATCCGGACTCAACAAACTTCGTACATCAAAACTTATAAACTCATAATAAAGCGTCATCGTAACGTTAAGCGTGCGGACCCTACGGGTTCGAGAACTATGTAGACATGACCTAGAACTATTCTCGTCAATAACCAATAGCGAAACCTGGATGCCCATATTGGTTCCTACATATTCTACGAAGATCTTTATCGGTCAAACCGCATAACAACATACGTTGTTTCCTTTGTCATCGGTATGTTACTTGCCCGAGATTTGATCGTCGGTATCCAATACCTAGTTCAATCTCGCTACGCAAGTCTCTTTACTCGTTCCGTAATACATCATCTCACAACTAACTTATTAGTTGCAATGCTTGCAAGGCTTATGTGATGTGTATTACCGAGAAGGCCTAGAGATACCTCTCCGACAATCGGAGTGACAAAACCTAATCTCAAATACGCCAACCCAACATGTACCTTTGGAGACACCTGTAGTACTCCTTTATAATCACCCGCCACGTTGTGACGCTTGGTAGCACCCAAAGTGTTCCTCCGTAAACGGAGTTGCATAATCTCATAGTTACGTGAACATGTATAAGTCATGAAGAAAGCAATAGCAATATACTAAACGATCAAGTGCTAGGCTAACGGAATGGGTCATGTCAATCACACCATTCTCCTAATGATGTGATCCCATTAATCAAATGACAACACATGTCTATGGTTAGGAAACATAACCATCTTTGATTAATGAGCTAGTCAAGTAGAGGCATACTAGTGACTATATGTTTGTCTATGTATTCACACATGTATTATGTTTCCGTTAATACAATTCTAGCATGAATAATAAACATTTATCATGATATAAGGAAATAAATAATAACTTTATTATTGCCTCTAGGGCATATTTCCTTCAGCCTCCCACTTGCACTAGAGTCAATAATCTAGATTACACAAGAATGATTCTAACACCCATGGAGTCTTGGTGCTGATCATGTTTTGCTCGTGGAAGAGGCTTAGTCAACGGTCTCGCAACATTCAGATCCGTATGTATCTTGCAAATCTCTATGTCTCCCACTTGGACTTGGTCCCGAATGGAATTGAAGCGCCTCTTGATATGCTTGGTCCTCTTGTGAAATCTGGATTCCTTTGCCAAGGCAATTGCACCAAGATTGTCACAGAAGATCTTCATTGGTCCCGATGCACTAGGTATGACACCTAGATCGGAAATGAACTCTTTCATCCGATAACTTCATTTGTTGCTTCCAAGCAGCTATGTACTCCGCTTCACATGTAGATCCCGCCACGACGCTTTGTTTAGAACTGCACCGGTGACAGCTCCACCGCTTAATAAAAACACGATCCGGTTTGTGATTTAGAATCGTCCGGATCGTGTCAAAGCTTGCATCGACGTAACCATTTACGACTAGCTCTTTGTCACCTCCATATACGAGAAACATATCCTTAGTCCTTTTCGTATTTCAGATGTTCTTGACCGCTGTCCGATGATCCACTCTGGATTACTTTGGTACCTTCTGCTAAGCTTATTGCTAAGCATACGTCAGTCTGGTACACAGACATTGCATACATGATAGAGCCTATGGCTGAAGCATAGGAACATCTTTCATTTTCTCTCTATCTTCTGCTGTGGTCGGGCATTGAGTCCGACTCAATTTCACACCTTGTAATACAGTGTAAAAACCTTTCTTTGCTCGATCCATTTTGAACTTTTTCAAAACTTTATCAAGGTATGTGCTTTGTGAAAGTCCAATTAAGCGCCTTGATCTATCTCTATAGATCTTGATGCCCAATATGTAAGCAGCTTCTCCGAGGTCTTTCATTGAAAAACTTTTATTCAAGTATCCTTTTATGTTATCCAGAAATTCTATATCATTTCCAATCAATAATATGTCGTCCACATATAATATCGTAAATGCTCTGAGCTCCCACTCACTTTCTTGTAAATACAGCTTCTCCAAAAGTCTCAGATAAAACCATATGTTTTGATCACACTATCAAAGCGCTTATTCCAACTCCGAGAGGCTTGCACTGCACCATAAATTGATCATTGGAGCTTGCACACTTTGTTAGCACCCTTTGGATCAACAAAACCTTCTGGTTGCATCATATACAACTCTTCTTCTAGAAATCCATTCAAGAATGCAGTTTTACATCCATTTGCCAAATTTCATAATCATAAAATGCAGCAATTGCTAACATGATTCGGACAGACTTAAGCATCGCTACGGTGAGAAAGTCTCATCGTAGTCAACCCCTTGAACTTGTCGAAAACCTTTCGCAACAAGTCGAGCTTTATAGACAGCTACATTACCATCGCCGTCGGTCTTCTTCTTAAAGATCCATTTATTCTCAATGGCTTGCCGATCATCGGGCAAGTCAACCAAAGTCCATACTTTGTTCTCATACATGGATCCCATCTCAGATTTCATGGCTTCCAGCCATTTTATGAATCTGGGCTCACCATCGCTTCTTCATAGTTTGTAGGTTCGCCATGGTCAAGTAACATGACTTCCGAATAGGATTACCGTACCACTGCAGTGCGGATCTTACTCTAGTTGACTCCACGTAGTTCAAGAGAAACTTGATCTGAAGTTTCATGATCAATATCATTAGCTTCCTCACTTATTGGTGTAGTTGTCACAGAACCGGTTCTTGTGATGAACTATTTTCCAATAAGGGAACAGATCTGCTTATCTCATCAAGTTCTACTTTCCTCCCACTCACTTCTTTCGAGAGAAACTCTTTTTCTAGAAAGGATCCGAATTTAGCAACGAAAATCTTGTCCTCGGATCTGTGATAGAAGGTGTACCCAATAGTCTCCTTTGGGTATCCTATGAAGACACATTTTCGATTTGGGTTCGAGCTTATCTGGTTGAAGTTTCTTCACATAAGCATCGCAGCCCCAAACTTTAAGATACGACAACTTTGGTTTCTTGCTAAACCATAGTTCATAAGGTGTCGCTTCAACGGATTTTGATGGTGCCCTATTTAACGTGAATGCGGCCGCCTCTAAAGCATAACCCCAAAACGATAGCGGTAAATCAGAAGAGACATCATAGATCGCACCATATCTAGTAAAGTACGACACGACGCTCGACACACCATTTCGTTGTGGTGTTCGGGTGGCGTGAGCTGCTAAACTATTCCGCATTGTTTCAAGTGCAGACCAAACTCAGAACTCAAATATTCTCCTCGACGATCAGATCGTAGAAATTTTATTTTCTTGTTACGATGATTCTCCACTTCACTCTGAAATTCCTTGAACTTTTCAAATGTTTCAGACTTATGTTTCATAAGTAGATATACCCATATCTGCTCAAATCATCTGTGAAGGTGAGAAAATAACGATACCTTGCAAGGCCTCAACATTCATTGGACCACAAACATCAAGATGTATGATTTCCAACAAATCCTTTGCTCGCTCCATAGTTAGGAGAACGGCGTTTTAGTCATCTTGCCCATGAGGCACGGTTCATAAGTACCAAGTGATTCATAATCAAGTGATTCCAAAAGTCCATCAAGATGGAGTTTCTTCATGCGTTTTACATCGATATGACCCAAACGGCATTGCCACAAATAAGTTGCATTATCATTATCAACTCAGTATCTTTTGGTTTCAACACTATGAATATGTGTATTACTACTATCGAGATTCAATAAAATAGACCACTCTTCAAGGGTGCATGACCATAAAAGATATTATTCATATAAATAGAACAACCATTATTCTCGACTTAAATGAATAACCGCCTCGCATCAAACAAGATCCAGATATAATGTTCATGCTTAACGCTGGCACCAAATAACAATTATTTAGGTCTAAAACTAATCCCGATGGTAGATGTAGAGGTAGTGTGCTGACCGCGATCACATCGACTTTGGAACCATTTCCCACGCGATCGTCACCTCGCCCTTAGCCAATCTTCGCTAATCCGTAGTTCCTGCTTCGAGTTGCAAATATTAGCAATGTAACCAGTATCAAATACCTGTGTACTATCATGAGTATTAGTAAGGTACACATCAATAACATGTATATCACATATACCTTTGTTCACCTTGCCATCCTTCTTATCCGCCAAATACTTGGGGCAGTTCCGCTTCAAAGGTTCAGTCTGCTTATAAGAGAAGCACTCGGTTTAGTGCTTAGGTCCAGACTTGGGTTTCTTCTCTTGAGCAGCAACTTGTTTGCTGTTCTTCTTGAAGTTCCCTTCTTCTTCCCTTTGCCCTTTTCTTGAAACTGGTGGTCTTGTTAACCATCAACACTTGATGCTCCTTTTTGATTTCTACCTCCGCTGCTTTTAGCATTGCGAAGAGCTCGGGAATAGACTTGTCCATCCCTTGCATATTATAGTTCATCACGAAGCTCTTGTAGCTTGGTGGCGTGATTGAAGAATTTCATCAATGACACTATCATCGTGAAGATTAACTCCCGTTGAATCAAGTGATTATTATACCCGACATTTTGAGTATGTGTTCACCGATGTAACTATTCTCCTCCATCTTGCAGCTATAGAACTTATTCGAGACTTCATATCTCTCAATCCGGGCATTTGCTTGAAATATTAACTTCAACTCTGGAACATCTCATATGCTCCATGACGCTCAAAACGCCGTTGAAGGCCCGGTTCTAAGCCGTAAAGCATGGCACTTCGAACTATCGAGTAGTCATCGCTTTGCTCGCCAGACGCTCTTAACGCCGTCGGTTGCATCAAGAAGCAGGTTGGCACCCAGCGGTGCTTCCGGGACGTAATTCTTCCGTGCAGCAATGAGGATAATCCTCGATTACGGACCCAGTCCGTGTAATTGCTACCATCATCTTTCAACTTTGCTTTCTCAAGGAACGCGTTAAAATTCAACGGAACAACAAAGACGAGCCATCTATCTACAAGAAACATAGACAAGCAAAATACTATCAGTACTAAGTTCATGATAAATTTAAGTTCAATTAATCATATTACTAAAGAACTCCCACTTAGATAGACATCTCTAGTTGTCTAAGTGATTACGTGATCCAAATCAACTAAACCATGTCCGATCATCACGTGAGATGGAGTAGTTTCAATGGTGAACATCACTATGTTGATCATATCTACTATATGATTCACGTTCGACCTTTTGGTCTCCGTGTTCGAGGCCATATCAGATATGCTAGGCTCGCCAAGTTTGACTGAGTATTCGCGTGTGCAACTGTTTTGCACCCGCTGTATTTGAACGTAGAGCCTATCACATCCGATCATCACGTGGTGTCTCAAAGACGAAGAACTTTCATAACGGTGCATACTGTGGAGAACACTTCTTGATATTTAGTGAGAGATCATCTTATAATGCTACCGTCAATCAAAGCAAAATAAGATGCATAAAGGATAAACATCACATGTAATCAATATAAGTGATATGATATGGCCATCATCATCTTGTGCTTGTGATTCCATCTCCAAGCACCGTCGTGATCACCATCGCCACCGGCGCGACACCTTGATCTCCATCGTAGCATCGTTGTCGCCTCGCCAACTATTGCTTCTAGGACTATCGCCATCGCTTAGTGATAAAGTAAAGCAATTACATGGCGTTTGCATTTCATACAATAAAGCGACAACCATATGGCTCTCGCCAGCCGATAACTCGTTACAAAACATGATCATCTCATACAATAAAATATAGCATCACGCCTTGACCATATCACATCACAACATGCCCTGCAAAAACAAGTTAGACGTCCTCTACTTTGTTGTTGCAAGTTTTACGTGGCTGCTACGAGCTGAGCAAGAACCGTTCTTACCACGCATCAAAACCACAACGATAGTTTGTCAAGTTGGTGCTGTTTTAACCTTCGCAAGGACCGGGCGAGCCACACTCGGTTCAACTAAAGTGAGAGAGACAGACACCCGCCGGTCACCTTTAAGCAACGAGTGCTCAAGCGGTGAAACCAGTCTCGCGTAAGCGCACGCTGTAATGTCGGTCCGGCCGCTTCATCTCACAATACCGCTGAACCAAAGTATGACATGCTGGTAAGCAAGATGACTTATATCGCCCACAACTCACTTGTGTTCTACTCGTGCATATGACATCAACGCATAAAACCAGGCTCGGATGCCATTGTTGGGGAACGAGTAATTTCAAAAATTTCCTACGCACACGCAAGATCATGGTGATGGCATAGCAACGAGAGGGGAGAGTGTATGTCCACATACCCTCGTGAGACCGAAGCGAAGCGTTATAACAACGCTGTTGATGTAGTCGATGTCTTCACGATCCGACCGATCCAAGTACCGAACGCACGGCACCTCCGAAGTTCAGCACACGCTCAGCTCGATGACGATCCCCGGCCCGATCCAGCAAAGCGTCGGGATGAGTTCCACAAGACGACGGCGGCAGGACGATGATGATGCTTCATCGGCGCAGGCTTCGCCTAAACTCCGCGACGATATGACCGAGGTGGAATATGGTGGAGGGGGCACCGCACACAGCTAAGGAACGATCACGTAGATCAACTTGTGTGTCATGGGGTGCCCTTGCCCTCAGATATAAAGGAGCAAGGGGTGCGGCCGCCCTAGGGAGGCGCGCTTAGAGGAGTCCTACTCCCACCGGAGTAGGACTCCCCCTTCCTAGTTGGATTAGGTCTTGGGAAGGGGAAGAGGGAGGGCGCCGCCTCTCCTTGTCCTATTCGGACTAGAGGGGAGGGGGCGCGGCCTGCCCCTGGTCGGCCCTCCTCTTCTCCCTTATGGCCCATCAAGGCCCATTGACCCCGGAGGGTTCCGAAACCCGGTGTTCAGTAAAATCCGTTTTCATCCGAACCTTCCAAGTCCAAACATAGGCTTCCAATATATCGATCTTTATGTCTCGACCATTTCGAGACTCCTCGTCATGTCCGTGATCACATCCGGGACTCAACAAACTTCAGTACATCAAAACTTATAAACTCATAATAAACTGTCATCGTAACGTTAAGCGTGCGGACCCTACGGGTTCGAGAACTATGTAGACATGACCTAGAACTATTCTCGGTCAATAACCAATAGCGGAACCTGGATGCCCATATTGGTTCCTACATATTCTACGAAGATCTTTATCGGTCAAACCGCATAACAACATACGTTGTTCCCTTTGTCATCGGTATGTTACTTGCCCGAGATTTGATCGTCGGTATCCAATACCTAGTTCAATCTCGTTACCGGCAAGTCTCTTTACTCGTTCAGTAATACATCATCTCACAACTAACTTATTAGTTGCAATGCTTGCAAGGCTTATGTGATGTGTATTACCGAGAAGGCCTAGAGATACCTCTCCGACAATCGGAGTGACAAAACCTAATCTCGAAATACGCCAACCCAACATGTACCTTTGGAGACACCTGTAGTACTCCTTTATAATCACCCGATTACGTTAGACGCTTGGTAGCACCCAAAGTGTTCCTCCGTAAACGGAGTTGCATAATCTCATAGTTACAGGAACATGTATAAGTCATGAAGAAAGCAATAGCAATATACTAAACGATCAAGTGCTAGGCTAACGGAATGGGTCATGTCAATCACACCATTCTCCTAATGATGTGATCCCATTAATCAAATGACAACACATGTCTATGGTTAGGAAACATAACCATCTTTGATTAATGAGCTAGTCAAGTAGAGGCATACTAGTGACTATGTGTTTGTCTATGTATTCACACATGTATTATGTTTCCGGTTAATACAATTCTAGCATGAATAATAAACATTTATCATGATATAAGGAAATAAATAATAACTTTATTATTGCCTCTAGGGCATATTTCCTTCAACTACCACCATACTTTTCTTCATTGTCGAGCACTTTGTTCCATCTATTATTGAGCGTATTCTGCGCAGCCTTAAGCCTTTGCTTCTGCTTCTTCAGACTCCTCGCGGTGGCAATAAGCCTTTTGCGGAGGTTCTCTTGTTCCAAGTGCCTTTCTGGGATGATGTGTGCATCTTTGTCCGGACTGTTTTCCTCTCCGGAGGGAGGTTGATGAGCTTTATCCTTGGGCGCCGCCGTGTTCGGACAGCGGATCCGTACTATGCTCGCCGGTTGCTGGTTCATCCTGCTCTGCCGCTGGGTCAATGTGGTTGTCGTTTCCTCTGGAGTCGACTGGGGTGTTATTTTCTCTTTCGCTGTTATCGCTGTTTTTGCCGAGGCGGGATTTGGAGCAGTGCCTACGCCGATGCTTTGTTTGCTTCTCGATGGAGCTGTTCTTCGCTGCTTCCATCCGTTCCTCGTCATTGTTTTCTTTGGGTGTATCCACCATGTATATGTCATGTGATGAAGTGGCTGTCCAGCGCCCTGTGGGCGATGGTTCCTGTTCTTCTCCTGCATCGTGATCCATGCTGTCGATGTCTTCGGAGTCGAAATCGAGCATGTCGGTTAAGTCGTCGACAGTGGCTACTAAGTGGGTGGTGGGTGGGCAGCGAATTTCTTCGTCGTCCGCATCCCATTCTAGCCGGACATAGTTCGGCCAAGGTTCTCCTGACAAGGAGAGAGACCTTAACAAATTCAGCACATCGCTCAAAGGCGAGGGCTGAAAGATATCCACGGAGGTAAACTCCATGATCGGCCCCCAATCGGATTCGATAGGCGCGGACGCAGGCGGCTCGGAGTCCGTGGCCGGAGACGAATCCAGTGGTTCGGCAACACGGCTCTCGTAAGGGGTGAAGTCAGTATCCGGCTCTATCGCCACTGAGAGTGCGGCCTCCATGGCGGGGTCTATCCACCCGTCCTCGGATGGCACAATTTGCTCCGGATTGAGGGCCGGAGTAGTTGCAGGTGTGATCTCCCGAACACAATCCGACGGCAGAGCTAAATCATGCTCGTCGTGATCGTGCGGTGCACCTGACATGGGCTCGAATCCGTCGAAGATCAAATCTCCCCGGATGTTGGCAGTGTAGTTCAAGTTTCCGAACCTGACCTGATGGCCAGGGGCTTAGCTCTCGATCTGCTCCAGATGGCCAAGCGAGTTAGCCCGCAGTGCGAAGCCGCCGAATACGAAGATCTGTCCGGGGAAGAATACCTCTCACTGGACCGCATCGTTACCGATGATCGAAGGAGCCATCAAGCCTTATGGTGACGGCACAGAGGAACTCTCAATGAAAGCACCAATGTCAGTGTCAAAACCGGCGGATCTCGGGTAGGGGGTCCCGAACTGTGCGTCTAAGGCGGATGGTAATGGGAGGCGGGCGACACGATGTTTACCCAGGTTTAGGCCCTCTTGATGGAGGTAATACCCTACTTCCTACTTGATTGATCTTGATGATATGAGTATTACAAGAGTTGATCTACCACGAGATCATAGAGGCTAAACCCTAGAAGCTAGCCTATGGTATGATTGTTGTTGTCCTACGGACTAAACCCTCCGGTTTATATAGACACAGAGAGGGCTAGGGTTACACAGAGTAGGTTACAAGGGAGGAGATCTACACATCCGTATTGCCAAGCTTTCCTTCCACGCCAAGGAGAGTCCCACCGGACACGGGACGAAGTCTTCAATCTTGTATCTTCATAGTCCAACAGTCCGGCCAAAGGATATAGTCCGGCTGTCCGGAGGCCCCCTAATCCAGGACTCCCTCACCCGAATACCGTAGGAACACCTTGTGTGCTATCAAACATCACAACGTAACTGGGTGATTATAAAGATGCTATGCAGGTGTCTCCGAAGGTGTTTGTTGGATTGGCATAGATCAAGATTAGGATTTGTCACTTCGTATATCGGAGAGGTATCTCTGGGCCCACTCGGTAATGTACATCACTATAAGCCTTGCAAGCAATGTGGCTAATGAGTTAGTTGCGGGATGATGCAATACGATACGAGCAAAGAGACTTGCCGGTAACGAGATTGAACTAGGTATGAGGATACCGACGATCGAATATCGGGCAAGTAACATACCGATGACAAAGGGAACAACATATGTTGTTATGCGGTTTGATCGATAAAGATCTTTGTAGAATATGTAGGAGCCAATATGAGCATCCAGGTTCCGCTATTGGTTATTGACCGGAGATGTATCTTGGTCATGTCTACATAGTTCTCAAACCCGTAGGGTCCGCACGCTTAACGTTCGATGACAATTTGTATTATGAGTTATGTAATTTGATGACCGCAGTTTGTTCGAAGTCCCGGATGAGATCACGGACATGACGAGGAGTCTCGAAATGTCCAAGAGGTAAAGATTCATATATTGGAAGGCTATATTCGGACACCGGAAGTGTTCCGGGTGATACCGGGTCACCGGAAGGGGTTCCGGGCAACCCCTGGCAAAGATATGGGCTTAATGGGCCAAGTAAGGGAACACACCAGCCCACAAGGGGCTGGTGCGCCCCCTATAGGGCCAGCCACATGGGGAGAAAGGGAAAGGAGAGGAGGAAAAGGAAAGTATGAAGTAGGACTCCTACTTCCTTCTCCTGCGCCCTCCTTCCTTTCCCCCTTGTCCAAATATGGTAGGAGGGGGCCGAATTGGACTAGGGGCCCAAGTAGGATTCCCTAGGCTGCCTCCCTCCCTCTCCCTCCTTTGTATACGTGGGGAGGGCACCCCTAGAACATACATCAATTGTTCCTAGCAGTGTGCAGCGCCCCCCTCCACAGTTAACACCTCGGTCATATCGTCATAGTGCTTAGGCGAAGCCCTGCGCCGGTAACTTCATCATCACCATCACCACGCCGTCGTGCTGAAGAAACTCTCCTTCAGCCTCAACTGGATCAAGAGTACGAGGGACGTCATCGAGCTGAACGTGTGCTGAACACGGAGGTGCCGTACGTTCGGTGCTAGGATCGGTCGTATCCTGAAGACGTACGACTACATCAACCGCGTTGATAAAACGCTTCCGCTTTCGGTCTACGAGGATACGTGGACACACTCTCCCCTCTCGTTGCTATGCATCTCCTAGATAGATCTTGCGTGATCATAGGAATTTTTTTGAAATTACTGCGTTCCCCAACAGTGGCATCCGAGCCAGGTCTATGCGTAGATGTTATATGCACGAGTAGAACACAAAGAGTTGTGGGCGATAATAGTCATCTTGCTACCAAAGATGTAATACTTTGATTCTGCGGTATTGTTGGATGAAGCGGCCCAGACCGACATTACATGACCGCGTTCATGAGACTGGTTCTACCGCCGTGCTTCACACACAGGTTGCTAGTGGGTGTCTATTTCTCCAACTTTAGTTGAATCGAGTTTGACTACGCCCGGTCCTTGTTGAAGGTTAAAACAACACACTTAACGAAAAATCGTTGTGGTTTTGATGCGTAGGTAAGAATGGTTCTTGCTAAGCCCGTAGCAGCCACGTAAAACTTGCAACAACAAAGTAGAGGACGTCTAACTTGTTTTTGCAGGGCATGTTGTGATGTGATATGGTCAAGACGTGATGATATATAAATTGTTGTATGAGATGATCATGTTTTGTAGCAATTATCGGCAACTCGCAGGAGCCATATGGTTGTCGCTTTATTGTATGAAATGCAATCGCCATCTAATTGCTTTACTTTATCACTAAGCGGTAGCAATAGTCGTAGAAGCAATAGTTGGCGATACGACAATGATGCTTCGATGGGGATCAAGGTGTCAAGCCGGTGAAGATGGTGATCATGACGGTGCTTTGGAGATGGAGATCAAAGGCACACGATGATTATGGCCATATCATATCACTTATTTTGATTGCATGTGATGTTTATCCATTATGCATCTTATTTTGCTTAGTTCGGCGGTAGCATTATAAGATGATCTCTCACTAAATTTCAAGGTATAAGTGTTCTCCCTGAGTATTCACCATTGCGACAGTTCGTCGTGTCGAGACACCACGTGATGATCGAGTGTGATAAGCTCTACGTTCACATACAACGGGTGCAAGCCAGTTTTGCACACGCAGAATACTCAGGTTAAACTTGACGAGCCTAGCATATGCAGATATGGCCTCGGAACACTGAGACCGAAAGGTCGAGCTTGAATCATATAGTAGATATGATTAACATAGTGATGTTCACCATTGAGAACTACTCCATCTCACGTGATGATCGGACATGGTTTAGTTGATATGGATCATGTGATCACTTAGATGATTAGAGGGATGTCTATCTAAGTGGGAGTTCTTAAGTAATATGATTAATTGAACTTTAATTTATCATGAACTTAGTCCTGGTAGTATTAGCATATCTATGTTGTAGATCAATAGCTCGCGATGTAGCTCCCCGTTATAAGGAGAAAGATGACAGTAGCAATGATGCGGACTTGGTCCGTGATCTGAGGATTTTCCTCATTGCTGCACAGAAGAATTATGTCCTTGATGCACCGCTAGGTGACAGACCTATTGCAGGAGCAGATGCAGACATTATGAACGTTTTGATAAAAGCTCGGTATGATGACTACTTGATAGTTTAGTGCACCATGCTTTACGGCTTAGAACCGGGACTTCAAAAATGTTTTGAACGCCACGAAGCATATAAGATGTTCCAAGAGTTGAAATTGGTATTTCATACTCATGCCCGTGTTGAGATGTATGAGACCTCTGACAGTACTTTGCCTACAAGATGGAGGAGAATAGCTCAACTAGTGAGCATGTGCTCGGAATGTCTGAGTACTACAATCACTTGAATCAAGTGGGAGTTAATCTTCCAGATAAGATAGTGATTGACAGAGTTCTCTAGTCACTATCAACAAGTTACTAGAACTTCGTGATGAACTATAAAATGCAAGGGATAACAAAAACAATTCCCAAAGCTCTTCGCGATGCTAAAATCGGCGAGGGTAGAAATCAGAAAAGCATCAAGTGTTGATGGTTGACAAGACCACCAGTTTCAAGTAAAAGGGCAAGGGAAAGAAAGGGAACTTCAATAAGAATGGCAAGCAAGTTGCCACTCCCATGAAGAAGCCCAAAGCTAGACCCAAGCCTGAAACTGAGTGCTTCTACTGCAAAGGATATGGCCACTGGAAGTGGAACTGCCCTAGATACTTGGTGGATAAGAAGGATGGCAAAGTGAACAAAGCTATATTTGATATACATGTTATTGATGTGTACTTTACTAGTGCTTATAGAAACCCCTCGGTATTTGATATTGGTTCAGTTGCTAGAGTAGTAACACGAAAACAAGAGTTGCAAGATAAGCAGAGACTACTTAAGGACGAGGTGACGATGTGTATTGGAAATTATTCCAAGGTTGATAAGATCACCATCGCACACTCCTTTTACCTTCGGGATTAGTGTTGAACCTAAAATAAATGTTATTTGGTGTTTGCGTTGAGCATGAATATGATTGGATCATGTTTATTGCAATACGGTTATTCATTTAAGTCAAAGAATAATTGTTGTTCTGTTTACATGAATAAAACCTTCTATGGTCATACACTTAATATAAATGGTTTATTGAATCTCGATCGTAATGATACACATATTCATAATATTGAAGCCAAAAGATGCAAGGTTAATAATGACAGTGCAACTTATTTGTGGCACTGCCGTTTAGGTCATATTGGTGTAAAGCGCATGAAGAAACTCCATGCCGATGGGCTTTTGGAATCACTTGATTATGAATCAATTGATGCTTGCGAACCATGCCTCATGGGCAAGATGACTAAGACTCCGTTCTCCGGAACAATGGTGTGATCAACTGACTTATTGGAAATAATACATACTGATGTATGCGGTCCGATGAGTGTTGAGGCTCACGGCGGGTATTGTTATTTTCTGACCTTCACAGATGATTTGAGCAGATATGTGTATAACTACTTAATGAAACACAAGTCTGAAACATTTGAAAAGTTCAAAGAATTTTAGAGTGAAATGGAGAATCGTCGTAACAAGAAAATAAAGTTTCTATGATCTGATCGCGGAGGCGAATATTTGAGTTACGAGTTTGGTCTTCATTTGAATAAATGTGGAATAGTTTCGCAACTCACGCCACCTAGAACACCACAGTGTAATGGTGTGTCCGGACGTCGTAACCGTACTTTATTAGATATGGTGCGATCTATGATGTCTCTTACCGATTTACCACTATCATTTTGGGGTTATGCATTAGAGACAGCTGCATTCACTTTAAATAGGGCACCATCTAAATCCGTTGAGACGACACAGTATGAACTGTGGTTTGGCAAGAACCTAAGTTGTTGTTTCTTAAAGTTTGGGGCTGCGATGCTTATGTGAATAAGCTTCAACCTGATAAGCTCGAACCCAAATCGAAGAAATGTGTCTTCATAGGATACCCAAAATGAAACTGCTGGGTACACCTTCTATCACAGATTCAAAGGGCAAGACATTTGTTGCTAAGAATGGATCCTTTCTAGAGAAGGAGTTTCTCTCGAAAGAAGTGAGTAGGAGGAAAGTAGAACTTGATGAGGTAATTTTACCTTCTCCCGAATTGGAAAGTAGTTCATCACAGAAATCAGTTCCAGTGATGCCTACACCAATTAGTGAGGAAGTTAATGATGATGATCATGAAACTTTGGATCAAGTTACTACCGAACCTCGTAGGTCAACCAATGTATGTTCCACACCAGAGTGGTACGGTAATCCTGTTCTAGAAGTCATGTTACTAGACCATGACGAACCTACGAACTATGAGGAAGCGATGATGAGCCCAGATTCCGCGAAATGGCTTGAGGCCATGAAATATGAGATGGGATCCATGTATGAGAACAAAGTATGGACTTTGATTGACTTTGCCCAATGATCGGCCAGCCATTGAGATTAAATGGATCTTCAAGAGGAAGACGGACGCTGATAGTAGTGTTACTATCTACAAAGCTCGAATTGTCACAAAAGGTTTTCGACAAGTTCAATGTGTTGACTATGATGAGATTTTCTCACTCGTATCAATGCTTAAAGTCTGCCGAATCATGTTAGCAATTTCCACATTTTATGAAATCTAGCAAATGGATGTCAAAACTGCATTCCATAATGGATTTATTAAAGAAGAGTTGTATATGATGCAACCAGAAGGTTTTGTCAATCCTAAAGGTGCTAACAAAATGTGCAAGCTCCAGCGATCCATCTATGGACTGGTGCAAGCATCTCGGAGTTGGAATATACGATTTGATGATTTTATCAAAGCATATAGTTTTATACAGACTTGCAGTGAAGCCTGTATTTACATGAAAGTGAGTGGGAGCACTACAGTCTTTTTGATAAGTATATGTGAATGACATGTTGTTGATCGGAAATGATGTAGAATTTTCTAGAAAGCATAAAGGATTGTTTGAAAGGAGTTTTTCAAAGAAAGACCTCGATGAAGCTGCTTAAATATTGTATATCAAGATCTATAGAGATAAATCAAGACGCTTGATAAGTTTTTTCAATGAGTACATACCTTGACAAGTTTTTGAAGTAGTTCAAAATGGAACAGTCAAAGAAGGAGTTCTTGCCTGTGTTGCAAGGTGTGAAGTTGAGTATGACTCAAAGCCCGACCACGGAAGAAGATAGAGAGAGAATGAAAGTCATTCCCTATGCCTCAGTGATAGGTTCTATAAAGTATGCCATGCTGTGTACCAGACATATCGTATACCCTGCCCTGAGTTTGGCAAGGGAGTACAATAGTGATCTAGGAGTAGATCACTAGACAACTGTCAAAATTATCCTTAGAGGACTAAGGAAATATTTCTCGGTTATGGAGGTGATAAAGAGTTCGTCGTAAAGAGTTACATCGATGCAAGCTTTGACACTAATCCAGATGACTCTACGTCTCAATCTGGATACATACTGAAAGTGGGAGCAATTAGCTAGAGTAGCTCCGTGCAGAGCATTGTAGACATAGAAATTTGCAAAATACATACGGATCTGAATATGGTAGACCCGTAGACTAAAAACTTCTCTCACAAGCAAAACATGATCACTCTTGGGTGCTAATCACATTGCAATGTGAACTAGATTATTGACTCTAGTAAACCCTTTGAGTGTTGGTCGCAAGGCGATGTGAACTATTGGTGTTAAATCACATGGCGATGTGAACTAGATTATTGACTCTAGTGCAAGTGGGAGACTGAAGGAAATATGCCCTAGAGGCAATAATAAAGTTATTATTTTATTTCCTTATATCATGAAAATGCTTATTATCCATGCTAGAATTGTATTAACCGGAAACTTGATACATGTGTGAATACATAGACAAAACAAAGTGTCCCTAGTATGCCTCTACTAGACTAGCTCGTTAATCAAAGATGGTTAAGTTTCCTGACCATAGACATGTGTTGTCATTTGATGAACGGAATCACATCATTATAGAATGATGTGATGGACAAGACCCATCCGTTAGCTTAGCATTATGATCGTTAAGTTTTATTGCTATTGCTTTCTTCATGACTTATACATGTTCCTCTGACTATGAGATTATGCAACTCCCAAATACCGGAGGAACACCTTGTGTGCTATCAAACGTCACAATGTAAATGGGTGATTATAAAGATGCTATACAAGTGTCTCCGAAGGTGTTTGTTGGGTTGGCATAGATTAAGATTAGGATTTGTCACTTCGTGTATCGGAGAGGTATCTCTGGGCCCTCTTGGTAATGCACATCACTATAAGCCTTGCAAACAATATGACTGATGAGTTAGTTGCGGGATGATGCATTACAGAACGAGTAAAGAGACTTGCCGGTAACGAGATTGAACTAGGTATGAGGATACCGACGATCGAATCTCGGGCAAGTAACATACCGATGACAAAGGGAACAACGTATGTTGTTATGCGGTTTGACCGATAAAGATCTTCATAGAATATGTAGGAGCCAATATGAGCATCCAGGTTACGCTATTGGTTATTGACCGGAGATGTATCTCGGTCATGTCTACATAGTTCTCGAACCCGTAGGGTCCACACGCTTAACGTTCGATGACGATTCGTATTATGAGTTATGTGATTTGATGACCGAAGTTTGTTCGGATGAGATCACGGACATGACGAGGAGTCTCGAAATGGTCGAGAGGTAAAGATTCATATATTGGAAGGCTATATTCGGACACCGGAAGTGTTCCGGGTGCTACCGGGTCACCGGAAGGGGTTCCGGGCAACCCCCGGCAAAGATATGGGCTTAATGGGCCAAGTAAGGGAACACATTAGCCCACAAGGGGCTGGTGCGCCCCCTATAGGGCCAGCCACGTGGGGAGAAAGGGAAAGGAGACGAGGAAAAGGAAAGTCTGAAGTAGGACTCCTACTTCCTTCTCCTCCCCCCTCGTTCCTTTCCCCCTTGTCCAAATATGGAAGGAGGGGGGCCGAATTGGACTAGGGGCCCAAGTAGGATTCCCAAGGCTGCCTCCCTCCCTCTCCCTCCTTTATATACGTGGGGAGGGCACCCCTAGAACATACATCCATTATTCCTAGCCGTGTGCGGCGCCCCCCTCCACAGTTAACACCTCGGTCATTGCTACCTCTTGAGCACTGCATTGGTTTTCCCTTGAAGAGGAAAGGGTGATGCAGTAAAGCAGCGTAAGTATTTCCCTCAGTTTTTGAGAACCAAGGTATCAATCCAGTAGGAGGCCACGCTCGAGTCCCTCGCACCTACACAAACAAACAAGAACCTCGCAACCAACGCGATAAAGGGGTTGTCAATCCCTTCACGGTCACTTATGAGAGTGAGATCTGATAGAGATGATAAGATAATATTTTTGGTATTTTTGTAATAGAGATGCAAAGTAAATGGAAATAAAAATAGCAAAGTGTTGGAAGAATAATATGATGGAAAATAGACCCTGGGGCCATAGGTTTCACTAGTGGCTTCTCTCAAGATAGCATAAGTGTTTGCGATGGGTAAACAAATTACTGTCGAGCAATTGATAGAATTGAGCATAGTTATGAGAATATCTAGGTATGATCATGTATATAGGCATCACGTCTGAGACAAGTAGACCGAAACGATTCTGCATCTACTACTATTACTCCAGACATCGACCGCTATCCAGCATGCATCTAGAGTATTAAGTTCATGAAGAACAGAGTAACGCATTAAGAAAGATGACATGATGTAGAGGGATAAACTCATGCAATATGATATAAACCACATATTTTTATCCTCGATGGCAACAATACAATACGTGCCTTGCTGCCCCTACAGTCACTGGGAAAGGACACCGCAAGATTAAACCCAAAGCTAAGCACTTCTCCTATTGCAAGAAAGATCAATCTAGTAGGCCAAACCAAACTGATAATTCGAAGAGACTTGCAAAGATAACCAATCATACATAAAAGAATTCAGATTTGATTCAAATATTGTTCATAGATAATCTTGATCATAAACCCACAATTCATCGCATCTCGACAAACACACCGCAAAAGAAGATTACATCGAATAGATCTCCACAAGAGAGGGGGAGAACATTGTATTGAGATCCAAAAAGAGAGAAGAAACCATCTAGCTAATAACTATGGACCCGAAGGTCTGAGGTAAACTACTCACATTTCATCGGAGAGGCCTTGGAGATGATGTAGAGGCCCTCCGTGATCAATGCCCCCTCCGGCGAAGCTCTGGAAAAGGCCCCAAGATGGGATCTTGTAGGTACAGAAAGTTGCGGCGGTGGAATTAGGTTTTTGGCTCCGTATCTGGTAGTTTGGGGTACGTAGGTATATATAGGAGGAAGAAGTACGTCGGTGGAGCAACGAGGGGCCCACGAGGGTGGAGGGCGCGCCCCCCTACCTCGTGCCTTCCTCGTTCGTTGCTTTGTGTAGACTCCAAGTCCTCTGGATCACGTTCGTTCCGAAAATCACGTTCTCGAAGGTTTCATTCCGTTTGGACTCCATTTGATATTCTTTTTCTGCGAAACTCTAAAATAGGCAAAAAAAACAGCAATTCTGGGCTGGGCCTCCGGTTAGTAGGTTAGTCCCAAAGTAATATAAAAGTGTATAATAAAGCCCAATAATGTACAAAACAGAATATAATATAGCATGAAGCAATCAAAAAATTTAGATACGCTGGAGACGTATCAAGCATCCCCAAGCTTAATTCCTGCTCGTCCTCGAGTAGGTAAATGATAAAAACAGAATTTTTGATGTGGAATGCTACTTGGCATGGTTTTTAATGTAACCCTCTTAATTGTGGTATGAATATTCAAATCCGGAAGATTCAAGATAAAAGTTTAATATTGACATAAAAGTAATAATACTTCAAGCATACTAACTAAGCAATTATGTCTTCTAAAAATAACATGGCCAAAGAAAGTTCATCCCTACAAAATCATATGGTTTGGTTATGCTCCTTCTTCGTCACACAAAATACTCAAATCATGCACAATCCCGGTTTTAGCCAAGCAATTGTTTCATACTTTAGAATTTTCAAACTCTTTCAACTTTCACGCAATACATGAGCGTGAGCCATGGACATAGTACTATATGTGGAATAGAATATGGTGGTTATGGAGAAGACAATAAGGGAGAAGATAGTCTCACATCAACTAGGCGTATCAACGGGCTATGGAGATGCCCATTAATAGATATCAATGTGAGGAGTAGGGATTGCCATGCAACGGATGCACTAGAGCTATAAATGTATGAAAGCTCAACAAAATGCAACTAAGTGGGTGTGCATCCAACTTGCTTGCTCATGAAGACCTAGGGCATTTGAGGAAGCCCATTGTAGGAATATACAAGCCAAGTTCTATAATGAAAAATTCCCACTAGTATATGAAAGTGACAAAACAAGAGACTCTCTATCATGAAGAACATGGTGCTACATTTAAGCACAAGTGTGGTAAAAGGATAGTAACATTGTCCCTTATCTCTTTTTCTCTCATTTTTTTGGGCCTTCTTCTTTTTTTATGGCCTTTCTCTTTTTTTTCCTCACTTGGGACAATGCTCTAGAAAATGATGATCATCACACTTCTATTTAGTTACAACTCAATACTAGAACAAAGTATGACTCTATATGCATGCCTCCGGCGGTGTACCGGGATGGGCAATGATTCATGAGCGACATGTATGAAATAATTATGAACGGTGGCTTTGCCACAAATACTATGTCAACTACATGATCATGCAAGGCAATATGACAATTATGAATATGTCATGATAAACAGAACGGTGGAAAGTTGCATGGCAATATATCTTGGAATGGCTATGGAAATGCCATAATAGGTAGGTATGGTGGCTGTTTTGAGGAAGGTATATGGTGGGTGTAATGCACCGGCGAAAGTTGCGCGGTACTAGAGAGGCTAGCAATGGTGGAAGGATGAGAGTGCGTATAATCCATGGACTCAACATTAGTCATAATGAACTCACATACTTATTGCAAAAATCTACAAGTCATCAAAACCAAGCACTACGCGCATGCTCCTAGGGGGGAGGTTGGTAGGAGTTAACCATCGCGCGCCCCTGACCTCCACACAAGGGAAGACACTCAAAGAACATCTCATGTTTCAAATTTGTTACACAATGTTTACCATACGTGCATGCTACAGGATTTGCAAACTTCAACACAAGTATTTCTCAATTTCACAACTACTCAACTAGCTTGACTCTAATATTAATACCTCCATGTCTCAAAACAATCATCAAGCATCCAACTTTTCTTAGTATTCAACGCACTCATAAGAGAATTTTATTGTGATTAGGACAAATTACCATGCTGTTTTGTAAGACTCTCAAAATGATATAAGTGAAGCATGAGAGAACAATAGTTCCTATAAAACAAATCCACCACCCTGCTCTAAAAGATATAAGTGAAGTACTAGAGCAAAAACTATATAGCTCAAAAGATATAAGTGAAGCACATAGAGTATTCTAATAAATTCTGAATTATGTGTGGCTCTCTCAAAAGGTGTGTACAGCAAGGATGATTGTGGTAAACTAAAAAGCAAAGACTCAAATAATACAAGACGCTCCAAGCGAAACACATATCATGTGGTGAATAAAAACATAGCTCCAAGTAAAGTTACCGATGGAAGTAGACGAAAGAGGGGATGCCTTCCAGGGCATCCCCAAGCTTTGGCTTTTAGGTGACCATCGATTATCTTGGGGTGCCATGGGCATCCCCAAGCTTTGTCTCTTGCCACTCCTTGTTCCATAATCCATCAAATCTTTTACCCAAAACTTGAAAACTTCACAACACAAAACTCAACAGAAAATCTCATAAGCTCCGTTAGTGAAAGAAAACAAAACACCACTTCAAGGTACTGTAATGAACTCATTCTTTATTTATATTGGTGTTTAACTTACTGTATTCCAACTTCCCTATGGTTCATAAACTATTTTACTAGCCATAGAATCATCAAAATAAGCAAACAACACACGGAAAACAAAACAGTCTGTACTAATCTGTAACTAACGCAAACTACTGGAACGTGAAAAATTCAGCCAAATTAGGAAGTTCTAGATAATTTGTTTATTGATATACAGCAAAAAGAATCAACTAAAAAGCACGTTCCTGTGATTTAGGAAAACTAATCTCGTGCATGCAAAGTTTCTGTTTTATGCAGCAGAATCAAAATAACTATTACCGTAGGTTATCCTAACGGTTTTACTTGGCACAAATGCCAATTAAAACACAAAAACGAATCTAACCAGAGGCTAGACAAATTATTTATTCCTAAATAGAAGCAAAAAGCAAAAATCTAAAATAAAATTGGGTTGCCTCCCTAGCTAGGCATAATAGCAAGGATAGATCTAGGTATTGCCATCTTTGGTAGGCAAACCATAAGTGGCTCTCATAATAGATTCATATGGTAATTTTATTTTTGTTTCTAGGAAAGTGTTCCATGTCTTTCCTTAACAGAAATTGGAATCTAATATTTCCTTCCTTCATATCAGTAATTGCACCAATCGTTCTAAGAAAAGGTCTACCAAGAATAATAGGACATGAAGGATTCCAATCTATATCAAGAACGATAAAATCTACGGGCACATAGTTCCTATTTGCAACAATAAGAACATCATTAATTCTTCCCATAGGTTTTTTAATAGTGGAATCCGCAAGGTGCAAATTTAAAGAGCAATCATCAAGTTCATGGAAACCTAGCAAATCACACAAAGTTTTCAGAATCATGGAAACACTAGCACCCAAATCACACAAAGCATAACACTCATGATCTTTAATTTTAATTTTAATAGTAGGTTCCCACTCATCATAAATTTTTCTAGGGATAGAAACTTCCAACTCAAGCTTTTCTTCATAAGATTGCCTCAAAGCATCAACGATATGTTTAGTAAAAGCCTTATTTTGACTATAAGCATGCGAAGAATTTAGCACGGATTACAACAAGGAAATACAATCTATTAAAGAGCAATTATCATAATTAAATTCCTTGAAATCCAAAATAGTGGGTTCATTGATATCTAAAGTTTTAACTTCTTAAACCCCACTTCTACCAATTTTTGCATCAAGATCTAAAAACTCCGAATTTTTGAAACGTCTTCTAGGTAAAGGTAAATCATCTTCAATCCCATCATTATCAAGATTCATATTGCAAAACAAAGATTTAATAGGGGACACATCAATAACTTTTAGATCTTCATCTTTATTTTCATAAAATTAGAAGAACACGCTTTCATAAAGCAATCTTTCTTAGCACGCATTCTAGCGGTTCTTTCTTTGCACTCATCAATGGAAATTCTCATGGCTTTGAGAGACTCACTGATATCATGTTTAGGTGGAATAGATCTAAGTTTCAAGGAATCAACATCAAGAGAAATTCTATCAACGTTCCTAGCCAATTCATCAACCTTAAGCAATTTTTTCTCAAGCAAAGCATTGAAATTCTTTTGCGAATTCATAAACTCTTTAACACTATTCTCAAATTCAGAGGGCATCTTATTAAAATTTCCATAAGAATTGTTGTAGGAATTACCATAAGTATTAGAGTAATTACTAGGAAACGACCAAAGATTAAAATTTCCTCTATAAGCATTGTTACCAAAATTATTCCTACCAACACAATTCACATCCATAGATTCATTATTATTCTCAATCAAAGTAGACAAAGGCATATCATTAGGATCCGAAGAAACACTTTTAGTAGCAAATAATTTCATAAGTTCATCCATCTTTCCACTCAAAACATTAATTTCTTCTATCGCATGCACTTTTTTATTAGTAGATCTTTCGGTGTGCCATTGAGAATAATTAACCATAATATTATCTAGGAGTTTAGTAGCTTCTCCTAAAGTGATTTCCATAAAAGTGCCTCCCGCGGCCGAATCTAAAAGATTTCTAGAAGCAAAATTCAATCCGGCATAAAATTTTTGTATGATCATCCACAAATTCAAACCATGAGTGGCGCAATTACGTATCATTAATTTCATCCTCTCCCAAGCTTGTGCAACATGTTCATGATCAAGTTGCTTAAAATTCATAATATCGTTTCTAAGAGAGATGATTTTAGCGGGAGGAAAATACTTAAGAGATAAAAGCATCTTTGCACTTATTCCGTGAACCGATACTATTTTTAGGCAAAGACGAAAACCACACTTTAGCACGATCTCTAAGCGAAAAAGGAAATAGCTTCAGTTTAACAATATCATTATCAACATCCCTCTTCTTTTGCATATCACACAAATCAACAAAGCTATTTAGATGGGTAGCGGCATCTTCACTAGGAAGGCCGGCGAATTGATCTTTCATAACAAGATTCAACAAAGCAGCATTAATCTCACAAGATTCAGCATCATTAAGAGGAGCAATCGGAGTGCTAAGAAAATCATTATTGTTGGTATTGGTAAAGTCATACAATTTGGTATTATCTTGAGCCATCGTGACAAGCAAACAATCCAACACGCAAACAAACAAGCAAAGAGCGAAAAGAGGCGAACGGAAGAGAGAGGGCGAATAAAACGGCAAGGGTGAAGTGGGGGAGAGGAAAACGAGAGGCAAATGGTAAATAATGTAGTGCGAGGGAGATGAGTTTGTGATGGGTACTTGGTATGGCTTGACTTGAGCGTAGAATCCCCGGCAACGGCGCCAGTAATCCTTCTTGCTACCTTCTTGAGCACTGCGTTGGTTTTCCCTTGAAGAGGAAAGGGTGATGCAGTAAAGCAGCGTAAGTATTTCCCTAAGTTTTTGAGAACCAAGGTATCAATCCAGTAGGAGGCCACGCACGAGTCCCTCGCACCTACACAAACAAACAAGAACCTCGCAACCAATGCGATAAAGGGGTTGTCAATCCCTTCACGGTCACTTATGAGAGTGAGATCTGATAGAGATGATAAGATAATATTTTTGGTATTTTTGTAATAGAGATGCAAAGTAAATAAAAGGAAATAAAAATAGCAAAGTGTTGGAAGATTAATATGATGGAAAATAGACCCAGGGGCCATAGGTTTCACTAGTGGCTTCTCTCAAGATAGCATAAGTGTTTGCGATGGGTAAACAAATTGCTGTCGAGCAATTGATAGAATTGAGCATAGTTATGAGAATATCTAGGTATGTGATGATCCACAAGTATAGGGGATCTATCTTAGTCCTTTCGATAAGTAAGAGTGTAGAACCCAATGAGGAGCAGAAGGAAATGATAAACAGTTTTCAGCAAGGTATTCTCTGCAAGTACTGAAATAAGTGGTAACAGATAGTTTGTGAAAAGATAAATTGTAACGAGCAACAAGTAACAAAAGTAAACACGGTGCAACAAGGTGGCCCAATCCTTTTTGTAGCAAAGGACAAGCCTGGACAAACTCTTATAATAGGAAAAGCGCTCCCGAGGACACATGGGATTATCGTCAAGCTAGTTTTCATCACGTTCATATGATTCGCGTTCGGTACTTTGATAATTTGATATGTGGGTGGACCGGTGCTTGGGTGCTGTTCTTACTTGAACAAGCATCCCACTTATGATTAACCTCTATTGCAAGCATCCGCAACTACAATAAAAGTATTAAGGTAAACCTAACCATAGCATGAAACATATGGATCCAAAACAGCCCTTACGAAGCAACGCATAAGCTAGGGTTTAAGCTTCATCACTCTAGCAACCCATCATCTACTTATTACTTCCCAATGCCTTCCTCTAGGCCCAAATAATGGTGAAGTGTTATGTAGTCGACATTCACATAACACCACTAGAGGCTAGACAACATACATCTCATCAAAATATCGAATCTAATACCAAATTCACATGACTACTAATAGCAAGACTTCCCCTTGTCCTCGGGAACAAACGTAACTACTCACAAAGCATATTCATGTTCATAATCAGAGGGTAATAATATGCATAAAGGATCTGAACATATGATCTTCCACCAAATAAACCAACTAGCATCAACTACAAGGAGTAATCAACACTACTAGCAACCTACTAGCACCAATCCCGGACTTGGAGACAAGAATTGGATACAAGAGATGAACTAGGGTTTGGAGATGAGATGGTGCTGGTGAAGATGTTGATGGAGATTGCCCTCTCCCGATGAGAGGAGCGTTGGTGATGATGATGACGATGATTTCCCCCTCCCGGAGGGAAGTGTCCCCGGCAGAACAGCTCCGCCGGAGCCCTAGATTGGTTCCGCCAAGGTTCCGCCTCGTGGCGGCGGAGCCTCGTCCCGAAAGGTTGTCCCTGATTTTTTTCTCATCGAAAGACTTCATATAGTAGAAGATGGGCATCGGAGAGCCACCAGGGGGCCCACGAGGTAGGGGGGCGCTCCCCAGGGGGGGCCCACCCTCGTGAGCAGGGTGTGGGCCCCCTGGCCTTCATCTTTGGCGACGATTTTTCTTTATTTATTTTGAGACATTCCGTGGAGTTTCAGGACTTTTGGAGTTGCACAGAATAAGTCTCCAATATTTGCTCCTTTTCCAGCCCAGAATTTCAGCTGCCGACATTCTCCCTCTTCATGTAAACCTTGTAAAATAAGAGAGAATAGCCATAAGTATTGTGACATAACGTGAAATAATAGCCCATAATGCGATAAATATCGATATAAAAGCATGATGCAAAATGGACGTATCGACTCCCCCAAGCTTAGACCTTGCTTGTCCTCAAGCAAAAAGCCGTTAACAATAAATATGTCCTCATGTTTAGAGGTAGAGGCGTCGATAAAAATAAAATACGGACATGAAGGCATCATGATTATTCTCATAACAGCAACATATATAGATTTGTCATATGATTACTTATGTTCAAGTGATGATCTTTTCACAATGCAAAAGTATGAATCAGAAACTTTATTGGGCACCAACAAATTATAACCTCAGTCATTGAAGCAATTGCAATTTATCATAACATCGGAAAGAGTCTATGTCAGAGCTTAAAAGCAAGTCCACATACTCAACTATCACTTAGTCCTTCATAATTGCTAGCACTCACGCAATACTTGTGGTTACGGAGTTTTAATCGGACACAGAGAAGGATAGGGGCTTATAGTTTTGCCCCACAACCTTTTACCTCAAGAGTAATGTCAACAATAACAATTCATGCTCCCCTACATCCGATTAGATATATATATCATGTTCTTTCCAACATGCTGGGCTTGCCAAAGGATAAAATGAAAAAGGAAAGGTGAAGATCAACGTGACTCTTGCATAAGGTAGAAGATAATAATAAAAGATAGGCCCTTCGCAGAGGGAAGCAGAGGTTGCCATGCGCTTTTATAGTTGGATGCACAAAATCTTAATGCAAAAGAACATCACTTTATATTGCCCCTTGTATGTGGAACTTTATTATGCAGTCCGTCGCTTTTATTACTTCCACAACAAGTTCGTACAAAGCTTATTTCTCTGCACTAATAAGTCATGCATATTTAGAGAGCAATTTTTATTGCTTGCACCGATGACAACTTACTTGAAGGATCTTACTCAATCCATAGGTAGATACGGTGGACTCTCATGGCTAAACTGGTTTAAGGGTATTTGGAAGCACAAGTAGTATCTCTACTTGGTGCTGAGAATTTGGCTAGCATGAGGGGGAAAGGCAAGATGAACATGTTAGAGGATCCATGACAACATACTTTATCTCAGATACAAGAAAACATAACTCATTATGTTGTCTTCCTTGTCCAAGATCAACTCTTTAGCATGCCATATTTTAATGAGTGCTCCCAATCATAAAAGATGTCAATGATAATATATCTATATGTGAAACCTCTCTCTCCTTATTACTTCCTATTAATTGCAACGATGACCAGAGCCATATTTGCCAACTCCCAACAACTTTTAATCATCATACTCTTTCTATGTGAAGTCATTACTTTCAATAAGATCAATATGAACTCTTTGTTTCTTCTTATTCTTTTCTTTTATTCACCCAAGATCATGGCAAAATAATCAAGCCCTTGACTCAACACTAATCTTTATTATATATATAGCTCATGGACTCGATTACATAAAGGGATCATAAAGCAAAACTTCAAAACTAGATCATGCCATGACTTTATTCTACTAAATCAAGATACTACTAATAGGATCGAACTAAGAAAAATGGTAAAGATAGAAGTTGTGATGGTGATACGATACCGGGGCACCTCCCCCAAGCTTGGCAGTTGCCAAGGGGAGTGCCCATACCCATGTGATTATATCTCCTTCTTTGTCGGTGAAGGTGGAGGTGTTGTTGATGATGCGGGCTTGTCGTCCACCTTCCATGGCATAGGCTCACCATCATAGAAGGATGATCGAGTCTCCGGAATCCTCAAATCTACAGCCAAACTCATCCTTTTGAATCTATATTCATACTCACAGTTTTGATTTTGCAGATCATAGATTTGGGCTTGGAGGTGCTCAATCTTCTCATGTAGCTTGAAGATGGCTTCCTCGGTGTTCTTGGCATCCGGCTCGTAGTTGTTGGTGAACTCCGCGAGCATCTTGTGGCTAGCGTTAATTCCATGCTCCACCATCCCCTGGCACTTGAAAACTTGTTGCTCCATTGCTTCGAGCCTTGCCTCCACGCTTCCGGTTCCCTTGGGTCCCTCAACATCGCAGATGTGCAGCAATCCATCACGCATCTCAATGGTTTGAGGGTGTCGCAGCACCTCCGCGAGGTAAGGGTTGATCATCTTCTCGAAGAACTTGTCCTTGGAAGCACTTGGGGACGTCATGATGATCGAGATCTGTCAGAAAAACAGCTCGAAACAAGGACAGGAGATATTTGCGTGATACGGGAGTCAAAACCTTCGAGAGAATATATAATGAATTTTTACCGACCAAAATACGTATCGTGCAAGAAAACGGAGTCCGGAGGGCACACGAGGTGCTCACGAGGTAGGGGGGCGCGCCCTCCACCCTCATGAAGGCCTCGTGTCCTTCCCGGACTTCCACTTATTTTTCTATTTTTCTAAATATTCCAAAACGGAGAAATATTGCCTTAAAAATTGTTTTGGAGTCGGTTTACTTACCGTACCACATACCTATTCCTTTTCGGAGTCTGAAACGGTCCGAAAGTGTCCTTATGTATTCCTCCGGGTTACGGTTTCAATAATATTGGTTTCAACATTTATGGGATTACCTGAGATATAATGTTTGATTCTTTGACCGTTTACCACCTTCGGATTTGTGCCTTCGAAGTTGTTGATTTTTATGGCACCGGAACGATAGACCTCCTCGATAACGTAGGGATCTTCCCATTTAGAGAGAAGTTTTCCTGCAAAAATCTTAAATGAGAGTTGTATAGCAATACATAATCACCTACATTAAACTCACGCTTTTTTATCCTTTTGTCATGCCATCTTTTAACTTTTTCTTTAAATAACTTGGCATTTTCATAGGCTTGGGTTCTCCATTCATCAAGTGAGCTAATATCAAATAACCTCTTCTCACCGGCAAGTTTGAAATCATAGTTGAGCTCTTTAATAGCCCAATATGCCTTATGTTCTAGTTCGAGAGGTAAGTGACATGCTTTTCCATAAACCATTTTATACGGAGACATACCCATAGGATTCTTATATGCAGTTCTATAGGCCCATAATGCATCATCAAGTTTCTTGGACCAATTCTTTCTAGACCTATTAACAGCCTTTTGCAAAATTAATTTGAGCTCTCTATTACTCAATTCTACTTGACCACTAGACTGTGGGTGATAAGGAGATGCAATTCTATGATTAACGTCATATTTAGCAAGCATTTTATGGAAAGCACCATGAATAAAGTGTGAACCACCATCAGTCATTAAATATCTAGGGACTCCAAACCTCGGAAAAATAACTTCCTTAAGCATTTTAATAGAAGTGTTATGATCAGCACTACTAGTTGGAATAGCTTCTACCCACTTAGTAACGTAATCAACAACAACTAAAATATGTGTATATCCATTAGAGGCAGGAAAAGGTCCCATATAATCAAAGCCCCAAACATCAAATGGTTCAATAACAAGTGAATAATTCATAGGCATTTCTTGACGTCTACTAATATTACCAATTCTTTGACATTCATCACAAGACAAAACAAACTTACGGGCATCCTTGAAGAGAGTAGGCCAATAAAAACCAGATTGCAATACCTTATGTGCAGTTCTATCTCCAGCGTGGTGTCCTCCATAAGCTTCGGAGTGACACTTGCGTAGGATCTGTTCCTGTTCATGCTCAGGTACACAACGTCTAATAACACCATCTACTCCTTCTTTATAAAGATGTGGATCATCCCAAAATTAATGTCGCAAATCATAAAAGAACTTTTTATTTTGTTGGTATGTGAAGCTAGGTGGTATAAATTTAGCAACAATATAATTAGCATAATCGGCATACCATGGAGTGCTACGAGAAGTGCTTATGACATTTAATTGTTCATCAGGAAAGCTATCATGAATAGGTAGTGGGTCATCAAGAACATTCTCTAACCTAGATAAGTTGTCTGCAACGGGGTTCTCAGCTCCTTTTCTATCAACAATATGAAAATCAAATTCTTGCAGCAAGAGAACCCATCTAATAAGTCTAGGTTTAGCATCTTTCTTTTCCATAAGATATTTAATAGCAGCATGATCGGTGTGAATAGTTACTTTAGAATCAACAATGTAGGGTCTGAATTTATCACAAGCGAATACAACTGCTAAAAGTTCCTTTTCGGTAGTAGCATAATTTCTTTGAGCATTGTCTAAAGTCTTACTAGCATAATGGATAACATTTAACTTCTTATCAACTCTTTGCCCTAGAACAGCACCTACATCATAATCACTAGCATCACACATAATTTCAAAGGGTAAATTCCAATCAGATGGCTGAACAACAGGTGCAGAGACTAATGCTTTCTTAAGTATTTCAAATGCTTCTACACAATCATCATCAAAGACAAAAGGTACATCTTTTTGTAATAAATTAGTCAGAGGCCGAGAAATTTTTGAGAAGTCCTTAATGAACCTCCTATAAAATCCGGCGTGACCAAGGAAACTTCTTATACCTTTGATGTCCTTGGGACATGGCATCTTTTCAATAGCATCAACCTTGGCTTTATCAACTTCACTACCTCTTTCAGAAACTTTGTGCCCCAAGACAATACCTTCATTAACCATAAAGTGGCACTTTTCCCAATTCAAGACAAGATTAGTTTCTTCAAATCTCTGCAAAACTCGATCAAGATTGCTCAAGCAATCATCAAAAGAGGATCCATAGACGGAAAAGTCGTCCATGAAAACCTCACAAATCTTTTCACAAAAATCAGAGAATTTAGCCATCATGCATCTTTGAAAGGTAGCAGGTGCATTACATAAACCAAATGGCATATGTCTATAAGCAAAAGTACCAAAAGGGCATGTAAAAGTAGTCTTTGATTGATCTTTAGCCGATGTGTATTTGAGAGAAACCGAATAACCATCTAGAAAGAAATAATGTGTATGTTTGCATAATCTTTCTAGCATTTGATCAATAAAAGGTAAGGGGTAATGATCTTTCTTAGTAGCTTTATTTAATTTGCGGAAATCAATTACCATCCTATAACCTGTGATAATTCTTAGCGGAATCAATTCATCTTTATCATTAGGGACAACAGTAATACCTCCCTTCTTAGGAACACAATGGACAGGACTTACCCACTGACTATCAGCGACGGGATAAATTATACCTGCCTCCAGAAGCTTGAGTATTTCTTTTCTTACCACTTCTTTCATTTTAGGATTCAAACGTCGTTGAGGATCACGAACTGGTTTGGCATCCGCTTCCAAATTTATTTTATGCTGACATAGAGTGGGACTAATGCCCTTAAGATCATCAAGAGTATATCCAATAGCGGCACCGTGCTTTTTAAGAGTTTTCAATAATCTTTCTTCTTCATGCTCTGAAAGGTTAGCACTAATAATAACATGATATATTTTCTTTTCATCAAGATAAGCATATTTAAGATTATCAGGCAACGGTTTAAGCTCAAACACGGGATCATCCTTGGGTGGAGGAGAATCCCCTAGGATTTTAACAGGCAAATTATGTTGCAGAATAGGTTCCTATCTAAAGAATACTTCATCTATTTCCCTTCTTTCATTCATGAACATCTCATTTTCATGGTCTAGCAAATAGTGTTCCAAAGGATCACTAGGAGGTACGGCAATAGAAGCAAGACCAATAATTTCATCCTTACAAGGCAATTCTTCCTCACGATGTTGTTCACTAAATTTAGAGAAATTAAACTCATGAACCATATCATCCAAGCCAATAGTAACAACATTCTTTTCGCAATCTATCCTAGCATTTACAGTGTTCAAGAAGGGTCTACCAAATATAATGGGACAAAAGCTATCTTGTGGAGAACCAAGAACAAGAAAATCAGCGGGATATTTAGTTTTCCCACACAAGACTTCAACATCTCTAACAATTCCCACTGGCGATATGGTATCTCTATTGGCAAGTTTAATTGTAACATCAATATCTTCTATCTCAGCGGGTGCAATTTCATGCTTAATTTCTTCATACAAGGTAATAGGTATAACACTAGCACTAGCACCCATATCACATAAGCCATGATAATAATGATCTCATATTTTAACAGAAATAACAGGCACGCCTACCACGGGTCTATGTTTATCTTTAGCACAAGGTTTAGCAATTCTAGCAGTTTCACCACAGAATTGAATAACATGCCCATCAATATTACCAGACAAGAGATCTTTAACAATAGCAATATTAGGTTCTACTTTAACTTGCTCAGGAGGTGTATAGGTTCTGATATTGCTTTTACGAACAACAGTTGAAGCTTTAGCATGATCCTTTACTCTAACAGGGAAAGGTGGTTTCTCAACATAAGAAGTAGGAACAATAGGATCATTATAAGTGACAGCCTTTTCTTCAACTTTAATAGGTGCATCTACTTTTACTTCTATGGGAGGATGATATTTAAACCACTTCTCCTTGGGGAGATCAACATAAGTAGCAAAAGATTCACAGAAAGAAGCCACTATCTCAGAGTCAAGTCCATATTTAGTGCTAAACTTACGGAAAATATCGGTATCCATAAAAGATTTAACACAATCAAACTTAGGTGTCATACCTGACTCCTTACTTTAGTCGAGGTCACAATCTTCAGAGTTCCGTTTAATTCTATCCAATAAATTCCATTTGAATTCAATAGTCTTCATCATAAAAGAGCCAGCACAAGAAGTATCGAGCATGGTGCGATTGTTATCAGAAAGCCGAGCATAAAAATTCTGAAGAATTGTCACTTTTGAGAGCTCATGATTGGGGCATGAATATAACATTGATTTAAGCCTCCCACAAGCTTGAGCGATGCATTCTCCTTCGCGAGGCCAAAAATTATATATATAATTGCGATCACGATGAACAAGATGCATAGGGTAATACTTTTGGTGAAATTCCAATTTCAATCTTTTATAGTTCCATGATCCCGTATCATCACATAGCCTATACCATGTCAATGTGTCTTCCTTCAAAGATAAAGGGAAGACCTTCTTCTTAACAACATCATCGGGTATACCTGCAAGCTTAAATAATCCACAAACTTCATCCACATAGAGTAGATGTTCATCAGGATGCTTTGTTACATCTCCTGTAAAAGTATTAGCCAGCAGTTTTTCCATCATACTCGAAGGAACTTCAAAAGGAGTTTCATTTTCAATAGGTTCAGTAGGTTGAGGAGCAACTCTTTGCTCTCTTCGGACGGGTGAAGATACCCGAACAAGCCCGTCAGAGAATTACTTTCCATAGTAACAAGTGACAGAAAATTTCAGCACACTATATAAATTTTTCCTTACCAACTTCCACTTACCAAAGGCGCTACACTCCCCGTCAACGGCGCCAGAAAAGAGTCTTGATGACCCACAAGTATAGGGGATCTATCGTAGTCCTTTTGATAAGTAAGAGTGTCGAACCCAACAAGGAGCAGAAGGAAATGATAAGCAGTTTTCAGCAAGGTATTCTCTGCAAGTACTGAAATAAGTGGTAACAGATAGTTTGTGATAAGATAAATTGTAACGAGCAACAAGTAACAAAAGTAAACACAGTGCAGCAAGGTGGCCCAATCCTTTTTGTAGCAAAGGACAAGCCTGGACAAACTCTTATAATAGGAAAAGCGCTCCCGAGGACACATGGGATTATCGTCAAGCTAGTTTCCATCACGTTCATATGATTCGCGTTCGGTACTTTGATAATTTGATATGTGGGTGGACCGGTGCTTGGGTGCTGTTCTTACTTGAACAAGCATCCCACTTATGATTAACCTCTATTGCAAGCATCCACAACTACAATAAAAGTATTAAGGTAAATCTAACCATAGCATGAAACATATGGATCCAAAATAGCCCCTTACGAAGCAACGCATAAACTAGGGTTTAAGCTTCTGTCACTCTAGCAACCCATCCCCTACTTATTACTTCCCAATGCCTTCCTCTAGGCCCAAATAATGGTGAAGTGTTATGTAGTTGACGTTCACATAACACCACTAGAGGCTAGACAACATACATCTCATCAAAATATCGAACGAATACCAAATTCACATGACTACTAATAGCAAGACTTCTCCCTTGTCCTGAGGAACAAAGGTAACTACTCACAAAGCATATTCATGTTCATAATCAGAGGGGTAATAATATGCATAAAGGATCTGAACATATGATCTTCCACCAAATAAACCAACTAGCATCAACTACAAGGAGTAATCAACACTACTAGCAACCTACTAGCACCAATCCCGGACTTGGAGACAAGAATTGGATACAAGAGATGAACTAGGGTTTGGAGATGAGATGGTGCTGGTGAAGATGTTGATGGAGATTGCCCTCTCCCGATGAGAGGAGCGTTGGTGATGATGATGACGATGATTTCCCCCTCCCGGAGGGAAGTGTCCCCGGCAGAACAGCTCCGCCGGAGCCCTAGATTGGTTCCGCCAAGGTTCCGCCTCGTGGCGGCGGAATCTCGTCCCGAAAGGTTGTCCCTGATTTTTTTCTCATTGAAAAGACTTCATATAGGAGAAGATGGGCATCGGAGAGCCAGCAGGGGGCCCACGAGGTAGGGGGCGCGCCCCAGGGGCGCCCCAGGGGGGCGCCCCCACCCTCGTGAGCAGGGTGTGGGCCCCCTGGCCTTCATCTTTGGCGACGATTTTTCTTTATTTATTTTAAGACATTCCATGATTTTCAGGACTTTTGGAGTTGCACAGAATAAGTCTCCAATATTTGCTCCTTTTCCAGCCTAGAATTCCAGCTGCCGGCATTCTCCCTCTTCATGTAAACCTTGTAAAATAAGAGATAATAGCCATAAGTATTGTGACATAACGTGAAATAACAGCCCATAATGCGACAAATATCAATATAAAAGCATGATGCAAAATGGTTGTATCAGTATGATCATGTATATAGGCATCACGTCCGAGACAAGTAGACTGAAACGATTCTGCATCTTCTACTATTACTCCACACATCGACCGCTATCCAGCATGCATCTAGAGTATTAAGTTCATGAAGAACAGAGTAACGCATTAAGAAAGATGACATGATGTAGAGGGATAAACTCATGCAATATGATATAAACCACATCTTTTATCCTCGATGGCAACAATACAATACGTGCCTTGCTGCCCCTATTGTCACTAGGAAAGGACACCACAAGATTGAACCCAAAGCTAAGCACTTCTCCTATTGCAAGAAAGATCAATCTAGTAGGCCAAACCAAACTGATAATTCGAAGAGACTTGCAAAGATAGTCAATCATACATAAAAGAATTCTGATTTGATTCAAATATTGTTCATAGATAATCTTGATCATAAACCCACAATTCATCGGATCTCGACAAACACACCGCAAAAGAAGATTACATCGAATAGATCTCCACAAGAGAGGGGGAGAACATTGTATTCAGATCCAAAAAGAGAGAAGAAGCCATCTAGCTAATAACTATGGACCCGAAGGTCTGAGGTAAACTACTCACACTTCATCGGAGAGGCCTTGGAGATGATGTAGAGGCCCTCCGTGATCAATGCCCCCTTCGGCGGAGCTTCGGAAAAGGCCCCAAGATGGGATCTCGCAGGTACAGAAAGTTGCAGCGGTGGAATTAGGTTTTTGGCTATGTATCTGGTAGTTTGGGGGTACGTAGGTATATATAGGAGGAAGAAGTACGTCGGTGGAGCAACGAGGGGCCCACGAGGGTGGAGGGCGCGCCTGGGGGGGTAGGCGCGCCCCCCTACCTCGTGCTTTCCTCGTTCGTTGCTTTGCGTAGACTCCAAGTCCTCTGGATCACGTTCGTTCCGAAAATCACGTTCCCGAAGGTTTCATTCCGTTTGGACTCCGTTTGATATTCTTTTTCTACGAAACTCTGAAATAGGCAAAAAAAAACAGCAATTCTGGGTTGGGCCTCCGGTTAGTAGGTTAGTCCCAAAAGTAATATAAAAGTGCATAATAAAGCCCAATAATGTCCAAAACAGAATATAATATAGCATGAAGCAATAAAAAATTATAGTTATGTTGGAGACGTATCAGTCATATCGTCGTAGTGCTTAGGCGAAGCCCTGCGCCGGTAACTTCAACATCACCGTCACCACGCCGTCATGCTGAAGAAACTCTCCTTCGGCCTCAACTGGATCAAGAGTAAGAGGGACTTCATCGAGATGAACGTGTGCTGAACACGGAGGTGCCGTACGTTCGGTTCTAGGATCGGTCGGATCGTGAAGACGTACGACTACATCAACCGCGTTGATAAAACGCTTCCGCTTTCGGTCTACGAGGGTACGTGGACACACTCTCCCCTCTCGTTGCTATGCATCTCCTAGATAGATCTTGCGTGATCGTAGGATTTTTTTTGAAATTACTGCGTTCCCCAACACCCTCTACCGGATTAATAAAGGGGTATATATAGCAGGCCTAGAAAACTAGCCGGTTTTTAGTATGTGGCTGTGATGTGCCGGACATCTGGGCAGTGGCCGGACATCCAACGAATGTCAAGTGTGCACACAAACATGGAAAAAAGGTCAATGTATAGGGCCCAGACATCTGGCCAATCTTGGGGCCCTAGACATCCGGCCAAGTGGACATCCAGCGGGCACAACCAGCATTTCAACATGGTTTTCGGACATAGACGGTCAGATTTGCGGGAGGATTCCGGGCATCCAGGGCGTCGTGGGAGCCTAGACATCCAGCCATCACAAAAACTACATGCGCCCCGATAGTAAAACATGCATAACTTTCTCATACGAAATCCAATTTTGATGATCTTCGGCTTGTTTTGAAGCTACTAAAAATCCAGGCCCTCCCATAGAGAACCACCTAAGATCAACCAATGTATGTATGTATGTATGTATGTATGTATGTATGTATGTATGTATGTATGTATGTACATGATCAGAGGAATTGTGTGTAGGAAATATTGACTTGATCAAGTCCATCACCAAACCCTTTGATGTCTACTACACAACCTTCTTCTTGTAGACGTTGTTGGGCCTCCAAGTGCAGAGGTTTGTAGGACAGTAGCAAATTTCCCTCAAGTGGATGACCTAAGGTTTATCAATCCGTGGGAGGCGTAGGATGAAGATGGTCTCTCTCAAACAACCCTACAACCAAATAACAAAGAGTCTCTTGTGTCCCCAACACACACAATACAATGGTAAATTGTATGGGTGCACTAGTTAGGCGAAGAGATGGTGATACAAGTGCAATATGGATGGTAGATATGAGTATTTGTAATCTGATAATATAAAAACGGCAAGGTATAACTAATGATAAAAGTGAGCGTAAACGGTAAACAAGGCCTAGGGTCCATACTTTCACTAGTGCAAGTTCTCTCAACAATAATAACATAACTGGATCATATAACTATCCCTCAACATGCAACAAAGAGTCACTCCAAAGTCACTAATAGCGGAGAACAAACGAAGAGATTATTGTAGGGTACGAAACCACCTCAAAGTTATCCTTTCTGATCGATCTATTCAAGAGTCCGTAGTAAAATAACACGAAGCTATTCTTTCTGTTCGATCTATCATAGAGTTCGTACTAGAATAACACCTTAAGACACAAATCAACCAAAACCCTAATGTCACATAGATACTCCAATGTCACCTCAAGTATCCGTGGGTATGATTATAGGATATGCATCACACAATCTCAGATTCATCTATTCAGCCAACACAAAGAACTCCAAAGAGTGCCCCAAAGTTTCTACCGGAGAGTTAAGATGAAAACATGTGCCAACCCCTATGCATAAGATCACAAGGTCACTAAACCTGCAAGTTGATCACAAAAACATACATCAAGTAGATCACGTGAATATCCCATTGTCACCACAGATAAGCACATGCAAGACATACATCAAGTGTTCTCAAATCCTTAAAGACTCAATCCGATAAGATAACTTCAAAGGGGAAACTCAATCCATTATAAGAGAGTAGAGGGGGAGAAACATCATAAGATCCAACTATAATAGCAAAGCTTGCGATACATCAAGATCATGCCAAATCAAGAACACAAGAGAGAGAGAGAGAGATCAAACAGATAGCTACTAGTACATACCCTCAGCCCCGAGGGTGAACTACTCCCTCCTCGTAATGGAGAGCTCCAGGATGATGAAGATGGCCACCGGAGAGGGATCCCCCCCCCCTCCGGCAGGGTGCCGGAATGGGTCTAGATTGGTTTTCGGTGGCTCTGGAGGTTTGCGGCGGCAGAACTCCCGATCTAGGTTATGTTCTGGAAGTTTGGGTATATATAAGAGGTGTTGGCGTCGGGAACAAGTCAGGGGGGTCTCCGAGGCGGCCACGAGATAGGGGGCGCACCCAGGGGTGTAGGGCGCGCCCCCCACCCTCGTGGTGGCCTCGGGACTTTTCTGGTCCATCTCCGATGCTCCGCGGGCTTCTTCTGGTCCAAAAACAATCTCCGTGAAATTTCAGGTCGATTGGACTCCGTTTGGTTTTCCTTTTCTGTGATACTCAAAAACAAGGAAAAAACAGAAACTGGCACTGGGCTCTAGGTTAATAGGTTAGTCCCAAAAATCATATAAAATAGCATATAAATGCATATAAAACATCCTAGATGGATAATATAATAGCATGGAACATCAAAAATTATAGATACGTTGGAGACGTATCAAGCATCCCCAAGCTTAATTCATGCTCGTCCTCGAGTAGGTAAATGATAAAAACAGAATTTTTGATGTGGAATGCTAACTAACATAATTTTCAATGTAATCTTATTTATTGTGGCATGAAAGTTCAGATCCGAAAAATTCAAGACAAAAGTTTACTATTGACATAAAAACAATAATACTTCAAGCATACTAACAAAGCAATTATGTCTTCTCAAAATAACATGGCCAAAGTAAGTTCATCCCTACAAAATCATACAGTTTGGCTATGCTCCATCTTCGTCACACAAGATATTCAAATCATGCACAACCTCGGTTTCAGCCAAGCAATTGTTTCATACTTTAGCCTTTTCAAACTTTATTCAACTTTCACGCAATACATGAGCGTGAGCCATGAACATAGCACTATGGGTGGAATAGAATATGATAATGAGGGTTGTGTGGAGAAGACAAAAAAGGAGAAAGTCTCACATTGACGCGGCTAATAAACGGGCTATGGAGATGCCCATCACTTGATGTCAATTCGAGGAGTAGGGATTGCCTTGCAACGGGATGCACTAGAGCTATAAATGTATGAAAGCTCAACAAAAGAAACTAAGTGGGTGTGCATCCAACTTGCTTGCTCACGAAGACCTAGGGCATTTGAGGAAGCCCACCGTTGGAATATACAAGCCAAGTTCTATAATGAAAAATTCCCACCAGTATATGAAAGTGACAATAATAAGAGACTCTCTATCATGAAGATCATGGTGCTACTTTGAAGCACAAGTGTGGAAAAAGGATATTAGCATTGTCCCTTTTATTTTCTTCTTTTTCTTCTCTTTTTTTTTCTTTTTTTATTTAGCCCCTTTTTTTCATTTGGCCTTTTTTGGGACAATGCTCTATTAATGATGATCATCACACTTCTATTTATTTACAACCCAAAGATTACAACTCGATACTAGAACAAAGTATGACTCTATATGAATGCCTCCGGTGGTGTACCGGGATAGGCAATGAATCAAGAGTGACATGTATAAAAAATTATGAATGGTGGCTTTGCCAAAAATACGATGTCAACTACATGATCATGCAAGGCAATATGACAATGATGAAGCGTGTCATAATAAATGAAACGGTGGAAAGTTGCATGGCAATATATCTCGGAATGGCTATGGAAATGCCATAATAGGTAGGTATGGTGGCTATTTTGAGGAAGATATAAGGAGGTTTATGTGTGATAGAGCATATCGTATCACGGGGTTTGGATGCATCCGCGAAGTTTGCACCAACTTCTTGAGGTGAGAAGGGGCAATGCACGGTACCGAAGAGGCTAGCAATGATTGAAGGGTGAGAGTGCGTATAATCCATGGACTCAACATTAGTCATAAAGAACTCACATACTTATTGCAAAAATCTACAAGTCATCAAAACCAAGCACTACACGCATGCTCCTAGGGGAAGGGTTGGTAGGAGTTAACCATCGCGCGATCCCGACCTCCACACAAAGGATGACAATCAAGGAAATACCTCATGCTTCAAATTTGTCACACAACGGTTACCATACGTGCATGCTACGGGACTCACAAACCTCGACACAAGTATTTCTCAAATTCACAATTACACCACTAGCATGACTCTAATATCACCATCCTCATGCCTCAAAACAATCATAAAGAATCAAACTTCTCATAGTATTCAATGCACTTTATATGAAAGTTTTTATTATATCCCTCTTGGATGCCCATCATATTAGGACTAAATTCACAAACAAAGCAAATTATCATGCTGTTTAAGACTCTCAAAATAATATAAGTGAAGCATGAGAGTTAATCAATTTCTTCAAAATAAAACCACTGTCATGCTCTAAAAAGATATAAGTGAAGGACTAGAGCCAATGACAAACTACTCCAAAATATATAAGTGAAGATCAATGAGTAGTTGAATAATTATGCAACTATGTGAGTACTCTCTAACATTTAAGAATTTCAGATCTTGGTATTTTATTCAAACATCAAGCAAAACAAAATAAAATGACATGATGCTCCAAGCAAAACACATATCATGTGGTGAATAAAAATATAGCCTCAAGTAAAGTTACCGATAGACGAAGACGAAAGAGGGGATGCCTTCCGGGGCATCCTCAAGCTTAGGCTCTTGGTTGTCCTTGAATATTGTCTTGGGGTGCCTTGGGCATCCCCAAGCTTAGGCTCTTGCCACTCCTTATTCCATAGTCCATCGAATCTTTACCCAAAACTTGAAAACTTCACAACACAAAACTCAACATAAAACTCGTAAGCTCCGTTAGTATAAGAAAACAAAGCCACCACTTAGGTACTGTTGTGAACTCATTCTAAATTCATATTTGTGTGATATCTACTGTATTCTAACTTCTCTATGGTTCATATCCTCCGATACTACTCATAGATTCATCAAAATAAGCAAACAACACACGAAAAACAGAATCTGTCAAAAACAGAACAATCTGTAGCAATCTGTAACTTTCGGATACTTCTGAAACTTCAAAAATTCTGAAATAAATTGGTGGACGTGAGGAATTTGTCTATTAATCTTCTTAAAAAAGAATAAACTTAATAGCACTCTTCTGTAAAAAAAATGACAGCTAATCTCGTGAGCGCAAAGTTTCTGTTTTTTACAGCAAGATCACATTAACTTTAACCCAAGTCTTCCCAAAGGTTCTACTTGGCACTTTATTGAAACAAAAGCTATAAAACATGATTACTACAGTAGCATAATCATGTGAACACACAAAAACAGTAAAGGTAAATATTGGGTTGTCTCCCAACAAGCGATTTTCTTTATTGCCTTTCTAGCCAGGCAAGATGATGACAATGATGCTCACATAAAAGATAAGAATTGAAACATAACGGGAGCATCATGAAGCATATTAATAGCACAATTAAGCCTAACCCACATCCTATGCATAGGGATTTTGTGAGCAAACAAATTATGGGAACAAGAATCAACTTGCATAGGAAGGCAGAACAAGTGCAACTTCAAAAATTTCAACACATAGAGAGGAAACTTGATATTATTGCAATATGTAAAAGCACATGTTCCTCTCTCATAATAATTTTCAGTAGCATCATGAATGAATTCAACAATATAACTATCACATAAAGCATTCTTTTCATGATCTACAAGCATAGAAATTTTATTACTCTCCACAAAAGTAAATTTGTTCTCATGAATAGTAGTGGGAGCAAACTCAACAAAATAACTATCATGTGAAGCATAATCCAATTGAAAATTAAAATCATGATGACAAGTTTCATGGTTATCTTTATTCTTTATAGCATACGTGTCATCACAATGATCATCATAAATAGGAGGCATGCTTTCATCATAATAAATTTGCTCATCAAAACTTTGGGGACTAAACATATCATCTTCATCAAACATACACTACTAGGGAAAACCTTATACACAGAAATTTAGCAACAGCGCGGGTCAAAAAAGGGCGCTAGTGCTAGATAGCAGTAGCGGTTGAGAAAAAACCGCGCTGCAGATACAATTGTAGCAGTAGCGCGTGTGATCGTAAAAGCGTTACTACTAATATTCCCATTGGTGGAACGATAGGCTACGCATAGCAGTAGCGGGCTTGGAGGAAGCACGCTACAGCTAGGGCATGAGTAGCAGCGTGTTTCGCAACAAGAGCGCTACTGCTAACGGAAATAAAATAAAATGAAAAACAAATAGAAAAGTAAATGAAAATGAAAGAAACAGAAAAGGAGAAATAAAAAAAATAAAATGTAAAGCAAAATAAATGAAAAAGCGAAAAAACATAGAAAGGCATAGCTGTAGCGTGTGTTCGAAAGAGGCGCTATAGCTAACATAGCTGCAGCGTGTTTCCTAGACCCCTGCTGTAGAAACAGAAAAGGAAATAAAAAAGGGAGAAATTTACATAGCCGTAGCAGTAGCGCGTTTTGTAAAACGCGCTATAGCTAAGTTAGCTATAGCGCGTTTTTCGAAACGCGCTACCGCTACGTTTGACTTAACCAAAAAACCGTTTTTCCCCGGCCACCATTGCCCCCCAAATCTCTCGACCCACCCCGCCGCCATCTCCCCGATTCGTCGTCGCCCCACTTCGCCGCCGTCTCCTGCCGACGTCGACGCCCCCGGAGCCACCAGAGCCGTGCGCCGTCGACGCCACCGGAGCCGCCCCCAACGCCACAGAGCCGCGCGGCCTCATCAACGCCACCGGAGCCGCCGTTGACGCCACCGGATCCTCCCTCGCCACAACTGCCTCCCTCGCCGTCACCGGAGACGCCCCTGCCTCCCTCGCCACCATCGGAGCCATCCTCTGTAAGCCCCCACCCCTCCTCTCTCTCTCTCTCATGCATAGGTTAATTATCTAGGTTATTTAGGCAAAAATTTAGTTAGGGCTTTGACAGAGAACTAGTCAGGTTAACTACTTTAATTAGGTTAATTATCTAAGTTATTTAGGTAAGTTTTATTTTAAAGATGATCCCTTCCTAGACTTTTATTGTTGATTATATCTTTTCATTGAAGTGGTCATGTTATATCTTTTCATTGAAGTGGTTCGATTGTGCCCAAGTGGCTTTGTTGTTTAAATGAAGCTGAGTGGCCTATATATGTTTTGCCGGAATGTTGATTCATTTCCGTTAAGCAAATTTCAGGTTCTCGATTTGTCCACTTTTTAGCAAAGGTCATGCTGAAATTTTCCGTGAATTTCGGCATGACTTGTGCTACAAACTAGGACATACCGAGTGCCCGGGATTTGCCGCACCAGGAAGGAGTCAACGTTCCTGCAAAACAATAGGCCTTTTTATGTCATTATTCATTTTATTAGGTCTAGAATTAATTGACTAGATTTAATCATAGGAAACATGGCTAGCAACGATGAAGGACAGGGTTCTGGTGATTGCGACGACGTCTACCGGGCGACAGATGAATTTTTTAGCCTTGCCGACGATCAACTGATGTTGTTGTTGGGCCCACCGATGGCATCGGGGACTGAGACCGACACACAGACCGGTCTTTGAGGCGAGACCGGCGGCGAGACTCGATCGGCGTCGAGACCAGCGCTGCCTCGGGGAGCGGAGCCGATCAGAGAAGCGAAAGCAAAGAGGCAGCGACTTCCTAACAAACTCAGGACTACTAGACTGGTGGTCACGGAGGTGGACGACGGCAATTTTGAGCCAAAGGCGCCGAGGAAGAAGCGTCGATGCTACGGCAATCAAATAGGCTGCATCGACGGACAACCGCCACCATCAACGATGAGAAACTACAGAAGATAGAAAATATGAGGAGCTCCTCCCAAAGAAGTTTCACCAGATATTCTTGTTCCCGGGCGGAATGAGAAGGATTATGAAGATCCGCACGAGGACCCGCAATGAAGAAGATAAACAAACACGCCATGACCAAGTTTAGCGACGCGCTGGCCGCCTGGAAAACTCGAGTGAAAGCAAAGATCATCGACAAGAAGGAACCCTACTCCGAGATTGTAAAGCATAATCCGACAATCATGGAAGAGCAGTTTCAAATATTCAAGGAGGCTTGCGAGGCTGAAGCTGCCAAAAAAAGTCTAAGTACATGAAGGGGCTTCAAGAGAGGAACATTGGGAGCCACCACATCGGAAGCCGTGGTTACGGCGGAAAGAGGTCCAAATGGGCCCAGGAGGACGCGGAAGCCGCGAGTCTGGGCATCCTAGACCCCTTGGCGGATTTCACCATCCCGCAGGAGCGTGACATCCTGAGGGCCCGGCACCGTTGGGACCCAGTGAAGAAGGTTTACGAGACAACACCGGTCATTATGGAGTTCATGAGACTGCTGGTAATTTTAGTTTCGATCAATTCATTGCACGTTAGTCATATTTGTAAACGATCCTTGTGCCTTTTGCGAGAGAGCAGCACCGGATTGCGGCGAAAGCGACTTCGCCGTCGAGGCATTGGCGAGGCCAAGTGGGACACTCCATTCAACCGGGCGTTGAACATATTGAAACGACAACCGGTGGATACTCGACCGTCGATGGATGGGCTGCGTGCGGTGTCGGAGACGGCGCCACGTGGAAGAAGTACTACCGTGAGACCACGGAGGAGAGAAAGGAAAGACGGAGGTTAATCAAGAAAACATCGACAAGAAGGTTGAGATTGCGGTTGAGAAGAAATCATCTCGCACAATCGCAACAGCGGTAGCTGCCGCAAAACAGGTGGTTGCAGATTTGTCTACTTCCTTGGTGACGGGCGTTTTCACTTGGACAAGGCAAAATCCGAAGCAAATGCGAGGACTTTCCCTTGCTGACTTCTTGGGAGCACCTGCTCCCGCACTGCTCCCTTGACCGGACGTGCTCGGCGGTGCTTCGTCTTTGGCTGAGCTCGACGCCCTCACGGTATCTGTCACACCGGCCCCCTTCAATATAAATATATAATCTCCCGTTTTCGTTGCTTTTCGGATGTCTCACGTCGCAGACTTTTCTTTGCAGGCCGACGAAACCCCGTGCACCATATTGTACACCATCGGCGACCAGAAGGTGGACGTGGGGAAGGCGACGATAATGGAGCAAAGGAACCATTGTTCCACAGCCGGCCGATCCCCCCGAACGTCTTCAAGGTTTTCGTGGCGATGTCGAACCGGGCCACGAGAATTTACCTCCTCAATACTCTTGGTGGATGACGAGGAGACACCGCTGGCGGCTTGGTGATTGTTGCAATGGGTGGGTCCTGTTGTGGCTAAAGAGTGCGCCGTGCGAGGCGGTCGGGAGCACACCCACGAGCACGCAACCTCAGCAAGGTATGAACATCAACACCCCACCTACCCAATTAGCGTCGGGTGTCGGGTTGGGTGATAGCGGACGGGGTAAGGAGGCTCCATTAGTCGCTGATGACGTCGCCATGGATGAGGATGAGGACGACGGTAGCGCTGAACAGTATGTCTATACTTGCGCCTCCTCAGGGTTTGAGCGTCATGAGTCGGTGCCTGAATTGTCGTCTCAACGTATTATGGACGACCTTCCGGTAGTAAAGAAGTCTAGGAAGAGAGCGAGGAAAGGCAAAAAAGCTGATTCTATGATCCAGCCGCCTCGGCAGCCTCGGCTTCAGACCGTATAGATATCCCGATGCGGATAAATGGCATATCGGTCAACCAATCCTACCGCAAAGCGCTTAGGGCCAGATTCGGCGATCTAAGGAGACTTCATGACGATGTGCTGCGGGTAGAGAAAGGCCTCATCGCCTCAACAGATCCAAGATACCCACTCTACGTGGTTAACGTTCCGCGGCAAATGTCGTACGTCGACAGCTTCCCCGCGGATAAGTTCTTCCTCCGATTCGATTACATATTCGACATGTTTCATGTGAAGAAGCTGGATTTTACGTTTGTCCGCCTTTATGCCTTACACATGAACTACATCATCGGTTTGAGCAGATATCTCATATCTGTGTCGCTGACCCGTACTACATGCACGAGGGCTTCTTGGGAGTCTGCGCAGAGCACCGTGAATACGCAAGGGATTACATCGTCAGTTTCATGCTCGCCAATAAGGACAAGGAGGCGATTCTCGTGCCTTATCATCCCGTGTAAGTCATCCGCGCTGCTATCCTTCCTTCGATTTCAATCATTCATTTGCACGGTGGAGGCTAAGTAATTTGAGGTGTACTTATTTTGCGCAGCGGCGGGCGCGCCGTCCTCATCATCCTATACCCCGATTCTCCCACGCTCTTTACTTGGACTCGTCGAAGAACATTCACAAAAAGGATTACACCCACATCAAGGATGTTTTAAGGGCATATTTATCCCGTAAGTGTTTTGGTGATTGATGACGATACTTTTGCGGACTAATCGTGCTCTGAGTTCCTCGGATGGTTCATCTCTAGGCTCGAGACGATTCGGTGCCCTCGGAGACTATTGAAGACGGCGCCGCCCCACGTTTCTTTTGGTGGATTTGAGTCGAGGAGAGCCGTACTATTAAGAGGGGTCGCGTCGGAAAGGTTAGGCGGAATCAACACGCACACTTGTCCCTCCTTTCCCTGCACTTTGGAGCTTCCTTCATTATCTTGGTTGTGCGAAATCGACAATCGCCATGCTATTACTGCGGTAGTACCGCAGGTACACGTGATGTAGTACCGCTGGGTGCCACGGTAGTACCGCTCCTCGAGCGGTAGTACCGCTGCTCCCGTGCCTAGTGCCGCCCGGTGCGATAGTAGGGCGGATGTAATTTTTACATCCGCGCCACCACGGTAATACCGCTCGTCCGTAGCGGTAGTACCGCGGAGCCCACGGTAGTACTGCTCCCTATGAGCCGTAGTACCGTGGCCCTCCTACCGAAGTACCGTAGTTTCACGGTAGTAGGCACGCGCTTCTGGTAGTACCGCTCCCGAGCGGTAGTACCGCGTCGGATTTTTGCACTACCGCAGTTTCAGCGGAAGTTGGCACGGATGTAATTTATTTCATCGCGCCCTTCTCGAGCCGTGACTCCCGCCTTGCGGTAGTACCGCATGGGGAGCGGTAGTACCGCATAGCGGTAGTACGCCCTTAGTCGAGCTAGTCCCGGCTGTCTTGCTGCTGTGATGTAGTACCGTGGTCCGCCACGGTAGTACCGCTGACCTCATGGTAGTACCGCCACTCGAGCGGTAGTACGGCGTGTCATGAGCTGAATAAGTGGATAACGGTTGGATTTTTTCCACGACTATATAAGGGCATCTTCAACCTCTAGTTGACCACCTCTCTCTCTCTAAGCTCCATTGTTGCTCCAAGCTCCATTTTGGCCCGATCTCTCCCTAGCCAATCAAACTTGTTGATTTGCTCGGATTGGGTGACAAGGGCCGATCTACACTTCCACCACAAGATATTTGATTCCCCACTTATCCCTTGCGGATCTTGTTACTCTTGGGTGTTTGAGCATCCTAGACGGTTGAGGTCACCGTGGAGCCATATTCCATTGTGGTGAAGCTTCGTGGTGTTGTTGGGAGCCTCCAATTAAGTTGTGGAGATTGCCCCAACCTTGTTTGTAGAGGTTCGGTCGCCGCCTTCAAGGGCACCAATAGTGGAATCACGGCTCTTGCATTGTGCGAGGGCGTGAGGAGATTACGGTGGCCCTAGTGGCTTCTTGGGGAGCATTGTGCCTCCACACCGCTCTAACGGAGACGTACTTCCCCTCAAAAGGAAGGAACTTCGGTAACACATCTTCGTCTCCACCGGCTCCACTCTTGGTTATCTTATCCCTTTACTTGTGCAAGCTTATTTGTGTTCCTATCCTTGCTTGCTCGTGTGCTTGTGTTGTTGCATCATATAGGTTGTCCACCTAGTTGCACATCTAGACAACCTTTATTATTGCAAAGTTTAAATTAGTAAAGAAAAGCTTAAAATTGTTAGTTGCCTATTCACCCCCTCTAGTCAACTATATCGATCCTTTCAATTGGTATCGAGCCTCGTCTCTTTTAAGGACTTTATCGTCCAAGAGTATGAGTTGACGTCGTAGATGATGTGGGGAGCACTCGTCTTGAATCCGACATCATCTACGGAGATGGGGTACCTCGATCTCTCGTGAGGAATTCAATGTGGCGTTGGACACATTGAAAAACTCCATGACGAGCGAGGTCAAGGACATGTTTAAGGAATTCCTAGAAGGGCTTAAACTTTCCACCGCACCTGTGAAAGTGGGTGATCCCGCCAAACACGGAGCGGATGCTAACTCCGATAAGGGGAAGCTACTAGTGAGAAAGCCCCTCGTCTAGTGGTAAGAATGGCACCGCATCTTCGCCCATGTGCAACCTCCGTTTATGGTGGACCGATTCCTTCCACTCATTTGAATCATGCGGTCCACCACCTAAGATTGATAAAAGGAGGATTTTGATTCTTGGGTTTATCGTTTTAAGCGTCATTTAAATCATGTGAACACTAACCTTTGGAGAATCATTGAAGAAGGTTTCTATCCGCATGATCCGAGCAACTTTTCTCCTAGAGAGGTCGTGGACCATCAATTCAATGAGAATGCTCTCTTCATCATCCAAGAAGCAATCCTTCCGAAGACCTCCTCATCTCCGGCCTTACTCCCGTGCCAAAGATGCTTGGCTCAAGGTGGTTTCCATGTATCGAGGAAGCGCAAGCATTCAACGTTCCAATTATGAAGTGGTCCAAGATGAAGCCGATGAGTTTGCAATGAAGGAAGAAGAAGAACCTCGTGAGCTCTATCGAGAGTAACCAAGCTCGTTGTCTCCTCGGGATCATGGAAGTAAGGACACCGATGACAACTGGATCAAGCGCAAATTTCTCAAGGCAATGATGCCTTACCACAAAGCCATGTCCTCCGTCATACGTCAACGACCAGACTTCCACACCTTGTCCTCAAGTGATGTGTTGGATGAGTTTGTGGCTATGAGCATATTGGACAAGACCGCCGACAATGCGGTTCTTCGCTCCCAAAGAGCAAAGAAGCCCAACCTTGCCTTGAAGGCCAAGAGTTGTGTCGAAGAAGATGGAGAGGAGGAGGAAGAAGAGAGCAACCTCGAAGATACTAAGTATGATTATCATGAACACATGGCCCTTGCTTCAAGAAAATTTTGGAGCAAGAAGAACTCAAGGCCCAACTTCAACAAGAGCAATTAAAGTGGCTCTAAGGGCAAGAAACGGGTGAGGACGTGTTTCAATTGTGGCAATGTGAGTCACTTTGTTGCGGAATGTCCATATGAGAAGAGGGAAGACAATGGTGGCAAGCTCATCCGTAAGGACAAGGCCAAGTCTTTCCCCAACAAGAGCAACTTCCCAAAGAAGACTCCTCACAAAGCCATGGTGGTTCAAGAAGAGTACAATGAGGATGATGATGATGAGGAGGAGGATGGTGAATCGGTTGCCATGGCCTCCGTGGCCATTGCAATGACTCCTCGGGTGTCTCTCTTCGGTTCACCCAATGAAAGCATCACCGCCAAGTGCCTCATGGCTAAAGCCACCAACAAGGTAACCCCCAACATCAAAACTACCATCATCAATCATTCTTCTTTGACGGATTGCATTGATGAACATGAGGGGACTAATGTAGAGGAAAATGAATTTGAGATCTTTATGAGTAAACTCAAGGGCAAATCCAAGAAGCACTTCGTTGCTCTCTTGGAACAACTTGGTGAAGCCAATGTCATGATCGAGACTCATGAAGAAACTATCTCTAAGATGGAAGGGCATAGTCGTGACTATGCCGATGAGATTTCGGATCTTTCCAATGCTCTTGAGGAAGAGCGTGGTCTTCGTTTGGCTCTTGAGGAGTCACACAACGATGATCACGCTAAATTAAAGAAAGACCTTGATCATGCTCTTGTTGTGTCTCGTGTGCTTAGTTCCGAGAAGGCAAAGCTTGGAGTTGATCTTGCTAGACTCAATGAGGACTTTGACACTCTCGACAAGGCTCACAAAGTCTTGAAGGGTGCTCATGCTAGTCTCAAAGAGTCTCATGATCAACTCCAAGTGAAGCTAACCAAGGAGAAAGCCACCTTTCCTCATATGATATTGATTGATAATGCAAATGCTACTAACCCTTGTTGTGAGCATGTGCATCTTGTTGAGAGAATGCTAAGTTGAAGGAGCAACTTGAAAAGGGCCTTGTCACATGCATTCAAGGTGAGAAGAACCTTAACGACCTTTTGAGTAATCAAAAGGAAGTTGTAACCAAGGAGGGATTGGGTTCGCCAAGCCCAAGAGCAAGAAGAAGAATGACAAGACCAAGCAACCTCCCCTCTCAAGCAAACTTTTGTGAGGGAGGGAGAGGGTGCTTCCAAGAAGAAGAAGAACCGTGCAAAGGGTGGAAATTTCAAGAAGGACAACGTCATCCCCATGAACATAGCCGGCGACTTTAACCCCTCTTATGTGTTGTGCCGTGCTAGTGATGGGCATGTTTATGCTAAATTTGTTGGTTCTTCTTATGAGTACATTGAATGGTCTATTTGGGTTCCTAAGACCCTCGTTACTAACATCAAAGGACCCATTACCAAATGGGTACCTAAAACCAAGCATTGATCTCTTGTAGGGGTTTGCTTCCGGTGAGGGATCATGGTTGCTCGATAGTGGAGCAACAAATCATATGACCGGGAGCAAGGACATGGTGGTGGACGTGCAAGAGATTCCATCTATGCCCACCGATGTCGAGTGGGGTGATGCATCACATTCTAAGGTATTGGGTCTCGGCAAGGTTGTCATTTCTCATGATCTTACGATCGAGAAGGTCATGCTTGTTGAGTCCCTTGCATACAATTTGCTTTCCGTTCGTCAACTTGCAGTCATGGGTTTTGCTACTTTCTTTGACATTGATACCGTGGCCCTCTTGTGGAGCAAGACTCTTAAAGTAGCCTTTGTTGGGCATGTCGAAAACGGTCTCTATGTGATTAACTTTTCGGAGCGACCCACTAAGACCGCGACATGCCTAATAGCTAAAGTTGACGTGGGATGGCTTTGGCATCACCATTTAGCCCATGTCAATATGAGATCTTTGCAAAGTCTTCTCAAGGGGGACCATGTCCTTGGACTAACAAATGTTAGTTTTGCCAAAGACCGTGCTTGCAGTGCTTGTATTGAAGGAAAGCTTCATGAGAAGGCTCACCCTCCCACGACTATGATATACTCAAAGAGACCCTTGGAGCTTCTTCACATGGATCTCTTTGGGCCACCATCATTTGATAGTCTTGGAGGAAGAAAGTATTGCTTGGTGATTGTGGATGACTATTCGAGATACACTTGGGTATATTTCTTCAAGAGGAAGAGTGAGACTCAACAAACCGTCATCGACTTTGCAAATGAAGCTCAACGTCAACATAATGCAAAGATCTTGACTATAAGAAGTGACAACGCACCGAAGTTCAAGAACTACACCTTGGATGAGTTTCTTAGTGATGAGGGAATCAAGCATCAATATTCTGCACCATATACCCCGCAACAAAATGGTGTTGCGGAGAGAAAGAACCGGACGTTGATGGATGCGGCAAGGACCATGATGGTGGAGTTCAAGTCTCCATACAACTTTTGGGCGAAGCCATCAACACCGCTTGTCATGCATCCAATCGGCTCTATCTCCGCAAAGGCTTGAACAAGACTCCTTATGAGATACTCACCGCAACAAGCCCAACCTCAAGTACTTCCGGTGTTGGTGTAAGTGTTTCATTCTCAAGAAAGGTGTTCGTTTGTCTAAATTTGAAGCTAGAGCTCATGAGGGCATATTTGTTGGTTATGCTACAAACTCTCATGTTATCGTGTCCTCAATAAATCCACGGGACTTATTGAGGAGACGTGTAACGTGGAGTTTGATGAGAATAACGGCTCCCAAGTGGAGCAAAGTGGCACTTGTGATGTAGGTGATGAAATTCCTCCCAAGCCATAAGAAGAATGGGAGTTGGCTTTATCCTACCCATTGAGGAACCCCTTGTGGTCAAGGAGAAGGACAATGCTCCACTCAAGTGGAGCCATCACCAACCCAAGGCCCACACGCTTCCGAAGATCAAAGTGAAGGCCCTCAACCTCATGAACAAGACCAAGGGCAAGATCGTGCTCAAGACGAGGATATCACCTCAAATGATGCCCAAGGTCAAGTTCTCTCCCCCGAGCATGCTCAAGATGGAGATCATGCTCAAGATGGCGCCCAAGATGATCAAGTGACCCCACCTCATCTCACCTCCGAGGAGGAATTAGAGCGTCGTGCCACCAAGATTGCTTCCAAACTCACCACCAAAGGCCATCTCATGGAGAATGTGGTTGGAAGCCTAAGAAAAGGGGTAAGCACTCGTAGACAATTGGCAAACTATTGTGAACATCACGCTTTGTCTCTTGTGTGGAACCTCAAAAGGTCTATGAGGCGCTCGAAGACTCGGATTGGCTCAATGCCATGCATGAAGAACTCAACAACTTCGAGTACAACAAGGTGTGGAGATTGGTGCCAAGGCCATCGGAGAACCACAACGTCATTGGAACCAAGTGGATTTTCAAGAACAAGCAAGATGCTCATGGGAACATCATTCGCAACAAGGCAAGATTGGTAGCACAAGGCTACTCCCAAGTCGAGGGTATCGACTACGGTGAAACCTTTGCTCCCGTTGCTCGTCTTGAATCCATTCGTTTGTTGATTGCTTATGCTTCCCATCACAACTTTAAGTTGCAACAAATGGATGTAAAAAGTGCTTTTCTTAATGGTCCCATCAATGAGTTGGTCTATGTCAAGCAACCCCCCGGGTTCGAGGACCCCTACTTCCCGGATCATGTGTATCAACTCGATAAGGCACTCTATGGCCTTAAACAAGCCCCACGTGCGTGGTATGACCACCTTACCGAGTTGTTACAAGATCGTGGTTTTGAAGTGGGGCAAATCGATCCCACTCTTTTTACCAAGAAGGTCAATGGGGAGTTGTTTGTATGCCAACTATATGTTGATGATATTATCTTTGGTTCTCCTAACAAAGCTTTCAATGAGGAATTTGCCGCTCTCATGACCTCCAAGTTCAAGATGTCTTCGATGGGAGAGTTGAAGTTCTTCCTTGGTTTCGATATCAAACAAAGAAGAGAAGGAACCTTCATCAACCAAGCCAAATACACTCAATACATGCTCAAAAGATTCAAGCTAAGTGAAGTCAAGCCGGCTACTACACCAATGCCCACCAAGTGCCAACTTGACATTGATCCCAATGGTAAAGCGGTGGATCAAAAGGTATATCGCTCCATGATTGGATCCTTGCTTTACCTTTGTGCATCTAGACCGGATATCATGTTGAGTGTGGGAATGTGTGCACGGTTTCAAGCCGCACCAAAGGAAAGTCACTATGTGGCGGTCAAGCGTATCTTTCGATATTTGGCTCATACCCCAAACTTTGGCTTATGGTACCCAAGAGGAGCAAACTTCAAGCTTGAAGGATTTACGGATTCTGATTGGGCGGGAGACAAAGTGGATAGGAAGTCCACCTCCGGAGGGTGTCAATTTCTTGGTTGCTCCTTGGTAAGTTGGTCTTCCAAGAAGCAAAGTTGTGTGTCTCTCTCATCCACCGAAGCGGAATATGTGGCAGCCGGTAGTTGCTGTGCTCAACTCCTATGTATGAGGCAAACTTTAAAGGAGTACGATGTCATTTGTGACAAAGTGCCTCTTTGGTGTGATAATGAAAGTGCCATCAAGATTTCTCTCAACCCGGTGCAACACTTCAAGACGAAGCACATCGAGATTCGGTATCATTTCATCCGGGATCACATTAGGCCAGGAGAGATCGAGCTCAAGTATGTCAACACTCAGGATAACCTTGCAGATATATTCACGAAGCCCTTAGATGAAGCAAGATTTCGCGAGTTAAGGCATGAGCTAAATATCATTGATTTGAGCAATGTGACTTGAGCCCGTGCACTCCCCACCACACTCAACGTGTGTCTAGTTTAGGTGTAGGCATGGACATAGGGGGAGTATTGTTCTCTCAATGAACTCTCCCTACCCCCATTATGCATAAATCGATCCCTTCTTTCACATTAGCCATTTTTTATGGTACTTGTGTTCCAAAGACGAGTTTTGGTCATGGGCCCAAGGATAATTCTTCGCGGTGCCATACCATTCCACTCAAACATAGGTGGCTTCGGCCACCGACCTCTCTCTTTGAGAGTCCTTGTCGTTTGGTGGTTGCTTGTTGTCTTTCGCCTCTAGTTTGTTCCAGAGTTTGTGGTTTCTTGTGTGTAAAAAGGTTTCCTTGCAAAGGCCCTCTTTTCGTTTTTGAAACCTGCGGTGACTTGAGATTCACGGTACTACCGCGGCTAGCTGCGGTACTACCGCAGCCTGCCACGGTACTACCGCTATGGAGCATCAGTACTATCAGAACCTCACGGCAGTAATTTTTTACTGCCGCCCGGTTGAGCGGTACTACCGCCTCGGTGCGGAACTTCCGCCCGAGCGGTACTACCGCGATGATACGCGGTACTACCGCGACGGTTCGCGGGCGTGGGGATAAGGACGGGCAGGGGGAGTTCTAACTCCCCATACCCATTCATTGCCTTCTCGCCTCCTTCTCTCCCTTGCTCAAGAACGAGCCGGCGTCTCGCCGGATCTCCTCCACCGCTGCCCTCCGTGATTCCGACCGGTGGGATCGTTCCTCACCACGTGCTCTTGCTATGGACCTGGTTTTTCCCAATTCCCTCTCCTTGTTGATGGTGTTTGGCGTTTCTAGGTTTTGGGGAGGCTTATGTGTTCTTGAGATTGATAGGCCTAATCTCTGCAAGAATAGGATGAAGGAGTGTAGTATTGCATAGGATTTATATGTGTATTGTTGTCATGCGCTAGATCTGATCACTGTAGCACCGCCGTTGTTTCGCGGTTCTTTTCAGATTCGAATCGATAGTTGGATCCGCTGCGACGCGGTACTACCGCCCCGATGGCGCGGTACTACCGCTTACACGGTACTACCGCCCCTCGGGTGCGGTACTACCGTGCTCTGTGCGGCACTACAGCTCTACTTCCGCTCCAACCACGGTACTACCGTGACCTCGCACGGTACTACCGCGTTTGGAGCAGTACTACTGTTTTAGTGCCGCAGGCAGTGGCAGTCCTACCGTGACTCACACCTATCGCATGCCAACTTTCTCATATGTCTCCTACGTGTTTCTTGTGCTTTTTCATGGCCTTTGCATTGATCTTCTTTGCGTCTTTGGTGCTTTGCGTGTGTGTTTCAAGTGGTGGCTCTCGCCGGTCCAATCCCAGCCGTGACACTGGCTCCAAGCGTCTGCACAACCCCAGTGAAGCACCAGAGGGCTCCTCCTCTGCCCCCAAGCGCCATGTCAAGACAACTGCCAACAAGTTCAAGGAGCCCGCCAAGGGCATGGATGAGATGCCCCACTCTGACTACGTCCGTCTCAGGCAACTTGATCCGTACGTGACCCCTCGTTCCTCAGTCAGGGGCTGTGAGCTGTTCTGGAACAAGCATCAAACCAACGTCTATCTGGACGTCATCAAGAACAAGCAGAATACCTATGTGGATGTGAAGTGGATTGACATGCATCACTTGAGGAAGGAGAAGTTCCGTGCCTACTTTGGAGAGGCTCTGGACTTGGTGGAGCAGTTTGGCATTGAGCATGTGATCTCTTTTCACCTTGACTATGATCCTGAGCTCATTGGTCGGTTCTTTGCTTCATCTACTTTCACCCCAATGAGGAGAGGAGGATGACCTGGATGACAAATGGCCGTAAGGTGATGCTACGGAAGGAGTTCATGGATTTGCTCCAAGTTCCCGATGACGGGCTTGACTCCCCGTGGGTGTTAGTCCCCATGCCAACCACGACGACTCGCCAACAAGGACAGGCTTGCACCGTACTATGTTGAGAAGACACTTCCAAGTGGCAAGATAGGGTTGGTGCTCAACTCTTTCTGGATATCATGTACCGCATCTTCCGCAACTCCTTGTTCCCCGCATTGGTGACAAGGACAAGGTCCATGCCTATATGGTGGATATGATGCTCATCTGCGAGGAGGCTCGTGTGTCTCAGACTCAGCCACTTGATATCCCACACATCATGTGGTGTGAGCTTCAATTTGCGGTGTTCAACCGCAAAGTGCCTATCTACGGGCCGTATCTGTTTCTGCTGATCTCGAGGACTTGGGAGAAGATGTTCCCTGGTGAGGAGTTCCTTGCCCCTGACTGGATTCGCCATGACCCCATCTGTCTGCGTGTCAAACCCAACTGGGCCAACACTACTACTCGTGCCGAGGCGTCTGCTGCTAGAGCTGTTGTTGGAGAGGAGGATGCTGGCGCCGAGAATGTTGATGAGGGCCATGCTGCTAGGCCTTCATAGAGCCCCTCTATGCCTTCTTGGGCCACGAAGCTGAAGGACAAGATGAAGACTCTTTTCGCATGCAAGCCAAGGGGCGACTGGGACTCATGTGGCATCCAAGGAGAGTCGTCGCCGGGACGGGAAGATCTTGAAGCTCTATGGTGAGGATGTGTCGACGGGTGCGAGGAGCACATCACTCCAGAGGCCGAGTGGATGGCGAAGCAAGGCTACAAGTGGACTGATTACGAGGAGGACGCCGAGAGTCCATCCTGCGCCGAGGAGTCTGACGGAGAGGGTTGGGATGAGTTCCCTTCTGCTTGAGCCACCGCTTGTGTGTAGGTGTCCTCTCTGCCTTTTTGGTGTCTCGATGCCAATGGGGGAGAGAGCGTAGGGATTTGCGAGTCTTGTGTCGTGTTCGTGTCTGGTGTGTTTATTGCGTTTTCGGTTGAACCTCGTTTGCATTGTTTGAACCTCGTTATAGTTGCTTTTCCTTCATATGGTGTAAGACATATGCACTCTATCTATCTTAGCAAGCTTATGTTATATCGTGCTATATGTTGCTTAGATGTTATTCTTCGGACCTTTGTCTCTAAAATATAGGGGGAGTGGTGATCCTAGTACGTGTGCTATGCAGTCCAAAGCATTCATCCAGAGTGCACACATCTAGGGGGAGCCCGTCTATATTTTGGAGAGGAGGGGTTTGCCCTTGCTCTATTTTATTGTATCTTTGTGCAAATCCCGTATTGTCATCAATCCACCAAAAAGGGGGAGATTGTAAGGGCATATTTATCCCGTAAGTGTTTTGGTGATTGATGACGATACTTTTGCGGACTAATCGTGCTCTGAGTTCCTCAGATGGTTCATCTCTAGGCTCGAGACGATTCGGTGCCCCTCGGAGACTATTGAAGACGGCGTCGTCCTACGTTTCTTTTTGGTGGATTTGAGTCATAAGAGAGCCGTACTATTAAGAGGGGGTCCGCGTCGGAAAGGTTAGGGCGGAATCAACACGTACACTTGTCCCTCCTTTCCCGCACTTTGGAGCCTCCTTCGTTATCTTGGTTGTGCGGAAATCGACAAGCGCCATCAGACTTGCGGTAGTACCACAGTACAGCGGTAGTACCGCTGGGTGCCACGGTAGTACCGCTCCTCCGAGCGGTAGTACCACGGCTCCCGAGCCTAGTGCCGCTCGGCGGTAGTAAGGCGGATGTAATTTTTTACATCCGCGCCCACCACGGTAGTACCGCTCGTCCAGCGCGGTAGTACCGCGGAGCCCACGGTAGTACTGCTCCCTATGAGCCGTGTTACCGTGGCCCTCCTACCGAGTACCGTAGTTTCACGGTAGTAGGCACGCGCTACGGTAGTACCGCTCCTCCGGAGCAGTAGTACCGCATCGGATTTTTGCACTACCGCAGTTTCAGCGGAAGTTGGCACGGATGTAATTTATTTCATCCGCGCCCTTCTCAGGCCGTGACTCCCCTGCCTTGCGATAGTACTGCAAGGGGGAGCGGTAGTACCGCGCAAGCGGTAGTACTGCCCCTTAGTCAGGCTAGTCCCGGCATGTGCTGCTGCCGCGGTAGTACCGTGGTCCGCCACGGTAGTAGCGCGCGGCCTCGCGGTAGTACCGCGCCCCTGGAGCGGTAGTACCGTGTGTCGCGGGCTGAATAAGTGGATAACGGTTGGATTTTTTCCACGACTATATAAGGGGCATCTTCAACCTCTAGTTGACCACCTCTTCTCTCTCTAAGCTCCATTGTTGCTCCAAGCTCCATTTTGGCCCGATCTCTCTCCCTAGCCAATCAAACTTGTTGATTTGCTCGGGATTGGGTGACAAGGGCCCGATCTACACTTCCACCACAAGATATTTGATTCCCCCCACTTATCCCTTGTGGATCTTGTTACTCTTGGGTGTTTGAGCATCCTAGACGGTTGAGGTCACCGTGGAGCCATATTCCATTGTGGTGAAGCTTCGTGGTGTTGTTGGGAGCCTCCAATTAAGTTGTGGAGATTGCCCCAACCTTGTTTTTAAAGGTTCGGTCGCCGCCTTCAAGGGCACCAATAGTGGAATCACGGCTCTTGCATTGTGCGAGGGCGTGAGGAGATTACGGTGGCCCTAGTGGCTTCTTGGGGAGCATTGTGCCTCCACACCGCTCTAACGGAGACGTACTTCCCCTCAAAAGGAAGGAACTTCGGTAACACATCCTCGTCTCCACCGGCTCCACTCTTGGTTATCTTATCCCTTTACTTGTGCAAGCTTATTTGTGTTCCTATCCTTGCTTGCTCGTGTGCTTGTGTTGTTGCATCATATAGGTTGTCCACCTAGTTGCACATCTAGACAACCTTTATTATTGCAAAGTTTAAATTGGTAAAGAAAAGCTTAAAAATTGTTAGTTGCCTATTCACCCCCCCCCCCCTCTAGTCAACTATATCGATCCTTTCAGATGTTCTCGACAGTGCTATGTTTTACTACCAAGCAAGGGGTGGAGAGGTTAGGGACAAGAAGAGAAGGGGCGATAGGCTGCGCCGCCATAAGACCGACTTCTGCTGCATCCAAAGAACCGAAGCGATTCTCTTAATGATGGATTCTATGTCCTACACCACATGCCGGAGTACAGACGGGATCACCAGAACCTTCGCATGCCACCTACATCCGGCGATGCCCATATTCTGCAATGGTCAAAGAACGTAGGAGATATCGAGGATCATCGACTTCGAGCCGAGTTCTATCACATCCAGCGCGAACTTGCCAAATCATCATGAAGGAGGTTGTCGGAAAAATAGGGATGTTCTACGAAGAAGGACAAATGTCGCGGGAAGACGTCCGAACACGGTTAGCCGCTCAGCGTCTCGACCTAAAGCCTTTCACTAGGCTCGGGGACTATCTCCCTGACATGGATGGATGGAACGACATGTTGGAGTGATTGTCGATATATGACGATGTGTCCGTTTAGTCCATAATTTCTGTATGACAAAACTTTGAGTTATGCACGGTGAAACTTTATTTGTGATGTAATTAAACCGTCCTCCTCCTCGACTAGCGAAAATCACTCTAGTTAGGGCATTTTGGGGTACGATGAACTTTGTTATTTATGCTTATGATATGTTGTTTCCATTTTTGCCAAGTCTGTCTCTTTCTGTTGCTCAACTATATATATATATATATATATATATATATATATATATATATATATATATATATATATATATATATATATATATATATATATATATATATATATATGTTCCATATCATCGACTCATGTGACGATGCAGGTGCATAGATCATCGATGGTGAATAAGTGCTACGCCAGAGTATATATCGACAAGTGGCGGAGTGTCGAGGCCAGTGTACGGTTTCCGGTTTCGGCGACGGGCAGTAGTTAGTTTAGGTTCACGCTAATGGGAGAGAGGGATACGAACTCATGTACTCAAAGTGATAGCTCTTCTCGCGTATATCATTGTTTAGATGGATGACGATGTATTTGCAAGTAATCGAGACTTGTATCGCTATTTTCGAGATGATGACGAGAGACCACTTTGTGTTGGATGATGATTATGATGAGACTATTTGTATGTATATGCTATGATTACATTTGTGGTCTCGCAGGCATTTTGTATGTGTATCATGATGACATTTGTATGTCCTAAAGATTCATCTATAAAGCCTGTTCAAATACAAAACAAATATGCTAAAAAAAACAAAAAACTACTAAAATTAGCAGTAGCGAGTGTATGAAAGTTAGAAGCAGCGCCGCGATAGCGATAGCGCGTCCAGCCAGAGCGCTAGAGCTACTAGCGAGAGCGAGCTTCCACTAAGCCGCTGCTGCTACACTTGTGTAGCATAGCGGCTGGTGAGCACGCGCCATTGCTATGTGTTAGTATGGCGCCTTATTAGTAGCGCCTCACCCCGCTCTTGATACACCTAAAACCCGCTGCTGCTAGCCTTTTCCTAGTAGTGATAGCATCCCCAAGCTTGTGGCTTCGCATATCATTAGCATCATGGGTATTCAAAGAATTCATACTAACAACATTGCAATCATGCTCATCATTCAAAGATTTAGTGCCAAACATTTTAATGCATTCTTCCTCTAGCAATTGAGCACAATTATCAGAATCCTTATTTTCACGGAAGACATTAAAAAGATGAAGCATATGAGGCACCCTCAATTCCATTTTTTTTGTAGTTTTCTTTTATAGACTAAATTAGTGATAAAACAAGAAACTATAAGATTCGATTGCAAGATCTAAAGATATACCTTCAAGCACTAACCTCCCCTGCAACGGCGCCAGAAAAGAGCTTGATGTCTACTACGCAACCTTCTTCTTCTGGACGTTGTTGGGCCTCCAAGTGCAGAGGTTTGTAGGACAGTAGCAAATTTCCCTCAAGTGGATGACCTAAGGTTTATCAATCCGTGGGAGGCGTAGGATGAAGATGGTCTCTCTCAAACAACCCTACAACCAAATAACAGAGAGTCTCTTGTATCCCCAACACACACAATACAATGGTAAATTGTATGGGTGCACTAGTTAGGCGAAGAGATGGTGATACAAGTGCAATATGGATGGTAGATATGAGTATTTGTAATCTGATAATATAAAAACGGCAAGGTATAACTAATGATAAAAGTGAGCGTAAACGGTAAACAAGGCCTAGGGTCCATACTTTCACTAGTGCAAGTTCTCTCAACAATAATAACATAACTGGATCATATAACTATCCTCAACATGCAACAAAGAGTCACTCCAAAGTCACTAATAGCGGAGAACAAACGAAGAGATTATTGTAGGGTACGGAAACCACCTCAAAGTTATCCTTTCGATCGATCTATTCAAGAGTCCGTAGTAAAATAACACGAAGCTATTCTTTCCGTTCGATCTATCATAGAGTTCGTACTAGAATAACACCTTAAGACACAAATCAACCAAAACCCTAATGTCACATAGATACTCCAATGTCACCTCAAGTATCCGTGGGTATGATTTTACGATATGCATCACACAATCTCAGATTCATCTATTCAGCCAACACAAAGAACTTCAAAGAGTGCCCCAAAGTTTCTACCAGAGAGTCAAGACGAAAACGTGTGCCAACCCCTATGCATAAGTTCAAAAGGTCACTGAACCCGCAAGTTGATCACCAAAACATACATCAAGTAGATCACGTGAATACCCCATTGTCACCACAGATAAGCACATGCAAGACATACATCAAGTGTTCTCAAATCCTTAAAGACTCAATCCGATAAGATAACTTCAAAGGGAAAACTCAATCCATTACAAGAGAGTAGAGGGGGAGAAACATCATAAGATCCAACTATAATAGAAAAGCTCGCGATACATCAAGATCATGCCAAATCAAGAACACGAGAGAGAGAGATATCAAACACATAGCTACTGGTACATACCCTCAGCCCCGAGGGTGAACTACTCCCTCCTCATCGTGGAGAGCGCCGGGATGATGAAGATGGCCACCGGAGAGGGATTCCCCCCTCAGGCAGGTGCCGGAACGAGTCTAGATTGGTTTTCGGTGGCTCTGGAGGTTTGCGGCGGCGGAACTCCCGATCTAGGTTATGTTTTGGAAGTTTGGGTATATATAAGAGGTGTTGGCGTCGGGAACAAGTCAGGGGGGGTCTCCGAGGCAGCCACGAGATAGGGGGTGCGCCCAGGGGGGTAGGGTGCGCCCAGGGGGGTAGGGCGCGCCCCCACCCTCGTGGTGGCCTTAGGGCTCTTCTGGTCCATCTCTGATGCTCCATGGGCTTCTTTTGGTCCAAAAACAATCTCCGTGAAATTTCAGGTCGATTGGACTCTGTTTGGTTTTCCTTTTCTGCGATACTCAAAAACAAGGAAAAAAAACCGCTTTGGGCTCTAGGTTAATAGGTTAGTCCCAAAAATCATATAAAATAGCATATAAATGCATATAAAACGTCCTAGATGGATAATATAATAGCATGGAACAATAAAAAATTATAGATACGTTGGAGACGTATCACCCTTTGACCCCCTCTTAATAGTGTGGGATCCCTATAACTCAAGAATCATAAAATAGCTACACTAGATAGTCTTATATCTTTTTGATGGTCATTGATCCATGCAACTACAACCAAAGTTGTCAGAATCGTGACTCAAGTCTTAGAATCTTACGACTTTACGATCCAATCTAACCCTTCCGATTCTATGATTTTGCTCATAGAATCTAAGATTCTCCGATCCTGCTAGTCATGATTCTACGATTCACGATCCTACCAACGGAGCACCGATCTGATTCAAAATCTTGATTCTGACAACTTTGACTACAACCAAATGAACTAATACCTTTGACTTGAGCACTCCCTTGAGCTTGATGTCGACATTTATTTTTGGCTCAAGATGGAAGCATAACCTTGATCATGACATTTGGTGAAGACTTTAAATAGCTCCCCCATAAGTCATGCAGGGATCACTACATTGTATTATATCTTCACATGTCCATCATGTGATCATCCACAAGCATCAAACATGTAATCCTTCGGGATGCTTATCTTGAGCTTGCCCTTGTAAACCATGATCATCATCACTTGATGTCATACTCTTATGGATACTTGGAATCTTTCTATTGATGCAAGCCCATGAAAATCACCTAACCCATGTAGATATAGAAAACACATAGTAGGGTTAATGCACAAAGTGTAATTGACAATTACTTACCATACCACAAGATCCCATGTGGTACATCATTTGCTCTTGTGTGATGACCATATTTGAGTTTAATCTTTGATCTTCATCTTGGTCACATTTATCTTTACTCCATGATTAATATTGATGTCTTGAAGGCCCTATTGATATCTTGACTATGCTTTATTGCTTCAAGACATGATCACACCATGACCATATCAAGTTTCTCCATGAATCTCATATTGGCCATAACTTGCTCGTTTTCATGCTCCTACATAGTCTGTTGAGAGGCACAATGAATTCTTCACTTGAATTACTTACTTCAATACATAATCATCCATAACTCAACATATGAGCTCATCATGATCCTATCTTCAAGCCATATGTAGAATTCTTCTTTTTATCATTCTCTCAAGATCTTGATCATTCATGTTTCAACCCATAGGCCTAAGCATGAGATCCTCAACGAACTACATATAGATCACATCTTGTTCATCACATTGAATTCATGTTGGTTGTATTTGATTCAATCATTGAGCTCAACCATGATACACAACAATATTTATACGGCATTCATTCTGAATCCATTCGATCTCCTTCTTACATCACCATGGAACGATCATCCTTCAATTCATCCAATCTTCTTCATGCATTGCAAATGAAACTTTCCTTCAATTGTATTAATCAATGCAAACATTAGTCCATTTGGATTGCCATTAATTAATTACCAAAACCACACATGGGCAGTACATGTACTTTGAGTTGTACACTCCAACCTATTAAGGATTGATCCCCAAGTTTGAAGTCATGTATGAAAACACAGAAGGAAAAAATCAAGCATGTTGCTAACATGTGCATGATTGACCACAAGGTATGAGTTTGGTTTGAAGTGCATTGTTTCTACTCCACTGTTTGTTTTAATTGCATATTTTGAATTGGTGTTTTTGACAATGATGCTCTTGACAGCGCTGTCATTGAGATGGCTATAGTTGAATGGGCAATGATGTTGTCGAAATAGTGCGGTTGACAAATAATGCAATATGAAATGTTGCAAACGGCAAGGGTGGAGTTGATAGCGATGCAACTGACAAACATGTTTGAACTGCATTATGGGCGTCAAATGCTTTGTCTCAACTGCATCACGGGTCCTAGCTATACCGTTTCCACGACATCAGGTGTTCCAGTTGCTTTGTTTCTACGGTTCCTTTTTCACTCTTATACTGTATTTACTAATTAAGATGTTGGTGCTGTTTACTATAGAGCCCCAATATTTACAAATGGGCCAAAATTTTGTTGAGAGCAAGGTACATACAGTGACTTCATGGATTTTGCAACCCCGTGTCTCCGATCTTCAACGTCATCGGAGTACATTTGTGTGCCCATGAGCATGAGTATGCGTGTCATGTGGCTATGTTCTACTCGGTGTTAACAGGGCGGTGATTTACCTTGTGGTGTATCTTAGAGGTTTGAGTCTGCTCATCTTCAGCCCACGAAAACTTAAAAAGGTATGTATTTTTTAAAGGGCATTTCAAGTTTTTTAAAGGACTCACCTTAGTAGAGCATGTTGTTGACATATTCCGGAAAGGTCATTGGGTCGCCTTTGGAAGCTAAAGCGAAAGTTGTAGAAAGCCGCGAGAAAAGCGAAAGCTTGCTCGAAACGGCCTATACCCTAACCCTCGGAAGCGAAGACGCAAAGCGTCACTTTTTTCAAAAGGAAGGAGTTTTTTCTGACTGAATCCATCCATAAAGCCGCCAAGGAAAGGAAGTTCGTTCCTTTTCATCAAGTGGGTAAGGTAGGCAAACCACTTATTAAATATAAATAGTTTTCTCTACAAGCTTTGTCAAAGTTTCTTAAGTTGGACTTTATAAGATATTTATATGCATTACATTATTGAATGGAGGTTTCGTGCATCCGGTTTCTATTATTTGGTCATATGTTTTTTTATTTATATGGTAAATATGTTATGGAATTAAAATACAGCTTGGTTTCAGTATATATCAAATTACTTCGGTATGGTTTCGATATTTATCATAATAATCAAAGTTAATGCGAATTTGAAAATGACATAATAATATCTTATAAATTTATGACTCAAAACACATAATTTTTTATACAGACATCGTATAACTATATGTGCATACATGCATTCCTTGATGGTTGGTCGTACATGCAAATGTGCAATGCATACTTTGCTTTTGTTTATGGACGTGCTTAGCATTTCATTTTGAGAAAAAAAATGACTACATTGCAAGAAAGATGAATGTGCTCGGTAGGAAATCTAGCTCGTGTGCAAGAAAAATGACTATGTTACAAGATATTTTGAGTCTGGGTATGCTTGTTTGCCCAACAAATATAAATATATTTTTTACTTTGGTTAATTTGGCAAAATGTAAGGAAATTTCGTATTGTACCAAAAATTGAAAATCATAAAAATCTTAAAATAGTTTGGCTGGTTTATTGTTTGTATACGATCTTTCGGTTTGGTTTAAAAATGTGGAGAGTGAGGTTGGCGTACCCAAAGTTAGATGATGTATGTATCCGAGGCCAAATTTGGTGTTTTGACTCTTTTACGAAAACTGAGTCACATCCTGACCCGGATTTGAAAAGAAATCGGGATCTAACCCTTTTTCTACCGCCAGAGTCGATGGCGGTAGGGTATAATTACTTATGGCCGAGGCCCCTGGCGGTAGGGGTGACGGCAGAGATAGACGGCCGTTGGTCGTTGATGACGTGGATGAAGAACCCACCACCAGACACGACGACGACAGGTTATTATACCCTATCGCCCCATGGCTTATAACAATTTGAACCCTACTGGCGAGGTCGATGGCGGTAGGGTATAACAGTCTACCGCCGAGAGCTTCAATGGTAGGGTCAACGCAGAGGAGATAAGTGTTTAGCTGCACCGACGTGGATAAGTTCCTACCGCCGTGGCCCCTGACGTAGGCTATTATACCCTACCGCCATCAACTCAGCGATAAGAAAAAGGGTTAGATCCTGATTTTATCAAACCATGGTATGCAAAATGGTCTAAGAGCATCTTTAGCCGCGCCACCGACAGGCCCCTAGGCCCCTTTTTTGTCGCTGGCGCCGAAAATTCGGCCCAGCCGCGCCCCCAGAAGCCCAATTTTCGCCGGCTCGGGCCAATTTAGGCGTCGGCGGACCCAGACCAAACCCGGCGCGCTGGGGGCGCCTGGAGGCGCCGGGGAAATAGATTTTGGCGCAAACGGGAACGGGCCCGCCAAGTCAGCGACTCGCCGCCTTTGTCGTCCTCATCGCCTCAGTTCCCGCGGGAATCAATGCCAAGGCTGCCGCGCCGATCAGCCTTCCATTGATGCCTCACGAGCGGTGCAGTGAAGGCGTCGCGACGTGCGTCCCGCCCGCTCCAGCCACGCGGCACCCGGAGGGCAGCCTCTCATCGCCCATCTTCGGCTATAAAAGTCGACCTCCCCGCCGGTGAACGCCACAATCGCCATCGACGCCCCTCTCGCCACAACTCGCCACCGACACCCCTCTCGCCCCCTCTCGCCACAACTCGCCACCGACACCCCTCTCGCCCCCTCTCGCCACCAAAGCCCCTCTCCCCCACTCTTCCCCCGCCGACGAGCAATGGCCGAGCGTTACCCAGGCGACGCCGCGGCAGCAAACGGCTTCGGCCGACGCCATCTGCGGTAGGACGAGGCGCGTCTCCTCTGTGAGGCCGACTACCCGGCGCCCCCGGACATGCGGGTGCGGGGCTCGTGGAGGTTGAGCGCCGGTGGCGTCCCGGTGCCCCCGGTGCAGAACGACACGCCGAGATAGCGCGCATCCGCTCGTCGCTGTCGGAGGAGAAGCAGAACGAGCCGAGGTACGCCGCTGACAGCCACAAGTTGTGGATGATGTACTTCGATCGCCGCCACGCCGACCAGGTCGCCTCCAATAACGGCGTCCTGCCCCACGGCCGCCTCAACTCCGACGGGCGGTGTGAATGGTGGGGCGTGCCCGGCCACACCCTCGAAGCCATCCTCGACCACATCGAGACCGGCAACACGCCGCGCCTGGAGTACCCGGCGCCCCTGTCCTTCTCTCACCGTCACAGTAGTTCCTGGACGCCGCGGCGAATGGAGACAGTGACCTCCTCGTCGTCGGGCTCCGGTTCTCTTTCCTCCGGGTATCCGGCGCTCTGCCCCGTCAAGCCGGAGACGCAGGAGACGCTGCTTGGGCGCCGCACCCGCAGCGGCGCCCTCGTCATCAATGAGGGCCGCCGCCCCTCCCCTCGTTCCTACTGCCTCGTTCGGCCGAAGACCGAGCCGGGGTTACTCCCCGTGAAGAAGGAGCACGAGGACATGGCCGCCGATGACGAGACCGCCCTCAAGTGGGCGAAGGCGGACTACGTCCGCGAGCAGGTGGAGCGCCAGCGCCGAGCCTACGAGGAGATCAAAGCTCGGCGCCGCGGACGCGAGGAGGGCGGCGTCGTTGTCCTCGACAGCGACGACGAGGACGCGCCTGGGCCGTCAACCCCACAGATCGGGCGACCACGGTCGAGGTGCGGCGAGGGACGGCGCCAGCGGCAGCGGGACGCAGGGCGGCGGCGACGATGACGACGACGGCAGCGACTACACCCGGTTCTACAGGCTCCTCGGCATGTAGAAGGCGGGCGGCGTCAGCGTCGTAGTAGGGCTAGGCATAGTTGTTTTAAATCATGTTTTTTGTTTTTGTACAAATTTGAATGAAATCGCCGAGTTTGGATGGATTTTGTGACATGTTTGGTCGATTTGGGGGCTACCTGGGGCGGCGGGGAACACGTTCACCCCCACGCCGAAATTAACGCCGGTTTGGCCACAAGCGACGCTTTTTTGGCGTCCTGGAGGGCCGAACGGCTGGAGATGCTCTAAGGCCAACTCCACGGCGCGACCCCAAACGGACGTCCATTTTGTCCGGACTCTGTCCGTTTGGGTAGGGCAATGGGGTCGTGTCCGGGCCTGTCCTGGGATGCGGTGGCCGTGCGTCCAGCGCGCGGCCGCATCCGTTTGCCCCATCTTGCCCGCCTCCATTTTAAAAAGAGAGCAACGTTTCAAATGCCAAGCCTAGTTCAGGCCAGCGGCCCTAGTTCACACAGGCAACAGAGCCAGCGGCCTACACGTCCATCGTCGGCAACACAACCAGCGGCCGGCAACACAGCCAGCCTCCAAAATGAATAGTTGTCCTCGCTGGCAACACACCAGCCTCCAAAGTGAATGTTTTTCTCGCCGGCACACAGCGAGCGGCCCAGCGGGCGGGCGGCACCCATGCCAGCCTCCAAAAAGAACGGCCACGGCCGATCGGACGGCCTAGTTCAGGCCGTCGGCGTCGAACATCTCCTTCTGTCTGGCCTCGAACCGGCTCCTCGTCTTGTCGCCCATCTTGGACAAGTCCACGCTCATGATCGCAAGGGCCACCTCCTTTGCTTTGGTTGCGACATTGGTGGCTTCGATGTCGAGCTGCCTCTGCCTGGCCGGGACATTGGTAGCCTCGATGTCGAGCTGCCTTTGCCGGGACGCCTCCTCCATGTCGATCTTCCTCCTCTTGGCCGCCTCCTCCATCTCAAGCTTCTTCCTTTGAAGCTCTAGGTATTTCTTCGTTTGCTCGTCTTTGCTTTGCCGCTTCTTCTTGTCCCTCACATCCTTTTGAGACATCATGCCATGCAAAGTCTCATGCAAGGCCATGGATGAGGCATCATGTATGTCGTTCACCTTGGAGTTGGTCTTGCCCCTCGGCCTCTTCAATGCCTCGCCATCTCCACCTCCGGCGAACTTGGCCGTCTTCTTGCCTCTCTTCCTTTGAAGTTCACGGTATTGATCCTCAAACTTAGGGCAATTGTTGATGATCGTCTAACAGTGTGTAAGAGTGAATGGTTTGTCATTGTGCCGGGCCTTGAATGCTTCCAAAGATTGAAATGCCTACACCACATGATCAACAAGAATTGGACATGCAAACATATACAAGGCCGAAGTCTCATGGCCGTAGCAAGGAAAGGACTAGGATGAGGAGAGCATACCATGTCCCCAACGCCGAGACCACTCACGGGCCATGCTTCAACGCTCTCAAATGCGGCGCAATACTTGTTGCGTCGGCCATGGACGGGGGAGGGAGGGGGCGGCGAGAGGGACGTGGGAGGGTTTGGAGGAAATGACGCCAAATGGGGCGGGCGGGGGTTTTTGCTTTGTGCCACCGACAGAAGGGCCAGGGGAGGACAAGCGCGCGCGTCCCGCCCGTCCGCGTGCTGTCACTTTCACCCCAAAATCGGTGCAAACTTAGACTGGGGATGGATCGAAAGCAGACAGAAAACGGATAAAAATCCTTTGCTCCGCGCGCTGGGCGGTCTGATTTATCCTTTTTTCCCAAACAAACAGGCCCGCGGAGTTGGCCTAAAACATCAAATTCGCCATGTATCCGATGCCGCGGCCCGCGGGGATGCATGTTCAACTACAGTTTCGCCGACGCACGCTATTTTGGATGTACTATGCGCGTGGGGATAATGTGCAGCAGCTAGCATAGCCACTGTAGCAATGTGTCCAGGTACAGAGAACCCAGTGCCACAATGCTCCATTCCGCACACTGCAATCATCCTACTCCTACCTGCGTGTACGATTTATAAATAACGCACATGCGTCCAGCAAGCCAGCCAACTAGCGTCTGAAGAATGATCACGACAAGCAAAGGCAAACTAATAGAGTACTACTAGAAAAAGACATTTGATTTGCGGCGAACACACATTTTTTCCAGATAAAAAAGAATCAACATGCTTGTCTGCACAACTGAGGTTGGCTTCTTTAGCACACGATTTCCTAACAAAACCTGCCATTTTCATGCGGTCTTCCGTGCACGGATCTGAGGATTGTTATTCTAGTACGCGATTACGCTAATCTCCTCCCCGAAAAAGGTAGATGTCCGCAAATCACCTGCTCGCCCCCACTTGTCAGTCGCCACATCTACCATTTCCTTACCCGTATCCGTGCAGGCGTCTGACGATGGATATTTGGTTCTGCCATGCAGGTTTTCTCTTTTTAAAATTTTTACCATTTTTATTTTATTATTCAGCTCAAGCTCACATGAGCTCGAGCTCAGTTTGACACTGTCCCTGTTTTGTGCCCTGGTACACGGTCTGCTTATTTCGGTCTTCGCCCTAATAAAAGAGAAAATGCTCACATTGAGATCATGAAGTACGGCCTTGGTAACTTAATGTAAGACATTTTTACAGCTTACATTAAGTTACATAGGGAGTATCTAATAACGAGGTAATGTTTATAGCTTTTCTATCCGAAAAAAAAACATATATGCAACCACGTTTCTATTTCTACCATGAATGCATCAATATCACAAAAATCGTAATTCCGTATTTCATTAAAAAAGATCAATTCTGTTACAACATGCTATTTTTACATTTGAGGACCAACTGTGGGCTTCTACACCCGGTTATCATATTTTTAACTATAAAACAAAAACAATAATTAGTCCGAAAGTTTTTCATAAGCACAAGACATTTTTTCCAGGTAACCACGTGTATCATTAATTACAAAGAAGAATAGCAAGCATGCATGCGAAGCCGACCAGAAGGGCCGAGAGTAAACACGTGCCCGAAGAATTTTGCAGAAAACCACTACAAGAAAAGAAAAATACAACGGAGTCTTTAGGATAATCCTGCAATCGCCATCGTCTTCGCTAACCATTGTCGGACTTGGACTTAGAGGAGGGCCATAGCCCGAAAGGGTGTTGTGAGTTCACGAAGAAGCCTGCCGTTGGCAAGGCCTTTGTCGCTGTGGTGTGTCAACCGAGGATCATTCCTACTCACCTTGAGCCCCAAAGCCACCGCCAGCCATCGACGTCGTCGAGGGCTCAAGGCCAAGCATCAGATCCGGCACCATTAATCCTCAAGTCAGTTGTTGGAATGAAGCACTATGAGGAGATATAAGCTCAAGGCCGTTAGCCATCGCACATGCGTGTGATATGCATGCTACAACTTTGGACAAACCAAATCCAGGTCAAGCTGCTCAACCTGATGAACCACCCTAGTGTGGCTTGATCCCTTAGCCCTTTTTAGGCCACAATCACTATTTTGATCGTTTTATTAGCACGATTTGAACCCTTTCAGATTTTTTAGCATGATCTGATCCTTTCGATAACACCATGGCTCGTGGCGTTTCTGCTCGACCTAGACACGCCAAACCCAACAAAGTTTTTTCTGCTAATGGATAAGTTGCCACGTGCACACATTGCTGGAAACGCCACTGTCCACGGCGTTTCTTCTCGGTGACGTTTCCAGTAACGCCATATGGTTTGGCGTTTCTGTCCTGTCATGTAGGTGGTCAACTGCTACTCGACCAGATCATGGCCCGGCCAGAAACACCAGGTGGTTTGACATTTCTATGTGGACTAGAAACGCCGCAAGCTATGACACTGTTGAAAAGGGTCAGATCGTGTTCAAAATTTCGGAGGAGGTCATTTTGCGCTAAAGTTTCCCGACAAGGTCAAAACAGATTTTGGCCCTTTGGGGACCTTTCTTTAGATCACTAAAGTATAATCTAAACGCTTTTATATTAGTTTACGGAGGGAGTAAACGCTCTTATATTAGTTTACGGAGGGAGTACGAAATACTAACAACCAATCAAAAAAGACATTAACCATGAAATTTTGGGCCGGGCCGATATCGGCCCATTCCATCTTGGTCCCGAACCAAAAAAAATATAAAACCCAAACAAGACCGCTCGCGAATATCCTCCGTGTCGTGATCGATCCACTCCACGGAACGGACGGTCATCCTGCCGCGTCAGGCCGCCAAGCCCCACCACTCCACTCCCGTCCAAAACCCCACCCAACCTACCTACCCACTCCCTTCCCTCTCGCCGCCGCAGCCGCAGCCCGACGCTTCGCCGCAGCCAGGAGGCCATTCTCCACTCCCCGCTCCGCCCCGGAGAGCAGTCCTCGACCCCGACAGGGATACCGGAATGTCGGCGATGATGGGGGCGCGGCTGGACCTGGCGCCCTTCCTCCTCTCCCCGTCGCCCTCGCCGCCCTCCTCCGCCCTCCGCCTCCGGACCTCCCCGCCCTCTCCGGCAGCGGCGGTGGCGGCGAGGACCCGTTTGCTCGCCCCGAGGGCTGCCGCGGCGGCGACCGCCGTCTCCGCCAAGCCGGCGGCGGCCGCGCCGCTGTCCGCCGACCGCTCCGTCGTCCGCCTCGGCCTCCCCAGCAAGGGCCGCATGGCCGAGCTAACCCTAAGCCTCCTCAAGGTCTCCTCTCGTCCCCGTGCCGTCTCGCTACCATGCCCTCGCCTCCATTTCTGGGACTGAATTTTGTGATGGTTTTTGCTGATTTTGCTGCTGTGGTGGTGTTTGGTGCAGAGTTGCCAGTTGTCGGTGAGGCAGCTCAACCCGCGGCAGTACACCGCCGACATCCCGCAGGTGAGTTCTCATCTCCGTCTCGTCTCCTCGGCATTAGCCGTGCACCGAATCTGGGCAGGAGAAGTGGCTGCTTGCTGTGAGCAGGGACTGAATCAGTGCGTCTTCAGGCCCTGATTGGCTCATTGACAGGGCGGCACAGTTTAGAAACACCGTTGTTCGATAGTTTCTTGGATTTGTTTAATGTATCATTGCTGTATGCAGCGTCTGTTTCATGCTTAAACACCGTACCTCGGCATGTCCTGGATTTGTTTCATGTACCATTTACATAAGCATGGGGGTTAATTCCACAATACGAACATTCTCTATTTGGGCATATCAATGAGCTTGCCTTCTATTTTTCTGATTATTTTAGAATAGTTAGAGGAGCATCTTTTTATTGCATCAGCCAAGATGTGATACATCAGGAGATTTATTCCATGTCTGAATATTTTTTTTCCCAACAGTTCTGTCAAGATGAGATCTATCGATTGTCCATAATATTGCAGAATAATAATGTGTCCTGTCTTTGACATAATAAATAATAAATTGGAAGATGTTCAGAGATTTAGACCAACTGGAACATTAACAATCTAAAATATTTATTAGGTTTGCTGTGGTTGGTGTTTGCTGTGCTGTAGTTTCACTGTATAGAAAAAAAATCCTTACTGGTTCATGTAAAACTTACCCTTCCGATTAACTATTTTGCATCAGCAAAGCTCTATAAAGAGTACTTATGCAACCAGTTATTCATAGAGTCAACGAAATTGAACCTGTAAATCTAATTTGTTGGGTAATGGGTATTCGTCAGTTGTTCATAGAGTCAGGTTTGAAGTTTGTTCAAAACAACATCCAACCCATAAATCTAATTTGTTGGTAATTGGTATTTGTCCCTTATTCATAGAGTTAGGTTTGGAGTTTGTTCAAAACAACTAATTTGTTGGTAATGTGTATTTGGTTGCACCATTGCCATGTACTCCCTCCGTCCGGAAATACTTGTCATCAAAATGAATAAAAGGAGATGTATCTAGATGTATTTTAGTTCTAGATACACCCCTTTTTATCCATTTTGATGACAAGTTTTTTCGGACGGAGGGAGTAGTAGATAATACTGATAAAATTAAGGAAGCAAAATAAGAATGTCGAACCTGCATCTTCGTGTGATCATGTCTGTCGCGAATCTGAAAATCTCAGTGTGGGATATTAAGCATTTTGTTTTGTCTGACCTATTTGCGTTTACAAATTACAATATATACCTTCCAGCGACTCCGTCCTAATCCTGTTCTGTCGCATGGCGTTCAGTTAAAATCTATAGGTTGTATGCATACATTTTCATGCCTAAAAATATTGTTACATTCGTTGCGTCTGTAAAATTCGTCTATATCTAATTAATCTACAGGAATATTTGCGGTGGTCTGAAGTACTGTGAAACAGAGGGAGTAATAGATGGTTATGGTGAAGTTCTAATACATTTTTGTATGCAGGTTCCAAATTTGGAGGTTTGGTTTCAGAGGCCCACGGATATTGTTCGTAAACTATGTTCAGGGGATCTTGATCTTGGTATTGTGGGTTATGACATAATTAGTGAATATGCACAGGTAAATTTTTGAGGAATAATGTTAAGTCTTTTGGCACAGTGTATGCCTACCTTTAGTTTAGAAGTTCCTGCTGGATTAATTTCTACTGATTGATTGTTTTCAGTTCCTTTGATCTATGCTGATATGTTTTTAAGATTTTCTGTGACAGGGCAATGATGATCTAGTTATTATTCATGATGCCCTCGATTTCGGACATTGTCGCCTGTCCCTTGCGGTATGGTATATCCAAGTGCATTTACTACTAACAGCCTCACTATACCTTGATTGAAGCTCATGTCTGAAAACGTGAAATTGTGTTCTATGATAGGTGCCGAAGGAAGGTATTTTTGATAGCATCAATACTCTAGAGGATTTGTTAAATATGCCTCAGTGGACTGAAGAAAGACCAATGCGGGTCGTTACAGGATTTGGTTATGTATGGTCATGAATAAACTTTAATTTCTTAGTCCGCCCCCTTGATGGACACTGCTTTCTTAATCACTGATTTGTGGGTTTTGCTGCAGGTAGGTGCAAAGTTTTTGAAAGAAAAGGGTTTCAAGCATGTTTCATTTTTAGCTGGTGATGGTGCTCTTGAGTCATATCCTGCTGTGAGATTGCTCTCTTTAATTTAATTCATTTTTAAATTAAATTTTCTTCTGTTTCTTTGTGATTGCCTCTCCTACCTTTGCATTTGATTATTTCATGTATTTGTTTCAACTTTGGATGGCTAAACGCTGTGGGTTGTCCATTACAGTTCCACCACTACTCCTTAGATCTTAATAGAACTCAAAGGCTAATATTTAAAACATAGTTGGCCACTTGTTTCTCCACCAATTGTGCTCTTGCATAGTATCATTCATAAGGCTGTATTTTTTTCCCTTTCTTATTCCTTTGTTAATTATGTTAGCAGTATTGCATGAAGCTGTATGAGTATACTGTATATGTTCGGATGTGAATTATGGTAGATCCAAGCCTTAATTCTTTACAGGGGCAATGAAAAATGCAGTCATCTTTGCCATTTATTGGCATACTTGTCTCTGTTAAGGACTATCAGTATTAGTCTAGGAGTCTGTATTAGGCTATGTTTCCTTCCTTGTACCCTAAGTCTTGTGTAAAATATATATGCCCCTTGTCTTATGCAATAGAGATAAGCTGCATCTGTAACATGGTATTAGAGCCTAGGTTTAGGTCTCCGGACGCCGCAACTCGTCCTTCCGGTCAGATTGTTTTTCTTGGGTCTCTCCTTCGATCAATCTTTTTCGGTCTCCTGTCGTCTCCTCTCTCTAAGCTGACTCGCTTGATTTGTAATTTCTAAATTGGGACGCACTGTAGCATCAGTCTATTAAGGGTAATATGTTATACTTATTCATTTTTTCTCCATGAAGATGGGTATGGCTGACGCTATTGTGGATCTTGTGAGTAGTGGAACGACTTTGCGTGAGAATAATTTGAAGGAAATTGAAGGTGGAGTAATTTTGGAAAGCCAGGTAAGCTCTATCACATAGGCACTGGATCACAAAGGACAAATAATTCCAAGTGATGTTTCCTTTTTTAAAAGTGAAAATTTGCGCTCATTTTGCTATGTGTCCAACACTATGCAGGCAACACTTGTAGCAAGTAAGAAATCTCTGAACAGACGTGAGGGTGTGTTAGAGATTTCACATGAGATGCTTGAAAGATTGGAGGCTCACCTCACAGCGTCTGGCAAGATAATGGTAAATCTTTACATATTTTTATGCATTGCTGAGGAAATCGTTAACTGGTAGCTGCTCGGTTGGCTTGCGAGTAGGGGATTAATAGGATAATCGGCAAGTTAACCGGCCAGTTAATCAATTAATCGGACGATTTATTGGTTTATCGGCTACCCGGTGACCTTACGAGTAGGGGTTAATCGGCAAGTTAACTGTTTAATCGGAAGAATTCTTGAACAGGGTTTTTATGTCACATTATTACACCGGATTGATTGATTAACTTTAGTATATCTTCCATTATCATCTAAGGTAACAGCAAATATGAGGGGCAATAGTGCAGAAGAAGTGGCTGAGAGAGTTCTCAGCCAAACATCATTATGTGGATTACAGGTATCATTATAAAAAACTTAAGTAGTAAAAAACTTTTTTTTTTGGAAAACTAGCCATGAATCCCACACATTATTTGTGCAGGTAGATGGTAGAATTTTAGCTTTATGTTCAAAATAGAATTCTGTTCTATATGCTCATACAGTCTAGTATCCATGACTGAAAATATAATTATATTTGCTTACAACTGTAGCACTTGTAATATCTGCATCTTATTAATTTGCACAATTATAGCCTGTGCTCGCTAAATAATCGATGCAGATTTTTGACCAGAGAATTTCTAGCCCTTTGGAGCGAAAGTAGATGTGTAACATCTATTTTTCTCTTGGGGTCCAGAATATCTCTCAATATAATGTCTTAACGTTGTGACATCTGTAGCATCCATGGACTGGGCCAAATGCCAATTGTAGTCTTGTGGCCTTTTAGGTTCATTCAAATTAAACTAGTAATGTATTGCTGACTTACTAATAGGTCTGCTCTTGATTGCTAATCCACACTGTAATATTTTTAAATATGGAGATACAGTCTTATCTTTTGAACTACTCCCTCCGTTCGGAATTACTTGTCACAAAAATGGATGTATCTACAACTAAAATACATCTAGATACATTCATTTCTTGGACGAGTAATTCCGAACGGAGGGAGTAATACTTACGATTTCATTTGCTCCATCTTGATGTGAACAGGGCCCAACTATAAGCCCAGTGTATTGCACGCTTGATGGCAATGTTGCTGTGGACTACTATGCTATTAATGTTGTAGTTCCCCAAAAGTCGCTTTACAAGTCTATTCAACAACTGAGATCGGTAAGTTGTCTGCCTCATGCTTTTCTACGGAAACATTTGCCTCCTCTTATCAGTTTCCTGTTGGCAGCAATTTATTCTTAGGACAATAATTTAATGCCGTGTTTGAGGCAGGCAGTTATTCTCAACTAAGTAAAATATCTTAGTAATTAACAAAATGGGTTTGCCATGTTGCACCTTGTAAGTATTCAAATCTTACTGAGTAAGCTCCATTCAGCAGATATAACTTATAAGTGTGGAACTATTAGCAGTGTCAAATCCTAGAGGGAACCCGTTCGTTACGACCAGGAACCAGAAATCCTGGTCGGTGCTGGGAGAATAAATCCTGATATGTAAATTACAAATTCTGAATTCAGTCAGTGAACTATACATCTGGCCCAGAGCCAGTTAGGAAGTGGTCCAAGTAAAAAGGTTTTAGGCTTAGTAGAACTAAACCGAGTACATGAGGTGCAGTTTTAGTACTACTAGGCACGAGGAGGAGGTTAGCCTTGATGGGCAGGTGGTATCTCAGAAGGACACCTTTCGATATTTGGGGTCAATGCTGTAGAAGGATGGTGATATCGATGAAGATTTGAGCCATTGAATCAAGGCCGGATGGATGAAGTGGTGCCAAGCTTCTGGTGTTCTCTGTGACAAGAGAGTGCCACAAAAGCTAAAAGGCAGGTTCTATCGGGCGGCGATTCGACCTGCAGTGTTGTATGGTGCTGAGTGTTGGCCGACCAAATGGCGACATGTTCCATAGTTAGTGTAGCGGAGATGCGCATGTTGAGATGGATGTGTGGCCACACAAGGAAGGATGTCCGGAATGATAATATACGGGATAGAGTTGGGGTAGCACCGATTGAGGAGAAGCTTGTCCAACATCGTCTGCGATGGTTTGGGCATATTCAACGCATGCCTCCAGAAGCTCCAGTGCATAGCGGATGGCCAAAGCGTGCTGATAATGTCGAGAGAAGTCGGATTAGACCAAAATTGACATGGGAGGAGTCCGAAAAGAGAGATCTGAAGGACTGGAGTATCACCAAAGATCTAGCCATGGACAGGGGTGCGTGGAAGCTGGCTATCCACGTGCCGGATCCATGAGTTGGTTGCGAGATCTTATGCGTTTGAGCTCTAGCCTAGCCCAACTTGTTTGGGACTAAAGGCTTTGTTGTTGTTGACAAATCAAACTGTCCAGTAGATACCCTTTGGTGCAGGCTATGATTGATGGTCCACAGTTTGTGAAGCAGGATTTGGAACATTCCACAATAGGACAACTTGATGATAGAGCTCATAATAGAACTTGTTTCTAGAACACACATATGGTATTGGTACTTAGCATACAGTATGGTTCTTTATCTAATGACATATACATCTAATACTTGTATGTGCTCCCATGAACTTGGAATTGCAGATTGGTGGCAGCGGCGTCTTGGTGTCGAAACTGACCTACATATTTGACGAGGAGACCCCTAGGTGGCGCAAACTTCTGTCGGAGCTGGGAATGTGAGACTTGCCTCCAAGGTCGGCCATGCTCTCCTCTAGAATGGACCGTCTCAGTGAGCATCTGAACTTATGCTCGCTGTAGTGTGTACATCATACACAGGAGCGACCTGAGTTCGAAAAAAACGGTATGCAAAGTGAACTCCCATGTGGATTGCCTGAGGAGATTTCGTTATCTAGCGCCGGATATTGTGCTCAGCTAACGTATTCCCTGGACAGGCAGTGGTTGGATTATCCCTTTTATGTGCCACCAGTTGATAGAGTTGGGGGTCCGGGATGTTGGGTGTATGTTGTTTGTGTGTGCCGGATCTTGCACCTTTTGTTGGTGCGGCCCTGAATAATTGGGGCTACCTGATATGATGATGACAATAATGAATCCCATTGTGGTTTGGTCTCCGTGGCGTGGCGAGCCTATTCGATTCCCATCTGAAATGCTCGTGTCTCGCTGTTCCCATCCCATTCGGAATTGCTGGTTACATCCATGTCGATCTGTCTCCTTTCTGTATATCACTTCCATGTATCTTTGAGAAATGGTTCGTAATGATCCTGTTGGAGAATAGTTCTGTATCTCATCCACGTCGCATCGTGATCTTTGAAAGAAACAAAAATTAATTCCACGCCAGCATCTGGGATTTCTAAAGTCAGTGTCTGCTCCTATTTTTGTCAAATTACTGCCCACTTTAATAAACTTGAAAAGAAAATCATTGTGGATCACGGTTCGTTTGAACAGCGTTGGTATTTCGTAGGAAAGACTTCTCTAAAGATGCAAGTAATGTATTTGCCACGTTTTTTTTTGAAACGAGGCAAAAAACTTGCCATTTTCATTGATTAAGGCCCTGTTCGGAGGTACTCCGCTCCGCAGCTCCACTCCCGGAGCAGGTGGAGTCGTAGTTGAAATTCGTGGAGTGCCTGTTTACCAATTCGTGGAGTGCCTGTTTACCAACTCCGCAGCTCTCAGGATTTCTAGGAGCTGGGGGGATTCCGAACAGCCCCTACGAAGAAGAGAATTACCTGACTAATTGACAGAAAACCGGGCTATAACCGATACATCACAACCCACATGACATAGGCATCGCCGGCCAACCTGGCCACCGACATGAAACACGACGACACATGCCAACGGTTGGCCACACGCGCAAGCAACGGACAGCTCCGACTTTGACGACGAGCAACACAAGGGAAATATGCAGGACTTGCGCCGACCATACCCACCGCAAACGGCCACCGAATGTCTGTCATCGTCACCACTGGACACACTCCAACGTAGCTCCGACTTCAAAGCAACCCAGCAACCATGGAAGAGCACCTCGGACACGCCGGGAAGAACCGACTACCGAAGACCACGCCGCGACCCAAGCTCCTCTCAACGCTATCATCGTTGCCAAACAGAAACCAGCGCCCCGCCTCAGCCTCAGCAAACCACGCGGCGAAGATGCCACCATCGACGGCGAAGATGCCATCATCCTCCAGACTCTCAGTCGTAGCCGGCTCCGAGACGATGCCCCCAAGGAGGAGAAAGACGCGAAGACACCTCCATCGCCCGATCAAGCGAATCTAAGGTTTCCCTCCGGAGCACAAGCCGTGGGAAGTAGTAGAAGTTTAACAATGGGTACTAGCGCGAAGGTCAAAACATAATGCCTAATGTCCAGGCATAAATTTATTTCCTCTGTCCTATAATGTAAAACGTTTTTGTAAGTTAAACATACCCACTAAAAACATCATATATTATAGGACAGAGGTATTAGATTGGAGGAGCAAGTGTGCTGCCGTCTCCGGAGTTCTGTTGCACGAAGGGCAAACTCCAGACTTTGGCTATCCATGCCTGGCAGCCGATCCGCCGCCCAAACTCGTTTTTGAGCACGTTTGAGTTCCGTTTCCGAACGGGGCATACATTTTTTGGACACCTTTCTGGTCAAACGCCCAAACAGACCACACTCATCGGTCCATCAACATCCAACGGCCATCGTGCGTGCATTGTTCTTCTTCATCCTCTCTTTCTTCTTTCTCCACCCGTGACAGTTTCTCCCCTTCCCCCTCACGTGCGACCAATCGCCTGCCTTCGTCCCCCATGGTCGGTGGGCGCAGTTGTGCACCGCCTCACCCTACCTCGACCTGCCCCCGCCCACCGACCACCGCCGTGTTGGCAGTTGGCCCCGGCCATCCCTCTAAGCCACCCCCCGCACCTCCCCTCCCCGCCCCCGTGTCAACTTTCGAACTCGTTCCCGCCGATTATCACTGACTGCCGCTCGTCCACGGCTCGGCCTCGCCATGGCCGGCGTCCCTCATGCCGTCCCCACCTTCGGCCTCGCGCTTCGCAGAAAAAGTGACTGCCGTGATATTTTTTTTTGCAGGTATCTAATGTTCAGCAAAGCCAACCATGAAAAACTCTGCCGTTCCTTTAAGATTCAGGAGACCATAAAACCACCAAAACAGTTTGCTGAGGTTGGAGTGCGACCCAAAAGCCAAAACACGTGCGCATTTACACACGACAAGCAACGGTGTACTGTTGCACACGCCACACACAATCTCTTATAGATTTTTGTTCTGCAATTTTGTACACCATGTGGAACCTCACTCAGTCACTCTCACGCTCACACCCCTGATGGGTTACATTACATAGCACAGACATCACACACGTTAGAAAGAAACTCAACACTGAGCTGCGCTCGGCGCACGTACATTTTACGCCGGCAGCTTTAATTATTCACTTTTGTGAAGCACGGGGTCACGGGCTACGAGCTACTGTAGTAGGGACGGTGGGTGGAGTCGACCGGCCGGCCATGGCGCGACGAGCACATCACGCGTCGCGCCTCGGGCGCACCCGGACCTGGAGCGGCGCCGCCATCTCGCACGACAGGCGGAGCACCTCCGACAGGTCGACGCCGGGCGCCGCCGGCGCCCACTCGAACTCGTGCAGCAGGGTGGCCATCCACGCGGTCACCGTGGTCATGGCCAGGGACTTGCCCGGGCAGCTCCTCCGGCCGGACCCGAACGGCACGAGCCGGCCGTCGGCGCCCAGCACGGACACGTCCGGGGCCTCGCCGCCGGCCAGGAACCGCTCCGGCCGGAACTCGAGCGGCGCGTCCCACACCTCCGGGTCGCGGCTCATGGCCCACTGGTTCACCATGGCCGTGGTGCCGGCGGGGACGAGGTGGCCGTCGACGTACGTGTCGGCGATCGCCCTGTGGCGCCACGACAGCAGCGGCCCCGGCGGGTGCACGCGGAGGGCCTCCTTGATCAGCGCCTGCAGGTATGGCAGCGCCGGCAGGGAGGGCTCGGCGACCGGGCTGCTCCGGCCGACCACCTCGTCGAGCTCGCGGTGCACCTTGGCCTGCACGTCGCGGTGGAGCACGAGCCGCGCCATGGCCCACTCCATCAGCACCGCCATGGCGTCCGTCCCTCTGAAGATCATCTCCTGGAAAAAAACACACAACATTTTCTTGTATTTTTACACCCAGTGCTCTATCCATTAAAATGATTCGAAACTAAAGAAAGAAGAAAAAGCTGGTGGAATTTTGCATGGACGCTAGCTAGCTTTTTAAAAGTGTCACGTTCATTGGCCGCTTTGTCAAGATTATTATTATCACAACAAAAGTAGTAGGAGTGATCTGCATACGTAATACTACTCCAAATGGAACCGATGCCATGCTGATAATTTATGTGTGTGTTAATTTGGTGAAAAAGTTGTATTTGTTGCTCATGATGATATGCTACGTACGTACGTACCCAGAGCACTGCGGCGATGTCGGCGTCGGCGAGCCCCTCGCTGTCCTGCAGGGACAGCAATATGTCGACGAAGTCACGCGGCGCCTCTCCACTGGCGGTGAGCGTCGCCTTGGCGCGGTGCTCGCGGATGATGCCGTGCACGAAGCGGTTCACCCGCGGCATGAGCTCGGCGCACCGGGCCCCGATGCCCTGCGGGTCGACGGCGGCGAGCCCCGGGAAGTAGTCGCACCAGTTCTCCTTCCCGAGGAGCTCGTACCCTTCGTGCACCATCTCCAGCAGCTCCTCCACCTCGCCGGACGACGACTGCGGCGCCGACACGTCGTACTCCTTGCCGAACACGAACCGCATGATGTAGTAGAGCGAGGCGCGGCGGAGGACGCCGCGCAGCTCCACCACGCCCGCCCCGGCGCCGCGCAGCGCCGCGACCACGTCGACGGCGACGCGCGCGCGGTACGGCGCGAAGGCGTCGACCTGCCTCGGGCCGAACAGGTGGCCCGACGCGACGCGGCGGAGCGCGCGCCAGTAGGCCCCGTGCTCGGCGAAGCCGATGGAGCGGTGGAACATGAGGCCGTAGGCGGCGTGGTTGAGCGGGCGCGCGGCGAAGGCCGGGTTGTCGAGGATCTCCTTGGCGACGTCCGGGTGGGACGCGACGACGGCGCGGACGGGGCCGAGGGACAGCGCCATGAGCCGCTTGGCCCCGGGCCGGCGCGCCGCCTCGTCGGCCAGCGAGCGGTGGGCCAGCCCGGACATGAGCCCGAGGCTGCCGACGACGGGGAGCCCCTTGGGGCCCGGGATGGCACGTCGTAGCCCCGCGCCCTGGCCCCTGCCCCTCCAGTACCGGCCCCATGCAGGGCCGCCCGGGTGCGCCCAGTAGAGCAGCGCGGCGGCCGCCCACGCGAGGCAGGCGAGGACGGCGACGTAGGCGAAGCTGGTGGCTACGGCGGCGAGTGTGGTGGTGGCGGTGGTGCCGTCGTGCTGACCGCCGGAGATGGCCGGGAGCAAGGTGAGGGGAAGCACCCACCAGCTCTGGACTGAGCTCTCCATTTTCGGACTTTGCTGTGGTGTGTGCTGCCTGTGAGGGAAGGCGCTCCACGGGGGGCGGTATTTATAGGGAGCCAGCTCGCCGGAGCGAAGATTCACCGTCACTGGCGCGCGCGGTCCTTGTGAGCAAAGATGATCCAATCATTGGCACATAAAATACTTGAGAATTGCACTAGTGGGTTGGCTTCGCGCCGGCCAGCCTTTGTTTTGTACTACCTTCGTTCTGGTCTATTGGTCCCTATTGTAATCTGTACCAAATTTTGATCATAAATTTAACTAACAAAATGCTTATGTATGTATATCACAAAAAATTATATCATTGAAAACTATGTTTACACATATATTAACATTTTGTCAATTAAATTTTTAATCAAAATTTAGCATAAATTATATAGAGGACAAATAAACCAGGAGGAAGGTAGTAACTCAGTTTGGAGGGTAGGCAGCCCCCTAGGAACTCACTCGCATATATGATCTACTACTACTACATGCCAGTAGTATAACTTTGTGTAGTTAATTCATTCTTTGGTAGCATATGAAGGAAGGAACTTCGTGGAACTAGTTTAGCCTTGTGCAAATGCACTAGTATAGGGCTACTTGTTAGTAGTAGTATAAGGCAGCCAGCATCTCTGCTACGTACGTATAGATAGGTCTAGAGAGATCGATCGACCGGTGCGTGTTAACATACATGTTGATGATACGTATCAATATATATATATCACGTACGTGTACCTTTTCTTCTCTTGAGATGATATCATGTGTACGTGGGTTTTGTGTGTGGATTTGTGCAATCATTGGTGCGTGGCATGGCATGAGGTCTCCTGTGTGGATCACGTAGGGGAGCCCTGGCTAGGTTGGACTAATGATATGCACCTCCACAGTTGGTGGGTAGTAAACAACACGAGTTAGGCTCCATCCATGTGTCACACACCCTTCGTTTATTGATTACCAATAAGCCCATCGTAGTTCATAACCTGTCTCCACGATGGATCGAGATGGTCAGTCAGCGTGCGTACCTGCTGGGCTGGCTGGAGTAGTTACGCTGAAAGCGGCAGAAACCATTTTCATCATGGACGAGAGGACGATGGCGCCGACTTGTGTTCCAGAACAGGCGGTGATTGGATTGGAGAATCAAGGTGCTACGGTCGGTCTAAGCTGTATCTAGTCCTGTTCGCTCCCCATGCTTTCGCACCCCAGCGTCGGTAGGGACCCGGAGAGCCGCCTAGGGGCAGGTGTAGCTCGCTCGCTCCTCCACCAATCTTCTGCCAAAATGTCCCTGTCCCAAAGATGACGCGGCAGTACTTTCTTCATTTTTTAATATAGTGTGTCCGCTTTTTTAAGATTTAAGTTTGATCACAAATCTAATTAACAAGACGGGCTGCGGCGGGAGCAAAAATTATACTACCGAAGTGATACAAAAATACAAATTCAGTGATATAATTTTTTATCCCGCGTTAATCGGTCACATTGGTAACGTTATATTTATGATTAAACTTAGATCTCAAAAGGGCGTACTACATTATAAAACAAAGGGAGTAAAAAAAAATGCAATTGCGCCTCACAACGTAGTGTACTGCCAGGATGTGTCCCTGTCCCAACACACTTGCGCATGCATGCACGAGGTTCACCGGAAAACACGAAGCAATCCGGAGCATATCCCGGGCCAGCGTGAGTGACGACCGCCCGACACCGACCGGCCGCCGACAGGACAATATTACCACCTTAATTTCCGATTTAGGAGACATCATCTGACGAACGGACAAAGAACTGACCCCGGGGCTGCTGCGCCGCCTCGCCTGACTTCTCGTCAAGGTACTTAATTACGCTGCTAACATGCATATTTTACTAATCTATGTTAGATCAACTCTAGCAGATCCCGTAAATCGCCGGACCCGCAAAAATTCCAGCGAGTATGCGGACTCGGCCCAATTTTTCGGCCAGAACAGAGCCCGCATACTCGCCCGGCCCGCAAATTTTTTGCCGCAGCCCGAGTAGTATAACTGCGGTTCCGCGACCCTTTTACGGGTCCAAACCCTATCCCCCGCCGCCGCGAGCCACCCAATTCCCCTTTTCCCTCTCCCAATTTCTCGCCGCTGGTGATCACCCGCCCCGCCTCCAGCCGCCATGTGGGGCGAATGTGGAGCTCCGGCAGCAGATCCGGCCGTGAGAGGGACCCGAAGCGATGGCGCGTCGTCGGCGGACGGCGCGAGGAAGCGCGGCGCGCGGAGGTGGACCAACCGCGGGATGTCGCCACCGGCGAGCTTCAATCGCCGCGAGACGGAGGAGTACGACCGCCGTAGCGCGTCCTTCTCCTCCGCGAGATCTTCCTACGCCGGATCCTCCTCGTCCTCCGGCGCGGGCTTTCTCCACGTGAAGAGGGAGTGGTTGGAAGACGAGGAGGAGCTGGAGGAGCCGGCGCCGTTTGCCTTCGTCCCGGTGAAGGAGGAGCCCGAGGAGCCTGCTCCGCTCGGCCGCCGCGGAGTGGTCGGGCGAGGACTACGTCGCGGACTTCGACGCCGTTGCTGCCGCCATCGCCGAGCGGAGCGTGCACGAGGAGGCGGAGCGCCGGCGCCACGCCGAGGAGCTCGAAGCCCTCCAGTGGCAGCAGACGGTCGCCGCCAACGAGAAGGCTGAGGGGTGGCGCCGCATCCGCGCGGAGCAGGCGGCGAAGTACATCGACCTGTGCAGCTCCGGCGAGGAGGATTGAGTGTCGCTCGGCCTCCACGTCGTCGTCCATTTTGCCGCGGCCTCGCCGTCGTCAGATCCGACCCCCTCTACTACTAGTTAACGTAGCATGTAGTATGATCTATATTTAATTTGTTGATGATGTAGTATGTATGAACTCTGTAGTATGTGATGTGATGAACTATGTTTGTGCGATTTCTCCCGCGAAAGTGTTTTTTCAAATTATGCGGGTTTAGATACGGAATCTGATTGGCCGTGCATGTTTTCGACCCGCAAATGCGATCTTCGTGAAACCGCAAACGCGTTTTACGGGTCGAATTTTTGCGGGGTCTGCTAGACCACTATAATAGATACTCACTCCGTACCGAAATACTTATAGTTGGGGGAACTAATATTTCGATACAGAGGTAGTACGTGTAATTTATGTATGATGCCATGTAATATTTATTTATTAGGGTATAGACACATTTTATTTTGATATGTGTGATATTACAATAACATATTATGTTATCACAAGATTCGTTTTTCTTATTAATTAGTTGCCACATCACCTATTTTACCTATTTATATATGTGTGTGATGTTATCACTTATGTTACTCCTAGTGATAGTCTAACACGATCTATAGCTGGTGTCACTGGCCGCGAGCATAGGCCGAAAACCCTGTCCCGGAGCGCCGCGCTCCCGCGCCTGCTCGGAGACCGTATGGGGAAAAGACGACTGACCCGACCAGTCGACCAAGGCGAAAATGCAAGCTGCCTCGATCAGCTCGGCCATCGGCGTGGCATGCATCCATCTGTTATCTGTCTAGAAAGAAGCCAATGCCAACGCCAACACGTGCGGGTTTTCTGTCCTCGTGTACCCATCCCACGTGCATGCGTGCATAACGCAGGTCGTTCATGGAACATGGGTTCACGAGGGAACCAAGGGTTTCGTGCATGTGTGGTGGTGGTGGTGGTGGTGGTCTAGAAATGCATCCTAGCACGCAATCTAACGGCTGAAAACACAGTAGATAACTGTCGTTGTATAGGATTCATTCTTCTATCCACACATATATGATAGGTCATCTCCAACACGGACCCTCAAATCAAACATCGTATCCATCCATGAACCGATGAGGACCAGTCTGCAGACAATGTTGCAGGAGCCAATCATTCAAAGCAAGCCGTAAACAGTGGCGGAGACATGTGGACCAACAGGGGCCCTGACTCCCCCTAATATCAGTGATTTGCTACTAATTTTCTTATGAACAACACTTGTTTAATGACCATTTGCTGCTAAAAACTCATTTTCAGCATTTGACCTTCCCCGGCCGTTTTAGCATCATTTGGCCCCCTTAATCAAATTTTTCCGGCTCCGCCACTGGCCATAAATATCCGGTTACAATTCGATTTTCACGGAAGTGAACAAATTTGATGCATAGTATACTCTTTGTGGAACTACCTTAACCCTATAGGAGTGCACTTGTTAGTAGTATAGAACTGTAGATATGCCTAGAGAGATCGACCGGGACGTTGGTGTTAACATGTTGATACATACGAATATACCATGCGTAGTACTCCCTCCGGTCTTTTTTAGTTCACATATAAGATTTGTATGAAGTCAAGCTTCGTAAAGTTTGACCAACTTAAAAAAACATTCAAATGTGAAATCAACATCAATAGATGCGTCATGACTTAAATTTTCATATTGTATAACTTTAGCATTGATGATGTTGATATTTTTCATAAAAATATTGTCAAACTTTATGAACTTTGACTTCAAACAATTTTTATATGCAGAGTAAAAATGACGTGAGGGAGTACGTTGTGTGGTTGGATTTGTGCAGTTATCGATGCGTGGCATGAGGTCTGTGGATCACGGCCTGGAGCCGAGCTAGATTGGATTAAGAGGGTGTTTGTTTACAGGGACTTATTGATGTAGAGACTTAAAAATAAATCCCTTTTAGTCCCATCTAAACCAAACAGGAGGCTTATAGGGACTTAAAGTGAGCATTTGATACTTATGAAAGAAGACTATGAGGGAGAGTCTTTTTGAAACTTTTAGTTGTAACATGGTCTTTTAGTCCATGTTTAGTTCCAGGAATCAAACAGGTAGAGACTTTTAGGGACTATCGACTTTTTAGTTTGGACTAAAAAAGTCCTAAGACTTATGAATCAAACAGGGCCTAATAATGTGCACCACCAAACAACAAGAGTTAGGCTCCATCCACGTGTCACACGCCCTTCATTTATTGGTTGAGCAGTTACGCTGAAAGTAAGCACAGACCATTTTTCATCCATTTTCAAGATCGACCAGAAGATCCCGCCGACTTGTGTGTTTCAGACCAGTGACAGGAGAACCAACTAATTAGGCTAGACAACTTGTGTGTTAGCTAGCCAGTCTCCTCTCAGGTCTCCTCCGATCTCTCGTGCCAAAAGATCCCTGTCCCAAGACGACGACGTAGTCAATAAAAGAAATGCATCACCATAAAAATGTCCCCGTCCCAAGGCACTTGGAAATTCACCGGAAATCACGAAGAAATCCAGACCGTATCACCGGCGCGTGACTAGAGGAGCCCGATCGAGACCGAGCGCCGACAGGACAAATTTACCACCTTTTCCGAGCAGACATCAAATGACACAGAGTCGAGAATTGACCCCGGGGACCTACGCTGCGTCGCCTAACTCCGGACGGGCGCGGGGACAGCTAGGTGGTGTCATGCGTCGTCTAAGAGCATCATCTGTAGCCCGGATTTAGCAAATCTGACCCTAAATGTTCGCGGACGCGTCCGATCAAGTATCGGGTGTGTGTTCCGAATCCTTATTTGTCCACTCATACAGCCATACATTTCATTTTCTTCTTCATATCTCCGGTCACTTGTACTTGATTAGTGAGGATGGATACAGAGAGAGAAAAAAAAGAAAATATGAGCCGCGTCCTACGTGAGGGACTGACCGGGCGTGTCCACGAGCCCTTGTATCCTTCATGCATTTATCCTCAATATAAGGGTTCACGGACAACCCAAATATATACGGATAAGGGATTTGAGGGTGTCCACTTTTCCCTTTCTCATGTCCGGTCATTGACTGGGTGTGTCAACGGACGTTTGAGAAGGATTTCAGAAAACCGGCCGTGGATGCTCTAACGCTCTAGCTGGTGTGTATCACTGGTCGCGGCCGGACATATCAGGCATCGGCCGGAAATGCATGCTAGCACCGGTCCAAAGCACAATCCAACGGCTGAAAAAACCTTTCACGTTCAATAAAAAGTAGTAAACGACTATGGTTGTACCCGCTCACACATATTTTGTTTAGAGAAAAGATGCAGGCCGAGTCCGAGAGGAGTTTGAATTAACAAAGCATCAATCGACTAGGATTAAAAAGTCACCACAATATAGAAGAAATAAAAGCAAAGCGAAAAAAGTGCTAAGCACAAACTCAAAGGCAACTACAACATTGAGCCAAAGCATAGAGCACCGTTGTCGACGACCAGTGCTGCCAACACCAACTAGCAAACTAAGGTCTCGGGAGGCGGTTACCACCGTGCAAGCATCGTGCGCCGGCTACATCCAAAGGGGCAAATACGAACGCACAAGCACCTGATCTGGCTCCACCGCTGCAAAGGGCCACACCCGTTCATTCAAGCTCAACGGGGGACGCACCGACAGACGGCAGAGTGGATCCCACTAGAACCCAGATCAAGGTGCCCAAGCTACCAAAGGACAAGCAAAGCAGCAGACCCACAAACATGGATGGTCGACCAAATGAGCATCAACGTTGGTAGCGGCAAGATAGAGTATTGGACGCGAGATGTCGAATGAGGGCGCATATCCACAAAGAGGGCATCACCATGCATCAGTTGAGGGAGCACCAGGAGCCGAGTGGGATGCAACACATAGACCAGGCCATCACTCATCGACTCCGAATCACCAACAACTCCACCACCTTGAGCAGTTTCCGACCGACGCCTCCAGGAAGGAGCACGACACCCATGTGCCATCATCACCCAAAGCACAGGTTCGCCTGGGCTCAAGGAGGAGGTAGGAGGGAGACGATCACACTAAAGCCTCCAGGAAGGGATTGGCATCACAAGGCGTCGACTTTGGGGAGGACGCCGCGCCGGCGAGGGGTTTGCCCTGGATCCACGCCCACCTATCAGATCCGTTGATTTAGCATGGTAGAAGATGAATCTAGTTGCCAGGGGCCGGTGTCATCACAGATCAGAGCAGATAGAGTCGGAGAAGAATCTTCCTCATGGAACTCCGATAGACCTGAAAGGATCCGTCGCACCGACGCCATCCGCCGCCTCCATGCCGCATGTGTAGCCGTGGAAGGCGACACACCAGAACCCGCCGATAATGCCCGCCGCATCGCGCGCTACCGATCTGGGTCGTCGCCCTGGAGCCAAGGTCCACAATATGTGATGGAGCCGCCAGATCCCTGCCGCCACCTTCATCAGGGTTGCGCACCCACGCCGCAGAGCCCCTCTGGCAGTCGTGGAGGGAAGGGAAAGGATAAGGGTAATGCTTCGACGATGCTAGGGTTATCCCCCGAGTCGCCTCAGAGGAGATGGCACGGGGTGGGGGCTTGGATACACCTCTCCTTCGTTTGACATATTCTTCCATCCAGACATTTGTGGTAATTCTATCTTAATATATCGAGCTAAGAGGCCTTCCCTAAATATCCGTGGACATCCTCACTTATCCAAAAGGTAGAGATACCTAAGGAGAAACTACCCATTTTTCAATCCCATGTTCTGCAAACCGTACTTTTCCCCCAAACTTAGATTAAACATAGCTTCACACAATTCATAGTACACATTGCAAGCGTCCAAATACGGTTAAACATAGCATCACATACTCTATAGTTCGGTAGTTAAACGACCGATAATTATAGGATAAGGATTTGCGGCACGAAAGTGTGGGGCACTCATGCTCTGGTGCCACCTTTTTATTTTGGCTTCCTATTTTCAAAGTTCTATATCTTTAAAAAAAATTCAAATTAAGTTCTATTTTCATATTCGTGTTTCTCGTGACCAACACTTTGAAATAAGATCAATTTTGAATATATTTTGGTGATTTTTAAAAATATGTCATCAATGTTGACGCTTAGTACGAGCGACTGATAAAAATCACTTAGTACGTGCGGCCGATAAAAATCAATTATTTTGGATAATCAATAGAAAAAACTGCTTAAAATTATATCTCTTAAACTTGGCATTTTTAGATGCAAATGCCGTAAGTTTCATCCTTGGAACTTAAACTTTTTGAGGGATTTTTTTACTGTGCCCTCGTGCGGGATCAACTACCTCATGAATCACGAGGCAAATCAAGCTGGCGACAGGGCTTGGCTGGTGAGTGCCCCCGCACTCACGTGCCCCGGCGAGTTTTCATATAATTATGACTAATAACTAAATATACGTTAACAACCAAGACTTGCTAAACGGTGATAAAACGACTAAACTAAACTAGTAACGAGTGATAAAAGATGCATTGTAGTTGAGATGAATCATGAAGTTCAAAGGGCGGTGGCTGTACTCATCATCGTCCGAGGAACCCCCTCAAGCTGCTCACTACGGAAGTATCATAGACAATATCATGCATGCCAACTAAGTATTTTTGTTGAGGCACACACAAATAAATGAGAAAAAAGATGATTAAGTATCATTGATATGATACCAATAATATATTTGTTATGTGTCATGCATAAGAATAAGTGAGGCCATTATGATACCAAGGTATAAAAGTAAACATAGTGGAGGTAGTATCATATACTAGTATCCTATGCATGATATTAGTATGTGACGCTTCCCATTGTGACCAGCCTTGGTTCTCGTCGGCATCAATTGCAGAAGCTTTGAGGGACTTCCGAAGCCGCCTAGCTTCAATGGCCGACATTGAACTACATCATACCAGACTGTCCTCCTGGGTGTGGCCTCTGTCGTGCGAACCTGCTTCTCCTCAGCTGCAACGGGATCCTCATCAAACGACGCCTCAAGCACATCCCAATCGACGTTGTCATAGGATCTGCCGGCGTCAGGGGAAGGCTGCGCGTAAGGTCAACACACCTAGGGATGGCTCCAACAGGATGGGGCTAAATTTCGTGCTTTGACCCTTTTCTGATATCTATTCGAGATCTGACCCTAGTCTGATAAAATTTCGAGATCTGACCCTTTTGCTACCGCCAAGGTCCATGGCAGTAGGGTCTAACAGCCTACCGCCAAGGTCCCTGGTGGTAGGGTTGTATGCCCTACCGCAAATTTATCCTAAGTGTTGAACACAGTGTGTGCTCGTGCCTACCGCCAAGAACCTTGGCGGTAGGGTTGTACAGGCTACCGCCAGTATGTTTGGCGGTAGGGATGTTTCCTACCGCCATGCACACTGGCGGTAGGCTGTTACACCCTACCGCCATGGACCCTGGCGGTAGCAAAAGGGTCATATCTCGAAATTTTTTCAAACTAGGGTCAGATCTCGAATAGGTTTCAGAAAAGGGTCAAAACACGAAATTTTGCCACAGGATGGTGCGTCGCCGGTGGATTCGCTACGTGAGGGCGTGTGGCAGCTGGATCCACGATAGGATGTCAGAGGCGATGCTAGCACGTGAAGGGTTGGTGGTGGCGGCTAGACCTGCAACAGAGATGGGAGATGGCATGTGGTCGCTCAGGAGCTCGACTCGAAGACACAGCCGGCACACCGCAAATGGGAGACATGTTGGCCTTGAATTCCCCCAATAGTCACGCGTCGTGCGAGTGCATGAGTTTGTTCAACATCTTCTTCGGCCCGTCGACGACAATGGCTAGATCTACTGGGCCCGAGAATGGTTTGAATGGCGGCCATGCGACTGGTTTGGTAGGTGAGAAAGAAAATGGGTATAGGGGGTGGGAGGGGAAGTGGGTTCGGCGCTGAGCCTCGTGTGCCTGGACTGACATGGCAAATAGTCCGGACTGCCCCATGTCCCCTCCAGATTTGAGATGAACTTAGGGTTTTTCGGCCAGTCAGGACATATGTGATGAATTTGTGGGAGGCCTTTAAGTGTATTTTTGTGTCCGAATAGCCTGGATGGACATTTGGGAGAGAGTAGGGGATGACCTTGAGATACCCTAAACCCGAGACGTTCCATCAACCCCGTTGATCTGTGGCCGTGCGGTCAATGTTGGCATCGAACCGATTCCAGCAAAGATTTGATCTAGGAAAGTAAATCTGATGGGAACAAGTGCGCCATTGCACCCATTCGTGGTCAATTTTTACCCCTGCTCCCTTGGCCCTTTTTGACTCGTCCATGCCAGGACCAGATGCGCAAGCAACTGCTATCAAAATTCGAAAGCGACGATCTCTGTCCTCCTCAGCATGCATGGCATAGGAAGGAGATATACGCTTGTCAGTGGAGAACCCTAACTGCCAAAAAGCCGAGGCGGAAAAGACACGGGCATTTGATTCTGCTTTTTTTTCACGGAGTATTTTAAATCGAAAACACTGTTGAATTCGCAGAACCGATTCCGCCTAGCTAACCACTATTTTGCTGCCGAATCCAACTTACCCGTTTCTGCACACTTGCAGGCCAGCGAATTTGTAGCGAACCCACTTCCGTTTTCGATCTCCGCTGCAATCTGGCCTGCATTTGTTAATGTTGACGAACCACTTTGTGTGCAATACAGAAGGAATTGTTAGGGCCTTTTGTGTTGGTGACGGCAATCCCACTTGTGAAATATATATGGAAATATCTGTATACGGACTTCTACGCCATGTAAGACGGCACTTGATCGTCTCCGGCCACTATTTGGAGGTTTTTCTGGTTAGAATATCTTCCAAGTGCTGGCCGTTTGTTGTGGCATTCATCTTCGAAAAGCCGGGCGTGAAGCCTTTCATGCATCCGAGAATATCTTTCGACCTACTAATGATCATTGGAGAATGTGGCTCTTGATCGAGGCAAAACATGAAAAGCTCCCCAAAGCCATATAATCAGCTGTACATACATGCTTATAAGATATGAGCCTCATGCCAACTTGGCAAGCCATTCACTAATTAAGCACATGCCATCTGAACTTGTCGCCGTCTTATAGGCTTGTAACATATATTTATATATCTTACGTAGATACGTAGACATAAGATCACGCTAATGCCGTCTAATGATTGATTCACACATTGAGATTAGAGAATTTTGAAATCCCTCGGTTGAGATTTCTTAGGTCATAGAGCAAAATCCTTGATATCAGGCATTATTGTGGACCGAAGGATGGTTTGTAGATTATATTTTTATTAAAGTTGCGCTAGCTGATCTTGAACTGAGAGAGGCCCTAGTACCAAAATGTATGCACCGGCCAATTTAAGCGAAATCTCAAACAGGTGGGAATATATATGCATATGATTATGCTCAATATGTTTGAATACCCCCCTTCCTTCCCAAACACCAAAGCTCAATGAGATTTAGATGTGGGACCGATGAATGTCGTAAATCATATTTAATGGGCATTGATTAGTTCACCCAAAGTCCAAACTGATAGAGGACGGCACATAATATACTTACACTTCAATGGATATATCACCGACATTAGTGGAGGTGGTCGATATTTTTTAAGTTTAACAAACAGGAAATGTTCAAGGGGTGCTAGTTTTTTTTTCATGAATGCACAAGGTGGGCCACTTTTTTTTTACCTCCAGTCCAAATACCCAGATATCAGGGCACTATCCATCGCTTAAAGCGATGACATATCCAGCGATCGCCACAGCTTGATCGTTAGCCTGTGAGGTGGTTGAGCCCATTGGTGCATCACTCATCTCAAGCTCCCGTAACATACTATGACTTTTGTTTTTCTACACTTTCCAACTACGTACGGTTTGCAAATGGTTTGAGAATTTAAAAAGTTGATCACGAATCTGAAAAATGTTCTTGGCAAAACTCAGAAAATGTCCTCATTTAAAAAAAGATAGATTTCTAAACTGTTCAGCAATTTTATAATGTTACCGTATTTGAATTTTTTTCAAGAGTTGACATTTTTTCGCAAATTGGAAAAAGTCTCAAAGTTGAAAATTTGTTTACTAATTTTAAATGTGAATTTCAGTTTTAATGACCTAATTTTTTATGAATTCGTAAAATGTTTGTGAATTTAGAAAATGTTCAAGAATTTGATGAAATGGTGGTGATCTTTAAAAAATAAAGTTAATAAAAAGAGAAGAAAAAAGTAAATAATAAATAAATACGGAAGCTAAAACTGTAAATAAATTGGATGATTTTTTTGTTTGATAAATACAAATTAGATGAAGTGAAAATAGAAAAACAAAAGAACGCTCCCACTTATGGGCCATCTTGGGCAATTCTCTGGGCGCGTAGGACACTGGGAGTCGCCCAAACAGGCGCCTGGGGCTGTGCGGCCCATGCAATATCTTGGGTTTGTTTATATTTATTTTTTCAGCCACTTTTTTGGGTCATTTTTTGTTTAAATACATTCTAAAAGTTTAAAACTTTCCAATAAAAAATCTCTTGAATTTTATATATTATTCATGAATTCAAGAAAAGGTTACTAATTTTAAGGGAAACACTTACCTTCAGCCGGCCGCTCGCGTGCAAGCGTCCGCCGCCTTCGTGTTCGTCAGATTGACTTGATCAGACGGTCGAGAGCACCCCTATCATGTCCACGTTTCTGCAACTCATACTTTGTTTTAGAAAAGAGAGTTTGCAATTGCCTGGCTAGATCCCACGGCGGGTGAAGACTCGTGCGGCTGGGAGGGCGCAGCCGGCGAGGATTCCAGCCGAATCTCACCTGACCCGATGAGTATGGCACATGGATAGGTGGCCGAGACGTCCGGGAGTGGCGGGGTCAGAGACTCGCGTGGCCGGGAGGGCGACGGAGGCGAGGATTCCACCCGAATTAATCCGACGAGGATGTCACTGGTAGGAGGCAGGGAATTCTGGGAGCGGCAGGGCCTCGTCTCAAGGAGGTCCGGCAGGGTTGGAAGCGAGCTTCATCCCGAGGACCCGCGACGGCAGCGGCGCACGACACTCCTGCGGCAAGAGACAGGTAGATGAGAAAAAAAACAGAAGGAAGGGATGGCGGCGCGACGACCTGGTCGAAGGTCCGGTGCTCGTCGGTGGAGGCGCGAAGGCGGGGACGGGTGGCGGTGATCCTCCCTCACCACCATCCGGTGGAGCTCGTGGCCCGCTCTTGCTGCTGCTGGGTGATGAAGAAGACAACCTCTGCTCGCCACTAGCGACGACGACAAGGTTGCCGTGCGGTTCTGCAAGATCACTTATGTTGCAAAGAACAAATGTGCAGAAAGAACTTTGTTGCAAAAACAAATCCACAACAAGACCTTTGTTGCAAACAAAAAAAAAATCCACGACGGACACGACTGGGAGTTGAAGATGCTTTTCTGAAACATAGATCTCTTTTGCAAAAAATGCAATAAGTATCTTGTTGCAAAAAGAATTCTAACACATGACCTTTATTACGGAAGTTTCCGCAACATGATCTTTGTTTCAAAAAATTCTGCAACATTATCTCTGTTGCAATGGGGAGGACGACACTCGGTTGCTCGATGGCGTGGGATCTGACGGCTCGCGACCGGGCTGATCTTTTAGAAAGATCGGCCGGCAGACGCGTAGCACGTCCCAATAAATAATTATTCACGAATTAAAACAATGTTTATGACTTTTACTATTTCTATAAAATATTAGCGAATCTGTTATTTTGTGAAATAAAAGATGATCGGAAAATAAGAATTTATGTAGCTAATGTTAAAATAAAAAGGAAATCAAAATAAAAACATAAAAAGACTTAATGAAAAGCCCATAAAAACTAAAAACAGGGATAGAAAATATATTATAAATAATAATAAAAAATAGCGGACATGAGCAGTGGTGGAGGCAGGAATGTGGCAAGGGTAGGCCTCGGGACCTCCTATAAGACACATTTTAAGGGTCATACAGGAGCCCGACGCATAGGGGTCGAGCGACTGGGCTGGCCCACCACACGCGCGACGTAAATCACAAAAAAAAGAGGCGTCCATGAGGAATCAAACTCACCACCTCTTTCTGCATAAACTCGCTCCTTCCCACCGAGATAATCGCCCCTTGTGATAATTTGAAGTGCGATGGTTTTAAAACCCCACTAAAGCATTTAGGTTTAAGTGCGATTTTATATTAAAAAAAGGTTTAAGTGCGATTTCCAAAAATTGGGGCGCGGCAAACAGGAAATGAAATCCTGACCACAGTTGTGTGTACCGTGTGTACCGGCATTGCTAACCAGTTGACATGGACAAGTGTAAGTGATCTATGAACCAGCAAACTTTTAACAACTAAATATGTTGGCAGATCTGAACACTCTTGTAAAATTGTGAACAATTTTTGAAAAGTCAAATAAAGTGTGAGAATCCAGACATTTCGTATACAACCTGAAAAAAAATTAAAATTTTTCAAAAGTGCAAACTTTTCTTCACTTTTAACATATTGTGAACATGCTGATATTTCTGAAAATTTTGAACAATTTCTTCAAAAGCATGCTTTTTTAAAAAGTTCTAAATAATTTTCAATTTATGAATAAATTGAAAAACAATAACATTTTTTAGATTCTTAACAATTGGAAAACAAATGTGAACATTTTTTTCAAAAACGTGAAAAAAATTTGAGTCTATATTTTTTTTAAATGGGGCATTTTTCAAAACTCTGAACAATTCATGAAAGTACCTTACATTTTATAAAAGCACGAACAGTTTTTATTTTGTGAACAAATTTTTAGAAAGGGAACCTTGTTTGGAATTCCTGAATATTTTTCGAAAACAGCAAAAATAATTTGGCGCTGGTTTACGGAGACAAGGGTAACCGGCGCCTGCAGCGCCAAATAGGCAACATGCCAGGCGCCGGTTACACTTGTTCTCGCAAACCAGCGCCTGCAGCGGCGCTAGCTGGGCTCGGCCTTACTACCAAACCCCCCTGTTTCAATAATCGAACCAACGATGTTTTCCGTTGATAGATAACTCCACAATCCACTACGCAACCGCCCTGACTCATGAATACAAACCAGTTTCAATCTTTTTATACATACAGGAAATGCCCTCTATGTATTATGTGTTTTCCCCTTCCTTTCTTTTTTCATGATTTTTTAATGCGTGAAATGTTTACAAATAGATGAAATATTTTTTCTAATTCGTGAAATTTTTCGTTAAACGATGGACTTTTTTCAGTTCGATTAATTTTTTTCCAATTTCAATAAATTTTTTGAAGTTCAATGAATTTTTTCAAACTTGATTAACTTTTTTTTGAAAAGGAATGAACTCTTTATCATTTTAGAAATCGATGAACTTATTTGAATTTGATCAACTTTCTTTTCAAATCCAATGAACTTTTTTCGGTTCGATGAACTTTTTTTTTCAAATCCAGTAACTATTTTCAATTTGATGAACTTCTTGAAAATTGATGAACTTTTTTCAGGTTTGTGAATTTTTTGTTCAAAATTGATGAACTTTTTTAATAATATATGATTTTTTTTCACAAACACATTCAAAATTGTAAAAACCCGGAGGCCGGTCTTTTTCCAGAACCAGCAGCACAACACAGCCCGAAAAAAAAATCAGCAACGCGAGTGTGTTTTTCTTTAGTGAGTGAGCGATCCGAAGGGGTGAGGGAACGATTTTCTTAAAGGGCCACGACTCATGGCTTGTTGCTATAGGCGCCACTTATCCAACGGGCGCCTACATCACCCAATAGGAGCTCCCTAGGAATTTCCGTAGGCCTCCGCCACACCATTAAAATAAATAAATCATATTCAGGCTATGTGCACGCTGCTGTTGAGGGATGCTAAAAGTTTCATGTTGTTGTATGCGTGATACATACTAACAACTTGGGTCGTTGTCGCTGATCCCGTCGTTTTACACTAATATGCCTTTTTTTTTAAACGGATTTTGTGTGTGCTTGCATGTTTTAGGGGCGACCTTATATCTCACTAGCAGTGAGTGTGACTATTGCCTTGCCTCAAGCACAATGTTTAGTGACCCGACCCAAAAGTGGTAGACTAGTATGCTTTGTTTTTTTCCTTTTTATATTTGTTACTTTTATTTTTACTTCTGAAATGGAAAATATCTTAATTAAATACTTAAAAGCTTCTTCACAGAATAAAAGAATGTTCGTGCTATGCAAAAACTGCGTTTGCGCTATTTTCAGAAGATGTTGGTGCCATTCAAAAATATGTTCATAAATTTCAACTAATATTTGTGACATTTTCAAAATTGTTTATACAATGTTAAAATATTTGTTGCATAATCTAGATAAATATGTTGTATCATTCAAGAAAATGTTTGTAACACATTTAAAAATTCGTTCACACATTTAAGAAAAAAGTTTGTCTCTGGTCAATAAAACATATACAATGTAATTAAATGTTTCATTAATTTTACAAAATGTTTCGTACCCTATAAAAAGTGTCTGTGATATTTAATATAAATGTTTTAAAAGTTAACAATGTTTCGAGTGTTTAAAAAATGTACAATACATTTATGAAAAGTATCAATTTGTGAAAGAAAATGTTAACCGTTTATAAAAAAATATGTTCAATGTGCATTTGATAAATGTTCAACATGTAGTTAGAAAAATGTTCAACATGTACGTGACAAACGTTCAAGCTGTACGCGTAAATCTTCTACGTGTATTTGAAATATCTGCATTTATATGAAAATGAATAAAAACATCACTTGCCTGCTCAGTCAAAAACTATCACCAACTCATGCTTATTTTTTAGAGGAAAGGGGGATCTGCCCCGCCTCCATCTCATTGAAATGAAACCCAACTCAGGCTTATATCAGGCGGCACTTTTTCTCATGCACATTCTTTTACGGAATTTTCTGAGGCACATAGTATTTTGTAGCAACCAAACAGGCCCGTGCCCTCGCGATATTTTGCTGGCCCAGTAACTGTCCTAGACTTGCTCTGGGCCACAACTGGGTTTTTTCTGCGTCTGTTGACCACCACATTGCCTTTCTTTTTTTTTTTAAAAAAAAAGTCCGTTCACATTTCCATGTCTCATCCATCCATCCATCCCGCCACGTTCTTGTCGTCGCCTCACAAAGCTGTCCCCGATCTCACGCGCTAACCCTAAACAAAACCGCCACGCCGACGCCGACAGACGCCCACGTCCGTAGAGGCACGCACATCGCCTCGGTCGTCTCCCTCCTCTCCGGCCGGCTCCCGGCCCATTTATACCGCCTCGCCGGCCATTCCCACAAGTCGTAGCACTCGCACCGCATTCGATCAGGTACGCCAGCGACGACTTCGCAATGCCGAGGACGCGGGCGATGTGCTGCCTCATGCCGTCGAAGCCCTCCGGCGACGCGCGCCGCCGCAGCAGCGCGGCGTGCATATGCTGCATCGGCCCCCACCACCGCCCGTCCGGGGGCAGCGGCCTCGCCCCCGTCGACGCGGACAACAGCAGCGTGCGCACGCCGCTCACCAGCTGCTGCGGCACCGGGGACGCCGTCCGCACGCCGCGCACCCCCAAGACGCCCTCCGCGAGGCGCCTCTGCGGCGTCCGCTCCCGCACCCCGCGCCGCGCGCAGCAGGTCCGCCGATTCCCTTCGGCTCCAGCGCCGGCGCCCGCGGCACCTGCTGCTCCAGCGCGAGAGGTGGCGCCGACCGCTCCCGCGAGGACTCCCGTGGCAGCTGCTGCATCGGCTGGAGCGGCGCTGGCTCTTCCTCCCGTGAAGACTCCCGTCGCAGCTGCTGCGTCGGCTGGAGCGCCGCTAGTTGCTCCTCCTCCTCCTGCGAGGACTCCGGTGGCAGCTGCTCCGTCGGCTGGAGCGGCGCTGGTTGCTCCTCCTCCTGCGAGGACTCCCGTGGCGGCTGCTGCTTCGGCTGGAGCGGCGCTGGCTCCTCCTCCCGCGCGGTCGCCGCGAACCCCGTCGACGCCGATCGGGCGGACGCAGCGCGTGTGCTGCGTGACCACCGCCGCGCCCGCGCAGGCCGGCAACTCAAAGTCCAAGTCGGGCACCGCGCGGCGCCGCTGGCTCAGCTCCGCCAGCAAGGCGGTGGTGCAGACGCGCGGCGCGGACTCCGGTGCTGTTCGCGCTAGAAGCACCAACCCGCGCGGCAACGGCGACGTCGCCAAGGCGGTCCACAGAGCTGCGCCGCTCGCGCAGGCCGTGGAGCCGGCGCCGGCGAATGAGGACGAGTCGGTCTGCTCCAACGAGGAGTACGCGCTGCTGTGCCGTGAGGGCTTCTCGCGGGAGGACGTCGCCGCCGTAACCATCCAGGCCTACTTCCGCGCCCACCTGGTGCGTGCTCGCCATGCCGCCATGCCAGATCGTTACTTCCACGGCTGATTGGTTTGCATATCTAAAGTAAGGTCGCTTTGGTTTTGCAGGCGCGGCGGGCGTTCAAGGCGCTGAAGAGCCTGGTGAGGCTGCAGGCGGTGGCGCGGGGCGCGTACGTGCGGCGGCAGGCGGAGGTGGCGGTGCACTGCATGCAGGCCATGGCGCGGCTGCAGGCGCGCGTGCGCTCCAGGCAGACGCTGGCCAAGCGCAAGGAGAACGACGACAAGCTCCTGCTGCTGCAGAACTGATCGATCAACGTCCTACGTGCGCAGCACAAAATAAACCCGGGAACTGACCTTGGTGTCTCGATCGAGCGAGTCATGTTCAAATTGGTTCGCGCGATGTGTGTTTTTTTTTGAAATTCGCGCGATGTGTTGTTGAAACCTGCCTGTGGGTTTGTACTACATCTGGTGTTCTTTTCAATTTCGTGGTCTCCTTTATGTCGTCTTTTTGTGGGAGTACTCTCTTCACCTGTGGAATATGTAACTCCTGCATTTTGGAACATGGCTGTTGTGTTTTTGCCAATACTTGGTTGTCTCGAATTCTTTCTTGGTCGCCTACCATTTGCAGTACTTAAAAAGGGAGGTGTGTGAGGAGGAGGATCATAGTCCATTTGGCAATCTTGACCAAGGCAAACTCACTCTGAAAGACCATGAAGAAAATCGATCACAATTTAATTTAGTTTTATAAGTCTATATATATTGATGTTTGATCAGTACAAATACACTCAGCATTCATTCATTTGGTAATGTTGACTGAGCAAAGCTACTTAGAATGACCGAAAAAAAACGACGATAGACATTTAATTTTGTAAGTCCATATTGATGCTTGATCGGTAGTTTGTTGGACCAAAAACAGATGAACCTCTCATGAAGCACATAGAAAGGAAAGGAGTGATCAGCACCTTGACTCTCCTTTTCGTGGAAACGCATAATACAAGCAAGTTCGAACTCGCGACTCGTTGGTGTAGGTGTCATACATACGGATCATTAGTTTTCAAAATAGTAATAATCTTTACAAGTTCCCATCACATGAATGCGGTTACTCGACTCACAAAAAGGAGGGCATGTGAATCTTCAATATGCATTTGAAAGGGAGGAATTATTCTTTATATTTGCTTACTAAATTGGGGAAAAGATAAGTGAGGATACAAGCATTGAAACAAGTACACCACGACTTTCATGGTAGCACATAACCAACTACAGTTGGTGTTTGGACCATAATACTAAATGAAGTAAATAACATATACATACAACAAAATGGACTTGCTATATGTTATTTCAATTTTACTTCTTCAGCCAAAATGCCATCTCCTTTGTGAACTTATCCATTGCTGGTTTTGGCAGTAGGATTGATACCACGGTTGAGTCTTCACCATCTTTATTCTTACACTTGGTATGATAGCTTATCAGCTTTGAAGTGAAATCTCCGGCATGCGGTGTGCCAGCAGCAACCAGCTCGGCTTTCCCAAATTGCAGTGCATTGCCTCCAACCCACTTTGTGTCACTAACCTCATATGTTCTATCCATACCGAAAGGTGACCGCTCTCGCCATAATGCCATCAAATCCACCATTGACTTCATTCGATCCTTTGTGGTGTCCAACTTGACTTTGCGCATGAGCTCAAGTATATGTCCGAGCGGCATTGTAGCCAACTCCTCGACGGTGACCTCGACCATAGGAGAGAAATGTGCATTTCCATAGTAACCACGTGGGACAACACTTTCACCATTGATGCTTCTCCCACGTGTATTTAGTGTAAACATGACACGAACTTTTTGAGTAGATTCATAGCCCAGTGCCAATGTGCGGCACCGCCACATGACAGCTGTAATCAACTCAAATGCTGTAGTAGATTTAGAGAGGTGTTCTGGGACGTGGCTTCTCAAAATTTCTATCTCATTTGGCCCAAAGAATAAATATTGCACTTCCATGCATTCTGGCGGAGTTGATAGCATCACGTCGTCTCCTGTGCACTCTAACCCATGAAGAAACGGTTTATATGCTGGGTAAATATGTGCAATGGATGGTGGCATGCGCGCTGTGAAGATATCTCTTTTCCACACGGGCAAAGTGGTTGGGATAAGTTCACCACATCCAAAATCGGCTATAGTTTTGATAAATTGAAGAATACCAAAACCATCAGCAATGCAATGACACATGTGAAGCCCAATGACAAACCCTCCACATTTTAGTTGTGTCACCTGCATAACACATTATGTATATATGGTTAGGTTATAAATGATGACATGCTACTTAGCAAAATTTATGGAATTCAAACGAGCAATGAAAATAACTGTTATGACTAGTATGCGTGGGTATGCATACACTTTTTTTATATAATACACTTTTTTATAATCATATTAATACACTTTTCTCAGTTGTATCTGATGACATCATATTCAAGCATGAACGAAAACTTAATTTAGGCTAGTGATAAATAATAATACAACTAGAATGAATATTTGGAGTACATTAAATAATTTTCGGTTCTAACTCAATTTACCGAGAAAACATAAACGACAAATGCAATTTGGTAACATTTGGTGGACAAAAAATATAACAGCTATTTTTTCGCCATGAAAGTGAATGCTAACAATTTCATTATGTGATGCAACCCTCTTTTCTCCATTTCTTTTTTTTGCTCCAATATTGATATTAACCCCGCAAAAGATAGAAGATTTCGATATTGATAAGGTGCTCAAACCATCATTCATAGTAATAAATACACTATGTACCCCGCAAAAAAAAAACACACTAACTATGTAGAAAATGAACATACCACCACCCATAGGCCACATAATGAAATACTACAACTAATTAGGAAACATGATATTACCTGCAGGAAGAGCAAAGGCTTGCCAATGACATCCCTCGTGTCGCCGCAGTCTCCCAGGAACTCCTCGACGCACGGGTACGGCGGCACCAGCGGCTGGCCGAGGTCCTGGAGCCGCACGTCGGCGGAGGCCTCCACGAAGGCCACCCCCTCCCCGGTGCAGTCCACCGCCAGCCTGTTCCCACCGGGGAGCTTCCGCAGGCGGCCGGCCATCGGGTAGTAGTACACCAGGGCGGCCGCCACGGCCGCCTTGATGCCCCTGGCCACCTTGCCCGGCCTGGGCGCCTCGCCCGGCGGGGCGCGGAAGAAGCCGACGATGGACTCGTAGAACCGCAGCGTCCACTGGTCGTCGAGGTCGGAGAGCGCCTTCGTCTCGGTCGGCGTCGGCCTCGCCGGGCGCACCAGCTCCGGCTCGCCCCGCCGCGCCGTGAATGTCACCATGGCCGCGGAGTTGAGTACGCGTGTGTTTGTGTGAGGAACTGAGGATGGTGTGGGCTGTGGAGGCAGTGGGATCGATGGCTTGCTTGCTTGCTCGTTGTGGTGGTTTGCGGTGAGCTGTGTACGTGCGTACGTCCATATATAGGCGTGGCGCTGGCGACTGGTTCAAGGATGGCATGCATGCACGTATGCATGGATGATGACGGACGGAGGAGTTGGTCAGTGCCGTAACTCTTTGAACGGGCTACTGCATCGTCAGTTCAACTTTGAGCTGCGCCTCTGGAGAAGAGAATCAACACACTCGTGCCGGCGCGGCGAGACCTGCCTGCGTACTAGAGTGGAGTAGTAGTACCCGACAAAGACAAACCGTCAACTTTGATCCGTTCGCTGTACGTGTGTCACCTCACCTAGCGCTAGCAGCTCCTCGCGCCGGGCGCGCGGTCTCCCTTGGCTGTCTCTCTCTCTTGCCGTGGGTGGCGGGTGGCGGCACGAGCAAACCAGCTGGCCATAGCGCGGACCAGCCCGGGCGGGTTTCGGGCCGCACTTTCTCAAAACGCCAAGCCCATGCTTGGCTCAGCCACCTAAATGTCGTGCGTATTTCATTTTTCTGTGATGTCCAGCGGCGGCGCCATGACTCCAAGCACTGCCTGTGGGGTCAGACTTTGGAGTATGTGGGGTCAGAGGAGCTACTAATAGCCGAGACACAAAGCATGACCAAAAAACCTGTGGGGTCAACTTCGCCAGCCACTGGTGATGTCAGGTCGGGCAACCCATATGCCCTGGATAATAGAGCACGAGGAGAGGCAGTATGCCTGGACTTTTTTCTGTGAGTGTTTGGACTTATTCATAAAATCAAGAGTAAATTTCACATATAATTTTGTGAATTAGCAAGAGTGGGCTCATCTCGTGACAATACGTACATGGTAAGACGTTAATGACATGATGTCTAATTTCGGATATATGGTTCCATGGTACACACAACCAGCTTTCGTCTTCGTTTGAACTTGAAACACTAAATAACTAATGCCTAACTTCTTATTTTGAAAAGAGATGTTGCCATGTTGGCATGTTGCTATTGTGATCAAGTTTAGAAATGATGCAAGCTTGCAACCAGTGGTGGAGTCAAGAATTGAAGATGGAAGGAGGAAGGGAAATGAGTCAAACTTTTCATAACATGGGCCATATTGTAGTAATAAATCTGTTAAAAAAATACTAATAAATGTTTTTTTTCAGGATATGAGAGATTAAGTGCATAAAACAAACACATGTATGCAAAATGTGGGATCATGGAGGAAGCCATGGCTCGTTCCAGTTCCGTGCCTCTGCCCTCGTAACAACATGTTCGTTACCCATCGACTATTGTCAGATCTATGCTTACATCTCAGTCCAACCGACTAACAACACAACGGACTTTGTGATATCTCCATCGGCTTAAAATAATAACATTTGATTGTATGCCACAACCACAATCGCCATGAGAGTATGGGCTACATATGGGGAGTGCGTGTGCTCACCATCAGTGTTGGGCTGATCTATAGGGGGCAATGGGCGGGGAGAGGGGGGGGACAAAATGCGTTTTGGGCCTCTTTTACTTGACACATGGGCTAAATACTAGAGGATATACTAGGGAAAAAACATGGGTGGATGGGTGGGGGGGGGGGGGGAGAGCCCAGGTTGACCCTTGAGAAGCTCCGCCACTACTCACCATTGACATGATGTCCCACTTTCTTTAGAGCGCGATAGCGTATCCAAATGAGAGTCTTGTCAAAACCCTAAGCAAATGTAATGAAATGCGAAAATCATGTGAATCCAAAATCAGGGAAGAGAGTTGGGGAAATGGAACGAAAATGCTTGACCTACGGGTGTTTTTATTGAAGTGTTGACCTACGGGTGTTAATGCTACAGAAGCTCGTACGGATCCACTTGCCCCTCCTAAATAGCCACCCCAACCCCCTTGAATATGAACCTGCTCTGCTCTCCACACCTCGGTCAGTATACTTGGCCATCCCTCGGCCCGGCCCAGGCTTGGCCCGGACGTCGGGCCTAGAAATCAGGCCCATGCCTGACCCATCAGTGTAAAAGCCCGTCGGGCCTCTTCACTAAATCGCAAATATGGCGGGCCCAGGCCCAGCCTGGCCTTCAAGCTCAAAATCTAGGCCCAGACCCGGCCCGTGAACAACGTCGGGCCGGGTCATGTCGGGTTTTCTGGGGACGGGTCGGGTCCGACCGTCCGGGCCGGGCTGCCCATGGCCAAGTATAGTCGGTAATTCCCCCATAAAGAATCCATAGGTGTAGCTTCACCTGGAATGTAATTAGTATTTGGGATTCTAGTACATGGTTTGTGGGTTCCATCACATGTCACGAATCAGAGTAGGTCTAACTTGACTAAAGGTTACACTCAGTCTTGTAGTTTTTTCGAGGGAGCAGAGATGATGGTGAACCGTTCGCTAGAGGGTTGCGGGAGTAAATTGTATGAAACCATATGTTAGGGCATGTCTCTCTCTAAGTAGTTTTGGTGATTGATGATGATGCTTTTGCGGACTAATCGTGTGCATTGAGTTTTTCAGAGATTCATTCATTGGCACGAGACGATTCCTTCCCTCGGAGCTTTAAGTGAAGACGGTGTAGTCTCTTTTGTTTCGGTTTTGGCGGACTTGAGTCGTAGGATACATCGTACTATCAAGAGGGGGTCCGCAATGGAAAGGCTAGGGTGGAATCAACGCGTACACTTCATTTTTGCACCCTAGCTCCTTTCCTCTCCTTGGAGTTTGTCGTTTCGACGGAAGTGGAGATTGTGAGGAGATAGCGGTAGTACCGTCGCCAGCGTGGTAGTACCGCCCATGGTCCACAAGCGGCAGTACCGCTGTCCTACAGTGGTAGTACCGCTTGGGTGCATCGGCGGCAGTACCGTCCTAATTTGGCACCGCTATCGCCTCGATTCGAGGACGTCTCTTCTCGTGTCGGGTTGTGCGACAGTAGTAGCGGCAGTAGCAGCGGTAGTACCGCCCGTGAGCGGTAGTACCGCGGCTACCACCACTACTAGTGCCGCCCATACCCTCTTTCTCTCTCCCGTTCTTCCTCTTTTTCTTCTGCTCTCAGTCTCTGCGGTAGCACCGCTGCTACCAGCAGTAGTACCGCTCCACTGAGCAGTAGTACCGCTCTGTGCGGGCTGAAGAGGGGGTAACGGTTGGATTGGTTCCCCCACTATAAAAAGAGGCCTTCTTCTCCAAGTTGACCTACCTCTTTTCCCCCAAGCTCCGTTGTTGCTCCAAAGCTCATTTTCGCCCGATCTCTCTCCCTAGGCAATCAAACTTGTTGATTTTCTAGGGATTGATTGAGAAGGCCCGGATCTACACTTTCACCAAGAGAAATTTGATTCCCCCCACTAACCCCTTGCGGATCTTGTTACTCTTGGGTGTTTGAGCACCCTAGATGGTTGAGGTCACCTCGGAGCCACATTCCATTGTGGTGAAGCTCCGTGGTATCGTTGGGAGCCTCCAATCAAGTTGTGGAGATTTCCCCAACCTTGTTTGTAAAGGTTCGGTCGCCGCCTTCAAGGGCACCACTAGTGGAATCACGGCATCTCGCATTGTGTGAGGGCGCGAGGAGAATATGGTGGCCCTAGTGGCTTCTTGGGGAGCATTGTGCCTCCACACCGCTCCAACGGAGACGTACTTCCCCCAAAGGGAAGGAACTTCGGTAACACCTCGTCTCCACCGACTCCACTTGTGGTTATCTCTTCCCTTTACTTTGTGCAAGTTTATATTGTGTTGTATCATTTGCTTGCACTTGTTGTTGTGGTTGTTTGCATCATATAGGTTGTTCACCTAGTTGCACATCTAGACAACTTATTTGTTGCTAAACCTAATTTGTTAAGAAAAGCTAAAAAATGGTAGTTGACTATTCACCCCCCCTCTAGTCAACCATATCGATCCTTTCAATTGGTATGAGAGCCTCGTCTCTTTATTAAGGGTTTCTCCACCCGAAGAGTATGGTTGACACCGAGGAGAAAGTGCCCGAGGCCGTGGAGTTAACTTCGATCACTCGAGATGACTTAAATGAAGCTATGGCTTCACGTAAGACGTCTATGACGGCCGAAGTCAAGTCCATGCTTAAAGAATTACTAGAGGGGATGAAATCCACTCCCGATCCCTTGTTTGTGGTTAATCCCACGGCATCAGAGTCGGAGGCCAATTCCACCAAGGAAGCGGCTAAAGGTACTCATGTTCCTTCCCTCATGACAAGAATGGGACGGGAACCTTTGCCTCGTTTTCCCCTCCCCGGTCTATGGAGGACCGGTCCCTACCGCTCGCATTAATATTCATGCCCTCCTCCCAAGCTTGTTAAGGGTGATTTTGCTAATTGGATATTTCGCATTAAGTCTCATTTGAATCATTGCTCAACTAACCTTTGGAGAATTATTGAGCAAGGTTTCTACCCTCATGATCCAAACAACTTCACCCCAGGAGAAGAAGTGGACAATCAATATAATCACTCCGCATTGTTCATCCTTCAAGAAGCGGCCCCTCCTGAAGACCTTGCACACCTACGCCCGTTCACTCGTGCAAAGGATTGCTGGGAGCACATTGTTTCAATGTATAAGGGGAGCTCAAGCATTCAACGATCCAACTTTGAAGTGGTCCTTGATGAGGCCGATGAATTTGTGATGCTTGAAGATGAGGATCCGTGTGATCTTTACCGAAGGGTGACTACTCTTGCGGTTGCCCTCCAAGATCATGGAAGCAAGGATACAGATGACACTTGGATCAAGCGCAAGTTCCTCAAGGCCATGTCTTTCGTGATCCGTCAAAGGCCGAACTTTCACTCCTTAAACTCAAGTGAAGTGTTGGATGAGTTTATTGCCATGAACATCATGAACAAGACCGCCGACAATGCTCTTTCTCGGGTCCGGTCAAAGAAAAGCACTCTATCCCTTGCTTTCAAGGCCAAGGCAATCTCGGAAGAAGAAGAGGAAGAAGAAGAAGGGTGTGGCCCCGAGGACACCAAGTATGCTTACCATGAGCACATGGCTCTTGCGTCAAGGCAATTTTGGAGCAACAAGAGGAACTCAAGGCCCAACTTCACCAAGAACAACTCAAGTGGGTCAAAGAGCAAGCAACGTGTAAGAACATGTTACAATTGTGGCAATGTGAGTCACTTTGTGGTGGATTGCCCTTACGAGAAGAAGGAAGACAATGGTGGCAAACTTATTCGAAAGGATAAAGCCAAGTCTTTCCCTAGTAAGAACAACTTCACTAAGAAGCCTCCTCCAAACGGCTTGGTGGCACAAGAAGAGTATGCCTCCGATGATGATGAGGAAGATATAAGTGGAGAAGGAATGGCAACGGCAACCATTGCTATTGCTACATCTTCCCCCTCCAAGGTGTCTCTCTTTGGCGCCCCCAACGAAAACATTATTGCCAAGTGTCTCATGGCCAAAGGTATCAACAAGGTAACTCCTAACATTGAAACCACCATCATTACTACTCCTTAATTGTTAGATTGTGTTGATGATAGTGAGGTGGAGAAAGTTGATGAGAATGAGTTCACCAAGTTTGTGAGCAAGCTCAAGGGTGAGTCCAAGAAGCACTTTGTTGCTCTCTTGGAACATCTTGGTGAGGCCAATGATATCATTGAGTCTCATGAGGATACTATCACCAAGTTGGAGGAGCATAGTCGTGACTATGCCGATGAAATTGCGGATCTTTCCATTGCTCTAAAGGAAGAGCAAGATCTTAGTTTGACTCTTGAGGAGTCACACAACGTTGGTCATGATAAATTACAAAAAGATCTTGATCATGCTACTGTTCTTACTCATGTGCTTAAATCCGAGAAAGCCAAACTTGGGGTTGGCCATGCTAGACTCAAGGAAAAGTTTGGTACACTTGACAAGGCTCACAAGGTCTTGAAGGGTGTTCATGCCTCTCTCAAAGAGTCTCATGATCAAGTTCAAGTGAAGCTAACCAAGGAGATTTCCACTTTTCCTCCTTTTGTTCTAATTGATAATGTCCATGCTACTAACCCTTGTTGTGAGCATGTGCAACTTGTGGAGGAAAATGCTAAGTTGAAAGAGCAACTTGAGAAAGGCCTTGTGTCTTGCATACAAGGTGAAAAGAATCTTAATTACCTTTTGAGCAATCAAAAGGAAGTGGTAGGAAAAGAAGGATTTGGTTTTGCACCCAAGTCAAAGAAGAAGAAGAAGAAGAAGAAGAAGAAGAAGAAGAAGAAGAAGAAGAAGAAGAAGACCAAACAACCTCCTCCGCTCAAGAAGACGTTTGTCAAGGCGGGTGAGGGTACTCATGAGAAGAAGAAGAACAAGGAAGTGGATAGTGGAGCCAAGAAGGGCAAAACCACTCCTACCAACAAAGCCGGCGACTTTAACCCCGCTTATGTTTTATGCCATGCTCATGATGGACATGTCTATGCTAAATTTGTTGGTTCTTATTATGAGTACATTGAATGGTCTATTTGGGTTCCTAAGACCCTTGTCACTAACCTCAAACGACCCATTCAAGAATGGGTACCTAAATCCAAGCATTGATCTCTTGTAGGAGTTTGCTTCCGCTGGAGTGTCATGGTTGCTTGATAGTGGATCAACAAATCATATGACCCGGAGCAAGGACTTGGTGGTGGATGTGCATCCAATTCCATATGTGCCCACCCATGTCCAATTCGGTGATGCCTCAACTTCTAAGGTTTTGGGACTTGGCAAGGTGGTCATCTCTCAAGATTTATCTATTGAGAAAGTCATGCTTGTTGAGTCCCTTGCATACAATTTACTTTCCGTTCATCAACTTGCACTTATGGGCTTTGCAACGTTCTTTGATGTTGATACCGTGGCCCTTTTGTGGAGCAAGACTCTTAAAGTAGCCTTTGTTGGGCATGTCGAGAACGGTCTCTATGTGGTGAACTTTTCGGAGCATCCCACTAAGATCGCGACTTGCCTAATGGCTAAAGTTGATGTGGGTTGGCTTTAGCATCGCCGACTAGCCCATGTCAATATGAGATCTTTGCAAAGTCTTCTCAAAGGGGATCACGTCCGTGGACTAACAAATGTGAGTTTTGCCAAAGACCGTGCTTGGAGTGCCTGTATTGAAGGAAAGCTTCATGAAACGGCTCACTGTCCCACAACTATCATCTATTCAAAGAGGCCCTTGGAGCTCCTTCACATGAATCTCTTTGGACCTCCATCCTTTGATAGTCTTGGTGAAAGAAAGTATTGCTTGGTGATTGTGGATGACTATTTCAAAATATACTTGGGTATACTTCTACAAGAGGAAGAGTGAGACTCAACAAACCATCATCAACTTTGCAAATGAAGCTCAGCGTCAACATAATGCAAAGATCTTGATGATTAGAAGTGCCAACGGCACCGAGTTGAAGAACTACACCTTGAATGAGGTTCTTAGTGACGAGGGGATCAAGCACCAATATGCCGCACCCTATACCCCTCAACAAAATGGTGTGGCGGAGAGGAAGAATAGGACATTGATGGATGCGGCAAGGACCATGATGGCAGAATTCAAGTCTCCGTACAACTTTTGGGCTGAAGCCATCAACACCGCATGCCATGCATCCAATAGGCTCTACCTTCACAAAGTCTTGAACAAGACTCCATATGAGATACTTACCGGCAACAAGCCCAATCTCAAGTCCTTCCGGGTGTTCGGTTGTAAGTGTTTCATTCTCAAGAAATGTGTTCATTTTTCTAAATTCGATCCTAGAGCTCAAGATGGCATATTTGTTGGTTATGCTACAAACTCTCATGCTTACCGTGTCCTCAACAAGTCCACCGGACTCATTGAGGAGACGTGCAACGTAGAGTTTGATGAGAATAACAGCTCCCAAGTGGAGCAAAGTGGTCTTTGTGATGTAGGTGATGAAATTCTTCCTCAAGCCATAAGAAGAATGGGGATTGGTCAAATACTCCCAATTGAGGAACCCCTTGTGGCCGAAGGAGAAGGACAATGCTCTACTCAAGTGGAGCCATCACCTACACTAGGCCCACACGCTTCCGAAGAAAAAAACGAAGGCCCTCAACCCAATGAACAAGATCAAGGGCAAGGCAACCCCATGGAGGTGGTGATGTGCCAAATGATGCCCAAGATCAAGTTCATGCCTCCGAGCGCGCTCAAGGTCAAGAGCAAGCTCAAGACGGTGCTCAAGATGCAGAAGATCAAGGACCAACTCAAGGTCAAGAGCAAGCTCAAGACGATGCTCAAGATCAAGAGCAAGCTCAAGATCAAGAGCAAACTCAAGACGGTGGTCAAGATGTGCAAGATGATCCTCAAATGCCCATTGAGGAACTTTTGGAGCGCAGTGCCGCTAAAGTGGCTTACAAGCTAAAGCATCAACATGTCATGGAGAATGTGCTTGGAAGCTTGAGAAAAGGGGAAACTACTCGCAAAAAATTATCAAACTTTTGTGAGCATCACGCGTTTGTTTCGTGTGTTGAACCCCAAAAGGTACATGAGGCACTTGATGATGAGGATTGGCTTGAAGCAATGCACGATGAACTCAACGACTTCGAGCGCAATCAAGTTTGGGATCTAGTACCAAGGCCATCGGAGGAACATAATGTCATTGGAACCAAATGGGTCTTCAAGAACAAGCAAGACCCAAATGGCGTGGTTGTTCAAAACAAGGCAAGGTTGGTGGCACAAGGCTACTCCCAAGTCGAGGGTATTGACTACGGTGAAACCTTTGCCCCCGTTGCTTGTCTTGAATCCATTATCATGTTGATTGCTTATGCTTCTCATCATGACTTTAAATTGCAACAAATGGATGTGAAAAGTGCATTTCTTAATGGTCCTTTGAATGTGTTGGTATATGTCAAACAACCTCCGGGATTCGAGGATTCCAAATTCCCCACTCATGTATACAAACTCAAAAAGGCGCTCTATGGCCTTAAGCAAGCCCCACGTGCGTGATATGAGCACCTTACCGAGTTATTGCAAGATCGTGGGTTTGAAATTGGGAAAATCGATCCCACTCTTTTTACTAAGAGGGTCAAAGGGGATTTGTTCATATGCCAACTATATGTTGATGATATTATCTTTGGTTCTCCTAACAAATCTTTCAATGATGAGTTTGCTGCACTAATGACCGAGAAGTTTAAGATATCTATGATGGGAGAGTTGAAGTTCTTTCTCGGGTTTGTTATCAAGCAAAGAAGAGAAGGAGCTTTCATCAACCAAGCCAAGTACACCCAATACATGCTCAAGAAATTCAAGCTAGATGATGTCAAACTGGTCAAGTTTCCAATGCCCACCAAATGCAAGCTTGACAGTGATCCCAATGGTAAAGCGGTGGATCAAAAGGTATATCGTTCCTTTATTGGATCCTTGATTTACCTTTGTGCATCTAGACTGGATATCATCTTGAGTGTGGGAATTTGTGCACGGTTTCAAGCCGCACCTAAGGAAAGCCACTATGTGGCGGTCAAGCGAATCTTTTGATATTTGGCTCATACCCCAAACTTTGGCTTATGGTGCCCCAAAGGAGCAGGCTTTGATCTCATTGGTTACTCGGATTCGGATTGGGAAGGAGATTGTGTGGATAGGAAGTCAACTTCCGGAGGGTGCCAATTCCTTGGTCGCTCTTTGGTGAGTTGGTCTTCAAAGAAGCAAAATTGTATATCTCTCTCATCCACCGAGGCCGAATATGTAGCCGCCGCAAGTTGTTGTGCACAATTGCTATGGATGAGGCAAACTTTAAAGGATTACAGTGTCACTTGTGACAAAGTGCCTCTTCTATGTGACAATGAAAGTGCAATCAAGATTTCTCACAATCCGGTGCAACATAGCAAGACGAAGCATATTGAGATCCACCATCATTTTATTCGAGATCACATCAAGCGGGGAGATATTGATATCATCTACATCAACACTCAAGAGAAACTAGCGGATATTTTCACGAAGCCTCTAGATGAACCAAGATTTTGCAAGTTAAGGATGAGCTAAATATCATTGACGAGCAATGTGGCTTGAATCTAGGCACACCCCACCGCACTCATCATTATATCTTGTTTTAGATGTAGGCATGGACATAGGGGGAGTATTGTTCTCTTAATGAACTCTTCCTCCCCCATTATGCATAAACTGATCACGTCTTTCACATTAGCCATTTTTTATGGTACTTGTGCTTCAAAGATGAGTTTTGGTCATGGGCCCAAGGTTAAAATCTTCGCGGTACCATACCACTTGCCTCAAACATAGGTGGCCTCGGCCACCGCCCTCTCTTTGAGAGTTGTGTGGTTTTTGTTTCTTGTCCTCTCGTGGGCGTTTTTCTGCCTTTGTGTTTGCTCCCTCGCCTCTTAGTGTATTCTCCTTGCTTGAGCTAAGCCTTTTTTTTCTGTCGAGTCTTCGAGTATTTGGCTGGGCAGTACTACCGCTGGAGGCACGCGGGACTACCGTTGATGTACATCAAGCGGTACTACCGCCCGCCCGAGCGGTACTACCGCCGCGGGGCAGGACTAGGGGGTTATGTTGGGGGTAGGGGGAGTTTCTTTCTACCCCATACCCATTCACTCGACCCTCTCATCCTCTTCGTGCGCTAGCGACGAACTCGCCGCGGGAGGGCGCCGGTGGGCCGCCTCCTCCGGGTCGTCTTTCACCTTTCCTCCGGTGGGATCAATCCCCACCCCTTCCTCTAGCCATGGATGCTGGTATTGCCCCCGATCTCTTTCTCTTTGCTTCTAGGTTTCAGATCTAGTCTTTAGGGGCAATAGGCTTTGCATTCATCGATTTTTGGCCAAATCGAAGCTTGAGTAGGATGGTGAAGGCTACTAGACTGTTTGGATTGATTTTTGGTAGTTTATTTTTGAATTTGGCATCCCGGCAGTACCGGATTTGGCCGCGGCAATAGGGGAACCACCGTACCCCCGCCTGGAGCGGTACTACTGCTCTCCTGGAGTGGTACTACCGCTTGGGAGGTACTACCGCTTCCAGATCACGGTACCTGGAGTGGTACTACCGCTTGGGCGGTACTACCGCTTCCAGATCACGGTACTACCACTGGATGCCAACTTCCACCATACCCGTACCAACTATTGATCCTTGTTGCTTTTTCTGGTGGCTTATGCTCGTTCTCTCATGTTGTTTCTTGTGTTTGTGGGTTTGGTTATAGGTGATGGCCCTTCAGAGCAACCTGTCCGTCGTGTCAATCCTGGGCGTACTAGTTCAAAGCGCTATCGCACTTCTGAGTCAGGGGCTGCTTCCTCAAGTGTTCCTCCTCCTCCTAAGCTCAAGAAGACTGTTGCAAACAAGCCCAAGCCTAGGCCAAGTTCGTGACAGAGATGACTGCCAAGGAGTTTTGAGAAAGGCGTCGGCGCAACCCGTATGCGGAAGACCAAGAACCCACTTTGGTCAACCGCCCGTTCTGGAACCGTATTCAGTGGGAAATCTATTTTGATGTGATCAAAGCGAAGAAGAATCTCTAAGTTGATGTCCGCTCCATCGACACTGCCTATATGGAGGAGGATCCTGCCTACTTTGGCGAAGCTCTGCAGATGTGTACTCAGCTGAATATTCTCAGGATCATGGAGTTCAACAAGGACTTTGATGCGGATTTGGTGGCTCAGTTTTATGCCATGGTCCATCTTGGCACTGATGCGGAAAGGACCATGACGTGGATGACAAATGGAAAACTTCTGTCTGTCAAATGGAAGGCGTCCATGGAATTGTTTGGGATTGAAGATCAAGGGATTGAGAAACCGGTTGGCTTTCGTCCTCACCGCAATGCAACTTCTACTCAAAAGCAATCTTTCTGGCCTTACTGCACTTTGAAGATTAACCTCGAGACGCAGAAGGAGACTTACGAGATGCCTGCCTTTTTGGACATCCTTCATCGCATCTTCAGGGAGACTCTTTTCCTCGCATTGGGAACTTGGATATGGTTCACTCGTTTCTCGTGGACATGTTACTCTTCTCTCAGCATGAGAAGGAAGAAAAACTGGAGATTCCTTGGATATCTCTCATGTCATGTGGTCTGAGCTTGTCTCCGCTATTTCTGAGCACAAGTGCCCCATCTATGATACTTTTCTCATGTTGCTTATTGAGAAGGCTTGGGAGCACACTTATCCTGGTGTCGTGCTGGAGACTCGCGAGTTGATCCATCAGGAGATTAAGCGTTTGAGGGAGAAGGAGAACTGGGGCACTTCGGTTCCTAAGTCTCGGATTCCGTCAGGTGCTGACGAGGTTGAGGCGGAGGCTGATGCTGACGATGATGAGGACTATGTGCCCTCTGGAGCGGAGCCCTCATGGGCAAAGAAGCTCAAGCGCAAGATGAAGAAGCTTTTCTGCATGGAGTCTCATGGACAATATATGGCTCATGTGTCTCAGAAGAAGGCTAGTGCTACCTCTTGACCACTGCATTGGTTTTCCCTTGAAGAGGAAAGGGTGATGCAGCAAAGTAGCGTAAGTATTTCCCTCAGTTTTGAGAACCAAGGTATCAATCCAGTAGGAGTCCACGCGCGAGTCCCACGCACCTACACAAACAAACAAGAACCTCGCAACCAACGCGATAAAGGGGTTGTCAATCCCTTCACGGTCACTTACGAGAGTGAGATCTGGTAGAGATGATAGGATAATATTTTTGGTATTTTTATGATAAAGATGCAAAGTAAAATAAACGGAAATAGAAATAGCAAAGTGTTGGAAGATTAATATGATGGAAAATAGACCCGGGGGCCATAGGGTTCACTAGTGGCTTCTCTCAAAATAGCATAAGTATTGCGATGGATAAACGAATTACTGTCGAGCAATTGATAGAATTGAGCATAATTATGAGAATATCTAGGTATGATCATGTATATAGGCATCACGTCCGCGACAAGTAGACCGAAACGATTCTGCATCTACTACTATTACTCCACACATCGACCGCTATCTAGCATGCATCTAGAGTATTAAGTTCATAAGAACAGAGTAACGCATTAGGCAAGATGACATGATGTAGAGGGATAAACTCATGCAATATGATATAAACCCCATCTTTTTATCCTTGACGGCAACAATACAATACGTGCCTTGCTGCCCCTGCTGTCACTGGGAAAGGACACCACAAGATTGAACCCAAAGCTAAGCACTTCTCCTATTGCAAGAAAGATCAATCTAGTAGGCCAAACCAAACTGATAATTCGAAGAGACTTGCAAAGATAACCAATCATACATAAAAGAATTCAGAGGAGATTCGAATATTTTTCATAGATAAACTTGATCATAAACCCACAATTCATTGGATCTCGACAAACACACTGCAAAAGAAGATTACATCGAATAGATCTCCACAAGAGAGGGGGAGAACTTTGTATTGAGATCCAAAAAGAGAGAAGAAGCCATCTAGCTAATAACTATGGACCCGAAGGTCTGAGGTAAACTACTCACACATCATCGGAGAGGCTATATATGGTGTTGATGTAGAAGCCCACGTGATCAATGCCCCCTTCGGCGGAGCGCTGGAAAAGGCCCCAGGATGGGATCTCACGGGTACAGAAGGTTTCGGCGGTGGAAATAGGGTTTTGGCTCCTGTTTTGATGTTTTTCGGGTACATGGGTATATATAGGAGGAAGAAGTACGCCGGTGGAGCAACGTGGGCCCCACGAGGGTGGAGGGCGTGCCCAGGGGGGTAGGCGCGCCCCCTGCCTCGTGCCTTCCTTGTTGATTGCTTTACGTAGACTCCAAGTCCTCTGGATCACGTTCGTTCCGAAAATCACGTTCCCGAAGGTTTCATTCCGTTTGGACTCCGTTTGATATTCTTTTTCTGCGAAATACTGAAACGGGCAAAAACAACAATTTGGGCTGTGCCTCCGGTTAATAGGTTAGTCCCAAAAATAATATAAAAGTGTATAATAAAGCCCAATAAACATCCAAAACATAATATAATATAGCATGGAACAATAAAAAATTATAGATACGTTGGAGACGTATCAAGCATCCCCAAGTTTAATTCCTGCTCGTCCTCGAGTAGGTAAATGATAAAAACAAAATTTTTGATGTGGAATGCCACTTAGCATAATTTTCAATGTAACCCTCTTAATTATGGTATGAATATTCAGATCCGAAAGATTCAAGATAATGGTTAAATATTGACATAAAAGTAATAATACTTCAAGCATACTAACTAAGCAATTATATCTTCTCAAAATAACATGGCTAAAGAAAGTTATCCCTACAAAATCATATAGTCCGGCTATGCTCTATCTTCATCACACAAAATATTTAGATCATGCACAACCCCGGTTTCAGCCAAGAAATTGTTTCATACTTTAGAATTTTCAAACTTTTTCAACTTTCACGCAATACATGAGCGTGAGCCATGGACATAGCACTATATGTGGAATAGAATATGGTGGTTGTGGAGAAGACAAAAAGGAGAATATAGTCACATCAACTAGGCGTATCAACGGGCTATGGAAATGCCCATTAATAGATATCAATGTGAGTGAGTAGGGATTGCCATGCAACGGATGCACTAGAGCTATAAGTGTATGAAAGCTCAACAAAAGAAACTAAGTGGGTGTGCATCCAACTTGCTTGCTCACGAAGACCTAGGGCAATTTGAGGAAGCCCATCATTGGAATATACAAGCCAAGTTCTATAATGAAAAATTCCCACTAGTATATGAAAGTGACAACATAAGAGACTCTCTATCATGAAGATCATGGTGCTATTTTGAAGCACAAGTGTGGTAAAAGGATAGTAACATTGTCCCTTCTCTATTTTTCTCTCATTTTCTTTCTTCCTCTTTTTTTGGGCCTTTTCTTTTTTTTTCTTTGGCCCCTCTCTTTTTTTTTAGTCCGGAATCTCATCCCGACTTGTGGGGGAATCATAGTCTCCATCATCCTTTCCTCACATGGGACAATGCTCTAATAATGATGAACATCACACTTTTTCTTATTACTTACAACTCAATACTTAGAACAAAATATGACTCTATGTGTATGCCTCCGGCGGTGTACTGGGATATGCAATGAACCATGAGTGACATGTATGAAAGAATTATGGATGGTGGCTTTGCCACAAATACGATGTCAACTACATGATCATGCTAAGCAATATGACAATAATGGAGCGTGTAATAAACGAAATGGTGGAAAGTTGCATGGCAATATATCTCGGAATGGCTATGGAAATGCCATAATAGGTAGGTATGGTGGCTGTTTTGAGGAAGGTATATGGTGGGTGCATGATACCGGCGAAAGGTGCGCGGTATTAGAAAGGCTAGCAATGGTGGAAGGGAGAGAGTGCGTATAATCCATGGACTCAACATTACTCATAAAGAACTCACATGCTTATTGCAAAAATCTACAAGTCATCAAAACAAAGTACTACACGCATGCTCCTAGGGGAAGGGTTGGTACGAGTTAACCATCGCGCGATCCCGACCTCCACACATAAGGAAGACAATCAATAAATATATCATGCTCCAACTTCATCACATAACGGTTCACCATACGTGCATGCTACGGGAATCACAAACTTCAACACAAGTATTTCTCAAATTCATAATTTATCAACTAGCATGACTCTAATATTACTACCTCCATATCTCAAAACAATCATCAAGCATCAAACTTTTCTTAGTATTCAACGCACTCATAAGAGAGTTTTTTTTACTAATGTTGAACAAATTACCATGATGTTTTGTAGGACTCTCAAAATAATATAAGTGAAGCATGAGAGAACAATAGTTTCTATAAAACAAATCCACCACCGTGCTCTAAAAGATATAAGTGACGTACTAGAGCAAAAACTATATAGCTCAAAAGATATAAGTGAAGCACATAGAGTATTCTAAGAAATTCCGAATCATGTGTGTCTCTCTCAAAAGGTGTGTACAACAAGGATGATTGTGGTAAACTAAAAATAAAAGACTCAAATCATACAAGTCGCTCCAAGCAAAACACATATCATGTGGTGAATAAAAATATAGCTCCAAGTAAAGTTACCGATGGATGAAGACGAAAGAGGGGATGCCTTCCGGGGCATCCCCAAGCTTTGGCTTTTTGGTGTCCTTAGATTATCTTGGGGTGCCATGGGCATCCCCAAGCTTAGGCTTTTGCCACTCCTTGTTCCATAATCCATCAAATCTTTTACCCAAAACTTGAAAACTTACAACACAAAACTCAACAGAAAATCTCATAAGCTCCGTTAGCGAAAGAAAACAAAACACCACTTCAAGGTACTGTAATGAACTCATTCTTTATTTATATTGGTGTTAAACTTACTGTATTCGAACTTCCCTATGGTTTATAAGCTATTTTACTAGCCATAGATTCATCAAAATAAGCAAACAACACACGAAAAACAGAATCTATCAAAAACAGAACAGTCTGTAGTAATCTGTAACAAACGCAAACTTCTGGAACGCAAAAATTCCACCAAATTAAGAAGTTCTAGATAATTTGTTTATTGATCTACTGCAAAAAGAATCAACTGAAAAGCACGTTCCCGTGATTTATGAAAAATAATCTCGTGCGTGCAAAGTTTCTGTTTTTTACAGCAGGATCAAATAACTATTACCGTAGGTTATCCTAACGGTTTTACTTGGCACAAACACTAACTAAACACAAAAACGAATCTAACCAGAGCCTAGATCAAATACTTATTCCTAAACATAAGCAAAAAGCAAAAAACTAAAATAAAATTGGGTTGCCTCCCAACAAGCGCTATCGTTTAACGCCACTAGCTAGGCATAAAAGCAAGGATAGATCTAAGTATTACCATCTTTGGTAGGCAAACCATAAGTGGCTCTCATTATAGATTCATAGGGTAACTTTATTTTCTTTCTAGGAAAGTGTTCCATGCCTTTCCTTAACGGAAATTGGAATCTAATATTTCCTTCCTTCATATCAATAATTGCACCAATCGTTCTAAGGAAAGGTCTACCAAGAATAATAGGACATGAAGGATTGCAATCTATATCAAGAACGATAAAATCTACGGGTACATAATTCCTATTTGCAACAATAAGAACATCATTAATTCTTCCCATAGGTTTCTTGATAGTGGAATCGGCAAGGTGCAAATTTAAAGAGCAATCATCAAGTTCATGGAAACCTAGCAAATCACACAAAGTTTTTGGAATCGTGGAAACACTAGCACCCAAATCACACAAAGCATAGCATTCATGATCTTTAATTCTAATTTTAATAGTAGGTTACCACTCATCATAAAGTTTTCTAGGGATAGAAATTTCCAACTCAAGTTTTTCTTCATTCAAAGCATCAACTATATGTTTAGTAAAAGCTTTATTTTGACTATAAGCATGAGGAGAATTTAGCACAGATTGCAAGAAGGAAATACAATATATCAAATAGCAATTATCATAATTAAATTCCTTGAAATTCAAAATAGTGGGTTCATGGATATCTAAAGTTTTAACTTCTTCAATCCCTCTTTTACCAAATTTTGCATCAAGATCTAAAAACTCCGAATTTTTGGAACGCCTTCTAGGTAAAGGTGACTCATATCCAGTCCCATCATTATCAAGATTCATATTGCAAAACAAAGATTTAATGGGGGACACATCAATAACTTTTAGATCTTCATCTTTATTCTCATAAAAATTAGAAGAACACGCTTTCATAAAGCAATCTTTCTTAGCACGCATCCTAGCGGTTCTTTCTTTGCACTCATCAATGGAAATTCTCATGGCTTTGAGAAACTCATTGATATCATGCTTGGGTGGAATAGATCAAAGTTTCAAAGAATCAACATAAAGAGAAATTCTATCAACATTCCTAGCCAAGTCATCAACCTTAAGCAATTTTTCTTCAAGCAAAGCATTGAAATTCTTTTGCGAATTCATAAACTCCTTAACACTATTCTCAAATTAAGAGGGCATCTTATTAAAATTTCCATAAGAATTGTTGTAGGAATTACCATAATTTTTAGAGGAATTACTAGGGAACGGCCTAGGATTAAAGTTTCCTCTATACGCGTTGTTACCAAAATTATTCCTACCAACAAAATTCACATCCATAGATTCATTATTATTCTCAATCAAAGTAGACAAAGGCATATCATTAGGATCAGAAGAAACACTTTTAGTAGCAAATAATTTCATAAGTTCATCCATCTTTCAACTCAAAACATTAATTTCTTCTATCGCATGCACTTTTTTATTAGTAGATCTTTCGGTGTGCCATTGAGAATAATTAACCATAATATTATCTAGGAGTTTAGTAGCTTCTCCTAAAGTGATTTCCATAAAAGTGCCTCCCGCGGGAATCTAAAAGATTTCTAGAAGCAAAATTCAATCCAGCATAGAAATTTTGTATAATCATCCACAAATTCAAACCATGAGTAGGGAAATTACATATCATTAATTTCATCCTCTCCCAAGCTTGCGCAACATGTTCATGATAAAGTTGCTTAAAATTCATAATATCGTTCCTAAGAGAGATGATCTTAGCGGGAGGAAAATACTTAGAGATAAAAGCATCTTTGCACTTATTCCAAGAATCAATACTATTTTTAGGCAAAGACGAAAACCAAACTTTAGCACGATCTCTAAGCGAAAACGGAAATTGCTTCAATTTAACGATATCATTATCAACATCTCTCTTCTTTTGCATGTCACATAAATCAACAAGCTATTTAGATGGGTAGCGACATCTTCACTAGGAAGGCCGGCGAATTGATCTTTCATAACAAGATTCAACAAAGCAGTTGTCGGATTTCGGGTTCCGGCAGACCCTCTAGGTTCGAACTCTGGGGTGCACGTGGAGATCACACCTCCAACCTACCTACGCCTCGTCGCTTCGCAAGGATCTAAACTACACAAAGAACAACACAAGGGACAAGAGGTTTATACTGGTTCGGGCCACCATTGTGGTGTAACACCCTACTCCAGTGTGTGGTGTGGTGGATTGCCTCAGGGGCTGATGATGAACAGTACAAGGAAGAACAGCCTCATGAGGGTCATTCTTGGCGGTGCGATGAACTGCTAGGGGGAGTTCAGTCGCTTCTCTCTCTCTCTCTTGCCTATCTTTCCGGTCGATCAAGTCTCGATCTCCCTTTCCAGTCGATCAGGTCTCGATCTCTCCTCTCTACCCTGTGGGTGGCTAGCTCTATTTATACTGGGAGGCCCCGGGCCTCTTCCCAAATATTGAGCGGGAAGGGCGCCAACAATTGGCCATTTTGAAGGGGAACATCTAGTACACTTATCCTGACTAAAGTCGGTCCTCGCCTGCCAAAGACTCTGACAGTGACGCCGGCTTGGGCTCCACGATGACCTCCTTCCTGCCGTTCTGCTGGTCTTGGTCTTTTTGCACCAAAATGGTTGCCTTTGCTTGATGCTCTCATCCTGCGCTTGCCTCCTTTGCACCAAAGGGGGAAATGAGGACACTGCGCGGGCTGGCGCCCGCCTGGCGCCCGCCTGGCGCCCGCCTGGCGCCCTCGGTCGTCATGGCTTGCATCATGGGCACCTCGTGAGGTACCCCGCCTTGATCTCTCTGCCTCCTTGCGAGCCAGCCTGACGAGGTCGTGCCTGAGGAAGCTTCCTGTCGTCCGCCCCATGAGGCTTGGCCCCTCGCGAGGGTCTTGAGCTTGTGTTGATGAAGATGGGCCGTATTGGGCCACACCTTGAGCCACGCCGCAGGCCGCAGGCAGGCAAGTCTGGGTACCCCTGTTCCCAGAACGCCGACAGTAGCCCTCAGGCCCAAGGCGCGCCTGGACTTGGCTTAGCAGAGAAGCAAAGGGGCAAGTGTGAAGCGCTGCGGGCCCCAATAGCCTGCGGCCTTGGGCGCCGCGTGGCGGTTGATTGGACATAGGCGTCCATGCTTCTCCACGACGCCTTGGCAATTGCACGAATTGACAAGAGAGCGGTACTCGTCTAGGCTTTACCTCCTTTGCCTTCTCCAGTCATTGCCCAGATCCCCTTTCTTGGTCCTATCCTTCCTGCTTCCGAAATCCCCAGATCTACTCCGACCCCGCGCCCTAGCAAGGTATGGCGCCTCGCCAGACCCCGGCCGGAGCTTGGTATTCGCCCGCTTTGGACTCCCCAAACGTGTCGAAGAAGAGCCTTGCCAGGGCGCGCCAGATGATGGTGGCGCAAGGCAACGACGGGGCGACGGTGCTCAAGGTTGGCTCCGCCCTCCCCGAGGACCAAGGAAGCACCTTCTACCCGCTCTTCATGAGCGCCATTGTCGCCGGTCTGGTGCCTCCCTTTTCTGAGTTCTTCTTTTCTATCCTCCGCCATTACAAACTGCAAGCTCTGCACCTCCACCCCAACTCTGTTCTTCTCCTGGCGATCTTCGCCTACTACTGTGAGGTTCATGTCGGGGTGCAGCCCTCAGTGGCCTTGCTGCGCCATTACTTCTACCTTCGGGTCTCTCGCGGCTCCATCACCGCGTGCGCGAGCTTTGTCGCGTACGGCAGCTCCAACGCCATCTCGAAGCCCGGGAAGAGGATTGAAGGCTTCAGGAGCAAGTGGGTCATGGTAGATGCTGGGCGCATCCATCCTCGGCTGATTCTGCCCACGGAGCAGCCCAAGCCCATCGACGCTTGGTCTCGCGGAACTCGTGGATTCCCGCGTGAAGCCAGTGCTGGAGAAGATGGACGCGGACCTGTGGCCGGGCAACATGGCGACGGCGAAGCTGACCGAGGCGTCGCTCTTGAGGGAGTTCCTGGAGCACCGGGTGGCCCCGCTTCGGCAATACTCGCTTCCGCTGTGGAGGCCTCGCCCGAGCCCCGTAGTCTTGGCCGATGAAGATCTGGCCGCGGTCCTCCAATCTTTGGTCGGGGGAGACGTGGCGAGGCTGGAGGGTGCTCCTGTACCCCTGTTCCTTCGAGACGATTGGGAGCAGGTGGTGCACTCCATGCCCGCTTTCAACAGGGACGGGCCTGTGGCCGCGGAGGTTCCCGAGGACCCGGCGGCCCTGGCAACGGTGAACGTGTCCTCCGGCGACTCCAGCGAAGAGGAGGAAGAAGAGGAGCGGGAAGAGGGGCCCGATTCCGAGGCGACCGACGGGGAGTCGAGAGCGCCCCTCCCTCGGCGCAGGTCCCGCGCTCTCCGCCTCTTTCCGAACAACGACGAGGATGGCGATGAGCGAGGTGGTGAGAGCTCGCCCCTGATCCCGAAGAAGGACAGGACGGGGCTGGTTCCCCGCGGGTCTGCTCCGGCTCCGAGGCGATCTGCAGACGTGCCTCCTGCTCCCGAGCCTCTTGAGGTTGATCCCAGCAGCCGGCTCTCGGGCTTCAAGTTTGGCCGGAGGTTGCTTGAGCCCGCGAGCGATGACCAGTAAGTGCTTGATTCTCGTTTTGCTTCTTGCTTCGTTGTTGAGGCTTGATATCCATATTCCTTGGCTAGGCCGGCGCCTGCGGCGAAAAAGCTGAAGGGGGCTCCTGAGGCTTCGTCCGGGGCATCACCTCCATCCGCGAAAGAAGGGGACGGCAAGACGCGGGCCTCTCCTGCCCGGTCATCCTCGCGAGGCCTGGCGGGGCTAGCTGGGGCGAGCTCAGCCCCCATGGCCCAAGCGACTCCCGAGGTGTCCTTGCTCGACGCCATCGCCTTGATCGTCGGGCGCAGAAGGTCCCGACTCATGGTGTTGTGATTACGCTGCCGTCCTCTCCTCCTACTCCGCCAATTGCCGTTTCTCCGACTCCTTCTACTGTCCTAGATCATGCTGCTGCTGAACTGGACCGGCTGCGGAAAGACCTTCTGGGCCCCGACCCTCGATTGGTGGCCGGGCGCCTGGACCTGGCCTCCAGTTGGGTTCGCTCTGATGCTTCAGTCCGAGCGGCGCTGGCTCAGGCCGCGACGGCTTGCGACGAGGAGAAGCAGGCCGTCCTTGAGGCAAAGGCCGCTCGCGACGCCGCCTTGGGTGAGGTTGCGAATGTTCGGGGTCGCTGCAAAGCGCTGGAGAGCGAGCTGCAAGGCCTGCGCGACCAGCTTGCCAAGGAGGACCGTGTCCGCCAAGAGAAGGAGGAAGACATGAAGGCTCGTGAGGCGGCCGCCAAGGACCGGGATGCCAAGCTTGATGAGTGCCATGGCCGCTTAGGTGCGCTGGAGCAGGCGTTGGAGGCGAAGAAGATCAAGCTGGACGGCAAGGCGCGGGTCCTGGCCGAGGACCGCGTGGCCTTCGCGAAGCTGGAGGTGAAGGCTCGCACCTTGCTGAAGTCGCTTTACGACAGCGTCCTGAAAAGCCCGCTGGCCGGCGCCGAGGACGGCCCCGCCAAGCTGCTTCCCTTCCTGGTCCGCGCCCTTGAAGATGTCGCCCTTGGGCCTTGGCCCCACGGCTGAGGCCGAGGCGCGTGTCCTTTCTTCTGCAGTGCTGACGCGCGTCTTCACCCACGTCTACCTTCGCGACTAGCGTTGACCTTGACAGCCTGGCTTTGGAGCTCTGGAGCGGCGAGCTTGCGCTGCCGCTGCCGAGGCCGTGAAGGGTCGGCGGAGGCTCTGTTGGCGGTTCGGGCCTTGACACAAGCCAAAGTGAGGCGCTGCCGATCCTGGGGCTCCATGAGGCGAACCCGCCCAGTGCAGCTCCGCCGCCAGCGACGGTGCTGCCTAAAAGTGACCCCTTCGTGGCTCATGTCCTGCTTTCAGCTCCTGCAACATGCATCATGCCTCGTGGAGGCGTTTAAACTCGCGTTTGGCGTTGTGAAAACAGTTCTGGACTGTAATATTTGCTTTTGAATTCCTTGAGATTTGCGCTTTTCCTTCCTACTTGCTTATGTTCTACGTCGGCAGAGCCCGGCCCCGCGCATACCTCAGCCGCTGTTAGCCCCGACCGGAAACCAGGACGGGACCAAGGAGTGAGGGGCTACGTGACAAGTTAGGCTCCTGAGTCGGGATGCTCAGGAGTCCCCCTTGCCGCATGAACAACAAGTAGGGAGGTGAGATGTATGGGTGAATTTACCGTTCTACGTCGGCAGAGCCCGGCCCCGCGCATACCTCAACTGCCGTTAGCCTTTCGGAACTAAGGGGTGAGGGGCTACGTGACCAGTTAGGCTCCTGAGTCGCGATGCTGAGGAGTCCCCCTTGACGTTCAAACGGCCTTCGTACCTTGGCTCCGCTCGGGGAGAGACGTGCGACGAACCAGGCCCGAGGGGCCTGGCTGGGTGGCGTGCGTCTGGGCGTGACCCAGCGTAGCCCGTGCCCACCCCTCGCGGCATTCCCGAGGGAGGCGCACGATGAGGCCGACATTGAGCTCTGGGCTCCTCGAGGTTGATCGGCCGGGCCACCTCGATTGTTTATCACCAGCGCAGAGCATAGCGCTTCTGTATGTGTACGGGCATAGCCACTCCTCGTCAGTGTCGTCAGCCAGCGCGGAGCATGGTGCTTCCACTGGTGCGTGGGAGGGGGCTCCCCTCCGAGAGGAGCCCCCGGGGCATGTACAGCCCCACCCTGACACGTGGCTGGCACGGTAGGTCCTGGCGAGGTGTATCTGGGCACCCGTGAGCGAGTGCGGGACTCACGGGGCCCTACCTCAAGGCGGGTTGCGCCTGGCTCTGGGCCTTTTTCTTGTAATGTGTTCCTGCAAATTTGGTTAGATGTCAGCGCTCTACGTCCTCGGATCCCGTCCCTCGAGCGGGCTCAGCCGTCGCTGGTATGCCAGGTCGCGATGCCGTGGACAAGGCCAGAGGGTGAGGGCTGGAGAGCCAGTAGGAGCCCATGAGTCGCGATGCTCAGGTACCCCCCTTTAACGTGCAAGCGGTCGACATGAAGGAAGATGGGTGCCGTGGACAGGCATCAAATAATGATCATGACGGGTCAAACGCACGACCCAAATAAACGCAAGAGGGATACGTGCCACTGGGTCTGGCCCGGGTGGCTTGGGGATGATGCAGCCCGAGGGGCGCCCCCAATAAAGTAAACTACAAACATGAATCAAAAGGGATACATGCCGCAGGGACGGACCCACGCGGCCTGGGAATGATGCAGCCCTGGGGGGCGCTCCCAGCTAAAAATGAAACTCGAAGGATGTCACCTGATAATGTTGAAGATGAAGGGACGCTGAAGTAGCGGATGGCGTACACTGCGGGAGCCGATCTTCACGAGCCCCTAGGCCCAGGAGCCTCGGGAGGCTCCGGAGGCGCTGGTGGCTCCTCGTGGACCATCTCCATCTCCACCAGGACTGCAGAACGCCTGGCCACTTGAGCCTCCAGGATGCTCCTCATCAGGCGCTGGCGCGTGGCAGCCGCGTTCTAACACCGTAAGGCATGCGAACATAGCTGTGGGGTGGACCTTCACAGCGCCCCACGCATGAGGGCCAGAGGCGCTCCTAAGAGGCGGCTCGGTTGAGCCCTGGTATGTCGATGCAGACGCGCATCCCACCATCCTTGCCTGGATGGGGAGCTACAGCGGGTAAGCGGTTGCTGCCACTCATGACTCTTGACTCCTGCAGCTCCTGAATGATCTTGCTGACGAACTCCTGAGGGTTTGGCCCTCCTTGCCTTGCTCCTTCCTGAGGGAAACGTGCTTTGAAACACGCCTCCAGGTGGTGCCCGAGCGCCTCCCTCGTGATCTTAGCAAAGTCGGTGGCCCTCCAGGAGAGAGCCACTGAGCCTTGCTTGAGGAGGGCGCCGGGCGCGCCTTCCTATCTGACGAAGGAGGTGCCCCTGAGCAGCGCGGACCACGAGGGGCCTGCCTCCCGAGGGTCGGGCCAGCGATGTCTTCTTCTTCTTAGGAGCAGCCTCGGGAGGCCTCCCGCTCCTGTGATCCGGGTCTTCAATTGACGCGGCTTGAAAAGCACGCCCCAGGGAACACACTGCATCCCTTTCTTCACAAGGCACCGTGATGACTCCACCGCTTCCTGGCATCTTGAGGACATTGTAGCCGTGATGAGTCACGACCATGAACTTGGCCAGGGCTGGGTACCCAAGGATGGCATTGTACGGCAGGCGAACGTGAGCGACGTCGAAGTCAATGAGCTCGGTGCGGTAGTTGTCGCGCGTCCTGAAGGTGACAAGAAGGCGGACCTGCCCAATCGGAACTGTGGAACCATCAGTGACTCCGGAGAAAGGCTTGGTTGGCTGAAGCTGATTGTATGGCACTTGGAGATTGTTGAATGTCTCGACGGACAGGACATTGAGCCCTGCTCCGCCATCGATGAGGGTCCTGGTGACTTGCATGTTGCTGATGATTGGGGAACAAAGCATCAGGAGGTCTCCGGCTGTGGCTGCGCACTTGAGATGATCCGCTGAGCTGAACATGATGGCGCACGCTGACCACCTGAGAGGGCGCGTGGCTTCGAGCTTGGGGAGGACTGCATTCACTTCGCGGGCAAACTTCTTGAAGATGCGCTGAGAGGCTGGGGCTTGAGCTCCGCCCAGGATGCAAGCGATTGCGCGGCTCTGAAGCCCCAGCCCCTCGTCCTGATGATGGTCTTCATTTCTCCTTGGCTGCGGTGGCAGAGGAGGGAGGCCTGCGTTGCCTTGTGGGCGATCCTCGCGAGGCTGATCCCTCCAGCCTCCCTTGCGAGGCGGGTCCCTCCAACCTCCCTCACGAGGCTGATCCTGCCAGCGGTCCTCGCGAGGTCGGTCACGCCACCCTTGGCGAGGGCCACGGTCTTCCTAGCGCCCTGTGCTTCTTCCTCCTCCTCGGCCGTAGCCTCGATCGCTGCGGTCGGGGCGTCGACCGATTCGCCCTTCACGCACGGCCCTGATCTCTTGGCATTCGTTGGTGTTGTGGGTGTGGAGGTCGTGGTACACGTAGTACCGACTGCCCTTGGATGACTCAGGCTGATCCCTTCCTTGCTTGGTGTCCGGTTCTGCTGCGAGCACGGCAGCCCCCTTGCGCTTCACGTCCTTGACCTTGGGCTTCTTCTCTTCTGGGTCGGCAGCCGGCAGCTCGGGGAGGGAAAGGCGTCCTTCCTCATCCCTGGCGCACTTGGTCGCCAAGTTGAACAGCTCCAGGGATGTGCACAGGTCTTCATGCATCGCCAGCTCCTCCTTCATCTTGACGTCACACACACCGTCGGAGAAGGCTGAGATGATGGCCTCCTCAGTCACCTTGGGAATCTTGAGGCGTGCGTTGTTGAAGCGCTGGATGTACTTCTGCAGGGTCTCTCCTGGCTGCTGCTTGATGCGGCGATGTCGCCACGGCAGAGGCGGTCGCGAAGTGCCTGGAAGTTGGCGATGAAGCGGGTGCGCATCTCGTCCCAGGAGGAGATCGTGCCAGGAGCCAGGTGCGGGCACCGTCCTTGAATGCCATGGGAAACCAGTTCGCCATGACCTTCTCGTCCCTGTTGGCGGCTTCGATGCCCAGCTCGTAGAGCTGGAGGAACTCTGCAGGGTCGGCCGTGCCATCGTAGCGTGGAGGCAAGTCTGGCTTGAACTTGCCGGGCCATGCGACGCTGCGTAGCTCGGCGGTGAAGGCGCGGCAGCCTGCAGTGGCCACGGGAGGCCTTTGGTGACGGAGGGCTTGATCTTGCGGGTCCTCAGACGCTGCCGCAGGAGCAGCAGCGGGGTCTTGGCGTCTTTGGGCGGAGGGCGTGGCCGTGCGGGCGGGCCGAGGAGCACTCGGGCAGCTTCTTGGGGCGAGGACCTCTTGGTAGCTCTGCTTCTTGCTGCGCTGGTGCCGGACGGAGTGGGTCCGCCAGAGGCCACGTGCCTTGGGGCCAAGGCGCCTTCTTGAGGGGGAGGCGGCTGAGGCGCCCGAACTTCATCGCCGCGCAAGGCGGGGCGCGGTGCAGCGAGAAGGACGGCGCGGGGGAGCCCCTGCGGCGCGGACGAGCTCGGCGACGCGGTCGAGCCACTCCTCGTAGACGTCGTCGATGGGCGGTAGTGCAGGAGCTCGTTTGCCGCGATGAGCGCGGCTCGAGCCTCCATGGGAGCGCGGAGCGCGCGGGACGAAGAACCAGCTGGGGCGAGCGAAGGAGTAGCGGTGCGGCCGTCTCGCCTCACGGATGGATGCTGGGACGACGCGTGCTGCTCGTTCCCCGCCGGGCCGGTGGCGGCGTTGATGGCAGGCGACGGGGAATGGCGGGGGCGGCCGCCGACGGGGGCCGTCTGGGTGACGCGAGTAGGGAGAGCGGCCCGGCACTCGGCGCGGGCTCGACGAGCGTCTGGCAGCGACGGCGAAGAGCAGGGCGGCGGAAGGCGGATTCCGGCGCACCCCTACCTGGCGCGCCAAATGTCGGATTTCGGGTTCCGGCAGACCCTCTAGGTTCGAACTCTGGGGTGCACGCGGAGATCACACCTCCAACCTACCTACGCCTCGTCGCCTCGCAAGGATCTAAACTACACAAAGAACAACACAAGGGACAAGAGGTTTATACTGGTTCGGGCCACCATTGTGGTGTAACACCCTACTCCAGTGTGTGGTGTGGTGGATTGCCTCAGGGGCTGATGATGAACAGTACAAGGAAGAACAGCCTCATGAGGGTCATTCTTGGCGGTCGATGAACTGCTAGGGGAGTTCGCCGCTTCTCTCTCTCTCTCTCTTGCCTATCTTTCCGGTCGATCAGGTCTCGATCTCCCTTTCCAGTCGATCAGGTCTCGATCTCTCCTCTCTACCCTGTGGGTGGCTAGCTCTATTTATAGTGGGAGGCCCCGTGCCTCTACCAAAATATTGAGCGGGAAGGGCGCCAACAATTGGCCATTTTGAAGGGGAACATCTAGTACACTTATCCTGACTAAAGTCGGTCCTCGCGTGCCAAAGACTCTGACGGTGACGCCGGCTTGGGCTCCATGATGACCTCCTTCCTTCCGTTCTGCTGGTCTTGGTCTTGTTGCACCGAAATGGTTGCCTTTGCTTGATGCTCTCGTCCCGAGCTTGCCTCCTTTGCACCAAAGGGGAAATGAGGACACTACGCGGGCTGGCGCCCACCTGGCGCCCTCGGTCGTCATGGCTTGCGTCATGGGCACCTCGTGTGGTACCCCGCCTTGATCTCTCCGCCTCCTCGTGAGCCAGCCTGACGAGGCCGTGCCTGAGGAAGCTTCCTGTCGTCCGCCCCGCGAGGCTTGGCCCCTCGCGAGGGTCTTGAGCTTGTGTTGATGAAGATGGGCCGTACTGGGCCACCCCTTGAGCCATGCCGCAGGCAGGCAAGTCTGGGTACCCCCGTTCCCAGAATGCCGACAACAACATTAATTTCATAAGATTCAGCATCATTAAGAGGAGCAATCGGAGTGCTAAGAAAATCATTGTTGTTGGTATTGGTAAAGTCACACAATTTAGTATTTTCTTGAGCCATCGTGACAAGCGAGCAATCCAACACACAAGAAAACAAGAAGCAAGCAAAAAAGAGGCGAACGGAAGAGAGGGCGAATAAAATGGCAAGGGTGGAGTGGGGGAGAGGAAAGCGAGAGGCAAATGGCAAATAATGTAATCCGAGGGAGATGAGTTTGTGATGGGTACTTGGTATGCCTTGACTTGTGCGTATACTCCCCGACAACGGCGCCAGAAATCCTTCTTGCTACCTCTTGAGCACTGCGTTGGTTTTCCCTTGAAGAGGAAAGGGTGATGCAGCAAAGTAGCGTAAGTATTTCCCTCAGTTTTGAGAACCAAGGTATCAATCCAGTAGGAGTCCACGCGCGAGTCCCACGCACCTACACAAACAAACAAGAACCTCGCAACCAACGCGATAAAGGGGTTGTCAATCCCTTCACGATCACTTACGAGAGTGAGATCTGATAGAGATGATAGGATAATATTTTTGGTATTTTTATGATAACGATGCAAAGTAAAATAAACGGAAATAGAAATAGCAAAGTGTTGGAAGATTAATATGATGGAAAATAGACCCGGGGGCCATAGGTTTCACTAGTGGCTTCTCTCAAAATAGCATAAGTATTGCGTTGGGTAACCGAATTACTGTCGAGCAATTGATAGAATTGAGCATAGTTATGAGAATATCTAGGTATGATCATGTATATAGGCATCACGTCTGCGACAAGTAGACCGAAACGATTCTGCATCTACTACTTTACTCCACCCATCGACCGCTATCCAGCATGCATCTAGAGTATTAAGTTCATAAGAACAGAGTAACGCATTAGGCAAGATGACATGATGTAGAGGGATAAACTCATGCAATATGATATAAACCCCATCTTTTTATCCTTGATGGCAACAATACAATACGTGCCTTGCTGCCCCTGCTGTCACTTGGAAAGGACACCGCAAGATTGAACCCAAAGCTAAGCACTTCTCCTATTGCAAGAAAGATCAATCTAGTAGGCCAAACCAAACTGATAATTCGAAGAGACTTGCAAACATAACCAATCATACATAAAAGAATTCAGAGGAGATTCAAATATTTTTCATAGATAAACTTGATGATGAACCCACAATTCATCGGATCTCGACAAACACACTACAAAAGAAGATTACATCGAATGGATCTCCACAAGAGAGGGGGAGAACTTTGTATTGAGATCCAAAAAGAGAGAAGAAGCCATCTAGCTAATAACTATGGACCCGAAGGTCTGAGGTAAACTACTCACACATCATCGGAGAGGCTATATATGGTGTTGATGTAGAAGCCCTTCGTGATCAATGCCCCCTTCGGCGGAGCGCCGGAAAAGGCCCCAAGATGGGATCTCACGGGTACAGAAGGTTTCGGCGGTGGAAATAGGGTTTTGGCTCCTGTTTTGATGTTTTTCGGGTACATGGGTATATATAGGAGGAAGAAGTACGCCGGTGGAGCAACATGGGCCCCATGAGGGTGGAGGGCGTGCCCAGGGGGGTAGGCGCGCCCCCCTGCCTCGTGCCTTCCTTGTTGATTGCTTTACGTAGACTCCAAGTCCTCTGGATCACATTTGTTCCGAAAATCACGTTCCCGAAGGTTTCATTCCGTTTGGACTCCATTTGATATTCTTTTTCTGCGAAATACTGAAACGGGCAAAAAACAACAATTTGGGCTGGGCCTCCGGTTAATAGGTCAGTCTCAAAAATAATATAAAAGTTTATAATAAAGCCCAATAAACGTCCAAAACAGAATATAATATAGCATGGAACAATAAAAAATTATAGATACGTTGGAGACGTATCAGCTAGGAGCCACCACGAGGAGCTCATGCGTCAGTTTGGTGCGACCATTGCCAGCGGTTCTGAGGGCAAGATCACCGATGAGGAGGAGTGGGTTCAGCAGCACAGCCCATGGACAGACTCAGACACCGAGCAGCCCCCTGCCGATGACGGAGGAGCGGACGATTCCGCGGGGATGTAATGATGGAGATCATCAGTTATGCTATCACCTATGGCCGTAGCAGCACTCTTTGCCTTTTTGGTGTCTCGATGCCAAAGGGGGAGAGAGTTCAGGGATTTGTCGTTGTCGAGTTGCGAGTGTGTCTTATTTTCCTTGTCTTTCTCTCTCGCGAACTCTTTTCTCGTCTTTTACTTTTGGTTTGGTTTGTGCTCGTGAGACCTAGTACCCTATCATATGGTGTGAGACATATGCTACCCTATCCTATTATTATCTTTGTATGTCGAGTACTTTAGTAGTTTGTGAGTTCATGCGTATCTCATATGTCTACTTTGCTCACTTGCTACTCTATTGCATCCTAGCTCATATATGTCTCATCTTTGATGGAAATGTTGTCAGACTATAAAATATAGGGGGAGTGTTGATCCGAATGTGTGTGCTTTGCAATCCAAAGGCACCTCTAATTAAGTGCACACATCTAGGGGGAGCCTGTCTATATTTTGTAGTCTCTGGGATTCACTTATTCTCATGTCATTCCTTTGTGCAAATCCCATGTTGTCATCAATCGACCAAAAAGGGGGAGATTGTTAGGGCATGTCTCTCTCTAAGTAGTTTTGGTGATTGATGTCAATGCTTTTGCGGACTAATCGTGTGCGTTGAGTTTTTCAGAGATTCATTCATTGGCACGAGACGATTCCTTCCCCTCGGAGCTTTAAGTGAAGACGGTGTAGTCTCTTTTGTTTCGGTTTTGGTGGACTTGAGTCGTAGGAGACACTGTACTATCAAGAGGGGGTCCGCAATGGAAAGGCTAGGGCGTGGAATCAACACGTACACTTCATTTTTGCACCCCAACTCCTTTCCTCTCCTTGGAGTTTGTCGTTTCGACGGAAGTGGAGATTCTGAGGAGATAGCGGTAGTACCGCCGCCAGCGTGGTTGTACCGCCCATGGTCCACAAGCGGCAGTACCGCTGTCCTATAGCAGTAGTACCTCTTGGGTGCATCGGCGGTAGTACCGTCCTGGTTCGGCACCGCTACCGCCTCGATTCGAGGACATCTCTTCTCGTGTCGGGTTGTGCGGCAGTACTAGTGGCAGTAGCAGCGGTAGTACCGCCCATGAGCGGTAGTACCGCGGCTACCACCACTACTAGTGCCGCACATACCCTCTTTCTCTCTCCCGTTCTCCCTCTTTTGCTTCTGCTCTTAGTCTCTGTGGCAGTACCGCTGGTGGTCGCGGTAGTACCGCTGCTACCAGCAGTAGTACCGCTCCACTGAGCAGTAGTACCGCTCTGTGTGGGCTGAAGAGGGGGTTACGGCTGGATTGGTTCCCCCACTATAAAAAGAGGTCTTCTTCTCCAAGTTAACCTACCTCTTTTCCCCCAAGCTCCATTGTTTCTCCAAAGCTCATTTTCGCCCGATCTCTCTCCCTAGCCAATCAAACTTGTTGATTTTCTAGGGTTTGGTTGAGAAGTCCCGGATCTACACTTCCACCAAGAGAAATTTGATTCCCCTCACTAATTCCTTGCGGATCTTGTTACTCTTGGCTGTTTGAGCACCCTAGACGGTTGAGGTCACCTCGGAGCCACATTTCATTGTGGTGAAGCTCCATGGTATCGTTGGGAGCCTCCAATCAAGTTTTGGAGATTGTCCCAACCTTGTTTGTAAAGGTTCGGTCGCCGCCTTCAAGGGCACCACTAGTGGAATCACGGCATCTCCAATTGTGTGAGTGCGTGAGGAGAATACGGTGGCCCTAGTGGCTTCTTGGGGAGCATTGTGCCTCCACACCGCTCCAATGGAGACGTACTTCCCCCAAAGGGAAGGAACTTCGGTAACACATCCTCGTCTCCACCGGCTCCACTTGTGGTTATCTCTTCCCTTTACTTTAGCAAGTTTATATTGTGTTGTATCATTTGCTTGCACTTGTTGTTGTGGTTGTTTGCATCATATAGGTTGTTCACCTAGTTGCACATCTAGACAACTTATTTGTTGCTAAACCTAATTTGTTAAGAAAAGCTAAAAATTGGTAGTTGCCTATTCACCCCCCCTCCTAGTCAACCATATCGATCCTTTCACCATCATTTTGAAGGCTAGGTTAGCAGAAAATGCTACGCTGCAATTTTGTTGTTGTAGAAAACACCACGTCTTGTGTAATGATTTTGCAAAAACCACTAATCGACAGATCTGGCTCTGTTAAGTGAGATTATGACAGATGAGGCCCGCCAGTCAGGCTGACATGACACAAATTTCGCACACACCGTTACATTAAATTGTTTTGCTGGACATGGGGCCTACTTGTCTGTGTAACACTCCTCTCTTCCATTTCAAAAAAACCTTATCTCTTCACCATTTCATCGAGCACCCTGTGTGCAGCACACAGGCCGGCGGAGAAGTGCCCTGTGGCCGCCGTCGCGTGCCTCAGCCAAGCACCAGAGGTCAAGGACGGCGCGGTGGCGGAGCGCCCGCGCGCGACGACGATGTCGTGCTGCTCCTGTTCAGAGTCGAGGCTGACAGCGGCCTAAAACGCACGATCCAGATATCCAGAGACGAGAGGTTCGCAATCGTCCGCGACTTGTTCGCCCCCAGCCACGAGCGACCTCGGCTAGGGTTCGCGTCGCCAGCAGACAACCATGCCCCGGCGCCGCCAGATCCGCATGACCGGCCATGTGGCGCAAGACACCATGGGGACGCCGCACGGCGCGACGGCCACTGCTCATGACTTGGCCGGGTTGGGAATCAACTGGGCTGGCGGCGTCCTGCAGGAGGTCAGTAGGTAGGCGCAGCTGGTAGCACAGAGCGCCGTCGAGGGCGCCGTGGAGACCATCAAGCACGGACGGGATGTAGGGCCAATTCTTTTGCTAGCTTTTTTGGGCTTCCAGAATAAGCTGTCCCTTACCCAACTTATTCTAGAAGCCCAACCAAAATTTTCTTTTTAGAAGCCTACTAGTCAAGTCTTAACTACTAGGCTTTTAAAAAAGTAAATTTGTTTGGGTTTCTAGAATAAGCTAGGTAGGGGCAGCTTATTCTAGAAGCCACCAAAAGAACTGACCCGTAATGACGAGATTGGCTAACGACGAGATGGTAAACAGTGCCGCATCAGCCTGTCTGGTGGCCCCATCTGTCATAAAAGTGCTTAACTGAGGCAAAGCCATTGGTCAATGGTTTTTGCAAAAGGATGACACAAGACGTGGTGTTTTCTGAAGAAAAAAATTGTAACTAGTGTTTTCTGCTAACTCAAACTTCAAAAGTGATGGTTTCCTGCAATTTACTCGGGTTGCGGCACGATCAACTCCTAGTGCATTTCTATCTAAATTTAAAGTAATTGAATCCTTTGCATCGAAAGTGAAGTTGGACCATTTTGACGCACAACAAAATCTTCAATTTCATCAAGAAAGTGGCAAACTTTTTATTACACAAGGAGACGCCATGACGATTAACAACAACGGTAGGAAAGGAAAACAGTACCAGTGCAAACAAAACACACATACGTGCAGGCAGGCCAGTGGACTTGCACTTGTAAACCCCTGCAGCCACAAAAGAAGCAAGTTGCGACGAACTGGATGAGACACACGAACACAGAACGAGGCATGCATCAGCGCATTCTCAGGTCCAAGCTCGCACTCGATCGCGGTCGATCAGTACCGCGCGTCGCCCGTCCGGCTCTGCTGGTAGTCGCTGTGCGTGCTGCCGTCGTGCTCCTCGCCGGACTGGCTGCGCTGGTAGTTGCTGCCGCCGTCGCGCGCGTCGGCGTACTGGTCGCGCTGGTAGTTGTGGCTGTTGCTGCTGCCGTCGCGCGCCTCGCCGGACCGCGGCTGCTGCTGGTTCTGCGCGGCAGCGGCGCCGGCGCCGGCGCCGTTGGACGTGGGCGGGCGCTGCAGGCTCTTGACGTACGCCCAGGCCTCCCGCTGCGAGACCTTGTCCCACCAGCGGCTGACGTTCTTGCGGCGCTGGAACATGCGGCGGGAGCGCGGGTCGGCGGCGAGGCGGTCGGCGTTGGGCAGGTGCGACAGGTCGGCGATGGTGAACTTGTCACCGGCCAGGTACTCCGCCTCCTCCAGGCGCTGCTCGTAGATGTCCAGCAGCTTCTCCAGCTCCCTCTGGCTCTTCTCGAACAGCTTCCGCATCTCCTCCTCCTTGGCCACGCCCGCCGCCGTCACGCGCTTCGCCGACGCGTTCACCACGGCCCTGGTGCCATTACTGCCAACGCCGTTGCCGTCGCCGTCGCCGTCGCCGTCGCCGTTGTTGAGCTTCTGCGGCATGGCGGGCGGCAGGAAGGCGAGGCTGTAGACCATCTGGGCGCTGGGCTCGTCGAAGCTCTGCGCCTCGGTCTGCAGCCACTGCTCGATGGACGCGCGCTCCAGCGCCCCCGTGCCGATCAGGTCCGGGTTGCCCTGCATGGCGTACTTGTGCGAGATGTGCCGCAGGATGCCCCGCGACTCTGCATGCAGCACACATGGCTACCATCATCAGAAACCATCGTGAACCATGCTGCGTCCACCACCATTGCCGACCGCTGCCTAGAGCTTACTGGAGCTTACCGGAGAGGGTGAGGCTGCCGTCCTCGAAGGTGAGCGCCTCGCCGAGGGGCTGGAGCTTGAGGTACTGGGGCATGCGCTTGGGGCCGCGGTAGGCGTCGACGCGGATCAGCTGGAACTCCACGTCCTTCTCGAACAGGCACATGAGCACGCGCGCCACCTCCGCCGACATCGGCGACCCGAACACCTTCACGCTCGCCATTGCAGCTGCGCCGCACTCGACTTAACCGGAGTGTGAAGTGAAAGCTCGAGACTAAGTTGGAATGCTGCAAAAGTGGGAGCGATGCCTGGTTTGGATTGCTGTATAGTGTGCTTATATAGGTGCCAAAGCGTAGAGAACAAAATGCTTTGCTTGTCCAAGGGTGAATCTAAAGCCTGGAAAATCAAAAGGAAAAAGAGGTAAAGAGCAAAGGGTTTAAGGTGGGTGGGCGCCAAAGGGAAAGGGGATGGTTATCTGTGTCACAAGATTGTCTGGTGTGTGTGGCACTGCCATGCCATGGCAGCATGGATGCATGATTGTACCCACAAGCAAAATGAGTGTGGGCATTGAGCAAGATCTGGCGATTTATCATTAAACCCATTAAGCATCGTGAGATTGACGGCCAACCAGCTATGCCACATGGCGCTAGTTGGTTGGCCGTAATGAGAAAACTTTTGCAATAATTTTTAGATGAAGTTGAGGATTTTTTTTTGTAATGTTTTTAGATGATGGTTAGGAACCCACATATTTTTTTAAATGGAGGGTTATGCGAAGTGGCGCTCATCTCGGTAGGCTACGATGGTAATTTTTATTTCTTTTTCTAGATGGAGGTGAGATTTTTTCTGAGATGTTTTTTAGATAGAGGCGAGGATCATATAGTTTTTTTAAACATGCGCACACCTTTCTCTCAAGCGACGCCACAGGGCGGCGCCCCAACCACTAGTAAGAGAGAAAATCTAACTGCAGAAAAAACAAAGGCCTGTTTTTGTTCAAAGATATACGACTTATGTATGAAGATTGGAGTGGAAAGTGCAGCCTTTGATCTTATCATATGTGTTAACCTCTTAACAAGCACTAATAGAAAGAATGGAAGTACTAGGGGCAGATGAAAATAGCACCGCACCACGTGCATGTAAGATCAGAATCTCGTGACGCGATAGATACAAACCCCGTTAACTAAGCAAAAGACAAAAGATAAGAGCAACTCCAACGTGCCAACCCAAACGGACGGCGCATTTGTCCGCCTTCCGTCCGTTTGGATCGGCCGCCCGCTCGGTGTTCGTCTTTTTTTTTTTGATTTGGATCGGCAGTGCACCCAACGCGCCGACCCATATTTGCCGTCGTGGCTGGCTGGCCTCCATTTTCAGTGAACACTTTGCATATTTCACAAGCAAATATATAGTTTCACAAGGAAGCATAGTTTTCACAACCAAATATAAAGCATAGTTTCCCGAATATAAATTACATTGTTCTCGCATAGTTTTACAAGTCAAATAAAAATGATACATCTATTGGTTGCCAACATGAGCCCTCATATGCTCGACCAAATCATTTTGCAGTTGCATGTGAGTTTCCCAATCATGCATTTCATGATGAAATTGGATGAACTGTTCAAACATTGCCGCTCCTCCATGCTCAGACACAACATTCTCATCCTGAAACTAAAATCCTTGATCGTAGATACGTTCCAGACACTCATCTTCTGTGATCATATTGTGCATGATCATATAAGCAGTCATCACCTCCCACAACTTCTTTGTGCTCCAAGTCCTAGCAGGATACCGAATGATGCCCCATCAAAATTGCAAAACACCAAAGGCACGCTTGACGTCCTTCCTAGCACCATCTTGTTCTTCGGTGAATCTTTTTCTCTTCTCTCCGACAGGGGTGGGGATTGTCTTCACAATAGTGGTCCACTGAGGATAGATACCGTCACCTAGGTAGTATCCTTTGTCGTAGTTGTGGCCGTTGATGGTAACATTCAACGGCGGGCTGTTGCCTTCTGCAAGCCTTGCAAACACCGGCGAGCGTTGAAGCACGTTGATATCATTGTGTGATCCGGCCATGCCGAAGAAAGAGTGCCAGATCCAGAGATCTTGTGATGCCACGGCCTCAAGTATGACAGTGCAAGCCCTGAGATGGCCCTTATATTGCCCTTGCCAAGCAGAAGGGCAGTTCTTCCACTCCCAGTGCATGCAATCTATGCTGCCAAGCATCCCTGGGAAGCCCTTCCTGGCATTCATCACCAACAAGCGGGTTGTATCTTGAGGAGTCGGCTCTCTCAAGCACTCAAGGCCAAACACAGCAATCGCAGCCTTGTAGAACTTGTACATGGAGTCTAGGCATGTAGACTCGCTCATACGGACCTACTCGTCAATGAGATCATCGGGCACTCCGTATGCAAGCATCCGGACGGCTGCAATGCATTTCTGATAAGAGGAGAAGCCAATCTTTCTAAGGGCACCCTCTTTGCACTCGAAATAGTCATCGTATCCGATCACCCCGTCTCTAATACGGTTGAAAAGAGGCATACTCATACGGAAATGACGCCGGAATTTCTAATGTTTGAACATCGGGTTCGTTGTGTCAAAGTAATCCTTCCAAAGAAGGAAATGTCCACTCTCTCGGTTGCGATTCAACGCCGGAAGGTGCCCCGAAATGGAGCCACGAACAACGGCCGCTGGCTATTGAGGTGGTGATGGACCAACACGGCAATCAAGATCTCCTCCTTGTCATAGGACGAGGAATCGTCGGAGTCGTAAAGGAAATTATGGAAAAAGAACTCGTCGGCGGAGTCCATTTTGTACCTTGGCAAATTGTCAAACAACTTGCGGGTCTCGATGAAGGAGCCCACCGGCGAAGGGAGTCGCGCCGCCCTCGGACCAGCTGGCTGCCCTAGTGGTGTCCGACGAGCATGCCGGTGTCAGGACGAAGGAGCTGGCGGGGCGGCTTCCTCGTCGCGGCTGTGTCGGGGAGGTGGGGGTGGGAAGCTTTCAGAGCCCCGGCGGCGAGACGGCGGTGGCGACGATGTGGGAGGTGGCGGCGTTGGAGGGGGGTGGGGGGGAGGGGATGTTGCGGCACCGGCAGCTGGCAGAGGCACCGGAAAATGGGTGGCGGCGGCGTCGACAAAGGAGGCGGGCGAGGGTTTGCTATTGGAATGAAAGAGGATGGCCAATGTGCCACCGACTAGCCGACCAGGGGGAGGAGTAGGCGGGCGCCGCACGCGTCCATTTTATGTCTGCGCCGATGCAAATGAGGCTCAAAATTGAAACGGGAATGGGTCGGTAGGCGGACAAAAAGTGGACGCGCGTCCGTTTGGCTCAGCGCGTTGGGCCGGCTTTTCTGTCCATGCCAGCCCAAACGGACGCGCGCGGACGAAATGAGCCGGTGCGTTGGAGTTGCTCTAAGGACTAGTACCAATATTCAGAGGAGAAAGAAAAGAAAAGGGCTTTCAATAAAACTTATAGCGTCCCTGCTCGTACACTGTGGAGAGAGATGTATTACAAATTTACTAATAAAAAAACCTAATTCATTTAAGGATTAAACAACAGTGCTCCTAAAACCTTCTGGAATAATCATCTGCGGGGAACTCATTTCTAACGGATCCACTACCTAGCCGAGTGGCTATACGTCCCCATACATTTGAGTTATATTTGTGTCCTTTTTTTTGTTCATTATTTGACAGCATGTGCATGTTGTGGAAACTCGGTGGCATAATTTCTTTGGTGCTTTCTCCCTAAGGCTCTGGGGCCTGACTGAGAGGCCCCGGACATGGTTTGGTTACTTCAAACCCGGGCCAACCAGACCAGAAGGGGAAGTCACCCCTTCTGGCTTGTGTTCGTAGTGTTAGCATGGGCCATGTCAACCACGCGCAACAAGATGATTATTGAGCGGGTCTTTCGTAGGCTGGCCCTTGAGGGGAGAGACACCCCTTCTGGTTTGTTTTAAAGTACAAAGTGGGTAGGGGGGGACCCTTTTTGGGCAGGCTGGCCCTTGACTCTACCTTCAAATTCCTCGCATTATTGCACCATTGACACCCGTTATCTAGACAGAGGGGTCGCGACCGGCTTGGCCGCATGATGGACGAGATGACTGATACTACGCGCTGACTTACTCGTCACAGAGTTCCTGAGCTCCCGGACACTCGGTGGTCGTTTTCCCTTTTCCTTTTATGTTTTCTGAGCATGTTTATGTTGATGCCTCAGCAGACTCTATTATTTTCTTTGCTACACTTGAACTTGTTGTATAGATGTGGTGGTTGTTTTATTTATAAAGCGAAGCGACAACCTGTTTTGAGAGTATTGTGAACACCACCAACGTTCTCTCTCTCTCACACACACAAAAAAAACTATTCCTATGTGTTTTCTACACTTTTCCTTTGAACCATAGGAGGCCTTGATCTACTAGTATTCCCAGATATTCCATTGGAAGAGTTTGCACGTACTACATGGTTAGTGATTCAAATAGCGTCCAATTATGGCCACTCACAAGTGTTGCAAATATTTTTGGTCATTGGTTGGACGGTATTTCAAATAGGATCAATACATTATTACAGGTGAAAGTGTGTGGTTTATTATGATCGCTTTGGCTACATAGAAATGATTTAATTTCTAATAGCATAAACTATTCTTCTTTGCAAGTTATTTTCAGTTATACGCACTCGCTTCATATGTGGTATACGCAACACCGAACAAAGTAACAACCGCTATTTAAGGCGGTGTGTATGCGATGGGAGTGGGTGGTAAGGGAGGTTATTACCCAACATGGCAGACAACATAATCTCCGGATCGGTCTACCGCCTTCTTCGCCATAGGTCTATGTCGGTCCTATATGACTCTATTGTTGTCGATATGTCGGTTTTTTTGTCAGACATTCAGTGTTTGGTTGTGAGCATGTTAGTTATGCAGAGGTCGGGGTTACTCATCATACTTTGTATCCGCTTGATACTATATTTAAATTTAATAAAAGCGTCCTTTATTGAAAAAAAACAGGTAAAAATGTTTCTATATGCGCAATTTGAGATTTCTTGCGCTCACTGGGTCAATGTCATCATGCAACATCAAAATATGTCATCTGCGTATTAGAACATGCATATTAATGCCTCCATCTACAAAGTAGGCTCCTGCAAAATCAAGGCACATGTAGATGTAGGACAAACGAGCAATAAGGCTCGATTGGGAACAATTTATTTGTTGAACTGAAAGCAACTGAGCATTACAACCCCTTGGAAGGACAATGGCGTTGCAATAATGGAAGAAATTACGAGAGACACCGCGCGCTTTAGGGCTTCACATTATTTTAGCCAACACGACAACGAACGAACGAACGTACTAGACGAGAGGGACCTTGACGACGGAGACATCACGGTATGAAGCCCGCTGGAAGATTCATGCATGCATGTTGCCGATCGATGACAGGCGGCGATCGAGCTCGGCCTCGCCGATCACTCGAAGGTGCCGGGGTGCTCGTGCTGCATCTTGACCACCTGCTGCCACGAGGGGCGGCTGGAGATGGCGTCGTACCACCTGGCCACGTGCCTCTTGGAGGTGAAGAGCTTCCTGCCCCTCTGGGAGCCGGCGATGTAGTGGGAGGCCGGCAGGTGGGAGAGGTCGGCGAGCGTGAACTCGTCGCCGGCGAGGTACTGGTTCTTGGCGAGGATCTCGTCGTAGACGCCGAGCATCTGCTGCAGCTTCCGCTCGTTCTCCGCGATGCGGGCCTCGTCGGGGAGCATGTTGAGCTGCGGCGCGAAGGCCAGGTGGAAGACGAGCTCCGAGCTCGGGGCGTCGAAGCTCTGGGCCTCCGCCTGCAGCCACTGCTCGATGGACGCGCGCTCCAGCGACCCCGTGCCGTAGATCCCGCGGTTGCCGTCTTCCGGGAACTGGGTGCACAGGTACCGGCATATCGCCCTTGAATCTGCCATGAGAGGAGAAGAGAAGAACCACATTGCGTAATTAAATTCTCCGATCAAGTGGTCGGTGTGCTGTGTTGTTCAGAACTCTGCTCCTTACCAACAAGGGTTTTGTCACCATGCTTGAAAGTCACCTGCCCAGTGGGATCCTGCAGATCGAGACATGGCATCGACAACGGTGAGATTATGCATGATCAAACCCAAAGTACGTAGCTAATTAAGGAAGTGCACCATGGATGCATGGATGGATGGAGAAGGCAGGGATGATATATACACACCCTTAGCTTGATGAACTCGGGCAGCTTGTGCTCCCTCTTGAAGGTGTCGATGCGGACGAGTTCGAACTCGAGGTTCTTCTCGAAGAGGCAGGTGAGCACCCGGGCCACGTCAGTCGACGCCGGCTGCCCGAACACCTGCAGACCCGCCGCCATTGCTTCAAATTTCTCGGTGAGAGACCTCTAGCTTCGATCGATCTGCAGGCCGGTGATCAGTGAGTGAGCGAGTGAAGCGACTGGCTGCTGATGGAGACCATAGGATCCATGGCCAGGCGTTTTATAGCTAGCGGGCAACCGGCAAATATGCTTGCCTTGCCGCAGAGGATTACCGGCGAAAGCGAAAGCTACCAAAGGTAAAGAGGGGAGCCCATACGGCCGGCAGGATTCTTTTGGTGGTGCCATGCATCTTGTCTCCAGCAAGGAACAAAAACACCCATCTCGTTGATGTTGTTCTCCAGGGTGATCGTCGATCCTTTAGCGGATGTGGTACGTAACCAGCACGAAAGATGCTCATGAGGTCGGGTTAGATTAGATGTATGGCAAAGCATTGGGGCTATAAGGTAGATCCTCGTACGGGCACGAGTGCCTGCCAAGCAAGGGATCAAGGCCTGCAAATTAATTGGCCGCGGAAGATGCGTCGCCGGACAAACCAAGGCTTTTTGGTCGATCCAACAAGGCAGTGTGTTCAGTAAGGTGCGTGCTTTGGGTTAAAAATTACACTGATTCGATTTGCCGTGGCGCGCGTGCCTTTGCGTGTGAGGTGGTTGCGACACAGATTCAGGTGGATCTGCATGCTTACCAGTAGATTTATATCCCAACCAAGAATACTTACTAGCGACAATTAATATGGAACGGAGGAAGTACATAATCTAACAGGGGACGAGGGGGGAGGGGAGGCTGACAATTTCGTTGTCCCTTGTAGCGATTAGACAGATGCGTGGTTATTTTGTTTTCTTGATGGGTGTGGCTAGATCTCAGTCGACTGAGACTTAATCTCAGTCAAGTGACTAGTAATGTGCCCGTGTGTTGAAACGAATTTAAAATAGAATAATACATATTCATAAATTTGAAAGAAAATAGTTTTATTATACATATAGCAATAAAAATATCTTATGTTTTACTCAAAATATATTCCTTGGGTTGTTTTAATGAGGTAAGGAGGAATGTGGTCGGTTTTAAGATACTAAGGGGTTCTCTTTAAATTAAAGCAGAGATGTGGGATATTGTTGCAAAAAGGCCACAACTTACATCATAGTCGTTAGATGCAGATCTAACAGCCAGAAATGACGGATGACCGACACACCATCATCATCAACTGAGTCTCTTATAGGAGTAGATATATAGTATGTAAGAAGAAGAAAGAAAAATAGAAGAGAGTTTTTTTTTTGCATGAATCTTCATGCAAAATCAAAGGAAGATAGTATCGATTGAGACTTCGTTATGTCTCGGTCGACTGAGACTTAGCAAAACTGTTTCATGACTCGTTTTGCCCGGGAGCTCCTATTTTGCGTGTTGCGTGCTGCGTTGTCTCTAGTTTGATTGTCTGGGTTTTTTCTAGGGAAACGAAAGGGCTTGCCTTGCTCCCCTTTTTTCTTTATCTTTTATTTCTATAGACCAGGCATTTTATTTATGGAAGGAAAACAAAAGGATTTAGTTCATATTCACAAAGCCTTAGATTTTTGGGCCGAGCTAGATTTGAACCAGTGTAGACATTCACATCTGTTGTTCCTCGACTCTCAGGAAGGTAAGATCATCAATCAATAGTAGGCTGCTGCTATGTGCAGTTAAAAATGGGATCCAACATGTTTTGTTTGCTTGTTTCCTACAATATGTGCTTGATTCCATACTTCTTTGCCCTTCAATTCCCGGAACAGATTTGATCTCCTTTATACTTACCTCAAACAACGAAGGCATTCTCAAGCAGGCGTATTCTTCTTCGCTTCCTAAGAAGGCATTTTCTGGCGAACAAGCCATTCTGGCAAACAAAAGAGCTACAGACCAAATGGATAGAAGCTCATCCGGTAGAAATGCTTTATTTCGTTTCATTCCCGTTCTTGAGGCATTCGGATTCTAAGATTTAGTGGGGGAGGCTGAGGAGAGGGATCACATGCATTGAAGCAATCTCAAGACTCGGAAACGATAAAAAATAATGGTATTCCGTCCAAAGATAGAGACAAAAGAAAGGTAATTATTGAATCGGATTTGGCTTCTTTTTCGGCATGGGCAAAGGTTTGGCAATTCCATCATTAGCAAAGGTTAATCGGTTGACTCCGATTCACCTCCTAGGTGCACTACAAAAAAAGACACTTCCGTGATGATACGTGTTTGTCACAGTAGGTTACTTTTTCTGTCATGCATGTACATCCATGACGATTTTATGATAGAATCAAGATAGTCATACCTGTGCTGTCGTAGAAGTGTTCCCTGCCATTACCAAAATTATCATCACGGAAGTGTCCACTTCCATAACGATAAATCGCGCGTCATAGAAGTGCTTTCGTCAAGGGTGACCGACACGTGGCATTGACCGTAACAGCTCGCCGATAAGCTATCGGGTCCGGTTTTGGACCCGATAACCCGTTAAAGCCCGGACCAATGAGGATTTTCCACGTGTAAAATTCTCATTGGCCGACGGAACCACGTGTCAGCTCCGTGTTGGGACAGATGTCATCCACTCATTAGACAGGAGGCGCCTATGATACTCGACACATGGCACGGCCCAATAGAGGCCCATTCCAGTGAAAAGGCCGGCCCAGCTAAAGGCCCACCATGTTTTTTCAGACATTAGTGGGCTGGCCCGTTAACAGCCTGCCATGTTTTGGGTCAAATTGAGGCCCATAGCAGATCAGGCCTGTTCACAATCTGCCATGTTTTGGGCCAAATTACGGCCCATATCGGATCAGGCCCGTTAACAGGCCACTGTACCTTTGGGCCCATTCTAAGACAGGTTTGTATTTCAGCGTGTTAAATGCCCGTTTACCAGTTCGGCCCGATAATAGTTTCGGCCTGTTAGTGGCCCGTGGAGTATCTGGGACGTTGTCGGCCCGGTTTAACCATTTAACGGCCCATGCAGAAACTCGGCTATTTCTTGTCCGAAGTAAATTTAGGCCTCTTAATGGCCCGTAGTCTTCGTGGATAAATTTTAGCCCAACTGGCCTATCGGCCTGTTAATGGCTCGTGTAACAGTTGGGCCTAATTACAACCCATGTTGAATCCGGCCCGCTTACAGCCCATCTGATAATGACACTTTTGGGCCTATGGCCCGCGTGGATACCGGCCTGCTTAAAGCCCATAATTTTATTGGGCCAAACAGGCCCGAGATATATTTTGGCCTGTTAACTACTCGTCCTATTTGGGCCCAACATGGGCCTTAGGCAGTTTCGGCCTGTATTGGCCCGTGAATTTTTTGGCTCAACGCTAGCCCAATCTAGGTTTTAGCCTGTTAAAAGCCCATGGTATTCTCTGGCCCAGCTGGCCAGAACTTTACTCGGCCTGTTAAAGGCAGGAAACTACTATAGGTTTAGACCTGCTAATGGCCCAAGATGATTATAGGCCCATGTTTTGGCCCATATGAGTAACGGCGGCTCAAGACCGACAACACCGAGATCCTTTGAACCTTCCGCCTAAATTACAGCATACCGACCAAAGAATGAACCTAGACTATACAATAAAGAAATTACGGCATATTACATCCACTGGGAATTAAAGTTCGCTACCGATGATAATAAAGCGCAACATGACCGTTGATTACATACACTGGGCATCAAAGGTCGCCACCAGTGCATATAACACGCCGACAAAATAATATACAAAACTGAGAGCACTTCAGAAGGCACTAGGCCTGGCAAGGTCAGGCCCCGCAAGCAGCCGAACAAGCTGATGAGACCTCAGTTATATATGTCAACGATAGATGCTTCTTCCCTAGCTGTATGGCACCATAGTGCGCAAGGCAGTCCCCTGACATCTTCATTGCATCTTTGACTTCAAGTCGGAGCTGAGCTGAAGCAAGCCTTTCCGCTTTAAGTTGAGACTGAAGAAGTCGGACTGATTGAGGCAACGACTACATAGAGGTTGTCTCACACCTGCTGGTGAGTAGCTTCAACTCACTGTCTTCATCAAGACAGGACCTTGGGGTCATCTCGCTGTCCTCAAGATGGTTTGGCTCACTATCTTCCCTAAAGTTCTGCCTGGCATAAGAGATACGAGTCTGAAAGAGAAACAAGGATACACGTAATAGGTTTCACAATTATATAAGCAAATAAATGGATCTGTTCTGCATAAGGAACATGTTTTTACAACTACAATTTAAAAACTGGTAGTTGTTGCAAACATCCAATCAGATGTAAACAGCAGTGGAGGAAATGATGCCTATCCAAATCTATACTAGAACAAAGTTTGAAGACTTGAGAAGGATGAACTTACATTACATATTAACACGGGCTGGACAAAGCCCTTCTCCATGTTGATGGAAGGATAATTCAATAAATTCCCCAAAGAAAATTCTTTATAAGCGTTGCCATTATTCTACATTTTGCAAAGAGTAAATATAGATCAAATAATATTGGAAGAAATAGAGGATAATGAAGCTCAGGAGCAGACTGATGATACATAATCAAATAGCAATTAATTAAGTACAACATTACAAGGCAAAAGGTACTGACAAGAGGAATGCAGACATCAACGTGTGCAGTGGCATTGGCTTTATTCAACATTTTGATAAGAGTAAATGTAGATATGATAATTTGGAGAAAGTGGAGGGCAGGGCAGATAAGATGCAGAGTAATGCTAGACAATCAACTAGCTCGCGATGCAAGTACAGTAATACCACCACAATCCGTTATTACTTGTCGCTCAAATGGATGTATCTAGCACTATTAAGTTCTAAATACATCCAATTGATCAACAATTAATTCGATACACAGGGAGTACATGACAACAGATACTTACATGAGCAATCCAAAACTTCATAACCATTGTGTTAATTCTACATTTATCTAAGAGTAAATACAGATCTTATAATTTCAAGCAAAGGGAGGATACGCAAGAGGTACTAACAAGAGCAATGCAGAGCCCAATATTGTTGTGAGATCCTATGATCCTTTGAGCAAGGAGATTCATCTGAAAATAGTTTTCACACAAGAGAGAAGGTAAGGCACATGTAGAAATTTAGGAGTTCAAACTTTGAATTGATATCATAGACAGTACCTGACGCTGGGCTCTCAGCAGTTCTAATAGGGGTTTGGCCACTGAAGTAGGGGTAAAGTGTGGTACAGTTGGGCCTTGATGACCCACAAGTATAGGGGATCTATTGTAGTCCTTTCGATAAGTAAGAGTGTCGAACCCAACGAGGAGCAGAAGGAAATGATAGGCAATTTTCAGTAAGGTATTCTCTACAAGCACTGAAATTATCGGTAACATATAGTTTTGTGATAAGGTAATTGGTAACGAGCAACGAGTAATAAAAGTAAACAAGGTGCAGCAAGGTGGCCCAATCCTTTTTGTAGCAAAGGACAAGCCTGGACAAATTCTTATATGAAGGAAAACGCTCCCGAGGACACATGGGAATTATCATCAAGCTAGTTTTCATCACGCTCATATGATTCGCGTTCGTTACTTTGATAATTTGGTATGTGGGTGGACCAGTGCTTGGGTGCTGCCCTTTCTTGGACAAGCATCCCACTTATGATTAACCCCTATTGCAAGCATCCGCAACTACAAAAGAAGTATTAAGGTAAACCTAACCATAGCATGAAACATATGGATCCAAATCAGCCCCTTACGAAGCAACGCATAAACTAGGGTTTAAGCTTGTGTCACTCTAGCAACCCATCATCTACTTATTACTTCCCAATGCCTTCCTCTAGGCCCAAACAATGGTGAAGTGTCATGTAGTCTACGTTCACATAACACCACTAGAGGAAAGACAACATACATCTCATCAAAATATCAAATGAATACCAAATTCACATGACTACTTATAGCAAGACTTCTCCCATGTCCTCAGGAACAAACGTAAATACTCACAAATCATATTCATGTTCATAATCAGAGGGGTATTAATATGCATAAAGGATCTGAACATATGATCTTCCACCGAATAAACCAACTAGCATCAACTACAAGGAGTAATCAACACTACTAGCAACCTACAGGTACCAATCTGAGGCTTTGGGACAAAGATTGGATACAAGAGATGAATTAGGGTTCTAGAGGAGATGGTGCTGGTGAAGATGTTGATGGAGATTGACCCCCTCCCGATGAGAGGATCGATGGTGATGACGATGGCGATGATTTCCCCCTGAGGGAAGTTTCCCAGCAGAACAGCTCGCCGAGCCCTAGATTGTTCCGCCTCGTGGCGGCGGAGTTTCGTCTGTAAGCTTGCTTATGATTTTTTCGTGGTAAAAGACTTCATATAGCAAATGAAGATGGGCACCGAAGGCTGCCAGGCCCACAAGGCGGGGCGCGCCTGGGGGTAGGCGCACCCCACCCCAGTGGCCAGGTGTGGGCCCCTCCGTACTTCCTTCGCTCAGTATTTTTTATTAATTCCAGAAATAACTTCCGTGGAGTTTCAGGACTTTTGGAGTTGGAGTGAAGTCTGAAATAAACCCTAAGGTTATAGAGCTTGATGAAAATGAAACCTCATGTTCAAATCCCTGAAATCTGTACCCTGACCTCGCGGATCCCGGTTGTTTTGAACCTTCGACATTTCTAGAAGAGGATTTGGTGACGTGGCACTGGGAGGCTCGGATTGCTGACTCTGACCGAATTAATGACTCCATGCCGGCATGCTCACATGCGAGCCGCCTCATGCTCATTTGACCACTGCTGACTATCCGCGTTCCGCTCCGGCGCTGCCAGTACGAGCTGCACCGCCTCCTGTCTGTGCTCTAGTTCGCTGCTCCGTCCCCGTGCTTCATGTACATCTTCGTCACCGACTTCTCCTTCTGCCTCGCGTGTGTTGTGTTTCTCACCGTACATGCGTACATTTACGCGTCTAGCCGGCCGGTGAATCAGAAGCACGCCTGTAGCTTGCTGGCTTGTACGTCAGGCCTGACTTGTACATGCATGTAGCCCACGAGCCTTGGTCAAGGTCTACAACGAGCCGGTGCATGGCGCCAAGCGGCGGAGCTCAAGAGACGAAGAAACCGACGATGCTCGGCAGCGCGGGTGACGTTGTGGCCGACAAGACGCCCGACAGCCCAAGCAATGGAGGATCCGGTAAGACGGCCGGCAGCTCACCGGTGTAGGAAGCTCGCTGCGCCGCCATGGCTAGCACCGAAAATGGGCAGGTCATGGTACCCCACCCGACGATCCTGGGCTCCTGGCACGGCCATGAGTGGTTGCGAGTCACGCAGCTCCCCTGGCCGCTCGCACGAGGGTGCACTCCATCGCATGCAGGAGCTGCCTCCAGGCAGCAACAAAGACGACCGTAGGCTGGGCGGCGAGCTCGTCATCATCGGACGGTTCCCGCTACCCCAAGCTCGTCGGCGACGAGGCTGAAGGGGTCTGCAAGTTGTGCGGCGACCACGGCGACATCTACGGTGATGCTGCCGGGTGCTGATTGCTGACTGAAGGGGGTTTTCCCGCAGAAAAAAAGAGAGAAAAGACTGAAGGAGTTTGATTTCATGGGACCCATCTGTAGGTGCTGGCTGACTAATCGATCCCGGCCTTTCCCGGTGGTATATGGGAATCCTCTGTTTGGTTACAACCTCAGGGTTCAAAACGACCGGGATCAGCATAGTCAGGGTATAGATTTCAAGGATTTAGATGTGAGGGTTCGTTTTCGTCGAGCTCTACAACCTCAGGGTTTATTTCAAACTTCACTCTTTGGAGTTGTGCAGAATAGGTCTCTAGTATTTGCTCCTTTTCCAGCCTAGAATTCCAGCCGCCGGCATTCTCCCTCTTCAAGTAAACCTTGTAAAATAAGAGAGAATAGGCATAGGTATTGTGACATAATGTGTAATAATAACCCCTAATGCAACAAATATCGATATAAAAGCATGATGCAAAATGGACGTATCAACTCCCCCAAGCTTAGACCTCGCTTGCCCTCAAGCGGAAGCCGATAACGAAAAATATGTCCACATGTTTAGAGATAGAGGTGTTGATAAAATAAAATACGGACATGAGGGCATCATGATCATTCTTATAACAGCAATATATATATATATATATATATATATATATATATATATATATATATATATATATATATATATATATATATATTGCATATGATTTCTTATGCTCAAGTAACAATCTATTCACAATGTCAAGTATGAATCAGAAACTTCATTCAGAACCAACAAACTATAATCTCAGTCATTGAAGCAATTGCAATTTATCATAACATCGGAAAGAGTCAATATAAGAGCTTTTCAGCAAGTCCACATACTCAACTATCATTTAGTCTTTCACAATTGCTAACACTCATGCAATACTTATGGTTATGGAGTTTAATCGGACACAGAGAAAGATAGGGGCTTATAGTGTTGCCTCCCAACCTTTTACCTCAAGGGTAATGTCAACAATAATAGTTAATGCTAACTCACATCCAATTGGATATATATATCAGGATCTTTCCAACACAATGTGCTTGCCAAAGGATAAAATGTAGAAAGGAAAGGTGAAGATCACCATGACTCTTGTATAATGTATAAGGCAAGAATGAAAGATAGGCCCTTCGCAGAGGGAAGCAGAGGTTGTCATGTGCTTTTATGGTTGGATGCACAAAATCTTAATGCGAAAGAATGTCACTTTATATTGCCACTTGTGATACGGACCTTTATTATGCAGTCCGTCGCTTTTATTGCTTCCATATCACAAGATTGTATAAAGCTTATTTTCTCCACACTAATAAATCATACATATTTAAAGAGCAATTTTTATTGCATGCAACAATGACAACTTACTTGAGGGATCTTACTCAATCCATAGGTAGGTATGGTGGACACTCATGGCAAAACTGGGTTTTAAGGATAATTGGAAGCACAAGTAGTATCTCTACTTGGTGCAAAGAATTTGTCTAGCATGAGGGAGAAAGGCAAGCTCAACATGTTGGATGATCCATGACAATATACTTTATTTCGGATATAAGAAAACATAACCCATTACATTGTCTTCCTTGTCCAACATCAACTCTTTAGAATGTCATATTTTAATGAGTGCTCACAATCATAAAAGATGTCCAAGATAGTGTATTTATATGTGAAAACCTCTCTTTCTTTATTATTTCCTATTAATTGCAACGATGACCAAAACTATATTTGCCAATTTTCAACAACTTTTATTCATCATACTCTTTATATGTGAAGTCATTACTCTCCATAAGATCAATATGATTTCTTTATTCTTTTTATTCTTTATTTTATTCTCAAGATCATGGTAAGATAATCAAGCCCTTGACTCAACACTAATCTTTATTATATATAGCTCACGGACTCGATTACATAGAAGGATCATAAAGCAAAGCTCAAAACTAGATCATACTAAACTTTATTCTACTAGATCAAGATATTACCAAAAGGATCGAACTAAGAAAAACGGTAAAGATAGGAGTGTGATGGTGATACGATACCGGGGCACCTCCCCCAAGCTTGGCAGTTGCCAAGGGGAGTGCCCATACCCAATACTCAGTTCTCCTTCCTCGGAGGTGGTGATGATGGAGTTGTTGATGATGTAGGCTTGTCGTCCATCTTCCAAGGCATAGGCTCACCATCATAGAAGGATGATCGAGTATCCGAGATCCTCAAATCTGCAGCCAAACTCATCCTCTTGAATCTCTATTCATACTCACAGTTTTGGTTTTGCAGGTCATAGATCTGGGCCTGGAGGTGCTCGATTTTCTCGTGAAGCTTGAAGATGGTCTCCCCCATGTTCTTGACATCTAGCTTGTGCTTGTTGGTGAACTCCGTGATCATTATGTGGTTGGCGTCAAGTCCGCGTTCCACCATCTCTTGACACTTGAAAACTTGTTGCTCCATTGCTTCGAGTCTTGTCTACGTGCTTCCCATCCTCCTTGGTCCCTCAACATCGTGGATGTGCAGCAACCCCTCACGCATCTAAGTGGTTTGAGGATGTTACAGCACTTCCGCGAGGTAGGGGTTGATGACCTTCTCGAAGAACTTGTCCTTGGGGGCGCTTGGAGACGTCATGGTGATCACGATCTGTCAGAAAATAGCTCGAAACAAAGACAGAGGATATTTGCGTGATACGGTGGTCAAAACCTTTGGGAGGTTATATAATGAATTTTTACCGACCAAAAGAAGTATCGTGCAAGAAACGGAGTTTGGAGGGTACACGAGGTGCCCACGAGGCAGGGGGTGCGCCCAGGGGGGTAGGGCGCGCCCTCCACCCTCGTGGATGCCTCGTGTCCTTCCCGGACTACCTCTTATTTTCCTATTTTCTTAAATATTCCAAAACAGAGAAAATTTACCATTAGAACGGTTTTGGATTCGGTTTACTTACCGTATCACATACCTATTCCTTTTCGGAGTCTGAAACGTTCTGGAAAGTGTCCCTTATGTATTCCTCCGTGGTTACTGTTTCAACAACATTAGTTTCAACATTTATAGGATTACCTGAGATATAATTTTGATTCTTTGACTGTTCATCACCTTCGGATTTGTGCCTTCGAAGTTGTTGATTTTTATGGCACCGGAACGATAGACCTCCTCGATAACGTAAGGACCTTCCCAGTTAGAAGAAGTTTTCCAGCAAAAAATCTTAAACGAGAGTTGAATAGCAACACATAATCACCTACATTAAACTCATGCTTTTGTATCCTTTTGGCATGCCATCTTTAAACCTTTTCTTTAAACAGTTTGGCATTCTCATAGGCCTGGGTTCTCCATTCATCAAGTGAGCTTATGTCAAATATCCTTTTCTCACCGGCAAGTTTGAAATCATAATTGAGCTCTTTAATGGCCCAATATGCCTTGTGTTCTAGTTCGAGAGGTAAGTGAAATGCTTTTCCATAAACCATTTTATACGGAGACATACCCATAGGATTTTTATATGCAGTTCTATAGGCCCATAATGCATCATCAAGTTTCTTGGACTAATTCTTTCTAGATCTATTAGCAGTCTTTTGCAAAATCAATTTAAGCTCTCTGTTACTCAGTTCTACTTGACCACTGGACTGTGGATGATATGGGGATGCAATTCTATGATTAACATCATACTTAGCAAGCATTTTACGAAAGGCACCATGAATAAAATGTGAACCACCATCAGTCATTAAATATCTAGGGACTCCAAACCTCGGAAAAATAACTTCTTTAAGCATCTTAATAGAAGTGTTATGATCAGCACTACTAGTTGGAATAGCTTCTACCCACTTAGTAACGTAATCAACAGAAACTAAAATATGTGTGTACCCATTAGAGGAAGGAAACGGTCCCATATAATCAAAGCCCCAAACATCAAATGGTTCAATAACAAGTGAATAGTTCATAGGAATTTCTTGACGTCTACTAATATTACCAATTCTTTGACATTCATCGCAAGACAAGACAAACTTACGGGCATCCTTGAAGAGAGTAGGCCAATAAAAACCGGATTGCAATACCTTATGTGCAGTTCTATCTCCAGCGTGGTGTCCTCCATAAGCCTCGGAGTTGCGTAGGATCTGTTCCTGTTCATGCTCAGGTACACAACATCTAATAACACCATCTACTCCTTCTTTATAAAGGTGTGGGTCATCCCAGAAGTAATGTCTTAAATCATAGAATTCTTTTTCTTTTGCTGATATGTGAAACTAGGTGGTATAAATTTAGCAACAATGTAATTAGCATAATCAGCATACCATGGAGCAGTACGAAAAGCATTTATGACAGCTAATTGTTCATCAGGGAAGCTATCATCAATAGGTTGTGGGTCATCAAGAACATTCTCTAACCTAGACAAGTTGTTTGAACGGGGTTCTCAGCTCCCTTTCTATCAATAATATGCATATCAAATTCTTGTAGCAAGAGAACCCATCTAATAAGTCTAGGTTTAACATCTTTCTTTTCCATAAGATATTTAATAGCAGCATGATCAGTGTGAACAGTTACTTTAGAATCAACAATGTAAGGTCTAAACTTATCACAAGCAAATACAATTGCTAAAAATTCCTTTTCAGTAGTAGAATAATTTCTCTGGGCACTGTCTAGAGTTTTACTAGCATATTGGATAACATTTAATTTCTTATCAACTCTTTGTCCTAGAACAGCACCTACAGCATAATCGCTAGCATCACACATAATTTCAAAGGGTAATTTCCAATCAGGCGACTGAACTATAGGTGCAGAAATCAAAGCTTTCTTAAGTATTTCAAATGCTTCTACACAATCATCATCAAAGAAAAAAAGAATATCTTTTTGTAAGAGATTAGTCAGAGGCGTAGAAATCTTAGAGAAGTCCTTAATGAACCTCCTATAAAAACCGGCATGACCAAGGAAACTTCTTATACCTTTAATGTCCTTAGGACACGACATCTTTTCAATAGCATCAACTTTAGCTTTATCAACTTCAATACCTCTTTCAGAAATTTTATGCCCCAAGACAATACCTTCATTAACCATAAATTGGCACTTCTCCCAATTCAAAACAAGATTAGTTTCTTCACATCTCTGCAAAACTCGCTCAAGGTTGCTTAAGCAATCATCAAAAGAAGTTCCATACACGGAGAAATCATCCATGAAAACCTCAACAATCTTTTCACAGAAATCAGAGAATATAGCCATCATACATCTTTGAAAGGTAGCAGGTGCATTACATAAACCAAAAGGCATACGTCTATAAGCAAAGGTACCGAAAGGGCAAGTAAAACTGGTCTTTTCTTGATCCTCTTTTGACACAGGTATTTGAGAAAAACCAGAATAACCATCTAGAATGCAAAAATGTGTATGTTTGGATAATCTTTCTAGCATTTGATCAATAAAAGGTAAAGGGTTATGATCTTTTTTAGTAGCTTTATTTAATTTGCGGAAATCAATTACCATTCTATAACCTGTAACAATTCTTTGTGGGATCAATTCATCTTTATCATTAGGAACAACAGTAATACCTCCCTTCTTAGGGACACAGTGGACAGGACTTACCCACCGGCTATCAGCAACGGGATAAATTATACCTGCCTCCAGAAGCTTTAGTATTTCCTTTCTTACCACTTCCTTCATCTTAGGATTTAACCGTCGTTGGTGATCAACAACTGGTTTAGCGTCTTTCTCTAATTTAATTTTGTGTTGGCATAAGGTGGGACTAATGCCCTTAAGATCATCCAGAGTATATCCAATAGCAGCACAGTGCTTCTTTAGAGTTTTCAATAATTTTTCTTCTTCTTGCTCTGAAAGGTTAGCACTAATAATAACATGATATATCTTTTTCTCATTAAGATAAGAATATTTAAGAGTATCAGGTAATGGTTTAAGCTCAAACACAGGATCACCCTTGGGTGGAGGAGGATCCCCTAGGATTTCAACAGGCAAGTTGTGTTTCAAAATAGGTGTCGGGGGTTGGGTGCGACATATGCCAAAGGATGGCTTATCATGGTGGGAGCGAGTAGAACGTCGCCGGTGCTCGGAAGTGGGATGAGGCATAGACACGAACGCTGACGGACTTTACCCAGGTTCGGGGCTCTCCTAGGAGATAACACCCCTACTCCTGCTCTGCGGGGTCTCCGCATGATCAGTAAGGCTCAAGTGAATACACGAGTGCTCCTCGAGCTGTATGCTTGAGGTAGGAGAAGGCAAGGCTAGCTCTTCCCCTTCCTCTATGATCTAGTCTAACTATCTCAGGTCCGGAACCCTTTGCATGGGTGCCCTGGGGGGTTTATATAGGCCTACCCCCCCAGGGGTACATTGGTAATCCGGCCGGGTGTGGGGCCCTGCCATCAGTCTCTTTGGTGCAGGCTTCTCCGCCGACTGTTGGGTCCTGCCGACTGGGTACGGGCCGACAGGCCGTACTCGCCGTTCTCGGGCTTGCCGGCGGCTGATCACTGTAGCCGCGTCTCTAATGACGCAGGCTTCGTCGGGAGGTCATGGCTACAGCCCCGCCGCCTGGCGGGCGATTACTGTAGACACTCCCTATCTTGTCTGGTTGATGGCGCGTGGGGCCCGAGGAAGGGGTCGGCCGACTCCTAGGGGCCGACCTCCATCGGGTCCGACTGGTAGGGATCTTCGCCGTCTTCTGGACTCTTGCTGACTGGCGGGGCCCATCGTCCTTGGGCCGTACAAACAGGACGTCGTGGGAACAGGACTCTGCCCATGCGGGGTGATGTCAGGGAAGCCGTGGCAACAATGCCGCACCGGACGAAGATCTCCGCCGGTACGGTGCACTGTGGCCATGCTTGCCCGATCTGGAGGAGGGGATGGGCTATACTGTGGCCACTCCCCGTCCCGTCCCCTTGACGAGGGCACAGGCTTTGCGGGTGTCGCGGGCCGACTCCCTGAGGCCGGCTTCTCTAGAAGCCGCCCGGCGGGAGTCGGCTTAACTCGGCCTTGTATCCAGGACTCGGCCGCCTACGGGAAGCCGGCTACTCCTTCAGTCGGCTTCCAGAAGGCGGCTCTTCGTCTCATCGTGTTGAGGGGCGCAGTCAGCCCCGATGCCTTGAAAGGTCGTGGGCCTCGGGTTGGCCTACCCGTGGCTCATTACTCCGACAGTAGTCCCCGAAGCTGGTGAGGCGCCGCGGGTGATCGGTCGAGGAGCCTCAGCAGCTTCCTTCTCCCGTCGTCCGAGGTGGAGCTTCGTCCGTCTTCTGCCAAGCTGACTGGTTGGAGTCGGCCTCGCCCAACCCGTCTTGACCGAACTTTTGAACGCCTTGGCAGGAGCCATGTAGCGTGCTATCTAAGCTTCCGTGCCACCGCCCGCTTCGGGCCTGTCACATGGTGGCGTGCGGCCGGGCCAGTCTACCCGATTACGTGCGCGATGGGACATGTCTCTGGGCCGGGCCCGCCACTACCCTCCTCGGCTCTCGAGCGGATCTCCTACGGCCGAGGCGGGCGGTTGAGATTCCCGCGGAGTTACTGCGCGCAGTAACTCGCGTGGGGAGGATCGTGGGGGGCGTGGGGTAACGGCGCAGTTAATCCCATGCTCGCCCCCTCGGCTTCGCAGCCCGAGGGCCTATAAGTAGGCGGGGGAGGGGGAGCGGCAGGGCACGCGCCCCCCCTCCTCATTGCCTCCTCTTTCTTGGCTCCTCTTCCTTCTTCCTCTCGCCGCCGCGCCCCCAAGCTACGTCGAGCGTCGCGGCGACTATTCCTGATGAGCTCCTCTTCCACCGCCACGCCACCCGCGGTGCGCTCCGGGGAGTGGGACGGCTCCGAGGTTCACGAAGACCACATCGACTTCCTCCGCAAGACGCGTCGGCTGCTTCGCGAGGAATTTGTGAATGTCCGCCTCGCGCCGGAGAAAGAGATCTCCGGCACCGGAGGAGGGCGAGCGGGTCGTCTTCCGCTCGCACTGCCTACGCGGCCTTGGTCTGCCGGCGAGCAGCTTCTTCCGCTCCTTCCTTGAGTTCTACGGACTCCAGCCGCACCACCTTACTCCGAACATGGTGGTGCTGCTGTCCGCATTCGTCACTCTGTGTGAAGGCTTCCTCGGCGTCCTCCCCACCCTCGAGCTATGGGGGGAGTTCTTCTATACCAAGCTTGGCACCCACGTCGTAGGCGTGCCGGCCCAGTGCGGCGCGTTCATCGAGGTGCGGAGGACGGGGGCCGACAACCCGTTTCCTCCCATCGTGCTGATAAAGTCGGTGAAGATGTGGCAGCGGTCGTATTTCTACGTGAAGAGCGTCTTCGCGGAGGGCGACTGGGTCAACCTGCCGGCTTACGCAGCCAGCGCACCGGCTGGAAGACAGCCCAACTGGTTGTACCGGGCCAGGACGTTGACGCCTGCTGGAGCCGCCGTTGTCGCCCGACTCCGGGTGATGACGCAGTCGGAGGGCCTGACTGGGCCCGACTTGCTGGCCGCCTTCGTGGCGCGGTGAGTGCTCCCGTTTCAAGGTCGTCCTCACATGATCTGTCAGATGAGCGGCCACCGGGATCCAAGCCGGATGTGCACCAAGGAGATGCCTCACGAAGAAGTGGCCTACATGGTGAACTACCTCGCGAACTGCGAGCTCTCGGAAGAGTGGCAGTTCGGCAAGGAGCCGTATTCGCGCGCCCATCCTCCGCCCATGGTGAGTTGTTACTTTTTCCGATTCCTCTGATTCCTTGTTGCCGAGTCCGTCTTGTTAGACCTGACTGACCGGTCTTCGGCCAGAGCCCTCTCCTTCAGCCAGCGGCTGGCACCACAGGGCCGGCCCGCGGGTTCCTCCCTGACAGGGCAGAAAGCGATGTCGACGACCCCGACTTGGGGGCGGCGGCCTTGGAAGACGACGCCGAGGGGGGAGGCGGCAGAGCAGGCGGCGCGAGGCTCGGGGCCAGTCTTGAGGACTCGCCCGAGGATGATGTGGGGGAAGTCGCCCCGCACCACCAACCGGGGGCCGGCCAGCCAGGCGCGAGCTCCTCAGCTGCGCTGGACGCCCAAGGCGGCGCGAAGAAGCGCAGGGCTGCCCTGAGCTTGTTCCGCAGCCGGCCGAAGAAGCCCAAGGGCTCGGCCGCGGCGACCAAGCGGGAAGAGGCGGCCGCGAAGGTCAACCGCTTCCGCAGGGAGGTGAAGACGCCGCAACTGGTCTCCACATAAGTGCCTTCCTCCTTTGCATCTTTGTCTTCTCTTCATCGATCTATTCTGAGTTTTCTTCTTTGTTTTCCTTGCGTCCAGGGCTCCCCTCTCTCTTGAGAAGGTAGCCGCCGCCTCCATCATGGGGTTGGCGGAGACTTCCGCCACAGCTCGGCGGATGACCTGGCCGCCGACCTTCGGGAGGCGAGGGAACGGAACGCGCATGAGGCGCGCGAAGAGCAGGAGGCCGCCCGCCTGAAGAAGGCGGAGGCCGAGAAGTCGAAAACCGCCGCCAAGGAGAGATTGGCGGAGGCCGCAGCTGCCGACGCGGCGAAGAAATGGGCCGAAGAAGCCACACATCACCACTCCACGATCTTCATCGTTCCTCTGAACTCTGCCCCCCACCCCCGGAGTTCTCAGCGCAGACCGGGGAGGCCAGCGGTGAGAACCCGATCAAGGAACAAGACGGCGGCGACACCTCCATGCCGGACGTGCTCGTGCCGCCACCGCTGCCGTCTGGGAGCGCTCCGGGCGGGCAGCCGGCGGACCCGCCGGTGCCTTCGACTGGAGAAGTGGCGGCGGGCCCGGATCTTGGGGTCGGCGCACCAACGCGTCACCGTCTTGCGAAGGCGGCTTCCGCGCCACGCCCGCTGGAGACCAGCAGTACGAGCTCCTCGATCCCGGACACCGAGGCAACGTGTACCGTGCCCACTTGGTGGGTGCGGGGAAGCGGGAAGGGCCCGGTGAATCGGGCGCTCTTGGACGTCCAAGCCAAGATCCGAGCCGAAAGCGAGGCCCTGAAGAACTGCAACAAGGCGCACCTGGCAGCACGAGAAGCCGTTCGGGTACGCTCTCTTCTTCGTTTTTGTTTCTTGTACTTTTCGGTGGGGCGCGCCAGCGCACCCTCTGGGTGTAGTCCCCGAGTTTCGGGCCGGCTGTTGAGCAGGCGGCATGGAACTCTAATCGGCGAGTTCCAAGTACTGACACTCGTCTGAATTCTATGTCGTAGGATTACCACAATATCCGCGAGATCACCTTCAACTCCAACCTCCAGGAGCTGGCTCAACGGACCGCCGACTTGTCGGACAGCCGGAGTACGTCTTCTTCTTTTTTCCGCGGGGGCGCGCTGGCGCACCCGCGGGCTGTAGTCCCCGAGATTCGGGCCGACTGCTGAGCAATCGGGCCGGATCTCCCCGGCGACTGTATTTCTTTGCTAGCGACTAACGCCTCGCTTTCTTCTTTCTTTCGCAGAAGCCAACGTCACCTTACAGGAGCAGCTGGGTGAGGCTAACACCGCGCTCCGTGCCAAGGAGCAAGAGTGCAGCCAGCTGGCTGAAGAGCGCGACCGGCTGACCGCGCAATTGGCAGAGCATAAGGAGCTCTTCGAGAAGGCTCAGAAAGAGGCGAAGGACAAGGAGTCCGGTCTCCTTGCTGAATTCCCGAGCGAGCGCTCCTCCTGGTCTGACAAGGAGGCGATGATGACCTCTGGCTTCCACGAGATCAAAGACATAGTCGATGGTGAGTCTTCCTCATTTTTCTTCTTTGCGCCGCCGGCTGTTGGTCAAAACCGGCTTCTAGTCTTTTAATTTTGCTCTTTGCTTCCGCTTTGGCATACTTCTTCCCTGGCAACTCGGACGCCGCCAACCGGGCCATCGAAGCTGACCGTGAAGGGCGGAGGGCGGACGGTGCGAAGATCGCCGTCGACGCCCCCCGATCCCTTTACGAGTAGATCCTGAGCATTGAGGCTCGTCTTCGGCTGGCTCACCGGATGCTGCGCCAGCTTCAGCGTGTCGGCGCCCAGGCAGTCGCCGCCCTGTGGCCGGATATGCCGGCACCTTGCACTCCCTGTCGGACTGCCGACTGGCTGGAGGTAGCAGCCGTCCGTCTTGAGGCCTGGAAGGGCTCTTCGGCCCGGTCTAGGGCGCGTCGGGCCTTGGAGTTCGTAAAGGCGTGGTACCCTGGGCTGAAGCTAGCCCAGCTGGCCACGTTCTGGCAGGAGGCTCAGGCAGAGTTGGCGGCCGTGGAGGACGAACTTGTCAAGCGTGCGGCTCGATCGCCGAGTACACCGACACCAGCATCTTCATCCCGGAGCGGGCTGAAAACGGCGACGAGGCGCCGCTAGAGTGGTTCGGGCTAAACCCGACCGACGGCGAGGACTCGGCGGAGGTGATCGACTCCAGCGGCGAGGAGGAAGGCGATTCGGAGGAGGGAGGCGAAGAGGAGGTGCCAGAGGTCGGAGCGAACGGCCAGCCTCAGCTCGACCGCGCCTCCAGCAACGAGCCGCGTCCGACCAAGCCAGCTACCGCCGGAGGCGATCAAGCAGAGACCGACCAGCCGGCCGCTCCGGCGACTGGCACCGCTGACTCCTCCGATCCTCCGAACCCTTCTGCTGCTTCCTAGGCTGCTGCTTTATCTTTTGTTTCGCCTGTCTATTAGTCTTAGATGAACTTGTTAATTTCGCACAATTCCACCCGCGGGGTGTATCCAAACTTCGTTGAAGATCGGCCAAGGGCCCTTATTATGTAAATATTTTCCCGAGTTCCGACTCTTCTTGCTTTATCACTCTTTGGCTTTTTCCTTGGCTGCCTTCCCTTGGTTGCCGCCTTGTCAGCCAAGCAGCCGCCTCGTGGTCTGCTGTGGGTCAAGTTCCCGCTACCTTGGGAAGGCAAGTACTTAGCCGCTGAAGTTTTAGCAAGTTGAATAGAATGGCCAGCCGATCGCTGAGCAATCGGTTGTAAAAAGGCTGAAACCAGCTTAAACTATGCAAGGCTTTGAGTCCTTAGCCATTTTTCGTGTGGGCACCTTTTCTACCATGCTCCTGCCCGCCAATCAGTCACTCTGCGAGCTGTGGCTTCTGGCAGGAGATGGCTTAAATGCCACACATTACTTGTCCGGCTGCAGGAAGCATTTCATAGTTCCAGACGGCAAGTCCCCGGGCCGACTGGTCGAACCCGGTGCCAAGCGGCATAACGAAAAGGTGACATACTTGTAGGCATAACCTTTATCATACAGATAAAAGAGGGCAGTCCCCGAGCTCTTCTCGGGGGACCCGGAGTCTTCGTACTTTAATACAAAAGCTAGCGTGGTACATACTGCATTTAATTGTAAAATCTTTGGAGGAGGTTTGCATTCCATGGCCGTTCCGTCTCCTTGCCGGAGTCGTCCCTCTTGCATGCTCGAGGCTTCTGAGCGTCGATCAGGTAGTAGGAGTCGTTGCCCAATACTTTGCTGATGATGAAGGGGCCTTCCCAAGGTGCTGAGAGCTTGTGCTGGCCGGCTGCTCGCTGGATCAGTCGGAGCACAAGGTCTCCTTCTTGGAAAGATCTCGGCTTGACCTTTCGGTTGTATTATCGGCGCAGGCTCTGCTGGTAGATGCTGGACCGGCTGAGTGCCAACAGCCGGCCCTCTTGCAGCAGATCGACGTTGTCTTGTCGTCCTTTTTCTGCCTCCTCTTCGGTGTACATGGTGACTCGAGGGGAGTCAAATTCTATATCCGTTGGGATGATGGCTTCGGCGCCGTAGACGAGGAAGAAAGGCGTGAAGTCGGTCGATTTTTTTGGAGTTGTGCGCAGGCTCCAGAGGACGGCTAGCAGCTCATCGAGCCAGCAGCCGGTCGAATGCCCCAGAGGCTCGACCAGCCGGGGCTTGATGCCGGACAAGATGAGGCCATTTGCTCGCTCGACCTGGCCGTTTGACTGCGGGTGGGCAACGGACGCTAAGTCCAGTCGGATGCCCTGAGTCACGCAGAAACGGGCCAAGGCGCCCTTGGCGAAGTTTGTGCTCTTGTCGGTGATGATGCTATGCGGTATGCCGTACCGAGTGGTGATGTCGGCGATGAAAGTCACGACAGTCGGCCCATTTAGTTTTTTGATTGGCCTTGCCTCTATCCACTTGGTAAACTTGTCCACAACGACAAGCAGATGAGTCATGCCGCCACGGGCCGTCTTGAATGGTCCCACCATATCCAGGCCCCAGACGGCAAAGGGCCAGGCGATGGGGATAGTCTTGAGTGCAGAAGCCGGCTGATGTGGCTTGGAGCGGAACATCTGACACCCTTTGCATTTCAGGACCAAATCCTTGGCGTCTTCTAGGGCAGTCGGCCAGAAAAAACCGTGGCGGAAAGCTTTGGCGACAAGTGCTCTTGAAGCCGCGTGGTGGCCACACTCGCCTTGGTGGATATCTTTGAGAATTGCTTGGCCTTGCTCCGGTTCGACACAACATTGGTAAACACCATTGACACTGCGCCTGACCAGCTCTCTGTTGACTATGGTGTAGGCGGCGGCCCGGTGTTGCACTTGCCGAGCCGAGATCTCATCAGGCGGCAGCTCCTTGTTCACTAAGAAGTTGAGGATGGGCTGGGCCCATGAAGGTGCTGCGACTTCTGTGACTGTCAGGACCGCAACTTGGACGAGGGTGGTTGGGCCGGGAGGCGACGGGTTGGAGTCGGCAGCCGCTTGCTGGGTCGATGAAGTCCCCGGGCCGATTGGTGCAGTCCCCGGGCTGAGTTCTGAAGTCCCCGGGCTGGCCGCTGCAGTCCCCAGGCCGGGTTCTGAAGTCCCCGGGCCGGGTGCGACTGCCGCGGCCCCCGGGCCGCCTGCCGGAACTCGTGTGCCGGCCGGTGGAGCTCTCAAGTCGGATCTGACTGCTTCAGGAGGAGCCGACACGAAGATGGAATCTGATTCTGGCGATGGCTTGACAGACGGCTTGAGGAGGCGTTGAAGGGCGACGCCTGTCGGCATTGCTTGACGGGTGGAGCCGATTCTTCCCAAGGTGTCTGCTTGCTCGTTGTCGTTCCTTGGCACATGGAGAAACTCGCACCCCTCAAAATATCCACTGAGTTGCTGTACGAGGAAGCGGTAGCTCGCCATGTTTGCATCTTTGGCGTCCCAGTCACCTGACGACTGCTGGACCACCAAGTCAGAGTCACCATAACACAGGATCCGGCGGATGCCGAGCTCTTTGGCAAGCCGGAGCCCGTGAATGAGTGCCTCGTATTCGGCGACGTTATTGGAGGCGGCAAAATGGATTTGCAGCACATATTTGAGCTTGTCACCTTTGGGAGAGGTAAGGACGATGCCGGCTCCCAAACCGGTGCGCATCTTGGAACCATCAAAGTGCATCCGCCAATGAGTGAAGTCAGGCGCTGGTGGCAGGTACTGGGTCTCGGCCCAGTCGACGAGGAAGTCGGCCAGTGCTTGTGACTTGATGGCGGTGCGAGGCTGGTAGTAGATAGTGTAGGGGGGCAAATCTATGGCCCACTTGGCGACTCAGCCCGAGGCATCTCGGCTTCCAATGATGTCGGCCAATGGAGCGGTGCAGACCACAGTGATAGGGTGCTCTTGAAAATATGGCTTCAACTTTTTGGCGGCGAAGTGTACACCATGACACATCTTCTGGTAATGGGGGTAGTTCTGCTTGGAGGTCGACAGTACCTCACTCAAGTAATACACCGGTCTCTGGTCTGGTAGTGCCTTGCCTTCCTCTTTGCGCTCCACCATGATGACTGTGCTGACCACTCGGCTGGTGGCAGCGATGTAAAGGAGCATGGGCTCTTTAGGGGTCGGGGCCGCCAAAACAGGTGGAGTACTCAGCATCTTTTTGAGCTGGAGGAAAGCTTCATCCGCCTTGTCGTTCCATTCGAAAAAGGTGGTTTTCTTCATGAGCTGGTACAGAGGGAGAGCCTTCTCTCCCAGCCGACTGATGAAACGGCTGATGGAAGCCAAACAGCCAGTGAACTTCTGCACATCCAACAGTCGGCGGGGTACTTCCATCCTCTCGATGGCCTTGATCTTCACAAGGTTGCACTCTATGCCGCGTTCAGAGACTAGGAATCTAAGAAGCTGGCCGGCTGGTACTCCGAATACGCACTTCTCTGGGTTGAGCTTGATTTGAAATCGGTGCAAATTCTCAAAGGTCTCTTTGAGGTCTTCTAGCAGCGTTCCACACTTCTCCGTCTTCACCACCACATCGTCCACGTAAACGTGGGTGTTCCTGCCGAGTTGCTTGAGGAGGCACTTCTGCATGCAGCGTTGGAAGGTGGCGCCGGCATTCCTCAAGCCAAACGTCATGGTCAAGTAACAGAAGGCTCCGAATGGTGTGATGAAGGCGGTCTTCAGTCTGTCAGCCGGGTTCAGCTTGATTTGGTGGTATCCTGAGTATGCATCCAAAAAGCTCAACAGCTCGCATCTGGCTGTGGAGTCTATCACTTGGTCAATTCTTGGCAAAGCAAACGGGTCCTTCGGGCATGCTTTGTTGAGGCTAGTGTAATCGATACACATAGGCCACTGCTTGTTTTTCTTCAGTACGAGGACTGGGTTGGCCGGCCACTCTGGAAAGAACACTTCCATGATGAAGTCGGCTGCCAACAGCCGGGCTATCTCTTCTCCAACGACTCTCCTCTTCTCTTCTGACAGGCGGTGCAAGGGTTGCCTGACGGGCTTGGCATCGGGCCGGACGTGTAACTTGTGCTCGGCGAAATCCGTCGGAACACCTGGCATGTCTTTGGGGGACCATGCAAAGATGTCCCGATTCTCACAGAGGAAATCGACAAGCTCGCCTTCCTATTTGCTGTCGAGGCCCGTGCCTATGACAGCGTACCTCTCCGGGTGTTCTGGGTCCAAGGGTTTCTTCTTTGTCTCTTTGGCCGGCTTGAATGAGCCCTCAGCTTCCGACTCCTTGGGGTCAGGCGACATCTCCGGCCGCTTTCCAGCCATCGCCACAACCCGGTCAAGGAGCAGCTTCTCAGCTGCGATCACGAGGACTCGGCCAGCCGATCGCTCTCTGCAAGCAGGCGGACGACTTCTTGTAGTCGCCGGCTATGGTCAGAATCCCCTTGGAACTCGGCATCTTCATCTTGAGGTAGGCGTAGTGGGGGACTGCCATGAACTTGGCCAGAGCAGGTCGGCCAAGCAGCGCATGGTAGGGGCTTTCAAGGTCCACCACCTCAAACCAGACCTGCTCTCGGCGAAAGTGATCTTTGTCCCCGAAGAGGACATCTATCAGGATCTTGCCGATTGGTGAGCAGGAAAGACCAGGAACTATGCCATGGAAGACAGTCCGGCTGGGCGGAAGTTGTCTTTGCTTGATTCCTAACTTCTCCATAGTATCCTTGTACAGGATGTTGATGTTGCTGCCGCCGTCTATCAGAACTTGGGAGAAACGAGCAGCTCGCCTGTCCGTGGCAAAGGTGGCATCCAAAACCAGAGCATAGGAGCCGGGTTTGGGCATCACCTCTGGGTGATCGGCTCTGCTCCAGCTGATGGGTTTCTCCGACCAATGCATGAACTCTGGGACCTTAGTTGCTACTGCGTTCACTTCTTGCTGTTGCTACCGCCTGCTGTGCCGGTCACCAGCTGCGCTGGTGAATATGACGTATGCTCCATGCTCTTCTAGAAACTCGTCCTATATGGCTCCGACTGGTCTGGCCGCCGGCTGCTGGGGCGGAGGAGGAGGCTGCTGCCCAGCAGGCGGGGGAGGCAGGAGGCCGTCTCCCTTGGTGATCCTGGTGAGCCAATGACACTTCCGAGTAGTGTGGTTTGACGGCTTCGCGCTGCTATGGAATTTGCATGGTGCATCCAGAGTCTGCTCATATGAGAAAGCCGGCAGCCAATTGGGCTTGCCGCCCTTCTGCCGCTTGGAAGGAGCCTGCCCTTCTGACCGCTGGTCTTCGACTGTGGCCACCTGCCGGCTGGTGGAAGCCAGCTGCGGGGCCTTGCGCTTATGGTCGTTCTGCTGTTGACGCCGACTGGCGTCTCCAGCCGGAGTTCTAGGAGCCTGAGGGGCCACCTTGCCAGATGCATTTACTTGGATCTCCGCCTTCATGGAGGAGTCGGCCGTGGCGTATTTGTCGGCTATGATCAGCAGCTCGTCGACGGTTTCCGGCTCGTCGCAGAGAAGCTTGTGCTTGAGGAGAGTGCCCTCTCGGCATCCGGCAGTGAAGTATTCGATGGCTTGCACCTCATGCACGCCCTCGCAAGAGTTGCGGAGCTCGGCCCAGCGCGTGAGGTAATCGTGAGTCGACTCGTCGGGGCCTTGCACGCACAAGGAGAGCTGGCGCGGCTTGGGCGGCCGCTTGTATGTGCTGGTGAAGTTGCGGACGTAGGCGTCGGTGAAGTCGACCCAACTGTTGATGCTTCGGGGCTTCAGGCTATTCAGCCATGTCCGGGCAGTGCCTTGGAGCATGAGCGGAACGTATTTCACGGCAACTCGCTTGTTGCCATTTGCTATGCTGACGGCTGTGGAGTAGTCAACCAGCCAGTCCTCCGGCTTCATGGAGCCGGTGTACTTGGGTGTGTCTCTTGGGAGCGTGAACCCTTTGGGGAAAGGCTCGTCTCGTATGCGGGGACCGAAACAAGGCTCGTCTCATATCGGTTGAGGCAGTCGATCCAGTGGCGGGCATCCTTTTCTCCGATTCCTTCTCGGCGGCCAAGGTGGTCCCCGAGTGATGGGTGATCAACAGGCGGCGGGGAAACGCGCCTTTCCCTGCGCGGGGGGGGGAGGAGATGGACAGTCATCCCGCCGTTCCACTGCTCTTGGGCGGCCATCTTGGTCGCGCTCTATGGAGAGCCGAGTCCGACTGCGGCTGCCAGCCGGCCCCTTGGCTTTCTTAGCACAGACGCCACCAGTCGGCGTCCGAGAGGTCGCACCTTGATCTCGGCGGCGAAGCAGATCGTCATTTTGCTGGCGCGGCACCTCAGTGCGGCAGCCGGCTTCGTGCTGCTCGGCGGCCGCGTCGAGGAGTTGCTGGACGCGCTCCGCCATCTGGCGACGCTCCTCGCCCTCGAATTTGTCCATCTCTTCCGACATCGCCTGGGTGGCTCGGATGTTTTCCGCAGGCGTCGCGCAGACGGGGCGATCTGCGCCGAATAGGTTGGCGATGGCCACGCTGCGCTGCTGGACCGTGCCAAGGCGGCATGGCCCAGTGGGAGCCGGCGTGCTGCCCACAGCGCGATCCATTTCACGCTGGTAGGCTTCCGACAGGCGTCTCATGCCGGCCAGCTTCTTGGCGCCTTCGACGAGCTGGAGGCGGCGTGCCTCCAACGTCTCGGTGTCGGCATCTTCGGGAATGGGCGCTGACAGGTCTTGCAGCGCCGCGTCGAGCGGGTCGCGAGCACCTCCACCGGAGTGCTTGCCGTGCCCGATGACTAGCACCTCCGTGACTGTGCTTCCGCCGCTCACCGCGCGAGGGAGCGGCTCGTCGTAGACCACCATGTTGGTGGGGAACGCGTCGAGCGACGCGGTGTCGGAGTCAACCAACATCAGGTCGGTGGAGCCTACAGACTCCAAGTCCGTAGCTGGCTCGCTGGAGACGTGCAGCTGATCGAGGAGGCCCGCGAGGAGGCTCTCGGGGCCATCGGTGCCTGCGTCGGATGCGGGCTCGTCAGAGAGGTGGACTCCATCAACGAGATCAGCGAGGCAGCTTGCCGTGCAGGCCAACTCCGCTCCATGCAGCGCATCGGCACAGACGCCGTCTGGCGCCGGGCTGGCTGCGCTCGCCAGGGAGAAAAAGGGTTCCCGTCTAGAACAGGTCTCCGGACGACGGTGCACCTCGCCCCATGGTGGGCGCCAAATGTCGGGGGTTGGGTGCGACATATGCCAAAGGATGTCTTATCATGGTGGGAGCGAGTAGAACGTCGCCGGTGCCCGGAAGCGGGTTGAGGCGTAGACACGAACGCCGACGGACTTTACCCAGGTTCAGGGCTCTCCTAGGAGATAACACCCCTACTCCTGCTCTGCGGGGTCTCCGCATGTTCACTAAGTCTCAAGTGAATACACAAGTGCTCCTCGAGTTGTATGCTTGAGGTAGGAGAAGGCAAGGCTAGCTCTTCCCCTTCCTCTATGATCTGGTCTAACTATCTCAGGTCCGGAACCCTTTGCATGGGTGCCCTGGGGGGTTTATATAGGCCTACCCCCCAGGGGTACATTGGTAATCCGGCCGGGTACGGGCCGACAGGCCGTATCCGCCGCTCCCGGGCTTGCCGGCGGCTGATCACTGTAGCCGCGTCTCTAATGACGCAGGCTTCGTCGGGAGGTCATGGCGACAGCCCCGCCGCCTGGCGGGCGATTACTGCAGCCACTCCCTATCTTGTCTGGTTGATGGCGTGTGGGGCCCGAGGAAGGGGCCGGCCGACTCCTAGGGGCCGACCTCCATCGGGTCCGACTGGTAGGGCTCTTCGCCGTCTTCTGGACTCTCGCTGACTGGCGGGGCCCATCGTCCTTGGGCCGTACAGACAGGCCGTCGTGGGAACAGGACTCTGCCCATGCGGGGTGATGTCAGGGAAGCCGTGGCAACAGTGTCGCGCCGGATGGAGATCTCCGCCCGATGCGGTAATCGTGGCCATGCTTGCCTGATCTGGAGGAGGGGATGGGCTATACTGTGGCCACTCCCCGTCCCGTCCCCCTGACGAGGGCACAGGCTTTGCGGGTGTCGCGGGCCGACTCCCTGAGGCTGGCTTCTCTGGAAGCCGCCCGGCGGGAGTCGGCTTAACTCGGCCTTGTATCCAGGACTCGGCCGCCACGGAAGCCGGCTACTCCTTGATCGGCTTCGTAAGGCTCTTCGTCTCATCGTGTTGAGGGGCGCAGTCATCCCCGATGCCTTGAAAGGTCGTGGGCCTCGGGTTGGCCTACCCGTGGCTCATTACTCCGACAATAGGTCCCTGTTTAAACAATACTTCATCTATTTCCCTTTCATTCATAAACATATCATTTTTGTGGTCAAGCAAATATTGTTCTAATGGATCATTAGGAGGCACGGCAATAGAAGCAAGACCAATAATTTCATCTTTACTAGGCAATTCTTCATCATGGGGTTGTCTACAAAATTTAGCAAACTTAAACTCATGAGACATATCCCCCAGACCAATAGTAACAACATCCTTTTCATAGTCTAGCCTAGCATTAACGGTATTCAAGAAGGGTCTACCAAATATAATGGGACAAAAGCTATCTTGTGGGGAACCAAGAACAAGAAAATCAGCAGGATATTTAACTTTCCCACACAAGACTTCAACATCTCTAACAATCCCAACTGGTGAAATAGTATCTCTATTGGCAAGCTTAATTGTAACATCAATTTCCTCTATCTCAGCAGGTGCAATATCATGCATAATTTCTTTGTATAAGGAATGAGGTATTGCACTTGCACTAGCACCCATATCGCATAAGCCATGATAACAATGATCTCCTATTTTAACAGAAAGAACAAGCATGCCTACCACAGGTCTATTTTTATTTTTAGTGTCAGGTCTAGCAATTCTAGCAGCTTCATCACAGAAGTAAATAACATGCCCATCAATATTATCAGCCAAGAGATCTTTAACCATAGCAATACTAGGTTCAACTTTAATTTTCTCAGGGGGTTTCGGTGTCCTAATATTACTTTTGTTGATCACAGTTGAAGCTTTAGCATGATCCTTTATTCTAACATGGAAAGGTGGTTTCTCAATATAAGCAGTAGGACCAATAGGATCAACAAAAGTGATAGTATTTTCTTCAACTTTAATAGGTGCAACTACTTTTACTTCAATGGGAGGATTATATTTAAACCACTTCTCCTTAGGGAGATCAACATGAGTAGCAAAGGATTCACAGAAAAGAAGCCACTATCTCGAGTCAAGTCCATATTTAGTGCTAAATTCACGGAAAACATCGGTATCCATAAAAGATTTAACACAATCAAACTTAGGTGTTATACCTGACTCTTTACCTTCGTCGAGATCCCAATCTTCAGAGTTGCATTTAATTATTTCCAATAAATTCCATCTGAATTCAATAATCTTCATCATAAAGGAGCCAGTACAAGAAGTATCGAGCATGGAGCGATTGTTGAGAGAAAGCCGAGCATAAAATTTTTGAATAATAATTTCTCTTGAGAGCTCATGATTGGGGCATGAATATAACATTGACTTAAGCCTCCCACAAGCTTGGGCGATGCTTTCTCCTTCGCGAGGCAAAAAGTTATATATATAATTGCGATCACGATGAACAAGATGCATAGGATAAAACTTCTGATGAAATTCCAATTTCAATCGTTTGTAGTTCCATGATCCCATATCATCACATAGTCTATACCATGTCAATGCCTCTCCCTTCAAAGATAAAGGGAATACCTTCTTCTTGATAACATCCTCGGGCATACTTGCAAGCTTAAATAATCCACAAACTTCATCCACATAGATTAGGTGCAAATTGGGATGCAATGTTCCATCTCCTGTAAAAGGATTAGCTAGCAGTTTCTCTATCATACCCGAAGGAATTTCAAAGTAAACATTTTCAGTAGGTTCAGTAGGTTGAGGAGCAACTCTTTGCTCTACTGGTCGGGGTGAAGATACCCCGAACAAGCCCCTCAGAGAATTACTTTCCATAGTAACAAGTTACAGTAAATTTCAGCACACTATATAAAATTTTCCTTACCGATTTCCACTTACCAAAGGAGCTTCACTCCCCGGAAATGGTGCCAGAAAAGAGTCTTTATGACCCACAAGTATAGGGGATCTATCATAGTCCTTTCAACAAGTTAGAGTGTCAAACCCAACAAGTCACAGTAAATTTCAGCACACTATATAAAATTTTCCTTACCGATTTCCACTTACCAAAGGAGCTTCACTCCCCGGAAATGGTGCCAGAAAAGAGTCTTTATGACCCACAAGTATAGGGGATCTATCGTAGTCCTTTCGATAAGTTAGAGTGTCAAACCCAACGAGGAGCAAAAGGAAATGATAGGCAATTTTCAGTAAGGTATTCTCTGCAAGCACTGAAATTATCGGTAACAGATAGTTTTGTGATAAGGTAATTGGTAACGAGCAACGAGTAATAAAAGTAAACAAGGTGCAGCAAGGTGGCCCAATCCTTTTTGTAGCAAAGGACAAGCCTGGACAAATTCTTATATGAAGGAAAATGCTCCCGAGGACACATGGGAATTATCGTCAAGCTAGTTTTCATCACGCTCATATGATTCACTTTTGAAACTTTGATAATTTGGTATATGGGTGGACCGGTGCTTGGGTGCTGCCCTTTCTTGGATAAGCATCCCACTTATGATTAACCCCTATTGCAAGCATCCGCAACTACAAAAGAATTATTAAGGTAAACCTAACCATAGCATGAAACATATGGATCCAAATCAGCCCCTTACGAAGCAACGCATAAACTAGGGTTTAAGCTTCTGTCACTCTAGCAACCCATCATCTACTTATTACTTCCCAATGCCTTCCTCTAGGCCCAAACAATGGTGAAGTTTCATGCAGTCGACATTCACATAACACCATTAGAGGAAAGACAACATACATCTCATCAAAATATCGAACGAATACCAAATTCACATGACTACTTATAGAAAGACTTCTCCCATGTCCTCAGGAACAAACGTAACTACTCACAAGTCATATTCATGTTCATAATCAGAGGGGTATTAATATGCATAAAGGATCTGAACATATGATCTTCCACCGAATAAACCAACTAGCATCAACTACAAGGAGTAATCAACACTACTAGCAACCTACAGGTACCAATCTGAGGCTTTGGGACAAAGATTGGATACAAGAGATGAACTAGGGTTCTAGAGGAGATGGTGCTGGTGAAGATGTTGATGGAGATTGACCCCCTCCAGATGAGAGGATCGATGGTGATGATGATGGCGATGATTTCCCCCTCCCGGAGGGAAGTTTCCCCGGCAGAACAGCTCCGCCGGAGCCCTAGATTGGTTCCGCCTCCTGGCGGCGGAGTTTCGTCCCGTAAGCTTGCTTATGATTTTTTCCAGGGTAAAAGACTTCGTGTAGCAGAAGATGGGCACCGGAGGCCTGCCAGGGGGCCCACGAGGCAGGGGCACCCAGGGGGTAGGGCGCGCCCCCCACCCTCGTGGCCAGGATGTGGGCCCCCTCTGGTACTTCCTTCGCTCAGTATTTTTTATTAATTCCAGAAATAACTTCCGTGGAGTTTCAGAACTTTTGGAGTTGTGAAGAATAGGTCTCTAGTATTTGCTCCTTTTCCAGCCCAGAATTCCAGCTGTCGGCATTCTCCCTCTTCATGTAAACCTTGTAAAATAAGAGGGAATAGGCATAAGTATTGTGACATAATGTGTAATAACAGCCCCTAATGCAATAAATTTCGATATAAAAGCATGATGCAAAATGGACGTATCAGGCCTGTGTTTTCTGTGGCTGTTGATCTATCTGATTTAACAGGTATCACTACCTTTTCCAAATACCTAGTTTGTACTCCTTGAGGATCTGCACTCACCCTGTTCCTTTTGGACATCGATTACGAAAGAACAACATTTGACTTGAAAAACATAGTATAACAACACATGGAATAGGTACAGAAAATGGATAGGTATGGCATATACTCATATATGATGCTTAAACTAAGCAGATGGTGTAACAAAGTAGAAGTAATGCAAGAGGTCAGATGCAAAATATGTGTGACCAATACAACCTTGCCAAGTTAGATCAAACACCTTGATGGGTGAATAAGATAGGCCATCCTCCACCATGCCAAGTTTGTTAGCCACTGTATTGTTCCGCAATATTCCTCTCGTGCACCCATTCTCATATTCATTTTGATAATGTTCATTACCTGACATGCATGAAAACATAAAAACAAGTGAGATTATCTTTGTAATGCAGAAGTGATACTAATCCAATACTTCCTCCCTGTAAACCCCTTTGTGCTATCTCTGCAATTCTTCTAAGAGGTGCCATGCATGCTGTAATTTGGTGTGTGCATTAATATAATGTGGCCTACTACTCAAAATATCAGAGCTCCAGAAGTGATGATACTTCGCAGATGACAGCTTCAACATATAGTAAAGAAGAACTAGTCGACCTGACCTGACAGATTCAAAATATACTAAGGGAGAATAACTCTACCTGACCAGTCGACCGCAAGAGAAGAGGATCATCTTAAAGAAGAGCAGAAGAGCAAGCAGATTGAAGATATTACAAGTCTTTCTATACAATGTCGGTTGGCCACCCATGATGAACCAGAGCGCACAGAGAAATACTATTCCTTTCGGTCTTTCCATATGTGGCTCACATGCATTCCGAAACTAAAGTAGGAACATTTAGCTGACCAATTAAACATCTCTCAGTTTTACTAATATCAGCATAATATCAGATTTGAATTTGTACAACTAAGCTTGTTTAGCTCGATGGGTGGAGCAGTGCTATTACGACACGAACCACGTAGGCTGATCGTGGTCATCATAAGATGGGGAAACCGTAAGCATGATGAGTATAGTGTTGACCGTGGCAGTGGGATGGCAGATCTGAAGCTGCAAACCGTGCAAACGGTAGTTAGCAACCGATGTTTGCTTTGGAATAACAACTAAGATTTGGTATGTACAAGAAAGTACAATCAACAAGTGACGAAGAAATGCAATTCTGTCGTCTCTCTATATGTCGCGACATGCATTTGGAAACTCAAGTGGGACCTTTAGCTAACCAATTAAATGTGTCTGTTAACTAATATCAATATCATATCACAATCATATTTGAACAACTAAGCTTTGGAATTTTGAGTGTTGTGTTGTTTAGCTTGGTGGAGTAATGCTAGTATGACAGAAAGCACCTACGCAGATCATAGTAGAGTAGATAAAAGGGGAAAACCCTAAGCATCAAGAGTAAAATCAGGAAAGTGGAACTAGCTGGACCAGTGGGTGGAGCACATGCTTTTCGAAACGAATATAGGAACATTAGGTGACCAATTAAACATTCTCTATTTTAGTAATATGAGCATCATATCAGATTCGAATTTCAACACGTAAGCTCTGGAATTATCAGTGGCATGTTGTTTCGCTTGATGGGTTGAGGTCTTGAGGAGCAGTGCTAGCACGACACGAAGCAGTGAAGCACCTACGATGATGGTATTGAATATAAAGGGGGGAAACCATAAGCTTTACGAGTATAGTGACCGTGCCATGGCGGATCTGAAGGTGCAAACCGGACAAAGCTACTTCGCAACCAATGTTTGCTTTGAACTAGCCACTACGATTTGGTACGGACAAGAAAAGTACAGTAAACAATTTATGATCTATTTTTTGGGTGAGATCAATAAATTAAGCACATATGGAAGAGTACCACCTCTCTTGCGATGTCGTGTAGGCCCCTGCTGATACGTTGAGGGTGCTGCGGGTGCGATGGCTGTCGGCGGCGGGGAAGAAGACTTTAGACGGCAGACGGACGGGTCGGAGGATAAATCATGTTACCGTGGACAAGGCGGTCGTAGGAGCGGCAACGACACGGTGGACGACGGCGCCAATGAAGCGAGACGATGCAATGAAAGGATCCTGGTCCGACGCCGTGGATGAGAGACATTCATCTCTTGCAGTGGACGACGGGGTAGGGGTAGCGGCTCTGGCAAGGTGGAGGATGGGGTGGCGGACGGAAGAGGCTGGCCGCAGTGGAGAGGTTGTCGTGGCGCCGATGGTGTATGAATGGGGAAATGTAGGGGGAGGGGGATCTCAAACTTTGGGACGCGCTTGTCTGAAATGTGGGAAAGTCACGAACTTATCCCTCGTTTAAAATTTCGGACATCACGTCGGTTGGGGATAGGGCGGTAATCTCGCATCTCCCAAATACTTGTCGGTAAGGATTTCGGGCGAGGAGAGGGTGTTTTGCCGCCCACGGTTGGCGCCCACTGTGTATGAACGGGGTTGACAGGTCGGGCGGTTGTGTCACGTCCGAGGGAAGTTACACATCTGTCCCTATTTAAAATATTTGCCTACATCGATTTCGGACGAGGAGAGTTTGTTTTGCTGCCCACCATGGATAAATGAGGAAATGGAGGGAGAGACACATGTATTTCAGATGAGCTTGAATCAAATGTGTTTTGCCGCCCACGTTTGGCGCCCACCGTGTCTGAATGGGCTCAGAGGCCGTCGTGTCACGTCTCATTGAAGTTACTAGTCTACCCCTATCGATAGCAGTGTAAATCTGGTCGATAAGGATGTCAAGTGTCAGGGGTAGATAGTAATTTCCATCTCGTAAACACTTGCTTCAGGCAGCCCACAAATGATAGTGGGTGTTTAGTCGCTTCGTTCAAAAGTTGGGAGAATTAGCATTCACGTTTGCCCTGGGCCCTGGCAACTAATTCCAAATCCAAATTTTATTCGATTACGAATATCCACAGATAATTCTACATTTTGTTATTTATTTCTTCAAAACCACAACAAAGATTTATTCCACCTTTATATATGATTATGATTTAGAAATGTCGTGATCTTCGAATTCAGTAGGTTGGATACACTCTGAGTCAAACGGTTATTTCATCCAATACAATATGCTCACACAAAAAACAGTTCACCTTATGTCAATCATACAAGTATTAAGGATTACCTCGCTAAAAAAATTCGGATCATTACAACACATGGACAACATAGGTGGTCTTACAACATAATCCATTCAGAGACATGAGACAACATGCAAGTACAATAATCTAATGACAATTTCAACTGGTATCTAAAGAAGAACTGGAATTACCCTGGGCTTCAGATAGCAGAAGCAGCAGGACCTCCTCCGTCTTCAAATGCAACATTCTTACTTCCTCCAATTCTTGGGTTGCTTGCATAATGGGTGCAGCTAATTGCATAATTTCCAGCTTCAAGATCGAGATTACCTAATTCATGGCAGACACGCCATCTCTTTCTGCCTCTAGTAGAGCCTCAAGAACTATAATATATGTGCTCAGACTGCTCTCCGGCGGTGTTGCCTCTGAAATGCTACCATCTGGGTAACATGGATGGCGCACTGCTTCCACAAATAGATTCTGGGGTTGTACATTGTGTCCTAGTGTGAACGACATCCTGAAAGGTTTGCACTGGACATAAGTAAGAGATAGTTATCACATGATCCAGGTAGTAAACTTACATGGTAAACGACATACGAATTATTGCCGAGCATGGCAAGCTATATTTAAATGGTTCGAAGTAGCATCAGCCGAAAAGAAATTAAAATGGTAAGATGAAACTAGGGATGTAAGTGGCAAATAAACGACATTCGCCAGTCCCATCTAGTTAGTTTTTGCTAGCTCCCTGGTTCCTTTTCCTCAAAAAATAAAAACTCTTTTGAACTATCATATCACTAGTGGACTTTAATCGGGATTAAACGGGACCCAGTTGACATCCCTAGTTGAAAGTGAGTGTACCACCGCTATATTTAAGTTGCCAAGGCATCTAAGCAGTTGAAATAATCTGAGAAAGCACTTAACAGTGTGGCCTCATATAAACTACGAAGACAGTCTTGTGACGAAGTTCAGAGGAAAAGTTAAGGACTCAAATGAACTAGGCATGCATTTCTTTACGATAGTACAGCAGGCACTGCTGACATATTGGCCAATTCAGGTATAGCGTAACAAGTAACAAACAAGCATTCGAATCAAGCAATATAGCAAAGCAGACAACTGAACTATTTGTAATTCTGTAGGATTACTGGTTGAGAGAACAAGCCAAGAAAGCAGCCCACACGCATTACATTTCACGTGTACTAAAACACACTGCCTTACCATATGTTGCTGTGAAGCCTCGCTGCTATTGCAATGTTCTTTGAAGATATCGTCAGCATCCCGTGGTTGCAAATCTAGTTGTTGTAGTTTATTCTGCACCATCTATTTAGGTAAAATTAATTTTAATCGCATGCACTGTTTCGAATTGATCATCAATGGTTCATCTAAACTAATGAAAGAAGGGTGTCTGGATACACGACAATATATCTGCTTCCCTCTATTTTTATGCTTGTTCGAGGTGCCAGCCCCAAAAGAACAAGTATTTTGCTTGATGGGGTTGGCAGCTCCATAATTAATAGCAGCATCAAGTTAGTCATGCAACTTGGGAAGATCAAGAACACACAAAAAAGTAATGAACAGAGGCTCGGAGTAGTGATGTAATAGCTAGCATCAGAAAATGTAGGGTAAAACGAACAAAAAGCAGCGGAACCACATGCTAGTTTGCTGATGTGTAATTAAGCATAGAGAACATGAAGCGTCGATGGAACCAACAGTGGCATCGAACAACACCATTATCATAAATATAGCATGCAATAAGTAAAATAGTAGGCAGTGATATCTAGGAAGTACAGTAATACTTAGGACAAAACTAAAGCATATTAACTATATGTGCACTGGTATGTAATTTAGCACATGTAACATGTTCATTGCCAGAAGTATGGCCCTACAGGTGCAAGCAAAATAATGCGTCTCATGAAAAATTGAATGATGTCCTGAAGAAATTCAAATGTGCGGTGCTTATGCTAAGAAAGTGAACGTAGGCACCGGCCGTTGGATAATAGTACCTGATTCTCGGCGGCGTATGGGTATTGTTGTCATACTTGATAGCTAAGGATCGTCGATGGTGCTCGTGTTGCGGTTGAGTTTGGGCCGTCTGTCGCTGTCGCTCAAGCGGCTCCGGTGCTTCAGTTGCGGCGCCTGTCGACATGCAAGAAAGCTCATCTGTGATAAGTGAACAGTTGCACGATCAAGAAGAGAAAAACCTAAGGAGTAAAAATCCAAATAACCTGATGCGGACGAGGGAGTCAGTGAAGGGCCTACATTGTGGTGGACAAGGGCGCCAGTTAAGCAAATCCGGTGTGGTGGGCCATGACGAGGGAGTCAGTGAAGGGCCTACACTGTGGTGGACGAGGGCGCTGGTTAAGCAGATCCGGTGCGGTGGACCATGATGGCGGTCAAGGAGATCTGGAGCGGTGGACAAGCCAGTCGCTGAAGCGGCTCCGGTGAAGTGGTGAGTTGGCAGTTGGGGGTTCCAAGGTGCGGAAGGTAGATCCGGCGGGGTGTGAGGTCCACCGCTGCGGCGGAGGACTAGATTCGGCGGCTTGCCGTGGTTGGGGGGTCAAGGAGGGGAAGGGGAGGGGCTCTGGGGAAGAATGTTGGGGGCAAGGAGGGGAAAACAATGGAGTTACCAAAGAAGCCCTTTTCCATTCATGTGGCAGGGGTAAAACAGGAATATCGCAGGGCTAAACTTTCGGGCGCGAGATATTTCGATGTGAGCGGGAAGTTTGAAAGCTTTTGGCGCCTGAAATTATAAGTGTTCTGCTCTTGTACGACCAACTATGAAATCATGGTCGAGAATTTATTTGTTTTGCACGCAAAAAAAAGTGCAAGTTTTGAAAATCAGTGTCTCCAACTCGAAACTTAGATTGTCCATTCAATTCAAATATGTAACATTGTGCTAGTACAAGCAAATACCATCATACGGTCCAATTCAAATGAAATTCCAAATGTGTTTATCCTAAATATGATGACAAAAGCAAAAAATGTGTATGGGTATGAATAAAGTGGATGATTATAAAGTTTGAACATGCTCGTATGTGTATATCTCTAGGTTTGATATATGAATTTGAAATCACGAAATCCGGGCTTAAAAAATGTACCTCCGTTTAAATGAATTACAAAAGCTAATGATGGAGTCGAATTCCAAAATTCCAATCTTAGGTTTGTAATTCAGGTACATCAAGGTATATCAAGCATGTTCAAAAGTATCGTTATCTCCTAGTCCAAACTGTGAAAGAAATTGATCAACCATGAGTGCACATACTATTGACCATATATATCTCAATTACGCTAAAGTCCCTCAAATATAGACACCTCACTCTTTATCTAAAGCCAACCCCCCCCTGGCACCCCCCCACACACAAGTCGTTCTCTCCCCCAGACACGAACACATGAGCACATTAACACCCCCTCTCTTCTAAAGCCCGGACCCCAATATAGGTCTCTATCACTTTGTCTCTCGAGCATGCACACATCTCTTCCCCCACTCTCTCGGTCTCATGGCATCTCTCTTTCCCAAGCACACGCACTATGTAGAGTGTATCTTTTCCATACACACAAAACGTCGCCCCAAAACGTCTATCTCCCTAGTTATGTGGTTCTCGCACACTCACCTCACACACCATCCCCACTGCAAACAAGCACACTTTGTCTCCTTGTGCACCACTCTCCTCTTTCTATCTCTCCCACATGCGGACCCGCCCCAGCTCCTTCCATGTATACATATATGATGTGACTCTTTCCATAGATCCCTAATGTATCATGGTTCTCAATATCGCACGTTGTTCTCTACACCATCTATTCTAGATCTCTCATGAAGTCCCTATCACACACACGATGACTCGCTTCCCTTGCTTCTCCGTACATAGGCCAATTTCGAACAACATCAACATTGTCTCCCTATCTATACGCCATTTATGGACACAAATGACCCCTCTCCCCCCTCTCATCCTCTTTCTCTCTCTCTCCGTCGCTCTCTCTCTCTCTCTCTCTCACACACACACACACACACCCCTCTCCCACACACACTCGATGTCTCTTCCAAATAGTCTACTCCCCGCCCGCACCCATGCTATCCCGCTACTAACATGCCTTTGTCTCTCTCTGACACACATGTCACACCATTCCCCCTTCCCTTATACTAGGTTTACATCATTAGTGGTCTCTCTACTTCACATACACACACTTCCTCTCACACACAAACACACACAGACACGCACAAAACACCCATTTATCTGGATCCTCATCTCTCCCCATGTCCGCATGTGTATCTCACACACTCACTCTCTGATTATGTCTATGTGTCTCCATGTTACACAACACAAAGCCCCATGTACATTTATCTCTCTATCCTCCACACACATAGACACAAAGAATCTCTTATCATTCCCTCAGTCTCTAGACATATCACTCTCTCTCTCTCTCTCTCTCTCTCTCGCAAACAAGCCCAACAAGGGTTTCCCCGTGAATAACTTACCGTCTATTCATCAACAGTCGTGGCAGTACGGCGAACACGATATGTGAAAAAGACTAAATCTACACGTGCGTAGACCACCTAGTATGACTACTAGGACTAGAGCAAGCCGAAAACGCGCCACCGTCACCCCCTCCTTATCGGCGACGAGAAAACCTTTGTCTTACATAGTCGAGAAGTCATTGTGCTAAGGTCCCACATGCTAAGGCATTAAATAGAATGTAGATCCTAGTTTACGGAAACAAGTATCAATAATACGTTTGTATCTCCATACTCATATTTCTTCTCTTATAAAAAACCGAGTTGGTGATGATGGTACGCGTGCCATCTTACAACGTAGATCGTCCGATCTATATCTGATGGATGGAAATTAAACTAAAAGATACCCGCACCTCTCTGCACACTTGCAGACAAGGCCTTCCCTCGTTCATCCTTATCTCCAACAACCTCATTGTTGAGCAATTAAAAAAGGAAGCCTTTGGAACAAACTAGCCTGGTGGCCGCTGCCGGCGTAGTCCATCCCCATGCCTCCGCTCAGTCCGACCACCAATCACCACCATGCCCCACTCCTCTTCACCTTATCTCCTATTTCTCGAGATATCATTAGTTTTTACACATGGGATTACTCCCGCATGGGTCAATCATAACAAGTGTTTTATAAAAAAAATGCATCTTGATGTTCCGTGCAATGCACGGACATCTTGTTGGTACTCCTACAGAAGACTAAGTTGGTGATGATGGTGTGTCTGCCATCCCTAATTTCTGACCATTAGATCTACATCTAACGACTGTGAGGTAAGTTGTTGCCTTTTCTCACCAACATCCCACTTCTCTACCAATTTGCAGAAAAACCCATAATTAGTATCTTAAAACCAACCACATCCCTCCCTCACCTCACCAAAACAGCCCAAGGAATATATTCTGATTGAAACATAATATATCTCTAGTGATATATGTATATCAAAATTAGAGTGTTTTGTATCAAGTTTGTGAATAAGTATTATTCTAATTATGATCCGTTGCAACGCACGTGAACATTGCTAGTATTTCCAACCATTCCAAAAAAATGCTAGTATTTCCATAGTTTCGAGTTTTCCATCAAGATATTAGTCACTCATGGTTGATATTTACTTTCAATCACGTACACATATGCACTATGTAACTAGCCTTGCTTATTGGCTTCCAAAGCTTAACTTTCACTCCTACTTACAATATGTAGGGTTTTTAACAAAAAACTACCACTTTCAACCAGCCCTAGGAAGAAACTATTGTACAAAAATAGCAAAAACATACCCAAAATTTCTTAATCTGCACCAAAAACTACTACCTAGTGCCGATTAGGCTCGTTTAAACCCGTTTATGACAGGGTTGGCCCACACGTCCGTGCTGACGAGGCAGCTTAAACCAACACATTTTGTTTGACCATTGACACGAGGGACCCATATCTGACCTTCTATCCTGTTATTCCCCCTCAAATCATTATTTTTCCTGAACATTACTTCAAACAGTACTGATGCGTTTTCATCGATGGTGCCGGTGATGAGCGAGTTGGCCGCCGCTCCACCGGACAGGTCGGACGCTGCGCTGGCCTCTGCACGGGTTGGCAGGCTGGCCCGAGTGTGACTCACGAGCGAGCAAGCTGTCGCGCTAGCCTTCGCTCCAGCCAGATGACTGGCCTTAGCGCTGCGCGCACGAGCAAGCCGTCGCGCCGCTGTGCCAATCTAGCTAGCAAACCTTGCAGACAAGCAGCTGGACGGAGCTATCTTGGCTAGCTAGCGGCCGCGAGCGCCGGACGGAGCTGGCATCCGGGCTGCCGCAAGATGGGCTCTGCACTGCCTTCTGCCGGCGGTGGTAGCCGCGTCCCATGGCCGAGGATGACTAGGTGGACGAGCCGGAGGTAGGATTTCACTCGGGGATTTTTGTGCACACTGACATGTAGGTCCCACAAGTCATAACGCCAAACTTGCCGGTCAAATAGAAGGCGTTGACTTAAGGGGCGACATGGGTCAAAACATGCATATAACGGCACTTTTAGAGTAGTCGTTTCTTGGTAGGGCTGGTTGGTAAGGGCATGTACAATGGTTGATAAGGTAGTCTTATCTTAAGTCTGCCACGTATGCAAGTGGTAGTAGTTTATTGGCATTATTAGTGGTTTCTTGGCATTATTAGTGGTTTCTTGTAAGGAATAATATGCTACTAGCGGCAAAAGGCGATTCTAGGTTGCGTTGTACTCCAATGAGTACTACTAGTGGTCGCAGGAGTGTATACCTCGTTTTGTGGGTTCGATCCCGGCCGAACGCACGGCAGCCTTTTTTTAAATAGTAACTTCGCTGCAAGCCAATATTGTACACGGGTAGTTTGAGTTTTGAAGTCGAACGGACGTGCCGCGCCACAATCTAGGTGCACTGGATAGCCTAGCCACGTGAACGAGTTTTCCTTCCCATCATCTCGTGGCTCGCGTGCTCGCCCTAGCCGCACCTCGCTTGCAACTTCCTCGTCAGCTAGTAGCATATTTAAACTAGCGCCTCCCAATTAAGCCCGAGGAGCCAAAAAAGCCTGGCACGACATTGGGAACTGTGCAATATGGCTCTTTACGTAAGGTGCTACTAGTACTCTACTACTCTGTAGCTTGTGGCGTTGCACACATGGACTTCACTCCATTATCGGCTCTATAAAAGAAATTCCTCTTGACGTTTTTTTTGAAACGGAGGCAAAAGCTTTGCCTCATCTCATTCATAAAGAAGGAACTACTAACAGAGTTCGACGAGATCCGTTACACCTCCACAAATGGAAGCGAAAAGCCTAGTCTCGCTGTATCAAATAACTCAAATGTTCTGCCCCCGCAGTAACCGTCGCTGATAAATAGGCTGCTAGTGTGTGCATGAGAGGAGCGGCTGAGTAGGCCAGCTACGCGCTTGAATAGAGAACTGAGAGTACCCACTACGCAGGTGTACTTTCCCTGCATTGATAGTACAGCGATGGTTCTAGAGAACAGTAGTACCCTCCACTTCCAACTGTAGCTCCTTGGCCCTGAGATTCAAGAGTTCAAAATTGGTGCACTATACTAGAAGTACAGTACATCGCACTACTAGTTGAGAAAGCAGTACTACTACTGCTACAGTACGAGTATGTGGTAAATAATAGCCTCGCCCCTTTGCTAAGGAATGATCGAGGAGCTACAGTTGGAAGGGACGAGGCCCTGCGGTTACTACACTCTTATATCCTCCTTGCCAGTTCCCCTCCCCCCGAAGAGAAGGCAGTTCGTCACTGTTCCCATGGATTCGCCAGGTGGTTCGCCTCCTCGTTGGGGCTGGGAGACCTTGGACGGCTATCCTCTAGGAGAAATCGCACGCCGCTCTGACGTCCTCACCGCCACAAGACTCGGTGCTTCCTGCACCAACTTTTTCAAGACGGTGCTTAAGCAGGCTTGGGAAAAGGCCATGCTTGTTGGTCTTCCATGCGTCCTGGAGGAGAAAGTTCTTCTATGGGACAATCCTTCGAACAGTCCACCGCTCCCTGGCCATGGTTGCACGTTGACTCCACTAGAGTTGCCGACATTGAGAGGTAGTCGGATTTTGTCCGATGAGCAGGTCAGTCATGGAGTTTGATCATGTAGTACTTAGTTATTCCATTTCCACCCCATAATTTCTCCGCTGCCCACCGTCTTATATATAGGTCTGGGTCGGTGCCAACGAAGATTGGCTTGCATACCTCTGGCCAGATACCACCATCATTTTGCACAACATGCACAGCAATGCGGCCGTTCCCTTAGACCCCTTCTCCACCATTGGGATCGACCTTCCGGACTGGCTGGGCTTGAATACGTATGATGATGCCTACATGAGATTGAAGAAGATAGCAATTGCAGACCCGCCGACAAAGCAACGTGGCTATGATGATTACTATCTCATCGCGGTGTTCGACATAAGGATTGCCATCAATGCAAGAGGCAGTAACGGCAGAGGCTGGCGCATGTTGGCCGCGACAGATTTGTACCCCTACACGTTCGAACACGTCGTGTGCCATCTAGGCCGCATCTTCGCGGTGACAAGCCAGGGGACTTGTTTCATCTGGTTGCCATCCCATGGTACGGGAGATTACAAACGGAATGCACAAAGCCACAAACCATCATTTGCATCCCTAACGGTACTCCATTATTTTGCAGGGACCAGTCATCCCCCGATCAAAATAAGATCGCCGATCCAGGATGTGCATTTGCATCCATGATTCGGTCTAACCTGGAACCTTGTAGCTGACTTTGATATTGGGATCAACTATCTTAGCAGTCGTTACCCATGGTACCACTAATGTGCAACATGGTCACACAATCTACCACGATTGGACCGTCACCATCTACCCAGGTATTCCATTTAGTATTATATGTTTTAGCCCTCTCGCCTTCTCTTTCATTGTTGTACTACTTACTAGTACTAGTATGAGTACTTTTTACCTTGGAGTAGCTAGCTAGGCCATTGAATACTTGAAACCACTAGCTGCTACCATTTTTATTTTTCCATGTCTTACTATCTCATCCATGTAGCCAAGAGTGGCTATATATAATAAGCCGATTATTTTACTTCCTCTATACCGGAGTAGTACTATTTGTTGCACAGTATTACTGACCGCCATCTTTGAGCACAACATTATTATGCATGGACCTTGACTATGTACATCACCATGTGTCCAGATCTGAGATGTCGCGTGTACCAGATGAACGGCGCCGAGTTCGACCCCCGTAATGCTACGTGGGTGCCGAGGAACACTCTTGGAGAGTACTCGCTTTTCATTGGGGAAAGCTACCCCATTGTGAAGCGGATGCCACCTTTCGTGCACGACACCGAAGGCCTGCCGTTCATGAAGTATGGTTGTGTCTTCAGTGCACACCGCCGGATGAATGACATGCTGGGACACGTTATCCCTGATTTATGCCGCTTCAGCTTGGATGAGTCTCCATCGTGTGGAACCGGACTAGAAAGCTGCAACAATGATTCCCGTTGCCCACCGCTATGGATCGTGCCATCCATGAAGAACACCTGGGACTGGAACCTGGAGGAGGACATGTAGCCCATCTATAACGTGTAAGTGGAGTATGGTAAATTGTGACGGTAGCGTTGTGAATATATGTAGACTAGTCGTGCACAAATTTATCACATGAATTGGAGATGAACTTGTGTGGCATACTAGCATTTGTCCATTAGAATTTATTACTAGTAAATGTGTTATGTGTACGTGCAACTTGTGTGGTCGTTGCACGGGCTCCAACACGCTCTTTGAGAAAAAAAAGGTGGCACAGCTTTGGATACAGGTGACGTGGCGGCATCATATAGTAGCATCGTTTGCTATAGTTGTAGTATACTCCTACTGGGATGAAAACTCCTATAAAACCTTGCGCTTGGCTCTTTGCCTCTTCGGGAGGTTCAACAGTTCGTACTCATGTGAACGTTGCACTTGGCTCTTCGCCTCTTCAGAAGGTCCAACAATGATGATACTACAGTACAATATGCTTCTGGCAATCTGACACCGATTGAACTGCTACACGTCCACCGCGAGGGCGAGGGCGAGGGAGAGGGAGAGGGCACTGTAGTCAAAACCCTCTCCTTGTCCTGTGAGCCACCGCGCGCGTGGGCGAGAGAGAGGCGTAGTAAGCAAGCTTCTCCTCATTCGGTGAGTTGACGAGACATATCAAAGCAGTACTAGTACTAGTCCATACTGCGTCCTTTCCGGTTAATATGGCTTAATTTGAAATGAGAAAATACACCGGCGGTCAACATATGTAACAATACGCTCTTTACGGTCACTATATATTGTTTTGCGGTGATTATACGATCACTAGCTCATCGTAGAGCACCGTATTGCACCCTACTGACCGGCCACATAGTCGACGTGGCACTTTGTTGACTGGTTAAATTGTCACCTGGTTTCTGGGTCCAACCTATCAGTTGGCAGAGCAAAGAAATCAGTTAAACAAAACTTTACGCAGGCGCGACAGGAGTCCAACCCTTGCGCACGAACCACCCTGGCTGTGTATGTGAGTGCATGCACGTGTAGTCCCTCGGTATTCCAACAAAGAGTGTACATCAGCTAAAAAACAAAGAGTGTACATCTACACTTCCAATGCATTTAGCCTTTCAGGCTGGTCATAGTAGGAGTAACTTAGCAAGTAACATAACACATCCCAAGAAAAATTTGCTTACGTGGCATGTAGTTAATGAGGGGAGAGATGGTTGGAGTAACATGATATGTTACTGTAACATAACGCGTACCCAGGCAAAATGAGTCTACATCTTAATAAATGATGGCTTGCATGATACCAACTATATGTTACTTCCCACTATGAATGTAGTAACATAGACTGGTAACATATGCATGTTACTAGTCTAAGTTACTCCCCACTATGACTAGCCTAATCTAAATCGATATTGATTGACTAATGCACCAACTTGTGCTCTAGGTATAAGCTACATGTCTATCCTTAATTACAGCATGCAACAACCTTCATTTAATCTTCTTCTCTCAATGGTCGCATGCACACATAAGTCTGCTACTTTTGGGCGTTAATTATGCCCTTGTCAATGTGTAAATCTCGAAATGTACAGTCTTTCATGGGCGTAGGGAGTATGTTGAGCACTTGAGCGTGAGCCTGTGTGTTGCATCGTGTGCTGTGTGCCGCATGGGTGCATGAGTGTTGCGTGTGTCCATGTGTACGTGTGAGTGTTGCATGTTGCATGCATGAGGCTTTTACTCCCTCCCATTGACATGTTCATATTTCAAGCTTCCTCTGTTCCCTTCATATGGTGACACTCCCTCTATTCCCAAATACGGAGTAAAAGCCTCCCTCTGTTCCCAAATACGAAGTATTTGTCTTTCTAGAGATTTCAACAAGTGACTACGTACAGAGCAAAATGAGTGAAGTGAGCATAGAGGCATAGGGATACTGTAGATAGGAAGTCTTTGCGATCCATTATTACCCATCTCGGTCAGAGAGAACTATTCAACTAGTCTTCGCAGTGAAGTGACAATACACGCTGCAGTAGATGGGACACACGGGTGTTGGTGTTACTAAATCAGCCTTACCCAGTACTGCCATCATGTTTGCTAGTAGAGCACGCTTCATCAAATACGCCTACGCACCTCTCTCCTCCATTAACTGACATATGGGCCCTCTTGAGGTAGACCCACATGTCATCGGCGTAACTATTTACACTCCGAAGGACGGTATATCCTGGTAATAGTACTAGTAGAATTGAGATTTAATGCACTTTCTTCCCCGTCTTTCACTCTTTTTCCTCCTCTCTTCTTCTTCCTCCTCTCTTCCCCATCGTCAGCCGCACACCATTTCCCCGCTCACTGCTCGCCCGCCCGTGCCATCTTCCTTGGTAGCTCGCGCGTACCATATCCCCCCGCTCACTACTCGTCCACACACGCCATCTTCTTCGCTCGCTCGCCCGCCCGAATCCAGTTCCCCGCTGGTTCGCAGGCACCGAAAACCCCAATCACTCAACGCCCTAAACAAAACTATAGCAGAACCGACTGACACGCAGAGTCGTGATTGGAATTCCCTCCCTGATGTTCTCTTGGAGCAGATCTGTAATCGTATGGACCTACTCAGCACCGTCCGTTTGGCCGCATGCTCGGTGTCTTTGTACCCTCTACTCGTCTGCAACCAGCCGGCTCTTTTCAAGACACCCTGCTTGCTGATGCCCGATCCTCGCAGTTGGCCCAGACACTGACTTGACGATACTACGGAGGTTGTCGTGGTGCCCCTCGACATGCTACCACTACCCGTCCACTTGTCCTTCATGCGCGGCCACTACTGGGCAAGCATGAAGGCCAACCGGATCATCCTCATCCACCAATACAGTAGTCTGTGGCGTCTTGTGGATATCTACACCCAGCGAGAGATCACCCTTCCATCGTTGGATATCGCCGCCATCGAGCATCGCGGCCCACCGGACACTCCTGCCTACTATGCACGAGACGCGTCAAGCTTTTGGCTCGACCTCTGTTTGTTGAAAGTTGTAATTTGCGAAGTGCCCACACCATCAGAAGACTACATGGATTACAAGCTCATTGCCTTGTTCAACATGGGATTAGTCTATCTGGAATCCGGTCGCCATACATGGTTATGGCTCATCATCAATCCTGTTGAGGCAACATTTTTGTTTGATGCTATAGTGCATGATGGCATCGTTTACGCAGTCGATGCACAGATTGGCTACCTATACTGGTGGAATCTATCGTCGTGTAATTGTTCTATCTCATCTCGTCTTTACCTTATGAATACAACTGCCTGTTCATTGTTACAAATTTAGAATAGATAGTATGTCTATAACCACATCATTGCTATATGTTCCTCTCATTTCCTAGATTTTTATGACCACACATGTTATTGTTAGAGTTGATATGGGAACAATTGGCATCTAATGATTGTTAGAATATATATTATGAGCATAACCTCATGATTGCTATATGTTACTCTCATTTCCAAGATTTTTATAACAACGCATGTTATTGCTTAGAGTTGATATGAGAACAGTAGTAAGTGCTATGGTAGAATATGAGTAGGCCCTGTCATAGTTGTTTTCCTCTCATTGTTACATGATGTTTGAACCATGACATATTGCTAGAATATGAAAGCCATTGGCTTTTTTTTACTTGGAGTATGATTATGACCACGGCATTGCAATTCTCTGTCTATGATATGTCTCACTGTTATAATAATCTTAATACCACACATACTCTGAACATGATTGTTTATTTTTGTTCTTTTGGTCTCCAATTTGAATTGTTGCAACAGACACAAATGCGCTGGCCTTCATGATTCCAGGACCTGGAATCATACTAGCCGATGGGTGGTGGTTTATCGCTCGTTCAACTGATGCCGGTCATTTGATGCTCATTCGCATGTACCAAATTGACCAAACCATATCCAGAGATTTGTCAACACAGCTTGTTGCCAGATAATCTTCACTGTGTGAAAGGCATCAAGCTTACATGCACTGGATGGCTTTTGCAAACCCGACATGCGGCGATGTGGTTCATGCCAACAGCAAATATGCACAACTTGATTCGTACTGATAACTAGACTGAGCAATGTATTCTGCTGCTGTAGCACGACCCTCTTTTGTTGGATATTATGTATTGTTGTTAGTTTGAAGCACTCCTCTGGTTTGAAGGATAGATACCTTTGTGAGATCAAGTGCATCCTAACTCACCTGCGTAAGATGTACTGATAATGATGATTGAGATGTTGTGCAGAAGCCATATATATATATCAATTAGGCTTCAAGTGCGTACTTGTTAGTTAAACCTATGGTTAAAATGTGACACTAAATACGACTAGTAAGTAGTACAGTAGCAGCACTAGTATATGTCGGTCAAATTATTCATCATGTCCACACATTGAATTGACGTGACAACACGCTGCGCGTGAGGTGACACAAGAATCCTGGCGGCTGTTACGTCTTGAGCTTGCATTGGATTTCCCTGAAGAGGAGAGGATGATGCAGCAAAGTAGCGTAAGTATTTCCCTCAGTTTTTGAGAACCAAGGTATCAATCCAGTAGGAGGCCACGCGCAAGTCCCTCATACCTACACAAAACTAATAGCTCAACGCAACCAATGCGATTAGGGGTTGTCAATCCCTTCACGGTCACTTACGAGAGTGAGATCTGATAGATAATATTTTTGGTATTTTTGGTATAAAGATGCAAAGTAAAATAAAAAGCAAAGTAAAAAAGCAAAGCAATAATAAAGTAAGGGAATATTGATATGATAGAGAATAGACCCGGGAGCCATAGATTTCACTAGTGGCTTCTCTCAAGAGCATAAGTATTTTACGGTGGGTGAACGAACTACTGTTGAGCAATTGACAGAATTGAGCATAGTTATGAGAGTATCTAGGTATGATCATGTATACATGCATCACGTCCGAGACAAGTAGACCGACTCCTGCCTGCATCTACTACTATTACTCCACTCATCGACCGCTATCCAGCATGCATCTAGAGTATTAAGTTAATGAAAACAGAGTAACGCCTTAAGCAAGATGACAAGATGTAGAGGGATAAATTCATGCAATATGATAAAAACCCAATCTTGTTATCCTCGATGGCAACAATATAATATGTGCCTTGCTGCCCCTACTGTCACTGGGAAAGGACACCGCAAGATTGAACCCAAAGCTAAGCACTTCTCCCATTGCAAGAACAACCAATCTAGTTGGCCAAACCAAACGGATAATTCAAAGAGACTTGCAAAGATAACTAATCATACATAAAAGAATTCAGAGAAGATTCAAATATTGCTCATAGATAATCTTGATCACAAACCCACAATTCATCGATCCCAACAAACACACCGCAAAAATAAGATTACATCGAATAGATCTCCACGAGAGAGGGGGAGAACATTGTATTGAGATCCAAAAAGAGAGAAGAAGCCATCTAGCTACTAACTATGGACGCGAAGGTCTGAAGTAAACTACTCACACTTCATCGGAGAGGCTATGATGATGTAGAAGCCCTCCGTGGTGGACTCCCTTCCGTGAAGCTCTAACAGGCCTCAAGATGGGATCTCGTGGATACTGAGAAAGTTGCGGTGGTGGAATTAGGTTTTGGCTCCGATCTGATTGTTCAGGTGCGAGGTATATATAGGAGGAAGAAGTACGTCGGTGGAGCAACAGGGGCCCACGAGGTGGAGGGCACTGGGGGGGTGCCCCTACCTCGTGCCTTCCTGTTGGTTGCTTGACGTAGGGTCCAAGTCTCCTGGATCATGTTCGGTGAGAAAATCACGTTCCCGAAGGTTTCATTCCGTTTGGACTCCGTTTGATATTCCGTTTCTTCGAAACACTAAAATAGGCAAAAAAACAGCAAATCTGGGCTGGGCCTCCGGTTAATAGGTTAGTCCCAAAAGTAATATAAAAGTGTAAAATAAAGCCCAATATGGTCCAAAACAGTAGATAATATAGCATGGAGCAATAAAAAATTATAGATACGTTGGAGACGTATCAGGCATCCCCAAGCTTAATTCCTGCTCATCCTCGAGTAGGTAAATGATAAAAAGAGAGTTTTGATGCGGAGTGCTACTTGGCATAATTTCAATGTAATTCTTCTTAATTGTGGTATGAATATTCAGATTCGAAAGATTCAAGACAAAATTTTAATATTGACATAAAAATAATAATACTTCAAGCATACTAACATAGCAATCATGTCTTCTCAAAACAACATGGCCAAAGAAAGTTACCCCTACAAAATCATATAGTCTGGCTATGCTCTATCTTCACCACACAAAGTATTTAAATCATGCACAACCCCGATGACAAGCCCAACAATTGTTTCATACTTTTGACATTCTCAAAACTTTTTCAATCTTCACGCACTACATGAGCGTGAGCCATGGATATATCACTATATGTGGAATAGGATGGTGGTTGTGGAGAAGACAAAAAGGGAGAAGATAGTCTCACATCAACTAGGCGTATCAACGGGCTATGGACATGCCCATTAATAGATATCAATGTGAGTGAGTAGGGATTGCTATGCAACGGATGCACTAGAGCTATAAGTATATGAAAGCTCAACAAAAGAAACTAAGTGGGTGTGCATCCAACTCGCTTGCTCACGAAGACCTAGGGCAATTTGAGGAAGCCCATCATTGGAATATACAAGCCAAGTTCTATGATGAAAAATTCCCATTAGTATATGAAAGTGATAAAATGAGAGACTCTCTATTATGAAGATCATGGTGCTACTTTTAAGCACAAGTGTGGTAAAAGGATAGTAACATTGTCCCTTCTCTCTTTTTCTCTCATTTTTTTATTTGGGCCTTTTCTCTTTTTTATGGCCTCTTTTCTTTTCTTTTCTTTTATTTTTCATCCGGAGTCTCATCCCGACTTGTGGGGGAATCATAGTCTCCATCATCCTTTCCTCACTTGGGACAATGCTCTAAAAATGATGATCATCACACTTTTATTTACTTACAACTCAACAATTACAACTCGATACTTAGAACAAAATATGACTCTATGTGTATGCCTCTGGCAGTGTAGCGGGATATGCAATGATTCATGAGTGACATGTATGAAAGAATTATGAACGGTGGCTTTGCCACAAATACGATGTCAACTACATGATCATGCTAAGCAATATGACAAAGATGGAGCATGTCATAATAAACGGAACGGTGGAAAGTTGCATGGCAATATATCTCGGAATGGCTATGGAAACGCCATAATAGGTAGGTATGGTGGCTGTTTTGAGGAAGGTATATGGTGGGTATATGATACCGGCGAAAAGTGCGTGGTATTATAAAGGCTAGCAATGATGGAAGGGTGAGAAAAGTGCGTATAATCCATGGACTCAACATTATTCATAAAGAACGCATATAATTATTGCAAAAATCTACAAGTTATCAAAGCAAAGTATTACACGCATGCTCCTAGGGGGATAGATTGGTAGGAAAACACCATCGCTCGTCCCCGACCGCGACTCATAAGGAAGACAATCAATAAATAAATCATGCTCCGACTTCATCACATAACGGTTCACCATACGTGCATGCTACGGGAATCACAAACTTTAACAAAAGTATTTCTCAAATTCACAACTACTCAACTAGCATGACTCTAATATTACTACCTCCATATCTCAAAACAATTATCAAGCATCAAACTTTTCTTAGTATTCAACGCACTCAAAAGAAAGTTTTACAAATCTTGAATACCAAGCATATTATTATTATAAGAAAATTACCATGCTATTTAAGACTCTCAAAATAATCTAAGTGAAGCATGAGAGATCAATAGTTTCTATAAAACAAATCCACCACCATGCTCTAAAAGATATAAGTGAAGCACTAGAGCAAAACTATATAGCTCAAAATATATAAGTGAAGCACATAGAGTATTCTATCAAATTCCAATTCATGTATGGCTCTCTCAAAAGGTGTGTGCAGCAAGGATGATTGTGGTAAACTAAAAAGCAAAGACTCAAATCATACAAGACGCTCCAAGCAAAACACATATTATGTGGTGAATAAAAATATAGCTCCAAGTAAAGTTACCGATGGAAGTGGACGAAAGAGGGGATGCCTTCCGGGGGCATCCCCAAGATTTGACTTTTTGGTGTCCTTGGATTTTCTTGGGGGTGCCATGGGCATCCCCAAGCTTAGTCTCTTGCCACTCCTTGTTCCATAATCCATCAAAAAAATTCACCCAAAACTTGAAAACTTCACAACACAAAACTCAACAGAAATCTCGTGAGCTCCGTTAGCGAAAGAAAACAAAAGACCACTTCAAGGTACTGTAATGAACTCGTTATTTATTTATATTGGTGTTAAAACTACTGTATTCCAACTTCTCTATGGATTATAAACTATTTTACTAGCCATAGATTCATCAAAATAAGCAAACAACACACGAAAAACAGAATCTGTCAAAAACAGATCAGTCTGTAGTAATCTGTAACTAACGCAAACTTCTGGAACTCCAAAAATTCAGACAAAATAGGAAGACCTAGGAAATTTGTTTATTGATCAGCCTCAATTGGAATCACTATTTTATCACGTTCTGGTGATTTTTAACAATTGTTTTCGTGAACCTAAAGTTTCCGGAAATTACAGCAAGATCAAATAACTATCAGCCAAGAAGATCCTATAGGTTTAACTTGGCACAAACACTAATTAAAACATAAAACCACATCTAAAAAGAAGGTAGATGGATTATTTATTCTGAAACAGAAACAAAAATAAAAAACTAAAAATAAAATTGGGTTGCCTCCCAACAAGCGCTATCGTTTAACGCCCCTAGCTAGGCATAAAAGCAAGGATAGATCTAGGTATTGCCATCTTTGGTAGGCAATCCATAAGTGGCTCTCATAATAGATTCATATGGTAATTTTATTTTCTTTCTAGGGAAGTGTTCCATGCCTTTTTTTAACGGAAATTGGAATCTAATATTCTCTTCCATCATATCAATGATTGCACCAATCGTTCTAAGGAAAGGTCTACCAAGAATAATAGGACATGAAGGATTGCAATCTATATCAAGAACGATAAAATCTACGGGCACATAATTCCTATTTGCAACAATAAGAACATCATTAATCCGTCCCATAGGTTTCTTAATAGTGGAATCCGCAAGGTGCTAGTTTAGAGAGCAATCATCAAAATCACGGAAATCTAGCAAATCACACAAAGTTTTGGGAATAGTGGAAACACTAGCACCCAAATCACATAAAGCATAAAATTCATGATCCTTAATCTTAATTTTAATAGTTGGTTCCCACTCATCATAAAGTTTTCTAGGGATAGAGACTTCCAACTCAAGTTTTTCCTCATAAGATTGCATCAAGGCATCAACAATATGTTTGGTAAACGCTTTATTTTGACTATAAGCATGAGGAGAATTTAGCACGGATTGCAACAAGGAAATACAATATACCAAAGAGAAACTTTCATAATTAAATTCCTTGAAATCCAAATTAGTGGGTTTAGCAACATCTAGGGTTTTACTTTCTTCAACCCCACTTTTATCAATTTTAGCATCAAGATCTAAAAACTCCGAATTTTTAGAACGCCTTCTAGGTAAAGGTGGATCATATTCAGTCTCATCATTATCAAGATTCATATTTCAAAACAAATATTTTATAGGAGATACATCAATAACTTTCAGATCTTCATCTTTATTTTCATGGAAATTGGAAGAACACGCTTTAATAAAGGCATCTTTCGTAGCACGCATCCTAGCGGTTCTTTCCTTGCACTCATCAATGGATATTCTCATGGCTTTGAGAGACTCATTGATATAATGCTTAGGAGGGATAGATCTAAGCTTTAAAGAATCAACATCAAGAGAAATTCTATCAACGTTCCTAGCCAATTAATCAACTTTAAGCAATTTTTCCTCAAGCAAAGCATTAAAATTCTTTTGCGAATTCATAAACTCTTTAACACTAGCCTCAAATTCACAGGGCATCTTATTCAAATTTCCATAAGAGTTGTTGTAGGAATTTCCATAATTATTAGAAGGATTACTAGGATAAGGCCTAGGATTAAAGTTCCCTCTATACGCGTTGTTACCAAAATTATTCCTACCAACAAAATTCATCCATAGATTCATTATTATTCTCAATAAAAGTAGACAAAGGCATATCATTAGGATCAGAAGAAACACTCTTAGTAGCAAATAATTTCATAAGTTCATCCATCTTTCCACTCAAAACATTGATTTCTTCAATCGCATGCACTTTTTTATTATTAGATCTTTCAGTGTCCCATTGAGAATAATTAACCATAATATTATCTAGGAGTTTAGTAGCGTCTCCTAAAGTGATTAAAGGTTTCTAGAAGCAAAATTCAATCCGGCATAAAATTTTTGTATAATCATCCACAAATTCAAACCATGAGTAGGGCAATTACGTATCATTAATTTCATCCTCTCCCAAGCTTGTGCAACATGTTCATGATCAAGTTGCTTAAAGTTCATAATATCATTTCTAAGAGAGATGATCTTAGCGGGAGGAAAATACTTAGAGATAAAAGCATCTTTGCACTTGTTCCAAGAATCAATACTATTTTTAGGCAAAGAAGAAAACCAAGCTTTAGCACGATCTCTAAGCGAAAAAGGAAATAGCTTCAATTTAACAACATCATTGTCAACATCCCTCTTCTTTTGCATATCACATAAATCAACGAAGCTATTTAGATAGGTAGCCGCATCTTCACTAGGAAGGCCGACGAATTGATCTTTCATAACAAGATTCAATAAAGCAGTATTGATTTCACAAGATTCAATATTGGCAAGAGGAGCAATTGGAGTGCTAAGGAAATCATTATTGTTGGTATTGGTAAAGTCACACAATTTGGTATTATCTTGAGCCATCGTGACAAGCAAGCAAACTAACACACGAGCAAACAAAAAGCAAGCGCAAAGAAAGGCAAACGGAAAAGAGAGGGCGAATAAAACGGCAAGGGTGAAGTGGGGGAGAGGAAAACGAGAGGCAAATGGCAAATAATGTAATGCGAGAGATAAGGGATTGTGATGGGTACTTGGTATGTTGACTATTGCATAGACTCCCCGGCAACGGCGCCAGAAATCCTTCTTGCTACATCTTGAGCTTGTGTTTGATTTCCCCGAAGAGGAGAGGATGATGCAGCAAAGTAGCGTAAGTATTTCCCTCAGTTTTTGAGAACCAAGGTATCAATCTCAATCCAGTAGGAGGCCACGCGCAAGTCCCTCGTACCTACACAAAACAAATAGCTCAACGCAACCAACGCGATTAGGGGTTGTCAATCCCTTCACGGTCACTTACGAGAGTGAGATCTGATAGATAATATTTTTGGTATTTTTGGTATAAAGATGCAAATTAAAATAAAAAACAAAGTAAAAAAGCAAAGAAATAATAAGTAAGGGAAGATTGATATGATAGAGAATAGACCCGGGGGCCATAGATTTCACTAGTGGCTTCTCTCAAGAGCATAAGTATTTTACGGTGGGTGAACGAATTACTGTTGAGCAATTGACAGAATTGAGCATAGTTATGAGAGTATCTAGGTATGATCATGTATATAGGCATCGCGTCCGAGACAAGTAGACCGACTCCTGCCTGCATCTACTACTATACTCCACTCATCGACCGCTATCCAGCATGCATCTAGAGTATTAAGTTAATGAAAACAGAGTAACGCCTTAAGCAAGATGACATGATGTAGAGGGATAAATTCATGCAATATGATAAAAACCCCATCTTGTTATCCTCGATGGCAACAATATAATACGTGCCTTGATGCCCCTACTGAAGGAAATATGCCCTAGAGGCAATAATAAAGTTATTATTTATTTCCTTATTTCATGATAAATGTTTATTATTCATGCTAGAATTGTATTAACCGGAAACATAATACATGTGTGAATACATAGACAAACATAGTGTCACTAGTATGCCTCTACTTGACTAGCTCGTTGAATCAAAGATGGTTAAGTTTCCTAGCCATAGACATGAGTTGTCATTTGATTAACGGGATCACATCATTAGGAGAATGATGTGATTGACTTGACCCATTCCGTTAGCCTAGCACTTGATCGCTTAGTATGTTGCTATTGCTTTCTTCATGACTTATACATGTTCCTGTAACTATGAGATTATGCAACTCCGTTTACGGAGGAACACTTTGGTGCTACCAAACGTCACAACGAATCGGGTGATTATAAAGGAGTACTACAGGTGTCTCCAAAGGTACATGTTGGGTTGGCGATTTCGAGATTAGGTTTTGTCACTCCGATTGTCGGAGAGGTATCTCTGGGCCCTCTCGGTAATGCACATCACTATAAGCCTTGCAAGCAATGTAGCTAATGAGTTAGTTACGGAATGATGCATTACGTAACGAGTAAAGAGACTTGCCCGATGTGAGATTGAACTAGGTATTGATACCGACGATCAAATCTCGGGCAAGTAACATACCGATGACAAAGGGAACAACGTATGTTGTTATGCGGTTTGACCGATAAAGATCTTGAAGAATATGTAGGAACCAATATGGGCATCCAGGTTCCGCTATTGGTTATTGACCGAGAATAGTTCTAGGTCATGTCTACATAGTTCTCGAACCCGTAGGGTCCGCAACTAAGGTTTCGATGATGTTATATTATGAGTTTATGAGTTTTGATGTACCGAAGGAGTTGAGTCCCGGATGAGATCGGGGACATGACGAGGAGTCTCGAAATGGTCGAGACGTAAAGATCGATATATTGGACGACTATATTCGAGTTCGGAAAGGTTCGAATGATTCGGTATTTTCGAGTACCGGAGAGTTACGGGAATTCGCCGGGAGAAGTATTGGGCCTTATTGGGCCCTGCGGGAAGAGAGAGAGGGCTGCCTAGGGCAGGCGCGCGCCCCATGGCCTAGTCCGAATTGGACTAGGGGAGGGCCGCACCTTCCTTCTTCCCCCTCCCCAATCCTACTCCAACTAGGACAGGGGAGTCCTACTCCCGGTGGGAGTAGGACTCCTCCAAGGCGCGCCTCCCAAGGCTGGCCGCAACCCCCCCTTGGCTCCTTTATATACGGGGGCAGGGGGCACCCCATGACACAAGTTGATCTACGGATCTTTCCTTAGCCGTGTGCGGTGCCCCCTTCCACCATATTCCACTTCGGTCATATCGTCGCGGAGCTTAAGCGAAGCCCTGCGCCGGAGAAGTCATATCGTCACGGAGCTTAGGCGAAGCCCTGCGTCGGTGGAGCATTAACATCGTCACCACGCCGTCAGTTGACGGAACTCATCCCCGACACTTTGCTGGATCGGAGTCCGGGATCGCCATCGAGCTGAGCGTGTGCGAACTCGGAGGTGCCGACGCTCGGTGCTTGGATCGGTCGGATCGTGAAGACGCACGACTACATCAACGCGTTGTTATAACGCTTCGCTTTCGGTCTCACGAGGGTACGTGGACGGACACTCTCCCCTCTCGTTGCTATGCCATCACCATGGTCTTGCGTGATCGTAGGAAATTTTTTGAAATTACTACGTTACCAAACAGTGGTATCAGAGCCTGGTTTTATGCGTTGATGTCATGTGCATGAGTAGAACACAAGTGAGTTGTGGACGATACAAGTCATACTGCCTACCAGCATGTCATACTTTGGTTCAGCGGTATTGTGAGATGAAGCGGCCGGACCGACATTACGCAGACGCTTACGCGAGACTGGTTTCACCGCCCGAGCACTCGTTGCTTAAAGGTGACCGGCGGTGTCTGTCTCTCTCACTTTAGTTGAATCGAGTGTACGCCCGGTCCTTGAGAAGGTTAAACGGAGTCTATTTGACAAACTATCGTTGTGGTTTTGATGCGAGGTAAGAACGGTTCTTGCTCAGCCCGTAGCAGCCGTAAAACTTGCAACAACAAAGTAGAGGACGCCTAACTTGTTTTTGCAGGGCATGTTGTGATGTGATATGGTCAAGACGTGATGCTATATTTTATTGTATGAGATGATCATGTTTTGTAACCGAAGTTATCGGCAATGGCAGGAGCCATATGGTTGTCGCTTATTGTATGAAATGCAACGCCATGTAATTGCTTTACTTTATCACTAAGAAGTAGCGATAGTCGTAGAAGCAATAGTTGGCGAGACGACAACGATGCTACGATGGAGATCAAGGTGTCGCGCCGGTGACGATGGTGATCATGACGTTGCTTCGGCGATGGAGATCACAAGCACAAGATGATGATGACCATATCATATCACTTATATTGATTGCATGTGATGTTTATCCTTTATGCATCTTATCTTGCTTTGATTGACGGTAGCATTATAAGATGATCTCTCACCAAAATTATCAAGAAGTGTTCTCCCTGAGTATGCACCGTTGCGAAAGTTCTTCGTGCTGAGACACCACGTGATGATCGGGTGTGATAGGCTCTACGTTCAAATACAACGGGTGCAAAACAGTTGCACGCGCGAATACTCAAGTTAAACTTGACGAGCCTAGCATATAACAGATATGGCCTCGGAACACGGAGACCGAAAGGTCGAGCGTGAATCATATAGTAGATATGATCAACATAGTGATGTTCACCATTGAAACTACTCCATCTCACGTGATGATCGGACATGGTTTAGTTAATTTGGATCACGTAATCACTTAGATGACTAGAGAGATGTCTATCTAAGTGGGAGTTCTTAAGTAATATGATTAATTGAACTTTAATTTATCATGAACTTAGTCCTGGTAGTATTTTGCAAATTATGTTGTAGATCAATAGCTCGCGTTGTTGCTTCCCTATGTTTTTGCTTCCATGTGTTTTTATATGTGTTCCTAGAGAAAATTGTATTGAAAATGTTAGTAGCAATGTTGCGGATTGGATCCGTGATCTGAAGTTTATCCTCATTGCTGCACGTAAGAATTATGTCCTTGATGCACCGCTAGGTGACAGACCTATTGCAGGAGCGGATCACGGGCGTTATGAGCGTTTGGCTAGCTCAATATGATGACTACTTGATAGTTTAGTGCACCATGCTTAACGGCTTAGAATCGGGACTTCAAAGACGTTTTGAGCGTCATGGACCATATGAGATGTTCCAGGAATTGAAGTTAATATTTCAAGCAAATACCGAGTTGAGAGATATGAAGTCTCCAACAAGTTCTATCGCTAAAAGATGGAGGAGAATCGCTCAACTAGTGAGCATGTTCTCAGATTGTCTGGGTACTTCAATCGCTTGAATCAAGTGGGAGTTAATCTTCCAGATAAGATAGTGATTGACAGAATTCTCTAGTCACCATCACTAAGTTACTAGAACTTCGTGATGAACTATAGTATGCAAGGGATGACGAAAACGATTCCCGAGCTCTTCGTGATGTTGAAATCGACGAAGGTAGAAATCAAGAAAAACATCAAGTGTTGATGATTGACAAGACCACTAGTCTCAAGGAAAAGGGCAAAGGGAAGAAGGGGAACTTCAGGAAGAACGGCAAGCAAGTTGCTACTCGAGTGAAGAAACCCAAGTCTGGACCTAAGCCTGAGACTAAGTGCTTTTGCTGCAATGGAACTGGTCCTTTGAAGCGGAACTACCCCAAGTATTTGGTGGATAAGAAGGATGGCAAAGTGAACAAAGGTATATTTGATATACAAATTATTGATGTGTATTTTACTAGTGTTTATAGCAACCCCTCGGTATTTGATACTTGGTTCGGTTGCTAAGAGTAGTAACTCGAAACAGGAGTTGCAGAATGAACAGAAACTAGTTGAAGGGAAAGTGACGATGAGTGTTGGAAGTAGTTCCAAGATTGATATGATCATCATCGCACACTCCTTATACTTTCGGGATTAGTGTTAAACCTAAATAAATGTTATTTGGTGTTTGCGTTGAGCATGAATATGATTTGATCATATTTATTGCAAAACGGTTATTCATTTAAAGTCAAAGAATAATTGTTGTTCTGTTTACATGAATAAAACCTTCGATGGTCATACACCCAATGAAAATAGTTTATTGGATCTCGATCGTAGTGATACACATATTCATAATATTGATGCCAAAAGATGCAAAGTTAATAATGATAGTGCAACTTATTTGTGGCTTGCCGTTTGGGTCATATCGGTATAAAGCGCATGAAGAAACTCCATAAGGATGGATTTTGGAATCACTTGGTTATGAATCATTTGATGCTTGCGAACCGTGCCTTTTGGGCAAGATGACTAAAACTCCGTTCTCGGAACAATGGAACAAGCTACTGACTTGTTGGAAATAACACATATATACCGATGTATGCGATCCAATGAGTGTTGATGCTCGTGGCAAGTATCGTTATTTTCTGACCTTCACAAGATGATTTGAGTAGATATGGGTATATCTACTTGATGAAACATAAGTCTGAAATAGTTGAAAGGTTCAAAGAATTTCAGAGTGAAGTGGAAAATCATCGCAACAAGAAAATAAAGTTTCTGCGATCTGATCGTGGAGATGAATATTTGAGTTCTGAGTTTGGTCTTCAATTAAAACAATATGGAATAGTTTCACAGCTCACGCCACCGGAACACCACAACGTTATGGTGTGTCCGAATGTAAATAACCGTACTTTATTTTGATATGGTGCGATCAATGATGTCTCTTACCGATTTACCAATATCGTTTTGGGGTTATGCATTAGAGACAGTTGCATTCACGTTTAATAGGGCACCATCTAAATCCGCTGAGGCGACACCGTATGAACTATGGTTTAACAATAAACCTAAGCTTTCGTTTCTTAAAGTTTGGAGTTGTGATGCTTATGTGAAAAAGTTTTCACCGATAAGCTCGAACCCAAATCGAGAAGTGCATCTTCATAGAATACCCAAAGGTAACTATTGGGTACACCTTCTATCACAGATCCGAAGGCAAGTTTTTCGTTGCTAAGATGGATCCTTTCTAGAGAAGAAGTTTCTCTCGAAAGAAGTGAGTGGGAGGAAAGTAGAACTTGATGAGGTAATTGTACCTTCTCCCTTATTGGAACGTAGTTCATCACAGAAATCAGTTCCAGTGATTCCTACACCAATTAGTGAGGAAGTTAATGATGATGATCATGAAACTTCAGATCAAGTTGCTACCAAACCTCGTAGGTCTTCCAGAGTAAGATCCGCACTGAGTGGTACGGTAATCATGTTCAGAAGTCATGTTACTAGACCATGATGAACCTACGAACTATGAGGAAGCGATGATGAGCCCAGATTCCGCGAAATGGCTTGAGGCCATGAAATCTGAGATGGGATCCATGTATGAGAACAAAGTATGGACTTTGATGGAGTTGCCCGATGATCGGCAAGCCATATTATATAAATGGATCATCAAGAGGAAGACAGATGCTGATAGTAGTTTTACTATCTACAAAGCTCGACTTGTCGCAAAAGGTTTTCGACAAGTTCAAGGTGTTGACTACAATGAGATTTTCTCAAGCTGTAGCGATTCTTAAGTCTGTCCGAATCATGTTAGCAATTGCCACATTTTATGAAATCTGGCAAATGGATGTCAAAACTACATTCTTTAATGGATTTATTAAAGAAGAGTTGTATATGATGCAACCAGAAGTTTTGTCAATCCTAAAGGAGCTAACAAAATGTGCAAGCTCCAGCGATCCATCAATGGACTGGTGCAAGCATCTCGAGTTGGAATATACGCTTTGATGAGTTGATCAAAGATATGGTTTTATCTGAGACTTTTGGAGAAGCCTGTATTTACAAGAAAGTGAGTGGGAGCACTACAACATTTCGATAAAGTATATGTGAATGACATATTGTTGATCGGAAATAATGTAGAATTATTCTGCAAAGCATAAAGGAGTGTTTGAAAGGAGTTTTTTCAAAGAAAGACCTCGGTGAAGCTGCTTACATATTGAGCATCAAGATCTATAGAGATAGATCAAGACGCTTGATAAGTTTTTCAATGAATACATACCTTGACAAGATTTTGAAGTAGTTCAAAATGGAACAGTCAAAGAAAGAGTTCTTGCCTGTGTTGCAAAGGTGTGAAATTGAGTAAGACTCAAATCCCGACCACGGCAGAAAATAGAAAAGAGAATGAAAGTCATTCCCTATACATCAGCCATAGGTTCTATAAAGTATGTCATGCTGTGTACCAGATCTATTGCATACCCTACCACTAAGCTTGGCAAGGGAGTACAATAGTGATCTAGGAGTAGATCAATGGACAGCGGTCAAAATTATCCTTAGTATAATAAGGATATGTTTCTCGATTATGGAAGTGAAAAAAGGTTCGTCGTAAAGGGTTACGTCGATGCAAGTTTTAACACTAATCTAGATGACTCTGAGTCTCAATCTGGATACATATTAAAAGTGGGAGCAATTAGCTAGAGTAGCTCCGTGCAGAGCATTGTAGACATAGAAATTTGCAAAATACTTACGGCTCTGAATGTGACAGACCCGTTGACTAAAATTATCTCACAAGCAGAACATGATCACACCTTAGTACTCTTTGGGTGTTAATCACATAGCGATGTGAACTAGATTACTGACTCTAGTAAACCCTTTGGGTATTGGTCACATGTCGATGTGAACTATGGGTGTTAACCACATATAGATGTGAACTATTGATGTTAAATCACATGGCGATGTGAACTAGATTATTGACTCTAGTGCAAGTGGGAGACTGAAGGAAATATGCCCTAGAGGCAATAATAAAGTTATTATTTATTTCCTTATTTCATGATAAATGTTTATTATTCATGCTAGAATTGTATTAACCGGAAACATAATACATGTGTGAATACATAGACAAACATAGTGTCACTAGTATGCCTCTACTTGACTAGCTCGTTGAATCAAAGATGGTTAAGTTTCCTAGCCATAGACATGAGTTGTCATTTGATTAACGGGATCACATCATTAGGAGAATGATGTGATTGACTTGACCCATTCTGTTAGCCTAGCACTTGATCGTTTAGTATGTTGCTATTGCTTTCTTCATGACTTATACATGTTCCTGTAACTATGAGATTATGCAACTCCGTTTACGGAGGAACACTTTGGTGCTACCAAACGTCACAACGTAATCTGGGTGATTATAAAGGAGTACTACAGGTGTCTCCAAAGGTACATGTTGGGTTGGCGATTTTGAGATTAGGTTTTGTCACTCCGATTGTCGGAGAGGTATCTCTGGGCCCTCTCGGTAATGCACATCACTATAAGCCTTGCAAGCAACGTAGCTAATGAGTTAGTTACGGAATGATGCATTACGAACGAGTAAAGAGACTTGCCGAGAACGAGATTGAACTAGGTATTGATATCGACGATCAAATCTCGGGCAAGTAACATACCGATGACAAAGGAACAACGATGTTGTTATGCGGTTTGACCGATAAAGATCTTGAAGAATATGTAGGAACCAATATGGGCATCCAGGTTCCGCTATTGGTTATTGACCGAGAATAGTTCTAGGTCATGTCTACATAGTTCTCGAACCCGTAGGGTCCGCACGCTAAGGTTTCGATGCGGTTATATTATGAGTTTATGAGTTTTGATGTACCGAAGGAGTTCGAGTCCCGGATGAGATCGGGGACATGACGAGGAGTCTCGAAATGGTCGAGACGTAAAGATCGATATATTGGACGACTATATTCGAGTTCGGAAAGGTTCGAATGATTCGGTATTTTGGAGTACGGAGAGTTACGGGAATTCGCCGGGAGAAGTATTGGGCCTTATTGGGCCCTGCGGGAAAGAGAGAGGGCTGCCTAGGGCAGGCGCGCGCCCCATGGCCTAGTCCGAATTGGACTAGGGGAGGCCGCACCCTTCCTTCTTCCCCTCCCCAATCCTACTCCAACTAGGACAGGGGGAGTCCTACTCCGGTGGGAGTAGGACTCCTCCAAGCGCGCCTCCCAAGGCTGGCCGCACCCCCTTTGCTCCTTTATATCTGGGGCAGGGGCACCCCATGACACAAGTTGATCTACGGATCTTTCCTTAGCTGTGTGCGGTGCCCCTTCCACCATATTCCACTTGGTCATATCGTCGCGGAGCTTAAGCGAAGCCTGCGCCGGAGAAGTCATATCGTCGCGGAGCTTAGGCGAAGCCCTGCGTCGGTGGAGCATCAACATCGTCACCACGCCGTCGGTTGTGGAACTCATCCCGACACTTTGCTGGATCGAGTCCGGGATCGCCATCGAGCTGAACGTGTGCAGAACTCGGAGGTGCCGACGCTCGGTGCTTGGATCGGTCGGATCGTGAAGACGCACGACTACATCAACAGCGTTGTTATAACGCTTCGCTTTCGGTCTACGAGGGTACGTGGACGGACACTCTCCCCTCTCGTTGCTATGCCATCACCATGGTCTTGCGTGATCGTAGGAAATTTTTTGAAATTACTACGTTACCTAACACCTACTGTCACTGGGAAAGGACACCGCAAGATTGAACCCAAAGCTAAGCACTTCTCCCATTGCAAGAACTACCAATCTAGTTGGCAAACCAAACGGATAATTCAAAGAGACTTGCAAAGATAACTAATCATACATAAAAGAATTCAGAGAAGATTCAAATATTGCTCATAGATAATCTTGATCATAAACCCACAATTCATCGATCTCAACCAACACACCGCAAAAAGAAGATTACATCGAATAGATCTCCACGAGAGAGGGGGAGAACATTGTATTGAGATCCAAAAAGAGAGAAGAAGCCATCTAGCTACTAACTATGGACCCGAAGGTCTGAAGTAAACTACTCACACTTCATCGGAGAGGCTATGATGATGTAGAAGCCCTCCGTGGTGGATTCCCCTTCCGGCGGAGCTCCGGAACAGGCCCCAAGATGGGATCTCGTGGATACAGAAAGTTGCGGCGGTGGAATTAGGTTTTTGGCTCCGTATCTGATCGTTCGGGGGTACGTAGGTATATATAGGAGGAAGAAGTACATCAGTGGAGCAACAGGGGGCCCACGAGGGTGGAGGGCGCGCCTGGGGGGAGGGCGCGCCCCTACCTCGTGCCTTCCTTGGTGGTTGCTTGATGCAGGGTCCAAGTCTCCTGGATCATGTTCGGTGAGAAAATCACGTTCCCGAAGGTTTCATTCCGTTTGGACTCCGTTTGATATTCCGTTTCTTCGAAACACTGAAATAGGCAAAAAAACAGCAAATCTGGTTTGGGCCTCCGGTTAATAGGTTAGTCCCAAAAATAATATAAAAGTGTAAAATAAAGCCCAATATGGTCCAAAACAGTAGATAATTTAGCATGGAGGAATCAAAAATTATAGATACGTTGGAGACGTATCAGCGGCATGTTCGGGTATTGTGGACTTCAGATTTGGAGTATCACTTATCTGTCGAAATCTTTCATCATTCACTTAAAACAGTCGATTGATCATACATTGACTACCATATAACTAGAATTAACCGATGCAAGTCCAAGAAGGATTGGCCGGTGCTGCCGGCTGGCGTCAAGTTCGATCCCATGGATCAGGAGCTGATCGAGCACCTTGAGGCCAAAGTGAGTGCTGACAACGCGAGATCTCACCCTCTCATCAATTTGTTCATACCAACCATCGACAGCGAGCACGGCATATGCTACACCCATCCTGAGAAACTTCCAGGTAAGACACCGATCGGCCATCTACTTGCACAAACATATTCCTTTGTTTATAGCTCTATTTTTATTTTTAGACGCAGACCTAGTGAAGCAATTACAATTTGACAGTTAATAAAAAGTGAAACAAGTGATTGCAACATGGCAAAGATGTTATGAAAATGCTAACCACGTACACTAAAACCTGTATTCGACAATACTGCAGGTATCGCACTGAGTGGCCTAAGCAAGCATTTCTTCCAGCGCAATTCCAGGGCGTTCAAAAGGGGCACGTGGACACGTTGCAAGATACAGTCGGAGTGCGGCATGCACACGATGTGGCACAAGACCAGCAATACCTTGACGGTGGTGTTCAACGGCTGGCAGACGGGCAGCAAAAAGGTTCTAGTGTTGCATACCAACAAGAACTTCGACCAGCAGAGGACCAACTGGGTGATGCACCAGTACCACCTCGGGGACCTGGAGCAAGAGAAGGAGCCGGAGCTGGTCATCTGCAAGATTTTCTACCAGACGAACACTAGGGCCAGGAGTAAAAATATTATAAGTTAGTTTGGTATTGGTACTTGTACTACCTTGTCGTCCGCAAGTTGGTATTGTTGTTAACGATATTTCAGTATGAACTTGGGATTTGCTTCCAACCATCATGTCGAGGGTCGACGTGGATATAAAGCTGAATCATTTGTTTCGAAACAAATTTTCAGGCACCTGATTTTTATTTGATGGGTAGCATAAGCACCTGCCGTTCGAATTCCCAGTTCTCTAAATTTTTCAAAACAAGTGCATGCACTTATTATCACGATGAAAAAAAATATACCTGATGCATCCGAGTTATCAGTCTGTACTTGCAGAATTCTCTCGTTTTTTGAGCAGGTATATTGTTTTTTCAGGTCGAGCAAGTTTCAACTGGGTTGTAGACTGCACAGGCTTGGTTTTGTTTTTAACAGGCCCAGGCCATAACGACAATGGGGCACACAGATCCAACAGGTATCTACTGGCCTTTGTCCCACCAGCGTTAGTTATATTTTGTCTTACAACATCCGCAGGCAGTTTTTTTATTGAATCAAACACACAACCCAGTTCTATTTTCCTCTTGAAACGCCATGTCCTACATCCGTTTTCTAATCTCTACCTATAGTTTTACTAGTTCATATACATGTATCATTATATTGAAAATACATAAAGTTCCCTTTTCATATTTACATCCTTATTTTTGTTGTTGTTTTCCTCCGGTAGCTGATTTTTTACCACTGGTTTTCCCTTAAACCAACTCAATTGTCCCACGTCTTATTTGCTTACAAAAACAAAAAGATTTTTTTGGCAAATCAATAAGTTCTTAAATTTTTTTTATCATTTCGGAATTACAACAGTTCAGACTCCACCAAAATATGCAAGATAAGGTTGAACTTTTTGACCATGGTCCTGGGCAGAAAATGGGCTATAATAAATTATTTAAGAATTAGAAAATGGGCTGTAAATTATATTTTTTTAGCAAATGGGCTCTATGTTGTCTGCCACAGATTTGGAGGCTGACTTGTGGGCCAACTAAGTTCATGCGTACACAAGGTTTCTCAAAAAAAGAAACTTAGTCAACAATCGACTCTACCAGCGTCAGACTGTTAGATGTCAATCTAACGGCAATCGTGCTTCTTTAGTCTCTGATCTTCCTGCTCCAGCCGCCCAAAGCAGGGTCGGCGGAACCGCCTGCTCCCGCCTCCCGTGGCCGGCTGTGTTGCCGGGCATGCCTCACGGCCCCACCATACTCGCATCCCTAGCCTGTCTATCCCTCTACTCACCCACACCTCCTGTTATTTTCCGGCGACGGCAGCCAAACGAGCCAACCTCAGACTCCCCACGCACAGGCAGCCACTGTCGTGTCTTCCCCGGCTCCGTGTCGTTCCCTTCGTAGGCCTCACCGTCGTCCACCGCCCTGGTGCTCTCGGCGCGGCGTGGTCAACATGGTCAACGAACGACATCCATCAAAAGTGGACTGTACGTGGAGAGGCTGACAGCTGGGTCCACGGTCGCACACAAGGAAATGCCTCCTTATTATGCGCAACATAATGATTCCTCCACCTGACATTTGGGACCCACCGGAAGGGCCTATGTATTTCGCGAAAAAAACGTTCCCTCTGCTGACAGCTCGGACCCACCAGCTATATCTTTGCACGCAAGGAAGTGCCTCCTTATTACGCACAAAAAAATGAATACCCACCCCCCTGCGTGGGAGGCTGACTTGTGCGCCTACTAAGTTGACGGGGACGGAGGGCTTTGTCAACTTAGTCAATATGAACGATTCTAGCTCCAGTGACCATATGATGTCCATCCAACAACCGTAGTGCTTCTTCAACCTCTGGTCTTCTTGCTCCAGCCGCCCAAACCAGCGGCGGTCGTGCCGCGTGCTCCTGCCCGCCGTGGCCGGTGGTGATGCCGCGGAGGCCTCACCGCCCCCTACTACTTCCACCGCTGGCCAGGCCATCCCTCTACTCACCCACACCCCCTGTTATTCTGCGGGGACGACAGCCTCACACCGCAGTCGAACCAGTGAACCCTCGTACTCCTCTCCGCGTGGGCATCCACTGTCGCGTCTTCCCCAGCTTCGCGTCGTCCCCTTCCTAGGCCTCACCGTCGTCCACCGCCCTGGTGCTCTCGGCGCGACGTGGTAAACGTGGACAAGGAACGACTTCCATCGGAAGAGTACTGTACGTGGACAGGCTGACAGCTGAGTCCATGGCCGCAGCGAGGAAGTGCCTCCTTATTACGCGGAAAATAATGATTCCTCCACCTGACAGCAGGGACCCACCGGACGGGCCACCGTACTTCGCGGAAAAAATGTTTTCCCCATGACTGCTGGGACCCACCAGCTACATCTTTGCACGCAAGGAAGTGCGTCCATATTACGGGCAAAAAAATGATTCGCCCCCTGACTGGTGGGACCCACCAGCTACATCTTCAGCAAGGAAGTGCCTGATAGTCGGGACCCACCTGGTCGAAGCGTACTAGTGTTGTCATTCTGGTCGCGAACGTGTACGTACATACTGTCGTGGGAGTAAGTCTGACAATAGAATAGGGGGTATGTATGAAGAGGCAAGATCCTAGCTACGATGAGGTTGTGCACGCAAGGTTTACGAGTTCAGGCCCTTCGCGGAGGAAGTAACAGCCCTGCATCTCGGTGCCCATAGGCTTGGTCGATTGGATTATGCGTGAAGTTACAGGAGGTGCGAACCCTTTTCCCAGAGGAGGGGGTGGCTTATATAGAGTGCGGCAGGACCCCAGCCATCCCCCGTTACATAGGGTACAATGTAGATAAAGGTGGGGCGTTACTGGTAATGCCAGCAGTAAAGGCATATAAATGACCATTAAGACTACAAAGTGAACGCCTGACCATTGCCATCCTGAGAGACTTTAGATCTTCTGTACTCCGAGTGATTTCTGATATGGTCGAATGTGAATATCCAGGTCGAATGGAATTGGGTTATCCGAGTGGAGTTGTTGGTCGAGTGGGTTGCACTCTGAGGTGATTTCAGTCGGTAGGTGCTGCTGTGCTTCGTATATTTTGACTGTAGGACAGTGTCCTTGGGAAGGGTGTCTATGTCAGGCCTATTACCCTGCCCTAGGTATGTGTCATCATCATTAGCCCCCGAATGGTTCGGGGCCCGAGTGAGGAGGGAGTTGAAGATGGCTCTGCCCTACTCCCATGCTCCGGGGACATTTTATTTGAGTTGGCGAACCATGCTGAAACTTTAACTTTATCCTCAGTCGGCTTGATCCATTTAGAGTTTGTCGAGTGAGCTTACGCTGATGTGTTTTGAGTGTTGGAGCAGTATGAAATCCTTGGCACGGTTGGTTGTACTGTCGTCCCCGGATCTCACGGGATTTGAAATTTGGGGAAGCGCACAGGGCGGAGGGCACCGCAGTAAATGGGACGGATTAGGCAGGGGCACCTTGATTCCCGTGCCGCCTTTTTCACCACATGCCCAGCGCGCGACTGTTACGGGATTTGACAGGATCACTTGGGCCCACGAGCCATCCACTCGGAAATGAGCCTATATAAGGCGTCGAGGCTGATGTATTTTGCACAATGCTCCCAATTCCCCTTCTTCCTCCTCTGCTTCCCCACCGTGTTCACCTCCACTCCCGATGCCGCTGCCTCATCCGTGCGCAGCTTGCTGCGATGGGAAAAGACAAGACGGTGGCCCTGGAGCGTGCGAAGAAGGTGACAATGGCGGCGAAAGGCAAGAAGACTAGTTGGGGGGTCGTCGTCGAGGGCCAACCTGCCGCCCGGCTGGATCCAGGGCGACTGGATCCGGTCAGGGTGAGTGCGTCCTCCTCGCGACCCATGTTGACCTCGGTTTCTCTTTGCCCTCTCATCCGTTTTTCTGGGGTTTCTTGAACTTTTTTGGGGCTCAACTTCATAACTTTTCCCCCAACACCATCATATATCTCGCTGCATTTGTGTCTATGTGTGAGAATTTCCTGGGTTGTCGACCGCATTGGGGTCTCTTCAAACACATCTTCACTTGCCGTTCCTAGTCCGTGAAAAAGGCTAATCCAAGTGATGAGAGGACGCACGTGATTCAGATGTGCGGAGGTTTAGGGATTCAGATGAGGGGTAGGAGCACTTTCCAGCTATGACTCTTCCCGATTAAGTTAGAGGGTGGCAGTCGACCTGGTTTTACTGTAAGGACCAACCGACTCCTGGGCAGTCGACTGGTCTTCCTCCCTTCTCCATGGAGCAGGTCCAGCAGCCCTCTTCATTGAAAGTGACTTTAGCGGAGAAAACAGAGGTGAAAATGTTGGTTGAACGAGTAGTCCAATTAGTCCGTGATGGTGTGACCGTCATGGATTTGTTGGAGGTGTTTCTCAGTCGACGCATCCAGCCACTCCAGGCTCGCGATCATCCTATGTGGATGTACTCGGGCATTGAGGACACCACTCGGATTCACCCGGAGGAAGTTACCGAGGAGATGGAGAAGCAATGGTTGCAGGAAATCACTGGAAACAAAGACAACCCCAGGGGGTCCAGGAGAATTCAACCACTCGACTCATCCAATGAACCAGACAAGGTTTGTCCTTCATTACCGAGTGTCTTTTGTTCTGATTTGTAACTGTCTTTGAACCTGACTGATACTTGTTCAATCCTTTGCCTCGCAGATCTACACTGAGATGTACTCGATTCCCAATGGAGAGCAAGACCATGAAGGAGAGGCGAGCGGCGGCAACAGCTGAGGGAGTCCTGGACTAAGGGGTCCTCGGGCGTCCGGCCTGTTAGCCATCGGCCGGACTGATGGGCTGTGAAGACATGAAGGCCGAAGACTGTACCCGTGTCCGGATTGGACTCTCCTTGGCATGGAAGGCAAGCTTGGCGACCGACTATGAAGATTCCTTCTTATGTAACCGACTCTATGTAACCCTAGATCCCTCCAGTGTCTATATAAACCGGAGGGTGTAGTCCGGAAAGGATATACTGATTACCATAGTCATTCAGGCTAGGCTTCTAGGGTTTAGCCATTACGATCTCGTGGTAGATCAACTCTTGTAATAATCGTATTCATCAAGATCAATCAAGCAGGAAGTAGGGTATTACCTCCATAGAGAGGGCCCGAACCTGGGTAAACATCGTGTCCCCCGTCTCCTGCTAACCATCGACCTTAGACGCACAGTTAGGGACCCCCTACCTGAGATCCGCCGGTTTTGACATCGACATTGGTGCTTTCATTGAGAGTTCCAGTATGAAATCGACAAAAGGTTTGATGGCCCGCCTTGTCCATAAAGACAACATCACCTCCGGGGGAGTCCTGGCCCCAGGCCAAACCCTCCGGCTGGGCGGCTTTACCTTGATCGCCCGTTCGGCCGTTGAGCCGATGATGACCTCTCGGGCCATCAAAAAACCCCTTCGCATCAGCTTCGAGCACTCCGAGCAGATGGATCCGGCAGAGTTCTCGTCCTTGAACGAGCTCCTATATCGCATCGCGGCTTTGGGGATCACCACAGACTACGATCGGATCGGGCTTAAAACCGATCAAGGAGAAATCAAAATTCCACAGGTCACCCACCAGATAGCGGTAGTCGAAGAGCAGCACGGCGAGTCTTCTTCTATATCGAAGATAGATATGTTCGGGTCACCGATCAGAAAGAACCGGATACCCACTAGCGAAAGTATGCGACCAGCCCTCCGAACATAAAATCGGACAGCAGTCCTAAACAATCAGAAGATACTCCGGAGCCCAGACTGTTGATTCTGGAAGGTCTTCGGACTCCAGACAATCGGTCGGGTCAGGTTTCGGATTTAATTCCACCCACCCACCCGGACATAGACGCTCTCATGAACATAAAATAGCAGTCTAAGGAAATAGTCCACCACTTCTGGGCCAGATTCCTCCTTGTCAAAGACAAGGTAAAAGATTGTCGCGACGAGGACGCAATATCAGTGTTCCGCAACAATTGCACGGATGAAGGAATTCTCAACGCCATCAATCGCCGCCACATACTGAAGTTCGCCGACTTAGCAAGTATCGTACAGAAGTACAGTGCGATGGAAAGCGCCTGGAAAACTCAGGCAGCTTGCTGGGAACTGTAGGTCCCAAATCAACTCCTCTTACAGGCGAAGAGGGCGCACCCCTGTGGCACGCCCAGCCCAATAGTCAAGAAACATAAACCCATCACGTGGCACGGCACCGTTCTGGAGGGATGGCTCGATGGCCCATGCAAAATACACACGACACTCGACGCCGTGACAACCCACAGCCTTAGGGCATGTTGGATACTCCGGCAGGTAGCCAAGATCGGCGAGGACATCCTTATCAAGAACTCCCCAGAGCAGCACCCTCCAGAAAACGATGACACCAGAGTACTGACGGTCTTCGAGACATTCGCTTCAAACAACAAGCGCAAAAGGGCACTTCGCGACCTCGCTGAAGTCTGCCAAATCGCTGCAATAAATCCTTGGAACGACACGGCTATAACATTTAGTGCCGGTGACGAACTGAGGTACATGACAGTCCGGGTGCCAGCCGCATTAGTCCTCAGTCCCATCGTGGACGGATTTCAACTTACTATGGTCCTCATGGACGGCAGCAGCGGACTAAACCTCATTTATGAGGACACACTCCACAAAATGGAAATAGACAGGAGCCGCATCAAGCAAAGTAACACAACCTTCCAAGGAATCATTCCCAGTCGGGAGGCGCTGTGTGCGAGCAAAATCACACTTGACGTGGTATTTGGCACACCGGAGAATTATTGGTCCGAAGAAATTACCTTCCAAGTGGCCCCTTTCAGCAGCGGATACCACGCCCTGTTGGGGCGGGATGCTTTTACACGCTTCGAAGCTATACCTCATTACGGGTATATGAAGCTCAAAATGCCTGGAGCAAACGGTATAATCACTCTCGTCAGTGATCCGGACATAGCACTCCGCGCTAAAAACAAAACCGCATCCCTGGCCCTTGAGGCGCTATCCGAAGCCCTCGCGGCCGAAGAATTTACCGCACTGCAATCCACGGCGGACAGGGACGATGTGATCCTCGACAAACGCCCCAAATCCACCTCCTTCAAACCAGCAGAAGAAATAGTCAAATTTCAGGTCCACTCAACGGACCCCAAGAAGACAGCATCTATCAGAGCGCAACTGAACCCAACAGTCGGCGCCGCACTACAAGAATTCCTGCGCGAAAACCGGGACATATTTGCCTGGCACCCTTCAGATATGCCAGGGATCCCACTCAAGCTGGCCGAACATAGCCTCAACATATTAAAGGGATTTAAACCGGTAAAGCAAACACTGCGGTGCTTTTCCGAACCCAAGCGACAAGCCATGGGGGAGGAGCTGGCCAAGCTTATCGAGGTCGGATTCATTAGAGAAATCAAACATCCGGACTGGCTGGCAAACCTGGTGATGGTACCAAAGAAAGACAAATCCTGGCGCATGTGTGTCGATTTCAAAGACCTCAGAAAGGCTTGCCCTAAGGACACGACTCACTGTGTTTCCTCGATGCATATTCCGGATACCATCAAATCAAAATGAAGGAGTCCGATCAAGCTGCAACAGCATTTATTACCCCATACGGCCCATTCTGCTTCAACACCATGCCCTTCGGGCTCAAGAACGCCGGCGCCACATACCAACGCATGATTCAAACATGCCTGGAGAAGCAGATCGGCAAGATAGTGGAAGCCTACGTCGATGACTTCGTCATCAAAACTAGGCACGTCAAAACACTAATAGACGATTTACGTCTTACATTCGCCAACCTCCGTCCGTATGACATTAACCTCAACCCGGAAAAATGTGTCTTCGGCGTCCCCGCTGGAAAACTGCTGGGCTTCATCGTTTCCAATAGAGGAATAGAAGCAAATCCAGCCAAAATCCGAGCTCTGTCACAGTTGGCTACGCCAACAAACCTCAAACAAGTCCAAAAACCAGCTGGTTGCGTGGCAGAATTAATCCGCTTTATCTCCAGATTAGGAGAAAAGGCACTACCACTCTATCATCTCTTACGACACACCGATAACTTCGAATGGACAGACCCGGCGACTGCCGGACTGGAGGAAATAAAGGCCCTCCTAGCAAGCAACCCAATCTTGGCCGCCCCAAACGCTGGCGAACCCATGCTGCTATACATATCGGCAACACATCAAGTGGTGAGCACCGTGCTCATCGTCGATCAAGAGCAGGACAGACACAAATTCCCACTCCAAAAACCAGTATACTACGTATCTACTGTTCTCACACCATGAAAATCCCGGTACCCCCATTATCAAAAGATAGCATACGCCGTCTTCGTGGCATCCCGAAAGCTACGACACTACTTCCAGGAGTGTTCAATCACGGTGGCCTCTGAAGTACCACTGAATGACATAATAAACAGCCGCGATGCCACGGGCCGGATTGCCAAATGGGCTATCGAGCTACTTCCATTCAACATAACATACAAGCCATGTCGAGCCATCAAATCCCAAGTACTGGCTGACTTCGTCGCCGAATGGATAGAGGTCGAACTCCCTAAAGAGTACGACACATATTCCAATTTGGTCATGTATTTTGACGGCTCCAAAATGTTGGCAGGGCTGGGAGCGGGCGTCGTGTTAACGTCCTCCATTGGAGATGTCGTCCAGTATGTACTCCAAATATTATACACAGACTCCAACAACGCATCCGAATATGAGGCCTTATTGCATGGTCTTCGGATGGTCGTATCCATGGGCATACAACGCCTGGAGGTGCGCGGGGACTCAAACCTCGCAATATCTCAAATAAACGGAGACTTTGATGCCAAAGATCCAAAGATGGCAACTTATCGTAATGCCATCTTAAAAATGTCAGCTCGGTTCGAGGGACTTGAATTTCATCACGTCGCTCAAGAAAGTAACCAGGCGGGTGACGTCCTTGCTCGCATTGGCGCTAAGCGTGACCCCGTCCCACCTAACATCTTCCTGGAAAGGCTTTTTAAGCCATCCATGGTGTGGCAAGGGGAGGGCGGCAACAACAGTCCAGATCCAAACACAACCCCAGATTCTGAACACACCGATATCATCGGGGGCTCATCCACCGAAAATACACCCTCGGCCCATCTCATTATGGAAGTCATTGCCCCATGGACCGAACCCTTCTTGGCCTACTTTAATAGGAAGGATCTCCCCGCAGACCAGAATGAGGCCCGTCGCATTTTCGGGCGTTCAAAGGCCTACAAGGTTCACGACGGAGAGCTCTACAAGAAAAGTATTGCCGGAGTACTTCAAAGATGTATCTCCGAGGAAGAGGGGCGGCAGATTTTGGCGGAAATTCATGCTGATCTTGGCGGACACCACGCCGCAGCACGAGCCCTTGTTAGCAAGGCCTTCCGTACAGGGTTTTATTGGCCGACGGCCCGAGCAGACGCGCAGGACCTTGTCCAACGCTTCGTCGGATGCCAACTCTTCGCCAATCAAAACCATATGCCCCCAACTTCCTTACAAACTAACCCCATTACTTGGCCTTTTGCGGTCTGGGGACTAGATATGGTTGGACCCCTTAAAGGGGGAAGCCATAATAAAAAATATCTGTTGGTCATGGTGGACAAATTCACTAAGTGGATAGAGGCTAAACCGGTCAAAACGGCTGAGTCCGGCCCAGTGATAGAATTCATATCCGGTGTTGTGCACCGTTATGGTGTCCCACATAGCATCATCACCGACAACGGCTCTAATTTCATAGTCGACGAGGTGAAAACCTGGTGTACTAATCTTGGCATTAAACTCGATTACGCCTCCGTCTACCACCCGCAAACCAACGGTCAAGTCGAACGAGCCAATGGTCTTATTATGAGCGGCATCAAGCCCAGACTAGTGCGGTCTTTGAGAGAATCAGACAAGCACTGGGTTGAGGAGCTCGACTCCGTACTCTGGGGGCTGCGGACCATGCCCAACTGTACTACCAGATACACACCTTTCTTCATGGTGTATGGCGCGGAGGCTGTACTGCCCTGCGATATTATCCACGACTCACCTCGAGTGAGTATGTACGAAGAGAGAGAAGCCGAGCTTGGTCGGCAGGACAGCCTAGATGCCCTGGAGGAGGAACGCGATGTCACAAAAGCCCATTCAGCATTTTACAAACAACAGGCTCAAAGATATCAAAGTAGAGAAGTACGAGCCAAGACCTACAACATTGGCGAACTCGTTCTACGCCTGCGGGAGAAGAAAAAGGACAAACTCGAGCCCAGATGGGAGGGTCCCTTCATAATTGACGAAGTTCTCACCGGAGGGGCGTACCGTCTTCGTGATGCATCAGACAATCGCCTCGAGCCGAACCCTTGGAACGCGGCCAGACTCCGAAGATTCTATGCCTAGCGCCGAACTCCTTGTTTGTCTCCTTCTCCCATGTAGTTTCCATTATTTTTTCTCTCTTTTTCGATTACTTTTTTCTTTCTCGCTTTCAAGATTTCGTACGGCTCAACCGCACACCCCTGACACATACATCTTTAAATATGTACGTCCACTATACCTGGGGGCTTCTTGCACAGAAGCTTTTTATTATTATTCCTTGAGCATCAAGCTCTTCACATATGAGTTTTTCCACATGTACCTTTTCTTCGCCACTATATGCATCGATATGACTTAAGTTTTGGCCAAGCTGGGTTGCCTGGCTCCTGTGCTTATGCCCTACGTTCCCGTTAGTTCGGCTAGGGCATAAAGGGAGCACCTCTGCGATTGTTACTGCCGGGTCATCCGGATGTGTACCTCAGACTGGGTGAAGCCGAAAGCTAGCATTCTTAAGGGAATATTCGGTCAGTGAATTAAAGATGTTTTTTGCACTCACTTCATTGTAAACCCTCAGTAGCCATACACACTGTGATTTTCACATCACAATTCGGACATGTATACTAATGCATGCACACCCAGGGAAAGGAACCCTTAACGAAACTATTCTCTCTGGAAGATGTTTCTTACAATCTCAATGTAATATAACATAACTAGCCGGATACAACTTGTCTGTTCAAGCAACTATTACCCCTACGCCTAGTTTTCCATGCATACCCCGGTCTATTCGGCTGCAATGGTATTCGGAAACACTCCGCACCCTCGGGTCTGGAGGTTGAAGCGAAAAGGTCTGCCATGACAAATGCTATATAATTCAGCTAGAGTTCCACAGGTCAAGGAAAGTACATAGTCACTTGGACTCAAACACTTCCTCCTCTATACCGTCCAATAGGCGGTCTAACTTACAATCCTATTGGGAATATTTGGCGGCCACCTCTACTTGGTCATATACTAAACTAACGGGAATTTCTTCCCCATTCGACCCTAGCGGTCCGACACGGGCCTTGTGATTAGGATCCAGCTTGGTATATCGCGTCTTCACCATGGCCCAGGCCTCTCGCGCACCCTCTCGGCAGGCCGATATCTTCCATAGTCGGATACGCCGCCACGCTCCTTTGAACAGCTCTACAAGCTCCTCCATACTTCCTCGAGGGGAGGCGGATGGCCATAGGGTCTTGGCAACACTCCGTATCACCAGCCGAGCATGTTCGTGCACTTGCGACAACCCTTGCAGCAGATCACTTGATGATCCGGACACCTCCTCTTTAGGACGGCCCGTCAATATACCTGCAATTATACCTATATCAGTTCCACTTATCTCCGAACTACTTTAAAAGTAGTTCAGACACATACTAAATATGCCGCCCCGCAGCTTCTTATTCTCCTTCACGGAATCGGCTAGCTGCACTCGCACATCTTTCAATTCTTCTCCCAATTTAGTGTTGGAACCCTGTAGCTTGTTTTTCTCCCCTCTGACTCGGATCAACACACGCTCGCCCGCGACATGTAGCCTTCTCGCTTCTCTTTCTCCCTCTTGGGCGATCTTCAACTTCTCTTAAAGTTGATCGGGCGATCCTATTATGCGATCAGCAACAGTATTAGCACAGTTGGTATACAATTATTGTTCCTCGATGGAGGGGAATGTTACCAGAAGATGCCTTCTTGAAGTTTTCCAGTTCAGCGGTAGCAGCATTTAGCTGCGCCCGACACTGCTCCAGCTGATGGGCTAGCAGGCCATTCTTCTCTGTAAGGACCTGGTTATACAACGATCCCTAAATCAGTTGTACCAATTGCTTTCGGTCTCGGGGGCTACAGGTATATGGTTATCCTTTTTTGGACAAAGAAAACTTACCTGCACACCTGTCAAATATTGCTTCGTGGCTCTTCTAAGTCAGATGAAAGCATTGAACGCCTCTTTCGAGAACTTGGGGTCTCGTAAGACAGCCCTGCAGCATCGATGATTCATGGCGCTCTCTACTTCCGAGTTGGTGACGGACATATCTTCCAAACCCTCGGCCGAAGGACAGTCCCGCGTTGTTCCCACACCGGCCCCCGTCTCTCCAGCAGGACCTAAATCCTGGTTGTCGGGAGCACGACAGGTCGGGCCCTCGGACACAGTTCGGCGAACCTTTTTCCTGTAACAGGACAAACGCACAAATCACAGTTGGGTGCAGCCGATGAAAAGCATATTTATAAATCCATACCTCTTCGATGAAGGCCTGGCTGTGTCTTCACCGGCCTTCCTCTTTGAAGGCTTGCCCGACGAAGGAACCGATCTTTTCGGAGTCGACGAACGCCTCCCCTGTGGAGCACGAGACAGTGCGGTGGGTGAGGCAGAATAAGAGCACTCTTTTAGAGGAGGTGTCTCTTGATTACTTACGTGGGAAGCTAGAAGAAGACCAGGATAATCGGCAACGATGGCCACTTCTGTGCCATCGTAGCTCGCCTGGTAAAACACCCCTTCCGCGAGTACCACGAATATATCCGGGTCCTCTTCGAACCCAGGATCAAGCTCCCGGTCGTGGTTCTCCGGCTGTGGAGGAAGGCTATTAAGCCCCTCGGTTACCTTCTGCCAGTGCTGTTTCAAAATAGACATATTGGGAATTCGTTAAAGATGGCTAAGAGGGCGGAGGGAATAAAAGCAAAGGGGTTGGGACTTACCCAACTGGGAGGGTTGTACATGGAATACCCGTCTCTGCGATTGATGCGGAGAAATTCTTATTCCTCCCCTTTAAACAACTCGGCCAGTATCTTGGCTAAAGCGGCGGGGGTGTCCGGACCTTTCCGACCACAACGGGAGGCATAATCCTCCTCATTGTAGTGCCACATTGGGAGCCCTCTGTATTGAAGTGGTTGAACCCCTCACACTATAGAGGTCGCCATTACCTCTATTATCGTAAAACCAGACTGGGCAAGCATCCTTATCTTGCCCAGGAGCTGACAAACCTCCGCGCTGTCCTCCTCTTCAAGACTTCAGGTACGCCAGTTGTGGCGTTTCTTCAACGGAATGCCTGCAAATTCTGGGAGACCCTTGCGAACTGGGTCGGGAAGAGCGACGTCTTCTATATAGAACCATTCGGAAGGCCATTCTCCAGATGCCTTCCTTGGTGTGCCGGACAAGTATCCGGTATCAGCGATGCGCCATACTTCGGCTCCGCCCGCTTCAAATATTGACCCCTGGTGGTTGCGCGGGACAAGATAGAACAACTTTCTCCATAGTTTGAAATGGGCCTCAATGCACAGGAACAGTTCGCACAAAGCGACATAGCCCGCAATATGTAGAATAGAGGCGGGAGTAAAATTATGCAGTTGAAGGCCATAGTATTCAGAAGCCCCCGGAGGAACGGGTGGATTGGAAACCCAACGCCCTTAGCAGATAAGGGACGAAACAAACTCGCACCCCCCAGATGGATTGGGAAAATCCTCCGATTGGGTATCACCGTTAAGGGAGGCTAGCCCTGCTCGAACAGGAACTAGATCTGCACGGGGGAGAAATCCCTGCGTTTGCAGCTTCTCTAATTGTCTATGGGCCACTGAGCATCTCTCCCGCTCGCCTCTCTCCGAGTCGAATGAGGAACTGGGAATGCTAGCCATGTTGGAATGGCTTCTCCTAGTGGTATTTGGGGATTTTTCTCCACGGGATGTTGAATGGATCTAAGATCCGATCTCTTTAAATAGGTGTTCTCCCTAGCATATATAGGGTGTTATTTGCAAAAATACCCCGACCTCCAGCATTCGCTCGACAAGTGGAAGACGAGGTTATTAGCGCGCAGAAGCCGAGGGGAGACATTGAATCTACGGCCAAAAACATTACTTGGAGAAGGAACCCGCCGTGCAATGCCGAAGACAATTTGTGTGCCGAACACATCGCTATTTAAGACTGGTTCGGGGGCTACTGAGGGAGTCCTGGACTGAGGGGTCCTCGGGCGTCCGGCCTGTTAGCCATGGGCCGGACTGATGAGCTGTGAAGACATGAAGGCCGAAGACTGTACCCGTGTCCGGATTGGACTCTCCTTGGCGTGGAAGGCAAGCTTTGCGACCGACTATGAAGATTCCTTCTTATGTAACCGACTCTATGTAACCCTAGATCCCTCCGGTGTCTATATAAACCGGGGGGTGTAGTCCGGAAAGGATATACTCATTACCATAGTCATTCAGGCTAGGCTTCTAGGGTTTAACCATTACGATCTCGTGGTAGATCAACTCTTTTAATACTCGTATTCATCAAGATCAATCAAGCAGGAAGTAGGGTATTACCTCCATAGAGGGCCCGAACCTGGGTAAACATCGTGCCCCCGTCTCCCGCTAACCATCGACCTTAGACGCACAGTTCGGGACCCCCTACCCGAGATCCGCCGGTTTTAACAACAGCGCCGACTAGAAATCTGATGACGGCGACGAGGAAGAAAGTGAGGACTCAAGCAGCGGTTAGGAGGTCGACTCCCCACCTCGCTCTGAGAGACGCTCCAAGCAGACCCATGACCCAGCAAGTGTTCGTGGGAAAGGGGTTGTACCGAGTACACAAACTTCGAAGCACACTCAGACATCTTCCCCCGTTCCGATTGAGAAGGCCCCAAAACAGCTCAAGGTTGCGGCTCCAAAGCCTCGGAAGGCCTTGCCTAGGATCAAGGTTAACATTCCAGTTGCCTCTGTGTAAGTGCTTTGTTTTCACTCTTTGCTCAGGGATTCCTATACTTATTGCCGATTCATTCTCCTGTTCTGACCGAGTAAGTTCTGAAACTTGCAGTGCTGCTACTTCTGGGACTTCCATGAACACTTACAAGGATGGAGGTGACGAGGAAACTGAAGATGCAGCCACTTCTAAAGCAGGTATGGCTCTGTAAATTTGTCTTTATCTTGTCGACTAATCTATCGGTCGACTGAACCTGTATGGCCGAATGTTGTGCAGCGCCGCAAAACGTCATTGAATTACCAGACGACGATGAAGATATGCCCCAGAAGACTACGGGGAGAAAAAGCAGGACTTCGAGCAGGAGGGTGCCCGCCAGCAAGGTGCCCTAGTCAACACCGGCACCTGAATTAGGGATCCAGCGGTCCGGAGATCCAATTCGGACTTCTTTTTCTTTTGCTCTCCTCCCGTGTCGACTGCTCATCCTTCGACGTCGACTACTCAAGTCCCTGCTTCATCCGTGCAACTTCATGCCTCAGATCCTGTGACAGCTTCGACTATTCCACCAGCTTCACTCTTCGCTGCCCATCCTGCCCCAGAGGACCCAGTAAATGCTGCTAAGGAAGCTATACGCCAGGCAAGCCTTATGATGGAGCAGATGAAGGTGGTGCGAGATGCCAGCCAAGCTACTTATGACGCCAGCTCAGCTCTCCAGGCTAACGTCCAGGTTAGTTGATTTCCGACTGATCTTCGGCTTGGCTCTTGCTCTGCTAGGACATGGTACTTGACTACTGCTGCTTTATTATTCATAAGATGTCCGTGGATGAGTGTCTTGAAACCTTTAATGTGCATATATCATGAGTCTGCAGCTTGCATCTGTACACCCACTGGGTGTTTAAACTTTTGTTGTATAATTCTTTCACTTGAGTCGACCATGTCGTGTCGAGTGTATCTTTGAGTCAGTGAGGGCACGCAGAGTGCACCCACTGGGTGTAGTCCCCGAGACCGCCATCGAATGTTTGATTCCGCGGGGGTCTTTATCAAAAATATCTCTCTTCAGTTCTTCCACTCGGTTTAGACTAGTCGTGCCGAGTGGGATTCGGACCAGTGGGGGCACACCAAGTGCACCCACTGGGTGTAGTCCCCGAGACCGCGGTCGACTGTGGGCAGTCGGCGGTGGTCTGAGAACAAGTATTGCCACACTTCTTTTTTTGAGCCACATCGAGTGGAAAGCAGAACCGGTGGGGGCACACCAAGTGCACCCACAGGGTGTAGTCCCGAGACTACTGTTGAATGTTTGATTCGGCAGTAGTCTTAGAACTCTTTTGCTGTAATGACTCGAACTTGTATCTTTTTCGCTCGGAAGCAATTGATCTCTGTCTCAGTTGATTGACATGTCTTATTGATTGACTGCAGAAATCTTGTGACTTCAAGGTCCAGTTCGCTGATTTGCAGAAACAACAGATCCAACTCAATTTCGACCTGGCTCTAGCCAAGGAGAACTTGAAGAAAGCACATGATGAAGCTACTGCCATGGGAGGTAATGACTTGCCGACTGTTTGCTTTGTCATCTTTCTTTTCATTCGTTGAACGAGTAACACTACTCAAGCAGATGTGCGTAGTGAGAACAGATAACTCCAAGCTCGTCTGAAGAATGTTATTTCCTTAGAGAAAATGAAGCAGATGCTGGAACAGAAGGACCTTGACCTTGCTGCAGCTCAGAAGACGGCGCGGGAAAAAACCGAACTTGCTGACAAGAAGTTGGCTTCAGTCGGCAAGTTAGAAGAAGGAAATGCCAAACTGAAGACTGCCATCGGTGAGGCTAACAAGGAAATCGTGCAACTGAAGAAGGACAAGGTGGCTCTGACCAACAAATTGGAGATCTCACTCGGAAGAGGGACGAACTGGAGGTTTATCTGGGAGGACTTGCCAAGAAGTTGTTCCTTATGCTTGAAGGTGCTTTTCCTTGTCCGACTGATTTGCTGCCAACGACTTGTCATATAGCTGTTGACTCATCACTTTATTGTGTATGCAGAATTCTGTCAAAACTTCGAGGAAGAGACTGGGCGAATTGAAACGAGCTTGGACCCCATCAACTCCCCTGTTAAGGATGAAGCTGCCATGAACATGCTCCGACTGGAATCTCGCCTTGCCAGGGCCATGGACTATCTTGCGCTAGTGAAGGTGGCGGTGTCACGGATTGACATGGCGCTCTGGCCAAGGGTGACATTTCAGAATGATCTCGGGTCTCTTATGGCTCAACTTAATGAGATCCCTGGTCGAGTGTAGGAATGGAAGAAGTCATCCGCCCGATGCGGTGCTGATGTGGCCCTGTCTCTGGTACACGTCCATTGCAAGGAGGCCAAGGAAGAGAAACTAGCAGCACTCAAGGTGGCCAATACCAAGAAGCTTGACTTCCAGTCCTTCATGGAAACTTTCATCGAAGCAGCCACCAGTATTGCGGACGGGATCGACTTGGACGAGTTCGTCGAGCCTACCAGCCCTCCCCCAGCGGAGTGAACAAACTTTAAGTCTTGATTAAATTTGCCTCAGAATGCCGAGTGATTTTGTAACCGTTAAACTCCTTTGAGCTTGATGCTCATGCACTTTTATTTGTAGTTCTGGACCTTGCGAGATTTATCTGAACTTGGTTCTTCTTTGAACACAGTTGCTTTGGCTTTATTGCTTCCGAATCTTTTAACTGCGAGTGGAATTCGTCTCCTCACTCGGAATAGATATTTGAACTTGTGATGCAACTTTGAGGAGAGGTTTTTTGACGACCTGCACCTCGTCGTCCTTGCAGACTGGGATGGAGCGTACATTGTACTTACGACGCAGCTCTGAGGAGAAGGTCGCAGGCGACCTGCACCTCGTCATCCTTGCGGATCGAGATGGAGCGTACGTTGTGCTTGTGGCACAACTCAGAACATGTGGCCAAGTCTCCAAGTGAGAGGATTGTTCTTTACTCGGAGTGTGTTTTAAACTTAGGCGAGTACGAGACTGCAGCTAAGCCACCGAGTGAGAGGATTGCTCTTCACTCGGTAGGATTTTTTTAACTTAGGCGAGTACGAGACTGTAGTTAAGCCCCGAGTGAGAGGATTGCTCTTCACTCGGTAGGATTTTTTAAACTTAGGCGAGTACGAGACTGCAGCTAAGCCCCCGAGTGAGAGGATTGCTCTTTACTCGGTAGGATTTTTTAAACTTAGGCGAGTACGAGACTGCAGCTAAGCCCCCGAGTGAAAGGATTGCTCTTCGATCGGTAGGATTTTTTAAACTTAGGCGAGTACGAGACTGCAGCTAAGCCCCCGAGTGAGAGGATTGCTCTTCACTCGGTAGGATTTTTTAAACTTAGGCGAGTAGGAGACTGCAGCCAAGCCCCCGAGTGAGAGGATTGCTCTTCACTCGGTAGGATTTTTTAAACTTAGGCGAGTACGAGACTGCAGCTAAGCCCCCGAGTGAGAGGGTTTCTCTTCACTCGGATTTTTTAAACTTAGGCGAGTACGAGACTGCAGCTAAGCCCCCGAGTAGGAGGGTTTGTCTTCACTCGGTAGGATTTTTTAAACTTAGGTGAGTATGAGACTGCAGCTAAGCCCTCGAGTGAGAGGGTTGCTCTTCACTCGGTAGGATTTTTAAACTTAGGCTAGTACGGGACTGCAGCTAAGCCCCCGAGTGAGAGGGTTGCTCTTCACTCGGTAGGATTTGTTAAACTTAGGCGAGTGCGAGACTGCAGCTAATCCCCCTAGTGAGAGGGTTGCTCTTCACTCGGTAGGATTTTTAAACTTAGGAGAATCAGGTTCGCGGCTAAGCCTCCGAGTGAGAGGATTGCTCTTCACTCGGTAGGATTTTTTAAACTTAGGCGAATCAGGTTCGCGGCTAAGCCTCTGAGTCAGGGGATTGCTCTTCACTCTAAATTTGTTTTAGAAACTTAGGCGAATCAGGTTCGCGGCTAAGCCACCCACTGGGGTTTTTTGAATGCATTCATGTGTAACAACAATCATTTAGGAGACTGTAAAAATATGTCTTTGATAATCAAACTTAAAGGTACTTCTTATTACATCTCATTAGTCTGAATGTTTAAGTATAAAAAGGGCGGAGCAGGTCTGCATTCCAAGCGCGTGGCTCGTCTTTCTTGTGTTCCACATTGTAAAGATGATACGCTCTGTTGTGGAGCACCTTGGTGACGATGAAGGGACCTTCCCAAGCAGGAGCAAGCTTGTGAGGCCGTTGTTGATCCACTCGGAGCACAAGGTCTCCTTCCTGAAATGCTCGACCTCTCATGTTTCTGGCATGGAATCGACGGAGGTCTTGCTGATAAATGGTCGACCGGATCAAGGCCATCTCGCTTTCTTCTTCCAGAAGATCAACAACATCTTGTCTAGCATGTTCTGCTTCGGCTTCTGAGAAGAGCTCTACTCGGGGTGCATTGTGAAGCAAATCACTCGGCAGCAAGGCTTCAGCCCCATAGACCATGAAGAAGGGAGTCCGTCCAGTCGACCGATTCGGTGTTGTTCTCAATCCGCAAAGGACTGATGGTAACTCGTCAACCCAAGCGCCTGCCGCATGCTTGAGGTCACGCATCAGTCGGGGCTTCAACCCTTGGAGGATCAAACCATTCGCTCTTTCGGCTTGCCCATTTGACTGGGGGTGGGCGACTGAAGCGTAGTCGACCCGAGTGCCTTGGGAAGCACAAAAAGCTTTGAACTCATCTGAGTCGAAGTTTGAACCATTGTTCGTGATGATGTTGTGTGGAACTCCATATCTGAATGTTAACTCCCTGAAGAAGCTGACGGCGGTAGTTGAGTCGAGATTTTCGATGGGCTTGGCTTCAATCCATTTAGTGAACTTGTCGACTGCCACAAGCAGATGGGTGAAGCCACTCCTGCCGGTCCTCAGAGTTCCAACCATATCCAACCCCCAAACAGCAAACGGCCAGACGAGTGGAATGGTCTTTAAGGCTGACGCTGGTTTGTGGGACATGTTGGAGTAGAATTGGCAGCCCTCACACTTGTCGACTATTTCTTTTGCCATTTCATTTGCTCGCGGCCAGTAGAATCCCGCTCCATATGCTTTGGCCATGATGGTCCAAGAGGACACATGGTGACCACAGGTCCCCGAGTGGATATCATTGAGGATCATTCGACCTTCTTCAGGCGTGATGCACCGTTGAGCAAATCCGGTAACACTCTCTCTGTAAAGCTGCCCACTTATCACGATGAAGGATTTGGATCGACGAACAATCTGACGGGCCTCATCCTCATCCTCTGGAAGCTCCTTCCTGAGCAAATATGCAATATATGGCACTGTCCAGTCGGGGGTGACGACCAAAACCTCCATGATCAGGTCGACCACGGCTGGGATTTCAACTTCAGTTGGATCGGTAGAACTTTTTGGTTGCGGGGGCTCTTCTATGAAAGGATCCTCTTGAACTGACGGGGTGTGCAGATGCTCCAAGAACACATTACTGGGAATAGGCTCGCTGGGAGCCTATCTTTGCCAGGTCATCGGCTTCTTGATTCTTGAGAAGAGGTATGTGGTGGAGCTCTAACCTTACGCAACCCGTACATAAGTGCTTCATATTCAGCTTCGTTGTTGGAGGAATCAAAGTGGATCTGGAGAACATAACTAAGCTTATCGCCTCGTGGGGATACTAGAACTACCCCAGCACCAGAACCATTCAGCATCTTGGATCCATCAAAGAACATAGTCCAATGTTCCAAGTGAATTTGAGTCGGTTGCTACTGTTCAACCCACTCGGCCATGAAATCTGCTATTGCTTGGGACTTAATTGCTTTATTTACCTCAAACTTGATATCCAACGGAAGGAGTTCAATCGCCCATTTTTTCACTCAACCAGTTGCGTCTCTGTTGTTCAAAATTTCTGACAATGGAGCGTCACTAACGACTGAAACCGAGTGATCCGAGAAATAGTGTGCAACTTTCTTCGTGGTCAAGTAAATTCCATAAACAAGCTTATGCTTGGACGGAGTCAAGACTTCAGAAATATAGTACACTGGGCGTTGAACCTTGTAGGCTTTACCTTCTTCTTCATGCTCGACCGTGAGCACTGTACTAACAACTTGTCCAGTGGCTGCAATGTATAGTAGTAGAGGCTCCTTGCTGATTGGAGCAGCAAGCACCGGCTAGGTGGAAAGCAGGGCTTTGAGCTCTACAAATGCTGCTTCGGCTTGAGGAGTCCACTCGAACTTGTCAGACTTTTTCATCAGTCGGTAAAGAGGCAGTGCCTTTTCACCTAGGCGAGAAATGAATCGGCTCAATGCAGCCAAACAACCAGTAAGCTTCTGAACGTCGTGCACATGCACATGGATTTTCATTCAGAGGATTACTCCAACTTTTTCTGGGTTTGCGTCGATCCCTCATTCGGAAACAAGGAAACCGAGCAACTTTCCACCTGGGACTCCGAACATGCACTTTGACGGGTTAAGCTTGATATCATATCTTTTATAATTGGCAAAGGTTTCAGCAAGGTCAGTCAGTAGGTCGGAACCTTTACGTGACTTGATCACGATGTCATCCATATATGCTTCCACATTTCGACTGATTTGAGTGAGAAAGCACTTCTAAATCATGCGCATAAATGTGGCACCAGCATTCTTAAGACCAAAGGGCATGGTAACATAGCAAAAGCACCCAAATGGGGTGATAAAGGCTGTTTTTATTTCATCGGGTCCATACAGTCGGATCTGATAGGAATACGCATCCAGAAAAGACAAACGCTCACACCCCGCAGTTGAGTCGACAATCTCGTAGATGCGGGGGAGAGGGAAATGATCTTTCGGGCAGGCCCGATTGATATGCTTAAAGTCAATGCACATACGAAGTGAATCGTCCTTCTTGGGGACCATGACAACATTGGCGAGCCACTCGGAGTGGTAAATTTCGCGGATGAACTCAGCTGCCAGAAGCCGAGCCACCTCCTCGCTGATTACTTTTCTCTTCTCCACGGCGGACCGACGGAGAACGGATTTTGCTTTTGGATCGACTCGCAAACGGTGCTCAGGCAGTCCCCTGGGTACACCCGGCATGTCAGATGGCTTCCATGCGAAGATGTCCCTGTTCTCACGAAGGAACTGGATGAGCGCTTCTTCCTATTTGCTATCGAGTGTTGTTGAGATATGAGTCGGAGCAGCATTGGATCGGTCAGGTGAATGTGAATTGGCTTTGTTTCACCGGACGACTGAAATGCAGACTCTGAGGCAGGCTTCTCGGCTCGCAACAAATCACTCGGATCTGCATTCTTCTAGTATTCTTACATTTCTACTGCTGCCATTTGTTCATCAGCCATCTTTGAGCCCTTCTGGAGGCACTCTTCGCGCTCTCCGCCGATTACGGTAGGATCGTGATCACGCCCCTGGGACCAGGCATCTTCAGCTTAAGGTACACGTAACATGGTCGAGCCATGAAACGAGCATATGCAGGTCTGCCCAGAATAGCATGATAGGCACTTTGAAAATCCACAACTTCAAACGTCAACTTTTCCTTACGGTAATTCTTTGAATCACCAAAAACCACGTCAAGAGTGATCTGACCGAGTGAATCAGCTTTCTTTCCAGGGATGACACTATGGAATGTCATGTTTCTCTCACTAAGCTTGGACATCGGAATGCCCATCCCTCTGAGGGTCTCATCGTAGAGAATATTCAGACCACTGCCACCATCCATCAATACGTTGGTCAGTCGAGTGCCTCCAACAACTGGGTCGACTATCAATGCTTGCCGTCCTGGAGTGGCAACACGTGCTGGGTGATCGGACTGGTCGAATGTGATTGCAGTTTGTGACCACTTCAAATATGTCGTTGTTGCCGAAGCAACCATATTCACTTCTCTGTTGATGACTTTCAGTTGACTTTTGCTCTCGACATCAGCAAAAATCACTAAGGTGGAATTGACATTGGGGAAACCATCATCCTCCTCTTTGTCCTCATCCTTATCAGATTCCTTCTCTTTTTCACTTGGATGGCCCTCTCGGAACTGCTGGATAAGGAGTCGACATTGTCAAGTGGTATGCTTGGGATAAATCAGGTTTCCCTCTTCATCCTTCTTGGTGTGTATATGGCACGGCAAATCTAGCACATCATTTCCCGCTTGATCTTTGACCTTCTTAGGGATCCAGGGTCCCTTAGGCTTTCGCTTGAATTTTCCCTGGGTCACGACTGCGGTCTCACCAAGACCTGCGGGTTCGGCTTTACGTTTCTCCTTCTGACTGGAATTCCCGACTCCATTGTCCTGGGCGACTGGTTTACTTTTGCCACTGCAGAGTCGGTCTTCTTCTTCGCCGTTAGCATATCGAGTGGCTATTTCCATCATTCGCGTCAGAGTCATATCTCCTGTCCGACCGAATTTCAGGTTAAGCTCTCGGTACCGAACACCTTCCTTGAAGGCACAAACAGCTTGACGTTGAGACACATTTTTCACTATGTGATGCAAAGTAGTCCACCTCTGGATGTAATCTCTCAAAGTTTCATTCGGTTTCTGCACACAATGTTGCAACTCTGCCAACCCTGCGGGTCGTTTGCAAGTGCCCTCGGACGTTTTGACAAACACTCAGGCCAACTCTTCCCAACCGAATATACTGTCAGGAGCCAATTGATTCAACCAAGCTCTGGCTGAACCCTCCAACATCAGGGGAAGATGTTTCATGGCAACCTCATCATTGCCGCCACCGATCTGTACAGCCACTCGGTAATCCTCCAGTCAAGTGTCAGGCTTTGATTCACCGGTAAACTTGCTCACTCCTGTTGCCAACCTGAAGTTGGGAGGAATCTCAGCAGCTCTGATGGCTCTGCTGAAACCCTCAGGTCCGGAGACATGAACTCTACTGCCAGTCGGACAATCTCTGTCGAGTCCTTCTCTGTGTGCTTTGTTCCTGTTGACCAAACCTTGAACGAGGATTAACCTCGCATCAAACCCTGGCTCTCTTGGGTCGACTGGGATCCTTCGCTCACCGCTATGTGGGAGCCTGTCATCATATTGCCGGGGCACATATGATCCACTCCTCGGAGGGGGCGTAGGCAATCGACGGCGGTCATCGCGGCCAAACCGATGATCATACTGCTCATGGTTCCGACCCAAGTGTTGTTCTTGGCGATGCCCACGTCCCTCACGCCGCGGAGGCGATCTTGGGCTGTGAGCTGACTGTACTGTGTCAGCCACCATAGATCTGTTATGGATCCTGTTGCGTGACTGAGAAACGGTTGTGTTATGCTCTCATGTTGCCCGAAGCAGTGCCCGGATCTGCATCAAGCCTCTTCCAGCCTCTGATTGGGACGGCTGAATCGACTCTGCGATACGGGCCGCAGCTGTAAGATTCTGAATTGGAGTGCAATATACCTAAGGTTTAGACGGAAATAATTGTTGTCGTCGTCGACTGGATTCTGGGATCTGCTGACGGGCACGCTCGTCGAGTGAATATTGAAGGTTCTCCAGCCGTGCGCGCTCAGCCAGAGTGGCCAGGCGCGCCGCCTCCAATGCCTGAGCCTCAAAGGTTTCTCCAATGATAGGAGTGTGGAGTGCCTCCATGTTGCGACGATGCAGGTCCTCTCTCTGCTGCGACGTAAGGGCTTCGGGACGATACTCCTCGTGAACATGTGACGGATCGCCGCCACCATCGCCGCCACCACTGCGGCGGAAACCAGGTGGGGTACGCGGCGTGCCGACCATTAGGACTTCTGCCGCGGGGTCACTGCTGTCACACTCGGACAGGGTCTCGACGGAGCCATTCGACAGGTCGGACAACCCGTAAAGAGATTCGTCCGGCTTGATTGCCGCAACTTGAGGGGTGGCCGACTGACGGACCACCGCATGCTTCACCCACCGCTGAAGTCGCAATCGACCGGACCGCTTGCAGCGATGAACGGCTGGGAGCGAAGATGCGACTTGAGCCGGCCGATACTGGGTCGACGGCTGCCGCAGAAGGACGCCGCGGACGCACGCGCGAAAGTGTGTTGCCCCGCGGACGGGGAGCATCTTGATGTCGAGGGGGGCCTCCTGGAGCCAGGCGGAGTCGTCGGCGATGAAAACGAGTGCGCCGAGACGGATCTCGTGGCCCTCGGCCAAACTACCGCCAGAAACCATGATGATAGGAATCGGAAAAATTGCAACCTCACCGGAAGTCACTACGACACCGGCCCCAGTGGGCGCCAACTGTCGTGGGAGTAAGTCTAACAATAGAATAGGGGGTATGTATGAAGAGGCAAGATCCTAGCTATGATGAGGTTGTGCACGCAAGGTTTACGAGTTCAGGCCCTTCGCGGAGGAAGTAACAGCTCTACGTCTCGGTGCCCGGAGGCTTGGTCGATTGGATTATGCGTGAAGTTACACGGGGTGCGAACCCTTGTCCCAGAGGAGGGGTGGCTTATATAGAGTGCGCCATGCAGGAAATATGCCCTAGAGGCAATAATAAAGTTGTTATTTACATTTCCTTATATCATGATAAATGTTTATTATTCATGCTAGAATTATATTAACCGGAAACTTAGTACATGTGTGAATACATAGACAAACATAGTATCACTAGTATGCCTCTACTTGACTAGCTCGTTGAATCAAAGATGGTTATGTTTCCTAACCATAGACATGAGTTGTCATTTGATTAACGGGATCACATCATTAGAGAATGATGTGATTGACTTGACCCACTCCGTTAGATTAGCACTTGATCGTTTAGTATATTTCTATTGCTTTCTTCATGACTTATACATGTTCCCATGACTACGAGATTATGCAAATCCCGAATACTGGAGGAACACTTTGTGTGCTACCAAACGTCAAAACGCAACTGGGTGATTATAAAGGTGCTCTACAGGTGTCTCCGATGGTGTTTGTTGAGTTGGCATAGATCGAGATTAGGATTTGTCACTCTGATTGTCGGAGAGGTATCTCTGGGACCTCTCGGTAATACACATCACTATAAGCCTTGCAAGCAATATGACTAATGAGTTAGTCTCGGGATGATGCATTACGGAACGAGTAAAGAGACTTGCCGGTAACGAGATTGAACTAGGTATTGAGATACCGACGATCGAATCTCGGGCAAGTAACATATCGATGACAAAGGGAACAACGTATGTTGTTATGCGGTTTGACCGATAAAGATCTTCGTAGAATATGTAGGAGCCAATATGAGCATCCAGGTTCCGCTATTGGTTATTGACTGGAGACATGTCTCGGTCATGTCTACATAGTTCTCGAACCCGTAGGTTCCGCACGCTTAACGTTCGGTGACGATCGGTATTATGAGTTTATGTGTTTTGATGTACCGAAGGTAGTTCGGTGTCCCGGATATGATCACGGACATGATGAGGAGTCTCGAAATGGTCGAGACATAAAGATCGATATATTGGACGACTATATTTGGACATCGGAATGGTTCTGGATGAGATTGGGAGTATACCGGAGCACCGGGAGGTTACCGGAACCCCCCGGGAGGTATATGGGCCTTATTGGGCCTTAGTTGGAGAGAGGGGAAAGGAGCAAAGGAGGGGGCGCCCCCCTCAAGCCCAATCCGAATTGGGAGGGGGTGGCCCCCCCTTTCCTTCCTCCTTCCTCCCCCTTCCTTCCACTCCTAGTCCAACTAGGGAAGGGGGGGAATCCTACTCCCGGTGGGAGTAGGACTCCCTATGGGGCGCGCCATAGGAGGGCCGGCCCTCCCCCTCCTCCACTCCTTTATATACGGAGGAGGGGGCACCCCATAGACACAAAAGTTGATCATTGATCTCTTAGCCGTGTGCGGTGCCCCCCCTTCACCATAATCCACCTCGGTCATATCGTAGCGGTGCTTAGGTGAAGCTCTGCGTCGGTAACTTCATCATCATCGTCATCACGCCGTCGTGCTGACGGAACTCTCCCTCGAAGCTCTACTAGATCGTGAGTTCGTGGGACGTCACCGAGCTGAACGTGTGCTGATCCCGGAGGTGTCGTACGTTCGGTCCTAGGATCGATCGATCGTGAAGACGTACGAGTACATCAACCGCGTTGTCATAATGCTTCCACACGGTCTACGAGGGTACATGGACGACACTCTCCCCTCTCGTTGCTATGCATCACCATGATCTTGCGTGTGCGTAGGAAAATTTTGAAATTACTACGTTCCCCAACAATGGTATCAGAGCCAGGTTTATGCGTAGATGTTATATGCACGAGTAGAACACAAGTGAGTTGTGGGTGATACTAGTCATACTGCTTACCAGCATGTCATACTTTGATTCAGCGGTATTGTTGGATGAAGCGCCTGCACCGACATTACGCCAGACGCTTACGCGAGACTGGTTCTACCGACGTGCTTTGCACACAGGTGGCTAGCGGGTGTCTGTTTCTCCAACTTTAGTTGAATCGAGTGTGACTACGCCCGGTCCTTGTGAAGGTTAAAACAACACATACTTGATGAAATATCATTGTGGTTTTGATGCGTAGGTAAGAACAGTTCTTGCTCAGCCCGTAGCAGCCACGTAAAACTTGCAACAACAAAGTAGAGGACGTCTAACTTGTTTTTGTAGGGCATGTTGTGATGTGATATGGTCTAAGACATGATGCTAAATTTTATTGTATGAGATGATCATGTTTTGTAACAAAGTTATCGGCAACTGGCAGGAGCCATATGGTTATCGCTTTATTGTATGCAATGCAATCGCCCTGTAATTGTTTTTACTTTATCACTAAGCGGTAGCGATAGTCGTAGAAACAATAGTTGGCGAGACGACAACGATGCTACGATGGAGAACAAGGTGTCGTGCCGGTGACGATGGTGATCATGACGATTCTTTGAGATGGAGATCAAAGGCACAGGATGATGATGGCCATATCATATCACTTATATTGATTGCATGTGATGTTTATCTTTTATGCATCTTATTTTGCTTAGATCGACGGTAACATTATAAGATGATCTCTCACTAAATTTCAAGGTATAAGTGTTCTCCCTGAGTATGCACCGTTGCGAAAGTTCGTCGTGCCGAGACACCACGTGATGATCGGGTGTGATAAGCTCTACGTTCACATACAACGGGTGCAAGCCAGTTTTGCACACGCAGAATACTCGGGTTAAACTTGACGAGCCTAGCATATGCAGATATGGCCTCGGAACACTGAGACCGAAAGGTCGAGCGTGAATCATATAGTAGATATGATCAACATAGTGATGTTCACCATTGAAAACTAATCCATCTCACGTGATGATCGGACATGGTTTAGTTGATATGGATCACGTGACCACTTAGATGATTAGAGGGATGTCTATCTAAGTGGGAGTTCTTAAGTAATTTGATTAATTGAACTTTAATTTATCGTGAACTTAGTACTTCAGTGTATTTTGCATGTCTATGTTGTTGTAGATAGATGGCCCATGCTGTTGTTCCGTTGAATTTTAATGTGTTCCTTGAGAAAGCTAAGTTGAAAGATGATGGTAGCAACTACACGGACTGGGTCCGTAACTTGAGGATTATCCTCATTGCTGCACAGAAGAATTACGTCCTGGAAGCACCGCTGGGTGCCAGGCCTGCTGCAGATGCTACTGATGACGTTAAGAACGTCTGGCAGAGCAAAGCTGATGACTACTCGATAGTTCATTGTGCCATGCTTTACAGCTTAGAACCGGGACTTCAACGACATTTTGAACATCATGGAGCATATGAGATGTTCCAGGAGTTGAAGTTAATATTTCAAGAAAATGTCCGGATTGAGAGATATGAAGTCTCCAATAAGTTCTACAGCTGCAAGATGGAGGAGAATAGTTCTGTCAGTGAACATATACTCAAAATGTCTGGGTATAACAATCACTTGATTCAACTGGGAGTTAATCTTCCTGATGATAGTGTCATTGACAGAATTCTTCAATCACTGCCACCAAGCTATAAAAGCTTCGTGATGAACTATAACATGCAAGGGATGGATAAGACAATTCCCGAGCTCTTCGCGATGCTAAAGGCTGCGGAGGTAGAAATCAAGAAGGAGCATCAAGTGTTGATGGTCAACAAGGCCACCAGTTTCAAGAAAAAGGGTAAAGGGAAGAAGGGGAACTTCAAGAAGAACGACAAGCAAGTTGCTGCTCAAGTGAAGAAGCCCAAGTCTGGACCTAAGCCTGAGACTGAGTGCTTCTACTGCAAACAGACTGGTCACTGGAAGCGGGACTGCCCCAAGTATTTGGCGGATAAGAAGGATGGCAAGGTGAACAAAGGTATATGTGATATACATGTTATTGATGTGTACCTTACTAATGCTCGCAGTAGCACCTGGGTATTTGATACGGGTTCTGCTCCTAATATTTGCAACTCGAAACAGGGGCTACGGATTAAGGGAAGATTGGCTAAGGACAAGGTGACAATGCGCGTGGGAAATGGTTCCAAAGTCGATGTGATCGTGGTCGGCACGCTACCTCTACATCTACCTTCGGGATTAGTTTTAGACCTGAATAATTGTTATTTGGTGCCAGCGTTGAGCATGAACATTATATCTGGATCTTGTTTAATGCGAGACGGTTATTCATTTAAATCTGAGAATAACGGTTGTTCTATTTATATGAATAATATCTTTTATGGTCATGCACCCTTGAAGAGTGGTCTATTTTTAATGAATCTCGATAGTAGTGATACACATATTCATAATGTTGAAGCCAAAAGATGCAGAGTTGATAATGATATTGCAACTTATTTGTGGCACTGCCCGTTTGGGTCATATTGGTGTAAAGCGCATGAAGAAACTCCATTCTGATGGACTTTTGGAATCACTTGATTATGAATCACTTGGTACTTGCGAACCATGCCTCGTGGGCAAGATGACTAAAACGCCGTTCTCCGGAACAATGGAGCGAGCAACAGATTTATTGGAAATCATACATACTGATGTATGTGGTCCGATGAATGTTGAGGCTCGCGGCAGGTATCGTTATTTTCTCACCTTCACAGATGATTTGAGAAGATATGGGTATATCTACTTGATGAAACACAAGTCTGAAACATTTGAAAAGTTCAAAGAATTTCGGATTGAAGTGGAAAATCATCGTAACAAGAAAATAAAGTTTCTACGATCTGATCGTGGAGGAGAATATTTGAGTTACGAGTTTGGTCTTGATTTGAAATAATGCAGAATAGTTTCACAACTCACGCCACCCGGAACACCACAGCGTAATGGTGTGTCCGAATGTCGTAATCATACTTTACTTGATATGGTGCGACCTATGATGTGTCTTACTGATTTACCGCTATCATTTTGGGGTTATGCTTTAGAGACGGCTGCATTCACGTTAAATCGGGCACCATCTAAAACCGTTGAGACGACGCCTTATGAACTATGGTTTGGCAAGAAACCAAAGTTGTCGTTTCTTAAAGTTTGGGGTTGCGATGCTTATGTGAAAAAGCTTCAACCTGATAAGCTCGAACCCAAATAGGAGAAATGTGCCTTCATAGGATACCCAAAGGAAACTGTTGGGTACACCTTCTATCACAGATCCGAAGGCAAGATATTCGTTGCTAAGAATGGATCCTTTCTAGAGAAAGAGTTTCTTTGAAAGAAGTGAGTGGGAGGAAAGTAGAACTTGATGAGGTAACTGTACCTACTCACTTATTTGAAAGTAGTTCATCACAGAAATCTGTTCCTGTGATTCCTACACCAATTAGTGAGGAAGCTAATGATGATGATCATGTATCTTCAGATCAAGTTACTACAGAACCTCGTAGGTCAACTAGAGTAAGATCCGCACCAGGGTGGTATGGTAATCCCGTTCTGGAGGTCATGTTACTTGACCATGACGAACCTACGAACTATGAGGAAGCGATGATGAGCCCATATTCCACAAAATGGCTTGAGGCCATGAAATCTGAGATGGGATCCATGTATGAGAACAAAGTGTGGAATTTGGTTGACTTGCCCGATGATCGGCAAGCCATCGAGAATAAATGGATCTTCAAGAAGAAGATTGACGCTGACTATAATGTTACTGTCTACAAAGCTCGACTTGTTGCTAAAGGTTTTCGACAAGTTCAAGGAGTTGGCCACAATGAGACCTTCTCACCCGTAGCGATGCTTAAGTCTGTCTGAATCATGTTAGCAATTGCTGCATTTTATGATTATGAAATTTGGCTAATGGATGTAAAGGGTGCATCCCTGAATGGATTTCTGGAAGAAGAGTTGTATATGATGCAACCTGAAGGTTTTATCGATCCAAAGAGTGCTAACAAAGTGTGCAAGCTCCAGCGATCCATTTATGGACTGGTGCAAGCCTCTCGGAGTTGGAATAAACATTTTGATAGTGTGATCAAAGCATATGGTTTTATAAAAACTTTTGGAGAAGCCTGTATTTACAAGAAAGTGAGTGGGAGCTCTATAGCATTTCTAATATTATATGTGGATGACATATTGTTGATTGGAAATGATATAGAATTCTGGATAGCATAAAAGGATACTTGAATAAGAGTTTTTCAATGAAAGACCTCGGTGAAGCTGCTTATATATTGGGCATCAAGATCTATAGAGATAGATCAAGATGCTTAATTGGACTTTCACAAAGCACATACCTTCATAAAGATTTGAAGAAGTTCAAAATGGATCAAGCAAAGAAAGGGTTCTTGCCTGTGTTACAAGGTGTGAAGTTGAGTCAGACTCAATGCCCCACCTTGAGAAGATAGAGAGAAAATGAAAGGTGTTCCTATGCTTCAGCCACAGGCTCTATCATGTATGCAATGCTGTGTACTGACTGATGTGTGCCTTGCTATTAGTTTAGCAGGAGGTACCAAAGTAATCCAGAGTGGATCATCGACAGCGGTCAAGAACATCCCTGAAATACCGAAACGGACTAAGGATATGTTTCTTGTTTATGGAGGTGACAAAGAGCTCGTCGTAAATGGTTACGTCAATGCAAGCTTTGACACTGATCCGGATGACTCTAAGTCACAAACCGGATACGTGTTTATATTGAACGGTGGAGCTGTCAGTTGGTGCAGTTCTAAACAAAGCGTCGTGGCGGGATCTACGTGTGAAGCGGAGTACATAGCTGCTTCGGAAGCAGCAAATGAAGGAGTTTGGATGAAGGAGTTCATATCTGATCTAGGTGTCATACCTAGTGCATCGGGTCCAATGAAAAAATTTGTGACAATACTGGTGCAATTGCCTTGGCAAAGGAATCCATATTTCACAAGAGAACCAAGCACATCAAGAGATGCTTCAATTCCATCTGCGATCAAGTCAAGGAGGGAGACATAGTGATTTTCAAGATACATACGAATCTGAATGTTGCAGACCCGTTGACTAAGCCTCTCTCACGAGCAAAACATGATCAGCACCAAGACTCCATGGGTGTTAGAATCATTACTATGTAATCTAGATTACTGACTCTAGTGCAAGTGGGAGACTGAAGGAAATATACCCTAGAGGCAATAATAAAGTTGTTATTTATATTTCCTTATATCATGATAAATGTTTATTATTCATGCTAGAATTGTATTAACCGGAAACTTAGTACATGTGTGAATACATAGACAAACATAGTGTCACTAGTATGCCTCTAGTTGACTAGCTCGTTGAATCAAAGATGGTTATGTTTCCTAACCATAGACATGAGTTGTCATTTGATTAACGGGATAACATCATTAGAGAATGATGTGATTGACTTGACCCACTCCGTTAGCTTAGCACTTGACCGTTTAGCATATTGATATTGCTTTCTTCATGACTTATACATGTTCCTATGACTATGAGATTATGCAACTCCCGAATACCGGAGGAACACTTTGTGTGCTACCAAACGTCACAACGTAACTGGGTGATTACAAAGGTGCTCTACAGGTGTCTCTGATGGTGTTTGTTGAGTTGGCATAGATTGAGATTAGGATTTGTCACTCCGATTGTCGGAGAGGTATCTCTAGGCCCTCTCCGTAATGCACATCACTATAAGCCTTGCAAGCAATATGACTAATGAGTTAGTCTCGGGATGATGCATTATGGAACGAGTAAAGAGACTTGCCGGTAACGAGATTGAACTAGGTATTGAGATACCGACGACCGAATCTTGGGCAAGTAACATACCGATGACAAAGGGAACAACATATGTTGTTATGCGGTTTGACCGATAAAGATCTTCGTAGAATATGTAGGAGCCAATATGAGCATCTAGGTTCCGCTATTGGTTATTGACCGGAGACATGTCTCGGTCATGTCTACATAGTTCTCGAACCCATAGGGTCCGCATGCTTAACGTTCGGTGACGATCGGTATTATGAGTTTATATGTTTTGATGTACCGAAGGTAGTTCGGAGTCCCGGATATGATCACGGACATGACGAGGAGTCTCGAAATGGTTGAGACATAAAGATCGATATATTGGACGACTATATTTGGACATCGGAATGGTTCCGGATGAGATCGGGAGTATACTGGAGCACCGGGAGGTTACCGGAACCCCCCGGGAGGTATATGGGCCTTATTGGGCCTTAGTGGGAGAGAGGGAAAGGAGCAAAGGAGGGGGCGCGCCCCCCTCAAGCCCAATCCGAATTGGGAGGGGGGCGCCCCCCCCCCTCCCCCCTTTCCTTCCTCCTTCCTCCCCCTTCCTTCCACTCCTAGTCCAACTAGGGAAGGGGGGGGGACTCCTACTCCCGATGGGGCACACACAAGGAGGGGCACGTGTCATAGTAGAGGCGCGAACGTGTCGTAGTAGAGGCGCGCACATAGCATGTACACGTACGTACAGCGGCCAGGGTGCAAGAAAGAAAATACAGCCACGTACATACATACGGGCGGGGTCTCGAACGCCTACTCGCACATACGTACGGACAGGGCTCGTGTACATGGCTGGGTCGGAACGGAGAAACCGCGTCGTCGTCGTGTTCATGGGGAGGCAACGGAATGCTCATGTTCATCGGGAGGCAACGGAACACGTGCTGTTCATCGGGAGCCAACCGGCTTGGACGGAATGGCCGATGGAAACGAGGCATGGCGTACCGCAGAACGGAGGAAACGGCCTTGTGTTTGACCGGCCATGGTCGAAAAGGGATCCTGTTCATCGGGAGAGGTCTGGCGTACCGCAAAACGGTTGAAACGGACTTCTGTTGGACCTCCTACGGTCGAAACGGGGTCTTGTTGATCGGGAGGGGTGTGGCGTACCGCAAAACGGAGGAAATGGACTTGTGTTGGAGCGCTACGGTCGAAACGGGGGTCCTGTTCATCGGGAGGGGTGTGGCGTACCGCAAAACGGGAGTCCACGACATACTATTCATCATCACCGTCGACCTCCTCCAGCCTCCACGGGCTACTGTTCATCCAGCCTCCACCGCTCCTCCACCGGCTACTATTCAACCAGCCCTCTCCACGGGGTCCTGTTCAACCACCACTCCACGGGCTGCTGTTCATCCAGCCCTCCACCGGCTACTGTTCAACCAGCCCTCCACGGGGTCGTCCTATTCATCCAGCCCTCTGCGGGGTCCTGTTCATCCACCCCTCCACCGGCTCAATCAATCGGGCTCCTGTTCATCCAGCGGCAACGGCCTCTACTACCACGGGGGACTGTTCATCCAACCCCTCACCGGGAACTGTTCATCCAAACCCCCCAACAACTCTCACTGCTCATCCAGAGGCAGCATCGATCGGCTTCGATTAGCACCAGAGCGGCGAATCACTCGGGTTCGATTAAAAGCAAGGGATCGATCGATCGCTCGGTTCAAGAACACGTAGCTTGCAAGTGCAATCGCCGGGTTCGCTTAGAGCCCAATGCCTCGCCGGGTTCGATTAGAGCTCAACGCCGCACACACGCCAGCAGACGACGAGAGAAACGCGCATCGCTCGGCCCCCGACCACCCACCGTAACCGGGAACTCCCCGATATTTTCCTCGCCCTCGCTTCTACCATGGTTTTTTTCCGTCATGGACGGCCCAAAGAATGTCATGCAGCTGCGTCTTCGGCCCGCCCAGGACGAAAAGCCCATTTTCTGTCATGATTATTTGTCATAGAAGTAGGACCCCACCACATCTATGATGATACCGGGTTTTGTCACAATTATCGTCATAAGTATGACAGAAAAAAATTTCGTTCGGCCCAAAATGTCATGGATGTGTCTTTTTTTATAATGGTGTATGAGAATTCGTTCGGTTTTCTTACTCTAAATAGAGGAATTCTTAGAGCCATCCTTATCTCCTGGCCGAAAGGAAGGCTTCAACTCACTTCTTTGTTTGTTGAAAGTCCCGTCCTTCGGTAGTAATAATAATTCCGCACGGATCGTGCCATAGTAGCTAAAACCTCAGATCAGGAAATGGTCATTTTATTATGTTCAACTTTATGTATTCCTCTGTCCATAGAGAATGTACAGAAATGGCTACAATAGAGTTTATGTTATTCGTATTAACAGCCACTCTAGGGGGGAGTTTTATGTGGTGCTAACGATTTAATAACTATCTTTGTAGCTCCGGAATGTTTCATTTTATGTTCCTACCTATCGATTTGATGATCCCTATAGGGCGCGGGGCAACATTTTCTCTGGGTACCACCGGGTTGAAAGAAATCCCTCCACCCACTTTCCTTTGTTATCTTCAACTATTTCTCTTTTGGTAGAGGAAGGCATTCCCAGTATAAATGATGATTCTTGATTTCGTATTATTAATGTTTTCAATTGTACACGAAAGGGGTTTGTGACCACTACCATTTTAGTAAGGGATTTATCCTCATATTGTTGGAGAAACCATTCTTTGCCAACATGGCTCAGTCTAGCAATGGCTGGGAATTTCTTGTCCCGGAATGCAAAAAAATGTCTGACACTTTGTTGGTTTCAGCATGTTTTCTAATGAAGTCTAGCCCCTTCTAGATGTCCATGCTGCACTATGATGTGTCTTACCATAGACAAAAGACATATACACCTTCTTCACCAACTTTCAGTTAATGTTCATTCTAGAAACGCGTCTTCCTATTCCATATATTCCCGAATCTCCCTTAACGGAAGAAATAGAGGCTTGAGAAGGAATACCACTAAAAACCTAGTTCGCTCTCAAATTAAAACCTAGTTCACTTGCTAAAGCATCCATGGCTGAATGGTGAAACCGCCCACCAAACCTAGAAAGGGAAAATGGGTCAAAAACATTTCTCAACAGAACACTTCCCCATTCCTTGAACCTGAAATAGCAAAGCTTCTTGCATCAATTGGACTGAGAATTGACGTAATTAGCTGCTCGTCCCAGGTACCCGAAGCAGGGTCAATCAACTCGATAACTATTCAAACGAGAAGTTGGGGCGAGTCGGTCCTCGAAGCAAATATCCGTAGCTAGGCCTATTCTTGACCGACATCAGATCGAGTCCATCAATTTCACAAGTATCTGATTTGGTAAATAGTGATTTACTAGATAGAATGGATCTATTGACTGCTTCAGCTATGCTATTAAACAAAAGTCTAACTGCTTACGCTATGGGGATAGTGAGAAGAGATATGTTTTACGTCCCAGAGGGGTTATAATTGGAGAGTTGGAGACACTATTGTTTCTGGTACAAAAGTTCATATATCAATGGGAAATGCCTTAGCTTTGAGGGCGGTTTGAACTATTGATTTATGTAATTGGAAGGTACCAATTAGGTTTACGACAAAACCTAGAAATCAATCATTGATCCAATGTAACTACCTCTACGGGATATACCTCAACACAAAACAGTTGAGTAACGGCAGCAAGTGATTGAGTTCAGTAATTCCGCATAGAAAATTATTGGCTCTAGAGATATGGTAATATGGAGGAAAAACCCATCCTCCAAAGTAGTGAAGTGAGCCAGTACAATAAGACAATAGATCTCATGGTTCAAGCTCGCAATCAAGCAGTGAGTGGGAATCAATCCTAAAAAAAATATGTTTAGTGCTCTCCGAAAAAACTTGATTCGCCGAAAAATTGGCTCTATCAGACCAATCCATGTTCAGAAGCCTACCATCACCCCTCGCTCCCCGAGCGTGCCCGTTTGGGCCGGCCCATTTGTGGGCCCTCTATTCTCTAAATTTTCAGTTTTTCACTTTCTTTTTTCTTTTCTGTGTTTTTTTCTATTATAAAAAATTGGGATTACAAAAAGTTCCGAAAATTTAAAACGTGCATTTGGGAAAAATATATCAACAAGTCATAAAATTATCATACACTCAAAAAATAGTCACGATTTTACATAACATGTGCGCATATTCAAAAAATGTTCACGTTTTGAAAAAACGTTCGCGTATTCCAGAAATATTAATGATTTAAATAAATTTGCGTATAAAAATGTTTTGAAAATGAACAAATGTTCGTAAATTCAAAAAAATTCATGAATTGTTTTTAAAATATTCAGGAAATTCAAAACGTATTCATGAATTAAAAAGTACTCGATTCAAAAAATGTATTTCGTAAAAATGTTCGTCAATTCGAAACAAATGTTCACGGGGTTTCCAAAAATAAAATTCAATTTTTAAAAATGTTTGCAAACTTGTAAAAAATGTTCGTCAATTCAAAAAATGTGAACGATTTTGAAAAAGTGTTCATGTATTGAAAAATGTATGATTTTGAACAAGTGTTCACAAATTCAAAATTTGTTCCTGAATTATTTTTACAATATTTATGAATTAAAAAAGTTCATCAATTCAAAAATCTTCCCTTATTAAAAATGTTAATGTATTTCATAAAATGTTCGCCAATTATTTTTCATAAATTACAAAAGTTGTTCCCCCAATTTCTGAAAAATGTTCGCCGATTCAAAACAAATGTTCACGGTTCCAAAAAGATGTTCGCTTTATTCAAAACTGTTTGCGAAGTTGTAGAAAATGTTTGCTAATTCAGAAAATATTTATGATTTTAAAAAATATTCATGAATTTGTGAAAAATGTTCACGATTTTGAAAAAATATACATGTGTTAAAAAATATTATGAAATTTAACAAATCTTCGCAAACTTAAAAATTGTTTTAAAAATTCGAAAAATATTCAGGAATTACAGAAAACTGCATCGTTTCAAAAAATATTCGCTGATTCAAAAAAATATTCATGTATTTCAAAAAGATGTTCACCAATTGTTTTGTAAATTACAAAAATTGTGCCCCTGGTTTTTTCTAAATGCTCGCCGATTTGAAACAAATATTCACGGGTGTCAAAAAAGATGTTCACTTTTTTTAAAAAAATGTCTGTAAACTTGTAAAAATTGTTTTTAATTCAGAAGATGTTTATGATTATAAAAATTGTTCGTGAATTTGTAAATAATGTTCATGATTTCGAAAAATGGTCTCAAGGTCAGAGAATATTCGAGTGTCTAAAAAATTGTGCACCATTTGGGAAAATATGTTCACAAATTTGAAAGACGCCTGAAGAAATAAAAAGAATAGGAAAAAAGAAAAAATGAACAGTAAAGAAAAATGTAAAAGGAAAAAAAAGGAAATCATAAGGAAAACACAAAGGTAAAATGAGAAAAACGGTTGTGGAAAAGTTCTAGCCCATTCCTCAAAACCGTTGGGGAAGGAATCCCGAAATAGGCCGGCTCAAAAAGGACCTATGCGCCAGAGTGCCCGTTTTGCGCGGGAGCTCCTATACAGCGATGTAAGCGCTGATTCACGCCGCTGGCGCCTGCACGGACGCGGACTGGGCCAGCTCAGGAAACGCAACGAGGCACAACGAGGTTGTTAGATTGCAAAAAATGCGGTGTTGCCAGGATTCAATCTCCGACCGCCTGTGCGGTAACATTCGAACATAGCCACTAGGCCGAACTCACTACGCTGTTTATTTTGAGGACAAATAATCCATATTATATACCCGCCTATTTTTTTTTGATAAAATGAAAAGAAAAAAGAAAAATGAATGCACAATATAAAAAACATGAATTTCAAGAAGTTCATAAAATTGAAAAGGTTCATACAAACTGAAAAAAAATTGTGAATTTGAGAAAACTTCACAAATTTGGAAAAAGTTCGCAAAATTTAGGATAAAGTTCATGAAATTTCGAAAAAAGTGCACAAATTGGGAAAAAGTTCATCGATTTTGCAAGTAGTTCACCGATTTTGAACAAAAGGTTCGCCAATTTAAAAAAAATCATCAAATTTGAAAAAAGAGATCACTGATTTCGAAAAAAGTTTGTCGATTTTGAAAAAAGTTCATCAACCTAGAAAAAGTTCATCAAAATTGAAAAAAGTTCATCGATTTAAAAAAAGTTTATCAAAATTGAAAAAAAATCATCGATTTTGAAAAAAACTTCATCGAAATTGAAAAAAGGTTCATCCAATTTGAAAAAGTTCATAGAATTTCAAAATAATTCATTGAATTTGAAAAAAATTCATCAAATTCGAAGGGTGCAGGGGGAACCTGGTCGTACAAAAAGGAAAAAAAGCAGAAAACAAACAAGGAAAAAGGAAAAAAAAGATAAAAGAAAAAAGAGAGAATAAAAGAGAGGAAAGGTTGTAACTTATGAGAACCTAATGCGTGGCGGGGTGGTAACACAAGCATGTAGCGACGAGGCGTCCTGCTCCATGACTTTTATGCGTTCTAAAGCATGAAGGAAAAAACCTCAGGCACCCCTACATAGGCCGGCCCAGCACGGGGCATTGCAGGCGCCAGTTTGCGAAATGCATACAAACGTGCGTCTGCAGCGCTAAATAGGAAGCGCCTTTTGGCGCACCCTTTGTTTTTTCAGGCAAACTGGCAAGCTTTATTTAGGACGTCATAATATTTACAGGGACGAATAAATTTTTTTCAGGGTGGCCTAACCAAACATGGCGTATAACGACGTGAGGCCCAGCCATTGCATAGCAGTTAATAGGCCCAAACTCAACAAAAGGCCCACCACCACCATCGTTCAAGGAAATTAGCCCGGAGCAGCACGAAAGCCATGCACGCAGTTGCTCGTTTCTCGGCTGTTGCGATCAACGCGATTTTATCGCTGCCACTGAAATGCACCGTGCGATCTCCCTATCCCGTTCGAGTCTCCGCCTACCGCCGCCAGGGAAAAATTGCTTCAGCCTGAGACCAGAAGGAGCCTAATTATGTTCCATCAGGTCTGCATCGGTGCATGGTTAGTCGATATCCTTATGAATCCTAAATTGATCACTGCCATCAGCATCGACCGTCGTAAAGGGATTTAGGGGAAGCACCACCACCGCCATGAGCAACCACGGGGCGGACTGTGCATGACGTCCTCTCTACCGGTATGTCCACTCCCATAATTAACCTCGGCTTCAAATCTCTGAGTGTGTTTTTTCTCTAATATGAATGATTTGATCGACATTAAAATTGGATTTGGAATTAGTTTGTTATAAAGTCGAGTATCAATTTTTTGTTACATAACTAATTTTGGAGTTAAATTTGTCTCGTCAAAGATGAACAATTTGGAGGTATTTGTAGTCTTTAATTACACCTATGAAAACACGAGTTCGAACCTAGGCTTCTTTGCACCCTATGTGTTTTCTTTTTGGCTCGGCCAGCTCGCACAACCCCCACCAACCCCCCCCCCCCCCCCCCCCCACCTGAATTTCTAGCTCCGTTCCTGCATACGAGTGAACATGAGCCAATTTTGAAATTTTATACTTGGCAGATTTTAGATTCTTGTAATATATTTTTCCTCGGAAACACCAAGACAACGTAGTGCACATATCAATTGTTCACACATCTCTTAGTAAACAGCAGAATGTTTTGTGCAAATGCACAGCAAGATGTGAGATACATAGATAATTTAGAGAGGCCTCTATAAATTAAACTCCAGCTCATTTTGTATGTTCAATCAACACAATTCTGATTCGGGCACAAAATTAAGTGGTGTAGTTCATCCAATTAACTTATTGTTCCGTGCACACTGAGTTCCCTAGTGTGGTACTCCCTCCGTTCAGGTTTACTCTGGGTACAACTGTTCTGTTTTCTTATCCATCCTCAAAATAGGCTTTTGCCCTGCTATATTAATATAGCAACCATCCGATACAACCGTGAGATCATTGCGGGGGCAAATAGCACAAGCATGCCCAAACGAAACAAAGGAGAAAGAAGAAAGAAATTAATGTCAACAACATCGGGTGGACGAAATCAATGAAGACCCGCAACCGTTGCACCCTCCGGAGAATTCTCACCATGCTCCTAGCACTTCGAACCGCCGCATACCAAGCATCACCTTCAAGAAGGAACGCGACGACGACGACGCTGCTGCCCGGACTGGCCACTACCTCTATTGCCTCACCATCGCTGGGCAAGAACCATCACACAACTCGGGGCGAAGGAAGAGCCGCTGGAGAGGGGGCGGCTGCACGAGGCAGGCCGCATGCGCCCCGCAACCAGTCGCAGCGCCCATGCCCGACCACGGCAAACAACAGAACTAGCAAAAGGCTGGGCTATGCCGCCGGCGGGGGAAGGGGTGGCTGCTGGGAATGGCGTCCATGGCCGCGGTCAAGGCACGCCAGATCCGCCACCGGACTGGCAGGATATGGGCAGCAGCTAGGACGGGGGTGGGAGAGCGCCATGGCGGATCTCGGGGCTGCGGGGGGTGTGTGCGGGAGGAACGAATTTGCCCCGCCGCCACCATCCCGGGGCACGGCGTGGCTTTGTCGGCCGGCCCTCCGGCAGTGCCATAGCGGTGGCGGATAGAGGAGGCCTTCCCGGCGGGGGTGGCTAGGGTTCCCCGGTGTCACCAGGGAGGGTGACACGGGGGTGGTTGGGTGCTCGACCAGCAATTCCACAACACTAAGAGCATCTCCAGCCGTTCGGCCCCCCGGGGGTTTGAAATAGCGCCGCCTGGGGGCCAACCGGCGATAAAATCAGCGTGGGGGCGGTCGGGTTCCCAACCGCCGCCCCAAGCTGGCCCTAGATGCCGCTTTTTGAAAACCAAAGTCGACCAAAGTTCGGCCAAACTTCGTATAAAACCACACAAATTTGGAGGAAATTCAGGCATTTTCATTGATATTTGTACAAACTGAAAACACAATTTAAAAACAAACTAAAAACTACGCCGCCGCCTTGAGCCTTCTACATGCCGAGGAGCCTGTAGAAGTTGGTGTAGTCGCCGTCATCCTTGCTGCACCCCTGCCCTGGGTCGCTGTGGTGGACGGGATTGGACGACCCAGGCGCCACCTCGTCGCTGTCGTTGAGGATGACGACGCCGCCCTCCTTGGGCCGTGGTACCAGGCGGCAATTTCCTCGAGGGCGCGTGCTATGTCTTGAGCTTGCGTTGGTTTTCCCCGAAGAGGAGAGGATGATGCAGCACAGTAGCGTAAGTATTTCCATCAGTTTTTGAGAACCAAGGTATCAATCCAGTAGGAGGCCACGACAAGTCCCTCGACTGCGCACAAACGATAGCTACTCGCAATCAACGCGATTAGGGGTTGTCAATCCTTCACGGTCACTTACTTAGAGTGAGATCTGATAGAGATAATATTTTGGTATTTTGGTATAAAGATGCAAAGTAAATAAAGTAAAGGCAAAGTAAAAACAAAGCAAGTATAAAAGTGATGGAGATTGATATGATGAGAATAGACCCGGGGGCCACAGGTTTCACTGGTGGCTTCTCTCAAGAGCATAAGTATTCTACGGTGGGTGAACAAATTACTGTTGAGCAATTGACAAAATTGAGCATAGTTATGAGGTTATCTAGGTATGATCATGTATATAGGCATCACGTCCGTGACAAGTAGACCGAAACTGTCACAGCCCCAGATCAGCCCTAGCTTGATTTTCTTGCATCCATGCATCATGTCTAAATTTCCTTTAAATTTGAATTGGGGAATTGAAGAGCCTCAGGAATCATTTAAAATAAATGATCAACATTAAAAATTGCTTCAAATGTTTCCAAGGAAATGTTCCTTTCAGCTTTAAAAAAATATTGGCAAGAATAAAATTCAAACCAATATTTTTGGAGTGACTGAAACATTTTATTTTGGGCCTTTGAATTAATTCAATAACTATTTGCATTGGAAATATATATTATATATAATTAATATATGACCAATAATTCTGGGACATTTTATGTGGTTTGGTATACTTTAATTCCAGCCACATAATTATCTTCAGGATTTTATAAAATGGTTTAGTATTTTACTAAACTAAAACAGAACAGAACAAAATAGAAAAGAGAAATAAAATAGAAATAAAATAGAGAGAGGGATAGTACCTGGCCACTTACCTGGCGCCCCAACCGGCCCACCTCTGTAGCAGCCCGACTGGGCACAGCCAGCCCAGCCCACCTCCCACGCCATCGCCTTCCTCCGCCAAGAGGCGAGGCGAGGCGTGGCGAAGGCCGGGCGACGCCGTGGCCTCCTCCCCGCCTGCCTCACGCCCGAGGCCCTTCCAGCGCCACGGAGACAGCCACGCGCCCCTGTGCCTCTCACTCTCTCCCCGAGCTCCTCTCCTCCTCTGTCTCGTTCTCTCTCAGACCACCGAACGCACCTGCCGCCCGACGCAGCACTACCCCGGCCACGGCCATCCCCGAGCCTCTCCGACATGCCCCCGAGCTCCGCCTAGTCTCTCTCCCCCTCCTCACCGAGCCTCCCGACACCGGAGCGCCCCGAGGCGCCGCCCCACCATTTTTCCCCTCCTCGGACCCGCCGGTCACCGTCGCCCGATTCGTCGGCTCCGGCCGTCCCCCGCCGCTGAAGCGCCCCGTCGTCATCGCTGTGAGCCCCGCACCAACCTCCCTCTCTCGATGCCGATTTATTCTTCTAACTGCTGGCTCCGCCGAGCCCGAGAGCTCATCGTCGCTGCCACGAGGTCGCCGCGGCTAGAGCCCCCACACGCCGCGCCCGAAAGCACGCTGTCGCCCTCGGCTGCGTTCCCGGAACCCTGAGCACCTACCCACCTCCTCCTGCGCCCCAAACGCCGTGGTCCGAAGCGTGCCCGAGCTCCGCCCCGATAGCTCGTCGCCGGTGCTCTCAGAGGCCGCCCAGCTCCATCTCGCCACCACCACCGGATGCGCCCCACCGCCAGCCTCTCCGTGAGCTACAAACCGCACGAAATGGTCCTCCGTAGCGAGCCCGAGCAACTCCGCGAGCCTCCGCCGCGAGATGTGGTCGTCGCCGCCATGCTCCGTGAGTGTCGACGTGGCATCATTAGCACCTAATCCCGCAGCCTAAACCACCCCCACCACGATCAGGCCCTAGGCCAAGTCAAACCCTGGTCATCTGCGGGTTTGACCGGTTTAACCATCGAGTCACCGACGTAGGCCCCACACGCCAGTTTGACTCCAGGTTGATCACGACGCAAAGGTTGACCTCAATCTGACGCAATAATGATTTCTGGAATTATTTAACTCAGGAAATTCCAGAAAATTAGCAAAACTTCTAAAAATCATAGAAATTCAATCGTAACTCCAAATGAAATAAGTTATATATGAAAAATGATCAGAAAAATATGAAGAATCTGTTTATGCCATAATCATGCATGTTTGAACAAGTTAACCTCACTAAATAGGATGAATCATGATTAGGGCAAATTATGAAATAACATTTGGAATTGGAATTTGTTCTTGTTTGAATTCCACTTCAATTAATTTGGCTTACTTCTGCATTAGCTCAAAACACCAGCATATTGTCATGTCATTATCATGCATCATACTGTTGCATCGCATTGATTGTGTTCTTTCTTGTTTGCCGGTAATTGTCCCCTCTCAGTAGACGACGTTCCGACGATTGTTCGATGACACCGATGAAGAACTATATTATCTTCGAAGTGCTGTGCAAGCAAAACCCCTTGTTCATTCCGATACAATCCCACTCTCTCGCTCCTGCTCTCTTTTATTGCATTAGGACAACATCGATTCAATCTGTTACTTGCTGCGTAGCTGAACCCTTGATCCTTTGCATGACCTCGTCAATCCACAAGAATTAGATGAAACCCACTAGCATGAGTAGGAGTTGTTTGAGCCATGTTGTGCCTACTCATTTATGCTTGTTGTCATGCCTGCCATCGCTTAGAGTTGAGCCGGTCCGATTCATCGGGAATGAATTGGAATTGTTATGAACATGTCCTATTGTGTGTGAGCTAAGTGTGTGAACACGATTTGGTAAAGGTAGCGGTGAGAGGCCATGTAGGAGTACATGGTGGGTTGTCTCAGTGAAACCGTCCTCAGGAACTGAGTTCTGTGTTTGTGATCCATGAAACAGTTACTACCACGCATTGGGATCCTTAATTGACCCTCTCGGCTTCTTGACCACCCTTGTTCTTAGTCCGAGAGTTGCAATTAGTTTCTGGTGTTTGTAGGATATGTGTTGGAGGCCGTGCGTAGCACTGACCCTAGGGGTGGGCTATGATGCGGTAGATACACCGTGGCCTGCAAATTTAATGCCCGCTTGGTATCTCGGGAACCCTGCACACATCGCTCGGGGCTGTATGGGAAACCTCGCCGGACTCCTGCGGATGGAACCCGAATAGGCGATAAACCTGGACTAGGGACTTGAGTGTTTAGGTAGGCCGTGGCCGACACCCACGCTGGGCTTCCGCTGAAGGTTGCCGAGTACATGTCGTAAACGGCGGTAAGTGGTGAGAGCGTGTGAAGAAGTACACCCCGCAGGTTAATATGATCTATTCAACAGCCGTGTCCATGAAAAGGACTTCGGGTTGCCTATATCAGTTCATAGACAAGTGAAAGTGGATACTCTAAAATGCGCAAGATAAGCGTGAGTGCTATGGATGGCGTTCTCGTGAGGGAGACGGAGCGGGTCCATAGTGGTGTATTGATATGGTGAATATGTGGACTCGTAGCGCCATCTCAAAAGAGTTACTTGCAATGTAGTTTAGGATAGCCACCGAGTCAAAGCTGGCTTGCTGCAGTCAAACTCCACCACCCCTTTTGATAATGATGCATATGTAGTTAGTTTCGATGTAAGTCTTGCTGAGTACAATTGTACTCACGCTTGCTTAATTTATGTTTTGCGAGAGACGCTGGCCTCGCTAGTAGTTCCACGTGGGCTTCGACCTTTAGCTTGTTACCTCAGCTACGATCTTGTGCCCTCGGCAGATCTCGGTAGATAGTCGCTTCTCAGCCTTCTTCATTTATAGTTGTCTCAGACTTTCGACATGTTTAGCTTCCGCTTGTGCTTCGACTTGTATGTTTCGAGTGTTGGGTCATGAGACCCATGTTTGTAATATCTCGCCTCGGAGCCTAATGAATAAATATTTGAGTCGAGAGTTATGTTGTGATGCCATGTTGTATCTACATATATTGAGCATATCGTGTGTATGTTTGAAATGCTTGGTATGTGTGGGATCCGACAAACTAGTTGTTTATCCTTGGCAGCCTCTCATATGGGGAAATGTAGTCTCGTGCTTCTGAGCGATAGTAGTCCGCTACAGCCCGGTTCACCGGAGTCCCGGCTAGCCAAAGACTACTGCTTGGACACTTGACTGGCCGGCATGTGTTTCACTTCGTTCCTATGTCTCATCCCTCGTGGAAATGTCACGCGGTGTTATTCGAGTCCTGCCTAGCCTGCTACATGTACTGGGATACCGGAGTCCTGTTAGCCCAGTGCTACAGCCCGAATTTATACGTTGATGACCGACATGCTCGATGTGATTCATGTATGCCTGTCCCCATGGGTTAGCGCCGCTTTGGGTTCACGACTAGCCATGTCGGCCCGGTTCTTTGTCATATGGATGCTAGCGACACTATCATATACGTGAGCCAAAAGGCATAAACGGTCCCGGCCATGGTAAGGCGACACCGTGGAATACCGTGCGTGAGGCGCAAAGTGATATGATGTGTTACATGCTAGATCGGTGTGACTTAGGATCGGGTCCCGATGTAAACGATTCTGCATCTACTACTATTACTCCACTCATCGACCGCTATCCAAAGATGCATCTAGAGTATTAAGTTAAAATCGAGTAACGCCTTAAGCAAGATGACATGATGTAGAGGAATAAATTCATGCAATATGATAAATACCCCATCTTGTTATCCTCGATGGCAACAATACAATACGTGCCTTGCAACCCTTTCTCACATCGGGTAAGGACACCGCAAGATTGAACCCAAAGCCATGCACTTCTCCCATTGCAAGAACTACCAATCTAGTTGGCCAAACCAAACGGATAATTCGAAGAGACTTGGAAAGATAACTCAATCATACATAAAAGAATTCAGAGAAGATTCAAATATTATTCATAGATAAGCTGGATCATAAACCCACAATTCATCGATCTCAACAAACACACCGCAAAAAGAAGATTACGTCGAATAGATCTCCACGAGAGAGGGGGAGAACATTGTATTGAGATCCAGAAAGAGAGACGAAGCCATCTAGCTACTAGCTATGGACCCGAAGGTCTGAAGTAAACTACTCACACTTAGAGGCTATGGTGTTGATGTAGAAGCCCTCCGTGGTGGATGCCCCCTGCGGCAGAGCTCTGGAACAGGACCCAAGATGGGATCTCATGGATACAGGAAGGTACGGCGGTGGAATTAGGTTTTTGGCTCATGTTCTGATCGTTTGGGGGTACGTAGGTATATATAGGAGGAAGGAGTACGTCGGTGGAGCTTCGAGGGGCCCACGAGGCAGGGGGGCGCGCCCCCCACCCTCGTGACCACCTCTCTGATTGGACTCCGTTTGATATTCTATTTCTTCGAAATACTGAAAAAGGCAAAAAAACATCAATTCTGGGCTGGGCCTCCGGTTAATAGGTTAGTCCCAAAAGTAATATAAAAGTGGAAAATAAAGCCCATTATAGTCCAAAACAATAGATAAAGTAGCATGGAGCAATCAAAAATTATAGATACGTTGGAGACTTATCAGGCATCCCCAAGCTTAATTCCCGCTCGTCCTCGAGTAGGTAAATGAATAAAAGAGAATTTTTGATGCGGAGTGATACTTTGGCATAATTTCAATGTAAATCTTCTTAGTCATGGTATGAATATTCAGATCCGAAAGATTCAAGACAAAAGTTCATATTGACATAAAAATAATAATACTTCAAGCATACTAATCAAAGTAATCATGTCTTCTCAAAATAGCATGGCAAAAGAAAGTTCATCCCTACAAAATCATATAGTTAGGCTATGTTTCATTTTCGTCACACAAAGATGTTCCCAACTTCTATACCCCCGATGACAAGCCAAGCAATTGTTTCATACTTAAATAATCTCAAACTTTTTCAACCTTCACGCAATACATGAGCGTGAGCCATGGATATAGCACTATGGGTGGAATAGAATATGATGATGGGGATTGTGTGGAGAAGACAAAAAAGGAGAAAGTCTCACATTGACGAGGATAATCAACGGGCTATGGAGATGCCCATCAATTGATGTCAACATGAGGAGTAGGGATTGCCATGCAACGGATGCACTAGAGCTATGAATGCTCAACAAAAGAAAACTAGTGGGTGTGCATCCAACTTGCTTGCTCATGAAGACCTAGGGCATTTTGAGGAAGCCCGTCGTAGGAATATACAAGCCAAGTTCTATAACGAAAAATTCCCACTAGTATAAAAAGACAACTTATGAGACTCACTACATGAAGAACAAGGTGCTACTTTGAAGCACAATATATGAGACTCACTACATGAAGAACAAGGTGCTACTTTGAAGCACAAGTGTGGAAAAAGAGATAGTAGCATTGCCCTTTTTATTTATTATTATTTTTGGGCCTTTCTTTTTTTTTCTTTTTGGCCTTTCTATTTTTTTTATTTGGGCAATGTTCTAATAATGATGATCATCACACTTCTATTGATTACAACATAAGGATTACAACTCGAAACTAGAACAAGGTATGACTCTATATGAATGCCTCCGGCGGTGTACCGGGATGGTGCAATGAATCAAGAGTGACATGTATGAAAAATAATGCATGGTGGCTTTGCCACAAATACGATGTCAACTACATGATCATGCAATGGCAATATGACAAAAGTAAAGTATGTCATGATGATGATGAACGGAACGGTGGAAAGTTGCATGGCAATATATCTCGGAATGGCTATGGAAATGCCATAATAGGTAGGTATGGTGGCTGTTTTGAGGAAGATATAAGGAGGTTTATGTGTGATAGAGCGATCATATCACGGGGTTTGATGCACCGACGAAGTTTGCACCAACTCTCAAGGTGAGAAAGGGCAATGCACGGCATCAAGAGGCTAGCAAAGGCGGAAAGGTAGAAGTGCGATAATCCATGGACTCAACATTAGTCAAAAGAACTCATATACTTATTGCAAAAATTTAGAAGTCATAAAAATCAAGTACTACGCGCATGCTCCTAGGGGATAGATTGGTAGGAAAAGACCATCGTCGTCCCCGACCGCCACTCATAAGGATGCACAAGCCGTGTACACTTCATGTTTCAAATTTGTTACACAACTTTAACCATACGTGCATGCTACGGATTTGCTAACTTCAACACAAGCATTTCTAAAATTCACAACTACTCAACTAGCACGACTTTGATATTATCACCTCCATATCTCAAAACAATTATCAAGCATCAAACTTATCTTAGTATTCAACGCACTCAAAAGAAAGTTTCACATATCTTGAATACCAAGTATATTAACATTAAGCAAATTACCATGCTATTAACGACTCTCAAAATAATCTAAGTGAAGCATGAGAGATCAAGTTTCTTTAAAAAAAATCCACCACCGTGCTCTAAAAGATCTAAGTGAAGCATTAGAGCAAAAATTATCACGCTCAAAAGATATAAGTGAAGCACTATGAGCAAAACTATCAAGCTCAAAAAATATAAGTGAAGCACATAGAGTATTCTATCAAATTTCAATTCATGTATGGCTCTCTCAAAAGGTGTGTATAGAAAGGATGATTGTGGTAAACTAACAAGCAAAGACGCAAATAATACAAGACGCTCCAAGCAAAACACTTATCATGTGGTGAATAAAAATATAGCTCCAAGTAAATTACCGATGGAAGTGGACGAAAGAGGGGATGCCTTCTGGGGCATCCCCAAGCTTTGACTTTTTGGTGTCATTGGATTATCTTTGGGGTGCCATGGGCATCCCCAAGCTTAGGCTCTTGCCACTCCTTGTTCCATAATCCATCAAAAGAATTCACCCAAAACTTGAAAACTTCACAACACAAAACTCAATAGAAATCTCGTGAGTCTGCTAGAGAAAGAAAACAAAAGACTACTTTAAGGTACTGTAATTAACTCATTCTTTATTTATATTGGTGTTAAACCTACTGTATTCCAACTTCTCTATGGATCATAACCTATTTTACTAGCCATAGATTCATCAAAATAAGCAAACAACACACGCAAAACAGAATCTGTCAAAAACAGAACAGTCTGTAGTAATCTGTAACTAACGCAAACTTCTGGAACTCAAAAAATTCTACCAAAATTAGACGACCTGGACAATTTGTTTATTGATCAGCAGAAATTGGAATCTGGAAATTACAGCAAGATCAAATAACTATCATCCAAGAAAATCCAATAGGTTTAACTTGTCACAAACACTAATTAAAAGATAAAACCACATCTAAACAGAGGCTAGATGGATTATTTATTCCTAAATAGAAGCAAAAACAAAAAACTAAAAATAAAATTGGGTTGCCTCCCAACAAGCGCTATCGTTTAACGCCCCTAGCTCGGCATAAAAGCAAGGATAGATCTAGGTATTGCCATCTTTGGTAGGCAATCCATAAGTGGCTCTCATGATAGATTAATATGGTAATTTTATTTTCTTTATAGGGAAGTGTTCCATGCCTTTCTTTAATGGAAATTGGAATCTAATATTCCCTTCCTTCATATCAATAATTGCACCAATCGTTCTAAGGAAAGGTCTACCAAGAATAATAGGACATGAAGGATTGCAATCTATATCAAGAACGATAAAATCTACGGGCACATAATTCCTATTTGCAACAATAATAACATCATTAATTCTTCCCATAGGCTTTTTAATAGTGGAATCTGCAAGATGCGAGTTTAGAGAGCAATCATTAAAGTCACGGAAATCTAGCAAATCACACAAAGTTTTGGGAATAGTAGAGACACTAGCACCCAAATTACACAAGGCATGAAACTCATAATCTTTAATTTTAATTTTGATAGTAGGTTCCCACTCATCATAGAGTTTCCTAGGGATAGAAACTTTCAACTCAAGTTTTTCTTCATAAGATTGCATCAAGGCATCAACAATGTGTTCGGTAAAAGCCTTATTTTGACTATAAGCATGAGGAGAATTTAGTACGGTTTGAAACAAGGAAATACATTCAATTAAAGAGCAATTTTCATAATTAAATTCCTTGAGATCCAAAATAGTGAGTTTAGCAACATCTAGATTTTTATTTCTTTCAATCCCACTTTTATCAATTTCATCATCAAGATCTAAAAACTCCGAATTCTTAGAACGCTTTCTAGGTAAAGGAAGATCATATTCAGTTTCATCAAGATTCATATTGCAAAACAAAGATTTAATAGGGGACACATCAATAGCTTTTAGATCTTCATCTTGATTTTCATAGGAATTAGAAGAACACGCTTTAATAAAAGCATCTTTGGAAGCACGCATCCTAGCAGTTCTTTCTTTGCACTCATCAATGGAAATTCTCATAGCTTTGAGATACTCATTGATATCATGCTTAGGAGGAATAGATCTTAGCATTAAAGAAGCAACCTCAAGAGAAATTCTATCAACGTTCCTAGCCAAATCATCAACTTTAAGCAATTTCTCCTCAAGCAAAGCATTAAAATTCTTCTGTGAATTCATAAACTCTTTAACACTACTCTCAAATTCAGAGGGCATCTTATTAAAATTTCCATAAGAGTTGTTGTAGGAATTTCCATAATTATTAGAAGGATTACTAGGATAAGGCCTAGGATTAAAATTCCCTCTATACGCGTTGTTACCAAAATTATTCCTACCAACAAAATTCACATCCATAGATTCATTATTATTCTCAATCAAGGTAGACAAAGGCATATCATTAGGATCAGAAGAAACACTCTTAGTAGCAAATAATTTCATAAGTCCACTCAAAACATTGATTTCTTCTATCGCATGCACTTTTTTATTAGTAGATCTTTCAGTATGTCATTGAGAATAATTAACCATAATATTATCTAGGAGTTTAGTAGCATCTCCTAAAGTGATTTCCATAAAAGTGCCTCCCGCGGCCGAATCTAAAAGATTTCTAGAAGCAAAATCCAATCCAGCATAAATTTTTTGTATAATCATCCATAAGTTCAAACCATGAGTAGGACAATTACGTATCATTAATTTCATTCTCTCCCATGCTTGTGCAACATGTTCATGATCAAGTTGCTTAAAATTCATAATATCATTCCTAAGAGAGATAATTTTAGCGGGAGGAAAATACTTAGAGATAAAAGCATCTTTGCACTTGTTCCAAGAATCAATACTATTTTTAGGCAAAGATGAAAACCACGCTTTAGCACGATCTCTAAGCGAAAAAGGAAATAGCTTCAATTTAACGACATCATTATCGACATCTTTTTTCTTTTGTATATCACATAAATCAATGAAGCTATTCAGATGAGTAGCGACATCTTCACTAGGAAGGCCGGCGAATTGATCTTTCATAACAAGATTCAACAAAGCAGTATTGATTTCACAAGATTCAGTATTGGCAAGAGGAGCAATCGGAGTGCTAAGGAAATCATTATTATTGGTATTGGTGAAGTCACACAATTTGGTAGCATCTTGAGCCATCGCGACAAACAAGCAATCCAACACACGAGCAAACAAACGGACAAGGAAAAGGCAACGGGAAAAAGAGGAGGAGATTGGGAAAGAGGGGGCGAATAAAACGGCAAGGGTGAAGTGGGGGAGAGGAAAACGAGAGGCCAATGGCAAATATTGTAATGCGAGAGATAGGGATTGTCATGGGTACTTGGTATGTTGACTTTATGAGACTCCCGACAACGGCGCCGAAATCCTTCTTGCTACGTCTTGAGCTTGCGTTGGTTTTCCCCGAAGAGGAGAGGATGATGCAGCACAATAGCGTAAGTATTTCCCTCAGTTTTTGAGAACCAAGGTATCAATCCAGTAGGAGGCCACGCACAAGTCCCTCGTACCTGCACAAAATGATAGCTACTCGCAACCAACGCGATTAGGGGTTGTCAATCCCTTCACGGTCACTTACGAGAGTGAGATCTGATAGAGATAATATTTTTGGTATTTTTGGTATAAAGATGTAAAGTAAATAAAGTAAAGGCAAAGTAAAAACATATCAAGTATAAAAGTGATGGAGATTGATATGATGAGAATAGACCCGGGGGCCATATGTTTCACTAGTGGCTTCTCTCAAGAGCATAAGTATTCTACGGTGGGTGAACAAATTACTGTTGAGCAATTGACAGAATTGAGCATAGTTATGAGGTTATCTAGGTATGATCATGTATATAGGCATCACGTCCGTGACAAGTAGACCGAAACGATTCTGCATCTACTACTATTACTCCACTCATCGACCGCTATCCAGCATGCATCTAGAGTATTAAGTTAAAAACTGAGTAACGCCTTAAGCAAGATGACATGATGTAGAGGAATAAATTCATGCAATATTATAAATACCCCATCTTGTTATCCTCGATGGCAACAATACAATACGTGCCTTGCAACCGCAAGATTGAACCCAAAGCCATGCACTTCTCCCATTGCAAGAACTACCAATCTAGTTGGCCAAACCAAGCGGATAATTCGAAGAGACTTGCAAAGATAACTCAATCATACATAAAAGAATTCAGAGAAGATTCAAATATTATTCATAGATAAGCTGGATCATAAACCCAAAATTCATCGATCTCAACAAACACACCGCAAAAAGAAGATTACATCGAATAGATCTCCACGAGAGAGGGGGAGAACATTGTATTGAGATCCAAAAAGAGAGAAGAAGCCATCTAGCTACTAGCTATGGACCAAGGTCTGAAGTAAAATAGTCACACTTCATCGGAGAGGCTATGGTGTTGATGTAGAAGCCCTCCATGGTGGATGCCCCTCCGTGAGCTTGAACAGGCCCCAAGATGGGATCTCGTGGATATAGGAAGGTACGGCGGTGGAATTAGGTTTTGGCCCTGTTCGATCGCTTGGGGGTGCGAGGTATATATAGGAGGAAGGAGTACGTCGGTGGAGCTCGAGGGGCCCACGAGGCAGGGGCACGCCTAGGGGGCGCCCCACCCTCGTGACCGCCTCTCGATTCCTTGGTGTAGGGTCCAAGTCTCCTAGATCACGCTCGTGAGAAAATCACGCTTCAAGGTTTCATTCCGCTTGGACTCCGCTTGATATTCTGCTTTCTTCAAATAATGAAAAAGGCAAAAAAAAGCAATTTCGGGCTGGGCCTCCGGTTAATATGTTAGTCCCAAAAGTAATATAAAAGTGGAAAATAAAGCCCATTATAATCCAAAACAATAGATAAAGTAGCATGGAGCAATCAAAAATTATAGATATGTTGGAGACGATGTCAAGGCCGGGCGCCCATCTCCTGCCGGACGTAGTCGTCGCGCGCCCATTTGAGGCTGGTCTCCTCTCAGCGGCCATGACCTCAGCTCCTTCACTGGGAGGAGTGTCGGCTCAGTCTTCTGCTTGACGAGGCGGGAGGAGGGAGGAGAAGAGATGGGGGCCCGCGGCTCCGGCTTCATTGGGAGGAGCGCCGGTGGCCCAGAGGAACGGGAGCCCACCGAGGTCTAGGACACCGTCTCCATTCGCCTCGGCATCCAGGAACTGTCGCGGCGGCGAGAGAAGGAGGAGGTGCCAGGTACTCCAACTGCGGCGAGTTGCCAGCCTCGATGTTCTCTGGGACGGCTTCGAGCGTGCGACGCCCCACCATTGGCGCAACCCCTCGGAGTTGAGGCGGCTGCGGGGTTCAATGGCGGTGGTGGCGGCGAGCTGGTCGGCATGGCGGCACTCGAAGTACCTCGTCCACTGCGTGTGGCTGTCGGGGGCGTACCTCGGCTGGTTACGCGCGCTCTCTGGCAGTGACGATCTAATGCGCGCGATCTCGGCGCGCCGGTCAACACCAGAGGGAGGCGGTAGCACCAGGACTCCGCCGGCGCTGAGCCTCCACGAGCCCGGCACCCACATGTCCGGTGCCACCGGGTAGTCCGCCTCGTAGAGGAGGCGGGCCTCGTCCTCGTGCAGGTGGCGGCGGTCGAAGCCGTTGGCCGCCGCTCCGTCACCCGGGTAGCGCTCGGCCATGGTCGTCGGTAGGGAGAGAAGGCGGCGGCGAGAGGGTGAGAGCGGTGTCTTCGGTGAGAGGGGGAGAGAGGATTGTGACGAGGGAGTATGCGGCCACCAGCGAGGGAGGGGCGACTTTTATAGTGGCGGGTGGGCGGCGAGCGGGCGGCAGCCGTGTGTTGCGTGGTGGGACGCGCGTCGGCGCGCCTTCACTGCGCCGCCCATGAGGAATCAATGGAAGGCTGACCGGCGGCAGCCTTCGCATTGATTCCCGCAGGAAACCGAGGCGATGAGGACGACGGACGCGCCCAGTCACTGACTCAGCGGGTCCACATGATTTGACGCCAAAATCGTTCCTCCAGGCGCCCCCGAGCATGCCGGGTTCGGCTTGAGTCCGCCGGCATCAAATTCGGCCCTAACCGGCGAAAAATGGACTTCTGGGGCGCGACTGGGCCGATTTTTTCACGTTGGGCGGGGGGGCGAGGAGATGCTCTAATATAGTGCTACCATGGAATCGAAGCCTTTACAGTTAAAGCACCCTAACTTCTGCATTTCTCTACTAGGCTAGCTTTTTAATACAATCTTTTAGAATCATCTTTTTTTGGATAAAATTTCATTCGGCCATCACATCGAGGTGATACAACTGCATTAAGTGCAAACACGGCCTTTGTTTTAGAATCATCGCTCATCTATCCTCCATTTATTATTGTATAATAGAGTAATGTGGGAAGTTTTAGCGTCCCCAAGCTTCTGAGAGGAAACAATCAAATAGGTATGTTGGTTAGCATCTGACTTTCGAGAAAATGCGGCTCAAATTGATGAGATCCCCTTGTCTATTATTGAAAACTAATGGAAAGTGTTTCTCATTCATTACAGTAAGGTACAGGTGATACATATAGCGGCCGTAGCCCTGCCCAGGACGTGGGCGTCGTGGGATCATGGCTGGAGCGTGGGACACTCTAGCGCTGACCAAACAGTCTCGTAACACACCCACCCCCACCCTGCAGTGTCAATGGTGGGTTCGACGACATTGAGGCTAGAGCAGATGTCGTTGAAGGCCGCAGAGGGGATCCCCTTGGTGAAGATCTCCGCAAACTGTGCGCTGGTGGGGACATGAAGAACTTTGACCTCTCCTAATGCTACCTTCTCTCTTACAAAATGGATGTCAATCTCAATGTGTTTTGTCCTATGATGCTGAACGGGGTTACATGACATGTATACAGCGGAGGCATTATCACAATACACGATGGTAGCCTGCTGGATAGGTCGATGTAGTTCACCAAGAAGTTGACGAAGCCACACTGTCTCGGCAACCGCATGAGCAACGAAGCGATATTCAGCTTCCGCGGAGGACCTGGAGACGGTTAGTTGCCGCTTCGATGACCAAGAAATCAAGTTATCACCCAAATATACACAGTAATCGGAAGTGGAACGTTGAGTATCTGGACAACCAGCCCAGTCCGCATCAGAATACGTTGTGAGTGTATGAGGGGAGGATGGGCTGATGAGAAGACCATGATCAAGCGTGCCTTTGAGGTAGCGAAGAATGTGTTTGACATGGTTGAAATGTGGCAGGCGAGGGTCATGCATGTAGAGACAAGCTTGCTGAACAGAATAGGCGAGCTCAGGACGGGTGAGAATCATGTATTGCAGCGCCCCTGTAAGGCTGCGGTAGAGTGTAGTGTAAGAGATAGGCTCACCGTCAGAAGAGAGCTTGGAACCGGTGTCAGCAGGAGTGCGTGTCGGATGGAAATCAAGCATACCAGCTTTGGAGAGAATGTCAAGAGCATACTGACGTGGGGAGAGAAATAGGCCCGAGGGGGAACGAGAGACGATGATTCCGAGGAAGTGATGGAGGTGGCCTAGTTCAGTCATACAAAACTCAGCATGCAAGGAAGAAATGACTTGCTCTAGAAAAGAGGTGGAGGAGGCTGTGAGAACAATGTCATCTACATAAAGAAGAAGATAAGCAATATGAGCATCAGATTTGAAGATAAAAAGAGATGAGTCAAACCGTGAAGGGAGGAACCCAATGGTGTGCAGAAAGGTAGCAAACCGATGGAACCAAGCACGCGGGGCTTGTTTCAAACCATACAATGATTTTTGCAAATGAAAAACATGATCCGAAAAAGACGGGCCGGTAAGCAAAACCAAGTGGTTGTCTACAGTACACCGTTTCAGCAAGAGAGCAGTGAAGAAATGTGTTTTTCACATCGAGTTGATGAATGGGCCAAGAGGAAGAGACATCGATGCTGAGAATGGTGCATATGGTGCTCGGTTTGACAACCGGAGAGAAAGTCTCGTCGAAATAAATACAAGGCTGCTGTGAGTCGCCGCGACAAACCCAACGAGCTTTGTAACGTGATAGAGAGCCATCAGAATTGAATTTGTGGCGAAAAACCCATTTTCCCGAGATGACATTAGCACCGGAAGGACGCGGGACAAGGGACCAAGTGTTATTGAGGATACGAGCGTCATATTCTTCCTTCATGGCACGAAACCAGTTTGGGTCAAGAAGGGTTGTTTTGTAGGACGAGGGAATGGGTGAAATGGCAGGCGAGTCGGTGGTGGCAGACAGGTTGAGACGGCGGGAAGGAAGGCGGAAGCCAGCTTTGCTACGGGTGCACATGTTGTGCTTGTTGATGGGAGCAGGAACAGGAACTGCAGGGGGCGGAAGAGGTGGAGCTGCACCGGAGGAAGAAGAAGAGCTGAGAGAGCTAGTGAGAGAGGGGGAGGTAGTGGAAAGTGGCGATGACGACTGGTCGAGGTTGTTTAATGGAGTGGAGGGCGACATGGTGGCATCAGCATGCAAGAAAGGGATTGGTGATGGTGGTGGGTCTTATGTATAGGAAGGAGAGGGTGGGAGTTGTGCGGGTGAAATAATGGGTTGGTCAGTGTTGATGGGTGGGGGCTGATCGACGTGAATAGGCCTACGCAGAGCATGCACATCGATCGCTGGATGCCTAGGCGTGGTGCTGTGTGGCACAAACAGTGGGGAGGAGAGATCAGGTGGGTTGTGACTGGAAAAAGGAAAAATGGTCTCATCGAATGTGACGTGGCGAGAGAGAATGATGCGGCTAGTAGGAAGATGAAGGCAACGGTAGCCACGATGATCATCGGAATACCCGAGAAAAACACACGGCAATGAGCGAGGTGCAAGTTTATGAGCGCATGTGGCAGAGAGATTAGGAAAACATAGGCCTCCAAATATACGAAGGTCTGCGTAGGAGGGGGGGGTAAGAAAGAGAGAGTGGTAGGGAGAGAATTGGGGGCAAGTTTTGGTGGGACGTATGTTAAGTAAGAAGGTGGAATGACGAAGGGACTCGACCCAATATTGTGGCGGCATAGATGCTTGGATCAAGAGAGTGCGTAGAATATCATTGATACTGCAAAGAGATCGCTCAACCTTGTCGTTTTGTGGTGAAGTATATGGGCATGTGAAGTATATTGTCAAATTCACGGCCGTTGTCACATTGCAAAAAGCGAATGGGGAGAGAGAAGTGGGTGTACACATAACGTTGGAAATTCACAAACACGGTATGAACATCAGATTTCCAGCGGAGTGGGAAGGTCCAGATGAAGTGTGAGTAATCATCCACTATTACAAGATAAAACTTAAAACCGGACACACTAGGGATAGGTAATTGCCATGTATCACAGTGCAACAACTCAAAGGGAAAAGAACTGGTAGTAGTAGATGTGCCAAAGGGCAGTCTAACATGTTTGCCCATTGGACATGACTGACACAAAGAGGAGTCGTGTGACTCGTGAATGTAGGGTAGCTGAAACTCGCGAAGAAGAGTGGTAGTGGTGGCGCTGTTGGGATGACCGAAACGGCGATGCCAGAGCGAGACGGAGGCGACCATGGCATGAAGCTGCGGTGATGAAGGCGCGCCGTGAACGGTGTATAGGTCATCGGAGCTATTGAACCGAGTGATCAGTGCCTTGCTGCGAAGATCCTTCACGGAGACACCCAGAGGATCAAATTCGACAGAAACAAGATTATCAATAGTAAAACGTCGAACGGATATCAGGTTTTTAATTAGTGCAGGGACAACAAGTACTTCACGTAAGGAGAGATTTGGAGAGAGAGATATAGAGCCGGTGCATGAAACAGGCATAGATGAACCATTGCCTACTGTGATGGAAGGAAAATTTGAAGGATGAAGGGAGGAAAGCATAGAGCTAGATGCAGACATGTGCGAGTAAGCACCAGAATCGAATATCCATTCCGTACATGTGTCCTGAGTGGTAAGCGAGTTCATGGCAGCGATGAAGGCGGCTTGGTCCCAAGGTGGTGGCATCGGTGTAGAGGACGAAGCAGCACTTGAAGCCGGTGGCGCCGCGTGATCCCACGGCGAAGCAGGCGGAGCACCGAAGGAATACGCCGAAGGATATGTTGATGGTTGTGCGGCCTGGTACACAGGAACAAACGCCCTGTAGGCGTTCGGAGGAGGCCGCGAGCCGATAAGACTAGGGGCGGCAAGTTGGGGATGCATGCCGGGCGGCCCCCACGCGCCGCTGTAAGCCGGAGGAGCACCGTAGGGAGAGGGTGCCGACCACGGCATAGGCCAGGCCTGAACCAACCCAGTCCACGGGTCAGGTGAGGGACGCCATGGCGCTGATACGTCTCCGTCGTATCTATAATTTTTGATTGTTCCATGCCAATATTATTAAACTTCCATATACTTTTTGGCAACTTTTTATATTATTTTTAGGACTAACATATTGACCCAGTGCCTAGTGCCAGTTCCTGTCTGTTGCATGTTTTTGGTTTCACAGGATATCCATATCAAACGGAGTCCAAACGGGATAAAAACGGACGGAGCTTATTTTTGGAAATATGAAAAATTTGGAAGGAAAATCAACGCGAACCAGAGCCCGAGGTGGTCACGAGGCAGGGGGCGCGCCTGCCCCCCTGGGCGCGCCCCCTACCCTCATGAGCCCACCGTAAGGCGGTTGATGCTCTTCTTTTGCCGCAAGAAAGCTAATATTCGGAAAAAATCACGGCGAAGGTTTCAGGCCAATTGGAGTTACGGATCTCCATATATACACGAAACGGTGAAACAGAGCCGTAATGTAACACGTAAACAGAGAGATAGATCCAATCTCGGAGGGGCTCTCGCCTCCCACGCCATGGGAGCCAAGGACCAGAGGGGAAACCCTTCTCCCATCTAGGAGGAGGTCAAGGAAGAAGAAGAAGGGGCCCTCCCCTTGCTTCCGTGGCGCCGAGCGCTGCCGGGGCCATCATCATCACTGCTGATCTTCACCAACACCTCCATCATCTTCACCAACATCTCCATCACCTTCCCCCATCTATATTCAGCGGTCCACTCTCCCGCAACCCGCTGTACCCTCTACTTGAACATGGTGCTTTATGCTTCATATTATTATCCAATGATGTGTTGCCATCCTATGATGTCTGAGTAGATTTTCGTTGTCCTATCGGTGATTGATGAATTGCTATGATTGGTTTGAGTTGCATGTTTTATTATTGGTGCTGTCCTATTGTGCCCTACGTGTCGCGCAAGCGTGAGGGATTCCCGCTGTAGGGTTTGCAATATGTTTATGATTTGCTTATGGTTGTTTGCGTATGGGATAAAAGGGGACTTGATGCTTTAAGGCTATGGTTGGATTTTACCTTAATGAATCTTTATTAGTTGTGGATGCTTGCTAGAGTTCCAATCATAAGTGCATATGATCCAAGTAGAGAAAGTATGTTAGCTTATGCCTCTCCCTCAAATAGAATTGCAATAGTGATTACCGGTCTAGTAACATAGTCAGTTGCTTAGGGACAATTCCACAACTCCTACCACCACTTTTCCACACTCGCTATAGCTTCTTTATCTAAACAGCCCCTAGTCTTTATTTACTCGCTCTTTATTTTCTTGCTAGCCTATCCAAAAACACCTACAAAGTACTTCTAGTTTCATACTTGTTCTAGGTAAAGTAAACGTTAAGCGTGCGTAGAGTTGTATCGGTGGTCGATAGAACTTGAGGGAATATTTATTCTACCTTTAGCTCCTCGTTGGGTTCGACACTCTTACTTATCGAAAACTGTTGCGATCCCCTATACTTGTGGGTTATCAAGACCTTTTTCCGCGCCGCTGTCGGGAGCAATAGCGTGGGGTGAATATTCTCGTGTGTGCTTGTTTGCTTTATCACTAAGTAATTTTTATTTGCTGTTCTAAGTTGTTCTCTATCTTTAGTTATGGGTATGGAACACAAAATACCAAAAAAAAAGTTGTACTTGCTACTCATGAGGATGGGGTAACTCCTAAAACCTTCGATTCTCATTATGCGAGAGATATTATATACTACTTTGATAATCCTGAGAAAACCCCATTCAACTTTATAATGGGAGACACGTTGGATCAACGTGAATACTTTAGGGATTATCGCTCGACACAAAAAGGGAAACTATTATGGGATCAATTTATTATGTTGCGTTGGTATGTCTGGAATCTATGCTTGAAATATGATATTACTTGTTGCTCTAGGATGGAGGCTCCACACCTTCCCTTTTCATGCAAATTTAATGATAATGAAACCTTAGCTTCTTATGCTAATGGTATATATGATTACTATGATGTGGAACAAATAGAAGAATTTGTTGCTCTTAAGGCTGCTTATGAAATTGAATCTTTGTTTGAAAAGTATGAAGCTTTAGATGATGATGCTTATAGGCCTGAAAAGCTTGCTATACTTAGATATTGCTATGCAAATTATGAATACAATTACTATATTAATACATTTATGAAGAAATTCTCCGCTGTCCAAGAAGAGATTAATATTTTGCAGGAAGCTGTGGAAGAAGAAATTGATGAAACTGTGAGCTCATTGGATGAAAAAGATGATGAGGAGAGCGAAGAACAAAAGGAGGAAGAGCGGATTAGCTACCCGTGCCCACCTTCTAATGAGAGTAACCCTCCAACTCATACATTATTTAATTCCCCTTCGTGCTTACCGAAGGATGATTGCTATGATGACTGTTATGATCCCTTTGATTCTTTTGAAATATCCCTTTTTGATGATGCTTGCTATGCTTGTGGCCAAGATGCCAATATGAATTATGCTTATGGAGATGAACTTGCTATAGTTCCTTATGTTAAAAATGAAATTGTTGCTATTGCACCCACGCATGATAGTCCTATTATCTTTTTGAATTCTCCCGACTACACTATATCAGAGAAGTTTGCACTTATTAAGGATTACATTGATGGGTTGCCTTTTACCATTGCACATGATGATTTTGATGAATGTAATATGCATGTGATTGCTGCTCCTACTTGCAATTATTATGAGAGAGGAACTATTTATCCACCTCTCTATGTTTCCAACACGATAGAATTGCAAGAAACTGCTTATACTATGCATTGGCCTTTACTTGGTGTGCATGAATTGTTATTTTATGACATGCCGATGCATAGGAAGAGAGTTAGACTTCGTTGTTGCATGATATATGTTACTTTGTGCTCACTACTTAATTACAAATCATTGTTAATTAAAATTGGCTTTGATATACCTTGGGATCCGGGTGGATTCGCTACTTGAGCACTATATGCCTAGCTTAATGGCTTTAAAGAAAGCGCTGCCAGGGAGACAACCCGGAAGTTTTAGAGAGTCATTTATTTCTGTTGCGTGCTTTCATATAGTTTAAAAACAACAAAAATAAAGAGGGGAACCCGAAACTTTTCAAAAAGGAAAGTGAAAGTGAGAAAGACAAGCATTGTTGAAGTGGGAGAGCTCCTTGAACTTTGTTCATGCTCACGGCAACTTTGTGAATCTTGATTACAGAAAGTTTTCAACAAAAATAATTATCCCCTTGTACAATTCCATTGTATTATAAAAATAATGTGCCAATGTTTGCCTTTAGGATGTTTACAATACTTGTTGGTTTGTGTGGTGCAGGACAGAAACTTTGGCTGTAGTGCGTGAATTTATTTTATTACTGGAACGTCAAATGGTTCTGATTCTTTTTGCACTGTCTTTTTGTGCAAATTTTTTGTTTTTCCGAATTTTTGCAGAATTTTTCAAGTACCAGAAGTATGGTAAATTTTCAGATTTCTACAGACTGTTCTGTTTTTGACAGATTCTGTTTTTGATGCATAGTTTGCTTGTTTTGATGAATCTATCAATTTATATCAGTGGATTAAGCCATGAAAAGGTTATATTACAGTAGAAACAATGCAAAAAAAAATATGAATTGGTTTGCAATAGTACTTAGAGTAGTGATTTGCTTTATTATACTAACGGATCTTACCGAGTTTTCTGTTGAAGTTTTGTGTGGATGAAGTATTCGATGATTGAGAAGGTTTCGATGTGAGAAGAAGGAAGAGAGGCAAGAGCTCAAGCTTGGGGATGCCCGAGGCACCCCAAGTAAATATTCAAGGAGACTCAAGCGTCTAAGCTTGGGGATGCTGGGGAGGCATCCCCTCTTTCTTCAACAAATATCGGTATGTTTTCAGATTCGTTTCGTTCACGCGATATGTGCAATCTTGGAGCGTCTTTTGCATTTAGGTTTTCATTTTTATTTTATGCACCATGCTGGTATGAGATAGTCCTTGGTTGATTTATAGAATGCTCATTGCACTTCACTTATATCTTTTGAGTATGGCTTTATAGAATGCTTCATGTGCTTCACTTATATCATTTGAAGTTTGGATTGCATGTTTCTCTTTACGTAGACAACCGCCATTTGTAGAATGCTCTTTTGCTTCACTTATATTTGTTAGAGCGTGGGCATATCTTTTGTAGAAATAATTAAAACTCTCTTGCTTCACTTATATCTATTTAGAGAGATGACAGGAACTGGTCATTCACATGGTTAGTCATAAAATCCTACATAAACTTGTAGATCGCTGAATATGATATGTTTGATTCCTTGCAATAGTTTTGCGATATAAAGGTGGTGATATTAGAGTCGTGCTAGTTGAGTAATCGTGAAACTGAGAAATACTTGTGTTGAGGTTTGCGAGTCCCGTAGCATGCCCGTATCGTGAACCGTTATGTAACGAAGTCGGAGCATGAGGTGTTTATTGATTGCCTTCCTTATGAATGGCGGTCGGGGACGAGCGATGGTCTTTTCCTACTAATCTATCCCCCTAGGAGCATGCGCGTAGTACTTTGTTTCGATGACTAATAGATTTTTGCAATAAGTATGTGAGTTCTTTATGACTAATGTTGAGTCCATGGATTATACACACTTTTACCTTTCCATCATTGCTAGCCTCTTCGGTACCGTGCATTGCCCTTTCTCACCTCGAGAGTTGGTGCAAACTTTGCCGGTGCATCCAAACCCCATGATACGATACGCTCTATCACACATAAGCCTCATTATATCTTCCTCAAAACAGCCACCATACCTACCTATCATGGCATTTCCATAGCCATTCCGAGATATATTGCCATGCAACTTTCATCATCATCATATTCATGACTTGAGCATTCATTGTCATATTGCTTTGCATGATCGTAAGATAGCTAGCATGATGTTTTCATGGCTTGTCCGTTTTTTTGATGTCATTGCTACGCTAGATCATTGCACATCCCGCACATCACCGGAGGCATTCAGATAGAGTCATATCTTTGTTCTAGTATCGAGTTGTAATATCGAGTTGTAAGTAAATAAAAGTGTGATGATCATCATTATTAGAGCATTGCCCCATCAAAAAAAGAGGGGCCAAAGAAGCCTAAAAAATGGGGCCAAAGAAGCCCGCAAAAAAGGGAAAATAAATAAAAAGGGGCAATGTTACTATCCTTTTTCCACACTTGTGCTTCAAAGTAGCACCATGTTCTTCATATATATTGTCTCCTATGTTGTCTCTTTCTTATACTAGTGGGAATTTTCATTATAGAACTTGGCTTGTATATTCCAACAATGGGCTTCCTCAAATGCCTTAGGTCTTCATGAGCAAGCAAGTTGGATGCACACCCACTTAGTTTCTTTTGTTGAGCTTTCATACACTTAATTATAGCTCTTAGTGCATCCGTTGCATGGCAATCCCTACTCCTCACATTGATATCTATTGATGGGCATCTCCATAGCCCGTTGATACGCCTAGTTGATGTGAGACTATCTTCTCCTTTTTTGTCTTCTCCACATAACCCCCATCATCACATTCTATTCCACCTATAGTGCTATGTCCATGGCTCATGCTCATGTATTGCGTGAAAATTGAAAAGGTTTGAGAACGTCAAAAGTATGAAACAATTGCTTGGCTTGTCATCGGGGTTGTGCATGATGTGAATGCTTTGTGTGGTGAAGATGGAGCATAGCCAGACTATATGATTTTGTAGGGATGAGCTTTCTTTGGCTATGTTATTTCAATAAGACATAATTGCTTGGTTGGTATGCTTGAAGTATTATTATTTTTATGTCAAAGGATAGACTATTGCTTTGAATCACTCGTGTCTTAATATTCATGCCATGATTAGACATATGATCAAGATTATGCTAGGTAGAATTCCACATAAAAAATTATCTTTTTTATCATTTACCTACTCGAGGACGAGCAGGAATTAAGCTTGGGGATGCTGTTACGTCTCCGTCGTATCTATAATTTTTGATTGTTCCATGCCAATATTATTCAACTTTCATATACTTTTTGGCAACTTTTTATATTATTTTTGGGACTAACATATTGACCAAAGGCTCAAGTGCAGTTCTGTCATTGCATGTTTTTGGTTTCGCAGGATATCCATATCAAACGGAGTCCAAACGGGATAAAAACGGCCGGAGCTTATTTTTGGAAAATATGGAAAATTTGGAAGGAAAATCAACGCGAACCAGAGCCCGAGGTGGTCACGAGGCAGGGGGGCGCGCCTGCCCCCCCTGGGCGCGCCCCCTACCCTCGTGAGCCCACCGTAAAGCGGTTGATGCTCTTATTTTGCCGCAAGAAAGCTAATATTCGGAAAAAAATCACGGCGAAGGTTTCAGGCCAATCGGAGTTACGGATCTCCATATATACACGAAACGGTGAAACAGAGCCAGAACAGAACGCGGAAACAGAGAGATAGATCCAATCTCGGAGGGGCTCTCGCCCCTCCCACGCCATGGGAGCCAAGGACGAGAGGGGAAACCCTTCTCCCATCTAGGGAGGAGGTCAAGGAAGAAGAAGAAGAAGAAGAAGAAGGGGGGCCCTCTCCCCCTTGCTTCCGGTGGCGCCGGAGCGCTGCCGGGGGCCATCATCATCACCGCGATCTTCACCAACACCTCCATCATTTTCACCAATATCTCCATCACCTTCCCCCATCTATATTCAGCGGTCCACTCCCCCGCAACCCGCTGTACCCTCTACTTGAACATGGTGCTTTATGCTTCATATTATTATCCAATGATGTGTTGCCATCCTATGATGTCTGAGTAGATTTTCGTTGTCCTATCGGTGATTGATGAATTGCTATGATTGGTTTGAGTTGCATGTTTTATTATTGGTGCTGTCCTATTGTGCCCGCCGTGTCGCGCAAGCGTGAGGGATTCCCGCTGTAGTGTTTGCAATATGTTTATGATTTGCTTATGGTGGGTTGCGTGAGTGACTGAAACATAAACCCGAGTAAGTAGGTTGTTGGCGTATGGGATAAAAGGGGACTTGATGCTTTAAGGCTATGGTTGGCTTTTACCTTAATGAATCTTTAGTAGTTGCGGATGCTTGCTAGATTTCCAATCATAAGTGCATATGATCCAAGTAGAGAAAGTATGTTAGCTTATGCCTCTCCCTCAAATAGAATTGCAATAGTGATTACCGGTCTAGTAACATAGTCAGTTGCTTAGGGACAATTCCACAACTCCTACCACCACTTTTCCACACTCGCTATATTTACTTTATTGCTTCTTTATCTAAACAGCCCCTAGTCTTTATTTACTCGCTCTTTATTTTCTTGCTAGCCTATCCAAAAACACCTACAAAGTACTTCTAGTTCCATACTTGTTCTAGGTAAAGTAAACGTTAAGCGTGCGTAGAGTTGTATCGGTGGTCAATAGAACTTGAGGGAATATTTGTTCTACCTTTAGCTCCTCGTTGGGTTCGACACTCTTACTTATCGAAAACTGTTGCGATCCCCTATACTTGTGGGTTATCAGGCGCCAGAGCAGCAGTTGATGATGATGGCGCCGCCGTAGCAGATAGCGGAGCAGGCGTGGGCGGCACGGAGGAGGCAGTTGAGGACGACCCCAAAGAGCGCGGAGGGCGATAGATGGGGTTCTTGCCTTTGTAGTTCGGACTGGGACGCCACCCCGGGGACGGCTATGATGAAGACGTCCCGGAGTGCGCGGACGGCGGTGCCGCAGCGGCCGGTGATACGTTTCCATCGTATCTATAATTTTTGATTGCTCCATGCTATATTATCTACTGTTTTCGACCATATTGGGCTTTATTTTCCACTTTTATATTACTTTTGGGACTAATCAATTATCCGGAGGCTGATAACCAACAAGCATAGGGGATCGCGACAGCTTTTGAGGGTAAAGTATTCAACCCAAATTTATTGATTCGACACAAGGGGAGCCAAAGAATATTCTTGAGTATTAGCAGTTGAGTTGTCAATTCAACCACACCTGGATAACTTAGTATCTGCAGCAAAGTGTGTTGGGGAACGTAGTAATTTCAAAAAAATTCCTACGCACACGCAAGATCATGGTGATGGCATAGCAACGAGAGGGGAGAGTGTGCCCACGTACCCTCGTAGACCGAAAGCGGAAGCGTTATAACAACGCGGTTGATGTAGTCGTACGTCTTCACGATCCGACCGATCCAAGTACCGAACGTATGGCACCTCCGAGTTCTGCACATGTTCAGCTTGATAACGATCCCCGGGCTCCGATCCAGCAAAGCGTCGGGGATGAGTTCCGTCAGCACGACGGCGTGGTGGCGATGATGATGCTCCACCGACGCAGGGCTTCGCCTAAGCTCCGCGACGATATGACTTCACCGGCGCAGGGCTTCACCTAAGCTCCGCGACGATATGACCGAAGTGGAATATGGTGGAGGGGGGCACCGCACACGGCTAAGGAACGATCTGTAGATCAACTTGTGTTTCATGGGGTGCCCCCCTGCCCCCGTATATAAAGGAGCAAGGGGAGGGCCGGCCAAGGAGGAGGAGGCGCGCCCAAGGGGGGAGTCCTACTCCTACCGGGAGTAGGACTCCTCCTTTCCTAGTAGGAGTAGGAGAGAAGGAATGGGAAGGGAGGAAGGGGTGCGGCCCCTCCCCCTAGTCCAATTCGGACTAGGCCTTGGGGGGGCGCGCGGCCTGCCCTAGGCAGCCCCTCTCTCTTTCCCGCAGGGCCCAATAAGGCCCAATACTTCTCCCCGGCGAATTCCCGTAACTCTCGGTACTCGAAAAATACCGAATCATTCGAACCTTTCCGAACTCGAATATAGTCGTCCAATATATCGATCTTTACGTCTCGACCATTTCGAGACTCCTCGTCATGTTCCCGATCTCATCCAGGACTCGAACTCCTTCGGTACATCAAAACTCATAAACTCATAATATAACCATCATCGAAACCTTAAGCGTGCGGACCCTACGGGTTCGAGAACTATGTAGACATGACCTAGAACTATTCTCGGTCAATAACCAATAGCGGAACCTGGATGCCCATATTGGCTCCTACATATTCTACGAAGATCTTTATCGGTCAAACCGCATAACAACATACGTTGTTCCCTTTGTCATTGGTATGTTACTTGCCCGAGATTTGATCGCCGGTATCCAATACCTAGTTCAATCTCGTTACGGCAAGTCTCTTTACTCGCTCCATAATGCATCATTCCGTAACTAACTCATTAGCTACATTGCTTGCAAGGCTTATAGTGATGTGCATTACCGAGAGGGCCCAGAGATACCTCTCCGACAATCGGAGTGACAAAACCTAATCTCAAATACGCCAACCCAACATGTACCTTTGGAGACACCTGTAGTACTCCTTTATAATCACCCGATTCGTTGTGACGTTTGGTAGCACCAAAGTGTTCCTCCGTAAACGGAGTTGCATAATCTCATAGTTACAGGAACATGTATAAGTCATGAAGAAAGCAATAGCAATATACTAAACGATCAAGTGCTAGGCTAACGGAATGGGTCATGTCAATCACATCATTCTCCTAATGATGTGATCCCATTAATCAAATAACAACACATGTCTATGGTTAGGAAACATAACCATCTTTGATTAATGAGCTAGTCAAGTAGAGGCATACTAGTGACTATATGTTTGTCTATGTATTCACACATGTATCATGTTTCGGTTAATACAATTCTAGCATGAATAATAAACATTTATCATGAAATAAGGAAATAAATAATAACTTTATTATTGCCTCTAGGGCATATTTCCTTCAGTCTCCCACTTGCACTAGAGTCAATAATCTAGTTCACATCGCCGTGTGATTTAACACCAATATTCATATCTGTATATGATTAACACCCATAGTTCACATCGTCATGTGACCAACACCCAAAGGGTTTACTAGAGTCAATAATCTAGTTCACATCGCTATGTGATTAACACCCAAAGAGTACTAAGGTATGATCATGTTTTGCTCGTGAGAGAAGCTTAGTTAACGGGTCTGTCACATTCAGAGCCGTATGTATTTTGCAAATATTCTATGTCTACAATGCTCTGCACGGAGCTACTCTAGCTAATTGCTCCCACTTTCAATATGTATCCAGATTGAGACTTAGAGTCATCTGGATCAGTGTAAAAAGCTTGCATCGATGTAACTCTTTACGATGGGCTCTTTTATCACCTCCATAATCGAGAAATATTTCCTTAGTCCTCACTAAGGATGTTCTTGACCAATGTCCAGTGATCTACTCCTAGATCACTATTGTACTCCTTTCCAAATTCAGAGCAAGGTATACAATAGGTCTGCTACATAGCATGGCATACTTCATAGAACCTATGACTGAGGCATAGGGAATGACTTTCATTCTCTTTTCTATTTTCTGCCGTGGTCGGGATTTGAGTCTTTACTCAATTTCACACCTTTGTAACACAGACAAGAACTTTTCTTTGACTGTTCCATTTTGAACTACTTCAAAATCTTGACAAGGTATGTACTTATTGAAAAAACTTATCAAGCGTCTTGATCTCAATAGATCTTGATGCTCAATATGTAAGTAGTTTACTGAGGTCTTTCTTTGAAAAACTCTTTTCAAATACTCCTTTATGCTTTGCAGAATAATTCTACATTATTTCCGATCAACAATATGTCATTCACATATACTTATCGAAATGCTGTAGTGCTCCCACTCACTTTCTTGTAAATACAAGCTTCTCCAAAAGTCTCATATAAAACCATATGCTTTGATCAATCTTATCAAAGCGTTTATTCCAACTCCAAGATGCTCGCACCAGTCCATAGATGGATCATTGAAGCTTGCACATTTTGTTAGCTCCTTTAGGATTGACAAAACCTTCGGCTGCATCATATACAACTCTTCTTTAATAAATCCATTAAAGAATGTAGTTTTGACATCCATTTGCCAGATTTCATAAAATGTGGCAATTGCTAACATGATTCGGACAGACTTAAGCATCGCTACAGCTTGAGAAAATCTCATTGTAGTCAACACCTTGAACTTGTCAAAACCTTTTGTGACAAGTCGAGCTTTGTAGATAGTAACACTACTATCAGTGTCCGTCTTCCTCTTGAAAATCCATTTATTTAACATGGCTTGCTGATCATCGAGCAAGTCAATCAAAGTCCATACTTTGTTCTCATACATGGATCCTATCTCGGATTTCATGGCCTCAAGCCATTTCATGAATCTGGGCTCATCATCGCTTCCTCATAGTTCGTAGGTTCATCATGGTCTAGTAACATGACTTCCAGAACATGATTACCGTACCACTCTGGTGCGGATCTTACTCTGGAAGACCTACGAGGTTTGGTAGCAACTTTGATCTGAAGTTTCATGATCATCATCATTAACTTCCTCACTAATTGGTGTAAGAATCACTGGAACTGATTTCTGTGATGAACTACTTTCCAATAAGGGAGAAGGTACAATTACCTCATCAAGTTCTACTTTCCTCCCACTCACTTCTTTCGAGAGAAACTTCTTCTCTAGAAAGGATCCATCTTAGCAACGAAAAACTTGCCTTCGGATCTGTGATAGAAGGTGTACCCAATAGTTACCTTTGGGTATTCTATGAAGACGCACTTCTCCGATTTGGGTTCGAGCTTATCAGGTGAAAACCTTTTCACATAAGCATCACAACTCCAAACTTTTAAGAAACGACAGCTTAGGTTTACTGTTAAACCATAGTTCATACGGTGTCGCCTCAACGGATTTAGATGGTGCCCTATTAAACGTGAATGCAGCTGTCTCTAATGCATAACCCCAAAACGATATTGGTAAATCGGTAAGAGACATCATTGATCGCACCATATCAAAATAAAGTACGGTTCTGACGTTCGGACACACCATAACATTGTGGTGTTCCAGGTGGCGTGAGCTGTGAAACTATTCCATATTGTTTTAATTGAAGACCAAACTCGTAACTCAAATATTCATCTCCACGATCAGATCGCAGAAACTTTATTTTCTTGTTACGATGATTTTCCACTTCACTCTGAAATTCTTTGAACCTTTCAACTATTTCAGACTTATGTTTCATCAAGTAGATATACCCATATCTACTCAAATCATCTTGTGAAGGTCATAAAAATAACGATACTTGCCACGAGCATCAACACTCATTGGATCGCATACATTGGTATATATGTGTTATTTCCAACAAGTCAGTAGCTTGTTCCATTGTTTCGGAGAACGGAGTTTTAGTCATCTTGCCCAAAAGGCACGGTTCGCAAGCATCAAATGATTCATAACCAAGTGATTCCAAAAATCCATCTTTATGGAGTTTCTTCATGCGCTTTATACCGATATGACCCAAAGGGCAGTGCCACAAACAAGTTGCACTATCATTATTAACTTTGCATCTTTTGGCATCAATATTATGAATATGTGTATCACTACGATCGAGATCCAATAAACTATTTTCATTGGGTGTATGACCATTGAAGGTTTTATTCATGTAAATGAACAACAATTATTCTCGACTTTAAATGAATAACCGTATTGCAATAAACATGATCAAATCATATTCATGCTCAACGCAAAAACTAAATAACATTTATTTAGGTTTAACACTAATCCCGAAAGTATAGGGAGTGTGTGATGATGATCATATCAATCTTGGAACTACTTCCAACACTCATCGCCACTTCCCCTTTAACTAGTTTCATTTATTCTCAGAACTCCTGTTTGAGTTACTAATCTTAGCAACCGAACAAGTATCAAATACTGGGGCTACTATAAACACTAGTAAAGCACACATCAATAACCTGTATATCAAATATACTCTTGTTCACTTTGCCATCCTTCTTATCCACCAAATACTTGGGGTAGTTCCGCTTCAAAGGACTAGTTCCATTGCAGCAAAAGCACTTAGTCTCGTGCTTAGGTCCAGACTTGGGCTTCTTCACTCGAACAGCAACTTGCTTGCCGCTCTTCTTGAAGTTCCCTTCTTCCCTTTTGCCCTTTTCCTTGAAACTAGTGGTCTTGTCAATCATCAACACTTGATGCTCTTTTCTTGATTTCTACCTTCGTCGATTTCAGCATCACGAAGAGCTTGGGAATTACTTTTGTCATCCCTTGCATATTATAGTTCATCACGAAGTTCTACTAACTTGGTGATGGTGACTAGAGAATTCTGTCAATCACTATCTTATCTCGGAAGATTAACTCCCACTTGATTCAAGCGATTGAAGTACCTGGACAATCTGAGCACATGCTCACTAGTTGAGCGATTCTCCTCCATCTTTTAGCTATAGAACTTGTTGGTGACTTCATATCTCTCAACTCGGTATTTGCTTGAAATATTAACTTCAATTCCTGGAACATCTCATATGGTCCATGACGCTCAAAACGTCTTTGAAGTCCCGATTCTAAGCCTTTAAGCATGGTGCACTAAATTATCAAGTAGTCATCATATTTGAGCTAGCCAAACGCTCATAACGCCCGCATCCGCTCCTGCAATAGGTTTGTCACCTAGCGGTGCATTAAGGACATAATTCTTCTGTGCAGCAATGAGGATAAACCTCAGATCACGGATCCAATCCGCATCATTGCTACTAACTTTTTCAACATAATTTTTCTCTAGGAACATATCAAAACAAACATATAAAAGCATAGGGAAGCAACAACGCGAGCTATTGATCTACAACATAATTTGCAAAATACTACCAGGACTAAGTTCATGATAAATTAAAGTTCAATTAATCATATTACTTTAGAACTCCCACTTAGATACACATCCCTCTAATCTTCTAAGTGATTACGTGATCCATATTAACTACACCATGTCCGATCGTCACGTGAGATGGAGTAGTTTCAACGGTGAACATCAATATGTTGATCATATCTACTATATGATTCACGCCGACCTTTCGGTCTCCGTGTTCGAGGCCATATCTGTTATATGCTAGGCTCGTCAAGTTTAACCTGAGTATTCCGTGCGCAACTGTTTTGCACCCGTTGTATTTGAACGTAGAGCCTATCACACCCGATCATCACGTGGTGTCTCAAAGACGAAGAACTTTCGCAATGGTGCATACTCAGGGAGAACACTTCTTGATAATTTTAGTGAGAGATCATCTTATAATGCTACCATCAATCAAAGCAAGATAAGATGCATAAAGGATAAACATCACATGCAATCAATATAAGTGATATGATATGGCCATCATCATCTTGTGCTTGTGATCTCCATCTCCGAAGCACCGTCATGATCACCATCGACACCGGCGCGACACCTTGATCTCCATCGTAGCATCGTTGTCGTCTCGCCAACTATTGCTTCTACGACTATCGCTACCGCTTAGTGATAAATTAAAGCAATTACATGGCTTTTGCATTTCATACAATAAAGCGACAACCATATGGCTCCTGACAGTTGCCGATAACTTGGTTACAAAACATGATCATCTCATACAATATAGCATCACGTCTTGACCATATCACATCACAACATGCCCAGCAAAAACAAGTTAGACGTCCTCTACTTTGTTGTTGCAAGTTTTACGTGGCTGCTACGGGTTGAGCAAGAACCGTTCTTACCTACGCATCAAAACCACAACGATAGTTTGTCAAGTTGGTGCTGTTTTAACCTTCGCAAGGACCGGGCGTAGCCACACTCGGTTCAACTAAAGTGAGAGAGACAGACACCCGCCGGTCACCTTTAAGCAACAAGTGCTCGAAGCGGTGAAACCAGTCTCGCGTAAGCGTACGCGTAATGTCGGTCCGGGCCGCTTCATCTCACAATACCGCCGAACAAAAGTATGACATGCTGGTAAGCAGTATGACTTATATCGCCCACAAATCACTTGTGTTCTACTCGTGCATATGACATCAACGCATAAAACCTGGCTCGGATGCCACTGTTGGGGAACGTAGTAATTTCAAAAAAAATTCCTACGCACACGCAAGATCATGGTGATGGCATAGCAACGAGAGGAGAGTGTGTCCACGCACTTTGTAGACCGAAAGCGAAGCGTTATAGCAACGCTGTTGATGTAGTCGACGTCTTCACGATCCGACCGATCCAAGTACCGAACGCACAGCACCTCCGAGTTACGCACACGTTCAGCTTGATGACGATCCCGGGCTCCGATCCAGCAAAGCGTCGGGGATGAGTTCCGTCAAGACGACGACGGCGTGGTGGCGGCGATGATGCTCCACCGACGCAGGGCTTCGCTAAGCTCCATGACGATATGACTTCACGGCGCAGGCTTCGCTAAGCTCCGCGACGATATGACGAAGTGGAATATGGTGGAGGGGGCACCGACACGGCTAAGGAATGATCCGTAGATCAACTTGTGTTTCATGGGGTGCCCCTGCCCCGTATATAAAGGAGCAAGGGAGGGCGGCCAAGGAGGAGGAGGCGGCTTAAGGGGGAGTCCTACTCCTACCGGGAGTAGGACTCCTCCTTTCCTAGTAGGAGTAGGAGAGAAGGAAGGGGAAGGGAGGAAGGGGTGCGGCCCCTCCCCCTAGTCCAATTCGGACTAGGCCTTGGGGGGGCGCGCGGCCTGCCCTAGGCAGCCCCTCTCTCTTTCCGCAGGCCCAATAAGACCCAATACTTCTCCCGGCGAATTCCGCAACTCTCCGGTACTCGAAAAATACCGAATCATTCGGAACCTTTTCGAACTCCGAATATAGTCGTCCAATATATCGATCTTTACGTCTCGACCATTTCGAGACTCCTCGTCATGTCCCCAGTCTCATCCGGGACTCCGAACTCCTTCGGTACATCAAAACTCATAAACTCATAATATAACTGTCATCGAAACCTTAAGCGTGCGGACCCTACGGGTTCGAGAACTATGTAGACATGACCTAGAACTATTCTCGGTCAATAACCAATAGCGGAACCTGGATGCCCATATTGGCTCCTACATATTCTACGAAGATCTTTATCGGTCAAACCGCATAACAACATACGTTGTTCCCTTTGTCATTGGTATGTTACTTGCCCGAGATTTGATCGTCGGTATCCAATACCTAGTTCAATCTCGTTACCGGCAAGTCTCTTTACTCGTTCCATAATGCATCATTCCGTAACTAACTCATTAGCTACATTGCTTGCAAGGCTTATAGTGATGTGCATTACCGAGAGGGCCCAGAGATACCTCTCCGACAATCGGAGTGACAAAACCTAATCTCAAATACGCCAACCCAACATGTACCTTTGGAGACACCTGTAGTACTCCTTTATAATCACCCAGATTACGTTGTGACGTTTGGTAGCACCAAAGTGTTCCTCCGTAAGCGGAGTTGCATAATCTCATAGTTACAGGAACATGTATAAGTCATGAAGAAAGCAATAGCAATATACTAAACGATCAAGTGCTAGGCTAATGAATGGGTCATGTCAATCACATCATTCTCCTAATGATGTGATCCCATTAATCAAATAACAACACATGTCTATGGTTAGGAAACATAACCATCTTTGATTAATGAGCTAGTCAAGTAGAGGCATACTAGTGACTATATGTTTGTCTATGTATTCACACATGTATCATGTTTCCGGTTAATACAATTCTAGCATGAATAATAAACATTTATCATGAAATAAGGAAATAAATAATAACTTTATTATTGCCTCTAGGGCATATTTCCTTCAAAGTGTTTAGTAGCAAAAGTGGTATGATAATAAAGGTAACGGTAGCAAAAGTAAAGATAAATATTTTTTGGGTCTTTGTAGTAGTTGTAACAGTAGCGACGGAAAAGTGAATAAGCGAAGAACAATATGTGAAAAGCTCGTAAGCAATGGATCAGTGATGGATAATTATGCCGGATGCGATTCCTCATGCAATAGTTATAACATAGGGTGATATAGAACTAGCTCCAATTCATCAATGTAATGTAGGCATGTATTCCGTAAATAGTCATACGTGCTTATGGAAAAGAACTTGTATGACATCTTTTGTCCTACGCTCCCGTTGCAGCGGGGTCCTTACGGAAACTAAGGGATATTAAGGCCTCCTTTTAATAGAGAACCGGACCAAAGCATTAAAACATAGTGAATACATGAACTCCTCAAACTACGGTCATCACCGAGAAGTATCCCGATTATTGTCACTTCGGGGTTGTTGGATCATAACACATAATAGGTGACTATAGACTTGCAAGATAGGATCAAGAACACACATATATTCATGAAAACATAATAGGTTCAGATCTGAATTCATGGCACTCGGGCCCTAGTGACAAGCATTAAGCATAGCAAAGTCATAGCAACATCAATCTCAGAACATAGTGGATACTAGGGATCAAACCCTAACAAAACTAACTTGATTACATGGTAAATCTCATCCAACCCATCATCGTCCAGCAAGCCTACGATGGAATTACTCACGCACGGCGGTGAGCATCATGAAATTGGTGATGGAGGATGGTTGATGATGACGAGGGTGACGAATCCCCCTCTCCGGAGCCCTGAACGGACTCCAGATCAGCCCTCCCGAGAGAGATTAGGGCTTGGCGGCGGCTCCGTGTCGTGAAACGCGATGAAACTTTCTCTCTGATTTTTTTTCTCCCCGAGACGGAATATATGGAGTTGGAGTTGAGGTCGGAGGAGGTCTAGGGGGCCCACGAGATAGGGGGGCGCGCCCCCCTGTCTCGTGGACAGGCCCTGGGCCCCCTGATGTATTTCTTTCGCCCAATAATTCTTATAAATTCCAAAAAGTGCCTCCGTTGATTTCCAGGTCATTCCGAGAACTTTTCTTTTCTACACATAAAACAACATCATGGTAGTTCTGCTGAAAACAGCGTCAGTCCAGGTTAGTTTCATTCAAATCATGCAAGTTAGAGTCCAAAACAAGGGCAAAAGTGTTTGGAAAAGTAGATACGTTGGAGACGTATCAACTCCCCCAAGCTTAAACATTTGCTTGTTCTCAAGCAATTCAGTTGATAAACTAAAAGTGATAAATAAAAACTTTTACAAACTCTGTTTGCTCTTGTTGTTGTAAACATGAAAAGCCAGCATTCAAGTTTCAGCAAATATTACGAACTAACCATACTCACAATAACACATAGGTCTCACAATTACTCGTATCAATAACATAATCAGCTAGCAAGCCATAATAATAAAACTCTGATGACAACACTTTCTCAAAATAATCACAACATGATATAACAAAATGGTATCTCGCTAGCCCTTTCTGAGACCGCAAAACATAAATGCAGAGCACCTTTAAAGATCAAGGACTGACTAAACATTGTAATTCATGGTAAAAGAGATCCAGTCAAGTCATACCCAATATAAACCAATAGTAATGAATGCAAACGACAGTGTGCTCTCCAGCGGGTGCTTTTTAATAAGAAGGGATGATGACCCAACATAAAAGTAAATAGATATGCCCTTCGCAGAGGGAAGCATGGATTTGTAGAGGTGCCAGAGCTCAATTTTAAAATAGAGATTGAATAACATTTTGAGCGGCATACTTTCACTGTCAACGTAACAACTATGAGATGGTTGTATCTTCCATACTACATGCATTATAGGCAGTTCCCAAACAGAATGGTAAAGGTTTATGCTCCCCCTCCTCCGCAAGCATCAATCCATGGCTTGCTCGAAACAACGAGTGCCTCAAACATTCAACGGGTCCCAGGGGGAGTTTTGTTTGCAATCATTTTGATTTAGTTTGCATAAAGCATGGGACTGGGCATCCCGGTGACCGGCCCTTTCATGTGAATGAGGAGCGGACTCCACTCCTCTTGAGAATAACCCACCTAGCATGGAAGATATAGGCAGCACTAGTTGTACATGAGCTGCTCGAGCATACAAAACAGAATTTCATTTGAAGGTTTGGAGTTTGGCACATACAAATTTACTTGGAACGGCAGGTAGATACCGCATATAGGAAGGTATAGTGGACTCATATGGAACAACTTTGGGGTTTAAGGAGTTTGGATGCACAAGCAGTATTCCCGCTTAGTACAAGTGAAGGCTAGCAAAAGGCGGGAAGCGACCAAGCGAGAGAGCGACAACAGTCGTAAACATGCATTAAAATTAATTCACACGGAGTACAAGCATGAGTAGGATATAATCTACCATGAACATAAATATCATGAAGGCTATGTTGATTTGATTCAACTACATGTGTGAACATGTGCCAAGTCGAGTCACTCAATTCATTCAAAGGAGGATACCATCCCATCATACCACATCATAATCATTCTAATAGCATGTTGGCACGCAAGGTAAATCATTATAACTCATAGCTAATCAAGCATGGCACAAGTAACTATAATCTCTAAATGTCATTGCAAATATATTTACTTCATAATAGCTGACTCAGGAACGATGAATCATCATATTTACAAAAACAAGAGAGGTCGAGTTCATACCAGCTTTTCTCATCCCAATAAGTTCATCATATATCATCATTATTGCCTTTCACTCGCACGACCGAACGATGTGTATAATAATAAGAGTGCACATGCATTGGACTAAGCTGGAATCTGCAAGCATTCAGCTCAAGAGAGAAGACAGGTTAATATGGGCTCTAGGTTAAATAAACAGTCATGCATATAAGAGCCACTAAGCATTTTTAATATGGTCTTCTCGACCCCCAAAAGAAAGAAAGAAAAATAAAACTATTTACACGGGAAAGCTCCCAACAAGTAAGAAGAAGAACTAGAAATCTTTTTGGGTTTTCATTTTAATTCTACTACAAGCATGGAAATTAAACTAACTAATTTTTTTTGGTTTTTCTTAAGGTTTATCAAACACACAAGAAGAAAACTAGAAAAAGAAATTTAAACTAGCATGGATAATACAATGAAAGAGTATGAGCACCGACGACTATTGTGTGAACATGAATGTAAAGTCGGTGAGAAATACGTACTCCCCCAAGCTTAGGCTTTGGCCTAAGTTGGTCTAGTACCAAGGACCGCCTGGCTGATATCCATAAGTGAAGCTGGGGTTGTACTGAGATTCGGAGGCGACCGCCTCCTGAGCAGCAGCGTGCTGGCGAGCTGCCTCCATTCCTCTCTCATACTCAGTTGCTTCCTCCCTGGTGACAACGTATCTTCCTCTTTCCTGATAATCAAAAAGGTAGGGAGCAGGAAGAGTAACAGGGACGACGTTGCGTCTATCATAGGTTAGTCGATAATGGAGGAATTGTTCATTCCCCTCAAGAAAATGATGATGGAACATAGCTTCTTTATCCAAATAAACATGAGGTAGAATCATATCCCCCTCTCGTGGAGCTATATTAAGAAAGTTAGCCACACGGGTTGCATAAATTCCTCCAAATAAATCTCCCTTTCTACTATTATTCTGCAACCTACGTGCAACTATTGCCCCCAAGTTATAACCTTTATAACCTGACACACACTCTTGAGGACAGAAAGATCAGGAGCACACATGTGACATACTTCGTCCTTACCGTTAATGCATATACCAATAAAGAGAGCAAAGTAATGTATAGCAGGAAAATGAATGCTCCCTATGGTAGCTTGTGCTACGTCCCTAGATTCTCCAACAGTAATACTAGCAAGGAAATCTCTAAATTCAGATTTGGGAGGATCATTAATATTACCCCACTGCGTGAGTTTGCAAGCAGTTGTGAAATCCTCTAAATCCATGGTATAAGATGTATCATAAATATCAAACATGACACTAGGAGAATTATGCGAACAGTTGTATCTAAACCTCCGCACAAAAGAATCAATCAATTGATAGTACTGCAGACACTTATCTTGTAAGAAGTCCTCCAGCTCGGCATTATGCACATATGCGTCAAATTCCTCCTTGAAGCCTGCTTCGACCATAAAATCATCGGATGGCCACTCACAATCCCGTATATTTGCGTCCCTCGGTAATTCAACATCTTGCTCGCGTATGGCAATCCTTGGCCCTTTCTTTGCCGAGGAACCTCCTTGGTACATTCTTCTAAGCATATTTATTTTTCTGAAAATTTTAGTAACTTCAAAATAAAAGTGCATAAAACTAAACAAGATTGATAGCAACTACTCCTACAAGTGCCTAGAGCCTATATCATGCATTGGAATTGCTTGGGACCTCAAAATTTTAACATGCAAGCTCAAGAACATGGTCACCTATGCAGCAAAAATTTGCAATGAATAAAGCACTAGAACAAAAACTAATTGGACCAAAGGAGGAGTCACATACCAAGCAACAATCTCCAAAGCAGTTTTACGAATGGAGCTTTGAGCTAAGAGATCGAAAATCGCAGCAAGAAGAGCTAGAACTCGTGCTTGAGCTGGATGGGGATTTTTTGGGTAGAAGATGAAGTGTGTGGGTGCTGGCATAAGTGGAGGGGGCCCACCAGGGGCCCACGAGACAGGGGGCGCGCCCTACAGGGGGGCGCGCCCTCCTCTCTCGTGGCGTGGTGCTTGCCCTTTCTTCAGTGTTTTCAGTGCCTAAAATCCTCAAATATTCCAGAAAAAATCATACTAGATTTGCAGGGAATTTGGAGCACTTTTATTTTCGGACTATTTTTTAATGCACGGATAGTTCAGAAAACAGACGGATAATACTATTTTTGCTTTATTTATTCTAAATAACAGAAAGTAAAAAGAGAGTACAGAAGGTTGTGCCTTCTCGTTTCATCCATCTCGTGATCATCAAAATAAACCTACTAACAAGGTTGATCAAGTCTTGTTAACAAACTCATTCTGAATAACACGGAACCAGAGAAATTTCGAATAACACTAAGTTACCTCAATGGGGATATGAAAATCCCCAACAATAATAATATCATACTTTTTCTTGACAGTAGGGAGAGGAAATTTAAAACCTCCAAAAATGATAGTTGGAACTTTTTCAATAGAGTTGATACTATGAACTTGAGATTGTTTCCTCGGAAAGTGTACCGTATGCTCATTACCATTAACATGAAAAGTGGCATTGCATTTTTTGCAATCAATAACAGCCCCTGTAGTATTAAGAAAAGGTCTACCAAGGATAATAGACATACTATCGTCCTCAGGAATATTAAGAATAACAAAGTCCGTTAAGATAGTGACATTTGCAACCACAACAGGCACATCCTCACAAATACCGACAGGTATAGCAGTTGATTTATCAGCCATTTGCAAAGATATTTCAGTAGGTGTCAACTTATTCAATTCAAGTCTACGATATAAAGAGAGAGGCATAACACTAACACCGGCTCCAAGATCACATAAAGTAGTTCTAACATAATTTCTTTTAATTGAGCATGGTATAGTTGGTACACCCGGATCTCCAAGTTTCTTTGGTATTCCACCCTTAAAAGTGTAATTAGCAAGCATGGTGGAAATTTCAGCTTCCGGTATCTTTCTTTTATTTGTGATGATATCCTTCATATACTTAGCATAAGGATTTACTTTAAGCATATCAGTTAAGCGCATACGTAAGAAAATAGGTCTAATCATTTCAGCAAAGCGCTCAAAATCCTCATCATCCTTTGACTTGGATGGTTTAGGAGGAAAGGGCATGGGTTTCTGAACCCATGGTTCTCTTTCTTTACCGTGCTTCCTAGCAACAAAATCTCTCTTATCATAACGTTGATTCTTTGATTGTGGGTTATCAAGATCAACAGTAGGTTCAATCTCTACATCATTATCATTGCTAGGTTGAGCATCAACATGAACATTATCATTAACGTTATCCCTAGGTTCATGTTCATCACCTGATTGAGTTTCAGCATCAGAAATAGAAATATTATTGGGATTCTCGGTGTGTCTCGACAGGTTCACTAGAAGCATGCAAAGTTCTATCGTTTTCTTCTTCCTCTTTTAGAAGAACTAGGTGCCTCTAAATTATTTCTCGAGAATCTTGTTCGATTCTCTTAGGGTGGCCTTCAGGATACAAAGGTTCTGAGTCATTCTACCAGTTCTAGTAGCCACTCTAACAGCAAAGTCATTTTATTATTTAATTCATCAAGCAAATCATTTTGAGCTTTGAGTACTTGCTCAGCTTGAGTAGCAACCATAGAAGCATATTTGCTAACGCGGTGAAGTTCATCTTTAACTCTAGCCAGATTATCACCTACGCGTCCTATCTCGAAAGCATTATTCTTTAACTCTCTACCAACATAAGCATTAAAACTTTCTTGTCTAGCCATAAAGTCATCAAATTCATCTAAGCACGGGCTATGAAATTTAGTAGAGGGCATTTTAACTTTATCATATCTATAGAGAGAATTTACCTTTACTACATGTGTCGGGTTATCAAGACAATGTGGTCCTTCAGGCGGTAAATTAAGACCATATATTTCTTCAATAGGAGGTAAATTCTTAACATCTTCAGCTTTAATACCTTTTTCTTTCATTGATTTCTTTGCCTCTTGCATATCTTCAGGACTGAGAAATAAAACACCTCTCTTCTTCGGAGTGGGTTTAGGAATAGGCTCAGGAGTTGGCTCAATTGGTTCAGGAATTACTTCAGGAACTGGCTCGGGAAGAGTCCAATTATTTTCATTAGTCAACATATTATTCAATAATATTTCAGCTTCGTCGACTGTCCTTTCCCTGAAAACACAACCAGCACAACTATCCAAGTGGTCCTTGGAAGCATCGATTAGTCCATTATAAAAGATATCAAGTATTTCATTTTTCTTAAGAGGATGATCAGGCAAAGCATTAAGTAACCGGAGAAGCCTCCCCCAAGCTTGTGGGAGACTCTCTTCTTTGATTTGCACAAAATTATATATTTCCCGCAAGGCAGCTTGTTTCTTATGAGCAGGAAATATTTAGCGAGAAGTAATAAATCATATCACGGGACTACGCACACAACCAGGAGCAAGAGAATTATACCAAGTCTTAGCATCACCCTTTAATGAGAACGGAAATATCTTAAGGATATATAAACAGCGAGACTTCTCATCATGAGTAAATAAGGTGGCTATATCATTCAACTTGGTAAGATGTGCCACAACAGTTTCAGATTCAAGGCCATAAAAAGGATCAGATTCAACTAAAGTAATAATATCAGGATCAACAGAGAATTCATAATCCTTATCGGTAACACAAATAGGTGAAGTAGCAAAAGCAGGATCGGGTTTCATTCTAGCATTAAGAGACTGCCGCTTCCATTTGGCTAATAATTTCTTAAGATCATTTCTATCATTGCAAGCAAGGATTTCCAGAGCAGCTTTTTCATTCATAACATAACCCTTAGGAACAACAGGTAAAACATAATCATTGGGGGGACCTTCATCATCACTATCATCAATAATAGGTTCTTCATTATGTTCATTCCCCCTAACTCTAGCAAGTTGTTCATCAAGAAATTCACCTAATGGCAAAGTAGTATCACGCACAGAAGTAGTTTCATCATGCATAGCAGAAGTGGCATCATCAATAACATGCGACATATCAGAACTCATAGCAGTAGCAGGTTTAGGTGTCGCAAGCTTACTAATAATGGAAGGAGAATCTAGTGCAGAGCTAGATGGCAGTTCCTTACCTCCCCTCGTAGTTGAGGGCAAAATCTTGGTCTTAGCGTCTTTCAAGTTCTTCGAGTGATCAACAGATATAAATCCCAAGTGACTCAGAGAATAGAGCTATGCTCCCCGGCAACGGCGCCAGAAATTGGTCTTGATAACCCACAAGTATAGGGGATCGCGATAGCTTTCGAGGGTAAAGTATTCAACCCAAATTTATTGATTCGACACAAGGGGAGCCAAAGAATATTCTTGAGTATTAGCAGTTGAGTTGTCAATTCAACCACACCTGGATAACTTAGTATCTGCAGCAAAGTGTTTAGTAGCAAAAGTGGTATGATAATAAAGGTAACGGTAGCAAAAGTAAAGATAAATATTTTTTGGGTTTTTGTAGTAGTTGTAACAGTAGCAACGGAAAAGTGAATAAGCGAAGAACAATATGTGAAAATCTCGTAGGCAATGGATCAGTGATGGATAATTATGCGGATGTGATTCCTCATGCAATAGTTATAACATAGGGTGATATAGAACTAGCTCCAATTCATCAATGTAATGTAGGCATGAATTCGTAAATAGTCATACGTGCTTATGGAAAAGAACTTGTATGACATCTTTTGTCCTACCCTCCGTTGCAGCGGGGTCCTTACGAAACTAAGGGATATTAAGGCCTCCTTTTAATAGAGAACCGGACCAAAGCATTAACACATAGTGAATACATGAACTCCTCAAACTACGGTCATCACCGAGAAGTATCCCGATTATTGTCACTTGGGGTTGTCGGATCATAACACATAATAGGTGACTATAGACTTGCAAGATAGGATCAAGAACACACATATATTCATGAAAACATAATAGGTTCAGATCTGAATTCATGGCACTCGGGCCCTAGTGACAAGCATTAAGCATAGCAAAGTCATAGCAACATCAATCTCAGAACATAGTGGATACTAGGGATCAAACCCTAACAAAACTAACTTGATTACATGGTAAATCTCATCCAACCCATCACCGTCCAGCAAGCCTACGATGGAATTACTCACGCACGGCGGTGAGCATCATGAAATTGGTGATGGAGGATGGTTGATGATGACGACGGTGACGAATCCCCCTCTCCGGAGCCCCGAACGGACTCCAGATCAGCCCTCCCGAGAGAGATTAGGGCTTGGCGGCGGCTCCGTGTCGTGAAACGCGATGAAACTTTCTCTCTGATTTTTTTCTCCCCGAGACGGAATATATGGAGTTGGAGTTGAGGTCGGAGGAGGTCCAGGGGGCCCACGAGATAGGGGGGCGCGCCCTAGGGGGGCGCCCCCTGTCTCGTGGACAGGCCCTGGCCCCTGATGTATTTCTTTCGCCCAATAATTCTTATAAATTCCAAAAAGTGCCTCCGTTGATTTCCAGGTCATTCCGAGAACTTTTCTTTTCTACACATAAAACAACATCATGGTAGTTATGCTGAAAACAGCGTCAGTCCGGGTTAGTTTCATTCAAATCATGCAAGTTAGAGTCCAAAACAAGGGCAAAAGTGTTTGGAAAAGTAGATACGTTGGAGACGTATCAGAGGCCCAACCCAGAATTGCTGTTTTTTTTTGCCTATTTCAGAGTTTTGAAGAAACGGAATATCAAACGAAGTTCAAACGGAATGAAACCTTCGGGAACGTGATTTTCTCACCGAATATGATCCAGGAGACTTGGGCCCAACGTCAAGAAAGAAAGGAGGTGGCCACGAGGGTGGGGGGCGCGCCCACCCCCCTAGGGCGCGCCCCCTGCCTCGTGGGCCCTTGTTGCTCCACCGACGTACTCCTTCCTCCTATATATACCTACGTACCCCCGAACGATCAGATACGGAGCCAAAAACCTAATTCCACCGCCGCAACTTTCTGTATCCACGAGATCCCATCTTGGGGCCTGTTCCGGAGCTCCGCCGGAAGGGGAATCCACCACGGAGGGCTTCTACATCATCATAGCCTTTCCGATGAAGTGTGAGTAGTTTACCTCAGACCTTCGGGTCCATAGTTAGTAGCTAGATGGCTTCTTCTCTCTTTTTGGATCTCAATACAATGTTCTCCCCCTCTCTCGTGGAGATCTATTCGATGTAATCTTCTTTTTGTGGTGTGTTTGTTGAGACCGATGAATTGTGGGTTTATGATCAAGATTATCTATGAGCAATATTTGAATCTTTTCTAAAAAAATTTATGTATGATTGGTTATCTTTGCAAGTCTCTTCTAATTATCCGTTTGGTTTGGCCAACTAGATTGGTAGTTCTTGCAATGGGAGAAGTGCTTAGCTTTGGGTTTAATCTTGCGGTGTCCTTTTCCAGTGACAGAAGGGGCAGCAAGGCACGTATTGTATCGTTGCCATCAAGGATAACAAGATGGGGTTTTTATCATATTGCATGAATTTATCCCTCTACATCATGTCATCTTGCTTAAGGTGTTACTCTGTTTTCATTAACTTAATACTCTAGATGCATGCTGGATAGCGGTCGATGAGTGGAGTAATAGTAGTAGATGCAGGCAGGAGTCGGTATACTTGTCTCGGACATGATGCCTATATACATGATCATACCTAGATACTCTCATAACTATGCTCAATTCTGTCAATTGCTCAACACTAATTCGTTCACCCACCGTAAAATACTTATGCTCATGAGAGAAGCCACTAGTGAAATCTATGGCCCCCGGGTCTATTCTCTATCATATTGATCTTCCATCACTTTATTATTGCTTTGCTTTTTTACTTTACCTTTTATTTTACCTTGCATCTTTATACCAAAAATATTATCTATTATCTCTATCAGATCTCACTCTCGTAAGTGACCGTGAAGGGATTGACAACCCCTAATCGCGTTGGTTGCGTGGAGCTATTTGTTTTGTGTAGGTACGAGGGACTCGCGCGTGGCCTCCTATTGGATTGATACCTTGGTTCTCAAAAACTGAGGGAAATACTTACGCTACTTTGCTGCATTATCCTCTCCTCTTTGGGGAAATCCAACGCAAGCTCAAGAGGTAGCAGCCGGGCGCGGAGTGGCATGGAAGAGGCGCGGCGCACCAGCCTTGCGGGCTTGATTCTGCTCCTCCATTTGTAGCATGGAACGGGCCTCGGCCAGCGAGGGCAGAGGACAAAGAAGAGGGATCAGCGTCGCCTGCTGAGCGAAGCGATCGTCCAGCCCACCCATCAGTGCATGAAGAGAGAGCGATCAGCGACGGTTTCGCCGAGCTCTCGCAGTTCGGCGCCGATCGCCTTGATCCGGTGGCAGAAAACACCCACCGGACGGTAGCTTGAGTGATCGTACGCAACTCGGTGTTGAGGGTGAAGATGCAAGCGTCGCGGTTGTCTTGGAAGAGTCGGCGAAGCTCAAGCTAGATATCGCGGGGCGTGGCGCCGTCGGTGACCACGAGGTTCAAGAGCTCTGTGGATATGCGGGTGTAGAACCATTGGATGATCGCGAGATCATCTTTGACCCAACGCGGATCATGCGGAGAGGGTACGGCGTGATGTGGTGGAGAAGGGAGCAACGCCCAAGATGGATCTCGAAAAGATGACGCCAATGATAATAGTTGTGGCTGTTGAGATCGAGGACAATGGAAATGAATGGAGTTATGTCCATGATCGTGTCGGCGAACGAGAGCGGGGATGGGATGGTGAGAGATAGGATGGATTGGCCGCCATGGCCAGAAAGAGGAGGTTGGCCGCTGGGAGCCTGAAGCGTTGGCTGGCCGCCGGAAGCTGGGATCGTTGGCTGGCCGCCGGTGGCTGGGAGTATTGGCTGGCCGCCGGAGATAGGAATTGATGGCTGACCGCCGGTGGAAAGAGGGGGTTCGCCATCGGCACGAGTGGCCATCGTGGGAGAAGAGGATCTAAATTGCGTCTGATACCATGAAAACTAATGGAAAGTGTTTCTCATTCATTACAGTAAGGTACAGGTGATACATATAGCGGCCATAGACCTGCCCAGGACATGAGCGTCGTGGGATCGTGGCTGGAGCGTGGGACACTCCAGCGCTGACCAAACTGTCTCCTAACAATTATGTTTCACAATATCAACCGTTACGCATGAAATATGCAACCAGAATGCAAGCTCGTAGAACATCTAAATACAACAACATTTGCAAACTAGAACTAACCGAACATGAAATTAGTGAAATATACACCTGATAAAAGATCAAGTTTCTTTCTGTTAACAAAATGGTACATGTGAAAAACAGACAGTAGAGTACACACCAGGGCAAAAGCATTTAAAACAGCGCAATGTACATCAGACATCACAAACATGCCTCATATTATTCTGGTTCACAGGACAAATAATGAAGAGGATTTGGTAAACGACGACAGCACAAGTAGCAACGATGACGAAAGAACACGTGAAAGTAAGATCGATAAACGTAGAGAGCTCTTCAACATGAGCTCGACACTTGCTCGGGATCACCAAGGCGCTACTCGAACGCGCCAGGATGCTCCATCTGCATCTTGACAACCTGCTCCCAGGCCTTGCGCCTCGAGATTTGGTCGAACCACCTCGCCACATTCCTCCTGGAGGTGAAGAGCTTCCTCCCTCTCTCCGAGCTCACAATGTACTGCGAGTCCGGAAGGTGGGAGAGGTCAGCCAGGGTGAACTCATCGCCAGCCAGGTACTCATTCTTTGAGAGTATTTCATCGTAGACGTTGAGAACTTGCTGAAGCTTCCTCTCGTTCTCTGCAATGGCCATGTGGTCCTGAGGGATTCCCAGAAGAGGAGCAAATGCCAGCTGAAACACGAGGGCCGAGCTGGGAGGGTTGAAGCTCTGAGCCTCTGCTTGCAGCCACTGTTCTATTGATGCCCGTTCCAGAGAGCCAGTCCCGTAGAGGTTCCTGTTTCCCTGGTTTGGGAACTGGGCACAGAGGTACCGGCAAATAGCCCTTGGATCTGCATAGAAGGTTCACATTGCCTTTCAGTCCTCCAAAGAAAAGTGAATCCAGAAATGTAACGTGATAAGTGATAACTGTGTTCATGCTCTCCTTACCGACAAGAGTCTTGTCACCATGCTTGAATGTCACTTGTCCACTTGGATCCTGCAAAAGGATGAATGGAAAAATTAGTACATGCTTTACCTAATTCAAGATTTTTTTGAAACTGAATAAGAAGTGATCGAAGCATCCTACCCGCAGCCTGATGAACTCAGGAAGCTTGTGCTGCCTCTTGAATGTGTCGATGCGGACGAGATCAAACTCCAAATTCTTCTCAAAGAGGCATGTCAGAACCCTGGCAACATCGGTGGATGCTGGCTGGCCAAACACCTGCAAGCCTGAAGCCATCCTTTCTCTTTGGCTTGATTGATCTCTTTGTCAGGCTATGCAATGGCAATGAGCAATGGTGACAGCAGGTTTCAATACAAGGCATTTAAAGAAAGAAAAGGTGGAATTCCATACTTGCCTTGCTCTTGCTACCTAGCACAATATTTTACAATTGGAAAGAGGAAAGTGTAAAGAGAAAGTGTGGTTCTGGATTCTTGCTTGCAGCAATCATAGTGTCTGTTGTAGCAAACAAGCCCTGCAAAATATATAGCATTGTTTATGTAAAATCCAGTCTTTGATTACTTGACTCAGAACAAACAATATATGAGGAGCTCGTGATGTTGCATGGGTGGTTTGGGACAATTGATAGAGAGAACTTGGCTTGGATAAGTGAGAATATTGGCATCAAGTACCAGCAGTAACCATGATGATTTCTGTCAGAGTGCAAGAATAATTTTTTCGACAAAAGCAACGTCCACCGTATGGAGTCACTAGTCAGGTATATGTTTAATAATCCAGTCTTTGATAACTTGACTGAGAAGAAAAACAGTATATGAGGAGCTCATGATGTTACATGGATGGTTTGGGACAACTGATAGATAGAATTTGGCTAGGATAAGTAAGAAGATTGGCATCAAGTACCAGCTGTGATGAGGATCTGATGGCTTCTGTCAGGGTACAAGAATAAAATTTTCGACATAAAGTAATGTCTCCCATATGGAGTCAGGTATGATTCAACCGTTGGTCTGATGGAAGAAAAAACATACTGGGATTGAAATCTATGCACACGCATAAATTTTGATCCCAGTATGTTCTATTTGGTAGAAGAACATAACTGATTTATCAGGAGTAGTGCCTGTAAAATGACAAGCTGAATTCAGTTGCTTAAGTTTTACTTCCTCTGTAAACAAATATAAGAGCGTTTAGATAACTAAAGTAGTGATCTAAACGCTCTTATATTTCTTTATGGAGGGAATACATATTAGATTAGTATGAAGAGGCAAAATAAGAAACTGCTAAAATGCATTGACCGAAGTGATAATCAGCATGTCATCCTGAGCATTTAGCTCACTTCAGCCAGCAGTACTATCAGGCTTGGATAAGTAAGGAGGTTGGCATCAAGTACCAGCAGTAACGAAGATCTGATGACTTCTGTCAGAGTGCAAGAATATATTTTTCGACAAAAGCAACATCCCCCATATGGAGTCAGGAATAATTGAGCTGTTCATCTGATGGAAGAATCTTTGAATGTGCTTAGCTTTCAATCCCAGTATGTTTCATTTGGTAGAACATAACTGATTTATCAGGAGTGGTACCTGTAAAATGACAAGATGAATTCATGCTTAAGTTTTCCATGTTATATTACTGATAATAGTTTGAATAGGCAAAATAAGAAGCTGCCAATATGCATTCACTCAAGTGATAATCAGCATCTCATTCTCAGCAACTGAAATAAGTATTATTTGGCTTGCATTAACACACCGCTGAATTCTTTGAACATTTGCGCTGCCTCAGATTTGCCAGGACTCTATTTGTTTCTCAACTTTTCTCGTAGTCCAGAATGGATTTATCCAAGTATATTTGAGAAGGACAAATACTACAAATGACAACTCGCACTTGTTATTTATCTTCGAATCATACACCCCAATCCCAACACTGCTAGTGAGACAATACATGGATCAATATTGAATCAAGACATGTCATCTTGCATTAACTTACATATATATCACCTAGCTTAAGGCCTGGATCAACAATTTGATGTTGTAGATAAGCATTCTACAGAATTGGTCAAACTTGAATAAATTTGACTTAGGACAAAGCAAGAACTTCAAATAATTTGGAATGGAGGGAGTAAAATTCAGTAGGTAAAGAGATTGTCAGAGTGACCCACTGAAAGTAACAGGGTAGTAAACCAACATCTCAAGAATAGATTTATGTGGATTATGGGATGCAATCGAGTTCCAACAGGCAACAGCACAGAATTGAGAAACCAGAGGAACATATCCAACCATGCAAACTCAATAATACCAGAGATAGATAGCAGGATAACATATTGTACAAAGCAGCCCGAGTCGTTCACAACACAATAACATTTAGGAGTGATGGCAACACATAACAGAATGTGACTAATTGCCACCAGAAGCTGCTCGGCTAAAAACGAAGGGGGCCTCAAGATCTAGGGGTGCGTGGTACACTCTGCAACTCAACAACCTTCTTCCACGACGGACGAGCCGAGACCTCATCCCACCATCTGGACAGATTCTTTCTCTCGGTGATCAGACCCGCCTTGCCGGTCTTGCTCACCAGAAGATCGGTGTTGGGCATGTGCACAAGGTCAGCAAGGGTGAACTCGTCGCCAGCGAAATACTGGCTCTCCGCCAGCCGCCGCTCGTACACGTCAAGCACCTTGGCGAGCTTCGCCTCATTCTGCTCGACCACGGCCATGTCGGTGGCCATGCCCATGAGCGGCGCGAAGGTGAGCTGGAATGCGATGGCCAAGCTCGGCGGGTTAAATGCCTGGCCTTCAGACTCTATCCATTGCTCGATGGCGGCGCGGCCTACAGCGCCGTCTTCTGCCCGGCCTAGGAGTGTCCGGTTGCCACGGTCGGAGTACTGGTCACAGATGTAACGGCAAATGGCCCTTGACTCTGCCAAAAGATGAACCATACAGTTTGTGAACACAAACGACCATTTTACAAATATCTTTCTTTTCTTTCGCATTCAGAGACCAGTCAACCAATCATCCATTAAGCTCCTTTCCGAAGAAAAGAAATCAATCATCCACACATATGGACATGTCAACACTGGAATTTACCCTAAATTCAGAAACTGGATAATAATTACTGATAAAATGCATACAGATCTGAGTACAATTTCCATCTTTATCAACGAAAGGCACTTGCAATTGATAGGGAAGCAAAGAAAGATGTGAAGAAACTAGCTGAAGAAATAGTTGAAGAGGTGGGGGAGGGAGTGGGTACCGACCGAAGACGGTGGTGAGGTGGTCTTTGAAGGCGGGGACCTGGCCGAAGGGCTGGAGCTTGAGGAAGGAGGGGGACTTGTGCTCGCCCTTGGACATGTCCACCGCCTCGAGCTGGAAGGCCACGTCCTTCTCCAGCAGGCACGCCGCCACGCGCGCCACCGCCGGCGAGATCGCCGGCCCGTACACGGTCACGGGCGCCGCCATCGCTGCTTCACCGGAGACCTAGAGGTGGAGGATAGGTGGGGGGTAGGAGATAGCGGGTGCGAGACAGAGGCAGAGCGAGAGTGCGAGACTGGCACTGTGCCCCCCGTATGTCTTGCACTTCTGTCATGACTTCTGACAGATGGGGCAAGGCTGGGCCTTCTCTGCGGCAATTCGCCATGAACAAAATCCATTATCAAAATCAGCAAATAAATCTGTCATTTTTGCTGGGAAAAAAGTTAGATACCGAGTACCCATCTTTTTGCTATTTTTTTCAAGCTTCAGAAACTTAAAGGTACGGCAGATTTATCATGGCCAAAACTTATTCTCAAAACAAATCGTCGTAACCTGCAAATAAATCAGTCCTCTCTGCGGAAAAGAAGATACCGAGTAATTAGAAAACTGTAACGTTATCTAGCGAACGTTGGCTGAGAGGGAGGAGGCAGACAGACATTTTTTCTGGCAGTTTTAGTTGTTTCACGAGATCAAACGCTGGCTGTTTTAAACGAAAAATACCTTCTTCTGAAGAAGCTTATCATGTAGAAGTCATCATCATCCTTACAACTGAAACTGCCAGCAAAATCGTTCGAAACGTCGTCTCCTCCTAGCAAACGTTTGCCAGCTAAGAGGATCCTTAATAAAACATTTCTCAAGTTTTATATAGCCCCTAAAGAAACTTCATATGTACACGTGGGGCTACAATATGAAATTAAATTGTATTTTTTTTAGAATATTAACATTTCAGATTGCATCCGCCAAAAGGAAAACATATGTGAGCTAATATTCTTTCACATTACTTTTGTTAGGCAAGCCTCCGAAATCTCTATAACCAAGGCAGAGACTACAGAAGGGGTGTGGTTATGAAAAAACTAGGATTCAAACTAACCGGCCAGCAAGAGATGTCACACCGTCTCGTCTCCTACGTCACCCCCAACAGTGTTGAAGGGGATCGTCAACAGTGTTGAAGGCCACACCACATCGCAAAATGCATCAAACGATAGAGTGGAGCAATAGCCGAAGGAGACCTCCCAAGCAGTCCCGACACTGCATCCCAAGGAAAGAAGGGGGCGCTCCACCCTACCATCTGGCACGTGTTGCGACGTGGTGTGCTCAACCCTACTGCTGCTCCCCTACAGTCCCCTCGAAGGTGCAACCCAAGTCCTCTATTTTGCATACATTGATGCTAGTCAGGGTGCAGGGCAGCCGCTGCGGCCACGATGGCGCCATGCTGGCCGAGGCTTGCGGGCCTGCCTCTGAATAGATGGGTCACCTCGTCCCCAATGGTGTCTGCCTTCGAGCTATGGTGACGTCTGCAATGTGGTGGTGTTAAGGCCAAGTGATTGTTTCCCAGCCACCGCTACCTTCGGAGGGACCCCTGGACCTGTGTTTTCCAGTGTCCACTGTTCTGTCGTTGTCCTCTACCCGTGTGGTTCCGGCACCGGCGACCCTAGTTACGTTCCTTCCAGCTTCCTCGGCTCATCAGTGTCCTAGCGGCTACAACCCGATAGCTTTGAACAGAGTCTAAGAATTCACATGAAATATGATCAGTGGCGGAGACGGGGGCAGCAGGGGCCCTCACCGCCCCTAAGATTGTTGATTCGCTGCTAGTTAGTAGATGAACAGTGTAGAATTTAGAAAAAAAATACATGTATTAATATTGTTGGGCCTCTGTTATCAAAAGATTGAGTCATTTGCCCCTGATCTTCAATTTCTGGCTCGCTACTGCATATGATGGCAATAACCAACAATTATTGTTAAGGCTCCCGCAAAATTCGTTCCCACATTTATCATGTTTACATGGCTCATTTGGTTTGTCTTAAATTGAACGTTTTCAGACCAAGTTTATGGAGGAAAATATTGGTTATCATTAGATGTAACATGAGGTATATTTTAATATTCTATTTACAAGCAGATGTAGATGCTAATATTTTTATCGATAAAAGTTGATCAAACTTAAACAAGTTTGACTTGCGACAAACCAAATGAACCTTTGTAAACCCGATTAAAGGGAGTACTTTCTAGATGCACCTAATACTAACAAACTATAAAAGAGGATGATTTGTGCCATCAACTCATAAAATCAGCGGCGGTTTGTTAATTGGCGTTGGAGAATGCTGTTTGATAATTGCCATGTGAGTAGGGATACAAATGGTTGGCCATCAGATCTCGGCTCAATCGTTGACCGGCACACGGTCCAACGGAGCTAGAACGGCGGGAAGCACAATTCTTTTCTCCTCTTTTTGTTTTGTTTATTATACGGCGGGGAGCAGAGGGTTATCGGGAGCATCTCCGTGCCATTCCCCGATGCTCCGCCGTCGCCCATCTCCATCTTCCAAATGATGCTGCCCGCTCGCTCACCTGCTCCACTGCCATAGCCGCCCGCCGCGCCATCCCTGATTCCTTGCCGTATCGTTTCGTCCGCCGCAATGGACCCTGAGTCCGAGGTCACGTTCGAGTTCGTGCCGGTGATCCGGCAGTACAGGAGCGGCCGCGTCGAGCGCCTGCTCCCCGTGGACACCGTTCCGCCGTCCGTCGACGCTGCCACGGGAGTCGCCTCCAGGGACGTCGTCTTCGACCCGGCCACCGGCGCGTGGGTTCGCCTCTACCTCCCCGCGCGCCCTCCCGCCGCCGGCGCGGGCGACAGGCTCACCATCATGGTGTACCTCCACGGCGGCGGCCTCGTCGCCGGCTCGGCCGCGGACGCGCCCGAGCACGCCTTCCTCAACCGCCTGTGCGCCCGCGCGCGCGTCCTGGGCGTGTCCGTCGAGTACCGCCTCGCGCCGGAGCACCCCGTCCCGGCCTGCTACGACGACGCGTGGGCCGCGCTCCGGTGGGCCGCCGAGGGCGCCGACCCGTGGCTCCGGGACCGCGGCGACCGCGCGCGGATGTTCGTGGTCGGGTACAGCGCCGGCGGCAACGTCGCCCACAACGTGGCGCTCCGCGCGGGCTCGGAGGCCGACGCGCTCCCCCGCGGCGCCCGGGTCAGGGGCCTCGGGCTCCTGCACCCCTACTTCCTCTCGGCCGAGAAGGCGGACAGCGAGCACTCGTGGCTGAGGGGCAAGCTGGAGGAGCTGTGGCCGTTCGCGTGCGGCGGCCGCACCGCCGGGCTGGACGACCCGCGGGTCAACCCGGTGGCCGACGGGGCGCCGAGCTTGCGGCGGCTCGGCTGCGACCGCGTCCTCGTCTGCCTCGCCGACGACGAGCTGCGGCTCCGAGGCAAGGCGTACCACGACAGGCTGCTGGGGAGCGGGTGGGCGGAGGGCGACGCCGAGCTGCTCGACTCCGTCGGCGAGGACCACCAGTTCTTCCTCCGGGAGCCCCCGAGCGCGACGGCGCTGCTTCTCATGGACCGGCTGGCCGCGCTCCTCGGCGCCGGCGAGAACCAGCAGTAGACCAGACGTCAGGCGCTGGCACTAGTGCGTTTGGTGTTGTACTAGTACTCTGTTCTACTCTGCGTGTATCTGGAATTTTATGCGCGGCGCTGCTATACACACGATACATGCACAGACGACGCCTGCACGATTCCGACGTGGCAGCGCCAACAGCGAGCGTGCTCTCAAGAGAACTGTTGGGAAGGGAGCATCGTTTGTAGATCGTGCGAAGACTGTCGTGTGTGAAGCAATTTCCTTTTACGCGTCCGATGTGTCATGTGTGGAATAAAACACTCTCATAGTAAGTCATAGTAACTGTGAATCATTTTACCGAAGCAACCGCAACTCTCCCACAACGGTTTTCGGCTCTGTCTCTCGGCAGAAATCACATATTTAACCTGAGGCAGAAATCAAATCACAAACTGACCTAGTCACGAAAAATTTCACTCTGTGACCCTTTGGTGTGGCGCCGACAATTTGGCGCCGCACCTCTTATCTGGCGCCTTTCCCTTAAGCGTCGCACATCCTCGCTTGCATGGCAGCCCTGGTCGATTCTTGCCCCACACGCTTTGTCAGGCGCCTAAGGCCTAGGCGCCACACTTTGACGTCTGGCGCGCCTAGCCCTTAGGCGCCTGACGATGATTTAAGTGGCCGACCCAGCCCGACCAGGCAGTTCTTCATCTCTCCGCTCTCTAGACAGAGAGCAGCGGCGGCGGCGGCGCCCCATCTAATCCCCCACATCCTCTCGGATCTGAAGATTTGATCCGTGGATTCGATCCCCAATCCATCCTACTAGGTAAACTCTTCCGTTCTCTTTCTTTTGCTCCGTAAATTTGTTGCTATTTTAGAGATTTGTCCAAAATTTGATGGAACCCTTGATTTGTTTGGTTTGCTCGATTTAGGGTGTGTATTCATATTGGTAGTACCGTAGTGTTATTTATTAGTTCGCAATATATGATTCTTGTTGGTGAAACCCTAGATTGTTTAGTTTTTTAGATATATATGAGATGCCTATTTTATAGATAACTATGAGATGTTGATTTTGTAGACATATATGAGAAGTTTGTTTAGATATATATTAGATGTTGAGTTTATTTCAAATATTACATGTTGAGTTTATTTGAAATATTAGATGTTTAGTTTATTTGAACACATATGACATATTCATTGTGTGAGAAGGAGATGTTGAGATTCTTGTAGTTGAACACATGTTATATGTTTAGTGTATACCGATATTTGAGATGAAGATGAACTCTTATATGTTTATTGTTTGAAATTGTAAGGATGGTTTGGCTTACGGGCGATGTCTCTGACGTGCAACACCGGGCCTACATGATCTTGAGAAGGATAAGGTAATAATGAGTAATCTAAATATTTTGCAAATTTGCCTTTAGTTGAAATTTACATGCCCTAAGATTTGTCATTACTTGTTTTTGCGAAACTTGAACCTCTGAAGATTCGGTATCACGGGTCTCTGGTCTGCCATGCCTTACGATGGCGGTACACACCGTACATCAAGCAGCAGGACTACTCCGTGGATTCTGTTGGTCACCGGTCCACGCCGAATCTGAACGCTCCACCGGTGTCCGCTCTTGTTGATCGGTGGAGGCCGAGACCCTGATTTCCATCTTGGACCGGGAGATGACCGTGGCCTCGAGGATGTCTCGTTGATCACCGGTCTTGCTATCGACGGGAGGCCTCTCGTATGAGCACCGATTCGATGGGTGGCGCGAGCGAGATGATTGCTCTTATCGGTATGGCTCCTACCGAGGTGAGGATGATGTAGAGGAGGAAGAAGAGAAGAAGAAGAGGGAAAGGAAAGCAGCGGAGCTGCTTTCACGTGGATTCAAATAACTGCGGCGTGCCCTCCGGATGCCATCGATGATGTGATCCGGACACATGCTCGTGTGTATATGTGGTACATTGTGTCGAGGACTTTGTTTCTGACTCCACTAGCAAGAACGCTCCATGGATGTGGTGAAGGCGTTGACCGTCTTCGATAGCAAATGGAGCTGGGGTTCAGCGACTCTTGCCTACTTGTACCGGCGGTAGTTGGTCTATTTTGTGATCAACTCATTTCTTCATTAGCAATGCAAACTTGTCAAGTTAACATTGTTTTCTTTCATATGTAGCTGGACGATGCGTGTTGCAGGATCACACCTAGTGCGAGCATTGGTGGTAATCTGCTTCTACTTTACGTATGGAGTGGGGCGTCTGCTGTTGGGCCGCAAGAGCGTCAGTTTGATCCTTGGTATGCGAGATGAACATGACGAATTACGGCGCCCACGTGGGCTTACAAGTGGGATATCATTTCGAGATGATGACGATGTCAATCTCATGTACCAAAAGTACATTGCCGAGTTGGACACGATTACGCTGAAAGCGGTAAGGAGGTCATTACTTTAGTCCTTTCTCATGCTTGCTTGAAAATAGTCATCAAATTTGCATTGTTGCCTGTTTCATAGGTGGAATGGCAGCCATATGGCGCGGGTGAGAGCTTAGGGTACACCGCGGAGTTCCGCCTCAACCCGATGTGCTTGCGGGATAAGGATCTACGGCTTATGCGGTGCCCACCGATATGCAATCGGGTGGTTGAGTTTCATTTGCCGCATCGCGTGTATCGTCAGTTTGGTCTTTTCCGGCCTCACCCGCGGATTGGGTGGACACGGATAAAGCACTTCATAGGTAAGAGAGCATGTCACGTATTGTCTAATCATCGGGACTCCTTTTGATTGTGCTAATGTTTGGTTTTATACCACGCAGGTTGGACGAGGAGAAGGCAGCGGAAGATAAAGGACTGGGACAAGCATCATTCTGCGTATGTCACCCGCTTCGACTTTGTGTGGAGCAAGCTCGTAGCATCAAGACGCGCCCGCCGTGAGCACAACCCACTTGCTTTTGATAACTACTTACGATGGTTTATTGGAACTACTCGAGTTGAGATATGCCCTTGGCATATAATGAGGATATTCTTGAAGAACCCGTAAACTTTGAGGATCTAGCAAAGGGAAGTACAACAGAGATGTCGTGCAAGGGCAAGGAGTCCCTGCTGTTCGGTGATTAACTATGTGGTAAAGTGTTCCCCTCTTTACTTTCCTGTTGTTGTATTACACATGTTTGAATGGCTAACATTCATTCTTTCTCATCCATGGCCGCACCGAGATCAAGCGGTGATGAGAGCAGTCTATTCGGAGAAGACACCGGTTGAACTGGCAATGATGATGGTTCACTCTGAGCATTCCTCAAGGTACATATCGCATTCACTATGAGAGCCAGTCTATGTTGCGAAGTTTGATATCTTACACACTTGTTCATGTTCTGTTGTCGGGCCAAGAAGTTAAGGCGGTTATCGAACCTTCTCGGTTGCCGTGATCCCGAATATGATGAACCATCGCCTCTAGGTGCAGTACACCATCGGACCCGCACCTCACCATGAGGGGGACAATGTGAGTTCCTCATATGCTTATATGGATGATGAGGGTGGGATCACCCAAGAGGTATGACTAATCCTTTAGATGTGATTCTCACTTGATTACGACACCGGCCTTCACCATATTGTTTCGTTGTGTGATAGGGCCATGAGCTTGATGATGACATGACTTTGGCGGACGCTCAAGCTCGGTCCGCATATGTGTTCAAGCCTAGGCAGCCCAGACGCCGGTACACGCCCAACGACTATGACAACAGAGGCAACCCAAAGGTGGTCGTAAGGACCTCGCGGATGGCTAGCTTGGATGATGAGGCGGAGGAGGAGGCGGAGGCGGAGGAGGAAGTGCACGAAGAGGAGCCTGGTGCTCCTAAGAAGAAGAAGAAGCTTGCCTGCAGGCGTGCCACCAGGAACACGCGCAGAAGGCATTAGTGCTTGTTCATGTTAATTGTAGCCGTTTAATTAGGTTGATGAACTTGTGAGGTTATGTTATATGTTGGTGAACTCTTACTAGTGTGGTATTTGTGTTTGCGAACCTGAAGTAATGTTAAATTGTCTTAAATGATATGATGTTCAAGTTATTAGTTCTCTTTGCTTAGCATGTGCAGTTCTGATACTTTTATTATGTGAGTCTTGCTGCAGGAGGCCAAAATGGCATCTGTTTTGCAGTTTTGCTTATAGCAAGATCTGCGGCATACCAATGATTAGGGCGCCTGATCTGATCTGTGGCGCCTAACTCTTGGCGCTGCACTATATAGTGCTGCATACGACCTTAGGCGCTGCACTACTTCCATGACGATCCAGAGAGCCACGGTTGGCTTGCATCACATCCACAATACTTACAATGACTGCAAAGCATCACAACAATTTGAACAAACACAAATTTTATGCCGACGAGTTCATAACTTAAGACAATTCAAACATTACTACGACATGGTTCACGACACATTCATTACAAATGACAAATGGCAGCTTGCCCTAGAAGATAGTTCACCAACATCTCACATGCCCTCACAACTTCATGACACATTCATTAGAAAATAGTTGACGACGAGTGCACCGAAGCGAAGTCCCTACTGAGTAGAGCGAGGCCATTTCCCCTTCTTGTCACGTGCCGAGTCCTCCTCTTGCGCCTCACGAGCCTTTGCAAGCTTTCTTGCCCTCTCCTCCTCACGAGCAAGTTTCGCTTGGCGTGCCCTCTCCTCCTCTTGTTTCTTCCGCTCCATCCTCTCCTTCTGACGACGCTCTTCCTCCAAGCCTCTTCGAAACAATTCTTTGAACCGTCGTTGCCGCCTAAGACAATCTGCGTATTGGTCCTTTTTCACATCTTCTGGCACTTCAAGATCTATCCACGTGAAGTACTTGCATAGAGGAGGCGGTGACTGCATAAAAATTTGTTGTTAGTGTTGACACACATTTGAGAGTAACATTTTACTTCTCGAGCTTACCGTGGTTGGTCATAGGCGTTAGTTGGAAGTGCATGATCATAAGCATAGTTAAGGCATACAAAATATCTCCGCCTTCCGTCCATGCTTTCTTTCGGTCGGTGGACACCTTCACCTTGCAAACATCTCCACACCAACATGGCGGGATGTTGACATCTTTCTCCTTCACCTTGTCCAAAGATCGTCCTCCCACTTGTTGGCATGTCTTCTTGGTTAGCACACGGTGGCCTCGTCATGGAACCGGATGAAGCCATGCCTACAAAACCGAGAATTATTGGTCAACCCTAACCCCCACTTAACAATAACCACAACCCTAACACCAACATAACCCTAACACCAACATCAAACACACATAACCCTAACCCTAGCATACTATGAAAGCCTAACCATACCAAATTAGCAAAGAAACACAAATTTCCAAATCCTATCAAAAACTAGGGTTTCCCCCAAACTAGCAAGATTTGAGCAAATGTGACAATTCCTATGGATGAAAACGAGGGGATCGAAGGAGATTACCTTAAGGTAGGGGTTGGCTTCGAAATCCACGGTCAAATACTCGGATCTGAGAAGGATTTGAGAGGGGAGAGAGGAGGCGAGGGGAGGCACCGAGCTTCGGGTTTGTGTGGAGGTGGGGTGTGTGGGGTGAGGATGGGTGGGAGGAGTTAGTGCAACCTAATAAATGTCCAGGTGTGCAGCGCCTAAGGAAAGGCGCCACTACTACAAAGTCAGCGCCTTGCCCTTAGGCGCTGCACACCTGGACATTCCAGTCCAGAGAGCACCAGGAGCGTTCCAGTAGCTTTTCCACCCCAAAAATTGCTAAGTCAGTGTGCAGCACCAGAGTCTGCCTTTCGTGATTGAAATTCCAACCATTCTTCAACCTTTGGTGGGAAATTGTACTTGTGCTTATCCTTGTTCTCACCAGCAATCTGCTTATCAGTCTCCATTGAGTACTTTAAAAAGTATGCATTCATCTTGTCAAATGTGTATTGAACTATTGCCGTCACGGGTAATGCACGTACACCCTTGAGCACCTTATGAAGGAAATATGCCCTAGAGGCAATAATAAAGTTATTATTTATTTCCTTATATCATGATAAATGTTTATTATTCATGCTAGAATTGTATTAACCGGAAACATAATACATGTGTGAATACATAGACAAACAGATAGTCACTAGTATGCCTCTACTAGACTAGCTCATTAATCGAAGATGGTTATGTTTCCTAACCATAGACATGTGTTGTCATTTGATTAATGGGATCACATCATTAGGAGAATGATGTGATTGACATGACCCATTTCATTAGCTTAGCACTTGATCGTTTAGTATGTTGCTTATGCTATGTTCATGACTTATACAAAGTTCCTGCAACTATGAGATTATGCAACTCCCGTTTACCAGAGGAACACTTTGTGTGCTACCAAGCGTCTGGCGAATGGCGGGTGATTATAAAGGTACTCTACAAGTGTCTCCGAAAGTATATGTTGAGTTGACATGAATCAAGATTAGGATTTGTCACTCCGATTGTCGGAGAGGTATCTCTGGCCTTCTCGGTAATACACATCACATAAGCCTTGCAAGCATTGCAACTAATGAGTTAGTTGTGAGATGATGTATTACGGAACGAGTAAAGAGACTTTCCGTAGCGAGATTAAACTAGGTATTGGATACCGACGATCGAATCTCGGGTAAGTAACATACCGATGACAAAGGGAACAACGTATGTTGTTATGCGGTCGACCGATAAAGATCTTCAGTAGAATATGTAGGAGCCAATATGGGCATCCAGGTTCCGCTATTGGTTATTGACCAAGAATAGTTCTAGGTCATGTCTACATAGTTCTCGAACCCGTAGGGTCCGCACGCAAGGTTTCGATGATGGTTATATTATGAGTTTGCATGTTTTGATGTACGAAGGAGTTCGGAGTCCGGATGAGATCGGGGACATGACGAGGAGTCTCGAAATGGTCGAGGCGTAAAGATTCATATATTGGATGATATGTTTAGGCCAAGGGTCAAGCCCATGAGGTTTTAGGTCGGTGCAAAGGAGTTTTGCGGAGGCCGGGGCCAAACGCCGGAGACCTGGCGTCGGCCTGGGCGACGCCGAGGCCCATGGCGTCTGGGCCAGACGCCAAGGATTGTGGCGTTTGGTCCCGGAGTCCGAGTGGGACTCTTGCCTTTCGGGCAAAACCGACTTTGAGGAGGTTTTGCTCCAAGTTTCGACCGGGGCTCAACATATAAATAGAGGGCAGGGCTAGCACAAAAGACACAACAATTGATCCTTGGATCTCTTAGCCGTGTCGGTGCCCCTTCCACCATATTCCACCTCGGTCATATCGTCGCAGAGTTTAGGCGAAGCCTGCGCCGATGAAACATCATCATCGTCACCACGCCGTCGTCTTGTGGAACTCATCCCGACACTTTGCTGGATTGGAGTCCGGGATCGTCATCGAGCTGAGCGTGTGCAGAACTTCGGAGGTGCCGTAACGTTCGGTGCTTGGATCGGTCGGATCGTGAAGACGTACGACTACATCAACCGCGTTGTTATAACGCTTCCGCTTTCGGTCTACGAGGGTACGTAGACAACACTCTCCCATCTCGTTGCTATGCGTCACCATGGTCTTGCGTGTGCGTAGGAAAATTTTGAAATTACTACGTTCCCCAACAGTGGTATCCGAGCCTGGTTTTATGCGTTGATGTCATGTGCACGAGTAGAACACAAGTGAGTTGTGGGCGATATAAGTCATACTGCTTACCAGCATGTCATACTTTGGTTCGGCGGTATTGTGAGATGAAGCGGCCCGGACCGACATTACGCGTACGCTTACGCGAGACTGGTTTCACCGCTTCGAGCACTCGTTGCTTAAAGGTGACCGGCGGTGTCTCTCTCTCACTTTAGTTGAACCGAGTGTGGCTCGCCCGGTCCTTGCGAAGGTTAAAACAGCACCAACTTGACAAACTATCGTTGTGGTTTTGATGCGTAGGTAAGAACGGTTCTTGCTCAGCCCGTAGCAGCCACGTAAAACTTGCAACAACAAAGTAGAGGGCGTCTAACTTGTTTTTGCAGGGCATGTTGTGATGTGATATGGTCAAGGCGTGATGCTATATTTTATTGTATGAGATGATCATGTTTTGTAACCGAGTTATCGGCAATGGCAGGAGCCATATGGTTGTCGCTTTATTGTATGAAATGCAAGCGCCATGTAATTGCTTTACTTTATCACTAAGCGGTAGCGATAGTCGTAGAAGCAATAGTTGGCGAGGCGACAACGATGCTACGATGGAGATCAAGGTGTCGCGCGGTGGCGATGGTGATCATGGCGGTGCTTCGGAGATGGAGATCACAAGCACAAGATGATGATGGCCATATCATATCACTTATATTGATTGCATGTGATGTTTATCCTTTATGCATCTTATCTTGCTTTGATTGACGGTAGCATTATAAGATGATCTCTCACTAAAATTATCAAGTAGTGTTCTCCCGAGTATGCACCGTTGCCAAAGTTAAATCGTGCGAGACACCACGTGATGATCGGGTGTGATAAGCTCTACGTCCATCTACAACGGGTGTAAGCCAGTTTTGCACACGCAGAATACTCAGGTTATACTTGACGAGCCTAGCATATGCAGATATGGCCTCGGAACACGGAGACCGAAAGGTCGGCGTGAATCATATAGTAGATATGATCAACATAAGATGTTCACCATTGAAAACTACTCCATCTCACGTGATGATCGGTTATGGTTTAGTTGATTTGGATCACGTGATCACTTAGATGACTAGAGAGATGTCTGTCTAAGTGGGAGTTCTTAAGTAATATGATTAATTGAACTTAAATTTATCATGAACTTAGTACCTGATAGTATTTTGCTTGTCTATGTTTCTTGTAGATAGATGGCTCGTCTTTGTTGTTCCGTTGAATTTTAATGCGTTCCTTGAGAAAGCAAAGTTGAAAGATGATGGTAGCAATTACGGATGGGTCCGTAATCGAGGATTATCCTCATTGCTGCATGAAGAGTTCGCCCTGGATGCACCGCTAGGTGCAGACTCTTCTTGATGCTAACCGACGACGTTAAGAGCGTCTGGCGAGAGCAAAGCTGATGACTACTCTATAGTTCAGTGTGCCATGCTTTACGGCTTAGAACCGGGTCTTCAACGACGTTTTGAACGTCATGGAGCATATGAGATGTTCCAGGAGTTGAAGTTGATATTTCAACAGAATGCCCGGATTGAGAGATATGAAGTCTCCAATAAGTTCTATAGCTGCAAGATGGAGGAGAATAGTTCTGTCAGTGAGCACATACTCAAAATGTCTGGGTATTACAATCACTTGAATCAACTAGGAGTTAATCTTCCAGATAAGATAGTGATTGACAGAATTCTCTAGTCACCATCACTAAAGTTACTAGAACTTCGTGATGAACTATAGTATGCAAGGGATGACGAAAACAATTCCCAAGCTCTTCGCGATGCTAAAATCGGCGAAGGTAGAAATCAAGAAAAACATCAAGTGTTGATGGTTGACAAGACCACTAGTCTCAAGGAAAAGGGCAAAGGGAAGAAGGGAACTTCAAGAAGAGCGGCAAGCAAGTTGCTACTCGGTGAAGAAGCCCAAGTCTGTACCTAAGCACGAGACTAAGTGCTTTTGCTACAATGGAACTGGTCCTTTGAAGCGGAACTACCCCAAGTATTTGGCGGATAAGAAGGATGGCAAAGTGAACAAAGATATATTTGATATCAGATTATTGATGTGCATTTTACTAGTGTTCATAGCAACCCCTCGGTATTTGATCTTGGTTGGTTGCTAAGAGTAGTAACTTCGAAGCGGGAGTTGCAGAATGAGCGAAACTAGTTGAAGGGAAGTGACGATGAGTGTTGGAAGTAGTTCCAAGATTGATATGATCATCATCGCACACTCCCTATACTTTCGGGATTAGTGTGGAACCTAAATAAGTGTTATTTGGTGTTGAGCATAAATATGATTTGATCATGTTTATTGCAATCTGATTATTCATTTAAGTAAGAGAATAAATTATTGTTACATTTACATGAATAAAACCTTATATGGTTACACACCTAATGAAAATGGTTCATTGGATCTCGATCATAGTGATACACATATTCATAATATTGAAACCAAAAGATGCAAAGTTAATAATGATAGTGCAACTTATTTGTGGCACTTGCCGTTTAGGTCATATTGGTGTAAAGCGCATGAAGAAAACTCCATCTTGATGGACTTTTGGAATCACTTGATTATGAATCATTTGATGCTTGCGAACCGTGCCTTTTGGGCAAGATGACTAAAACTCCGTTCTCCGGAACAATGGAACAAGCTCTTGACTTATTGGAAATAATACATACCGATGTATGCGATCCAATGAATGTAGATGCTCGTGGCAAGTATCGTTATTTTTCTGACCTTCACAAGATGATTTGAGTAGATATGGGTATATCTACTTGATGAAACATAAGTCTGAAATAGTTGAAAGGTTCAAAGAATTTCAGAGTGAAGTGGAAAATCATCGCAACAAGAAAATAAAGTTTCTGCGATCTGATCGTGGAGATGAATATTTGAGTTCGAGTTTGGTCTTCAATGAAAACAATGTGGAATAGTTTCACAGCTCACGCCACGGAACACCACAACATTATGGTGTGTCCGAGCGTCAGTAACCGTACTTTATTTTGATATGGTGCGATCTATGATGTATCTTACCGATTTACCACTATCGTTTTGGGGTTATGCATTAAAGACAGGTGCATTCACGTTTAATAGGGCACCATCTAAATCCGTTGAGATGACACCGTATGAACTATGGTTTAGCAAATAAACCTAAGCTGTCGTTTCTTAAAGTTTGGAGTTGTGATGCTTATGTGAAAAGTTTTCACCGATAAGCTCGAACCCAAATCGAATCGTCTTCATAGAATACCCAAAGGTAACTATTGGGTACACCTTCTATCACAGATCCGAAAGCAAGATATATGTTGCTAAGATGGATCCTTTCTAGAGAAGAAGTTTCTCTCGAAAGAAGTGAGTGGGAGGAAAGTAGAACTTGATGAGGTAATTGTACCTTCTCCCTTATTGGAAAGTAGTTCATCACAGGAATCAGTTCCGTGATTCCTACACCAATTAGTGAGGAAGTTAATGATGATGATCATGAAACTTCAGATCAAGTTGCTACCAAACCTCGTAGGTCTTCGAGTAAGATCCGCACTGAGTGGTGCGGTAATCCTATTCTAGAAGTCATGTTACTAGACCATGATGAACCTACGAACTATGAGGAAGCGATGATGAGCCCAGATTCAGCGAAATGGTTTGAGACCATGAAATCTGAGATGGGATCGTATATGAGAACAAAGTGTGGACTTTGATGGAGTTGCCCGATGATCGGCAAGCCATATTATATAAATGGATCTTCAAGAGGAAGGCAGATCTGATAGTAGTATTACTATCTACAAAGCTCGACTTATGCATAAAAGGTTTTCGACAAGTTCAAGGTGTTGACTACAATGAGATTTACTCAACCGTAGCGATGCTTATGTCTGTCCGAATCATGTTAGCAATCGCCACATTTTATGAAATCTGGCAAATGGATGTCAAAACTACATTCTTTAATGGATTTATTAAAGAAGAGTTGTATATGATGCAACCGAAGTTTTGTCAATCCTAAAGGAGCTAACAAAATGTGCAAGCTCAGCGATCCATCAATGGACTGGTGCAAGCATCTCGGAGTTGGAATATACGCTTTGATGAGTTGATCAAAGCATATGGTTTTATCTGAGACTTTTGGAGAAGCCTGTATTTACAAGAAAGTGAGTGGGAGCACTACAGCATTTCGACAAGTATATGTGAATGACATATTGTTGATCGGAAATAATGTAGAATTATTACGCAAAGCATAAAGGAGTGTTTGAAAGGAGTTTTTCAAAGAAAGACCTCGGTGAAAGCTGCTTACATATTGAGCATCAAGATCTATAGAGATAGATAAAGGCGCTTGATAAGTTTTTCAATGAATACATACCTTGACAAGATTTTGAAGTAGTTCAAAATGGAGCAGTCAAAGAAAGAGTTCTTGCTGTATTGCAAAGGTGTGAAATTGAGTAAGACTCAAATCCCGACCACGGCAGAAAATAGAAAAGAGAATGAAAGTCATTCCCTATGCATCGACATAGGTTCTATAAAGTATGCCATCTTGTGTACCAGATCTATTGTATACCCTGCACTTGAGTTTGGCAAGGAGTACAATAGTGATCTAGGAATAGATCATGGACAGCGGTCAAAATTATCCTTAATGGAATAAGGATATGTTTCTCGATTATGGAAGTGATAAAAGATTAGGTACGTAAAGGGTTGCGTCGATGCAAGTTTTGACACCGATCTGGATGACTTTAAGTCTCGATCTAGATACATATTGATAGTGGGAGCAATTAGCTAGAGTAGCTCCGTGCAAGAGCATTGTTGACATAGAGATTTACAAAATACATACGGATCTGAATGTGGCGGACCCGTTGACTAAGATTCTCTCACAAAGCAAAACATGATCACACCTTAGTACTCTTTGGGTGTTAATCACATAGCGATGTGAACTAGATTACTGAATCTAGTAAACCCTTTGGGTCTTGGTCACATGGCGATGTGAATTATGGGTGTTAATCACATGATGATGTGAACTATCGATGTTAATCACATGGTGATGTGATCTAGATTATTGACTCTAGTGCAAGTGGGAGACTGAAGGAAATATGCCCTAGAGGCAATAATAAAGTTATTATTTATTTCCTTATATCATGATAAATGTTTATTATTCATGCTAGAATTGTATTAACCGGAAACATAATACATGTGTGAATACATAGACAAACAGATAGTCACTAGTATGCCTCTACTGGACTAGCTCATTAATCGAAGATGGTTATGTTTCCTAACCATAGACATGTGTTGTCATTTGATTAATGGGATCACATCATTAGGAGAATGATGTGATTGACATGACCCATTTCATTAGCTTAGCACTTGATCGTTTAGTATGTTGCTTATGCTATGTTCATGACTTATACAAAGTTCACGCAACTATGAGATTATGCAACTCCGTTTACGGAGGAACACTTTGTGTGCTACCAAGCGTCACTGGCGTAAGCGGGTGATTATAAAGGTACTCTACAAGTGTCTCCGAAAGTATATGTTGAGTTGACATGAATCAAGATTAGGATTTGTCACTCCGATTGTCGGAGAGGTATCTCTGGGCCTTCTCGGTAATACACATCACATAAGCCTTGCAAGCATTGCAACTAATGAGTTAGTTGTGAGATGATGTATTACGGAGCGAGTAAAGAGACTTTCCGAACGAGATTAAACTAGGTATTGGATACCGACGATCGAATCTCGGGTAAGTAACATACCGATGACAAAGGGAACAACGTATGTTGTTATGCGGTCGACCGATAAAGATCTTCGTAGAATATGTAGGAGCCAATATGGGCATCCAGGTTCCGCTATTGGTTATTGACCAAGAATAGTTCTAGGTCATGTCTACATAGTTCTCGAACCCGTAGGGTCCGCACGCAAGGTTTCGATGGCAGTTATATTATGAGTTTGCATGTTTTGATGTACCGAAGGAGTTGAGTCCCGGATGAGATCGGGGACATGACGAGGAGTCTCGAAATGGTCGAGACGTAAAGATTCATATATTGGATGATATGTTTAGGCCAAGGGTCAAGCCCATGAGGTTTTAGGTCGGTGCAAAAGGAGTTTTTGCGGAGGTTGGGGCCAAACGCCGGAGACCTGGCGTCGGCCTGGGCAGACGCCGAGGCCCATGGCGTCTGGGCGACGCCAAGGATTGTGGCGTTTGGTCCTGGAGTCCGAGTGGGACTCTTGCCTTTCGGCAAAACCGACTTTGAGGAGGTTTTGCTCCAAGATTCGACCGGGGCTCAACATATAAATAGAGGGCAGGGCTAGCACAAAAGACACAACAATTGATCCTTGGATCTCTTAGCCGTGTCGGTGCCCCTTCCACCATATTCCACCTCGGTCATATCGTCGCAGAGTTTAGGCGAAGCCTGCGCGATAGAGCATCATCATCGTCACCACGCCGTCGTCTTGTGGAACTCATCCCGACACTTTCTTTGGATCGGTCCGGGATCGTCATCGAGCTGAGCGTGTGCAGAACTCGGAGGTGCCGTCGTTCGGTGCTTGGATCGGTCGGATCGTGAAGACGTCGACTACATCAACAGCGTTGTTATAACGCTTCGCTTTCGGTCTCACGAGTGCGTAGACAACACTCTCCCATCTCGTTGCTATGCGTCACCATGGTCTTGCGTGTGCGTAGGAAAATTTTGAAATTACTACGTTCCCCAACACCTTATTGAAGCATTCTGCCATATTGCTTGTCATTTGACCGTACCTCCGCCATCTTCATCGAAAGCACGTGCCCACATATTCCTTTCGGCAATGTTCTTATTGAGAAACTCGACCGCCCGGGTCAAGTTTCTTGTGTCCGAGCAATGCATTGAACAATGCGGCAAACCGCTTGTTGGTGAAAGCGAGACAACAATCACGAAGATCATCGGCCAACTCCTTGATACCACATGCCCTATAGAAGTTTGCACAAAAGTGCCTCATGCACCATCGATGATGCAACTTTGTATGTCCAGAATGTCAACCACCACCGCATTAGAATTCCGGGATGGCGATCCGATATGACACAAATTTCCTTTCAGTGAGTAATACCCTTGTTCTCGATTGGCGCAAGAACCACTCCCAATTATCATTGTTCTCCACCTCAACCAAAGCGAAAGCCAAAGGCAACACCGGTTATTGGCATCACTTGCTATTGCAACCAATAAAGTGCCCTTGTATTGTCGGTCAAGAACGTGCCATCAATGGCGATGGCGGGCCGACAATGCTCAAAAGCCCTCACGCATTGCTCAAAGGCCCAAAATGCACGGCCAAATACTCGCACGGTCCTCCGTTATGAATCAATGTTTGGTGCCCATGAGGCTCAACCACGTGAACCATGCCTGGGTTTGTGGCGGCCGTAGCTAACAACAACCTAGGGAATCGGTTGTATGCTTCCTCCCAATTGCCATACAACATCTTGAATGCGGCTGCTTCGCCTTCCATGCCTTGCCGTACTTCACCTTGTAATGAAAGATGGCTTTCACAAGGTCAATGACACTCTTGATGCTCATTGTTGGAAGTGTGGATATTTGGTTGGAAAGCACATAGCGATGAACTCGGATGTGAGTTATGCGTGTTGTTGGTACACAAGCTTGCCATCCGCCCTCTTGTGCCGGCACATGTGAGTTGGTAGACAACTCACTATGCGCCAAGTGGGACCTCCTTTCCATGGCCTTGCACGCACAATCCATGGACATGTTGGCACTTCACATTTGACCGTGTAACACATATTCACGTCCGAGTTGGCCACTTTATGTGGACGATAATGTGTAACCGAGTAGTTGTCGAGCCACATCTTCAATTCCAAGAAGGATTGAAACTCACAACCAGGATATATCCGTTCTTGCCGTCTTCAAATCACGGTGAGAACTTGGCCTAGCTCAAGAGATATGCATTTGCCACCATCCACAGCGGCTTCATCCATGAGACTAAGATCCTTGAACAATGGTGTCTTGTGATCCTGCCGAATACCTTCTTGAATGCTTGGCCTCCTTGGCGTGAACCCTCCTCATCAACTTCTTCATCGGGACCATCATCATCCGAGTCCGATGCATATGCACGGAAAAAGGGATGGATTGGTCCATTGTCTCTGCACATGATATTGGTCGAGATCACCCACATTGTTGTCATGGAGGTCAACTTCGTTGTCATCCTCCTCGTACTCATCATTCTCCTCTTCAAAACCTTCATTTTGGTTGTTTGGAGTCGGGCTCAATGTTGGCCAATCTTGTTGCATGAATTGAGGTTCACTCATTTGATCTTGGTTCATGGGTGGGGAGTGCTAGCAACCAGCGGGAGGGTTCGGTTCAAGTCTACATTCAAAGTAGACTCAACCTTCTTGGAGGCAAATAACTCAAGAGCCTTGTCTAGAGATTCGGCAACCGTCTCCTTGTATGCAACCCAAGTTGCTCGGAGTTCACACGCATTGTCTTCCAACGGATGTGCATTCCAAAACCAACATTATGCCTTCCTCGAACTCAACAACGTCACTTGGGTCAATCAATTCAAATCTTTCCTCACTTGTTCCAAAAGTTCCGCATAGCTAGGACTACTCTCAAACACCATGTCAAGCTCATCCGGGTCCGTCTCAACATTGCCTTTCAAAAAGGCCTCTTTATCCACATGATGAACATAAACACATGTTCTCCCCATCCCTACAATAATAAAAAACACACATATATCAAGTAAATACTTAAGAAAAATATTTGCACACATATGCCCTAACATATATATGAATTAATAACCCTAACCCCCACATAACAATTACCACAACCCTAACCATAACATAACCCTAACACCAACATCAAACACACATAACCCTAACCCTAGCATACTATGGAAGCCTAAACAAACCAAATTAGCAAAGAAATATAACATCATTCAACACAAATTTGCAAATCCAAGCAAAAACTAGGGTTTCCCCAAACTAGCAATATTTGAGCAAATGTGACAATTCCTATGGATGAAAACGAGGGGATCGGAGGAGATTACCTTAAGGGAGGGGTTGGCTTCGAAATCCACGGTCAAATACTCCGGATTTGCAAGATTTGAGAAGGATTTGAGAGGGAGAGGGGAAGAGAGGAGGGCCGCAAGTCTAAGGGTTTGGGTGGGGTGGGGTGTGTGGGGTGGGGTGGGAGGGAGAGAGGTGGGGCCAGCCAAGTGGAACAGATCAGGCAGCGCCCAAGAGCTAAGGCGCTGCAAATTACAGTGTGTGGCGCCTAGCCCTTAGGGCGTTGCACATGTGCGTGTGGGGCATAGAATGGACCAGGGCTGCCTGTTGGCAGGATGTCTGACGCCTAAGGGAAGGGCGCCTGACAAGAGGGTCGGCACCCAGTGTCGGGCGCCACACCGGAGGGTCAGCAGAGTGAAAATTTTTCGTGACCAGGTCAATTTGTGATTTGATTTCTGCCTCAGGTCAGATATGTGATTTCTGCCCTGTCTCTCCCTCCCAGGCGATATCGAGGCGAGCGGTTCCTGTTCCTATGGCGCTGAAGCCACTGACTCCCCTTCCCTCCTCTCGCCGCTCGGCGACGGCGGTAGGGCGGGGGAGCCCAGTTCCTTCTCTCTAATGTCAAGGTATAGGATTGGTTTTGTCGGGTGTCGGTGCTCGGTTGGTGACGATGTCGTCGTCGTGAATGAAAGTTTCTGGGCCACTGCCTCGATGGCGTTCTACCACAGCATCGAGCCGCTTCGGCGACGGCGGTAGGGCGGGGGAGTCCAGTTCCTTCTCTCTAATGTCTAGGTATAGGATTTGTTTTGTCGGGTGTCGGTGCTCGGTTGGTGACGATGTCGTCGTCGTGAATGAAAGTTTCTGGGCTACCGCCTCCCCTCCGGCGGACGATCGGGCGAGGGCGGTGGTCGAAATTTTTGGTCAATGTATTGACGGTTGTAGGGATGAAGAAATAATTTTCTGCAAGTTTCCTTTGTTGGGAGCGTTTCCTGTACTTTCTCTTGGTGTGACATATTTGTTGTAATGTGATGATGTTACTAATATAAATGTGGTACTTCTAAAAAAACTGTGAATCATTTTGATCTTGTTAACTAAATCTATCCACATACTTTCTCAACAAGAAGAAATGTCCACACACTCACATAACTTAAACCGTATAATGTTTTCATTGCCAAAATTTGTGCAGCAATCTCATACTAACACCGGATGCTTCATGCATTTGAATTTTTGTCAAAACAGACCAACTACTCACTGAAATTGCCAAAAAAGACCCCCTCAAAAACAAATTGACAAAAAAGACCCCTTCAGCCGTGGCGGCAGGCGCGGCAGGCGACACGTGGCACCTGCCGCCACGGCGCCAGGCGGCAGAGCCTGCCGCCACCACTGCAGGCGGCAGGTGCGGAATAACCGGATCAGCGACGTGCAACGAAAGAAGTTGCGAACGGGCTAGGCAGGTGGGGCCCCGCCGCCTGCGCACGAGGCGGCAGCGGTGGGCCATGCCGCCACCGCGGGAGGCGGCTACACTGTGCGTGCCCTGCATTGTTTCGTCGTTTCCTTGTTTTGTAATCACCGATTCGTAGCTATGCGTGATTCCCATTCGCTCGTCTCTGTAGGCAGCAGTGTGCAGAGCTGTCGCTTTCGTTTTCATCATACGACGGGTTGCATCATAGATGCATATATATACATAGAGTAAGGCTTTTCGGTGCCCAGACTCATCTACATCCGGTTAGAATACAATTCCTAAAAAATTCAAAGCAAATTAAAATATTTCAATTTTTTTATGCGGTAGAAAATTTGATGTGTGAGGCTTACTCCAAATTTCAAGTCATTTGGACACCTGAAAAGCTCTCAGCAAAAAAGACAAATCGAGCTAAAACAGTACATGAATAGTAAATATTTTTACAGACCCCCAATTTGTCTTTTTTGCCGAGAGCTTCTCAAATGCCCAAATGATTTGAAAATTGAAGCGGACCTCACGTATCAAATTGTCTACCACACAAAAAAATTGGATTTTTTTTGAATTTTTATAGTATTTGTTTTGAATTTTTTCGTTCGCACGGGTGCAGATGAGCTCGGGTGCAAAGATGGATTTTCGATATACACACTCGTTCTTGTGCCCCTATTTTCCCGCCTAAACTTTCGTCTGTTCGCCCCTATTTTCCCGTCATTAGCATTGAGCCTCTCGTCATCACATGCTTTTGTCATCTAAGCCTATAAAACGAGGCATTGAGCCTCTCGTCATCCGTCATGCAGCCACCCTCGAAATTGCTACTGCGCTTAGTGTGTCACAGTTTTTTCAGTCGGTATGAGTTTTTGCCTTGCTCGGATCAAAGCATTAGGCCGAGAAAAATGAAAAATACAAGTTTTTTTTAGTACCAAAAGCATCAAAATAGCACTTGCATGTATGTGGTCATCACCTAAAAAGGGACATTGAAGATCAAAACACAATTTCTTGAATCACGTCACCTCCTCTTTATTTGCTACTCAGATGATACTTTTTTAACCTAATTACATACATCATTAAGAACATTAGCATCTAATCTTAATATACAAAACTTACATTTTTGCGAGATAAAAAAATTACTACATACAGTTACTAACTTAATCATGAAATAACAGTCCATTTAATCAAGCAATGACCAATAACATTACTAACTTTTTCTTAATTACTATATTATGCAGCAGGGATTCTGCCGGCTCGGAATTAGCATCGTCTGCTACAGTACCGCTGTCGGCATGCGCGCAGCAGCAGCAGTCCACAAAGAAGAACGAGTGTGTATATATGCATATGGTGAAACCTGTGCTATGGTGAAAACGAAAAAGGCAGCTCGCGCGCAGGGATTGGAAAACGACGAAACGACGCACGAATAGTGCAGCCGCCTCCCGCGGTGGCGGCGGGGCCCACCGCTGCCGCCTGGCCCGCAGGCGGCTTGACCCATCTACCCAGCCCGTTCCGTTGCACGTTGCTGATCCGGTTATTCCCCACCTGCCGCCTGCAGTGGTAGTGGCATGCTCTGCCGCCTGGCGCCGTGGCGGCAGGTGCCACTTGTCGCCTGGCGCGCCTGCCGCCACGGCTGAGGGGGTCTTTTTTGTCAATTTGTTTTAAAGGGAGTCTTTTTTGGCAATTTCAGTGTGCAGGTGGTCTGTTTTGACAAAAAATCCATGCATTTAAGAGCTTTCAGCAGCAACAACCAAACAAAATGCATAAACATCACACATCAGCCACATAACAATAGTATCACACGTTTTGTGCCTATTTATAGGAGTAATAATGTTCCTTTTTCGTGGATGATTAGGCAAGTTGGACGCCTGAACAGCCTTTTGACACAGCCACTCAGAACACCGGTTACGTGAGAGGTGAGGGAACTTGACATTTTGCCGAAATGATCTGCACCTAATGTACATTATTCAATACTGCAATTAGCTTAGGATGATGGATTTATTTCCCTTTATCAGGGTGCACATTTGGAAGATTAACTTACACTGTATATATAATATATGCACCTGGTGATAAAAATAGAAGCCTATAGGCAAGGCCAATAAAAATCAATAGAAACCTCAGCAAATATGCAGGACAAAGGCTTGCGTAGAGAAATACTCCCTCCATCCCATAATGTAAGATCGTTTTGCAAGCTAAAACGGAGCGAGTAGGTATGAATGAACCGCATCAACATGTGAGAGAAGAAATATTTCCATAAATAAACGTCCATAATCTGGATACAACATACATAGCGCGATGTAACAGCAAACAGGTTGCCATATTGCACACGGAATGGGCACATGAGGAAAGATAACAGCAAGAAAATATAGCTTATCCGGTAATACAACAAGAGACCAACACATGACTGATGAGAGCTGTTTCGATCATTCTGGGGCAAGCAAACATGGCACACGACAGCATAGGGCCAAGTTGCCGCATTACTCCTCGTTGACGGTTTCGGCGTCAGATACTGGCTCACCGTCCAAGTGCCAGGGCTCAAGATCTTCGGAATCGTCGTCCTCGTGCCGACACCACTCGCCGGACGTGTCCCGGTATGGGGTCCCCAGTTCCTCGCCTCCACATGCCAGGCGCAAGAAAGGGCGGGTTAGAACCAGGGCGTCGACCATGATCCTGTTCAAGCTGCCTTTTAGCCCGAGCCATCGTAGTCTTGGGAAGAGTGGTTTCTTAAACCACCGCATTGCAAGTAATGTGATCCCGCCGCAGTCGTAGAGATCCAGCAGCTGCAAGGTGCTGCCGCAAGTTACCCCCTCGAATTGCATGGATGCAAGAGCCTTGACAGAAGCATCCCCTATTTCTGGATTCTCTCGCAGCCGGAGCTCAGTGAGAGGAGTTCGGGTCCGCACTATCACCATGATAGCGTCGTCGGTGAGACTTGGGATTCTTGAGAGATCCAACGCATGTAGGCTCTCTTTAACAGAACCAGCAAACAGCAAGGGTATGCAATCATTTGTTAGCTTGTAGCAGCCCCTCAGAGATAATGAAGCTAGCGGGCATACTCCAGCACCCAGATACTCCATTGCTTGATTAGTGATCACCGTTCCATCTAACACCAATTTCCGCAGCCTGGGAAGGCAGCTCAGGGCTCTTACAGCTTCATCACCCAGACTCTTGCAATCTTTAAGATCCAAAACATTGAGATCCTTGTTGAATGACAGCCTCTCAATCCCAACATCAGTTAGTAGAGTACACCATCTCAGACTCACATGTGTTAGGCAAAGGGAGGTGGCAACAATGTCATGGAAAACAAGATCAGTGAGATGGCTTCCATTAGTCACCTTAAGCTTATGAAGACCTGGACAAGAGTGTATGATAGCCCTAAACCCAGTGTCCGTTACACGGGAGAAACCACCAAGACAGATACTCTCCAGATTTGAGCACTTCTCGGACATTAGCAGAATTCCCAGATCATTTACATGGCGGAAAGACGTGTATATGAACTCCTGGCTTCTAATTAGAGATAAGTGCTTCAGCTTACCCTTGGGATTGATCTGCTGAAGACCAGCATCCGTGAGATCTGTTGCAGTTGCAGATTCAGGTTCCATAATTGGTGAATCCTGAAGGTCCAGATGTGTCAATAATGGAAGTGCTGCTGATATGGACCCAATCAAATGGTCGGTGATGAACTCAACTGTGAGGCGCAACTTCTGAAGGCTAGGAAAAAAGACAGGTGCCTTGACATAACCAATGCGTTGTCGCGACTCGATAGCCACAGCCAGAAGTGCAAGTAACATTTGCAATGGAATAAAACCCATTTCGAGAGAGGACAGGCCTTGAGAAGCAGATGACCACACATGGCTGAAACTGGGGTCATCGAACTTTGAGAAATCAAATGCCAAGCTGAGAGTCTGCAAATAAAAGGCATGTAAGTTGTCAGTTCAATTACATACCAATAGAGGTACTCGGATCTCAAAGTAAATCACACAACTGTTTATGGGACGGCAATAGCTACTGTCGATAAGCAGAAACTCTCAAGGCCTCAGCATTGACTTCAGCTAGTGTGTTGTATATTAGTCAGATCATGCAATGTAAGTCAATTAGAAGTTGATAGCTATAGCATTATTTGGCTTTAGTTAACTAATTCAGTATTAAATGCTCCAGAATGCGCCTGCACGGTGCTGTTCAATCAAAGGAGGTGATGACTGTACAAAATCAAATCTGAGATGAAACCAATCCGGGCCTACCTCCAAACTGGAACATCCATCGAGCAACGCCTTCAGATCAGAGAATGCCATGGCCAAGCCCCTCCGATCAGCAAGCGAGTTCAGAGACAGCACCCTGCATCCAAGCAAAAGAAGAGATACTTATTTCTGAAGGTCAACTTCACACCGCACAACAGAGCCAAACATAATTCACCATACGCAACCGATTTGTGATACGCATACAGGCGCGAGCGCGCGCGGCAAAACAAATCACACCGTGCGGGAGGTAATACCTGAGATCCGGGCAGGTGGCGCTGAGCTCGCGGAGCAGGCGGCCGCTGATGCCGTTGCAGTTGCGGAGGGTGAGCTCGTGCAGGCCTGGGCGGGCGAGGCAGTCGACGGCGGCGTCGTCGAGCCGCGCGGCGTCCAGGCGGAGGCTCCGCAGGGCCGGGTTGCGCGGCAGCAGCGGGCGGAGCAGGTCGTGCGTCAGCACCACCTCCTGGTCCAGCCAACATGCACACAAACACGAGACGTTAGTCAGCAAGCCGCGGTCGGTCGGTGGCGGCGTCGCGGTACGCCGAAGCGAAGCAGGGTCGGGGCACTGACGTCGAGGTGGAAGGCGGGGAGGAAGGAGAGGGCGTGGGAGGCGCAGGAGCGGAGGCAGCGGCAGACGGCGGAGGCGAGGAGGAGGGAGCGGACGTCGAGGCGGGAGAGGATGGTGGCGACGATGGCGGCCGGGAGCGCGGCGTCCATCGCCGGCGACGGCGCGGGGGCCGGGTCGTCGATCGGATCTGGCGCGGACATGGCGATGGTGGGCGGTAGTACTGGCGCTGGGAGAGCGGACGGACGGACATGGGCGGGTTTTGAGCCAGAGCAGAGCAGAGAGCCGTCGCTGCTTCGCGGAAGCTTCCTTCCGGATCACATGGGCCCACGCGCCGCTTGGTGCGCTGCGGCGGCTGTCTTGTGGGGGCCTGATAACGGTGACCACGCCGTAATTTTTTTTTCTCATGAAGAAAACGTTCAGCGCGCTTTGTTCTTTTTTATTGCAAAAATTTTGTAGGTACTTAGCTTTGTTGAAAAAGACGTTCAACGCGCTTTGTCGATGAGAGTGGATAATCGTTGATCAAAAACTCCACAATGAGGCTAGGGGATCATCACTCCAAGTACATGAATGATGTAAAGAAAAACAGGTTGGCTATTTCTAAAGAGCAACTCCAACCCGCGGACCCAAATAGATGGCGATTTTGTCCTTTTTTGGTTGTTTGGGTCGACCGCCCGCTCGGCGTCTGCCCTGTTTATTATGATTTGGGTCGGCAGTGCGCCGTGACCCATTTCATGTCCGTGCACAAATTTGAAAAGGCTGGCGGCCGTAGATCATGCCAGTGGCCATGCCGTCGCCCAAAGTTCATGCCCACACCATACTTGTGGTCGACATACAATACCAGCTCCAAAAAAACACCACACAGTTCATGTTGGCGCACCTGCCAGCGCCCGGCACACATGCCAACACGCAAAAAGGGGTGGGGAATTCAACCACGCCATCTCAGTCGTGGTCATGCCAGCACACTTGCCCGACATACAAAAAAGGGATGACGGTTGCCGCCATAGATCACTCGTCATCAAACTTGAGCATGTCGTCCTGCATCTTCTCGAACCCTGGCCTCTTCATCGGTGACATGGTGTTGAGGTCCACCTTCATGATCTCCACCCCGTTATCATGCTAGCGAGAGCCACTTCTTTCGCCTTGGTCTTGGCATTGGCGGCCTCGATCTCTAGCATCTTGGATTGCTTCTCCGCCTCCATCTCAAGCATCCTCGCTTGCTTCTCCACCTCCATGTCAAGCATCCTCCTTTGGATCTCCATGTAGGCGTTCATTTGCTCTTCCTTGTCTTGCTGGCGCTTCTCCTCCCTTGAGTCCTTCTTGGTCATCATGCCCCCCATGGTTGCGATCAAGGCGATTGACGCCGCATCCCGCTTGTCCCCCTTTTTGGAGTTGGTTTCCCCCCCGCGGTCGTGGCTTCTCGCCCTCCCCAACCTCCTCGCCATGGGGGCGGCATATTACGCCTTGAACTTCTCCTTCCCGTTGATGACCCTCCAACAATGGAAGTTGAAGGACTTGCCTTCATGATGGACCTTGAATGCCTCCAAAGTTTGGAATGCCTACAAATGAATAGCATGCAAGCATATGGCCAAATGGACATGCAAACATAAATGGAATTGCCGATGCCGCTCACGGGGCGTGCCTTGATGCTCTCAAGAGTGGCACAAAACTTGATGCACTCTTGTTGAATCACTCTCCATCGCTTCGAAATGGACACCCACCCGCGCGTACTATGCATTTGGTACGACACAAACTTCTTGCGTTCATGGAACTCGCGATGGACACGAACAATGTCCCTCCAACACTCACAAAGGAGCTTGTCCTCAGCCGTCGTGTATGCCTTCGTCAACTTGCTCTTGCGCTTTGGCTTCGCCCCGGCGGCTCGGTTGGCGAGCTCGCCCTCGAACAAAGGCTCCCCGTCGATGTCCAACTCATCCTCTTCCTCGAGGTCGTAGTCGTCCAAAAACTCGTGGTCGAGCGGGAAGCCGTCCAAATCCAGGTCGACCTGATCTTGGATGAAGGCATCGTGCATGCCAGCTTGATCATAGGTCGCCATCATGAACGGCCCTCGGCCGTCCTGGCTTTGGGTCTCATCATGATTGTAGCCAGCCAGCGGCGCTAGCGGCCGCCGCAACACCCTCGAAGATGATACCCTGCATGAAACGGTTGGTCGTCCCGTCATCACCGGTGATACGTCTCCAACATATCTATAATTTTTAATTGTTCTATACTATTATATTATCCATCTTGGATGTTTTATATGCATTATTATGCTATTTTATATATTTTTTGGGACGAACTTATTAATTTAGTGTCAAGTGCCAGTTGTTGTTTTTTCCTTGTTTTTTGTCTTTACCGAAATCAATACCAAACAGAGTTCAAATGAAATGAAACTTTTTGACGAATTTTCTGTTGGGTTCTACGGTAGGGTGCGTCGATCGCAAATTAAAATTCCTACGCAGAACATCCAGAACATGCTACGGAGATGGATCACGATTCGTTACCACTAGACGCCAGCGATGCGTGCGGCGTGAAGAAGAGTTGGGGCAGCGTCCGAGTGTATCGTCTTCTCCTCGTCCGATCTCCTCGGCGGCGGTCGTCCGATCCCACGACGAAGTTCGCGGAGCGGCGCAAGTGCACCGCCTCTAACGGTATCCGCGCGTGCGGGAGGAACGTCGCGGCGGATGCTAGGTCCGATCACACGATCGGCGGCGAGTGGAGGTGGCTATTCGCAACACATGCAAACCCTAGCCGCAACGCCAAGCGATCAACCGCTGATGTGCCGCACCTCCACTTTATATAGGCGTCCGTCGCGGGCTCAACACTTGGGCCTCGCACGGACCCTAAAGCCCAAAGTCTATTCGGTCACGTTCCTAGTCCGATTCAGATTACATCCGACCGGTGTCCTACGAACCGACCTCGAGGTTCCTTCCCTTAAGCGCGACCCCTTAGGTTCAAGTCGGCTTGGTCACGATTCGGATCACCTCCGACATGCACGGTTGGTAGCGGCCTCTAGCAAGGCGTGCCGACCACCAAGCAGACTATGAAGCTGGTTAGGCGAACTCGCATAACGTGTCACACTTCATTCCCTTTGCCAAGACGATATATGTTGTCGGGCTCAAAGGCGAGCTGTCATCCTTGTGCTAGCCCGACCTCTTTTCGCTCCGGTGATATCGACCACCGTCCGGATTATCTCATAATCCTTGTCGCATGGCCATGCTGTTCTGGTCGATCACACGAGGGGCCCAGAGTATATCTCTCCGATCGGAGGGGCAATCCCATCTTGCTCGACCATGTCTCGCAAAGATGGGGTGGACAAACCGAAACCTACCTTTGTAACTATCCACCACGGAGTAGCGTTTGGTCGGCCCAAAGCAAGTCTGTCACCATCCCGAGTACATGCGTCAGCTCAGGTCTTAGGACATAGAACGTATGTTGTACTAGAGACTCACAGATGACATATCGCTGCGTCTCATAGTTGGGTCTGTCCGACTCGGACCTTATCTCGACTCGGACCCGACTATGTCGAATCCGACCAGACCTTTCCAAGTCCATATTATTCGTTAGCATCCAATGCTCCATGGCTAGTGAGACCGAGCCATCGACCGTGTCATATGCTAGTCTAGTCATTCTTGCGCGTCCACACAGCCCTTTCGACTAGGGACCTTTTAGGACAGTCATCATACAATGTATAGTCCCACAAACAAGTCACGTGCTTGCGATACACATCATTGATAATGTCCAAGGACTATCTTTATTCATAAACACATAGGAAATATCATCATACATGATTGCCTCTAGGGCATATCTCCAACAGATCTCCCACTTGCACTAGAGTCAATCAAATAGACATCGAATGCCCATAGCTCTAACGTGCCCCTCATGCTTGGGTTGTGGAAGCGGCTTAGTCAACGGATCTCGCAACATTTGCATCCGTGTGAGTCTTGCATAACTCTACATCACCATTCTTTACGATCTTCAGATCGGTGATATTTCCGGTCTATGTGTCCGACCTTGTGGTGATTCCTCGGCTCCTTGGCTTGTGCGATGGCACCAGAATTTTCACAATAAAGGTCCAACGGTTTCACCGAGGCTGGGAAAATACCAAGATCATCCGAAAATGCCGGATCCAAACACCTTCCTTTGCAGCTTCACAAGCCGCAATGTATTCGCTTCGTGGTAGAATCGCCACCGTATCCTCGCTTGGAACTCATCCGAAAGGTTTGCTCCTCCGCTCGGGACGTACATGAATTCGGATTGTGATCGACAATCATCTCTGTCGGTTTGGAAACTAGCATCGACGTAACCCCTCACGACGAGCTCTTCCTCACCTCCATAAACTAGGAACATCTCTTTAGTCCTTTTCGTGTACTTCAAAATAGTCTTTACCGCTGCCCAAAGTGACTCTCACCAGGTTGGCCTGGTATCTACTTGTTAGGCTTATTGCAAAAGCAACATCGGGCCTTGTACATATCATGGCATACATGATGGATCCGATTGCAGAGGCATACGGAATCCTACTCATCTTGCTTCGCTCATCAGATGTCGAAGGACTCTGAGTCTCGCTTAGCCTTATACCATGTGAGAGCGGCAAGAACCCTTTCTTCGCCTCACTCATGTTGAACCGCTTCAACACTTTATCTATGTACGTGCTCGCTTAAGCCGAGCAGCCTCCTCGATCTATCTCTATAGATCTTAATGCCTAAAATATAGACTGCCTCACCAAGGTCCTTCATCGAAAACTTGCCATTCAATGATCCTTGACCGAAGTTTAACATCGAAACATCGTTCCCGATCGGTAGTATGTCGTCCACATACAAGATCAAAAACACTATCGAGCTCCCACTTAACTTCTTGTATAAACAAGAGTCCTCTTCGCTTTTGATGAAACCGAGACCAGTGACGACCTCATCAAAACGAATGTTCCAACTCCGAGATGCTTGCTTCAAACCATAAATGGATCTCTTGAGCTTGCATACCTTACTAGTGCTAGTCGGATCGACAAAACCCTCGGGCTGTATCATATACACGTCCTCCGTTAAATTTCTGTGAAGGAAAGCTGTTTTGACATCCATCTGCCATATCCCGTAATCGAAATATGCAGCTATAGCTAGTATGATCCTCACCGATTTCAGCATCGCTACCGGCGAGTAAGTCTCGTCGTAGTCAATTCCTTGAACTTGTCCATAACCTTTAGCGACAAGCCGAGCTTTGTGGATCTGAACATTTCCATCCACATCGGTTTTCTTCTTAAAGACCCATTTGCAACCAATGGCAGTTACGCCAGGTAGCGGATCAACCAAGTCCCAGACTTGATTCTCATCCATGGACTTTAACTCGGATCTCATGGCCTCTAGCCATGCCTCGAAATCTGGGCTCACCATCGCTTCCGCATACGTGGCGGCTCATCGCTTAGCAACAATACATCGCGACTCTGCGCAATCTTTCCGACCTTCGTGGTTCGGCGCCGCTTCCACTACGGGTTCCCCGACCGACTCGGTATGATTTCATCACCGGCCGAGCCGTCCCGAGTGGTCCTCGAATTTCTTCAAGTCGAACCGCCCTCCCATCGCCTCCCGACCGAGAAACTCTTTCTCAAGGAAAACCCTGTTCGAGCAACAAACACTTTGTTCTCTTCCGGTTGTAGAAGCTATATCCCAAGGTTTCCCTCGGGTATCCCATTTAATATGCATTTATCCGACTTGGATGTAAGCTTGTCCGACATAAGTCGCTTGACAAATGCTTCACAACCCCAAATCTTTAGAAAAGACAAACCGACTCTTCCGGTCCACATCTCATGCGGTGTCTTGTCTACGGATTTTGATGGTACCCTATTAAGTGTGAAAGCTGCAGCTTCTAGAGCGATCCCCAAAATGACAAGGGTAAATCCGACTTGTTCATCATAGAACGGACCATGTCCAACAAGGTCCTTCCGACACGCCATTTCTCCGTATGCAGGAGGTGTGAGCTGAGGTACTATACCTCGACTTTTCAGATGATCATCGAACTCTTGGCTCATGTACTCACCTCCACGATCGATCGCGAAGCTTTATAGTCTTGCCGAGCTGATTCTCAACCTCGCTCAAACTCTTTGAATTTTTCAAAAGTCTCCGACTTGTGCCTCATCAAATAGATATATCCATATCTACTCAAGTCGTCGGTAAAAGTCACGGCATCGATAGCCACCTCTGGCGCTTGTGCTCATTGGACCACACACATCACTCGTGTATAAGTTCCAATAGCTCGGATGCCCTCTCGCAACTCTTTGCGAAAGGAGACTTAGTCATCTTGCGAGCAAGCATGATTCACATGTCTTGAACGACCAAGTCGGACGGGTTAGAGCCCATCATCATGGAGCTTCTTCATGCGTTTCGACTAATGTGTCCAAGCCGCAATGCCGTAAGTATGTCGGATTTATCTCATTAGGCTTATGCCTCTTGACATTCACGTTATAGACCGGTTCTGTTCTAGATTCAATATAAATAGCCCATCAACAATGGGTGCATAGCCGTGGAACATACCATTCAAAAATATCGAACAACCATTGTCCTTTAAATTGAATTCATAACCCCGACTCATCAAACATGAGGCGAAATAATGTTCGACTAAGTGCAGGAATGTAATAACAATTATTCAATTCCATAATGAATCCGGAAGGAAGCTGGAGCTGCATCGTGTCGACCTCCAACGCAACAACTCTTGCTTTGTTGCCGACCACGATGTCAATCTCCCTTGTGCCACACGCCTAGTTCTTACCAGCCCTGCATCGAGTTGCAAATATGAACAACCGATCCGTATCAAATACCCAAGAGCTACTAGGTATGTCAGCAAGGTAAATGTCTATAACATATACAACAAGTGTACCTTTGCTCAAGAAGCATTTCCGCCTTCTTGCCATGCTCGCAAGCCACTTGCTACAGCTTTCTTCCAAAGGACCGGTCTCCTTGCGGTGAAAGCAAACGGTCTTCGAGTCCGTCCAGACTTTCAAGCAGCGGCAGAGGTTACCGTCTCCGTGCCCTTTGCCTTAGCCTTTTCTTGGACCAACTCTTCTTGAACTTAGCCGATTTCGCACCATCAACACTTGATGCATGCCTTTCTTAATATCCTGCTCGCCACCTTGAGCATCCCATGTAATTCAGTGAGCTTCTTATCCATGCCATGCATATGATAGTTCGAGATGAACGCCCCATAGCTGGGCGGAAGAGAACCCGAACAGCAACAAGAGCCAGCTCATCCAAGAGCGGGAAGCCCAAACGATCCAAAGCTTGCACATATCCGATCATCTTGATCACATGTGGGCTCGATGGATCACCTTCCTTCAGCTTGCAATCCATCAAGGATCGCCAGACGTTGAACCTTTCGGTCCTAGCTCGTGTTCGAAACATGCTCTTGAGACTCTCGATCATATCGTAAGCCTCAAAATTTTCAAATGCTATTGCAAATCGGGCTCCATACAAGCCAACATCGACAACTGATCTCCGTTGATTCATCAACGAAGTTTCGTAGGCATTCTTAGTTGTGGCACTAGCATTATCGGCAGGTTCCTCCGAAGTGGATCCTCTAGAACATGTTCCTTTTATCGTGCTTGAGAACAATTCTCAAATTTCTATACCAGGTGGTAAAGTTTGTTCCATTCAGTTTATCCTTTTCCGAATTGATTTCAATGCAAAGTTGGGTTGAGCAGGTGGTGCCATTGATCTACAAATGAAAATATGCAATCACTAAGCAATGTGTTTATGTAGAGTAATTCTAGCCGAACGAAATACTCCCATCAAGTCAAGCATCCTCCGCAAACTCTCGGTGATTCAGATCCGACTAGCGCATGCGACTAGTGAGCTTTAGCATCATCTGCTAGCCAACATACCTATCCGTAAGCAACTCCTTGCTAATCGTATTCTATACGACTTCGCCGATCGGGAAGGTATCTCATACCCGGCTCCCAACCTTCTTTGCCACAAGGCCCAAAACCGCTTTTGATAGCCTTGTCAAGTTAACTCGATGCAGTGTATGTCCGTGTCCGACATTTAACCCTTCAGATTCAAGGACACCCAAAGAAGCACCCCAATTTTATGAGCCCACTACTAGACGTACTTGACGTGCGAAGGTGCAACATCGGGATGGCAATTCGCTTGATATTCATGAGGATCATTCTATCATTTTAACATGCATAGAAACAAAGAAGCATAACAATCACAAATACAACACATATTGTGAAATAGTATGGCTCCTTCATGGACGTTCTTCCAGGTCGGCTCCGACTCCGGTGACCATCTACGAACTCCATCTTGTTTGTCACGCCGGGACGCCAAGCCACCAACCTGATCTCTATTATCCAACTACTACAACTAGTAATGAATTTACATAGAGTCACAAGTCGACACGCAGGTCGTTATACATTATAATGACAGCACTTTGGCTCTCGCCGCCGACAAACATGACACGCAGCCACGATAAATTACACACATGCATCACATACACATGAGCCATACTATTCACATCAAACCTGCAAAACAAAGTTATGCATAGAATCGCATTCTACCGGTTTGTGTGTCGGTACGAATACACGGCGCTACGCTGCGTTCGCCGGAAATCACAGATCACATCGAACTCCGATCACGCCGAATTCTCTGATCTGACCGATCTTATCAATCATCGCGAATCCGATTCGGATTTACGTTTCACTGTTAACCCCGATGGAGGATGACCGACCGGTAGGGGTAGATCGTGTCACGACCTCATCGATCCCGATTTACAGAAAACATAGCCTCAACGATCCCCATGTGCAGTTGATCACATCAACCGTGCACATAGCCGATCTCTTCAAGGACAACTAATCTCATCTGCCGCCTCCACATATCTAATATGCGTATGATCTGAATCCAAATCCTATAACAGAGGCTCTGATACCACTGTTGGGTTCTACGGTAGGGTGCGTCGACTGCAAATTAAAAATTCCTACGCGCAGAACATCCAGAACATGCTACGGAGATGGATCACGATTCGTTACCACTAGACGCAGCAGCGTCGTGCAATGAAGAAGAGTTGGGGCAGCGCGTCCGAGTGTATCGTCTTCTCCTCGTCCGATCTCCCAAGAGCGGCCAGTCGTCCGATCCCACGTACGAGTTCGCCGGAGCGGCGCAAGTGCACCGCCTCTAACGGTATCCGCGCGTGCGGGAGGAACGTCGTGCGGCGGACTGCTAGGTCCGATCACAGAGTCGGCAGCGAGTGGAGGTGGCTATTCGCAACACATGCAAACCCTAGCCGCAACGCCGAAGCGATCAACCGCCTGATGTGCCGCACCTCCACTTTATATAGGCGTCCGCCGCGGGCTCAACACTTGGGCCTCGCACGAACCCTAAAGCCCAAAGTCTATTCGGTCACGTTCCTAGTCCAGTTCGGATCACATCCGACCAAAGGTGTCCTGAACCGACCTCGAGGTTCCTTCCTTAAGCGCGACCCCTTAGGTTCAAGTCGGCTTGGTCACAGTTTGGATCACCTCCGACATGCACGGTTGGTAGCGGCCTCTAGCAAGCGTGCCGACCACCAAGCGCACTATGAAGCTGGTTAAGCGAACCTGCACAACATGTCACACTTCATTCCCTTTGCGCGACGATATATGTTGTCGGGCTCAAGGCTAGACTGTCATCCTTGTGCTAGCCCGACCTCTTTCTCGCTCCGGTGATACCGACCACCGTCTGGATTATCTCATAATACTTGTCGCATGGCCATGCTGTTCTGGTCGATCACACGAGGGGCCCAGAGTATATCTCTCCGATCGGAGGGGCAATCCCATCTTGCTCGACCATGTCTCGCAAAGCATGGGATTGGACAAACCCAAACCTACCTTTGTAACTACCGATCACGGAGTAGCGTTTGGTCGGCCCAAAGCAAGTCTGTCACCATCCCAGTACATGCGTCGGCTCAGGTCTTAGGACATAGAACGATGTTGTACTAGAGACTCACAGATGACATATCGCTGCCTCATAGTTGGGTCTGTCCGACTCGGACCTTATCTCGACTCGGATCCGACTATGTCGAATCCGACCAGACCTTTCCAAGTCCATATTATCCGGTTAGCATCCAATGCTCCATGGCTAGTGAGACCGAGCCATCGACCGTGTCATATGCTAGTCTAGTCGGCTGCACGTCCACACAGCCCTTTCGACTAGGGACCTTTTAGGACAGTCATCATACAATGCATAGTCCCACAAACAAGTCACGTACTTGCTGATACACATCATTGATAATGTCCAAGGACTATCTTTATTCATAAACACATAGGAAATATCATCATACATGATTGCCTCTAGGGCATATCTCCAACATTTTCTTGGACCATAAGAAACCCTAGAAGCTTTGGGAGGAGGCCAGAGGAGCCACGAGGTGGCGAGAAAGCTCGTAGCGCGCGCCCTCCAAGCTTGTGGGCCACTTGTGGCTCATCTAAACCTAATTCTATAAACACCAAAATATTTCCCGTAGACTAGAGGGCACACCAAAAATACTTTTCCGCCGCCGCAAGTTTCTGTTCTCTCGAGATCCCATCTGGATGCCTTTTCCTGTACTCTACTGGAGGGTATTTGACCATGGAGGGCTTCTACATCAACCTTGCTGCCCTTCCGATGATGTGTGAGTAGTTTACTACAGACCTACGGGTCCATAGCCAGTAGCTAGATGACTTATTCTCTCTCTCTTTGTTCTTCAATACAATATCCTCCTCGATGTTCTTGGAGATCTATTTGATATAATCTTTTTTTGCGGTGCATTTGTTGATATCTGATGATTTTTTTGTTATTTCTGTATTCTTTGTGCTACCATGACACGATGAATAGATCGAAAACTTCCTCCCAAAAATGTCTAATAGTTGAACTGTCCCCGCAAAAAGAAGAGTTACTATTATTCACTACGAAAGTAAATTTTACACCGAAAGTGTTATTGTGAGCTTGAACTCACATGAACTCAGATGAACAGTAAATGCTAGAAAAAAAGAAACTGAGTTTTGTTGGCAAGAAATGTTAATAATTTTTCAATGTGCGTGCGATTTTTTGCGATGAAATCACATTTGTGGAGGTGTGGGAAAAACAAATTTGATGCTCTAAAATGCTTCCAAAAACACTGTTTTGGAACATCGATTTTGTCTTTTTTCACACCTCCATGAATGTGATTTTATCACAAAAATTGGCACGCATGTGAAAAAAAATTCAATGTTTCTTGCAAAAAAATTCAGAATGTTTTGAATTTTTTTACTATATTTTTAGAATTTACCGTTCATCTGACCTCATGTGAGCTCGAGGGCTCATAAATTCCACGGTAGGTGGTCTATGAACATGGATGTATTTTTTGCTATTTCTGTATTCTTTGTATTGCCATGACATGATAAATAGATCGGAAACTTTCTCACAAAAAAACTATGAGCTATACATACTTGAAGAATATCCATATGTATTTGTAGAAAAAACAACATTTTTAAAACTTTTAAATGAACCTTATTTTTATTTTATTTTTTGCAAAACAAGCTCCATGGACGCCTATTGTGACTTGCTTGCTTATAGCATCGACCTTTATCGTGCGCTCAAGCGGCAGGGCCACGCGTTAAACTCTTGTTCATGTCCATCCTTCCCCAGGGCGGCACTACTAGCAGCATTCGGGTTGTCAGGGCAACTCCAGCACTGACCTCTAAACCAGACATGGTTGGCCACCTGCACGTCCACCACCACGACTGCCACCATCTTCGCTGGTCTTCTGCTTCTTGAGCGGTACCGCATTTGCGGCCCTTCGCTTTAAGGCGACGGTTTTGCTATGTTTCCGAGTTGATTTTCCAAGCAAGCGTGATCGTCAGATCCTCCACCACGATCATTTTTGGCAGCTTCTGCGGGTCCATGCGTCGGCGGCCGCGAAAAAGGAGCAAAATTGGGTGGAGCGCAACGGGATCAAAGAGGGGAGCGGGGGATTTTGCCGCGGAAACAATGCGGCCACGGACAAAAGCATGGGGTCCAACCTAGTTTTTGGTGAGCCTGGGGCGTCAGAGTCCTACGTGGCTCGTGTTCATACTCTCGCAAAGCCCCCTCGTTTGGTTCCAATTTGCAAGAAAATTGCGGTCCGGCTGCTCCACGGATAAATGAGGTCGGCATTGGATGGTGTTCGGGGTTTTGACAGCTACGACCGGACGGATACCGACAGTTTGGGGTCAGCCTTGGATATGCCCTTACCAACACTCTTGTTCTTGTTACATACAAAAAATCCCCTAAAATAATCTTATGATTAGATTGATGAGGTCCGAACGGGACCATGATGGAAGAAAAAGTGTTGGGGAACGTAGCATGCAATTTCAAAAAAATTCCTACGCTCACACAATATCTATCTAGGAGATGCATAGCAACGAGAGGGGGAGAGTGTGTCTACGTACCCTCGTAGAACGAAAGCGGAAGTGTTTGACAACGTGGTTGATGTAGTTGAACTTCTTCTAGCTCCGACCGATCAAGTACCGAATGTACGGCACCTCCGAGTTCTGCACACGTTCAGCTCGATGACGTCCCTCGTCCTTTAGATCCAACAAAGGTGTCGAGGAAGTAGATGAGTTCCGTCAGCACGACGGCGTGGTGACAATGATGGTGAAGTGATCCGCGCAGGGCTTCGCCTATGCACCGCGAGAATATGACTGGGGGTGTAAACTGTGGAGGGGGGCGCCACACACGGCTAACAATTGATGTTGTGTGTCATAGGCGCCCCCTTCGCACGCATATATAGGTGGGAGGGGGAGGGGATTAGCAAGGGTGCGCCCCAAGTAGGAGGAATCCTACTTGGGGTCCTCCCCAATTTGGCCTCCCCCCTTCCATATTTGCCAGAGGGGGAAAAGGGAAGAGGAAGGAGTGAAGGAAAGGGGGCGAATCCCTCTTTCCCTTCTCCCACTCGGCCTCCTTCCATTGGGGGGCACCCCTTGTGGGCTGGTGCGCTCCCGTCTTATGGCCCATATCTTTCCCCCGGGGGTTCCGGTAACCCCTCCGGTACTCCGATATGTACCCGGTACCCTCCGGAACACTTCCGGTGTCCGAATACTATCATACTATAAATCAATCTTTACCTCTCGACCATTTCAAGACTCCTTGTCATGTCCGTGATCTCATCCGGAACTCTGAACAATATTCGGTCACCAAATCACATAACTCATATAATACAATATCGTCATCGAACGTTAAGCATGCGGACCCTACGGGTTCGAGAACTATGTAGACATGACCGAGACACCTCTCCAGTCAATAACCAATAGCAGAACCTGGATGCTCATATTGAATCCCACATATTCTACGAAGATCTTTATCGGTTGAACCGTTATGACAACATACGTTATTCCCTTTGTCATCGTTATGTTACTTGCCCGAGATTCGATCGTCGGTATCTTCATACCTAGTTCAATCTAGTTACCGGCAAGTCTCTTTACTCATTCCATAATACATCATCCTGCAACTAACTCATTAGGTACTTTGCTTGCAAGGCTTCTTATGATGTGTATTACCGAGAGGGCCCAGAGATACCTCTCCGATACTCGGAGTGACAAATCCTAATCTCGATCTATGCCAACCCAACAAACACCTTTGGAGATACCTGTAGAGCATATTTATAATCACCCACATACGTTGTGACGTTTGATAGAACACAAGGCATTCCTCCGGTATCCGGGAGTTTCATAATCTCATAGTCGGAGGAATATGTATTTGACATGAAGAAAGCAATAGCAATAAAACTGAACGATCATAATGCTAAGCTAACGAATGGGTCTTGTCCATCACATCATTCTCCTAATGATGTGATCCCGTTTATCAAATGACAACACATGTCTATGGTTAGGAAACTTAACCATCTTTGATCAACGAGCTAGTCTAGTAGAGGCTTACTAGGGACACAGTATTTTGTCTATGTATCCACACATGTATCAAGTTTCTGGTTAATAGAATTCTAGCATGAATAATAAACAGTTATCATGAAATAAGGAAATATAAAATAACAACTTTATTATTGCCTCTAGGGCATATTTCCTTCAGTCTCCCACTTGCACTAAGTCAATAATCTAGTTCACATCACCATGTGATTTAACACCCATAGTTCACATCGCCATGTGACCAACACCCAAAGAGTTTATTAGAGTCAATAATCTAGTTCACATCGCCATGTGATTAACACCGAAAGATTACTAAGGTGTGATCATATTTTCGTTGTGAGAGAGTTTTAGTCAACGGGTCTGTCATATTCAGATCCGTATGTATTTTGCAAATTTGTATGTCTAAAATACTCTTCATGGAGCTACTCTAGCTAATTGCTCCCACTTTCAATATGTACTCGGAGTCATCCGGATTGGTGTCAAAGCTTGCATCGACGTAACTCTTTACGACGAACTCTTTATCACCTGCATAACCAAGAAACATTTCCTTAGTCCTCTTTAGGTACCTAAGGATAATTTTGACCGCTGTCCAGTGATCTACTCCTGGATTACGATTGTACCCCCTTGCCAAACTCATGGCAAGGCACACAACAGGTCTGGTACACAACATGGCATACTTTATAGAACCTATGACTGAGGCATAGGGAATGACTTTCATTCTCTCTCTATCTTCTATCATGGTCGGGCTTTGAGTCTTACTCAACTTTATACCTTAAAACACAGGCAAGAACCCTTTCTTTGACTGATCCATTTTGAACTTCTTCAAAAAAACTTTATCAGGGTATGTGCTTTGTGAAAGTCTTATTAAGCGTCTTGATCTATCTCTATAGATCTTGATGCCCAATATATAAGAAGCTTCACCGAGGTCTTTCATTGAAAAACTCTTATTCAAGTATCCTTTTATGCTATCCAGAAATTCTATATCATTTCCAATCAACAATGTGTCATCTACATATAATATTAGAAATGCTACAGAGCTCCCACTCACTTTCTTGTCAATACAGGCTTCACCATACATCTGTATAAAACCATATGCTTTGATCACCTTATCAAAGCGTATATTCCAACTCCGAGATGCTTGCACCAGTCCATAGATGGATCGCTGGAGCTTGCACACCTTGTTAACACCTTTTGAATCGACAAAACCTTATGGGTGCATCATATACAACTCTTCTTAGATATATCCATTTAAGGAATGAAGTTTTGACATCCATTTGCCAGATTTCCTGAAATGTGGTAATTGCTAACATGATTCAGACGGACTTAAGCATCGCTACGATTGAGAAAGTCTCATCATAGTCAACCCCTTGAACTTGTCGAAAACCTTTTGCGACAAGTCGATCTTTGTAGAGAGTAACATTACCATCAACATCAGTCTTCTTCTTGAAGATCCATTTATTATCTATGGGTCGCCGATTATCGGGAAAATCCACCAAAGTCCACACTTTGTTCTCATACATGGATCCTATCTTAGATTTCATGGCCTCAAGCCATTTATCGGAATCTTGGCTCATCATAGATTCTTCATAGTTTGTAGGTTTTCCATGGTCTAGTAACATGACTTCCAAAACAGGATCTACAAGGTTCGGTAGTAACTTGATCTGAAATTTCATGATCATCATCATTAGCTTCCTCTCTAGTTGGTGTAGGCATCACGGGAACGGATTTCTCTGATGAGATACTTTCCAATTTGAGAGAAGGTACAATTACCTCATCAAGTTCTACTTTCCTCCCACTCACTTCTTTCGAGAGAAACTCCTTCTCTAGAAAGGTTCCATTCTTGGCAACAAAGATCTTGCCTTTGGATCTGTGGTAGAAGGTGTACCCAATTGTTTCCTTAGGGTATCCTATGAAGATGCACTTCTCCGATTTGGGTCCGAGCTTATCAGGCTGAAGCCTTTTGACAGAAGTGTCACAACCCCAAACTTCAAGAAACGACAACTTAGGTTTATTGCCAAACCATAGTTCATATGGTGTCGTCTCAACGGATTTAGACGGTGCCCTATTTAACATGAATGCAACTGTCTCTAATGCATAACCCCAAAAAATATTGGTAAAACGGTAGGAGACATCATAGATCGCACCATATCTAATAAAGTACGGTTACGACGTTCAGACACACCATTACGCTGTGATGTTCCAGGTGGCGTGAGTTGTGAAACTATTCCACATTGTTTTAAATGAAGACCAAACTCGTAACTCAAATATTCGCCTCCGTGATCAGATTGTAGAAACTTTACTTTCTTGTTACGATGATTGTCCACTTCTCTCTAAAATTCTTTGAATGTTTCAAAAGTTTCAGACTTGTGTTTCATTAAGTGGATATACCCATATCTGCTCAAATCATATGTGAAGGTTAGAAAATAACGATACCCGCCGCGTGGCTCAATACTCATCGGGCCGCATGCATCAGTATGTATTATTTCCAATAGGTCATTGGCTGGCTCCATTGTTCTGGAGAACGGAGTTTTAGTCATCTTGCCCATGAGGCATGGTTCGCAAGTATCAAATGATTCATAATCCAGTGATTCCAAAATTCCATCTGCATGGAGTTTCTTCATGCGCTTTACACCAATATGACCTAAACGGTAGTGCCACAAGTATGTCGCACTATCATTATCAACTTTGCATCTTTTGGCATGAATATTATGAATATGTGTATCACTATGATCGAGATTCAATAAACCATTCACATTGGGTGTATGACCATAGAAGGTTTTATTCATGTAAACTAAATAACAATTATTCTCTGAATTAAATGAATAATCGTATTACAATGAACATGATCCAGTCATATTCATGCTCAACGCAAACACCAAATAACATTTATTTAGGTTCAACACTAATCCCGAAGGTAGAGGGAGCGTGCGATGGTGATTGTATCAACCTTGGAATCATTTCCAACACACATCGTCACCTCGCCCTTAACTAGTTTGTGTTTTATTCTGCAATTCCTGTTTCGAGTTACTAATCTTAGCAACTGAACCAGTATCAAATACCCAGGAGCTACTATGAATACTAGTAAGGTACACATCAATAACATGTATATCAAATATACCATTGTTCACTTTGCCATCCTTCTTATCCGCCAATTATTTGGGGCAATTCCGCTTCTAGTGACCATTCCCTTTGCAGTAGAACCACTCTGTTTCAGGCTTAGGTCCAGCTTTGTGATTCTTCACGGGACTACTTGCTTGCCATTCTTCTTGAAGTTCCCTTTCTTTCCCTTGCCCTTTTCTTGAAACTAGTGGTCTTGTTAACCATCAACACTTGATGCTCTTTCTTGATTTTTACCTTCGCCGATTTCAGCATCGCGAAAAGCTCGGGAATCGTTTTTGTCATCCCTTGCATATTATAGTTCATCATGAAGTTATAGTAGCTTGGTGATAGTGACTAGAGAACTCTGTCAATCACTATCTTATCTGGAAGATTAACTCCCACTTGATTCAAGCGATTGTAGTACCCAGACATTTTGAGCACATGCTCACTAGCTGAGCTATTCTCCACCATCTTTTAAGCAAAGTACTTGTCAGAGGTCTCATACCTCTCGACATGGGCATGAGTCTGAAATACCAATTTTAGCTCTTGGAACATCTCATATGCTCCGTGGCATTCAAAACATTTTTGAAGTCCCGACTCTAAGCCGTAAAGCATGGTGCACTAAACTATCAAGTAGTCATCATACTGAGCATGCCAAACGTTTATAATGTCTGCATCTGCTCCTACAATAGGTCTGTCACATAGCGGTGCATCAAGGACATAATTCTTTTGTGCAGCAATGAGGATAATCCTTAGATCACGGACCTAGTCCGCATCATTACTACTATCATCTTTCAACTTAGTTCTCTCTAGGAACATATCAAAAACATAGGGAGTTTATCATGAGCTATTGATCTACAACATAGATATGCAAATACTATCAGGACTAAGTTCATGATAAATTAAGTTCAATTAATCAAATTACTTAAGAACTCCCACTTAAACTGACATCCCTCAAGTCATCTAAGTGTAACGCGATCCAAATCAACTAACCCATGTCCGATCATCACATGAGATGGGGTAGTCCTCAATGGTGAACATCTGTATGTTGATCATATCTACTATATGATTCATGTTCGACCTTTCGATCTCCAGTGTTCCGAGGCCATGTCTGTACTGTTGGAAATACGCCCTAGAGGCAATAATAAATTAGTTATTATTATATTTCCTTGTTCATGATAATCGTTTATTATCCATGCTATAATTGTATTGATAGGAAACTCAGATACATGTGTGGGTACATAGACAACACCATGTCCCTAGTAAGCCTCTAGTTGACTAGCTCGTTGATCAATAGATGGTTACGGTTTCGACCATGGACATTGGATGTCGTTGATAACGGGATCACATCATTAGCGAATGATGTGATGGACAAGACCCAATCGTAAGCCTAGCACAAAGATCGTGTAGTTAGTATGCTAAAGCTTTTCTAATGTCAAGTATCTTTCCTTAGACCATGAGATTGTGCAACTCCGGATACCGTAGGAATGCTTTGGGTGTACCAAGCGTCACAACATAACTGGGTGGCTATAAAGGTGCACTACTGGTATCTCCGAAAGTGTCATTGGGTTGGCACGAATCGAGATGGATTTGTCACTCCGTGTGACGGAGAGGTATCTCTGGGCCCACTCGGTAGGACATCATCATAATGTGCACAATGTGACCAAGGGGTTGATCACGGATGATGTGTTACGGAACGAGTAAAGAGACTTGCCGATAACGAGATTGAACAATGTATCGGCATACCGACGATCGAATCTCGGGCAAGTACAATACCGCTAGACAAAGGGAATTGTATACGGGATTGATTGAGTCCTTGACATCGTGGTTCATCCGATGAGATCATCGTGGAACATGTGGGAGCCAACATGGGTATCCAGATCCGCTGTTGGTTATTGACCGAGAACGCCTCGGTCATGTCTCAGATGGTTCCCGAACCCGTAGGGTCTACACACTTAAGGTTCGATGACGCTAGGGTTATAAAGGAAGTTTGTATGTGGTTACCGAATGTTGTTCAGAGTCCGGGATGAGATCCCGGATGTCACGAGGAGTTTCGGAATGGTCTGGAGGTAAAGATTTATATATGGAAAGTTGTTGTTCGGGTTCCGGGAAAAGTTCGGGTTTTTCTGATATTGTATCGGGAAGCTTCCAAAAGGTTCCGGAGGATTCCGGAGGGGTCCGGTGGTCCGGAAATTGTTCCACCACGTTCAATACAGCAGCATGGGCTGTAAGGGGGTGCCCTAGCCTTAATGGGCCAGGGGCACCAGCCCCCCCAAGGCCCATGCGCATGGGAGAGGGGAAACCCTAAGGGGGAGGGCCTCCACTTGACTTGGGAGGCACTCCTCCCCTTGGCCGCCCCTAGATGGGATCTAGGGCTGGCCGCCGCCCCTAGGGGTGGAACCCTAGGTGGGGGCGCAGCCCCCCCTATCCCCCTATATATAGTGGAGGCAAAGGGGCAGCCCGATATACGAAGTTCTTCTCATGTTGGCGCAGCCCTACCTCTCTTTCTCCTCATATCTCGCGGTGCTTGGCGAAGCCCTGCTGGATCACCACGCTCCTCCACCACCACCACGCCGTTGTGCTGCTGCTGGATGGAGTCTTCCCAACCTCTCCTCTCTCCTTGCTGGATCAAGGCATGGGAGACGCCACGGGCTGTACGTGTGTTGAACGCAGAGGTGCCGTCCGCTCGGCACTACGATCTCCGATGATTTGGATCACGACGAGCACGACTCCTTCAACCCCGTTCTCTTGAACGCTTCCGCTTAGCGATCTACAAGGGTATGTAGATGCACTCTCCTTCCCTCATTGCTGGTTTCTCCATAGATAGATCTTGGTGACACGAGGAAAATTTTGAATTTCTGCTACGTTCCCCATCAGTGGTATTAGAGCTAGGTCTATTGCGTAGATTCTTTGCACGAGTAGAACACAAAGTAGTTGTGGGCGTTGATTTTGTTCAATATGCTTACCGTTACTAGTCCAATCTTGTTTCGACGGTATTGTGGGATGAAGCGGCCGGACCGACCTTACACGTACACTTACGTGAGGCAGGTTCCACCGATCGACATGCACTTGGTGCATAAGGTGGCTAGCGGTGCCGATCTCTCCCACTTTAGTCGGAACGGATTCGATGAAAAGGGTCCTTATGAAGGGTAAATAGCAATTGGCATATCACGTTGTGGTTTTGCGAGGTAAGAAACGTTCTTGCTAGAAACCCATAGCAGCGACATAAAACATGCAAACAACAATTAGAGGACGTCTAACTTGTTTTTGCAGGGTATGCTATGTGATGTGATATGGCCAAGAAGAATGTGATGAATGATATGTGATGTATGGGATTGATCATGTTCTTGTAATAGGAATCACGACTTGCATGTCGATGAGTATGACAACCGGCAGGAGCCATAGGAGTTGTCTTAATTTATTGTATGACCTGCGTGTCATTGAACAACGCCATGTAATTACTTTACTTTATTGCTAACCGGTAGCCATAGTAGTAGAAGTAATAAGTTGGCGAGACAACTTCATGGAGACACGATGATGGAGATCATGATGATGGAGGTCATGGTGTCATGCCGGTGACGATGATGATCATGGAGCCCCGAAGATGGAGATCAAAAGGAGCAAAATGATATTGGCCATATCATGTCACTATTTGATTGCATGTGATGTTTATCATGTTTATACATCTTATTTGCTTAGAACGACGGTAGTAAATAAGATGATCCTCATTAAAATTTCAAGAAAGTGTTCCCCTAACTATGCACCGCTGCGAAAGTTCGTCGCTTCGAAGCACCACGTGATGATCGGGTGTGATAGATTCTTACGTTCACATACAACGGGTGTAAGCCAGATTTACACACGCGAAACACTTAGGTTAACTTGACGAGCCTAGCATGTACAGACATGGCCTCGGAACACAAGAGACCGAAAGGTCGAGCATGAGTCGTATGGAGGATACGATCAACATGAAGATGTTCACCGATGATGACTAGTCCGTCTCACGTGATGATCGGACACGGCCTAGTTGACTCGGATCATGTAATCACTTAGATGACTAGAGGATGTCTATCTGAGTGGGAGTTCATGAGATGAACTTAATTATCCTGAACATAGTCAAAAGATCTTTGCAAATTATGTCGTAAGCTCGCACTTTAGTTCCACTGTTTTAGATATGTTCCTAGAGAAAATATAGTTGAAAGTTGACAGTAGCGATTATACGGACAGAAGAAAGCTTATGTCCTTAATGCACCGCCGGTGTGTTGAACCCCAAACGTCAAATGCGTGGATGTTGCGAACATCGGACATACACGCTTTGATAACTGCGTGATAGTTCAGTTAAACGGTTTAGAGTTGAGGCACCAAAGACGTTTTCTGAAACGTCGCGGAACATATGAGATGTTTCGAGGGCTGAAATTGGGATTTCAGGCTCGTGCCTAGGTCAAGAGGTATAAGACCTCCGACGATTTTCTTAGCCTGCAAACTAAGGGAGAAAAGCTCAATCGTTGAGCTTGTGCTCAGATTGTCTGAGTGCAACAATCACTTGAATCGAGTAGGAGTTGATCTTCCTGATGAGATAGTGATGTTTCTCCAAAGTCATTGCCACCAAGCTGCTAGAGCTTCGTGATGAACTATAACATATCAGGGATAGATGATCCTTGAAATATTCGCGATGTTTGACACCGCGAAAGTAGAAGTCAAGAAGGAGCATCAATTGTTGATGGTTAATGAAACCACTAGTTTCAAGAAGGGCAAGGGCAAGAAGGGATACTTCATGAAACGACAAATCAGCTGCTGCTCCAGTGAAGAAACCCAAGGTTGAACCTAAACCCAAGACTAAGTGCTAAGGAGAACAGCCACTGGAGTAGGATTACCCTAGATACTTGGTAGATAAGAAGGCTGGCAAGGTCGATAGAAGTATATTGGATATACATTATGTTAATGTGTACTTTACTAGTACTCCTAGTAGCACCAGGGTATTAGATACCGGTTCGGTTGCTAAGTGTTAGTAACTCGAAATAAAAGAGCTACGGAATAAACGGAGACTAGCTAAAGGTGAGATGACGATGTGTGTTGGAAGTGTTTCCAAGGTTGATGTGATCAAGCATCGCCTGCTCCGTCTAAGATCGAGATTGGTGTTAAACCTAAATAATTGTTATTTGGTGTTTGCGTTGAGCATAGACATGATTGCATTATGTCTATCGCAATGCGGTTATTCATGTAAGGAGAATAATGGTTACTCTATTTATTTGAAGAATACCTTCAATGGTCTTGCACCTAAAAGAATGGTTCATTGAATCTCGATCGTAGTGATACACATTTTCATGCCAAAGGATATAAGATAGTAATGATAGTACCACTTAATTGTGGCACTGCCATGTAAGTCATATTGGTATAAAATGCATGAAGAAGCTCCATGTTGATGGATCTTTGGACTCACTCGTTTTTGAAAGGTTTTAGACATGCGAGCCATGTCTATTGGTGTATACGCATGAAGAAACTCCGTGCAGATGGATCGTTTGGACTCACTTGATTTTGAATCACTTGAGATATGCAAATCATACCACATGGGCAAGATGGTGAAAAGCCCGGTTTCAAAGAAGATGGAACAAGAAAGCAACTTGTTGGAAGTAACACATTTTGATGTGTGCAGTCCAATGAGTCTTTGAGGCATGCTGATGAATATCGTTATGTTCTTACTTCACAGATGATTTGAGTAGATGTTGAGTATAATTACTTGATGAAACACAAGTCTGAATTATTGAAAGGTTCAAGTAATTTCAGAGTGAAGTTGAAGATCATTGTGACAAGAGGATAAAATGTCTATGATATGATCATAGAGATGAGTATCTGAGTTACGAGCTTTGGCATAATTAAGACATTGTGGAAATTGTTTCACAATTAATACCACCGAACACCATAGTGTGATGGTGTGTCCGAACATCATAGTTGCACCCTATTGGATATGGTGCGTACCATGATGTCTCTTATCGAATTACCACTATCGTTCATGGGTTAGGCATTAGAGACAACCGCACTCACTATAATAGGGCACCACGTAATTCCGTTGAGATGACATCGTGAGAACTATGGTTTAGAGAAACCTAAGCTGTCGTTTCTTGAAAGTTTGGGGCTGCGACGCTTATGTGAAAAAGTTTCATCGTGATAAGCTCGAACCCAAAATGGATAAATGCATCTTCATATGATACCCAAAATGGTTGGGTATACCTCCTAATTCAGATCCGGAAGCAAAAGTGATTGTTTCTAGAAACGGGTCCTTTCTCGAGGAAAAGTTTCTCTCGAAAGAATTGAGTGGGAGGATGGTGGAGACTTGATGAGGTTATTGAACCGTCACTTCAACAAGTGTGTAGCAGGGCACAGGAAGTTGTTCCTGTGGCGCCTACACCAATTGAAGTAGAAGCTTATGATAGTGATCATGAGGTTTTGGATCAAGTCACTACCGTACCTCGTAGGGGGACAAGGATGCGTACTACTTCAGAGTGGTATAGTAATCCTGTCTTAAAGGTCATGTTGCTAGACAACAATGAACCTATGAGCTATGGGGAAGTGATGGTGGGATCATATTCTGAAAAATGGTTAGAAGCCATGAAATCCGAGATAGGATCCATGTATCAGAACAAGGCATGGACTTTGGTGGACTTGCCCGATGATCGGCAAGCCATTGAGATAAATGGATCTTTAAGAAGAAGACGAACATGGACGGTAATGTCATCGTCTATGAAGCTCGACTTGTGGCGAAGAGTTTTTCACAAGTTCAAGGAGTTGACTACGATGAGATTTTCTCATCTGTAGCGATGCTTAAGTCCGTCGGAATCATGTTAGCATTAGCTGCAATCTGGCAGATGGATGTCAAAACGAGTTTCCTTACCAGCCTTCGTAAGGAAAGGTTGTATGTGATAAAATCAGAAAGTTTTTGTCGATCCTAAGGATGCTAAAAGGTATGCTGGCTCCAGCGATCCTTCTAAGGACTGGAGTAAGCATCTTGGAGTTGGAATGTGCGCTTTGATGAGATGATCAAAGATTTTGGGTTGATACAAAGTTTATGAGAAACTTGTATTTCCAAAGAAGTGAGTGGGAGCACTATAGAATTTCGATGAGTATATGTTGTTGACATATTGTTGATCGAAATGATGTAGAATTTCGGAAAGCATATAGGGTTGTTTGAAAAGTGTTTTCAATGGAAAACCTGGATTATGCTACTTGAACAATAAGCATCAAGATCTATAAGATAGATCAAAATGTTTAATAATACTTTCAAATGAGCACATACCTTGACATAATCTTGAAGGTGTTCAAGATGGATCATCAAAGAAGGAGTTCTTGCCTGAGTTGTAAGGTATGAAGTTAAGAGTTAAAGCTCGACCACGGCAGAAAAGAGAGAAAGGACGAAGGTCGCCCCTATGCCTTAGACGTAGGCTCTACGGTATGCTATCTTGTGTACCGCTTTTGATGTGTGCCTTGCTACATATCGGCAAGAGGGTACAAAGGTGATCAAGGAGTGGATCACCAGATATCGGTCAAAATTATCCTTAGAGGAATAAGGATATGTTTCTCGATTATGGAGGTGATAAAGAGTTCGACGTAAAGAGTTGAGTCGATGCAAGCTTAACACCTATCCGGATAGCTCTGAGTAGAGATACCGGATAAGTATAATGGAGCAACAATTTGGAATAGCTCCAAGTGGAACGTGGTAGCAGCATCTACGATATGACATAAAGTTTTGCGAAATACATAGGGATCTGAATATTGCAGACCCGTTGACTACAACCTCTCTCACAAGCATAAACATGATCAAACCCAGAACTCATTAATCACATAGTGATGTGAACTAGATTATTGATTCTAGTAAACTCTTTGGATGTTGGTCACATGGCAATGTGACCTGTGAGTGTTAATCACATGGCGATGCGAACTAGATTATTGACTCTAGTGCAAGTGGGAGACTGTTGGAAATATGCCCTAGAGGCAGTAATAAATTAGTTATTATTATATTTCCTTGTTCATGATAATCGTTTATTATCCATGCTATAATTGTATTGATAAGAAACTCAGATACATGTGTGGGTACATAGACAACACCATGTCCCTAGTAAGCCTCTAGTTGACTAGCTCGTTGATCAATAGATGGTTACGGTTTCGACCATGGACATTGGATGTCGTTGATAACGGATCACATCATTAGCGAGAATGATGTGATGGACAAGACCCAATCCTAAGCCTAGCACAAAGATCGTAGTTCATATGCTAAAGCTTTTCTAATGTCAAGATCTTTTCCTTAGACCATGAGATTGTGCAACTCCGGATACCGTAGGAATGCTTTGGGTGTACCAAACATCACAACGAATCGGGTGGCTATAAAGGTGCACTACTGGTATCTCCGAAAGTGTCATTGGGTTGGCACGAATCAAGATGGGATTTGTCACTCCGTGTGATGGAGAGGTATCTCTGGGCCCACTCGGTAGGACATCATCATAATGTGCACAATGTGACCAAGGGGTTGATCACGGGATGATGTGTTACGGAACGAGTAAAGAGACTTGCCGGTAACGAGATTGAACAAGGTATCGGCATACCGACGATCGAATCTCGGGCAAGTACAATACCGCTTGACAAAGGGAATTGTATACGGGATTGATTGAGTCCTTGACATCGTGGTTCATCTGATGAGATCATCGTGGAACATGTGGGAGCCAACATGGGTATCCAGATCCCGCTGTTGGTTATTGACCAGAGAACGTCTCGGTCATGTCTGCATGGTTCCCGAACCCGTAGGGTCTACACACTTAAAGTTCGATGACGCTAGGTGTCGGTGTCAAAACCGGCGGATCTCGGGTAGGGGGTCCCGAACTGTGCGTCTAGGCGGATGGTAACAGGAGACAAGGGACACGATGTTTTTACCCAGGTTCGGGCCCTCTCGATGGAGGTAATACCCTACTCCTGCTTGATTAATATTGATGATATGGGTAGTACAAGAGTAGATCTACCACGAGATCAAGGAGGCTAAACCCTAGAAGCTAGCCTATGGTATGATTGTTGTTCGTCCTACGGACTAAAACCCTCCGGTTTATATAGACACCGGATAGGTTAGGGTTACACAGAGTCGGTTACAATGGTAGGAGATCTACATATCCGTATCGCCAAGCTTGCCTTCCACGCCAAGGAAAGTCCCCTCCGGACACGGGACGAAGTCTTCAATCTTGTATCTTCATAGTCTTGGAGTCCGGCCGTGACGATAGTCCGGCTATCCGGACACCCCCTAGTCCGGGACTCCCTCAGTAGCCCCCGAACTAGGCTTCAATGACGATGAGTCCAGCGCGTTGATTGTCTTCGGCATTGCGAGGCGGGTTCTTCTCCAAATTCCATATACTTGTCGAATAGTGTCCGGCATTTGATAAATGCTGCGCTCCTCGGCTTCTACGCCCAATAATGGCCATCTTCCACGTGTTTGAATGAATGCGAAAAGCCAGGTATTTTACAATATTCCCCTAGCCGCGCAAAAGGCCGCTTATAAAAGGGGCAAGGATCTAGATCTGAGTCACTCCATTCCCCCTTCGCGAGCTTTCATCGGAGCGCCTCTAACCAAAGCCCAGTCCATCATGGATAGTCGACGCGGCTCCTCCTCTCGCGCTCCCAGCCCCCAGCCAAGAAATTGGGAGAGATGCTCAGTCCCGCATAGCGAGCTAGTTATACTCCAAGCCAAGGGATTTCTCCTCCGGGCTTCATGGTTCCGGTTCGAGCGGACTTGCCACCTACAAGGGCGGAAAGCAAGCGGAGGCGCCCCGATCCCTCTAAAGGAGGCGGGTGTGCTTCATCTCTTATCTATTAAGAGGACTCGGATTTCCAATCCATCCGTTTCTCAGGGGCTCTTGGAGTTCTCGGCCTCCAACTGCACCATCTTACTCCTGCCTCCATCTTGCACATCGCGGGCTTCGTGGCCCTTTCTTGGTGTTCTGGCGTCGAGGCTCATTTGGGCTGTGGAAGAGAATATTCTGCCTAGTTCCTGTTCTCATGAGGGGTCAATATATCAAGTGGGCGGAGCCGAGTTATGGCGCATCGCCGGGACGGATACTGTCCGAGAACCCCAAAGAAGGCATCCGAAGATTGGCCTTGGAATGGTTTTATATGGAGGGCGCCCTGCTGCGGATCTGTTTGGATCGGCCTTCGAGTTCAGCAATGCTCCTCTGAAGAAGTGCCTAGTGGCGCCCTCGGAGCCCGGAGAGAAGATGACTGGGATGTCCGTTATCGATGAGCGAATAAGGTTCTTGGCTCATGCCGGATGACCATGACAGAGTCATGGCAATCTGCATTATGAGGGGAGTGTAGCCGCCCAATACAGGGGCCACCCATGTGGGACTTCAGCGGGAGGACGATGCCACCCGCCATGGCCGCAAAGGGCCAGGATCGGTCACCGAACTGGTGAAGATCTTGTCTGCCATGTACAAAGGAGAGGAGGAGGATTTCCTCTGTGTCAACCCACTAAAGGAGTTTTCTTCGAATAATCCTCGAAGCTGGGTAAGCAAACATCCTTGTGACCTATCCGATCCATATTCCCGTAGTTAAATATCTCATTTCATGGTTTTTTGCGAGAACTGCGCCGGATATGGAGAAGATACAGCCCGCCCCCACAACCCGAGGATCCGGGCGATCCCTCGATCCGACCTCGAAGAGGATCCGGATATAATGATGGAGTTGATCGGTGGTGTTCTACCAACTTAGCATCGACAATGCTTTGGTAGCCATTACGGCCGATTACCCGAATACTTCCATTACAGTAATCGAGACCAAGATCCCAAAACCACGATAATGACCCATCCGTGCTTATTTTTGATCGCCGTATACCAATGGTGCTTCACAGGGGTACCTTGAGGCAGGAAGCCGAGCCCACGGCGACCGCCAACAAAAGGCAAGGCGGCCCTTGAGGTTAAAAAGAAGTGCGGTCGGATCGAAACTCCGCCGCAGCGGTATGGCATGTCACCATACTTCCAGGATTGATTCGGTAAGGCGTACTAACGCTGATGCTCTTTTCAGGAAAAAGCGCCACGGGCCGAGCCCGAGAGGCTGCCGATCGAACCTTCACGGACAAGCTTCAAAGCCGGGTCCGGAGGCTGAGGCGAGCACGAGGCGTCGTCGGATGCTCCTCCGACAGAGGATGCCGACAGGTTGTCCGCCACCAACTCCGAGGTGGAGAGCGCTTTGAATCACAGCGCCGCGGACAGTTCTTCGTGGCGCATGTTTCTCCCTGAGGCCACGAATGCCTTTGATTCGGAGATCGCATCTCCGTGCTGCTCAAGATGGTCTAGCGAGCCACGAAGCAGTATGTGAAGGACATCTGGTAAGGAAATTTGACATTATATATGCAAGAGCCCCGAGACTTAAAATAGTTAGAATAACTGATTTAAGGATCATTTGTTATCTGAGGATCTTCTGAAAAGAATACACGACTGTCCCAGGAGCTGGAAGAGTGCAGGGCCCAACTTGAGGCCGCACAAGCCGCTACGGGGGGAGCCACAGAGACCCCCTCTGGTAATATACGCTTCAGAAGATAAATAATTTATGAAGTGTGGCGGGTGTGTAAATCTGACAAAAACATTGCAGATGGCGCCGGACTAGATCCGGACAAGCAACAGCTCTTACGCCGGTTAAAGGCCGGCGAGAGCGTGCTTACGAGGGTGCGACAGGAGAAGAATAACCTCCAAGACGCCGACACCAAGCTGGGTGAGGAACTAAAGGACGTTCGTGCCCAGTTAGCTGACTCCGTAAAGGAGAATCGGCGGCTTCGTCGCGGCATTTTCAGTAAGTGCTTGAGCGAACTTTGAAAAGAGTTCGGCGAGGAAGGCCACTAACATAAACATGTTTGTAGGTTTGCTCACAGGTCGTCCTGAGGAGGAGATGCCCAGTTCTTCGGGTGATCTTCTTCTCGAATTGCGTCAGCTGCACGAAAGAGTCCGGCAGGCGATGAAAGGCATCGGCCAAGCCTTGTGGCTATCTATCTCCCTGCCCGAAGGCGTTGGGGAGCTGGCGGAGCGGCTTCAAGGAGCACGGCGGTGCTTCCGGCTATGGAAGATATCGGCCTACCGTCAAGGCGCCAGGGAGGCCTGGGCCATGGTGAAGACGCGGTACACAAAGGCTGACCCAATCCACATGGCCGAGGTCGGACCTGTGGGGCCGGATGGGATGGAGATCCCTGTAAGCTTAGTGTACGACCAAGTAGAATTGGCCGCCAAGTATTCCCAGCAAGATTGTAAATTAGATAGCCTATTAGATGGCATTGATGAGGAATACAATGAGTCGAGTTGACTATGTAAAAATATGACATGAAAGAATGTCTTCTAGCCGGATTGTAGATCGTTTGTCATAGCGGACCTTTTCGCTTCGACCTCCGGACCCAATAGTCCGGAGTGTGTCCGAATACCTTCGTGGTTATATAAGAACCGTGGTATGCATGGAGACCAGACGTAGGGGTCATTGTTGCTGTATCAGACAAGTGCCCAACTAGTTATGTTATATTACATGGGTAGTAAGAAACATCTTCCATGGAGAATAGTTCCGTTAGGGGTTCCTTTCGCTGGGATGCATGCCCTAAAGTGCATGCAAAAGCTGCTATAAAAGCAGAAAATCATCTGGGGGCAGATGTGTAAATAGTTAAAAATAATCTTTTAGTTCACCGACCGAATATTCCCTTAAGAACGCTAGCTTTCGGCTTCACCCAGTCTGAGATACACATCCGGCTGACCCGGCAGTAACAATCGCAGAGGTGCTCCCTTTACCTCCTAGCCGAACAATCGGGAACGCAGGGGTAAGCACATGAGCCAGGCAACCCAGCTTGGCCAAAACTTAAGTCATATCGATGCATATAATGGTGAATAAAAGGCACATGCGGAAGTTTAACGCATGTGTTGGGCATGAAAGCCCGTATAAATAAGCTTCTGTGAAAGAAGCCCCCAGGTATAATGAGCGCGGACAGCGCGTCAAGTGTGTGCGAAAAAAGCGCGAACGAGCCTCTAGAGACTACAAGAGGAAGAAGGGGGAAGGAGAGAAATAGAAGACATCAAAAAGCAAAAAATAAAGAATGCGGACGGAGGAAGGAGACAAACTTGGAGTCCGGCACTTAGGCGTAGAATCTTCGTAGACAGGCTGCGTTCCATGGGTTCGGCTCGAGTCAGTTATCCCATGCGTTTCGCAGACGGTATGCTCCGCCGGTCAGGACCTGGTCGATGATGAAGGGACCTTCCCACTTGGGCTTGAGTTTGTCCTTTTTCTTGTCCGGCAGGCGTAGAACTAGTTCGCCAACGTTATAAGCTTTGGCCCGTACTTCCCTGCTTTGATATCTTCGAGCCTGCTGTTGATAGAATGCGGAACAAGCTTTTGCCACGTCGCGCTCCTCCTCCAATGCGTCCAAAACGTCCTGCCGATCGAGCTCGGCTTCTCTTTCTTCGTACATGTGCACTCGAGGTGAGTCATGTATTATGTCGCAGGGCAAGACTGCCTCTGCGCCGTACACCATGAAGAATGGAGTGAATCCGGTGGTACGATTCGGCGTGGTCCGCAGCCCCCAGAGTACGGAGTCGAGCTCCTCAACCCAGTGCCTGTTAGATTCCTTGAGGGACCGCACTAGTGCGGGTTTAATGCCGCTCATTATTAGACCATTTACCCGTTCGACTTGGCCGTTGGTTTGAGGGTGATAGGCGAGGCGAATCGAGCTTGATGCCCATGTTTTGCACCATGATTTGACCTCATCGGCCGTGAAGTTGGTGCCATTGTCGATAATGATCTTGTGGGGACACCGTAGCGGTGCACTACCCCGATATGAAGTCTATCACTGGTCCGGATTCGGCCGTTTTAACAGGTTTGACCTCGATCCATTTGGTGAATTTATCCACTATGACCAATAGGTATCTTTGCTTGTGGGTTCCTCCCTTGAGGGGTCCAACCATGTCAAGCCCCGGATCATGACGGCCAGGTGATGGGTATAGTTTTAAGGCGGTGGGTGGCATGTGGCGGTTAGCAAAAAGCTGGCAACCGACGATCGTTGGACTAAGTCCTGCGCATCTGCCGGGCCGTCGGCCAATAAAATCCTGTCGGAAGGCCTTGCCTACAAGGGCCGGGCTGCGGCGTGGTGCCCACCCAGTCCGGCATGAATTTCAGCCAGGAGGTTTCGCCCTTCCTCTTGGAGATGCACCTTTGAAGGACTCGGTAGTGCTTTTCTTATAAAGCTCTCCTCATGGACTTTATAGGCTTTAGGGCGCCGTACTATGCAGCGAGCCTCATTTTGGTCTTCGGGAGTTCCTGCCTAGTTAGGTAGGCTAGGAATGGTTCCGTCCACGGGGCGATAACCGCCATTATTTCCTGAGCAGAGGGTGTTATCGCGGGCGGAGCCTCCGGTTGTGTCGAGTGTTGGCGTCGAGCGGTGCGGTTGGGTCCGGATTATTATTGCGGACTCCCTTCCCATAATACGGATGGCTTGAACAGCCGTTCCAAAAGATATTGGGTGGGACGGCATCGCATTTTGCCGATGCGCGCCAATATATCCGCCGCCTGGTTGTTATCCCGGGCTATATGATGAAATTTGAGCCCTTCGAACCGTGCTGACATTTTTAGGACCGCGTTGCGGTATGCTGCCATTTTCGGATCTTAGGCGTCAAAGTCTCCGTTTATTTGGGATATTGCGAGGTTTGAATCCCCGCGCACCTCTAGGCGTTTAATGCCCATGGAGACTGCCATCCGGAGGCCGTGTAGGAGGGCCTCGTATCCGGCTGTGTTGTTGGAGTCCGTATACATTATCTGAAGGACGTATTGGACTGTATCCCCGGTTGGGGACGTCAGGACGACGCCAGCCCCCAGGCCAGCCAACATTTTGGAGCCGTCAAAGTGCATGATCCAATTGGAGTATGCGCCATATTCTTTAGGGAGTTCGGCTTCAGTCCATTCGGCCATGAAGTCGGCCAAAACCTGCGACTTGATAGCTCATCGTGGCTTATAAGTTATGCCGAATGGGAGGAGCTCTATGGCCCATTTAGCAATCCGGCCCGTCGCGTCGCGGTTGTTTATAATGTCATTAAGAGGTACTTCGGAGGCTACCGTTATCGAACACTCTTGAAAGTAGTGTCGCAGCTTCCGGGATGCCATGAACACCGCGTATGCTATCTTTTGATAGTGTGGGTACCGGGACTTGCATGGAGTTAGGACAGTGGACACATAAATAAACCGGTTTTTGAATAGGGAACCGGTGTCCATCCGTTTCTCGTTCGACAACGAGCACCGTGCTGACAACTTGATGTGTTGCGGTGATGTATAATAGCTTTGGTTCACCCACGTTGGGCGCGGCCATGACCGGATTTGTTGCCAAAATGGCCTTTATTTCTTCGAGTCCGGCCGTGGCGGCATCCGTCCACACGAAGTGTTCGGTGCGGCGGAGGAGGCGGTAAAGAGGTAATGCCTTTTCTCCTAAACGGGAGATAAAGCGGCTTAGAGCCGCTACGCATCCCGTCAATTTTTGTATTTGTTTGAGGTCTTTTGGAATATCCAATTGTGACAAAGCTCGAATCTTGGCTGGGTTTGCTTCAATTCCTCTACCGGACACAATGAAGCCCAGGAGCTTTCCGGCTGGAACGCCGAAGACGCATTTTTCCGGATTGAGCTTGATGTCATATTTTTGAAGATTGTCGAATGTGAGCCTCAAGTCGTCTACTAGAGTTTCGACGTGCTTGCTTTTGACGACCACGTCATCTACATATGCTTCCTTTGTTTTGCCGATCTGGTTTGCGGACATATACGAATCATGCGCTGATATGTTGCGCGGTGTTTTGAGCCCAAAGGGCATTGTGTTGAAGCGAACGGCCGTATGGAGTGATGAATCTGTTGCAGCTTGGTCCGCTCCGCCATCTTGATTTGGTGGTAGCCGAGTAGCGTCGAGGAAGCACAATGAGTCGTGTCCTGCTGTAGCGTCAATGATTTGATCAATTCGAGGGAGGGGGAAGGGATCCTTTGGGCAAGCCTTATTAAGGTCTTTGAAATCAACACATAGGCGGCAGGATTTATCCTTCTTTGGTACCATCACCAGGTTTGCTAGCCAGTCCGGATGTTTTATATCTCTGATGAATCCGGCCTCCAAAAGTTTGGCTAGCTCCTCTCCCATGGCCTGTCTCTTGGGTTCGAAAAAGCGCCGAAGAGCCTGTTTGACCGGCTTGAATCCTTTTAGGATGTTTAGGCTGTGCTCAGCCAGCTGACGTGGGATTCCTGGCATGTCTGAAGGGTGCCAGGCGAAGATGTCCCAGTTTTCTTGTAGAAATTCACGTAGTGCAGCGTCTACATCAGGGTTTAATTGTGCCCCGATGGAGGCCGTCTTTGCAGGGTCCGTTGGGTGGACTTGGAATTTGACTATTTCGTCCGCTGGTTTAAAAGAGGTGGACTTGGATCTTTTATCAAGTATCACATCGTCCCTGTTCACCGTGGAGCGCATCGCGGTGAGTTCCTTGGCTGCTAGGGCTTCGGATAGTGCCTCGAGGGCTAGTGCGACCGTCTTATTTTCGGTGCGGAGTGCTATGTTCGGATCACTAGCGAGAGTGATGATTCCGTTGGGACCGGGCATTTTAAGCTTCATGTACCCATAATGGGGTATATCTTGAAAAATTGTGAATGCCTCTCGTCCTAATAAAGCATGGTATCCGCTGTTGAACGGGGCCACTTGAAATGTGACCTCCTCGGACCTGTAATTGTCCGGCGAGCCGAACACTACATCCATCATGATTTTTCCTGTGCAGCATGCTTCCCGGCTGGGGATTATTCCTCTAAAGGTTGTGCTGCTTTGCTCAATGCGGTTCCAGTCTATTTCCATTTTTCGTAGGGTTTCCTCATAGATGAGGTTTAGTCCCCTGCCGCCATCCATGAGTACCTTAGTAAGGCGTAAAGCCGTCTACTATCGGCTGAGGACCAATGCGGTGGTGCCGGGCAGTTCGAATTTAGGTTAAATCCTTTGGCATTGAAGGTAATAGCTGTGTCACTCCATGGATTTATTGTTGCTACTTGGTAGACTTCGGCAAGGTTGCGGAGTTGTCGTTTTCGCATGTTATTTGATGCGAAAGTCTCAAAGACTATTAGCACCGTACTGGTGTCGCTGGGCTGGGATTCTGAAGCTAGAAGCTGTTCGTCACTTTTGGCCACCTGCCGTAGTATCCAACATGCTCGAAGGCTATGAGTTGAGTGGCGCCCTCTGTGCTATGAATTTTGCAGGGTCCGTTTAGCCAACCCTCCAGTACGGTTCCGTACCCTTTAGGGGGTTTTGGTTTTTTGGTATTCAACCCAGGTGCTTGATAGTGATGCACCCTTTTGTTCCGGACTAGGGATGTATTCGGGGCTGGATTATCCCAAAATTTACTTTCGGTTTTCCAGGCGCTCTCCATCGCACAGTACTTTTGTATGATGGTCACCAAGTCAGAAAAGCGTGTGATTTCGCAACGACTTATGGCGTTTAGGATTCCCTTGTCCGTGCAATTATTGCAGAAGATTGGTATTGCGTCCTCCTCTCGGCAGTCCTTTATCCTGTTCATAACCAGGAGGAATCTGGCCCAGTAATGATGTACTGTTTCGGCGGGCTCTTGCCGAATTCGAGAGAGATCGCTAATGTTTGGGTGGGCGGGTGGCACTAAATCCGGAACCCTGTCCAATTTAGGACTCAAGGGCCAGGAAGTTTCCGAACTCGGAAGCTTGGATTTTTGAGTGCTATCCAATGAGTCCGACCCGCCGCCTGACTTTAAGTTCAGGGCTTGATCGACATCTGTCCCTCTGCAGGAATCCGGCATGGAGGGATCGGGAATCTGGATGTAGCTAGTCCATAAGATAGAAGAAGAGTCGCCGCATTGCTCCTCTATCACAGCCACATGATGGGTAGCCTGGGGAGAGTTGATCTCTCTCAGATCGGTTTTAGGCCCGATCCGGTCGTAATCTGTGGCGACTCCCAGGGCGGCGATGCGATCCAAGAGCTTGTTTACGGAGGAGAGCTCGATCGGATCTAACTGTTCGGCAAGTTCCAAACTGACATGGAGATTGGTTTCGATGACTCGAGAGGTCATCGTCGGCGCGACGGCCGAACTAGCGGTCATGAGAAAACCGCCTAGCCGAAGAGTCTGACCAGTGGCCAAGGCTCCTTTGGCGATGGTATCGTCTTTAAAGACGAGATGAGGCATCCTACCTGATGGCGACGGCACAGAGGAACTCTCAATAAAAGCACCAATGTCGGTGTCAAAACCGGCGGATCTCGGGTAGGGGGTCCCGAACTGTGCGTCTAGGCGGATGGTAACAGGAGACAAGGGACACGATGTTTTTACCTAGGTTCGGGCCCTCTCGATGGAGGTAATACACTACTCCTGCTTGATTAATATTGATGATATGGGTAGTACAAGAGTAGATCTACCACGAGATCAAGGAGGCTAAACCCTAGAAGCTTGCCTATGGTATGATTGTTGTTCGTCCTACGGACTAAAACCCTCCGGTTTATATAGACACCGGATAGGTTAGGGTTACACAGAGTCGGTTACAATGGTAGGAGATCTACATATCCGTATCGCTAAGCTTGCCTTCCACGCCAAGGAAAGTCCCCTCCGGACACGGGACGAAGTCTTCAATCTTGTATCTTCATAGTCTTGGAGTCCGGCCGTGACGATAGTCCGGCTATCCGGACACCCCCTAGTCCGGGACTCCCTCACTAGGGTTATAAAGGAAGTTTGTATGTGGTTACCGAATGTTGTTCGGAGTCCTGGATGAGATCCCGGACGTCACGAGGAGTTCCGGAATGGTCCGGAGGTAAAGATTTATATATGGAAAGTTGTTGTTCGGGTTCCGGGAAAAGTTCGGGTTTTTACGGTATTGTGCCGGAAGCTTCGGAAGGTTCGGAGGATTCGGAGGTCCGGAAATTGTTTCACCACGTCAATATAGCAGCATGGGCTGTGAGGCGCCCTCGCCTTAATGGGCCAGGGGCACCAGCCCCCAAGGCCCATGCGCATGGGAGAGGGAAACCCTAAGGGGAGGCCTCCACTTGACTTGGGAGGCACTCCTCCCCTTGGCCACCCCTAGATGGGATCTAGGGCTGGCCGCCGCCCTAGGGTGGAACCCTAGGTGGGGCGCAGCCCCTCTCCCCTATATATAGTGGAGGCAAAGGGCAGCCCGATATCGAAGTTCTTCTCATGTTGGCGCAGCCCTACCTCTCTTTCTCCTCATATCTCGCGGTGCTTGGCGAAGCCTGCTGGATCACCACGCTCCTCCACCACCACCACGTTGTGCTGCTGCTGGATGGAGTCTTCCCCAACCTCTCCTCTCTCCTTGTTGGATCAAGGCATGGGAGGCGTCACCGGGCTGTACGTGTGTTGAACGCAGAGGTGCCGTCCGTTCGGCACTAGGATCTCCGGTGATTTGGATCACGACGAGTACGACTCCTTCAACCCCGTTCTCTTGAACGCTTCCGCTTAGCGATCTACAAGGGTATGTAGATGCACTCTCCTTCCCCTCGTTGCTGGTTTCTCCATAGATAGATCTTGGTGACACGTAGGAAAATTTTGAATTTCTGCTACGTTCCCCATCATGTACATGCTAGGCTCGTCAGAGTATTCCGCATGTGCAAAACTGTCTTGCACCCGTTGTATGTGAACGTAGAGCCTATCACACTTGATCATCATGTGGTGTCTCAGCACGAAGAACTGTCGCAATGGTGCATACTCAGGGAGAACTTTTATACCTTGAAATTTTAGTTAAGGGATCAGCTTATAATGCTACCACCGTACTAAGCAAAATAAGATGCATAAAGATAAACATCACATGCAATCAAAATATGTGACATGATATGGCCATCATCATATTGTGCTTTTGATCTCCATCTCCAAAGCATTGTCATGATTTCCATTGTCACCGGCTCGACACCTTGATCTCCATCGTTGCGCCGTGGTCGTCTCGCAAACTATTGCTTCTACAACTATCGCTACCACATAGTGATAAAGTAAAGCAATTACATGGCGTTTGCATTTCATACAATAAAGAGACAACCATAAGGCTCCTGCCGGTTGCCGATAACTTTTACTAAACATGATCATCTCATACAATAACGTATATCACATCATGTCTTAACCATATCACATCACAACATGCCCTGCAGAAACAAGTTAGACGTCCTCTACTTTGTTGTTGCAAGTTTTACGTGGCTGCTACGGGCTTCTAGCAACAACCGTTCTTACCTACGGCACAAAAAACACACCGGTGATTTATCAAGTTTGTTGTTTTAACCTTTAACAAGGATCGGCCGCATTCAAATTTGATTCAACTAAAGTAGGAGAAACAGACACCCACCAGCCACCTTTATGCAAAACTAGTTGCATGTCAGTTGGTGGAACCGGTCTCATTAACGTAGTCATGTAAGGTTGGTCCGGGCCACTTCATCCAACAATATCGTCGAATCAAAATAAGACATTGGTGTTAAGCTGTATGACGATCACCGCCCGCAACTCTTTGTGTTCTACTCGTGCATATCATCTACGCATAGACCTGGCTTGGATGCCACTGTTGGGGAACGTAGCATGCAATTTCAAAAATTTCCCAAGCTCACGCAAGATCTATCTAGGAGATGCATAGCAACGAGAGGGAGAGAGTGTGTCTACGTATCCTCGTAAGCCGAAAGCGGAAGAGTTTGACAATGCGGTTGATGTAGTCGAACTTCTTCTAGCTCCAACCGATCAAGTACCGAACGTACGGCACCTCCGAGTTCTGCACACGTTCAGCTCGATGACGTCCCTCGTCCTCTTGATCCAGCAAAGGTGTCGAGGAAGTATATGAGTTCCATCATCACGATGACATGGTGATGGTGATGGTGAAGTGATCCATGCAGGGCTTCGCCTAAGCACCTCGAGAATATGACCGGGGGTGTAAACTGTGGAGGGGGGCGCCACACAGCTAAGAATTGTTGTTGTGTGTTCTAGGCGCCCCCTCCCACGTATATATAGGTGGGAGGGGGAGGGGAGCAGCAAGGGTGCGCCCCAAGTAGGAGGAATCCTACTTGGGGTCCTCCCCAATTCGGCCTCCCCCCTTCCATATTTGTCGGAAGGGGAAAAGGGAAAAGGAAGGAGAGAAGCAAAGGGGGGCCGAATCCCCTGTTTCCCTTCTCCCACTCGGCCTCCTTCCTTGGGGGGCAGGGCGCGCCACCCCTTGTGGGCTGGTGTGCTCCCTTCTTATGGCCCATACACTACAAAAAAATTACACTTCTGTGATGATACATGTTTGTCGCAGTAGGTCATGTTTTCTATCATGCATGTACATCCATGATGATTTTATGACAGAATCAAGATAGTCATACCTGTGCTGTCGTAGAAGTGTTCCATGACTTACCAAAATTATCATCATGGAAGTGTCCACTTCCATGACGATAAATGGCGCGTCATGGAAGTGCTTTCGTCAAGGGTAACCGACGCGTGGCATCCACCAAAACAGGTCGCCGTTAAGCTATCGAGTCCAGTTTTGGATCCGATAACCCGTTAACAGCCCGGATCAATGGGGATTTTCCACGTGTAAAATTCTCAATGGCCAGAGGAACCACGTGTCGGCTCACCGTTGGGACAGATGTCATCCACTCATTGGACAGGAGGCGCCTATGATACGTCAGCACGTGGCACGGCCCAACAGAGGCCCATTCTGGTGAAAAGGCCGGCCCGCTTAACTTGGTCAAAAGGTAGTGGGCCAACCCACGGAAAGCCTGTTAACAACCTATTTGTATATAGCCCATTTACGGCCCGCTAACTCATGACCCGTTACGGTCTTTCCGAATTAAGCCTAATAGCTTCATCTGGGCCGTCCAATATGATTCCAACCCATTGTAACTTTCGGCCCATATATGCCCATGACATCTTTCAGCCCATATGAGGCCCTTTTTAACTCTTGGCCCATTAACGACCCGTGGTGAAACTGGCCCGTAATGAACAATGTACCGCTTTATACCCATTAACGACCCATTATTCCATTGGGCCGTTTCCAACCCGTGTTAACCTTCGGCCTTCTCAGGGCTCATTTATTCTTGGCTCATTTCCAGCATTCGGTTACTTACGGCCCGTTACTGGCCCTTTCTGCTTGTGGGCCAAATTCTGCCCGTGGTTACAGTTGGTCCATTTGTGGCCTGCTAATCCATTGGGCCGTTTTCATAGTGTCATCAAATACAGCCGATTAACGATGGCCCGTTATGGTCGGCCCATGAACGGACGATTCCAACTCTAGTCCATTTACGGCCCATAATGCGGTCTGTTATTGGCCCATGTTTGGCCAATCGATCATACGGCCCGCAGAAGGCCCATTGATGCTACGACCCATTATTTCTACGGCCCGTAGAAGGCCCATTGCTTCTATGGCCCGTAGGAGGCGCATGGTCACTACGGTAAATATGTAGCCCATGGTTATTGTGGCCTAGTTAAAAAAATAGGTTATTGTGGCCACTAGCAAACCGCGGAAAAAGAACTGCACTGACTACAAGCAAACAAATAAGCAAGACAACAAGGAAATTAATAAGCAAGCAACTTACGCTAGGCTATCACGGATTCATGGCTATTACACATATTACATCCACTGGGCATCAAAATTCGCGATCAATGCAAATATAGGGAACAAAGCAGCATATCACATACACTGGTTGTCAAAGTTGGCGACCAGTGCAAATAAACACCACACCAAAACAAGTCCAGAACTGAAACCACTTCATAAGAGCTCAAGAAACAATATCTTGGGTACCCATAATGCTGGCAAGATGGTAAGCAAGTTTATTAACTTTCTCTTGTTTGGTGCTTAAATCCTCCAGCGCTTTCTGTTGCACCAGAAAGTATGCATCTGAATTCTGCAGGGACTTCCTCAGTCCTTCGGCTTCGTGTCACAACACATCTGATCGATGTCTTTCAACTTGAAGTTGAGACTCAAGAAGACAAACTGATTCAGGCAGCGAGTTCGAAGAGCTTGTGCCAGCAGTAGTGGCAAGTAACTCGAACACTACATCAAGACAGGACTTTTGGGTTGTCTCACTATCGTCAAGATAGTTTATGTCAGCTTTCTTGGAGACCAACAAGGATGTCTCGCTATCTTGAACCTTATCTGCATTACTTCCTTTACCATTGCATATCTGGGTACTCTTCTCCAATATTTTGTCCGCATTCTAAAAGAGAAACAAGCAGAAACATCACAGGTTTACCATGTTGTATATGAAACTCATTTTGGTAAATCAGTTCAGTAGTAAAGTGGACAGGACACTAATAGGGAAAATCCTATACACAGAATCTTATCAGCAGCGCGCTTTAAAAATAAGGCGCTGCTGCTAATTAGCAGTAGCGAGCTCAAGCTTAACTCGCTGCTGAAATAAATATAGCAGTAGCGCGCCCGCTCAAAGATGCGCTACTGCTATAATTCCCATGAGGCCGCCGCGAGGCTAGTTATAGCAGCAACACGTTATAACGACGAGCGCTACTGCTACGTAGCATAGTAGCAACGCATTTCGCCAATAAGCGCTACTGCTAAGTTTACTACAAAAATTTAGTCCCACCTTGCTCCGTGAAGAGAGTTTCTACCACCTTAAATATGTTACTTCTCAAACTTTGGCAAGCATTTGGTCTTCATTGAACTCTATGTGTAGAATTTGTGGCTGCAATATGAGTCTTCACCAGTTCCTAAACCGGTGAGGACTCATATTGACAAATCAGATTGTACACAAAAAGATCATTGATGATCAATGTATTTTTGATACATATTTTTACATGTTGACACATAGCAGTAGCGCTTCTTTGTGAAAGGCGCTGCTGCTAGGTAGTTTAGCAGTAGCGTCTTTCTATATAGCGCGCTACTGCTAAGCCATTCCATCTCCCACCCCCCTCTCCTCTATCCGATCCACTCACAGCCACACACTCACTGGATCCCCTCTCAATCCCCGCGCGGTCCTCCCCGTTGCCCCTCCTCCTCTGCGCCGCCACCTCCTCCTCCTTGCTGGACTCGGTACCGGCCTCCTCCTCCGTCCTCCCTCCACTCGTCGCTGGCCGGCCCCTCCTTGCTCCGCCTTCCTCCTCCGTCCTCCCTCCACTGGCCGCCGGCCGGCCCCTCCTCGCTCCGCCTTCCTCCTCCGTCCTAATCTCTTCTCCCTCCTCGAGTCGCCCCTCCTTCTCCCTCCTACCTGCTACATTTTGATTTAGTAGGCTAGTTCATATGCAACATTTTGATTTAGTTGATATGATTTAGTTGATTTAGTAGGCTAGTTGATTTAGTTGATTTAGAACATTTTGATTTAGTTGATTTAGTAGGCTAGTTCATTTAGTTGATTTAGTATGCACCATTTTATTGTTATTTTTTCTGTACATTGATAGGTACGTAGTTGCTTTTGTTTTTTTAATAAGTTACTTTTTGGCAAAATGTAGGTGGTACCTTGTCATCTAATATGTTACTAGATCTTAGGATTATAATTGTCCATCAAATTGCTTCTCGCGGAAGAACCAAAAATATCACATGCTACTGTTTTTCTTTCCTGTGAAGTGGATCGTTAATCCTTTGCTCATATTTCTTTAGGAAAAATGGACTATGCCTTACTGCAAGGGGCTCCATCACAACCTGTACTTACTGTGTGGACACGGACGGTCGCACACACTTAAACTCGGTTGGGTGGAAGAAATTCCTTGATGGCAAGAATCTTCGTGTTGGACAGGCCATCCTAATTACTATCAGGAACACCAACCGCCTAGGCTTGAGGATGATGATTGTCTTCGATATCATCTAGAACTACATATGTGTGTGTGTGGCTATATCATCTAGAACTGCATATGTGTGTGTGGTTATATCATCTAGAACTACATATGATGATTGTCGTCGATATCATCTAGAACTACATATGATGATCGCCGTTGATATGAGCTTGTACTGCTTGAGGATGCATGTTGACTATGCATGAAATTGTTATCTAGTACTCCCTTCGTTCCAAATTACACGTCGTGGTTTGAACTAAAACCACGACGAGTAATTTGGAATGAAGGGAGTACTACCCAGTAATGGTTTATGAATTTGATATCTAGTAGCAGTACCTAGTATCTAGTATCTCAAAGGGAAACTGAAAGGGAAAGGGGTACGGGGGGAAAATGATGAAAGATATAGCAGTAGCGAGGGACTGCGAAATTGCTACAGCTAAGTAATAGTAGCGTGTTCAGAAAAAGCACTGCTGATATCGTCAACAGTAGTAGCGCGGGTACGGACCGCGCTACTACTATAAGTTAGCTGTAGCGCCTTATTAGTAGCCCCGCCACCCGTGCTGCTGCTAGCCTCAAAACCCGCGCTACTACTAGGGTTTTCCCTAGTAGTGGGATAACATCATGAAACTATAGCGACCCGACCTCAGACGGTCAAGCCTCTGTGTTGCTATGCCATCCACGGATCGGTATCTTTGGCACACAGTACATCGATGTATATATCAAAGTGCAATCACATGTATAATTAACGTAAAACTGATATATACCTCATAAGTCACAATGAAACAAATAGTCGGGTGTGGAGTCCCATCAACGCCATCGGCAAGGTTGAGTGTAGACCGTAACCCTGTATCGTAACTCTTACTCGTCGAGGAAATATCTGCAACATGATACGTTGCAGCCGTGTAGGTCAGTACATTGAATGTACCGGCAAGATCACAATAAGAGAAAACAGATGATAAACTATACTATATGCAGCATGGCTTTGTGGCTCTGTATCTGAGTTTTGTTTGCGTAAAAGCTGATTTATTTTCCCCACATCAAAGGAATAACTGGAGTCTGTACTATGGAGTTTTCTATCATGACATGGTTCCGCCAACCGATGTCTCATAGCCCAAATTCATCATAAGTTGCCCACAATTAAGTTATCATCCGGTGTTGAGAGTTCGAGATAGATCCAGTCCGGATGCTCAAATTGTCCGTAATCGGGACACGGCTAATCGATTAGGTTTTAACCCTCTGCAGAGGTTTGTACACTTTACCCGCAAGATTCGATCCCTCTTTTACGTTCTCGCACTTGAGGTGTTTGAGAACAAGACGACCAAACATGGTCTTCGAAGAGTTCCCCGACCACCGTCCGGTGCTCATCCAATCCTACCGTAGTTCTACATCTGCTAGCACCGTCCTAGTCGAGTCACAACTAAGGTCAACCAAGCGAGCCCATAGTGACTTGCGGTTGCACAGGTAAGCTTCCGGGCATGAAGTATTCTTCCGTCTCTTTGAGTCAGGTGAAGCTTTCCGCAAGATGTCATGGCGCTTCTCCATGCATCCCGCCAACCACTGGTTTCTCCAGGTGCCCGTCAACCGTCCTTCACCCGTGAGTGTGTATTGAATTCTTGTCTCGAGTCTTGAAGTCTTGAGGCCTTGAAGATGCAGTCCTTGCAGATTCCATCATGGAGTTATCGTCATTGGCGTAGATCCTCCATTCTCACACCACTCCCGAGCACTCATACCAAACCCCGTCTACTATAGCGTAGCATTAAAATAAAATATCGTCCCGGGCTTGGTAACAGGGTGATGGGTTCCTACCTCATGCATACTACTCAACTACAAGAATTCAATATCACTCTTTGGAGGGTTTGTTGCGAAGATGACACTAGATGCAATAAAACACATAGGTATGAAAAACATGGTCAAAGTGAACTTGCCTGGTATTACTTGATGAAGATAATAACGCTCTCAGAATAAAGACTTGGTAGAACTATTCGTCACTCCTTTGAAAATCTATATTACACCGACAATCATATAAGCAATCATCCTAGCAATCAATTCTATCAATCATAACAATGCTCAATCAAAATAAAAGCAACAAGAAAACCAAGTCGAAAACCAAAGGAAAAACTTCGAAAGAAAAATTCAAGGAAAAACTTTGGTGACCAACTCACACAAATCTTAACATAAGATTACTAAATTATTCTAATATTTTTTTCTACAGCAAAGAAAATATAAATCTAATAAAATAACAGAAAATAAATTACTAATTTACTAACTAACAAAAAGAACTAATATAAAACTACTATAACCATCTAGTGAATACTAAAACAAATATAGCAACTAGCAAAACACTAAGACAACTATAACAACAAATCATTTATTAAAACATTAATAAACTATACTAAATAAATATAACAACTAATGTGTTCACAAATAACAGAAACAAAAACAATATAACTTGAAGTAGAAAAAAAATTACTTTTAAAACTAATAAAACTATCTTTATCCACTATCACTATGAACTAAACAAGCAATTACAAAACAGTAGCTAAACACTAATAAATAACTACAAAAATTTATCTACTGTAGCTAAACATAAACATATAACAACAAGTGAAAATCTACAAAAGGAATGAACTAAAAATAATTAAAAACAATAATTACATAACTAAAACAACTATATAAGCAAAACAGTACTGTTTTTACTAAAAATCTAATTTAAAATACTCCAAAATTACCGAACTAAATCCTACAGCTAAAAAATATCATAAGTGACCAGGAGCAAAAAGAATTAATTAAAAACCTATTTTTAAACTCAAGTTATGGCCAAAATACTAATCTGAACAAAATTTATCAAATTAAAATTTAAACTACTCAAATTTGAAATCCAGAGACACTAACAGAAACTTCCGCAAATTTGTGACACATAGCAATTGGAATCACTCAAAAATACTAAAAACTCTAAAAGATATGAATTTTCTAAGATTGCTATTTTCTGAAAAAAAATGAATTACGGGATTTCGTGGATCTCACCGGAGTAGTCGTCGGAGTTGGGGAAGAAGATCGGATCCGATGTTGCGGTTGATCCTAGAGGAAAGGAGATCACGGGACGGTGGAGAGGAGATCATATAAACCTCAGGAGAGGTGGAGGATGGCGGCGGCACTTGGCGGCGGTGGTGGTGCTGCTGCTTCTGCTGCGGAGAGGAGAGGAGAGGAGAGGTGTTGGTTTGATGTGTTGGGGGGGTGCTTGGGTATTTATAGTGGGAGGGAGGGTTTTGCTTGGGGTAGGGGACAAGAAATAGACTAGGATTAGGAAACAAAGGAAAAGATCTAGAAACAAATCGGAATAAGCGAAAGTAGGAAAAAAGTCCTACTAGGAAAGGAAAAGGAGCGGTGGCTCCTCGGTGTGCATGTGATGGCCTTGGCTTGGCGGCGGCCATTGGCTTGGCCTTGGGCCTTGGCCCTTGGCCCGGCAGGCATAGCGATTTTTTTTTTGACAGAGACAACAAAACAATAAAACCAAATAAAAATTTTATATAGGCATATAATATATCAAATTTTTAGAAAAAGATTTTCTACAACATGAACACTATTTTAGCTTCAAATAAAATACACACAAATTTTAATAATTCACACAGTGCTACCGGTCCAATAAAATCCAATAAAATCATTTTAAAATACCAAAATGACTTCAAATTAATTTCTCTCCAATTTTCTGATGTAGGGAATCATGTTACCCTATTTTCCATATATTTTGGTTTTGGAGAAAATAATTTGAATAAAACTCAAATACTCCAAATTGGAAATTAATTCAAAAGAACTTTGAATTTAATTCTTTTAAAACTCCCAACTCATATTTCATTTAATTTGAAGAAGTCATTTTATCTTCTCTCGTGAAAATCATTGAGTTGCATAAAGTTTCAGAATTGAAATATTTCCAAATGGAATTCAAATCTTTTCAAAACCCTTTTCATTTATTTAAATGGAAGAAGTCATATCATCTTCTCTCTAGGGTTTTGTGTTTGAATTGAATTTGAATTCATGGAGATCATAAATGCAAGGTGGAAGTTTGGGAAAGTCATTTCATTCCCTCTCATTTAACCTTCAAAAAGTTTCGAATTTCACTCAATTTCAGTTAATCAATCAAACAATCAATCAAAACTATCTATATGTTTATAACATTCCAAAATTTAGAATTTTGGGATGTTACAAACTACCACCCTTAAAATGAATCTCGTCCTCGAGATTCGGAGAGGTTAGAAAGAAATAGGTTAGGGTTTGGGGGTCTTCTCAAAAATCGGTCGATCGTCTCCGGGGTCTCGGGTGCTACCACCCTTAAAAGCATGGTTACAGGTTCCATCAAAACTCATATACTCCATCCATCGTTGACAGTGTCGGTCTTCTCAGATCGTAAGGATAATTCCTTCTCGGGGCTCTTCCGGTAGTGGCATAACTTTTTCCTCAATTCTTCTGTCCTTTCATCTTGGTAAGGTTATTCCGAGATTGGGTCTTCATAGCTGTCGGGTCTGGCGCCAATACTAAACAACTATCGATATCTCATGGTGGTCATCAATTTATGGTTTGTCCTGCAGGAAAGGGTCTGGGCTGAACCTCTCTGTATAACCTACGGTTGGCAACAACTGCCATGTACATGGGTTTATCATCATACCATTCTAAGGCTTAAGCAAGGCTTCAACGAGCGTCGCCACTTTACTATGGGTAAGTCTCTCAGATTTACCATTCCAAATAGCAAGAGCGAATGATACGAGTAAGTCGGTATGGTGATCAATCCATTCCGCACCCAAATCATTACCCTGTATAAGGTTTAGCGAATATCACATTTCTAACACTCGGGCATTCTCGCAAGCGTTGCAGAATTTCTCTTCTCAACGAACTTAGTTCGGATAATTCCAGTGATTCTGCAAGCTGAACAAAACATCTATCATTTCTTCACAACTCTCGGGTTTTTGCGTAACCTCTCATTTAAACATTGCTGATCAAATCGCAGTCTTCCCAAAATTTCTTCTTCTAGTGGGTACTTGGCCCTTATTAATTCCTGGGCCTGTGGGTTATGGGCCCACTTCAACACTTGTACCAATTTCACTCATCCTTGGAGTTACAATTGCTCCATTATCCAACATTACACCACTTTAAATCCAATAACATTTCATTTCTTAATACCATCATGTCAAAGATAAAACTTCAACTCATTTCTTTTCCAAACTCCAACCTGTGGGACACATTTCCATTTCCATTGGTCTAGTGTTCTTCATAGGGTACTATCACCCTTAAAATGAAATTCACAAATCCATCCATAGACCATATTTCTCATATCCTCGAAAATGGTCAAAATCCGTGTTCATAGAGTAACAACTCATACAATTAAACATATGAAAACATGTCACCTTAACTTTATTGATTTCATGAATCCATTACAAACTCTGAGCACCCATTACATAACTCAACTTATTGTACTCATGAAAAAAAAATTGTTTCTACCACTCTTATTATCCATATCAAAATTCCAACTACTCAACTCCAGCTTCCTTCTTGTAGGAACATTTAGTAGCATAATGTCTTGCTTCCTTGCAATGAAAACACATAACTTTCGATAAGTCTTTGGGCTTCTTGGAGATGGTGCCTGCTCCTTGAGTTCCTTGCTTCCTTTCGAGACAATGATTGGCATAATGGCCGACGTCCTTACATTCAAAACAGGTAATATGACTCTTGTCCCTGTTTGCATAAATTGGGTTGTTCTGAGGGTGTCTTTGTTTTCTCTTCCTGGGTTTCTTCGTTCTGATCAAACCTTCTATTTCCCGAGGGTCAAACATCACTTCTGCTGTCGGGAAATCTCTGAGATATTCTTCTCTTTCCTTGGTACAATACTGGTAAAAATGTCCTTCTTCTCCACATGAATAGCAAGCGTTGGAGTAGAATCTATTGAGGCCTTCTCCATCAGGGTCTTCAACACATTCCTTCATCACAGGTTCTTTCATAACTTCTCGAAGGGCTTCTTTCATTCCTTCTTCCTGCTCCTGAATAGTTTGTTGCACCATGGAGTAAATGTGACACTGAGTCGGGTAGTGGGTGGTTCCTTCACACAAGAAACAAGTCATCTGACTAGTTGGGCATTCCTCAGCTGGGTGTTTCTCCTCACAATGAGGGCATCCATCCTTGTGTTCCTCCTGGGTGTGTCCTATTTCTCCGCAAATCTTGCAGGCACAAGGTTTATTCCTTGGTGTATCATGGTGCTTCCGGATGAGACGTGATCTCAACAGGGTCTTCTTGAATTCCTCCCAAGTTCTTGCTCCATTAAATCCTTGTACGGCTTGATGCATTTCCCACCAGGTTGCAGCACTTTCTGTAAAGCACTGAAGAGCGTATTGAACCTCATACTTCCTTGGAATCAATTTTTTTCTAAATTGATCCTCCATGTTTTGAATCCATAGCTCTGCCTCCAACTAAGTCATCGGTCCAGAGAATAGCAGACCAATCTTCATTCATCATCTATGGGGTCCAAAAGTTATGGGATGAGATATGAGAGAGGTGGGGAAGAATACACGCAATACAAACAATAGTTTTGAAGAAACAGGTTTTATTTTGGGGCTGTCGGAAAACATCAAACAAATGACAGCTCACAAATCATTGCATCTAACGTAGGTGTATAACAGGGGTTTGGTCTCTAAAGGTCAAATAATTCTTCAGGAACTTCAAATTCTTAAAGTCTTCAGAGTCTTCAATTGTTGCAGCTGCAATTTCTTCCAACGCATGGTGAAATCCTGGTTACTTTGAAGGGGTCATCAGCTGTCCGATATCTTTCTTGGAGCGGCTTCAGTTGATCCTTCATGTGGTCAAAAGGAAAAGGGTATATTCTAACTATTTGAGGTGAGAGTGTCTATTTGATAAAATCTGAAAAGATGAGAAGTAAGAGTCTTTTGAAAATAAAGTTTTAGAGATTTCTGTCCTAGGGCTTTCCGGTTTCTAGGGTCACGTCCTCAGTCAACATGTGCTCGATACCATATCTGAGAGACCCGACCTCGGACGGTCAAGCCTACGTGTTCTTGTGCCATCCACGGATCGTATCTTTGGCACACAGTACATCAATGTATATATCAAAGTGCAATCACATGTATAATTAACGTAAAACTGATATATACCTCATAAGTCACAGTGAAACAAATAGTCGGGTGTGGAGTCCCATCAACGCCATCGGCAGGTTGAGTGTAGACCGTAACCTGTATCGTAACTCTTACTCGTCGAGGAAATATCTGCAACATGATACGTTGCAGCCGTGTAGGTCAGTACATTGAATGTACCGGCAAGATCACAATAAGAGAAAACAGATGATAAACTATACTATATGCAGTATGGCTTTGTGGCTCTGTATCTGAGTTTTGTTTGCGTAAAAGCTGATTTATTTTCCCCACATCAAAGGAATAACTGGACTCTGTACTATGGAGTTTTCTATCATGACATGGTTCCGCCAACCGATGTCTCATAGCCCAAATTCATCATAAGTTGCCCACAATTAAGTTATCAGTCCGGTGTTGAGAGTTCCGAGATAGATCCAGGTCCAGATGCTCAAATTGTCCGTAACCGGGGACACGGCTAATCGATTAGGTTTTAACCCTCTGCAGAGGTTTGTACACTTTACCCGCAAGATTCGATCCCTCTTTTTACGTTCTCGCACTTCAGGGTGTTTGAGAACAAGACGACGAAACATGGTCTTCGAAGAGTTCCCCGACCACCGTCCGGTGCTCATCCAATCCTACCGTAGTTCTACATCTGCTAGCACCGTCCTAGTCGAGTCACAACTAAGGTCAACCAAGCGAGCCCATAGTGACTTGCGGTTGCACGGAGTAAGCTTCCGGGCATGAAGTATTCTTCCGTCTCTTTGAGTCTGGGTGAAGCTTTCCGCAAGATGTCATGGCGCTTCTCCATGCATCCCGCCAACCACTGGTTTCTCCAGGTGCCCGTCAACAATCCTTCACCCAGTGAGTGTGTATTGAATTCTTGTCTCGAGTCTTGAAGTCTTGAGGCCTTGAAGATGCAGTCCTTGCAGATTCCATCATGGAGTTATCGTCATTGGCGTAGATCCTCCATTCTCACACCACTCCGAGCACTCATACCAAACCCGTCTACTATAGCGTAGCATTAAAATAAAATATCGTCCGGGCTTGGTAACAGGGTGATGGGTTCCTACCTCATGCATACTACTCAACTACAAGAATTCAATATCACTCTGGAGGGTTTGTTGCGAAGATGACACTAGATGCAATAAAACACATAGGTATGAAAAACATGGTCAAAGTGAACTTGCCTGGTATTACTTGATGAAGATAATAACGCTCTCAGAATAAAGACTTGGTAGAACTATTCGTCACTCCTTTGAAAATCTATATTACACCGACAATCATATAAGCAATCATCCTAGCAATCAATTCTATCAATCATAACAATACTCAATCAAAATAAAAGCAACAAGAAAACCAAGTCGAAAACCAAAGGAAAAACTTCGAAAGAAAAATTCAAGGAAAAACTTGTGGTGACCAACTCACACAAATCTTAACATAAGATTACTAAATTATTCTAATATTTTTTTCTACAGCAAAGAAAATATAAATCTAATAAAATAACAGAAAATAAATTACTAATTTACTAACTAACAAAAAGAACTAATATAAAACTACTATAACCATCTAGTGAATACTAAAACAAATATAGCAACTAGCAAAACACTAAGACAACTATAACAACAAATCATTTATTAAAACATTAATAAACTATACTAAATAAATATAACAACTAATGTGTTCACAAATAACAGAAACAAAAACAATATAACTTGAAGTAGAAAAGAATTACTTTTAAAACTAATAAAACTATCTTTATCCACTATCACTATGAACTAAACAAGCAATTACAAAAACAGTAGCTAAACACTAATAAATAACTACAAAAATTTATCTACTGTAGCTAAACATAAACATATAACAACAAGTGAAAATCTACAAAAGGAATGAACTAAAAATAATTAAAAACAATAATTACATAACTAAAACAACTATATAAGCAAAACAGTACTGTTTTTACTAAAAATCTAATTTAAAATACTCCAAAATTACCGAACTAAATCCTACAGCTAAAAATATCATAAATGACCAGGAGCAAAAGAATTAATTAAAACCTATTTTAAACTCAAGTTATGGCCAAAATACTAATCTGAACAAAATTTATCAAATTAAAATTTAAACTACTCAAATTTGAAATCCAGAGACACTAACAGAAACTTCCGCAAATTTGTGACACATAGCAATTGGAATCACTCAAAATACTAAAAACTCTAAAAGATATGAATTTTCTAAGATTGCTATTTTCTGAAAAAAATGAATTACAGGATTTCGTGGATCTCACCGGAGTAGTCGTCGGAGTTGGGGAAGAAGATCGGATCCGATGTTGCGGTTGATCCTAGAGGAAAGGAGGTCACGTGACGGTGGAGAGGAGATCATATAAACCTCGGGAGAGGTCGAGGGTGGCGGCACTTGGCGGCGGCGGTGGTGCTGCTGCTTCTGCTTTGGAGAGGAGAGGAGAGGAGAGGTGTTGGTTTGATGTGTTGGAGGGGGCTGCTTGGGTATTTATAGTGGGGAGGGAGGGTTTTGCTTGGGGTAGGGGACAAGAAATAGACTAGGATTAGGAAACAAAGGAAAAGATCTAGAAACAAATCGGAATAAGCGAAAGTAGGAAAAAGTCCTACTAGGAAAGGAAAAGGAGCGGTGGCTCCACAGTGCTTGTGTGATGGCCTTGGCTTGGCGGTGGCCCTTGGCTTGGCCTTGGGCCTTGGCCCTTGCCCGGCAGGCATAGCGATTTTTTTTTTTTGGACAGAGACAACAAAACAATAAAACCAAATAAAAAATTTATATAGGCATTTAATATATCAAAATTTTTAGAAAAGATTTTCTACAACATGAACACTATTTTAGCTTCAAATAAAATACACACAATTTTAATAATTCACACAGTGCTACGGTCCAATAAAATCCAATAAAAATCATTTTAAAATACCAAAATGACTTCAAATTAATTTCTCTCAATTTTTCGATGTAGGGAATCATGTTACCCTATTTTCCATATATTTTGTTTTTGGAGAAAAATAATTTGAATAAAACTCAAATACTCAAATTGGAAATAAATTCAAAAGAACTTTGAATTTAATTCTTTTAAAACTCCCAACTCATATTTCATTTAATTTGAAGAAGTCATTTTATCTTCTCTCGTGAAAATCATTGAGTTGCATAAAGTTTCAGAATTGAAATATTTCCAAATGGAATTCAAATCTTTTCAAAACCCTTTTCATTTATTTAAATGGAAGAAGTCATATCATCTTCTCTCTAGGGTTTTGTGTTTGAATTGAATTTGAATTCATGGAGATCATAAATGCAAGGTGGAAGTTTGGGAAAGTCATTTCATTCCCTCTCATTTAACCTTCAAAAAGTTTCGAATTTCACTCAATTTCAGTTAATCAATCAAACAATCAATCAAAACTATCTATATGTTTATAACATTCCAAAATTTAGAATTTTGGGATGTTACAGAAACAAACATATATCTATGTACCATGGTCACTGTATGGTCTATATCATTCTAGTTTTTGTTGCCAAATAAAGATAGAGACACAGTTCAAATAATATCTGTTTAAGACAAAGCAGAATAGACAAAATATAAGTGTGGGAAACTACAGAGCAATATCAACACTTGTAATGTGCATGACATGAGAACATAACTGTTTATTTAATTGAAACTGAAATCAACATAGAGCAAGTTACAATAGCAAACCAGTTAAAGAAACATGCTTGAAACATACCTGTTGCGCCATTGGAGTTTCAATTCGATCCTTCAAATTTGCAAATAGCTGGTATGAGTAAATACAATGATGCAAGAGCGAAGGAGCATGAACCATAGCTATAGAACTTGACCTGAGAACAATTCTTCTTCTGCTTTAAGCATTGAGTTGGGATTCGGAGTGGTGGTCCTCTTGCTTTGGGCACTACAGTTCCCTTACTAACTGCTCGTGTTTGGGTGCTCTGTGGTGGAGACAGTGCTGTGTCAACTGGAACTAAGTTACTATCTGCTGGGGTTGGCTCTAGAAGGGGTGTAGCTGGTTCTCTATCCAACTGGGTAGGGGTACAAGCTGCGAGAGAGTCTGGGCTATGTGTGGTTGGGCTGGTTCTTGGGCAAGTACAACCGTGGTTCTATCTACATCGACTGGTAGCACTATCTTTTCTAAAGACCGTGTCGTTACTCCCTTAGATACTGCCATCACCCTCTCCAATTCAAATTGTTGATAAACAAGAAAACTAATTGAACATACAGACATGTGCAATGGATAGTGGGGAATAAAAGAGGGCATGAAATAATTCACATTTATGTTATCTAACCAAACATGATAGCATGACACAATTTCACATATATGATGGCTAACTAAATAGGATAGCATGACACAGTTTCACATATATGATGGCTAACTAAAAAGGATGGAAAGACATAGTTCAAAATATGATGACTATGTAAACAGGATGACATGGTATAACTATATAATGTATTTATTAAATAGGTTGGCATGCCATAATTCACATACATGCCGCCTATGGAAACACGATAGCATGATATAATTCATGGATAGAATGACATAATTCAAAATATGATGACTGTAAACACTAAACAAGATGAGCTGATATAACTATATGATGTTTTCATTAAATGGGTTGGCATGCCATAATTCAGATAGATGTTGTCTATGTAAACATGATGGCATGATATCGTTCAAATATATGACTTATATACTAAGATGGTAAGCAAATGACAATCACATATATGATGTAAAAACTAAGCAATGCAAGACAACATGCATGACATGAGTAATATAGCCCTGCCAAGTTTGAGCATAAACCTCAGGGGGGAAATAGGACTAGTCATCTGTCTCTGAATCCTCCTCTGAGGAGCTAGCTGTAACCAGCAAGATGTCTGCTTCAGCAGGTAGCATTGTCTGATATGAATACCTTGTTTTCACTCCAGATACTTCCATCACCGCTTCAAATGGCTGATGCACAGGAAGAGTAGTTGAATATACAAATGTTGTCGACAAATTGACCACGTAATAAAAAAGGATAGCATGATATAATTCACATATATGATGATTGGCTAAACAACATGGCATTGCATAATTCACATATATAATGCCTTGCAACAAGATAGCATTGCATAATTCACATATATAATGTCTTGCAACAAGATGGCATTGCATAATTCACATATATGATAATTAGACACTAAACAGGTGGCATTCACACAAAGCATGTCTAAACTAAGCAAATGACATAGGAATGCAAGACACCATACGAACGATATGAGCAACATAACCCTGCCAAGTTAGAGCATACACCTCGGGGGGGACTGGTCATCTGTCTCTGAATCCTCCTCTAAGGAGCTATCCGTAACCAGCGAGATATGTGCTTCGTCAGATAACATAGTCTGCTCTAAAGACCTTGTTTTCACTCCAGAATTTTCCATCACCGTGTCAAATGGCTGATGCACACGAAGAGTAGTTGAATGTACTAACATTGTTGACAAATGTAATACGTAAAGAAAAAAAGGATGGCATGATATAACTCACATATAAGATGACTGGATAAGCAGGATGGCATTGCAAAATTCACATATATGATGCCTGGCTAAAAAACATGGTGTTGCATAATTCACATATATGATAAATAAACTAAACAGATGGCATTCACACAAAGCATGTCTAAACTAAGCAAATGACATATTTGATGTATAAAATAAGCAATGCAAGGCACCATATGCATGATATTACCAACATCAGCATGCCAAGTTAGAGCGAAGACCTCAAGGGGTAAATAGGAGTGGTCTTGTCCTTCTGAATCCCCGTCAAAACATTTATCTTCCTCTTGATTACAATCCAAAATGGGTGGAGGGGGGCTGCCTTTGCGCCCACCATGGAGCAACGTCTGCATGAAATTTTATTGCCACGCAAGGCTCGTCTCTTTTGCCCTGCATGTTCAGTTCCATTGTGTACAATAACTGATATGCATAGGAATAAAACATAGTAAGGAGTGCATGCAGAAATTCAGAGTGATGGTAGCAACCTGTGGATAGACCCAAAACTAATGATAGCAGCCAGATAATGGCTTCTGTTAAAAAACACATATAATGGCTTCTTTACTGTTTGTTTCCCACCCAACATGAAACTCATAGTAGACACCGGAGATTAACCAGATATTAGATAGATACTATTGATTGCGGCCCCGATATGTACCCCACAACCATTTAAAAACTCAAGTTTGAGCATTAGTTTGAAGCTGACTCATAGTTCCATCGGTGAACAGGACAATAAAGTAGCATGTAATATTAAGCGATGCATAATGTAAGCAGACACGAAAGAGTGCGACCTCTCTTGAGGACCCATGTAGTCCTTGAGGTTATCTGCTCGGTTGATGATGGTAATGCAGGTGTCGTGGCTGCCGGAGGCGGGGAAGAAGATCTAAGGCGGCGAAAGACAGTCTGGAGGCCGGATCCCTGCTGTGGTGGACCCTTCTATCATTGGAGCAGCTGAGTTGGGGTGGACGACGGTGCAGCAAGAGCGGGACAAACGACACAAGGTTTTCTTTGACAACTATCTGTAAGAGAAGTAATTCTGTAAGGGCTCGTTTGAATTGGAGGATCATAACAACGCAGGGATAGGAAATACACAGTAATAGGATAGGAATGCACATGCAAAACAGATAATTTAAGAACACATGATTTCTGCCAATCTGGGTGTTTGGTTCACACGAATTGTAAGATCACAGGATGCAAAGAAGCATGGTGAGATTAAGTCAAACCACAAGAAATGTATGGTTATAATGCTATTATGCTACTATCTCTTAGTCTTGTGCTTCATGAGTAGGAATTTGAAAAGGAGGACAAGTGGATATTAAAATTCCTACGGTTTTTCTTTCAAGGAGACACTAAAGGAACAAATCCTACAGTTTTCCTTTGCTCCATTCCTTTGATCCAAATGCATGAATAGTAGTACCATAGGAAACTTTCCAATTCCTATGTTTTTCCTTCACTTTTCCTTTCAAGCACTGGCGATTCTAGTAGGCAGGCTTGAGCAGGGAAAAGCCTACACTCAAAAAAAATTGTGCTACTTCTACTACTTTGGACCTAGGCCACTGCCCTACTAGCTCAACTTCCAGGCCCATCTACAAATGCATAACTCAAACGCACAGAGATAAATAATGATGGCATTAAAGAGAGTCCATCATGGATAGCTAAGTAGCCTGGTACCTCACTGCTTGTTATATAGTAGGAGAAACTAACCGTATTTCACGTAAATACATGTGCTCAGTGGACAATATATATAACATGTAGAGTAAAAAAGCGATGCAACAAGTGTACAACCTCTTTGGCAAAGCCATGTCGATCTCAGCGTGATTGGGTTGGTCGGTGAGGATGCTCCGGCTGATTTGGCTACCAGAGGAGGGGAAGAAGTTCTTAGGTGTCTGGAGGTGGATCCCGGGGTACTGCTCCGCTGTGATGGAGGGTTTCGTCGTTGGAGCAGCTCCGGTGAGTTGTACGACGGCGAGGCTGAAGCAGGACAGGAGAGACAACGTTAACATGAGTGGAATTCTAATAGCATCTCCAATAGATGACATAAAATACATAACCACAAAGTGCTAGATGTAAAATACATCAGCCGCTCATCTCCGAACTTAACTGTCGAAATTGAATTTAACAGTCGAAACTGAATTTAATTGTCTAAACTAAATTTTGCTGTCGAAACTGAATTTTACTGTCGAAACTGAACACACTAGTAGTAGCAAAGCAGTAGCAGTAGCATCAGCGCCCGGAGCAGCAGCGCGTGCGAGAGCCAGGGCAACTGGTCGTGTAGCAGCTGCAGGAGATCGAGGAGAGCAGGATCTGCTGCTCATGCAGTAGCGGCGTGCACAAGAGTAGAGCAGCAGGGCAAGCAAGAGCAAGAGCAGGAGTGCAAGCAAGAGCAAGAGTGAGAGCACCAATGCGCGCAAGAGCAAGAGCAAGAGCAGACCAGGCAGGGGACCGAGAGCAAGAGCAAAGCAGCAGCGCAAGCGAGAGCCAAAGCAGCAGCAGCTCCTACTGATGTGGACGTCGCCGCCGAGGGAGCGATGCCGTGAAGGAAGTGGCCGGCGACGCCGCTGTGGATGGAGCCACGCTATGTCGGCTCAGGACCGAGCGCCGGCAGCACCGCGAGATCGAATCAAGAAGAAAATGCGGTGATTAGTGGAGAACCTCTTTGGTGGCACTGATTAGGCCTCAGCTTCATTCGAGAAATCAATGATGATGCTGCTCTTTCGGTGGTGCAGGTGAAGACGGCGGTGTGGGAATGGAGGTGGCACGAAAGACGAGGGGAACGTCAGGGCAGCTCCTTGGAGGTGGAGGACGGGGTGGCTGAACCGGCGGGACGACGAGATCGACGACGGATCCTCATCTAGTACGGTGGATGAGGGACGTCGAGGTGTTGCTGTGGACGACGTCATCGAAGAAGAGGCTCCGGCTGGGTGGCAGACAAAGGAGGGTGTGGGGCCTCGCGGGTTTTCGCGGCCTTGGTGTACGAATGGGTCGGCGGATGGGATGGGAGAGGGAACCATGGCTGAGGGACGTGCTTGTCCGAAATGTGGGGTAAGTTACGAAAGTACCCCCACCGATTTGAGCTAGCGGTTCTTTCAGTTCAGGGGTATCACGGGCATTTCGCGTGTCGGGATTTCGCAGGAGGTGGGAGTTTTTGCGCGCGTTGTAATTTGGGGATAGCAAGGCGTGGGTTGAGATGGAGGGACTTTTCGGAGCACAATGAGACAAATATGTATCTTAAATATTTCGGGGTAACAAGGCGCGGATTGAAATTTCCGGACAAGCCTAACGTGTACTGTACCAAATCAATTCGCACTTCCCTCGACGAAAAAACAAAAAGAAATCAATTCGCACCACACAAGAGAGTCTAGTCCCGTGTACTGTACCAAATCAATTCGCACTGCAAATGCCATTCAAAACTTTGAATTCATGTTATGTTCAATTAAAATATTTTGCTACGTGTATAATGCATCCAACCTGCTACTCAAATGAATGTTTTAGTGCATTCCAAACGTATATACTACCGCTTTAATATGAACTAAATTTGAATTTGTTTCTCTAGTTGAATAAGATATACAATCATGATTGTTTTCAAGTTAAACCATTTGAATCCGTTTCTCTATTTTAATAAGATCTATAATCATCATTATTGCCAAGTTAAATGTGGCACCCCGGCTCAGAGCGACCGGTTTACCTTGCATTGCCAACCCAGGGATCATGTCTTCTGGCAACACACAACATCTTGGTACAGAAATCACCGCTTTATTGAAACTAGCGGAAGCATAGTGTTACATTATATCAAGTAGCGAGGCCAAGTGGCACAATTGGTGCGGCTGAACAATATGTACATTATTTAGTGAACATAAAGGGGCCTCGAGCACGACATCTACACGGAAGCGGAACAACGACCTAGCAGGACTCCATAGCACAGGGACACCGATGTGGACACGGTCTAGACACAACAGCACTCCGATCTAGTCAGACTTTCCTGAAATCTGGCATAACACGCCAGGTGAGTACATTGAATGTACTTGCAAGCTCACAGCAAGCAAAGCCATAATGGCAAACACATCATGATATTTAAACAAGTTCAGTGCAAGTATCAACATACTACTCATGCAGTGACCAAACTTGTACATCGAGTCACTCAGACTCTCTTACCAACAGGTTGCCTCACAACCAAACAGTGATCACGACGGACCACGAACAGAACCACACTTGGTTCAACAGGTTACCTCGTAACCAAACAGTGATCATTCCCAGATCACAAGTAATACCACAATAGTCAGTCTTACTGACATCATCACAATTGAACCAGTGCGATGCAAATAACTTAGTGTGCAAGATTATTTATGGAAGTTGATCCATGGTGTGACTTACTTACGAACTGGGCCCTTATCCGCGGGCGCGGCTATCGATAGATTAATACACTCTGCAAAGGTAGCGCACTTCACCCACACCATGGAACCCATGGCCTCGCACTCACATTCGGGTGGACCAACGACATTCCGACAAAACCCTCCCATTGCCATGACACTCTTACGGCCACTCCGACCAACTCCCCTCTGGGATCAGTCCTGGGTGACCGAGCCTACCAAAGGCAAAACTACCACCGTCGTGGCAAATAAACAGTCCCAAACAGGGACACGGTACCATAACAACAACAGGTCCACAAGGTTATGTCTGCTTACCGGGCTAGGGTAACGCACGCCCATAACCTTCCCTAGTTGGAGGCACCGACAATAGGCATGACAACAGAACGACTACGACCTTCCCATACTAAGGCAAATGTGGTTGCACCTGGCTGCCCGTTTAAGTGGCACCATGACCCGACCAACTTTAAGTTCAAGTTCAATTATTATCAGGTTTAACTTGAAAATAAAATGCTCGAGTCACAATATGCCATGCTCATGCAACCATGTATCATGCATCCTATATCACTTAACAATAACAGATCAACCTCATTCAAAGTTCTACTTGCTTAGACTTAACTTTCAACATTTCTGGTCTTTTCTTACTGGTTATTTCTACTCATCACTTTAGATGACATTTATCAAATAAAACATTTTGCATATAATAAAAATAATACTCATAATCATATTATCATAGTCATGGCAAAATTTACTTAGATCAACTACTCAAGCTATATCTCACTAGTTCAAGCATTCATCTCTGTTAACTAAGCATTTTGATCATGGCTAACTAACTAACACAAGCATTTAGTTATTTTGAAACTATATGCAATGAATAACATATAAATTCAAGTAGAAAATCATGGATATTGCAAAGACACCATGATCATGTTGTTGTGGCTTGCCTTAGTGCAGAGGAGCTTCACACTCCTCCTCGATGCCTTCAAGACAAGCTTCACCTTCTGAAAATAAATCAAATGACAAAAAGAAAATATCAAGAGCACTTCTGAAAATTACCAGAAATTCTAGGCAGCAAGGAAAAGTCCCAACTTGGATGTGCTGCTAGGATTTTCCAGTAAGAACAGAATGCAAAAGGAATCAACTCATTTGGACTTGTAGAATAAAAGTTACAGCTAGACAAAGTTCTGGTCAAATTTCAACTAAATTTGAATTAAAAAGAAAACCAGGGGGGTGATGTCGAAGGCGTAAAATGCCAGGGCGCCACCACTCGTACCTCTTCGGGCGCGGCCTCAGAGGCTGACAGCGGGCCCCAGTTGTCAGGTTGGAGGGGGAGAGAGAGAGAAACAGAGGCAGGCGGCGCATCGATGGCGCTTTCTCTGGCGAGGAGTGCCCGGCGACGAGATCTAGAGGGATAGGAATGAAGAGGAGATCGAGGCGCACCTGCCCGTACCATTAACGTGGCTAGGGGTGGTCGGAGGGGGTCGGAACGGATCTCTCCAGTGGCGGCAGCGGGCGAAGCTCGTCGGAGATGGTGGTTCCGGTGACGTATGGCCAGTCCAGCAGCTCCAACAGCACTAGCACGTACCAGTGGATCACCACGAAAATGCCTGAGTGATCAGCTGAGCTCAAGCGACTCTAGAGCGAATGGGGGCAGAGGAGGGGGATCACCGGCGAGCTCGGGGCGGTGATGGCGCCAGAGGCCTGCCCGGCCGGGTTGCAACATTCTACGGGTGTTTGGAGGTGTGATGAGTGTGTGTGAGGAGATGAACGAGCTCGGGGGAGCTCTATTTATAGCCGAGGCCGAGGCGGGGATTGAGAGCTCGCCGGAGTTCTCTGGAGCCTCGCCCGGCGACGAATGGTGTCAATGAGAGAGGGGGAAGACGCCGGAGGTCACGCGGGACCTGTAGGCGAGCTGCAACGAGCACAGGAGCGCGATTCGCGACGAGCACAGGGGCACGGGCGCACTGTTGCGTTGGCCGCACCGTGACCGTGCTCGCTACGGCGAGCTCCGGTGTCGACGAGCGCTAGGGTGCAGTTAAGGGGGCTCAAATGAAGATGGTGAAGGAAATATGCCCTAGAGGCAATAATAAAGTTGTTATTTATATTTCCTTATATCATGATAAATGTTTATTATTCATGCTAGAATTGTATTAACCGGAAACTTGATACATGTGTGAATACATAGACAAAACAAAGTGTCCATAGTATGCCTCTACTTGACTAGCTCATTGATCAAAGATGGTTATGTTTCCTAACCATAGACATGTGTTGTCATTTGATGAACGGGATCACATCATTAGGAGAATGATGTGATGGACAAGACCCATCCGTTAGCTTAGCATTATGATCGTTATAGTTTCATTGCTACTGCTTCCTTCATGACTTATACATGTTCCTCAGACTATGAGATTATGCAACTCCTGAATACCGGAGGAAAACCTTGTGTGCTATCAAACATCACAACGTAACTGGGTGATTATAAAGATGCTCTACAGGTGTCTCCGAAGGTGTTTGTTGGGTTAGCATAGATCAAGATTAGGATTTGTCACTGTGTGTTTCAGAGAGGTATCTCTGGGCCCTCTCGGTAATGCTCATCACTATAAGCCTTGCAAGCAATGTGACTAATGAGTTAGTTGCAGGATGAAGCATTACAGAACGAGTAAAGAGACTTGCCAGTATTGAGATTGAACTAGGTAAGATGATACCGACGATCGAATCTCGGGCAAGTAACATACCGATGACAAAGGGAACAACGTATGTTATTATGTGGTTTGACCGATAAAGATCTTCGTAGAATATGTAGGAGCCAATATGAGCATCCAGGTTCCGCTATTGGTTATTGACCGGAGATGTGTCTCGGTCATGTCTACATAGTTCTCGAACCTGTAGGGTCCACACGCTTAACATTCGATGATGATTTGTATTATGAGTTATGTGTTTTGATGACCGAATCTTGTTCAGAGTCCCAGATGAGATCACGTACGTGACGAGGAGTCTCTAAATGGTCGAGACATAAAGATTCATATACTGGAAGGCTATATTCGGACATCGGAAAGGTTCCGAGTGATTCGAGTATTTTTCGGAGTACCTGAGAGTTACGAGAATTGGCCGGGGAAGTTAATGGGCCTGATTGGGCTTTAGTGGAGAGAGGGAAGAAGGGCCACGAGGTGGCACGCGCCTCCCTCTACCCAAAACAAATTTGAACAAGGGGTGGGGCCGCCCCTCCCCCCTTTTCCTTCTCCCTCTCCCTCCTTTCCTTCTTTCCTACTCCAAAAAGGAAAGGGAATCCTACTAGGACTTGGGAGTCCTAGTAGGACTCCCTACACTTGGCGTGCCCCTAGGAGGGCCGACCTCTCTCCCTCCCTCCTTTATATACGTGGGCAGGGGGCACCCCAAAGACACACAAGTTTCTCTCCCAACCGTGTGCGGTGCCCCCCTCCACAGTTACACACCTCGATCATACCATCGTAGTGCTTGGGCGAAGCCCTGCGCCGGTAGCATCATCATCACCATCTCCACGCCGTCGTGCCGACGGAACTCACCCTCGTCCTCAACTAGATCAAGAGCACGAGGGATGTCATCGAGCTGAACGTGTGCTGAACGCGGAGGTGCTGTACGTTCGGTACTTGATCGGTTGGATCGCGAAGAAGTTCGACTACCTTAACCGCGTTATTGAAACGCTTCCGCTTTCAGTCTACGAGGGCATGTGGACACACTGTCCCCTCTCGTTGCTATGCATCACCTAGATAGATCTTGCGAGATCGTAGGAATTTTTTTGAAATTACCGCGTTCCCCAACAGATGGTGCTGCGGTTTGGCAAGGTGTTGCAGCATGGGCAGCGAGCACGCGTGAAACAGAGGCATTGGCGCAACGCAGAGAGCGTCGAACGCTTGCCAACCCTCCTGGACGAACGTGGTCACCGCGTGAACTATGGCATCAGGCTGAGCTAAGCCCAAACAACATGTCTGGCAGCTAGTCCTTAGTGGTTTTAGTTGTTTTGCACGCTTGGCTGGATCACAGGTGCACTATGGGAGTGGCTATCTTCCTGGCAAGTTTCCGGACAGAAACTTGTGAGCTTAACTGAGAAAAATCTAGTGGGATTTAAGGTTGTGCTTTGGGGTTTAGTGATCTCTTAGGAAGGTAATCAAGCTCAGAAAAGATCAGCCCCAAAAGATCAAGAAAAAATATACTTGCTGTGCAAAGTGATCATTCTGTCCAGAACATAAATTATTTTCTGTAGCAAATATATTGCAAAAAGTTATGCAATATTTTGCTTAGGAAGGTGCCCTAGGGTTCAAAGAATATTTGTGAATTTATTCAGGATTTTTGGAGCAAGAAACCTAGGGGTTACTTTGGAGCATTCTTCTCTTAGTGAATTTATCCATTGGGCTTTTGTTGGAGTTTTTCAGAGAAGAACAGGTGAGTGAGAGGTGAATGGGTCACTTGGGTGAAAATCAAGGGTAGGCCCAAGTGTTCAAGTCCATTTTAATGATTCAAAACTCCAAATCCAAAGCAAATGCAAGTGAAAGTCCAAAAGAAGAGAGAAGGCAAAAACCAGGCTGTCACAAACCTCCCCCAGTTAAGATGAATCTCGTCCTCGAGATTCGGTTGCTTGGGAAAACAGTTCTGGGTAGGCTGTCTTTCAAAACTCCTCTCTTTCCTAGGTTGCTTCTTCTTTTGTGTGATGCTCCCACTGGACCTTGTAAAATTTGATCGCTTTGCTGCGTGTGACCCTTTCTGCCTCATCCAAGATTCTGAATGGTCTCTCCTCATAAGTTAAATCTTTGGCAAGCTCAATTTCTGACATATAAGTTCTCTTCTCGGGCGGTGAAATACACCTTCTCAGCTATGATACGTGGAACATGTTGTGTACTTCCGATAATTCTGGTGGCAATTCCAACTGATAAGCAATTGTGCCAACTCGTGTCATAATCGGGAACGGACCAATATATCTTGGTGCCAATTTTCTTAGGGTCTGAAATCTCTTGACTCCCTTCATGGGGGTGACTCGGAGATACACGTGTTCACCTGGTTCAAAAATGACTTGTGGATGTTTGGCATCATAATAACTTTTCTGTCGTGACTTAGCCAGTTGTAGTCTATCTCAAATTTCCTTGACTTGTTTCTCTGCCTCCAATATCAGATCAGTACCAAAGATACAGCTGTCTCCGGTTTGAGACCAATTTAATGGAGTGCGGCACTTACGGCCGTATAAAGCTTCAAAGGGTGACATTTTCAGACTGGTTTGAAAACTGTTGTTGTATGAGAATTCCGCGTACGGCAGACAATCTTCCCATTTGGGTCCATGGGCTAAGGCACATGCTCGAAGCATATCTTCAAGGATTTGATTTACTCGCTCGGCTGCCCTCTGTCTGTGAATGATAGGTGGTGCTATATTTGAGAGCGGTCCCCAGAGCTTGATGCAGTCGGGACCAAAATGCGGAGGTAAAAAATGAACCTCGGTCCAAAGTGATTGTTTTTGGTACTCCATGCAAACTAACAATCCGAGATACGTATAACTGTGCGAGTTGATTAACCCGAAAGGTGGTGCGGATGGGAATAAAGCGAGCCACTTTAGTCAGCGTGTCCAATATGACCCATATAGCATCATTGCCTCGGTGAGTCCTAGGTAGACCGGTGATAAAGTCCATGCAGACATCGTCCCATTTCCATTATGATATGGGTAGAGGTTGGAGAAGTTTGGTGGGCTTCTGGTGTTCCGCCTTTACTTTGTTGCGGATGTCACAACAAGCGACAAAATATGTGTTGTCTCTTTTCATTCCATCCCACCAAAATATCTGTCAAAGATCTTCGTACATTTTGGTGCTGCCTGGGTGTATCGAATATGAGGATTCGTGTGCTTCTGCCAAAATTTTCTTCTTCAAATCTGCTTGCTCAGGTACGCATATCCTTCCTCGGAACCTAAGTGTACCCAGTGCATCATTTGAGAAATCCTGAGCCTTGCCTTCACGGAGACGTTGGAAGTATCACTACAAAAAAATACACTTCCGTGATGATACATGTTTGTCACAGTAGGTCACGTTTTTTGTCATGCATGTACATCGATGACGATTTTATGACAGAATCTAGATAGTCATACCTGTGCTGTCGTAGAAGTGTCCCATGACATTACCAAAATTATCATCACAGAAGTGTCCACTTCCATGACGATAAATCGCGCGTCACAGAAGTGCTTTCGTCAAGGGTGACCGACACGTGGCATCCACCATAACGGAACGCCGTTAAGCTATCGGGTCCGGTTTTGGATCCGATAACCTGTTAACAGCCCGACCAATGGGGATTTTCCACGTGTAAAATCATCATTGGTTGGAGGAAACACGTGTCGGCTCACCGTTGGGACAGATGTCATCCACTCATTGGACCCAAGGCGCCTATGATACGTCGACACGTGGCATGGCCCAACAGAGGCCCATTCCTATGAAAATGCCGGCCTATTTGACTTGGTCAAAAGGTGGCGGGCTGGCCCACGGAAAGCTTGTTAATGGCATGTTCGCATATAGCCCATTTATAGCCCGCTAACCCAGGGCCCGTTACGACCTCTCTGAATTAGGCCCAGTAGCTTCATCTGGGCCGTCCAATATGATTCCAGTCCGTTTTAACTTCCGGCCCATGTATGGCCCATGACGTCTTTCGGCCCATATGAGGCCCTTTGTAACTCTTGGCCCATTAACGACCCGTGGTGAAACTGGCCTGTAATGAACAGTGTATCACTTTATACCCATTAACGACCCATTATTCCATTGGGCCGTTTCCAGCCCAAGTTATTTTTCGGCCTTCTCAGGGCCCATTTATTCTTGGGCTCATTTCCAGCATTCGGTTACTTATGGCCCGTTACTATCATTTTCTGCTTGTGGGCCAAATTCAGCCCGTCGTTACAGTCGACGCATTTGTGGCCCGTTAATACGTTGGGCCGTTTTCATGTAAAAAAAACCGTTGGGCTGTTTTCATAGTGTTATCAAATACAGCCTATTAACGGCCCGCTATGGTCCACGAATAGTACGACCCATGATTGCCGAAATGATGATACACCCCGTTGAAGGCCCATGGATCCTACGGCCCGTAGAAGGCCCATGGATCGTACGACCGGTAGAAGGCCCATGGATCGTATGGCCCGTAGAAGGCCCATGGATCCTACGGCCCGTATAAAAGGCCAATGGATCCTACGGCCCGTAAAAGGCCCATGGATCATACGGCCCGCAGGAGGCCCATGGTTACAACAGTCCGTGTGTTGCCATGATTATTTTGGCCTAGTTACCAAAAATAGGCTATTGTGGCCACTAGAAAAACATAGAAAAGAACTGCGGTGACTACAAGCAAACAACTAAACAAGACAATAAGGAAATAAATAATCAAGCAATTAACGCTAGCATATTACGCTATTACATATTACATCCTTTGGGCATCAAAGTTCGCCACCGGTGCAAATATAGGGAACAAAGCAGCATATTACATACACTGGCCGTCAAAATTGGCCACGATTGCAAATAAAGCGGCAGCAAAACAAGAGCATAACTAAAACAACGGAAGAGCTCAAGAAAGCGTTATCACAGGTATCCACCATGCGGCTATAAGCTTAGCAAGCTTATTAGCTTTGTCTGTTGGCGCTAAAATCCTCCAACGCTTGCTGTTGCACTAGAAGGTATGCATCTGAATGCTCCAGGGACTTCTGCAGTCCTTCCACTTCTTGTCGTAGCACAGCTGATTGATATCTTTCAGCTTGTAGTTGAGACTCAAGAAACAGAATTGATTCAGACAATGAGTTTGAATAGCTCGTGCAAGCGGTAGTGGCCAGTAACTCGAACACTAAACCAAGACAAGACTTTGGGGTTGTCTCACTGTCTTCAAGATAGTCTTCCTTAGCTGTTTTATCAGCTTTGTTGGAGACCAACAAGGATGTGTCACTATCCTGAACCTTATCTGCATTACTTCCTTTACCATTGCTTAATAAGGCCCTCTTCCCCAATATTTTGTCATCATTCTAAAAGAAGAAACAAGCAGACACATAACAGGTTTAGCATGTACTAGTATATGAAACTCATTTCGGTGAACCAGTTCATTAGTAAGGTGGACAAGATTAAACTACCAAGTATTCTATTGCCAAGTACTAGTACATAATAAAAGCATCAAACAAACATATATCTATGTCCTATGGTCACTGAATTTGTCTTGCCAAATCAAAATAGAGACACGGTTCAAATCATATCAGTTCAAGACAAAGCAGCAGTGAAAGAATACAAAGCGTGGGAAACTACACGGCAAAACAAGATTCCAGATGGGTACCAAGGGTCTACATGTACAACAACACTATTGGCTCTGTTGTGATGCTAGTAATGTGCATGATATGAGAAGTCAACTATACACACAATTGAAATTGAAATCAACAGAGCTATTGATAAGAGCAAACCTGTTAAAGAAACATGCGTGAACATACCTGCAGTGTCATTGGAGTTTCGATTGGATCCTTCAATTTAAAAATAAGTTTGTATGAGTAAATATACAGTGATACAAGAGCAAAGCAGTATGCACGATACCAATCATAGTTAAAAAAAAGGCGCGCCTAAGCGAGCGCTTAAGCACGCCTAGGCTCTAGGCGTTGGCAAAACACATTGCGCATAACTACGCTTAATCATGCATAACTGCGCATAAGCATGCGCTTTAGTCGATAAAAGCGCAAAGCGGTGGCAAACGCACAATTAACGCCTAGCGCTTTTTGAACTATGATAGCAATGGAATCTTAAATTAGAACAGTTGTTCTTGAGGTTTAGGCACTTGTTCTACATGAGCAGTCTGAGAAGACACAAGAATATAGTACTTCAAAATAGAAAATGAGCTCATAGACCTTACCACATTCTTGGTTGGGACCGATCTGAACAAAGCGTTCCCAGTCATCGTCCAGTAAATGTGTCTCAGGAGAACGTAAGGGAATTTGATGAGTTTCTTTGCCGGTGAAGTACGTTTTCTTCAAGTAATTCCAATATCGCCACCAAGCATTCTTGAAGATAGTAGAGGTATTAGCACATGTTACCTCATCTTGAGTTTCCAAATCGGTCCTTCTCTATAGAGAAAAATGGTAAAATTTGCTGTATTATAACCATCATGGAGGTAGGATGTATGGGACAAAGCAAAGTAATTACCATGAATAACATTACTTACACATAACTCCTGGACAAACACCTACAACTGGCATTTTCCTTCATCTTTAGTATAATATTTGCAAGATGGGAAGATACGCACATACGATTTAACAACATCAAATGCGATAGATGCTAAACTACTATTAGCTGGTTGTTTTTCCTCCACAGGAATAGGCGTACTAACTGGTGGAGTTGGGGTTCTCCGTGGTAGTACTGGCCCTTTGGGCACTGGAGCTGCCTTACTAACTGCTCTTGTTTGGGAGCTCTATGGTGGAGATGGTCTTGTGTCATGAGGCTGGGTTACTATCTCTGCTGGGGTTGGGGTTAGATTGGGTGAAGCTGGTTCTCTCATCCATCACAGAGGGGTACAATCTCGAGAGTTTGGGTTATGTGTGGTAGGGCTGGTTCTCGTGCATGTACAACGGGGTTCTATCTCCACCAAGAGGTAGCACTGTTTTATTTGAAGACTGTGTTTTTAGTCCGCTGAATCTGGCATCACCCGCTCCAATTCAAATGGCTGATAAATAGGAAACATAGTTGAATGTACAGACATTGTATGAGAGACAGATGCAATAGATAGTGTGGAAAAAAGAGGGCATGAAATAGTTGACATGTATATTGTTTAACTAAAACGGATAGCATGACATAATTTCACATATATGATGTCTATCTAAACTGGATAGTATAGCATAACATAATTCAAAGATATGATGAATAACTAAACAGGACCGCATGACATAATTCACCTACATGTTATCTAAGTAATCAGGATCGCATCATTTAATTCACATATGTGATTTATATGCTAAACAGAGGGCATTCGATATGATGTCTGAACTAAGAACATGGTGTTGAATATTGTGTATATGATGTCTAAACTATGCAATGCAAGACACCATATGCATGATATGAGCAGTATAACTGTGCCAAGTTAGAGCATACACCTCGGTGGGGGAATAGGACTGGTCATCTGTCTCTGAATCCATCTCTAAGGAGCTATCGGGACCCAACAAGAGATCTGATTCGACAGGTAGCACTGTCTTCTCTAAAGGCCTTGTTTTCACTCCAGATTTTCCCATCTCCCACCCAAATGGCTGATTCACAGGAAGAGTAGTTTAATGTACAAACATTGCCGACAAATTGAAATGTAATGAAGAAAAGGATGGGCAAGATATCATTCAAATATATGATGCCAGGTTAAACAGGATGGCATTGCACATTTCACATATATTATGGCTGGCCTAAAGACATGAGACAACATAATTCCCATATATGATATAGAAACTAAACAAGTGGCATTACAGAACATGTCTAAACTAAGCAGATGACATATATGATGTCAAAAGTAGGCACTGCAAGGCAACATATGCATGATATGGCTAACATCATCATGGCAAGGTAGAACAAACACCTTGGGGGGTAAATAGGAGTGGTCGTGGCGTGCGAATCCGCCTCGAACAGATATCTTCCTCTGGATTACAATCTGGAGAGGGGTGGGGAGGGTTTGCCATTGAACCCACCATGGAGCGATGTCTGCATGACATTGTATTGCCGCGCAAAACTCTTCTCTTTTTCTCTACATGTTCAGCATGACTGTGTACAATATCTGACATGCATACGAAAAAAATATGGTGAGATTATGTAAGGAGAGCATGCAGAAATTTAGGGTGATGGTAACAACCAGTGGATGGATCCAAAAAAATGATAGCAGACTGATGATTGCTTTAATTTAATAAAAAGACAGATGATGATTGCTTTACTATTTCTTTCCCACCCAAGATGAACAACATAGGCATACCCTAGGTGAACCAAATATTAGACAGAGATACTATTCATTGCTTCCTCGATATGTGCCCTACAACTAATTTAGAACTCAAGTTTGAACATTAATTTGGACCTGACATGGAGTCCAAGAGATGAACAGGACGATAAAGTAGCAGGTAAATTTAAGCAATGCATAACATAAGCAGAAACAAAAGAGTGCGACCTCTCTTGTGGACCCGTGTACTCCTCAGGTTCATCTGCTGAGTTGACGAATCACAAGTGGGCTATATGTTCTCTACCACAGATGTGATGGTCACTTGTGGGCCTACTAAGTTGATGCGTACGCAATGCTTTGTCAACTTATAGTCAACACACAATTCTATTAGCAGTGGCCATTGGATGTCCATCTAACGTCTTTGCTGCTTCTTCAATCTCGGGTATTCATGCTTCAGCTGCCCAAACCACCGCCAGCGGTACCGCCTGCTATCGCCTCCCGTGGCCGGTTGTCCTGTCGTGCAGGCCTCACCGGCCCACCCTACTCCCATCGTCGTCCAGGCCACTCCTCTACTCACCAACACCTCATGTTATTCTCCGGCGATGACAGCCTCAAACGTAGCCGAACTAGTGAACCCACATACTCTCCTCCGCGTGGGCATCCACTATTGTGTCTTCACCGGCTCCGGGTCGTTCCCTTCCTAGGCCTCGTCATCGTCGCGTTGGTTCTCTTGGCGCGGTGTGGTCAACTTTATCAACAAACGACAGCCATCGGAAGAGGCATGAACGTGGAGTGGCTGACAGTAGGGACCTGCATGGCCCATAGCCGCACGCGAGCAAGTCCCTCCTTATTATGCGAAAACAAATGATTTCTCCCCCTGACAGGTTTGAGGCACCAGCTACATCTTCGCATGCAGGGAAGTGTTTCCTTTATTACGTGGAAAAAAAGTTACCTCTCCCTGACAGCTGGGACCCACCAGCTTTATTATGATCCATTTCGCAAAAATATAGATTGTACCAAAGATGCTAAATTGTTTTCTTTTTATTCTAACTCGAAAAGAAGAAATTAAAAACCCAGAAAACATCTTCGCACGCAAGGAAGTGCCACCTTATTACGAGCAAAAAAATGATTCCCCCTGCTAGCTGGGACCTACCAGATTTAGTGACTGACTTGTGGGCCAACTAAGTTGACGTGTATGGGCTTTGTCAACTTAGTCAAAACGATTCTAGCTGCACTGACCGTCGGATGTTAAATCAGTAGCTGTGCTGCGTCTTCAAACTCTAGTCTTCTTGCTCCAGTCGCCCAAACCAGGCCCGCTGTACCGCCTGCTCCAGCCTCCCGTGGCCGGCTGTGCTACCGCGCAGGCCTCACGGACCGACCATACTACAACTGGCCAGACCTTCCCTCTATTGACCCACACCCCCTGTTATTCTCCGGCGACTGCGGACTTACGCCGTAGTCGAACCAGTGAACCCTCATACTCCCCTCCGCATGGGCATCCACCTGCCTCGTCTTCTCTGGCTCCTCGTCATTCCCTTCCTAGGCCTCACCGTCGTCCACCGCCTTGATGCTCTCGGCGCCTCGTGGTCAATGAGGTCAATGAACGACAGCCATCGGAAGTGGACTTTAGGTTGTGAGGCTGACAGCTGGAGCCACCAGCTACATCTTTGAAACCAAGGAAGTGCCTCCTTATTACTCGCAAAATAAAAATGATTCCTCCCGCTGACAGTCGGGACCCACCAGCTATATCTTCGCACGCAAGGAAGTGCGTCCTTATCCTCCCTGATAGCTGGGACCCACCTGGTCGAAGCGTATGTAGTGTTGTCTATGTATATACCGGTCGATCGGTCTGTCTGTCACGATGAACCGTGGACGATGTGGCACCCCGGCTCATTTACCTTGCATTGCCAGCCCAAAGACCTTGTCTTCTGGCAACACACAACAACGTGGTACAGAAAAACAACCGCTTTATTCATGCTAGCGGAGCATAGTTTATATTACAACAGTTAGCGAGGCCAAGCGACACACACGGTGCAGCTGAACAATATGTACATTATTTAGTGAACATAAAGGGGCCTCGATCATGACAACTACTCGGCAGCGGAACAACGTCGTAGCGGGACTCCATAGCACAAGGACACCGATGTGGACACGGTCTAGACTCGGACAACACTCCTTTCCAACGAGACTTTCCTGAAATCTGGCATGACACGCCAGGTCAGTACATTGAATGTACTTGCAAGCTCACAATAAGCATAAACATAATGACAAACAATATCATGACATTTAACCATTTAAGCAACAATGCTTCCATACGTCTAACATGATGTGACTATGTTCAACTGGTACTTGTTCCACGGATGTGCTTACCGGGCGTGATCATTTCCAGACCACAAACATGATAATCTCTACAACACACATGTGATCCTTTCAGCGATCACTACCCGACCAATCCATGGCCTATGATCCTTACGGCGATCATAACCTGACCAACTCTTGGCCCGTGATCCTTGCGGCGATCACAACCCGACCATCTCATGGCCAACTCAACACGATGGCCTCACTGCCATCCTTAGTGCAAACTTAGTGTGCATATTTTATTAAGTGTTGACCCATGGTGTACCCTACTTTCGAGCGTGTCTGTGACCGTGGACTCGGCTATCGATAGATTAAAAACACTCTGCAGAGGTTAGTACACTGTACCCACACTATGGAACCCATGGCCTCGCACTCCCATTCGGGTGGACCAACAACGTTCCGACGAAACCATTTCATTGTCATGACACTCTCCCGGCCCTTTCGACTCAAACCCCATCGGGCTAGTCCTGGGTGGCCCCGTGTCTACCTCCAGACACCTCGACCACCATCATGGCAACGATCCACTCTGGGATCCGGTACCAAAATTAACTTAACAACGGGCTCACAAGGTTATGCTTGCCTATCGGGCCAGGGTACAGCACGCCCATAACCTTCCCTAAATGGAGGCACCGACCAGAGGCACGACAATGAAACGCATTAAGGCCGTCCCATACCGGCAAGTGTGGTTGCACTGGGAAAGACTCGGTTCAGCAGCACCATGACCCGGTCAAGAACATGTTCAAGTTGAGTTATTAATCAGGTTCAACTTAATGTGAAAAAATAACCGGTGTCACAATACTATGCTATACATCACTTAACATATGCACCACATCACCATGTGATCAACTGAATCAACCACGCTCCTACGGAGCCATCATCAACTCATGCTACTACTCTGGTTAAGATCACACATCACTTATACCAGAATCATTACTAGCAATCTCATCATTTTTAATCATGCAAAAATAATAATTAAACTAAATATCCAACTCTATGATCATACCATTCAATCACCTCATGCAACTAAGTTCTCTTTAGCTTAACAACAAGATTCACTTCAAACATTCTGTAGTTCAAGTATTTAAGCATGACAAGCATTTAACAGAATATAATCATCATAAAAATAATTTAAATGCATGAATATTCATAAGTTCAATAAGGAAAATCACAAATATTGAAGTGGCACTATGAAAATGTTACTGTGGCTTGCCTTAGTGCTGATGAGGTTCACAAAGCTCCTGGTGATCCTCAAGACAAGCTGGTTCTTCTGAAAATATTCAAAATCACCAAAAGAAAATATCAAGAAACCTTCTGAAAATTACCAGAAAATCTCGACAGCAAGGAATATCCCATATTTTGAGTGTTGTTAGATTTTTGGACACAGAACACAATGCAAAAAGAATCAATGCATTTGGACTTATAAACAAAAAGTTATGGCCATTTGAAGTTTCCTAGAATTTAAATGAATTTGAAATAATAAACAGAGGGGGGGGGGGGTGACGTCGAAGGCGTAATCTCCCGGGGCGCCACCACTCATACCGCTTCACGCGCGTAATGAGTGGCTGACTAGCGGGCCCCGCTAGTCAGGCCGGAGGGAGGGGGAAGAGAAACAGAGGGGAGCGGCGCTTCGCCGGAGCTCACGCCGGCGGCGAGGCTTCTTGGAGGCGAACAAGAGGGAGGGATCAACGGAGAAGACGATTGCGCACCTGCCTGTACCCGTAGCGTAGCTAACGGTGGTCGGACAGCGTCGGATTTGACCTCTCGAGCGGCGACAGAGGGCGGAGGTTACCGGAGTTAAAGAATACGCAGGCTTGGGGCGGCTCCAGGGGCTCCAGCTAGGTGCGTTGGCTTCACGGAGGAGAGGCGGAGGCCCTGGCGGGGTCGCCTTGGCTTGGGAGGGGCCGGAGCTGCGGGAACGATCTAGAGGGGATCGCCGGCGAGCTCGGTTCCGGGACGGCAGCCCGCGGCCTGACCGGCCGGGCTGCGGCTTCTAATGGCTCTAGGAGGGAGTGGGAGTGGTTGAGATGCTCCAGGAGGCTGGGAGGGGTTGCTTTTATAGGAGGGGCGGCGAGGAGGGCTCGGGCTCCGCCGGAGGACACCTGTACCTGACGCCCGGCGATGAACGGTGCCAGAGAGCGATGGAGAAGGCGACGGAGGTCACGCAGCCACCGTGTCTGTGGCGTGATCGAGCACATGGCGAGGGGAAAGAGGCGGACACGATGCAGCGCAAGAGCGTGCCGTTGGCTGAACCATGCCCGTGCCCGTGCTCATTGCAGCGAGCGGCAGGGTGGAGTTATGGAGGTGGAGACGAGGATGGTGGCGAGGGGTGGCACCCTCTGGCCGGCCGAGCAGCGAGCACGTGCTCAACAGAGGCGCTGGCGACGCGCAAAGCGCGCATATTGCATGCCAGCACACTCGGACGAACGTGGTCACCGCGTGGACCGTGACATCAGGCCACCTACGCACTAACAAGGATGTCTGGCGTGTAGCCCTTAGTAAACTGAGATGTTACCACGGCTTGGTTTGGTTCCAGATGCAGTAGAAGTAAAATGGTGATGTTGTCAAGTTATTGGACAGAAACTTTGGGGAGTTATTGTGGTCAAACCACAGGGATTCAAGGACTGAGCTTTGGGGTTTTACTATCTCTTACTAAGGTAAATAAGCTCAGGGAAAACCAGCTACAATGGAGCCAGTAAAAAGGTAGTTGTTGTAGAAACTACCATTTCGTCCCAGAAGTGACTTTATTTTCTGTTGCCAAAATATTCCAAAGAGTGTTGAAATATTTTTGCTCAAAAAGGTGCCCTAGGGTCCAAAGAATAATTGGGATTTTTCTCAGGATTTTTGGGGCAAGAAAAATTAGGGTTGCTTTGGAGCTCAAAAGTTTAGCTAGGGTTTTGGATGCCAAAATGAATATTTTTCATTAAGAAAAATATTCCAAGCAATATTGTTGGGTTGGCCAGGGGTGAAATGATGGCTTTGAGGAGGAGAGGGAACACTTGGGTGAAAATCAAGGGGTACCCAAGTGGTTAAGTCCAAATCAAATGATTCAAAACTCCAAATTCAAAACCAACTCAACTGAAAATCAAGCAAAGAGAAGAGGGCAAAAACCAGGCTATCACAGCCGAGTAAGGAGCGGTAGCAATTCAGGTAGTCCAGTCCAAACCGTGTACACGTACATACAACCAGATGCAAAAAATATGGCCATGTACGTACATACCGGTGGGGTCTCGAACGCGTACTCATGCATACGTACAGCCAAAGATCATGTACATGGAGAGGCCACAGACGGCACCAACGGCGTCCAGTTCATCGGAAGCCAACCAGCTGGGTAGGAACGAAGAAAATGTTGAGGAACGTAGTAATTTCAAAAATTTCCTATGATCACGCAAGATCTATCTAGGAGATGCATAGCAACGAGAGGGGAGAGTGTGTCCACGTACCCTTGTAGACCGAAAGCGGAAGCGTTTAGTAACGTGGTTGATGTAGTCGAACGTCGTCGCGATCCAACCGATCCAAGTACCGAACGTATGGCACCTCCGCGTTCAGCACATGTTTAGCTCAATGACGTCCCTCGTTCTCTTGATCCAGTGGAGGATGAGGGTGAGTTCCGTCAGCACGACAGCATGGCAACAGTGATGATGATGTTACCGACGTAGGGCTTCGCCTAAACACTACGGCGATATGATCGAGGTGAGTAACTGTGGAGGGGGGCACCGCACAAGGCTAAGAGAAAACCTGGTGTGTTCTAGGGTGCCCCTGCCTTCGTATATAAAGGAGGGACGGGAAGGCCGGCTGGCCCTAGGGGGCGCGCCAAGGAGAGGGAGTCCTACTAGGACTTCCTAGTCCTAGTAGGATTCCTCTACAAGGAAGAGAGGGGGAAAGAACAGAGGGGGAGGGAGTAGGAAAGGGGGGCACCGCCCCCTTCCTCTAGTCCAATCCGAACTGCTAAGGGGGCGCGCGCGGCCAGCCCCTGCGGCCCTCCTCTCTCTCGACTAAGGCCCATGAGGGCCCATTAGTTCCCCCAGGGGGTTCCGATAACCCCTCCGGCACTCCATTTTTACCCAAAACCACTCGGAACTCTTCCAGTGTCCGAATAACATCGTCCAATATATCAATCTTTATGTCTAGACCATTTCAAGACTCCTCGTCATGTCCGTGACCTCATCCGAGACTTCAAACAAACTTCGGTCATCAAAACACATAACTCATAATACAAATCATTATCAAACGTTAAGCGTGCAGACCCTACGGGTTCGAGAACTATATAGACATGAACGAGACATATCTCTTGTCAATAACCAATAGCGGAACCTGGATGCTCATATTGGCTCCTACATATTCTACGAAGATCTTTATCGGTCAAACCGCATAACGACATACGTTGTTCCATTTGTCATCGGTATGTTACTTGCCCGAGATTCGATCGTCGGTATCATCATACCTAGTTCAATCTCCTTAGTGTCAAGTCTCTTTACTCGTTCCGTAATACTTCATTCCGCAACTAACTCATTAGTCACATTGCTTTCAAGGCTTATAGTGATGAGAATTACCAAGAGGGCCCAGAGATACCTCTCCAGAACACGGAGTGACAAATCCTAATCTTGATCTATGCCAACCCAACAAACACCTTCGGAGACACCTGTAGAGCATCTTTATAATCACCCAGTTACGTTGTGACGTTTGATAGCACACAAGGTGTTCCTCCGGTATTTGGGAGTTGCATAATCTCATAGTTTGTGGAACATGTATAAGTCATGAAGAAAGCAGTAGTAATGAAACTGTAACGATCATAATGCTAAGCTAACGGATGGGTCATGTCCATCACATCATTCTCCTAATGATATGATCCCGTTCATCAAGTGACAACACATGTCTATGGTTAGGAAACTTAACCATCTTTGATGAACGAGCTAGTCAAGTAGAGGCATACTAGGGACACTATGTTTTGTCTATGTATTCACACATGTACTAAGTTTCCGGTTAATACAATTCTAGCATGAATATTAAACATTTATCATGAAACAAGGAAATAAATAATAACTTTATTATTGCCTCTAGGGCATATTTCCTTCAGAAACTGCGTTGTGTTCATGGGGAGGCAACGGAATGCGTCGTGTTCATCGGGAGGAAATGGAATACGTTGTGTTCATCGGGAGCCAACCGTCTTGGACGAAACAGCCGAAACGAGGTCTGCCATACCGCATAACAGAGGAAACGGGCCTTCTATTCGACCGCGTACGGTCGAAACGGGGTCCTATTCATCGGGAAGGGTCTGGCATACTGCAAAGCGGAGGAAACAGACTTGTGTTGGAGTGCCTATGGTCAAAACGGGGTCCTGTTGATCGGGAGGGGTGTGGTGTACCACAAAATGGAGGAAACAGATTTGTGTTGGAGCGCTTGCGATCGAAACAAGGTCCTGTTCATCCACCATCTACTGCCTCGCTCCAGCCTCCACAGTATACTGTTCATCCACCGTCGACCTCCTCCAGCCTCCACGAGCTACTGTTCATCCACGGCTACTGTTCATCCGGCCTCCACTGGTTGCTGTTCATAGAGCCTCCACGGGGTCCTGTTCATCCGCGGAGCCTCCACGGCGGCCTCCTCGGGGTCCGATTCATCCAGCGGCAATGGCCTACTACCACGGGGTCCTGTTCATTCAAACCCCACCGGGAACTATTCATCCACAGCCAACCAACCGTCGAAGATCAAGTCTCCGCGAATATCAGCTGTGTAGTTCAAGTTTTCGAACCAAACTTGGTGGCCGGGGGCGTAGCCATCGATCTGCTCCAGATGGCCAAGTGAATTGGCCCGCAGCGAAGCCGCCGAACACGAAGATCTGTCCGGGGAGAAAAGTCTCCCCCTGGACTGCGTTGTTGACAATTGAAGGCGCCATCGAGCCCTGCAGGGACGACACAGAGGAACTCTCAATGAAAGCACCAATGTCGGTGTCAAAACCAGCAGATCTCGGGTAGGGGGTCCTGATCTGTGCGTCAAGGCTGATGGTAACAGGAAGCAAGGGACACAGATGTGTACCCAGGTTCGGGCCCTCTCGATGGAGGTAAAACCCTACTTCCTGGTTGATTAATATTGAAGATATGGGTATTACAAGAGTAGATCTACCACGAGATCGTAGAGGCTAAACCCTAGAAGCTAGCCTATGATGGTATGATTGTAATTGTGATCGGCCTTCTAAGGACCAACCTCTCCGGTTTATATAGACACCGGAGAGGGCTAGGGTTTACATGGAGTCGGTTACAAGGAAGGAAACACAATATCCGGATCACCAAGCTTGCCTTCCACACAAAGGAGAGTCCCATCCGGACACGGGCCGAAGTCTTGAGTTTTGTATCTTCACGCTTCAATAGTCCGAATGTTGTACACAGTCCGGCTGTCCGGATACCCCCGAATCCAGGACTCCCACAGTAGCCCCTGAACTAGGCTTCAATGACGATGAGTTCGGCGCGTATTGTCTTCAGCATTGCTAGGCGGGTTCCTTCTCCGAATATTCCAAAGTGGCTATCGAACACGTAGACCGTGTCCGGATCTGCAAGATGATTTTCGCATAGCATAAATCTAATCCGCTGACAATCTTCTTATGTCGTGCCCTTGCATCGTGGCCTGATCCAACATGAACTGGCGTTTCTTACCCCACCACGACTCGTGTTACGAGGCGGTTTTATTGGCATGTCCCGTCGAGGCAGAGATCGTGTTCCTCTTATTACGGGATTTTCCATTAATATGGGCGTGCGTGACCCCACGACGGCCGTTGGTATAACTCCGTGTGTTTTTAGATAAGCCTCAAACAGTCACACTGAGGACTCTTGATATTCACCCTCTTTATAAAGGGGTCGAGGCCTATGCCTCTTTTCCACCTTCCTCGCGCCTTCTCGCACCTCGAGTTCTAACACCCGAAACCCAAGCTTCAACACCCCAGATCCTCCAATATGTCCGGATCCGTCCCTCAAGGCCGGTGGGTGGCCTCCTAGATTCAAAAGGAAGACATTGCGAAGCTTAGGGAGGTCGGATACCGACCGCCGACATCCAGCCACGAGCTTCTGCTCCGGGCAGGTCATCCCCACACCGGAGCCTAATGAGTGCGTCGTTTTTGTCCCACACTTCCTCCGTGGCTTGGGCTTCACCCTCGACCCCTTTGTGAGGGGGCTCATGTTCTACTATGGGTTGGATTTTCATGATCTGGCTCCAGACGCTATCCTCCATATCTCGTCGTTCATTATCGTGTGCGAGGATTTTCTCCACGTCACCCCACACTTCGGCTTATGGCTTAAGACCTTCAATGTGAAGTCGAAGATGATCGAGGGGCGACATGTGGAGTGCGGATGTGCCGTAATAAGCAGGAACGCCGATGCCCCATGGCCAGCGGGTTCTTTCCCAGAAGTATCTGATGTATGGCAACGGAGGTGGTTTTATGTCACGGCTCCCAGAGGCACAAAGTGGGTGGCCGCCCCTGAGTTCCGCTCGGGCCCTCCATCACAGTTGGTGTCTTGGACAGACGTAGGACGGAATTGGAGGCCCGCTGGGGATGTACCAGTACTGCAGAATCGCATCCGGGAGCTTCTTGAGAGGGACATTAATCTCGTCAGCATAATGCAAGTGATGTTAATCCGACGGATGTTGTCGTGCCAACGCCGACCTCTCTGGATGTGGGAGTTCAATCCAGAGGGTCCACGGACTGTCAAGCACTTCTTCGGCTTGAAGCTCGAAGAGATGTGCAAATTATTCTTCGAACAGAAAGTAGAGTGTCCGGACACCACCGAGGATGCGGGCCTAAGCTGCAATCGCCTAGATACCCAAGTAAGTAATCTTGACACCGGACACCTTGTTTTGAATTTGTCATAATTGTTTATTCTGAAAATCATCCGTGGCCAGGAATGTCTTAGCAAGGAGGAGAGAATCAGGTCTCCGGCGCCACTTCCCAAAGGCTCGCCTGGCCCTACCATGGCCAAGATGCTCGACCGGGTACTCAGCAGAATGCCCTCGGGGATGGACAAGGGGAAGAAGAAGAAACCGAACCCCACACGCTACGCATCCGAACCAGGGGAATTGTTACCTCCCCCAAGGAGGATAGTCGGGAAGGGGAGACTAAGGCCTCCTCCCAGCGCGGGAAGAAGAGGGTCGCCTCCAAAGACTTGGAGACGGAGATGCCCAAGCAAGGGAAGAAGGTATCACCAAGGGGCTCTGTCGCAATGGGCATCCTCACCGCTTTATGCCCGCCAACGGGCCAGCCCTCTACCGAGCTGTAAGTCGATCATTAATTTGAAGGTAATGCGCTTCTCCTAGATCAGTAACCAGGATTCGCCTTTTGCAGCCCGGCTAGCAGCTCCTCTTGACAGAGTTCATCTTCAGGGGATCTTCCTCCGGAGATGATGGAGAGCGAGACCCCACCTACCTCTCCGGCTCATGAAGCGGGCGACACCGAGGTGTCATCATGGAGGAGTCCGGATCTGCCGAAGCCAGAAGTCAATGCGTCATCCGCCCTGAGCCCGGAGCGTTTGGCTCCCACGAGGGGCGATGGGAAGGGTCCGACGCAGTTCAATGTCCGGCCGGACGCACTGACATGCCTGCTTGAGCGAGCTGCGCTCTCGGAGGAGCACCGCTCATTAATGAGCGCGGTGCTCAGGAAGGTTTCATCCGCTACAAGCGGTTTGAATGAAGCATTCACAAGCCTGCTCAGAGGCTTTGAGGTATGTAATGAAGAACACACTATTTCTTTGGCTGTGAGGCACGCGCTAGGTGTGCTCCATATAGATAGTAGCCCCTGAGACTCTGGTTGCCCGCCCTAGGCGGCAAACGGGGGATCATAAACCAATGATTGTGCTGTAAATATGTGCAGGTACCTGTGGGTCCGGCCGCCGACCAGTCCATTGAAGTTGTCGAACTAACGAGGCAGATTGGATCGATCGATGCCGATATCACGCTGGTGAATGAGCGGCTGGACAAATCACAAGGTATATGTCCTGCCTTCCTTTGTATAGGAAAATATGAAGGCGGCATGATATTAATGTAATATGTTTGGACTGCAGATGGTGTTGCTACCGTGGAGGCCCTGAGGGCGGAACTTGCTCAAGCCAAGGAACAAACTCGGGTGAGCAATGCGGCTGCCCTAAAGGCGGCCGAGGAATTGAGGGCCGAACAGGCTGCTCATCGCCGAAGCGAGGAAAATATAGCCGAAATGGTTGTTGAGTTAAAAAATGCCGCTGACCGGTATGAGCTCCTTAAAAAGGAGCATGAGGATAAATCGGCCGACCTGAGCAAGGCACTTAATGCCATAAAGGAAATACGGACCAAGCTCAGGGGTGCACGGGAGGAGCTTCAACAGGCCGGTAAAATCGCGGCTGGGGGCTCCTATTTGCTGCGGACGAATTTCTTCGATCCAAAGTACGCTCCCCTGGATGGACGCTAGAGTCCGGCGGACGCATATGCGGATCTGGCGAAGAGTACAGCTGACGCTGCCGAGTTCTTCAAAGATCAAGGTGATAAGGAAGTGGAGACGCTTTTTTGGTCGCAATTCAATGCTCCCACTCGCCCGCTGCCGTTAAGTGACAAGATGGCTGCTGTAGCAGAGCTTCACGGGCTGTCCGGGCTTGCAATGCGGTCTGTAATAGACTATCTTTGGCCAAAGGGGCCTAAGCCGGACAGTTACTTTGGCTTGGTGCAACAATTCCTTGGGGCCGTGCCTCGGATCGATGCCATGAGGAGGTCGGCGTGTATAGAGGGTGCACGGATGGCTCTTGCCCGCGTTAAAGCCTATTGGACGGATATGGATGGCACCATTATAGAGTCCCAGGATCCAGTGGGGGGCCAATATCCGGCCGAGCACTACTTGGCACAGGTCACAGAGGGTGCCCGCCTAATAGAGGCGCAGTGCTCGAAGAATGTATTGTTCGAGTGATGAATCGAATCATTGTAAAAACAATGTGTATTTTAATTATAAGGCTATATTTATACTGTTTGCCTGAAAATATGATTGTGTCCCTTTATGTCGTATATATATATATATATATATATATATATATATATATATATATATATATATATATATATATATATATATATATATATGTAATCCAAAGTTAGCGATCGTTGGTTTCAGCCCCACGCATACAATGCGGGGTGTTCGCAAAAAATATGCTTAATCACACTTGATCCAACGTCTTGGTCCATTAAGGAGGTGATCGCACGTCGAACTAGGAAATCAGACTATATAGTTGTAACACTTTCGCTTAGCCACGGAATTCTAACGTTGGGGCTACTATGTAGCCCCTGGTACCTTCGCGTGCATCCGAATACGGGCGCGCATGTACCTGGCCGGGAAATGGCCCTTCGTTAATGCGGAGGAATCCTAAAGATTCCGGTGAGTCTTCGAGTGGTTGATCAGTCTCTCGCTGTATCATGATAGTCAGTTTTAGGCTTTCTCTACTGAGGTGCTCATCCGGAAGAACTAGGGCACAATCGTAGTAGTTCTCCTTTGGCCACCTTAGCCGATAATAACGGAACGTAAGGCGGCAAACCCAGGAGCCGGGCTAACCCAACATTTGACCAAAGACATGATTCGGAGCTGATGCATATAAGGCCAAACTCGTGATGCTGAACACTCCCGAAGGTATTCGGACTTTATAACAGATGATGGGCTCAAGAATGCCCATTCATTATAAACTCTGTGTTTCCAGGTACCTGCGTTAATCTGTCGTGGCGAAATGCCAATAACGGCAGTATCCTCTGTGGGTATGGAACCCATGGGATGGTTAAACAACAAGAGGCAATAGAAAAGGTTTACACATGGGCTTAATCTGAAAATAAACCTGTTGAACGGGGCCCTGCTGCACGTCTGCGCCTTTGTCTCCGTTGTGCCCTATCCTGGAAGGGTATCGCGCGAACGTTGTCTGTGGAAAGAGAAAACTCATAGGAGAGTACAACGTAGGTATCCGATGGATAGTAAAAGCGTAAGATGTTGGCCTGCCAATAAGGTTGAGCCAAGTGTGAGGCTTTATTAAGTGTTTATAGCCCCTGGTATCCGCTATGGGATTACATATACGGTACCCTGGTTCGATTTTATATGGGCTACCGGACTCGTCTAACCGTGTCTATGGTCTTAACGACCAGTCATGTTTTTTTTTGGTATTGGAGGCCGCTTATAGTCCGGCCGCTAGGGCCGTCGCATGTTCCTCTGCGCGTGAAGAGCGCTCTGTTATTTCGCTAACGGTGATAACGCCACGTGGACCAGGCATCTGGAGTGTGAGGTAGCCATAGTGCGGCAGTGCGTTGAAGCGGGCGAAGGCTGTTATTCCAAGCAGTGTGTGATAGTCGCTTTGGAAGGGTGCGATGATGAAGGTTAGTTCTTCGCTTCTGGAGTTGCCTGGAGAGCCGAATGTTACCTTCAGTATGACAGAGCCCCTGCTGTAGGCTTCAACGCCTGGTATCACCCCTTCAAAGGTGGTGTTGCTTTGACTAATTCTTGATGGGTCTATCCCCATCTTGCGGACAGTGTCCTCATATATTATATTGAGACTGCTGCTGCCGTCCATGAGGACGTGGGTGAGATGGTATCCATCGATTATTGGGTCGAGCACCAAGGCCTCTAATCCTTCGCGCAGAATACTAGTTCAGCCTTCCGAGCGGTCGAAGGTGATCGGAGAAGACATCCAGTAGTTAGGTGTAGGTGCGATGGGCTCTATATCATGCGCGTCTCTATGCGCGCGTTCGTGCCTTCTCATGGATGTACAAGTCGCGTGGATCATGTTCACTGTTTTAACCTCTGGCGGGAATTTTTTCTGTCCCCCAGTGTTCGGTTGGCGAGGTTCATACTCGTCTTCACTTGGTGTTTCCCTTCCCTTGTGTTCGGCAGTTAATTTGCCAGCCTGTTTGAAGACCCAGCACTCTCTGTGCGTGTGGTTCGCAAGCTTGTCAGGGGTGCCATGAATTTGGCACAGTCTGTCCAGGACTCTATTCAGACCGGACGGTCCCTCTTTGCTTCCTTTAGATGGCTTCTTTTGCTGATCAAGTCGAGAGCCCCTGAATCCGGCATTAACCGTTGTGTTGTCCGGGCTCTCTTCCTTGTTTTTGCGTTTAGTTTTATTACGCCGTGGCTTCCCGTTACCATCCCTTATTTCGGATGTGCTGGGGTCGCTGGTGCCTTTACGGGCTAGCCAGCTATCTTCACCCGCGCAAAAGCGGGTCATAAGGCTTGTTAGGGCTGCCATTGTCCTTGGCTTTTCTTGGCCGAGGTGTCTGGCGAGCCACTCGTCGCGGATGCTGTGTTTGAATGCCGCTAAGGCTTCCGCATCCGGGCAATCAACAATTTGATTCTTCTTAGTGAGAAATCTGTTCCAAAGCTTGCGGGCGGACTCTCCGTGTTGTTGGATTTTGTGACTTAAATCGTCAGCATCCGGAGGCCGGACATAAGTCCCTTGAAAATTGGCCCTGAAAGCGTCCTCGAGTTCCTCCCAACTCCCAATTGAGTGTTCTGGGAGGCTTTTCAACCAATGTCGAGCTGGTCCCTTCAGTTTGAGGGGAAGGTATTTGATGGCGTGGAGGTCATCCCCACGAGCCATGTGTATATGCAGGATAAAGTCCTCGATTCAGACCCCTGGGTATGTCGTTCCGTCATATGCCTCTATGTTCACAGGTTTAAAACCCTGTGGAAATTCATGGTCCAGTACCTCTTCGGTAAAGCACAGGGGGTGAGCAGCCCCTCTGTATCTGGACGTGCTGTGGCATGTCGTCGACTGTTGTTGTGTCCGGTGTTTATTCCGAACTGGTATTTGATTGGCATAATCGTTTTGATGACCATAGTCCCTCGCCGGGTGTGTCCTTTAGACCCCTAGATGGACCTAGCTGCGCCAGCTTTCTTCCAGGTGCTCATGTAGATCGTGCGCGGCGTCGGTAGCCGCTTTGTTGCGGTTTTCGAGTGGTACGTTGGGCCTCCTGGTCGTATTAGTCTTTGGTGGAATGGCCTCGTCGTCAAATTCTGGCAGTAGCTTGCGTTTTGGATAGCTCTTTGTATGGCGATCGTCGCCATATCTTTCTTCAGTGTCTAGCACTTTGTTCCATCTACGGTTGAGTGTTTCCTGTGCGGCTTTGAGCCATTGCTTCTGCTTCTTCAGACTTCTCGCTGTCGCCATAAGCTTTCTGTGGAGGTTATCTCGTTCCACGTGTTCTTCCGGAATGATGAATGCATCATCATCCGAACTGTGTTCTTGTCCTAGGCCGGTTTGATGAACTCGTCCCTCTGGATCATTGTCCTCGGGCGTCTGCTTCGAACTGTGTTCGGTGTGACCTGGTTCGTCCTGCTCCATTGCTGGTTCCGTATGGTCGTTGTTGCCTTCGGGGTTGACCGGAGTATCGATCCTTCTGGCGTTGTTGCTGATATTTTTACTGTTGCTGGACTTGGAATGGCGTCTGCGCCGTCGCTTTGGCTTTTGCCCAGGGGTTTTATCTTCCGGATTGTCACCGTCGTCTTCCTTGGGCGTATCCACCATGTATATGTCGTGTGACGAGGCGGAAGTCCGGTACCCCATAGATTCTGAATCTTCTCCTGCATCGTCGTCCATACCGTCGATGCCTTCGGAGTCGAAGTCAAGCATGTCGGTTAAATCATCAACCGTGGCTATGAAGTAGGTGGTGGGTGGGTAACGAATTTCTTCGTCGCCTGCTTCCCACTCGAGCCGGACATAGTTCGGCCCGGAATTTTCTGTCAAAGAGAGAGTTTTTAATGAGTTCAGCATGTTGCCAAAGGGCGAGTGTTGGAAGATGTCCGCAGCGGTGAACTCCCTTACCGGAGCCCAACCTGGCTCGACTGGCTCGGGAGTGAGCGAACAGGAACCTACAACCGGATACGAGTCCGGGGGTCCGGAGTCACAGGCCTCCTCAGAAGTGAGGCCTGTTCTCGGCTCTACCGTCGATGAGGGTACGGCCTGCGGGGCGGGGTTCACCCCTCCATCCTTAGGCAATGCAACTTGCTCCAGGTTTAGATCCCGAGCTTTGTCCGACAACAGGTTTAAGCCGTGCTCCTCGTGACTATTCGGTGCTCCTGGCGCAGGCCCAAATCCGTCGAAGATCAAGTCTCCGCGAATATCAGCTGTGTAGTTCAAGTTTCCGAACCTAACTTGGTGGCCGGGGGCGTAGCCATCGATCTGCTCCAGATGGCCAAGTGAATTGGCCCGCAGTGCGAAGCTGCCGAACACGAAGATCTGTCCGGGGAGAAAGTCTCCCCCTGGACTGCGTTGTTGACAATTGAAGGCGCCATCGAGCCCTGAAGGGACGACACAGAGGAACTCTCAATGAAAGCACCAATGTTGGTGTTAAAACCGGCAGATCTCGGGTAGGGGGTCCTGATCTGTGCGTCAAGGCTGATGGTAACAGGAAGCAAGGGACACAGATGTTTACCCAGGTTCAGGCCCTCTCGATGGAGGTAAAACCCTACTTCCTAGTTGATTAATATTGAAGATATGGGTATTACAAGAGTAGATCGACCACGAGATCGTAGAGGCTAAACCCTAGAAGCTAGCCTATGATGGTATGATTGTAATTGTGATCGGCCTACTAAGGACCAACCTCTGCGGTTTATGTAGACACCGGAGAGGGCTAGGGTTTACATGGAGTCGGTTACAAGGAAGGAAATACAATATCCGGATCGCCAAGCTTGCCTTCCACGCAAAGGAGAGTTCCATCCGGACACGGGCCGAAGTCTTGAGTCTTGTATCTTCACGCTTCAATAGTCCGAACATTGTACACAGTCCGGCTGTCCGAATACCCCAGAATCCAGGACTCCCTCACCCGACCACCCACTGTAACCGAGAACTCCCCGATATTTTGCTCGCCCTCGCTTCTACCACGCGTTTTTCCATCATGGACGGCCCAAATAATGTCATGCAGCTGCGTCTCCCGCCCGCCAAGGACGAAAAGCCCATTTTCTGTTATGATTTTTTATCATAGAAGTAGGAGCCCACCACATCTATGATGATACCGGGGTTTGTCATAATTATCATCATAGAAGTGTCATAAGCATGACAGCAAAAAAATTTGTTCGGCCCAAAATGTCATGGATGTGTCTTTTTTTAGTGATATCTTTCCCCCGGGGGTTCCGGTAACCCCTCCGGTACTCTGATATGTACCCGGTATCCTCGAGAACACTTACGGTGTTCGAATACTATCATCATATATATCAGTCTTTACCTCTCGACCATTTCGAGACTCCTCGTCATGTCTGTGATCTCATCCGGGACTCTATCATCATATATATCAGTCACCAAATCACATAACTCATATAATACAATATCATCATTGAACGTTAGGCATGCGGACCCTACGGGTTCGAGAACTATGTAGACATGACCGAGACACCTCTCTGGTCAATAACCAATAGCGGAACCTGGATGCCCATATTGGCTCCCACATATTCTATGAAGATCTTTATCGTTCGAACCGTTATGACAACATACGTTATTCCCTTTGTCATCGGTATGTTACTTGCCCGAGATTTGATCATCAATATCTTCATACCTAGTTCAATCTTGTTACCAGCAAGTCTCTTTACTCATTTTGTCATACATCATCCTGCAACTAACTCATTAGTTACTTTGCTTGCAAGGCTTCTTATGATGTGTATTACCGAGAGGGCCCAGAGATACCTCTTCAATACTCGAAGTGACAAGTCCTTATCTTGATCTATGCCAACCCAACAAACACCTTCGGAGATACCTGTAGAGCATCTTTATAATCACCCAGTTACGTTGTGACGTTTGATAGCAAACAAGGCATTCCTCCGGCATCCGGGAGTTGCATAATCTCATAGTCGGAGGAATATGTATTTGACATGAAGAAATCAATAGCAATAAAACTGAACGACCATAATGCTAAGCTAATGAAAGGGTCTTGTCCATCACATCATTCTCCTAATGATGTGATCCCGTTTATCAAATGACCACACATGTTTATGGTTAGGAAACTTAACCATCTTTGATCAACGAGCTAGTCTAGTAGAGGCTTAATAGGGACACAATATTTTGTCCATGTATCCACACATGTATCAAGTTTCTGGTTAATACAATTCTAGCATGAATAATAAACATTTATCATGAAATAAGGAAATATAAAATAACAACTTATTATTGCCTATAGGGCATATTTCCTTCAAAAATATCACGAACAGTTCGACTCGTTACCATTGGGATGTTGACTATAGGATGATATACCAGCTAACCACTCGAATAAACTTTCACTACTAGGGAAAAGCCTAGTAGTAGCGTGGGTTAAACAGCTAGTAGTAGCGCGGGTGCCCGCACTACTACTACGGCCCTACAGCTAACTTGTAGTAGTAGTGCAGGTGCACCCGTGCTACTACTATGTCTGTTAGTAGTAGCGTGGTTGCCACCCTCGCTACTTCCATTAATTTCAAAAACAAAAAATTATCAATCTCGTGCATGCTGTCAATGGCAGCAATGGTTCGATCCAGCGACAGCAGGGGTCGCCGGAGGTGCGGAAGGGCAGCGGTAGACCAGATCCAATGACGACTACTGCAAAGGGCCCAGATCCATGGCCGAGCAAGGCGGCGGCATGGGGCTCCTCTTCGCAGCAAAGGCAGCGAGCTCCTGGTCGTCCATGGCGACGACCTGCACGGGCAAGGACATGGGAGGGTGAGTCAAACTAGAGGGAGAGAGACAAAAATAAAAACGAGGGAGAGAGGTAGGAGATGGAGGTAGCAGCGGGGTTGGTCGCCGGTGGTGAGGTGCTCCAGCTTGGTGGCATGGAGATGTGGGGAAGACCGGCGAGCTCCGGGAAGCCGGCGGCCTCTTTTCGCGCCATGGAGGAGGAGGCACGCATGGGTAGGAGATCCATGTGAGCCTAGGGAGAGAGGGGGGAGAGTAACAGGGGAGAGGAAGGATTTGGGGGCGGAGATGGGGATTTCAGGGCTCTTCAAAAACCATGTACTTAGTAGTAGCGAGGGGTATAAACCCGCGCTACTACTATCAACTTAGTGGTAGCGTGCGTTTATACCCCTCGCTACTACTATGGCATGTCCTGGGGGGGCACGGTAGACACCACTTAGCAGTAGCGAGGGGTACAAACCCGCTAATACTGTCAACTTAGTAGTAGCGAGGTGTATAAACCCACGCTACTAGTAAGTAGCAGTAGCGAGGGGGTATAAACCCGCACTACTAATAAGTGTCTACCTATAAGCTTTCCGCTAGTAGTGCTTGGACAGAATCGGTGTACAGGGTGACGGCTGCGCACACGAGGGCGGTCGTTGCTTCACCGACACCACTCTGGCCTCATGCTTGCATCATGACCGCGGGTACATGGTCGTGCGTACCAATCAAACGAGGTTCAGCATGGTAGCTACAAGCGCTGATGCTATACGTTTGCGCTGAACTAGTCAATGTGTACGTGCAATGCACGTTAATTTGGCAGTATATTTAGTGAATGCAGATATTAAGTAGGATATTATTTGTGTGTTATTATGTTATTAGCGCTATATTTGGCATGAAATTAACTGCACGCTAAACGTGTTGAGCGCTCGACATTGAAGTAGTCTAGGTCGTTGGATTGACATGATTTGATGGCCGAGATTAATTGGATCTGCACATTTGGGTCTTTTTATATTTGTATAGATATAGATATATATGTCATAAACATTTTTATATGCTTTTATTACATATTCGACCACATTATATTTTCTAATTTGATCTGTTCATCAACATTGCTATAACAACAATCCAGTAAGGCTGCACGTACAATACAAATGCTTGCACAAATCATGTGGTTATTCACACACTTTATATTGCAACAGCAAAATCCTTGTGGCTGTGTGCTAATTTGTGACTGAGTGTTTCTCTTATCACATCTTTATACTATTATAAGCACTTTACATATTAGTGTGTATTTGCAAATTCGTTATTCAATCAATCTGCGCTACCTTTGCTCGAACTTTAGGTGCTTGACGAAGATGAAGAAGAGGAGGGCAAAGAGCGCGATGATGACCAAGTGCAGGTAGCTGATAAGGTGGAAGTAGCGACCCTCGAGGCCAAGATAGCCCTCGAGGAACTCCCGCACCGTTTGGTCCGGCTGCCCGGGCACACGGATCAGTTCCATACGATCACCCAACTGTGAGAACATGAGCCCGTATACCGTCCATGCCGCTGGATTAGCCCAGTACACCCACCTCCACCATATTGGGATCAACTGCATCCATATTGCCACAGTTTTGTTGTTTGTAACATTAGGCATGGAAAAAATTCATGACCTTTTAAAAAAGTCATTTTCAAGAAAAGTTCAACATTGGGTTAAATTATGAGCCTATGTGTGGTTTACTTATGAATTCCATGAGGCTGTCATAATTAAGGTGACATGGTTAGGAGTGATAGTAATACCTCTCTTGCAATGATGAAGCCGGAGAATACATTCCAAAATACGTAGATAAGGAAGGACAATCCGGCAGCCATCTCAAGGTTAGGTGTTAGTGCCACTGTCATCATCCCATATAGTGTGTAATACATGAAGCTTAGCATCATGTAAAGGACAAACCAAAAGAACTTTACATTGGTCATCTGGAACCCTATCATTGGGTATACGATCGAGGCAAAGACGAGTACTTGGACAAGGATATAAGGCAATTCAATTGCCATCTACAAATAGAAGCCCATCATCGGAGTTAAGAAACATATGCCAATCATTCTAGGTTATGATTATATATTCTAATTTTGAAGTGGTGACAAAGAAACATTACCTGAGCTATGGTGTAAGCCAAGGTAGAGTACATGCCCGCCGCCTTTTCTCGGTAAAGAACAACTCTCTCCATTATCACAACTGGTTGCAAACTGATGCAATTATTGAAGCCCAAGAAAAGTGCTGATCCAAAAACAACTCCTAGTATGTTGAATACATCTTGTTGTTGTGTTCTGTTGCACATGGATAGCAAGTTATGATCAAATTGAGACGTGATAAGTTTGCATGAGAGAATATCAATAGACTTGTCATCGTTCCTGCTTACATGGTTGAGCCAGTTTTCCAAAATACAACTCCAAACAAAATTGATACAACAAACGTGTTTAGAAACCGAACACCGTTGTGTTCTATGTTTTTCCAGCATGCACATCTTTGTTTCCATAGGCAAGCCACATATTGTGCCGTAAAATTCTGCCAGTATCCTTGGGGAAAATATAGATCCTCCATGTTTGTTTTTGGGTGCCCAATCTCAGTAATTAGATTCATGTTGTCCCTACAGAAACAAGGTACACATTTGTCATGTTATTCGTTTCCTTGTTCCTCGTAGAAGTTAGCAAGATGGTTGATGTACCTTTATGATCATAATGCTTACCTGTATAGGTAGGAGCTCCGATAAATTTCTGCGTAGTCCACTCCAATATCATATTCTGTTGTGTGTGAACTTATGTCCAATACCCATGATGCTGGATTTTGTCCCTCTTTTATTCTAGGAACACTAGGTATACCCTGTGACATAGCAAATTTGGTATTTTGTCTACATATTTTGGATAGAGTTTCACTATTAGGCAATCTTACCTCGAAATACTTGATCATGTTGCTAGACAATGCACCTAATGAACCACTATATATGATTTGACCGCCTCTTTTCATAAGCAAAAGCTGCAACAAATTGAATTCAAGTTGCGAAAGATAAATTTCTAGTGTTTCTCATAATTAAAACAAAAGGATAACCGGCTATCATTAGTAATTTATTTTAAAACAAGAAATGTGACCCTAGTGACGACGGACAACTGTATTTGATGCTTTGTTTTGGCAAAAATCATGGTTAGGTTCTATGTAATACGTAGTTGGATACTATTTTCAGTCTTTCAGTCTTAACATCACATGCCCATTCTTTTTATTTCTTCATGTTCAAGTAGAATTTGCTTTGATATGTTACAATATAGAATTACTCGTACCTCATCAAATGATTCAAATATCCCAATGCTTGGCTGATGTATTGTGCATACAACAGTTCGTCCAGTGTCTACTGTCTTTCTTATTGTTCTCATGACAATTGCTGCAGCACGGGCATCCAAACCAGTAGTCGGCTCATCCATAAATATGATGGAAGGACTAGCTACCAACTCCACGGCTATTGTTAGACCCGAGTAATCATGTTAGTCGGTCCATTACTTCGTCTATAAATATCTAAAGAAGGTTTGAAGAGTAATCATGTGAGACCCGATGTTATATATTAGCTTGGAAAATGGTAAAAATGCAAGAGGTCAATGGTCATACATCTCTTTCGTGAGATTTGATGTTTGATGGCAGTCGAAGCCATGCAGAGAACTGTAGTGACTCATGCACAGTCAGGTTAGGGGAGTGAATATCGTTTTGTTCGCAATAACCCGAGATCCTTGAGAATGTCTCCTGCTTCTTTGGGTATCCTTCTATCCTAATAGTACCTTCAATATATCCTCCAGTTTTTTTTCCAGCCAAAACATCGAGCAATGTTGTCTTTCCAGCACCGGTGATCCCCATCAGAGCTGTTAATACTCCTGGCCTAAAAACACCACTTACAACTTGTAGCAGTTGAAGTTTTTTCTTTGATACTCCATACTTAATCATCTCCTGGTGGAAGATATGCATACATTTGGTCAATAAGTTACTAGAATGGATACTATTTAGTAGTGAGTGGAATGTACGCTTCTATTCAGTATGGCACGATATGCTTAAGATCTTACCTTAGGCATATCGACAAAATAGTTGATATGATCAAATACAATGGAAAGAGGCTGAAACGGGAGCACAAGTCGACTAGTTGATGTATTGCTAGTTCCAATTTTGTGGTTCTTGCAATCCAACTTTGACTTCGTTGCATTGGCATTAACTTGATGCTTGTGTGGAGCTGCAAATCATAGACAATTAGGATGATTTTGTTTGCATTTGTGTTTCAACACTTATTCAGATTTTGATAGATTGGATATATACACTTCATTAACTCCAACGCAAATATAGTGAGGATGTTGAAGACCACCGAGAATCCAAATAAAATGATGACACAAGTCCAATACCAATGCCACTTTGTGAGCAACCCCCTTATCTCAAGGATAGCTTCACCAACTGTATTAGCATTTGCATAGTAAAACTCCTGTCGACATGAATGATCATCATCATTAGGTCATAGATAAAATGTTTTGCTCTATACATTGGATCAAGAGTGATAGTTGAAATGACTGCTTACAGTAGCCCATCTTTCATCAAGGAACTCATTTAGGGCAACAGCATTTTGTGCATAGGTGAATGGGGGATGTCCAACATCCCCACTGCAACCATGGTTGAAGATTATCTATTTTGATGTATAAACCAGTGAGGATATTAGCTCAACACATGTATTCAAACATGAATTGTTTGTTATAGGGTTGTCAAGCATCTTATTTATTCTGACTAAAACATCTAACCTTTAGATATGACAAAGCCTCCAAATGTGTACATTGCTATAAGAGCTGTGGTGCTTAGCATGTTTGCCATTACTTGTGTTCTTCCTATTGCTGCTACGAAACGATAGAGGCCCATTGACATTTGATGTGTCGCAAAAAGTACCAGAAACTGCTGGATAAATCTGTAGGAAGCAAGATAACTCTTTTTTCATTACAGCGTATTCAAGCATTATGACCATTAGATACTAAAATGACCAATAGGAGTACCTGAGAAAGGAAGGTGCATAGCCAATCACACAGTAGGTTAGGCTGGTCCAAGGACATGTCTCTACTAGTGACATTGGGATGCTGATGAGGAAAATTGAACAAAGAAGTGCCCATCCTGGTAATGCTAATAACTCCCTTTGCTTGTAGAAAGTGGGGAGTCGCTTTATTGTCATTGCAATCTCAGTCATACCATTCATATTTACTATAAAAATAGCTATAAAGAGGGACCCCATGTACTTGTTGGCGTCAAGTACATTTTTATGGTTCATATTTGTTCGAAGGAAAACCGTTGAAATCACAAAAGACAGAATAACTATTTGTATAGTCTTGAATATGTGAAGTGGGGAATTTCTTTTGAGAAACAATACTTCCCTTAAAAAGCATGCTTTGAAAATATTCCATCTGGAGATACTGCGGGTTGCACTTTTTTTAATCTCCGTGTGTTTTCCCGTATTGTTTGGCATGCAGAGGCTATCTTCGACAAGTTGAGGGTGATAGGATGAACGAAAGGATTCTGCAAATTTCTTTATTGGCCAGTATTGATACTTATTTTCATCACCAATCCAGTATTGCTTTTGATCCATCTTAGAAGTCACCTGGATAGATGGTGAAAAGTTATGTCATACATTATTATGCTAAGACAATTATATATAGATTACTACATTTTGCGGATAGAATTGTGACTCGTCTATTGCATGTTACTTGCTTGTATTAATGCACTGTCTATCCTTAAGTTATTTTGAACATCACTTTGTTCAGGAATAAATTGTTAGCACTGTTGTTTCATTTAATAGTTCCTTGTCACGAGAGTTGATAGTCTAGTACCTCTTGAAGGAAATCAGCTACATTCTTCCTGTCGGGGCATTTGAATCCCATTATTCCGAAAAAACTGATAGCATTTTCTCGAGGACCATGATACACAATTTGACCCTCGCATAATAGGATAATATCATCAAATAATTCCAATGTCTCGGGAGGTGGTTGCAGCAGCGAAATAACCATGGTGAGATCCATCAGATGAGTCATTTGTTGGACAAATTTTAAAATCTCATATGTGGTGGAGCTATCTAGGCCTGTTGATATATCATCCATAAAGAAGCATCGTGCCAGAACAACTAGCATCTCTCCTGCATTGCAAAATTCATCTTGAAATGCAACAATAATGATAATTTGGAAAAAACTAATATTGATTATTTAAAAATATTTTTGTTTATTTAGATTTGGCACTACCATCATCAAATATATTTATTTCTTATAATTTCCATATCTATCAGCATAATTGGTCATTTTATGCTTATATATATCTTAAATGCAGCTTATTGCAATGCGGGTACCTTCTAGTAGTGTAGATAATTTCTTGTTACATCATTTTAACAGGTTCAAAAAATAGTTTTGTTGAATCCTAAGTGTTTTTTTACATTATGAATGCTTATAAGCTTTGCGTACAAATTTCATCATGAAACAAGTGTGTGCAATTGATCAAGCCTCAATCTCGATTGAGCTTGATCGATGTGGACGAAAATTTCCTCCACTTATGACCAATTTTTTTTACCTGTCCGGATGGTGATTAGTTATATCTAATATTTAGGGTTGCTCTGTTTTAGTAGAAAAGTACCAAACCTATTATGGAACTACTTTTTCTGGGAGAACAATACGGAGTTCACCAGGAAGAGAAAATTATGTAGTATGTCATTGGCTCACTACCAAAATATTGTTTTCATTGTCCTTTAATCTAAAATATCAAGAACTTTGATGGTTTAACTTTGAATCTTTGTTAGTTTACAATGGTAGACTACTCATATCAACAAGGAATTTCTTCCTCTCATATAGCCCATTTCGAAGTTGATCCCGGGTGCACAAGAGTGAGAACAAAGTGTCCAGAAAAGACTTGTGTTGATCTAGAGGCCAGTATAGACCCCCACCAGGTGTATTGACACGAACTACCTTTTTTTTATCAGGCAATATTGTACACAATATGGTGTTTGTTAAGGTGGTAGAATTTTACTTGTGTGAATTAGTATGACTAAAGTCATGGAAAATGCACTCTAGGAAGTGGGAGCAGAGGGAGATGCGAGGAACAAGATACATAGCACAAAAAATAAAATGATTACCGATTGTGGCTCTTTCTTTTGTCCTCCTGATATACCTCTTCTCAACTCATCACCCACTAGGGTATCAGCACAATCAGACAAACCAAGTATCTACATTTACACAGAGTTTTTTTTGTTATGTTACCAAGGCATGTGTTAAATTGAGAGATTACAAAGTTACCTTAATAATATAGTTTGTTGTGAGATTGCTTCCTTCTCCAAAGGTGCTAGTCTACAGAAAAAGTACTTTAGTAACCAGGAACCGGATTCTAGTTGTACCAAAATTGGCAGAAAATAAAATTATATGACCTTCATAAATGAGTCAAGATCTTGGTTCACTTTGTTGATGCGACCATGCTTACTTATTATACCTTCTCCTAGCATCCCTAAAGTGGCATTTCCAAACAAGAATTTTATATTAGTATTTATGTCACACGGAAAAGAAACTCCTTGAACATCTTCAGGATACTTCTTCAGTTACATTGTTTGGATTTTTTTTATAGATTAGCTCATTCATATATTCTAGAAGCTACGAAATATATGTAACACCAGTAGCACACGATGCCCAAGAGGGTTCCTCACCAAATTCATTATTGGTTCCCAACATCTTGGAAGAGAAATCAATCGTCTCCCTGACGGTCATGTCAGCATTGTGAAGATCATATTGGCTAATATAAGCATGCATGTATTGAGGTGTTGAGAAATTGACTTCTTGCCCATTGTACATGACCTTTCCTTTGAGCTATTAAGAGAAGTGACATCAAGAAACACACAGTTTTGGTTAACCAATGATGCTTTTCTTGTTAGTAAGTGATTGTAGTGGATAGTAGATAACACAATCTACCTTCAAAGAAGAATCCAACTTCCGTGCAAGTGCTTTTAAAAAAGTTGTTTTCCCGGAACCAGGAGCTCCTAGAAGAAGTGTCATCCTGATTATGTTGGACCACAAAATTTTGGATGGCAGGTGAGTAAATTAGTGAAAGATGAACATTTGATTTTTGAACTTTATGAAAGTGCATGTGTCCAGTGGAACACTTAACAGAGATAAATAGTTTGTATAAATAATCATTATTGGTTTAGTAAGAAGTAGGCACATGATTACCGTGATGAACGGATTGTCCCGCTCGCTCCATTTATAATCTTAATGGGTTCTTTCCTTGCAGTACACATGTGTGAATATGTTGCCAATTCCTACATAATAAAGAAGATTAGAATGATGGTTCTCAATGTGATTTGTAGAATAATATGCATATTGAATGACACATCTGGATTTAGATATATGTGTGATATGATAGAGATGTTAAACTGAAGGACCACATGCATTGTCGTTTTGGTCTGGAAATAAACTTATGAACATTTTTATCAACTCCTTGAAAATGGATGCTAGATATGTAATTTTTTTGAATCAAATAGGAGAACTGCATGTGATCACAATGGAAGAAAAATGGAAAAAAATAGTCTTAGCAATACAATGAGGGGTGGCAAAACCAAAATACCCTAAAACGACCAACCGTGGGGAGTCAAAAGAAAATATATGAAACCTGCGATGTAGACAAGAAAAAACATTTACTTAAGCAACCCCAACACAAAACAAAACCTCATCACAAACTACTAGTCAAGGAATTTATCACCAACTCCCCTCCATTGACAAGCAACACACTTGATCTACTCAAGGTATGTACTTTTATCTACATCAGGGTTAAATTTTCTTGGTCAACCTGAAATAGGTTGACATACATAGAATCGTCATCACAACTCTCTTGATATTTTGGGATACCATACATCCTGGAATTGCTCTAGAACTACTATTTTACAGAAATGCCATTTTCGTTTTTGTGGTTTGCAAACTAATAAGATGCTTCTCATTTTGCATTATAGTTTCCAAATTCCAAAACCTTGAGTTGTATACGGTGCCCTTTAGTAAATATAGATTGTTTGTTCTTATAAATCGAAAGGTTAAAATCAATATATATTGATCCGATAGCCGAGCAGTACCATCACAAAGGAAACATGAGCGACACTGAGGGCTTTAGGAATAAAACTGGAAGTATGAGAAATTAATCCCTCAACTTGTCAGTATCATTGTAAGGTGATCATCTTTGCCAATGTCTTCACAAAAAAAACTAGGCTTTTAAGGTGGTGAGATGGGGAACACAGGACCGCTGTCAGTGCAGCATGTTACCGCCGTCCTCATTGTTAGGACCTAATCACCGGTGGTGGTGGTGGGGGGGGGGGGGGGGGGTAGGGTGGGGTAGATACAATTGGCTTTCAAGTGAGCGAAGACATTTAATAAATTATTGCTTCATGTAGAACAAAATTCTAGCATAGATACTTGATTTTGGTGGATTGAACTATTTCCTCTCAAGTCAAGAGACATGTTTTGCCTTGAATTACCCGTGAACTAAAAAACTCATACACAAACTAATAGAGAACATTGAAAATTGCAAGCAACTCTACATGCACTAAGTTACATCATTTAGTATTTTCTCAACAAATAAGCATAACATCGACAATTGGACATAGGCCCCAGGCTTCACTTTTGTTTAGTAGCTTCAAAATGATTCATTGTCTGATGTCCTTCTCCAATGCATTGGTTTTCTATTCATTGGTGCTTACTGGACATCAATAGTAGTATATTGGGTGACAACGATATTCTACTTATTGATTCGCTACATCTAATTGTGCCTAAAGCATATGTGTTATGTGTATAATTCATAAGTATTCCATGAGCCGAGAATACCTGAACTACAATAGTGAGAGCCGAGCGAGCCAGTGCGAGAGCAACGAGTCAAGATGTGGCTAGGGCATAATAGCAATAACTGCAGGGGTCGACGAACTCGACAAGTAGTGATTGTGACGAGGAGTCATCCTATTCCATGAATAGTGGAATGGCCGAGTAAATGTGCATCACTCAACCATGCGCCGACCCATTGTCCGATAACACGTGGTTATTCTCTTTTTGTCGTATTTACGTTTTTTTTTTGCGAGTTACACACAAGCAATGGGGCACGCATGTACGGAGTGGTCCTAGCACACCGAAGGCCTCTTACACACAACCCAATTTGTTTTTTTATTCCAAAAATAAATGTGTGTATAAATTATAGAAAAAATTGCATGCGCTTAGAAGATGTTCTGAAACTTCTAAAAATGTGCGGGGATTTTCAAGTGTCCTTGAAATTAAAAAATAATCACGAATTCTAAACACATGTTCGTGTTTAAAAAAAATTTATAAATTTTAAAATGATCATGAATTTCAAAAAATCATTAATTTAAAAATAGTCCAGGACCGTTTTCCTAATTAAGAAAATGTTTGTGGATTTCAAAACAGTTCATGCATTTTAAAATATCAACGGTTTAACAAATATCCACAATATTTAAAAGTGCCCACGAATTTGAAAAATACACATGAATACTTTAACAAAATCATGGATTTGGAAATCTTCTGCACATATTTGGACAAAAAATGCCCATACTTACTTGAAACATGTTCACCGAATATTTAGATATGATCATGCATATTTAGAAAATGTTAATCGTGTATTCGGAACCTGTTCATCATGTATATGAGAAAACATTGTGTATTTGAAAATATCCATCATGTATTTGAAAAATGTTACTTCTTCCGATCCGAATTAATTGACGCTACCCCTATATAATGTCTATTTTACGTTGCAGTATTGTATTTAGATAGCATCACAAATTTGGAAATTGTTTGGTGCGTTTTTGGAAAAATGCTCACTTGCGTATTATTAGTTATTTATAAATAAAAATGTAAAGAGAAAAAGTAGAAGGAAAATCCAAAAAAGAAAAATAAAAAGAAAAACAACTTGTTAAAAAGGACAAAATATATTAAAATAGAAGCAAAAAGAAATAGGAAATATAAAAGCAACTGAAAATCGAAAAAAAAAATTGAAACCCAGAAGCAAGGAAACCTGGACTGAAATAGACAAAGGAACATGCAAATGGAAAAAACAAAATAGCACATCCAGAGGGAACTATCGCGCGATGGTCATAAGAAAGAAACATAGGCGGGCCATCCATAATGATCGGGAGTTGTGTCACTAAAACACCACGTTGAGCGGGGAAACATGGAAGATCCTATTTTGCCGCCCGCGGGCAGCAAATGGTGGAGGCAACACCCGTACCGACGTACTGTAGCCAGTTGAGCCGGCCCTCATACGGGATTTGCGTGATGTTTCATCGACATTGTTCGCGACCGCTATTTCTCGCTTTAAGCGAGACAATAGCTTGCTCTCGCATCGGCATCTACAGTGATGGGTCGTCCCATTGTAGCGAACATAAAACAACAAAAGCTAGAGACATAGGATTGCGCGGGCGGGGGAATTTGATCCCAGGAGACTAAGCTACTGTAGGTTTATTGATGAAATATATGGCGCGCCTTACTTCAGTCGACATGGTCTGGTTTTCTCCACTGTTTTTTCTTCTTCTTTTTTCATCATTTTTTCTCTATTTTTTTCTCTGTTTTCAAATACAAGTTTTACTGGTTTTTGACAAAAGGGTTTTCCTGTATATATTTTTAACATTTTTTACACGATCAACATGTTTTGAATACATGGTCAACATTTTTTCTATAGATATTAAAAAAATTTCAAATGCTTGATTAATTTTGAAGAGTGCTTTTAGTAATGTACATATTTAGAATATATAAAGTATAAAAAAAGTAAGAAAAATAATAGTAAAAAAGAAAACAGAAAACATAAAACGTAAAAAAAAAGGAAAAAGAGGCTATGGCCTCCCGCTCTCGTTGGCCCAGCTCGCTCGCCCCTTCCGCAAGTCCGATGCCGGACTCGCTGACGGCGAGATATAGGTGTGCGCGAGGTTGCTTCCTTCACTGTTTCCTGCTATTTTGCTTCCGTTTATTTTTTTTGCTTCTTTTTTCACTATTTTTTATTTATTCTGGTTTTTGCTTTTTCTATTTTGGTTTCTTATTCCTTTCAGCTATTTTTTGTTTCTTTATTTTCTTATTTTTTGCGTATTAAAGAAAAAGTACACCGCATATTACAAAAATGCTCATTAATTAATAAAACATTCACCGTATGTTAATTGAAAGTTTCCCATACATTACAAAATGTTCATTGTGTAATAAAAATCAATGTATATTACAAAATAATATTTTCATAGTATAATGTACACATTATTAAAATGTTCATCCTATATTAACAAAATGTTTAGCGTGTATTACAAAATTTTCAATGTATACTTCAAAATAAAAACGGACCGAAACTGGATCGATACAGTAAAACCAGGCATGATTGAGTCGCTATAGTGTCATTTATGTTTGTTACGTCCAAATGGGCTGGCCCAGCTGGCATGCACTCCGTGGGAAGCCACCACAAATCGACGCCCACAGGCGTCCTATAGGAGGAGGTCTCAGGAAACATCACGTAGCAGGTCTTCCTAAGCTTGTTCTTGGTCCTCCTATTCGGCGCGCTAAGCGCGGAATAGTCGAGGCACCATGTGTCACTCACCGAGTGGGTAGCCATAAAGTCTTTGTTATATCTTTATTTCTGTTCGACCTGGTGGCACAATAGCTAGTACCATGGGACCAATCCTCTTGCCCCAGTTTTGATCCAATTATATTGGGAGAAACATATGAGCAATGTGCTCCTAGGCCAACCAGTTTTTAGATGGTTTTATGATTTATTATGAGATTATTTTAAAAACGAGGAAAACTAGAAAAAAAACTTGAAAATATTTTAAAACTTTTAACTACATTGTTCATGAACAATTTGCACAAATTTCTAGTAATTTTGAAAATGTTCTCCACTTAAATCTTAGGAAAAATGTTCATATATTTTTAAAATGTTTGTAACTTATTTCCAAAATAGTGTAAATCATCTTCTAAAAAGGTTCTATTGTTAAAACGTTACAAATTAAATGGTGTAAACAATTCTAAAGAGCTTCATAAATTTCAATTGTTCTTAGAAATGTTCATGAATTTCAGAAAATGTGCATGGATGTAAAAACATGTTCAAGAATATTAAAATATTCGTGGGTTTTCATTGAAATAATATTCTTCATAAATTTAGAAAAAAGAAAATGGAGAGGAAATATGGAAATGAAAACAGAATATTGCAAACCGAAACATAGTTTCTTATGTAGATACAAAAATGAAATGGCGTTTTCTGGTGGAACTGCCATAGAAACGGAATATCCTGTTTCCGTGAATTCAGAACTTTCCGTTTGGTGTTGATAAATGCTAGTGAAACAACATGTGGAATAGATCAGAGCTCAGTGCTTCTACATCATGGCGGGAGGTTGATTCAAGTTCAAAAACTGGTGTACTATAGTAGTACGGGTACCGTAAATAAGCTCAAGACATTTTATTGACGTGGATTACATTGTCTTTGTAGGAAATGGTATCGTGTGCGGAAGTTTCTGAGCAAGGGAAATGGATCATCAGTTGATCAAGCATAGGACCACGTCCCGTAAAAAGTAGCCTATTAGGTCTGCTTAGGTCATTTGATGCAGTCAAAACGAGTCTTGGATAAAATGGTCCGGGCACACTTTTCAGAGTCCCCAGAAGCATGTACTACCGCACTACGTGATTAGATAATACTGACAGTCTTTTTCTTTCAAGCAGTTCCGCCAGCTCTCAATTTGTAGAAAAGAGGGTGTTAGACATATTGAAGTGAGGGATGGTGGTGCAGCGGCGATCACACATCGCAGGTAGCTGATGGGATCACGGGAAAATGATGGCAACAACACATGAATGACTTGATGGTAGTGCTACTCGAGCACCAGGTCTCGAGCTCCGTGGTAAAAGCTTAGGTGAACTGGGTTGATTATGCCTAGTACTGGCAATGTTTTTATGTCATTATCTTGTTGAAGGCATTGCTCGGATATGCTCAGAATGATTTTTCAGGATGAAAACCTAGATCCTCACATTGAGTGGATGGATCTGGTGACGACAGCGATTGATCGTCGCTCTCTTCCTGAAGGCACCGCTGTTGAAGAATCTCGTCATTCATGTGATGTCATGAGATGGTTAGTGCGGATATAATCATTAATGTAGTTTGCCGATTGGATCTGATCGCTTTGTTCTTTTTTTCGCCTACGTATAGCTTTGGTCTTATAGGACTTTGCTATTTGCTGGCAGGTTTTTGTGTGTGTGCATTGATATTGGCTGTGTGCATCCTAGTTATGTAGAGACCGGGTGTGCTCATTGTGTTTGTATCCTCTTGATGTTCCATTTTGAGCCAATAAAATTCACTCTATGTCGAAAAAACACATATTGACATGAGGATTTTAGAAGTGGTTAGCAAAAGGACTTAGAGCATCTCCAACAGATACGTTAGATAGGCCGCGCGCCGGAAAAAACGCCTATATAGCACGCGCACAACCGAAACTAGAGCTCCAGCAGTCAAGCTATAAACCCAGGCGCGGTAAACAAGGTTCAGCACACTGGGGAAAACTGCATCACGCGTTGCGTATTTTGTGCGCCTGCTCGTGCGCTGTAAAATCTGAGCTGCTGCAGGTGGGGCCGTCAAATTAGGCACTGTGTTTTTGCGTTTCTTGTAAAGCAAAACACCAGCCTAGCACGATAAAACGCTATTTCGGCACCGAAAAAGAAAATTTAGCGCACCGCGCAACCTCGCTTCAGTTGAAGATGCTCCTAAAAAACAATGGCACTGGGGCTACCGGCGGACAATAAAACAACTAGATCTGTCCATATGAACAAATGCAATGTGTTCCACCACACGGTATGTCGTAAATACCGATTGTGACTAATATGCCAACTCTTTCAAGTAAACACGATCGGATCTTCATAATTACGTTTGGTTGATTAATAGGACCACGAGAGTTGGTTAAGTCTTCAAGTAAGTGCGTACGGTACGTGCAGCTAAAGAGCTGAGTATCTTTTTCGGAAACAAAAAGCAGGAGTAGCTGTAGGCAGCATCACGTCAATTAATCTTGATGTTTTTGGCCTTAATTAGGAGCTGGAGTTTCTTTTTCACTTATTTATTGAGCAATGTAATGTGATCGGGTCTGTAGGTCTGTATGTAACTACTTCACATCCGAAATGTGATCGGAGTATGACCTATAGATCCGAAATGCCGGGTGCCATGCCCCACCTTGGCCGCTGGTGGCCCGTCCTGGCCCGGATCTGAGATCGGGACGGGGATTTTAGACCGGTGGTGGTGGTTGCAGCCAGGGGATCGGCGGCCACTTCGCCCAGCTGTGGGTTGTGGGCTGGTTGCCTAAGGTGCTCCGTTTCTGCCTAGATCTGGGCAGGGCGGAGGTCGTGGATCCGGATGGGTCTCCGTGGCCACCACCTGCCGCTCGTAGGGTTCTTCTTGCTTCAAGATGATGTTCTGCGAGATGTTAACCCTCTTTGACGTGACCATTTACGAGTTCCGGAATGCTCCGCTGGAGATCTTCATTGGGTGCTTGACGCCTGTAGATTACTGGATCGGAATGGATTCGGTCATGTGCGCCCCTATTTCAGCCTGTGTGGCTTCAGAAGGGTGTGATGCGAAGCTTCATTGTCTGTTGACATTATGAGACATCTCGGTATTTCGATTTTCATGGTGAAGACAGTGGCGAAGAACGTCATGGTGGCTGAGATTTGAGGCCTAATAATGGCGGATCGAGACTTTGAGGTGATGATGACTTCGCTTGGGGATTCGTGACTTGTAGCAGTGGCATCGGCAAGTGGGGGCGACAACACAGGCGGATGCTGCAGTTACAAGGAATTGATCACTGTAGCGGGATCTTTTATTTTATTTTTCTTCTTTTTTTGTCTTTTGGCTGTGTGCATCCATAATGTCTTTACGACATTTCGTTGTTGCAGAGGCTGAGAGTAAATGGTATGGACGATATTAATATATTCCCTTTGTCAAAAGAAAATCCGAAATGTGATCAGATCGTGTCGTCTCATAATATCTTGGATTACCGTTAGTATATTTTATCAACATATGGTCATGTTATTTCTGTTTTTAATGGACATATGCCATGTTTAGCACTCTGTCTTGTGATTAAATGAGAGTTGGCTAAATGAGTGCTCCCTAATTTAGTCTATCCTAGTGTATAAATAATAATGGCTTTATTCGGCTAAAAAAACAGTAGAAAACAATGCTTTGTTGGAGAGAAATAGTTGGATAATGTTTTTTTATCTGGTAACCCTTACCTATCAATCAATTCCTTTTATCGAAAAACCTATCAATCAATTCCGTTTATCGAAAACCTATCAATCAATTCATCCCAGAAGATCCTGCCGATTGTGCAGCTAAATAGCTCTTTTTAAGGTAGGCCTGTATTTATTTATTTGCGAGTCCTGTTTAAGGTAGGCAACCTATTTGTATCAACATTTATTTGACCAAGCATCCGTACCAACCAATACGTGGTGGTGTTCTCCGTCTTTTGTTTTTGATGGACATGTAGTCATGCTCTTTTTACGTACACATGGTCACTTAGTGAATTACAACAAACTGATATTCTGTCTTACAAGATTAAACAAGACGGCCAAATCAGTAGTATTGCTGTCTAATTTAGTCCATCTCCTCGGAGAGAGAGGGCGGTATGTCAAATCTCTCTTCGTTGCAATGCATTATGCGTATATTGCCAAGCCTCCAACTATAATCCACGCATAAACCAACTGTTTTTCTTTTGCAAGAAACAACATATGTTATAGTACTTTTTTTTAGGGTAGCTAGTACAGTATATATGTATACCTGGGCAGAGTTGACGGCGCAGTTGAGCAGCGTCGGCAGCGCGCGGCGGCCTACGCGCACGTCGGCCTCCACGGTGAGCTCCTCGAACCGCACCTCCACCTTCTCGGAGACGATCCCCAGCCTGCGGAAATCTCAGCCCGAACTCATCATCCAACAAAGCCTGCAAGCACAATCGATCCTTGCATGAGATCGTTGCATGCATACCTTTCCTTCTTCTCGCGGAGCATCTCGAGGAAGCGGCGGTTGTCCTCATGGTCATGGGTGAGCGGCGGCGGCGGCTTGACCCGCATCTCCGGCGCCTGCTCGGCCTCCCTGTTGTACTCCATCATCCTCTCAGAGCCAGAGACGACGCCTCGTTCAGCCAACGGCGGCCGTGATTGCTTTGTCCTAGACGCCGTGTCAATGGGCTTGCACGTGCATGGGCATATAGTTTGGATAAGCAAGGGAAGATACATCTGCGTTTTAAGGTGTTGAGTACCACCTCATATATAGAGTGGACTTCTACGCTGAAATGCTAGTTAGGAAGGATTGACTACGGAACAGTACGGGTGGAGGTGGCTTACACCTGCCAAACCTTTTGGAAATACATAATAAATACTCCCTCGGTTCCCAAATATAAGTTCTTCTAGAGATTTTAACAAATGACTACATACGGAACAAAATGAGTGAATCTACACTCTAAAATATGTCTACATACATCTGTATATTGTAATCCATTTGAAATGTCTAAAAAGACTTATATTTAGGAACGGAGGGAGTATGTTTTAAATATATGCGGAACATTTATGCAATGCAAGATGATTTTTACTAACCATAATACGAAGTTGTACTAAGTTTAAGACACTTATTTTAAAACGAAGGTAGTACATGCTAACCATTGTTTTTTTTTTTTTTGAAGAACCGACAAGAGCACTGCCTTTTCGTATAGAAACCATGTGTAAAGAGATGCACACGTTTTGAAGGGAGCATGGCCAACCGTAGTAATTATGATGGGTACGAGCTTAGCCCACACCAACACCAAACACCCTCTCTCTTTGCTTGATATCGTCATAGCATTGCCACCTCATAGTACGTCATGCGGAACCCGTGAAAATACGCCTGTTACTCTCCTTCCAAATATTCCACAAAGCATAGATAAGCCTCCCACTGTTAGCCATTATCTAATACATGGTGAATACTTTTCTGAATACACAAGGACTACTTTTAGAAATAGATAATGTACATTTTTAATATACGACGAGCACTATTTAACACACAATCAATATTTTCCAAACACATGATGAACATTTTAAAATACGATCAATATATTTTAATTTATGCTGAATATTTTCAAACACCATAAAAATTAATACACTATGAATACTTCTAAAAGTACATGATGAATAATTTTTAATACACAAATAAAAAACAGAAAATAAAATAAAACAAAAATGAAATAGGAAAAATACAAAAGTAATAGAAAATAAAAGATAATGAAAACAATGATGAAAACGATAAAAACAAACAGGTTTGCAAGTAAAACCACACGAAAAATCGGTGTGCAAAAAAGAAGACGGGGGAAAAATGTGCATGCCGTCTACTACTTGGCTGTCCTAGATTGGGACGATATGTAGGCGACCGAGCCATACATCTCACAATAGGCGAAATATAGTCAACTCCGCGGATATCCTACCGTCCAATTCCAATCTCCCGAGTATATATGCGATTAAGAGAATTTCCCATACTCGTCCCATGTACGTATTTCAGATTTCAACAGTAGGCATTGGCCCAGGGCATTTAGTGCAGTTTTCGGTTGGCTGGGCCAGCATGTCAGTTTTTGGTTGGCTGGGCCACCAGACATGGACCAAATTACAAATTTTTTGTAGGGAACATATTGAATCTGTTCCACCTACTAAAAAACGGATATTGGCTGGAGGAGGAAAACAATAGCGCAACCAGGCTCTAATTTCCATGAGTTTGAAGATAATAGCACAACCAGATTAAAATGGTAGGTCTGGTTGCACCACATAGGAATACATGATTCATTTTAGGCATTATGTGTGTGCCATATATAGTTTAATAAAAATATTTAAATTAGGAGGTATGGGTTCGGTATAAAAAAAACGTTGCTTGCTTAGTTTTTTTTCCAGGATAACTTTCAATCTATTTATTAACTGTCAAGATAGTACAAAGGACACCAGAAAAAAAATACATCTAGGTCCGTAGACCATCAAGCGACGACTACCAGCACTAGAGCGAGTCGAAGACGTGTTCGCCGTCTCCGCCCCTCCCTCATCGGATCCACGCAAATTTGTTGTAGTAGACAGTTAGAAAGTCGTCGTGCTAAGGCCCCATAGGACTAGCGCACCAGAACAACAACCGCCGCCGATGAAGAGAAGCATCTCCAATGCCGACCCTCAAACCCGCCGCATTCGTCCAGATAGCAGAAGCCATCCAACGCGGTCCTGTATCGGTCCGCAGCGTGATAACCCACAAGTATAGGGTATCACAACAGTTTTCGAGGGTAGAGTATTCAACCAAAATTTATTAATTCGACACAAGGGGAGCCAAAGAATATTCGCGAGTATTAGCAATTGAGTTTTCAATTCAACCACACCTGAAAGACTTAATATCTGCAACAAAGTATTTAGTAGCAAAGTAATTATGATAGTAACTGTAACAGTGGCAATAGAAACAATAGCATTTTTGTAGTGATTATAACAGTAGTAACGGCGAAAATAACTTAGCAAAGATCAATAAATGAAAAGCTCGTAGGCATTGGATCAACGACGGATAATTGTGTTGGATAATATTCATCATGTAGCAGTTATTGAAGGAAATATGCCCTAGAGGCAATAATAAAGTTGTTATTTTATAGTTTCTTATTCATGATAAATGTTTATTATTCATGCTAGAATTGTATTGATCGGAAACTTAAATACATGTGTGAATACATAAACAAATACCATGTCCCTAGTAATCCTCTACTAGACTAGCTCGTTGATCAAAGATGGTTAAAGTTTCCTAACCACGGATATGTGTTGTCATTTGATAACGAGATCACATCATTAGGAGAATGATGTGATGGACAAGACCCATCTGTTAGCTTAGCATTATGATCGTTCAGTTTATTGCTATTGCTTTCTTCATGTCAAATACATATTCATTCGGTTATGAGATTATGTAACTCCCGGATACCGGAGGAATACCTTGTGTGCTATCAAACGTCACAACGTAACTGGGTGATTACAAAGATGCTCTACAGGTATCTTCGAAGGTGTTTGTTGAGTTGGCATAGATCAAGATTAGGATTTGTCACTCCGAGTATCGGAGAGGTATCTCTGGGCCCTCTCGGTAATACACATCATAAGCATGCAAGCAAACGACTAAGGAGTTGGTCACTAGGTGGTGTATTATGGAATGAGTAAAGAGACTTGCCGGTAACGAGATTGAACTAGGTATGAAGATACCGGCGATCGAATCTCGGGCAAGTAACATACCGATGGACAAAGGGAATTACGTATGTTGTCATAACAGTTCGACCGATAAAGATCTTCGTAGAATATGTAGGATCCAATATGGGCATCCAGGTTCCGCTATTGGTTATTTACCGAAGAAGTGTCTCGGTCATGTCTACATAGTTCTCTAACCCGTAGGGTCCGCATGCTTAACGTTCGATAACGATATTGTATTATATGAGTTATGTTATTTGGTGACCTAATGTTGTTCGGAGTCCCGGATGAGATCACGGACATGACGTGGAGTCTCGAAATGGCCGAGAGGTAAATATTCATATATAGGACGATAGTATTCGGACACCGGAAGTGTTTCGGGGGTACGGGGTACTTATCGGGTCACCAGAAGGGGTTCCGGGCACCCCCGACAAAGATATGGGCCTTATGGGCCAAGAGGGGAAACACACCAGCCACCAGGGGCTAGTGCGCCACCCATATGGGCCGAACCAAGGGGATAAGGAAAGAGGGGAAGAGAAAGGAAAGGGGGGATTCAGCCTCTGCATTCCCTTTCTCCCGTCCCCTCCTCTTTCCTTCCCTCTCGAGTAAATAAGGAAGGGAGAGGGGGAGTGGGGGGGGCGCCGCCTAGGAGGAACCCAAGTAGGATTCAGTCCTACTTGGGGCGCCTCCTGGCCTCACCATCACCGTCACCACGCCGTCGTGTTGACGGAACTCATCTACTACCTTGACGTCTTGCTGGATCAAGAAGGCGAGGGACGTCACCGAGCTGAACGTCTGCAGAACGCGGAGGTGTCGTGCGCTCGGTACTTGATCGGTTGAAGCGTGAAGAAGTTCGATTACATCAACCGCGTTGAGAAACGCTTCCGCTTACGGTCTACGAGGGTACATCGATACACTCCCCCCTCGTTGTTGTGCATCTCCATGGATAGATCATTGCGTGTGCATAGAATTTTTTTTTGTTTTCCATGCTATGATTCCCAACAATATAACCTACGGCAAAAAAGAACTAGCTCCAATTCATCAATGTAATGTAGTCATGTATTCCGTATATAGTCGTCGTGCTTATGGAAAAGAACTTGCATGATATATTTTGTCCTACCCTCCCATGGCAGCGGGGTCCATAAAGAAACTAAGGGATATTAGGGCCTCCTTTTAATATAGAACCGGGACAAAGCATTAGCACTTAGTGAATACACGAACTCCTCAAACTACGGTAATCACCGAAAAGAATCCCAATTATTGTCACCTTGGGGTATGCAGATCATAACTCGTGATAGGTGCATATAACTTTGCAAGATAGGATTAAGAACACAAATATATTCATGAAAAGATAATAGGTTCAGATCTAAAATCATGGCACTCGGGCCCTAGTGACAAGCATTAAGCATAGCAAAGTCAACATTAATCTCAGAACATAGTGGATACTCGGGATCAAGCCCTAACAAAACTAACTTGATTACATGATAAATCTCATCCAACCCATCACCGTCCAGCAAGCCTACGAAGGAATTACTCACTCCCGGTGGTGAGCATCATGAAATTGGTGACGGAGGAAGGTTGATGATGATGACGGCGTCAGATTCCACCCTCTGGAGCCCCGAAATCAGCCCCCCCAATGAAGAACAGGAGGTGGCGGCGGCTTCGTATCGTAAAACGCGATGAATCCTTCTCTTTGATTTTTTTTCTTCGCGAATAGTTATATATGGAGTTGGAGTTAGGGTTGCGGAGGTCCAGGGGGCCCACAAGCCTAGGAGGCGCGCCCTGGGGGTAGGCGCCCCCCCAGAGTTTGTGGCTCGTGGGTGGCCCCCCTCTGGTATCTTTTTTCACAAGTATTTTTTATATATTCCATAAAAATTCTCCGTAAATTTTCAGGTCAATCCGAGAACTTTGATCTCTGCACAAAAACAACACCATGACAATTCTGCTGAAAACAACGTCAGTCCGGGTTAGTTTCATTCAAATCATGCAAATTAGAGTTCAAAACAAGGGCAAAAGAGTTTGGAAAGGTATATACGATGGAGACGTATCACAGCGCGGTCCGGACGTACTTTCTCCCGCAAATAGAGACAACCTTGGGGGTTTTTACGGGAGTCTGGACCGTGGCCACGCCCGCTTGTGACCATCCTGGCCCATCAACCCCCTCCCGTCCCGTGCGCATTTCCAGCCGAAACGGCCACAGCCGCTCCAGAGCATCATTGCTCGCATTCATGCCCGGCCAAAGCGGACGTGACCGCTCACTGGCGACGGCATTGAAGCGACGCGTCGGCCGAGACAGTGCCGCCTGCACCGCTTCCTGTTACAGGCGACTACTGCACTTCAAACAACACGATGGCCGCCCGTCCGTCCGTCTGCCTCCCACATTGATGGCATGCGGTTGCCGAGGCGTCTCCTCCGGCACCACCCATCCGTCCCTCTTCCGCCCGGCATTGCTATATAAACCTCTGCCCTGGCCATAGCCACAGTCATCTGCCTATGATCCCTCTCCGTACCACTCCCACCATGCATTCCTCCCCCACGAAAGCTCTCTGGGATGGGCGGACACCGGACTATAAGAAGGATATGGCCGCCAATGTTGTCGGCTGGCTGTTCAGCCGGCAGACAGAGGACGACGACGTCCCAATGGAGGACGCGGCCGACGACAAGCCGGCGTGATAACCCACAAGTATAGGGGATCAATTGTAGCCTCTTTCGATAAGTAAGAGTGTCGAACCCAACAAGGATCTAAAGGTAGAACAAATATTCCCTCACGTTCTATCGACCACCGATACAACTCTACGCACGCTTAACGTTCACATTACCTAGAACAAGTATGAAACTAGAAGTACTTTGTTGGTGTTGTAGGATAGGTTTGCAAGATAATAAAGAGCACGTAAATAAAATCTAGGGGCTATTTAGATAAAGACATAACTAAATTAGTTATAGTAGAGAGCTTTTTGTCACGAGAAAGTTATTTGTCCCTAGGCAATCGATAACTAGACCGGTAATCATTATTGCATTTTTATATGAGGGAGAGGCATAAGCTAACATACTTTCTCTTCTTGGATCATATGCACTTATGATTGGAACTCTAGCAAGCATCCGAAACTACTAAAGATCATTAAGGTAACCATAGCTTTAAAGTATCAAGTCCTCTTTATTTCCATACACCATAACCACTTAACCGTGTTTGTGTTTTTATCACTCACGCAACACCGACAATAAGCAACCCATGAACATATTGCAAACCCTACAGCGGGGATCCCTCACGCTTGCGCGACACGGAGAGCGCCATAGGACAGCACTAATAATAAAACATGCAACTCAAACCAATCACGATCATCAATGGACCCATAGGACAAAATGGATCTACTCAAACAGCATAGGATAGCCATACATCATTGGGAAATAATATATAGCGTTGAGCACCATGTTCAAGTAGAGATTACAGCGGGGAGAAGGGGTGTTACACCGCTGCAAAGAGGGGGAGAGAGTTGGTGATGATGGAGGCGAAGTTGTTGGTGTAGATTGTCGTTGCGATGATGGCCCCGGCGGTGTTCCGGCGCCATCGGAGAGAGGGGGAGAGAGCCCCCCTTCTACTTCTTCTTCCTTGACCTCACCCCTAGATGGGAGAAGGGTTTTCCCTCTGGTCCTTGCCATCCATGGTGGCGGAGGGGCGGGAGCCCCTCCGAGATTGGATCTCTCTCTCTCTGTTTCCTTCTATTTCTGCGCTCCCAGATTCCGGCCTTTCATTATTTCTTAAATTCCTGGAGATCCGTAACTCCGATTTGGCTGAAATTTTAACACGATTTTTATCCGGATATTAGCTTTCTTGCGTCAGAAGAAGGGCACCAACCACCTTACGGGGTGGCCACACAGACAAGGGGTGCGCCCTACCCCCTGGGGTGCACCCTCCATCCTTGTGGGCCCCTCGAACATCGTCTCGCGTTGATTCTTTTCCCAAAAATCATATATATTCCAAAAATAATCTTCGTAAGTTTTTATCCCATTTGGACTCTGTTTGATATGGATTTTATGCGAAACAAAAAATGCAACAAACAGGAACTGGCACTGGGAACTAGATCAATATGTTAGTCCCAAAAATAGTATAAAAAGTTGCCAAAAATATGTAAAAGTTATAGAATATTGGCATGGAACAATAAAAAATTATAGATACGACAGAGACGTATCAACATCCTGATACGTCTCCAACGTATCTACTTTTCCTAATGCTTTTCCTCTTATTTTGGACTCTAATTTGCATGATTTGAATGAAACTAACCCCGGACAAACGCTGTTTTCAGCAGAACTACCATGGTGTTGTTTTTGTGCAGAAATAAAAGTTCTCGGAATGGAACGAAACTTTGCGAGGAATTTTTATATCAATAAAGAGAATTTCTGGAGCCAAGACCCACCAGAGGGGGGCACCTGGGTGGGCACAACACACCAGGGCACGCCCCCCTCCTGGCACGCCCAGGTGGGTTGTCCCCAACTGGTGGCCCCGCGGACCCTGAAACCGTCACTATAAAATCCTATTTTTCCAGAAAAAATTCAGGGAGAAAGAATTATCACGATCCACGAGACGGAGCCGTTGTCACCTCCTGTTCTTCATCGGGAGGCCAGATCTGGAGTCCGTTTGGGGCTCCGAAGAGGGGGGTCTTCGTTCTTCGTCATCACCAACCCTTCACCATCGCCAATTCCATGATGCTCCCCACTGGGAGTGAGTAATTCCTTCGTAGGCTCGCTGGTCGGTGAGGAGTTGGATGCGATTCATCATGTAATTGAGTTAGTTTTGTTAGGGCTTGATCCCTAGCATCCACTATGTTCTGAGATCGATGTTGCTATGACTTTGATATGCTTAATGCTTGTCACTTTGGGCCCGGGTGCCATGATTTCAGATCTGAACCGTTTATGTTATCACCATTATATCCATGTTCTAGATCCGATCTTGCAAGTTATAGTCACCTACTGCGTGTTATGATCCGGCAACCCCGAGTGACAATAGTCGGGACCACTCTCGGTGATGACCGTAGTTTGAGGAGTACATGTATTCACCATGTGTTAATGCTTTATTCCGGTTCTCTATTAAAAGGAGGCCTTAATATCCCTTAGTTTCCAATTTGACCCCGCTGCCACGGTAGGGTAGGACAAAAGATGTCATGCAAGTTCTTTCCATAAGCACGTATGACTATTTATGGAATACATGCCTACATTATATTGATGAACTGGAGCTAGTGTCATATCGCCCTAGGTTATAACTGTCTGATGATGAATATCATCCAACAAGTCACCAATCCAATGCCTACGAATTTATCCTATATTGTTCTTGCTAAGTTACTACTGCTATCGTTACCATTACACTTGCTAAAAAACTACTGCTACCACTGTTACCGTACCATTGCTGCTATCACTATTATCAAAACTATCATAGTACTTTGCTACTGATCACTTTGCTGCAGATAATTAATCTCCAGGTGTGGTTGAATTGAAAACTCAGCTGCTAATACCTTCAAATATTCATTGGCACCCCTTGTGTCGAATCTATAAATTTGGGTTGAATACTCTACCCTAAAAAACTGTTGCGATCCCCTATACTTGTGGGTTATCAAGACCTTTTTCTGGCGCTGTTGCCGGGGAGCATAGCAATATTTGTTGAGTCACTTGGGATTATTATCAATTTATCACTATGAAGAATCTGAAGGATGCTAAGACTAAGATTTATCCCTCTAAGACAAGGGGAGGTAAGGAACTGCCATCCAGTTCTACTTTATATTCACCTTCTATTATAAGTAAACTTGCAACACCACCACATGCTATTAATCCTGATATATCGCAAGTTATTGATGATGCTACTTCTACTATGAATGATACTTATGATGATGCTAGTACCTTGCTTGATGATGATGATGTGCCACTTGGTGAATTTCTTGATGAACAAATTGCTAGAGTAATACAACATGATGTTGTTGAATCTGATGATGAGCTTGAAACTGAAACTCCCAAAATGCCTGATAGAACTAGCCTTCCTAGATATGAATTGCCTAAGGTACCGGAAGGTTATGTTATGAATGAGGAGACAACTAGAGATATTCTTGCTTGTAAGGATAGAGATGATCTAGAGAAATTATTATCCAAGTATTAAGAAAAATCTCTGAATGCTAGAAAGAGATATGATCCTAAGTTTGCTACTTCACCAATCTTTATTGATGATAAGAATTATGAATTCTCTGTCGACCCAGAGTTAATTACTTTGGTTGAATCTGATCCTTTCCATGGTTATGAAACCGAAACTGTTGTGGCACATCTTACTAAGTTGAATGACATAGCCACCCTTTTTACTCATGATGAGAAGACTCGCTATTACTTTATTCTCAAATTATTTCCGTTCTCATTAAAGGGTGATGCTAAATCTTGGTACAATACTCTTGCTCCTGGTTGTGTGCGTAGTCCCCAGGATATGATTTATTACTTATCTGAAAAATATCTCCCTGCTCATAAGAAACAAGCTGCTTTACAGGAAATATTTAACTTTGTGCAAGCCAAAGAAGAGAGTCTCCCACAAGCTTGGGGGAGGCTTTGCCAGTTACTTAATGCTTTGCCTGATCATCCTCTTAAGAAAAATGAAATACTTGATATCTTCTATAATGGACTAACCGATGCTTCTAGGGACTTCCTAGATATTTGTGCTGGTTGTGTTTTCAGGGAACGAACTGTTGGGAAAGCTGAAGAATTATTGAATAATATATTGAGAAATTATGATGATTGGACTCTTCTTGAACCACCTCCTAAACCCACTCCGAAGAAGAGGGGATATTATATCTCAGTCCTGAAGATATGCAAGAGGCAAAGAATCTATGAAGGAAAAAGGTATTAAAGCTGAGGATGTTAAAAGTTTACCTCCTATTGAAGAAATACTTGGGCTTAATACACCACCATTGCCTAAGGTGGTAGAGGTAAATTCTCTAATGAAGTTCAATGATAATGACAATCCTCACAATATGCATCCTAGCCAACGCATTTATGAGTTTGAAAACTACATTAGAAAACAAGATCACTTCAATGCAAATGTTATGAAACAATTGAAATATAATTTCGATATGATTGCTCGCTTGAGTGACTTGTTATTTAGAATTTCAAATGATGTTAGAGGTGTTGGAAAACATGCTTCTATGGTTAAAACCCAATTAGAACAAGTTGCTAAATCTCAAAGAGAACTGCTTGATGAAATGAATAATAATAATATACATGACTTTGCTGTTAGAGTTGCAACTAGAGGAGGTAAAATGACTCAGGAACCACTTTATCCCGAGGGACACCCAAAAAGAATTGAACAAGATTCACAAAGAGTTAACACTGATGCACCTAGTCCTTCTAGAAAGAAAAAGAAGAAGAAAAATGATAGGACTTTGCATGCCTCCAGTGAACCTGAAATAGAAAAACCTCCTGATAATGATAATGAAACTTCTATCTCTGATGCTGAAACTTAGTCTGGTAATGAACACTCACCTTCTGATAATGAAAAAGATAATGATGAGGTTCATGAAGATGCTCAAACAAATAATAAAGAACCAGACAATGATGTTGAGATAGAACCACCTGTTGATCTTGATAACCCACAACCCAAGAATAAAAGATATGATAAAAGTGACTTCATTGCTATAAAACACGGTAAAGAAAGAGAACCGTGGGTTCAAAAACCTATGCCTTTTCCACCCAAGTCAACTAAAAAGAAACATGATAAAGAATTTGAACGCTTTGCTAAAATGCCGAGGCCAGTCTTTTTGCGTACTCGCTTGACTGATATCTTGAAAATGCCTCCTTATGAAAAGTATATGAAAGACATCATCACTAATAAGAGAAAAATACCGGAGGCTGAAATCTCCACTATGCTTGCTAATTATACTTTTAAGGATGGAGTACCTAAAAAACTCGGAGATCCGGGAATACCAACTATACCTTGCTCCGTCGAAAAGAATTATGTGAAAACTGCCTTGTGTGATTTAGGAGTTGGTGTTAGTGTTATGCCTTTATCTTTATATAAAAGACTTCATTTGAATAAACTCACACCTACTGAAATATTTTTGCAAATGGCTGACAAATCAACTGCCATACCTATCGGTATCTGTGAGGATGTGCCCGTTGTTGTTGCTAATGTTACTATTTTGACTGACTTTGTTATACTTGAGATGCCTGATTATCCTTGGTAGACCCTTCTTGAATACTGCAGGGGCTGTTATTGATTGCAATAAAAGCAAGGTCACTTTTCATATCAATGGTAAGGAGCATACTGTGCACTTTCCGAAGAAACAATTCCAAGTGAATGGTATTAATGTTATTGAAAAATCTCCGACAATCACTATTGGAAGTTTTCAAATACCTCTACCTGCTGTCAAAAAGAAATATGAAATGTTTATTGTTGGGGACATTCATATCCCCGTTGAGGTAACTTAGTGATTTACGATAGTTCTTCGGTTTCATGCTAATCGAAAGTGGTTGTTAATAAGACTTGATCAACCTTATTAATGGATCATTTTTGAGAGGTATGAAGTTGATGAATTTAGTAAGCACTACCTTCTGTCCCTACCTTTTGTTTTCTATTTTTATTAGTTAAATAAAATAAAATGCCATGTTTTATCTGTTTTCTGTTTTTCCCGTGGAATAAAAAACGACCCAAAAATAAAAGTTCTCAGAATGCTCTGAAAATTTAATACGATTTTTTCTGGATATTTGAGAATTTCTGGTGCAAATAATATCAGAGGGAGGTGCACCAGGTGGGCACAACCCACCTGGGCGCGCCAGGACCCCCAGGCGCGCCCTGGTGGGTTGTGGTCCCCACGTGGGCCCCTCACTTATCCCTTCACACCACATCATCACTCACCTCCAGAAAAAATTCTCCATTGCTCTCTCTCCCGTGTTCTTGCTCTCAAACCCGCGGATTTCGATCTCTTTGCTCGAAGTTCCGTTCCCGAAACTGTTTCAGGGGATTGTTGCTTGGTATGTGACTCCACCATTTGTCCAATTAGTTTTTGTTTTAGTGGTTTATATTTTGAATAATTAGCTACTCTTGGTGCTGCTGTAGATGAGCTTGCATATTGAATTCTTATAGTTCTAAGTAGTTTGAATGCTTGCTATGGCCTCTATGTATCCCTATGAGTAGTTGCTATCAATTTTGTGAAGTTTTGTTGGAAAAATTTATGGACTAAAACTTTCAGGATTTTGTTCATAGGAAAAGGATGAATATCTTTAGGAAGTTTGCTTCTAAGAAGAACTCCAAGGGTGTTATTGGGGATTTGTCTGACAGTGATCCCCATCCTCGGAGGTTGGCGGAGGTACGGCCATGCGAATGGGCGCATACCCAGTTCATGGAAGAGGCTAGGATCCTTCAGGAGTTCACGCAATATGCTGCTAATGCCGGCCTCACCGACTTCATCGCAGATGAGTGTGAACAGCATCAAATCCTCACAAACATCTTTGTTCAAAGTTTTACTTTCTTTCCTAGGAATAATCCCCCTGAGGTGCAGTTTAATTTATTCCTGAAACCCGTCAGATACCACTTACTGAATTTTGTAACATATGCATGATCCCTTCTGATGGGAGCTTAGCTGAGCGTAGGCTTGCAGAGTTTGAGGTCTTTTATCACACCTTGACAGTAGGAGATGAGAGAGGGGTGTCAGCTATCACTGCCGCTAGCTTGCATTTTCCTGCTGTTCATTACTTTGCTCTTTTCATTGCAAAATGCTTGCTTGCTAGAGAGAAGGTGGGTGCACTCAGTTCACCAGACCTTGCTATTTTACTTCGTGCACTGGAGGGCGACAACACTTATAGCTTGGGATTTATTGTGGCTCGTCGCCTCCACATCAATAAGTCCAAGGGTAAAATACATGGTGGGATTTTTGCTACTCGTTTGGCGGCTCACTTTAATGTTGAGATACACCCTCATGATTACCCTCTGACCAAGGTTTACCTAGACCGCACAGCCATGGATCACCACCATTTTACCGATGTCGATTCTCCTAACGTTCCTATTCCTTATAACCTGGTTTAAGCAATGAAACTCGTGATATTATTCCATTGCCTGCTCCTGCTTTGTTTGATCCTGTCGCCAGGGGCGGATATATGATTAAGCCTGCAGATATCATCGCCTACCGGAACGACCAGGCTACAGCAGTGGAGGAGCCTCAGCAGTGGGATGAGTGGATGCCCACTCCTCAGTACCCCAACTACCATCCAGGCTACTGATCGATTACCAAGTTAGGCCAAAAGCCTAAGCTTGGGGGGGTACGTGTTTCTCACCGACATTACATTCATGTTCACACATATCATTCCAGTTGTCGGTGTTCACACTTTTTCATTGTATCATCCATGTTAAATTTATATTTCTTGCTTTCTTCTTGTGTCTTTGAAGAACTTGAGAAAAACAAAAAAAATTAGTTGTAGTTAGCTTACCTTCTATGCATGCTTAGTTGTAATACTAAAAAGAAAACCCAAAAAGATTTCCTTGTTCTTCTTCTGCTTGTTGGGAGCTTTCCCGTGTAAATAGTTTTTTTGTTTTTGCTTTTCCCGTTTATTTGCTTGCTCAAGAAAACCAAAAACTTCAAAAATATTTCAGTGTGTTTCTTTGAATTTCTTTTCCTTTTTATTCGAGTTGTACCAAGGAGAAGACCACGATGAAAATGTTGAGTGGCTCGCATATGAATAACTGTTGATCTAAAAAAGAGCCCATTTTACCTTGTCTTCTCCTTTTGAATAAAATGTTTGCAGATTCTAGCTTAGTCCATGGCACGCTTGCACTATTATTATTTTCACATCGTTCGATCGTGCAAGTGAAAGGCAATAATGACGATATTCGATGAACTGGCTGTGGCAGAGAGAAACTGGTATGAACTCAACTTGTTCTGTTTGTGTAAATATGTTTAACCTAGTATCCATGATTAAGCCCATTATGATTAAACATGTTTGCAATGACAATTAGAGATTATAGTTTCTCATGCCATGCATAAGTAGCTAGGAGTGGATAGTGATTTATCTTGGATATCAACATTGCGTTAAAATGATTGTGACGTAGTATGATGATATGGTATCCTCCTCTGAATGTTCGAGTGGCTTGACTTGGCACATGTTTGTCACGACCGGTTTTTCAATAAAATACTTATTGAGTAACCGATCTTTTTGATTCCAATATAGGAAGAATTCTCCTTACTGGTAGACAAATACTTGATGCAGAAGTCCAGTAGCATTAAATATATTACAGGGTTGAGCTGAGGTTGCTCAACAATTTATTACAAACACGCCAATATTGTACATAAGGCGGTTATGACACAGGGTTGTGGTGGCATACTACTGACTCGAGATAAAAGTGGTGGTGGATATATCACAGTGGAGTGGTTGACATGACTCCTAATCTGGCAGCTCATCGAGCGTCGAGGTGAGGCTCGATGCATTTATCTGGGTAGCGGAAGCGGATATAATACAAGTGACCAAATCCAGGATCGCACGGCACTGGGACTCCTCTAGGCGTCGGACTCGCTATCGAACTCTTCATCCATGAGATCGCCTTCGTCAACATCTGGCCAAATCAACAAGCCAGGTGAGTACTTTGAAAGTACTCGCAAGACAGTTCGGACATAAGATATAACAAATGCAAGCATGAATGCGTCATGAGCAAATAGCAATGCACACTCAATAATAAATTGTGCACGACAATATAAGTAAAAAGGAAGTCGGGCGGTAGTCCTCCCGAAATCCCAACAAAGTAACTGAAAACCGATCGGGTGTCTGGAGCGACGCCTCGAAGGGTAAACAAATACATTATCATGCCGTAGTCGGGCGTCTAAGAGACACCACATAAAGGGCTTATATTGAAAAGTAAATAACAAGAGTGCCACAGTCGGACGTCTGAGCGACATCACATAAAGGGCTTATATTGAAAGTAAATAACACACGCGTTACACGGATCGGACGTCGAGCGACATCACATAAAGGGCTTATATTGAAAGTAAATAACAAGCGTGCCCGCGATCGCGTCGAGAGACATCGCAGAAAGGGCTTATAGAGAAAGTAAATAACAAGCGTGCCACAGTCGGACGTCTGAGCGACATCGCAGAAAGGGCTTTATATTTCATTATTCATATCTGATAAATTCACGAAGATATAACACTCACAGGAAATATTCAACACATAATAATAAACGGGTTAGTCCATCCACAGGAATAATCATTTAGCCGGACTTAACACTCATGTAGTTCACCGGAGTTTTGTCACTGAGACTGACAATGACAAGATAAGTTGACACAGTATTCGGACATGGATAAGATGATTCGAAGGATTTTGACTCTGCAGAGTTTGTACTAATCATCCACAGCTAACGGATTTCCGTAGTCACGAAGGACTAGTTTCGTTTACGGTATTTCGGTAGAAACACATCTAACCAGTACACACCCATCCCACCTCACGATGCCAGGAATCACCCTAGACAACGTTCAAGAAAAACTTTGAGACGGGGAGATCACAACCTCGAATAGCATGGGATCAAATTTATATATGCGCGCTCTAAGGTGTGCCCCCCTCTCGGTCCCAACCGGAAACACCCATGCCCCCTGACTGGATGACTGGCTTTAATCCAGGGCCATGGAACCCTCATCACGGCCTCTCTATTTGGTGTGTACCAGGAAAGAGGTTTGCAACATACTAAGCCATATCCCTTGCGGAAAAACATGTGGTAGTACGGGAAAGGAAACGAATGGTAACGTGACTTAATCCACGTTGACACTGGAGCTAAATGGTTTGGCATAAGACTGGCATGCTCCAAAACTGCCATCTTATCACCTCTCAAGTCATCACATGATCATGTAAACTCACATCAACAAACATATGGATCTTCGAAGCTCACTTGCCTCAACTTGGCATGTAATATAACACTTATCGAAATGCTCATAAACATGCCATGAAACTACTCAATGCAAATCATGCAAAAACACTCATCATATCAAAATTTCAAACATGCTTGCCTGATTCGGAGTAGTCGGAGTCTAGCTTGGTGAAGTTCGCGGTTCCGTCACCTCCTCCGGTATCTACGGTATAAGAAAATACGTACTAACGTAAATACCATAGTGTTCCAAATTGTTTTTTCAAATAAATTAAAAAAAAACTAGACAGAAAAATAAAGGTGACAGAAAAAGAATCAATCAAAAATCATTTTCTGTTTAAAAGTTATAAAGGTTTTAGTCCAGGGACTTATCTGTAATGAAACAGAAAGTTTCGAGGGGCCAGCTTATACAAACAGAAAACGCTTCGGCTAGAAACCCGTCAACTGCAAATGAAGGCGTATTCTGCCCGAAGGCGTTTTCAGAAAACGGTTCAAAAAAAAGAAAAGACTGACGAGTGGTCCCACCCATCAGGTTTGAATTTTCAAACGGGGAGAGACAGAGCGCGTCGGCGCCCGAGAGCTGCGGTGGTCACCGGCGGCGATCCACGGCGAGTTAGGAGGATCGAAGGGTACCTACGTGATCAGCGTGCCCTTCCGCGTCTGTGGGGGGTGGAGGTGGTCGTCAGCGAGCACCACGTCAACGGCGGCCCTTGCTCCGGCGAACGGTGGCTCGGGTGACGTAGGATCTCGCCGGGGAGGGCTGCAGAGGTTAAATTGGAGCTTGGGTTAGAGTGCTGGGTGCACGAGAAGGCTACTAACGTGGTTTGGGAGGCGGTGATGGTCTCACCTGAGTGGATCGAGCTGGTGGCCGAGGCAGATCGGGGCGGCCGGAGTTGGGGGAGGAGACCTCCTCGAGGTCCTCCTGGTGGCTTGGCGGGGTTCTGGTGAGGTGTAGTGGTGGTGCGTGCTCGAGAACAAGCTCGGGACCTCATTTTATAGGTGATCCGAGGCGGTGGCCGCGAACGGGGATCTCCGGCGATGGTTACGGTGGCGCAGTGTTTGGTCGGGTAGTTTAGGGGGTTGGGCATCAATGTGGAGGTCCACTGGTTCCATTTAGATGCTAACCTAGGTTGGATTAGGCGCGCTTGGGTGGTTTCAACAGAACGGAGCGGCGCGGGCCCGTCGGCGGCAGAGGGCGCGTCCTGTGCTTGCCGGGCCACGGCGACGGTGCTGCGGCGTGCGCTGGCAAGCAGAAGGCCACGCGAAGGGCTAGGGTGCAAAGGGCGGCGCTGGACGGCGCAGAAAGTGGCGCTTAGTTCCGCTGCCGCCACGGTGGCTCGCCATCAAGAAGCTGCCGGCGTCGGCGAGGCTCGCCGCCACCGACACCTGCGTCAGTCCAAGTGAACGTGCGGTGCTCTGGTTAAGGAGGAGAGGCCGTGCGCAACGCGCTAGGGTGAGCACTGGTGATCGATGACAAGTCACTGACGAAAAATGACACTGACTGTCGAACTGTAACTCTGAATTTACTGAATATGCACAGAAACAGTGCCGGCCAAGTGATTGATGAAATGATTTAGGCATGAGAAGAATTTATCTGGTGCTGATCTTTGGTGTGGTGGCCTCTCAAAGCACCTGGGGACTGCCTGATTTTTGGTAGAATTTTTGGAGAAAAGAAAATATGAATTTCACCAAAAATGATGAATCGGGTCCAAACTTGCAGAGGTTGAAACTTGAAAATTTTGAAAAGAGGAAGAGTGGATCTTGATGGATCTAGGTTGGGGGTGCTAGGGACTATCCAGAGGAGTTGGTTTGAGATCAAAACTCAAAGGAAATCAGGTACTTCCTTTGTAAATCATCTAGGCTTAAAATAATGGACAGAATTGTTTTTGGGGAAAAAATAATGAAATAAAATTCGAAAATGGGTTGAGCTTGTTGAAACAGAATGTTTGGGTTGCCCCAAACTGGAGGGAGGGGTTTTGGGAGAAATTACCACATGAGGCATGGTAAAACAATGGGTGGTTTCAAAAACAAAGAATAGCCCAAAAACCCATAGGGTTTCTTTTTAATAGAAAAATAAATTCCAAAAAAAATTATTTGAGATGGGTAAAAATTAGAAGGAAGGTTTTTAATAACCAAACACCAAGGTTGAGGAAGATACAAAATAAAATCCTTGCCATGGGGAAATTTTTTGAGAAGGAGGGGTTTTTGGAAAGATTTTAAATGGCCTCCTTCAAAACAAACAAAGTTTTTGTTAAAAACCAATTTAATTTTTTTGGAGTGTCACACATGCATGTAGTTGAATCAAAATCAACATAGCCTCTATGATATTTATGTTCATGGTGTTCATATCCTACTCATGCTAGTGTCCAATGTTACTTAGGCATAATGCATGTTCATGACCGTTGTTGCTCTCTAGCTGGTCGCTTCTCAATCTATTTGCTAGCCTTCGCATATACTAAGTGGGAATTCTGCTTGTACATCAAAAACCTTGAACCCAAAAGTTATTCCAGATGATCCACCATACCTACCTATATGCGGTATTACCCTGCCATCCTAAGTAAATTTGCATGTGCAACCTCTAAAAACTTCTAATAAATATCCTTTTTGTGTGCCTGGATTGTTAATGGAACGACAGGAGGTGGTCGGTATCTTCCATGCTAAGTGGGTTATTCTCAAGTCAAGTGTTTATTCACTCGCCATCGCACGAGAAAAGTGTTGGGGAACGTAGCATGCAATTTCAAAAAAAATCCTACACTCACGCAAGATCTATCTAGGAGATGCATAGCAACGAGAGGGGGATAGTGTGTCCACGTACCCTCGTAGACCGAAAGCGGAAGCGTTTGACAACGCGGTTGATGTAGTCTAACTTATTCTCGTTCCGACCGATCAAGCACCGAACGTACGACATCTCTGAGTTCTGCACACGTTCAGCTTGATGACGTCCCTCGAACTCTTGATCCAGCAAAGTGTCGAGGGAGAGTTCCGTCAGCACGACGGCGTGGTGATGGTGATGGTGAAGTAATCCGCGCAGGGCTTCGCCTAAGCACTACGTGAATATGACCGGAGGCATAAACTATGGAGGGGGGCGTTGCACACGGCTAACAATTGTTGGTATGTGTTCTAGGCGCCCCCTCCCCATGTATATATAGGTGGGAGAGGGAGGGGAGCAGCCTTGGGGCGTGCCAAGTAGGAGGAATCCTACTTAGAGGCCTCCTCCAATTCGGCCTCCCCCTTTCCTTATCTCCGGAGGGGGGAAGGAAAGAGGGGAGAGGGGAAAGGAAGGGGGAATCCTATTCCCTCTATTTCCTTTCCTCCTCCCCTTTTCCTTTCTCAACTTAGATCAGCCCATATGAGCGCACCAGCCCGCAACGGGCTGGTCTGTCCCGTCCTAGGCCCAATAAGGCCCATATCTTTGCCGGGGCTTGCCCGGAACCCCTTCCGGTGACCCGATACGTACCCGGTACCCCCGGAACACTTCCCGTGTCTGAACACTATCATCCTATATATGATTCTTTACCTCTCAACCATTTCGAGACTCCTCATCATGTCTGTGATCTCATCTGGGACTCCAAACAACATTTTGTCACCAAATCACATAACTCATATAATACAAAATCTTCATCGAACGTTAAGCATGCGGACCCTACGGGTTCGAGAACTATGTAGACATGAACGAGACAGCACTCCAGTCAATAACCAACAGCGGAACCTGGATGCTCATATTGGTTCCCACATATTCTATAAAGATCTTTTTCGGTCGTACCGTAATGACAACATACGTTATTCCCTTTGTCATCGGTATGTTACTTGCCTGAGATTCGATCGCCGGTATCTTCATACCTAGTTCAATCTCATTACCGGTAAGTCTCTTTTACTCGTTCTGTAATGATCATCTCGCAACTAACTCATTAGTCACATTGCTTGCAAGGCTTATTATGATGTGCATTACCGAGAAGGCCCAGAGATACCTCTCCGATACTCGGAGTGAAAAATCCTAATCTCTATCTATGCCAACCCAACAAACACCTTCGGAGATACCTGTAGAGCATCTTTATAATCACCTAGTTATGTTGTGACGTTTGATAGCGCACAAGGCATTCCTCCGATATCCGGGAGTTGCATAATCTCATAGTCAAAGGAATATGCATATGACATGAAGAAAGCTATAGCAATGAAACTGAACGATCATTATGCTAAGCTAACTATGGGTCTTGTCCATCACATCATTCTCCTAATGATGTGATCCTATTCATCAAATGACAACACATGTCTTTGGTTAGGAAACTTAACCATCTTTGTTAACGAGCTAGTTTAGTAGAGGCTTACTAGGGACACGGTGTTTTGTCTATGTATCCACACATGTATTAAGTTTCCGGTTAATAAAATTCTAGCATGAATAATAAACATTTATCATGATATAAGGAATATAAAATAACAAATTTATTATTGCCTCTAGGGCATATTTCCTTCAGTCTCCCACTTGCACTACAGTCAATAATCTTGATCACATCGCCATGTGATTTAACACCAATAGTTCACATCACCATGTCATTAACACCCATAGTTCACATCGCCATGTGACCAACACCCAAAGGTTGTGGCCGTCGGTGTCGGACACTACATCCACGTCCCACAAGTGATGCGGGCATCGATGCCCACGTCACTTGTGGGACATAGTTGTAGTGTTCAACGCCGACGCCGACGTCTCATTCTATTTTTCTAAAATTTCTATTTGAACATTATTTAAAAAAAAAACAAGCAATACTACTTCATGTATTTTTAAGAAGGAAAAAACAAGCATATTATTTTCCCATGTACGTATGTCATCGTTGTCGATATACCCCCTCCCGATAGCTTCAACACGTGGGGGGGGGGGGTCGATATTACCCCCTCCTTGAAGCGTTCTCGAGGCCACCCCTAACCCTTGAAGCGTTGTCGAGGCCACCCGAAACCCTAGAGAAGCAGCGTCGAGGCCACTAATTAATATGATTCCTTATTGTGATTAGCTTGCTAGTTCTACGTTTGCCACTAATATATCCATCTATCATGTTTGGATAATAATTGCCATGTTGTAAATATTTGTAGAAACTATGGACACCCCCCGAGACGAAGCACAATAAGCGTTGTTGAGGGACATAATCGCAGAAGGAAGTGATGCCGTCTGCTCGTTGATGTTTCTCAACGACACCGATGGTCTGGAAGGAGAGGGTGAAGAAGCAACTGGCTATGATTATGATGGCTCCGATGACCCAATGCCGGTGCAAGAAGTAGACCGTGAGGACGGCTCCGGTGACCGAACCGAGTCCGGCCAGGTATATATATTAGTTAAGCCTGTGCTGACTAGCTAATTGATGCATTCATTGTTTTGGTATGTACACATATTAATTAACTCCTGTCTTTGTTCTTTTTTCTAGCCCTCCGGATCAAGCACAACTTCGGTAAAGAGACGAGGCCCGAAGAAAAAGTTGAGCTCGGATGAAAGGTTTGAGATCATAGCAATCGTGACGACGGCCAACCGATTGAACCCATCCGGACAAAGAAGGCATTTGTTGCTCGGTGCAGGGTTCGGTTAGGGACAAGATCCCGATCAGCATCCAAAGCAATGGTATAAGCCTAAGAACGAAGACCCTGAGGTGTCTTATGTCAATGATCTGCAGAAAAATGATCTTTGGACTGAGCTGAAGTCAAATTTCACCCTACCGCCAGAGGATGATCCGGAGAAGCCAGTTAAAGAGCAATTAATCAAGTATGTTGCTCTTAAGAAGATGGCAGACCTATTCAGGAATTGGAAGAAAGACCTGAATAGGTTTGTCGATAAAAAAGAGACACCGGAATTCAATGGCAAATATGAGAAGATCAGAGATGACTAGCCCGCATTTGTGGCCCACAAGACATCAGAAAAGAGTAAAAAGATGTCGGCGACAAACAAGCAAAATGCTGCGAAGAAGAAGCTTCACCATCGCACGGGGTCAGGTGGCTACCTCATAGCCCGGCCTAAGTGGGCCAAGGCTGAGAATCTGCTTGATAAAGGGATCGAACCAGAGACAATGAACTGGCCAGACCGTTGCCGGACCTGGTTCTTCGGGGCTGGCGGAACCTTGGACCCTGTATCAAGGAAGTGCATTTGGACGGACGATCAATTGGACATACCAATCAAGAGGCTTCAGCAATATATCGAAGCAGCGCAGCAAGGGACGTTCGTTCTAGACAGAGAGAACGACGAGCTCACAATGGCCCTCGGGAATCCTGAGCACCCTGGACGGACACGAGACACGCCAGCTCCGTTTTCGTGGAAGGCTGGGTTTCGGACATGGCGATTACAAATGCCGGAGAGGAGGAAGAAAGTGCAGCGAGACCGAATCTGCAGGCGCTGCATGCAAGGGTACAAGCGATAGAGGAACGAGAAGCAAATCGCAGCAACGACCCGCAAGCTTCCCCGGCTACCCGCCATCTCAGCGGAGAAGCAGCATGGCTTCAACCGAGCTGCTTCAGCCGAGCATGCCTTGATGGCTCCTGCCAGCTATCCCGTGGATGCTATCACGGAGGCTCAAAATTGCCACCTTATGGCGCAATGGATGAATTTGAAGGTCAAGGCGATTGTTGGCTCTGTTTATCCATGAATCCGGCGCAACTTTTCACCGCCGCCAATTCCGAAGGATATGCTAGGGTGATGGTGGATGAAATAACGGAGGATTTGAGGACCTCGGCTTGACCACCCTACCGGTGAAGGGAGACTCGGCTGGGTTCGCTCAAGACTCCATGCCTATGGCGGAAGGATCTCATCAACCTTCCGAGGCGGACGCCTCTGCCTCCTCCTCCTCCTCCGCGAGTGAGGGCACTCCGCCTCCTCCACCACCTCCTCCTCCGGCGAGTGACGATCAGGGCACTCGGCCGGCTGCTTCTCCGGCGCGTGGCGGCACTCCGCCTCCTTCTCCGCCTGCGCCGGCGCGCCCGAGCAGCCAGCCTCCTCCTTCTCCGCCTCGTCAGCAAGGGCGGAAGAGACCCGTCACCGCTCAGGCTGCTCCGGCGTGTCGTAGTCCTTCTCCTCCGCCTCGTAAGCAAGGAAAGAAGACATCGGCTCCGTCTGCTCTGCCGGCGTCTAGCAGTACAGCCAAAGGTGGGATGACATACAGATTCGGTCCTTCTCTGAAGACTCCAGAGAAGTTACCATACGAGATGACCCCGGAGGAGAACGCGAAGATCGCGCGAACTGAAGTGAAGGACTGGTTTCAAGGGTTGAAAGCACAGAGACATCCACCTCCGGAGGAGAAGGTAGATCCGTGAAAGCGAAGCGACTCGACTGCTACGACAAAACCACCCAAGTCTCCGCCGAAAGGCAACTATGAACGCATTATTGGAAAGGCATTTGCCGAAGCGGAGAGGTTGGGAAGTGCTGTCAGTGATCAAAGGATGAAAGAACGACGAGCTGGGAAACAAATTTCCCAGCTCGGCGAACAAGCAAAGCAATCGTGCCCCCCGCTCAAGGTGCCTGCTAGCGACATCGTCGATCCGAGGATAGTGCCCGGTTATAGCAATCTTGGAGATTATGTCCGACGATGTACATTATGATTTCTTGGAGGTGCAGATACAAAGATACGAGTATGGGAAGCCTCTCGTCAAAGATGAAAGATCTCTATCAACGATGATGCGAAGATTGCATGATTGGTACATGAAAACCTGCAGAGAGTCTGAGGGGAGGAGTACTTTGTATGTGAGAGTTAAAAAGGAGCATGACCTCATTGGAATTGAACTGTTGCCTGTTCCATTTGAGGAGTTCTTTCAGTTTTTCAATCAATTGGCCCTCGATAAAGCAACGGTCACCTGCTCATCGTCTCTGTAAGTAGTACTACTTCGTCATTAAGTCTCTCTATATAACTCATCTCTTTCATTGCATGTATTTATAATTATCCTCACTATATTATGCAGATTGAAGATCGCCGAATTGAAGAAAAGACAAGTGAGTGATATTGGGTTCATTAACACATATCTCATAGATGAAACTGAGGTTAAATATCATGCCAAAGATACCGAGGCCAACTTGCTACGATCGTTGGTAATAAATGAACACAAAGATATAATACTCTTTCCTTACAACTTCAAGTGAGTGTTACTGTCTTGTGGCATATTCGGTTTCCCTTATTAGTCCAGGTTATAGTAATGTAATTGATGAGTTATGCATGCGTGCGCAGCTTCCACTATATTCTCCTAGAGATTAAGCTTGAGCAGGGAGTAGTAACTGTCTTAGACTTGAGACGAAAAGATCCCAAGGAGTATGCGGACATGACTCAAATGCTCGAGAAGTAAGTTAAATCGATCATTATCCACCATATCAGCAACTTTGTTCATTTCTGATATCAAGTAATTGTTTTCTTTGTATGGCAGGGTTTGGAGAAAATTCACCAAAAAAGCTCCGGGACTGCCGAAGAAGCTGCAATTTAGACACTCGAAAGTAAGTACTATAGTAGCATGTTCCACGCATCTCCTAGTGATTCAAGCGCTAGTTTCATCAATACCATTTGGCATTCGGCTTATCGGTTTGATTGACCTCTATTTCTTGTAAAGTGGCTGTGGCAGGAACAAGGAATGATTTACGTGGATACTACGTTTGCGAGTCCATCCGCCACACGACACTGTGAGCGGGCTACTCGACCAACAATATGAAGTGCGTAAATAACAATATTCACAATTTTATTTTATTACCATCATTTGTGTTGAGTTTCATTCATTCATATATATATATATGTATTGACCCCTTCTTAAAATTAGATGTTTCGGATGCGGGATGAACTCCTAGCACCGGATCGCATCACGAGCAATTCAAGAGGAATTGGCGGCATTCTTTCTTGACCACATGATCGCTGAAGACGGAGAATACTATGTGGACCACGCGTCCGTATGTTAGGAGATTATATTTGTAAAAGATAATTATTGTATATATGTAGTCGGTAGTGTCGGAAAGATATACGAGAACTTGTTGTTTGACCAATCTCTCGGAGAAGGAGAGGTGGTCGATATCACTTCTCTCTGTATGCATATATGTTCATATGACGATCTTCTGTTTCCTTCATTTGCTTACTAGCTAGCTAGCGTGTCTAGCCAGTCCTCTCTACGTATGTATAGTACGTAGCATCGACCAAGCATCAACAAAAGAGAGGACACTTCTCTCTATTAATTAGCTAGCTAACACAATATATGAAACACCTAAATTAACCCCCCAAAACCCCCAACCCCCCCCCCCCCTTTTCAAAAAAAAACCAAAGCCACAGAAATGCTGACGCGTGGATGCCTATTGGTCCCGGTTGGTGCCACCAATCGGGACCAAAGGCCCTCCTGTCTGGGCTCGGCGCACAGGCCATGTGGAGGCCCATCTGTCCCGGTTCTGGACTGAAACGGGACTAAAGGGCCAGGGCATTAGTACCGACCATTTAGTCCCGGTTCACTAACCGGGACTAAAGGCCCTTACCAACCGGGACAATAGGCCCTTTTTCTACCAGTGTGGGTTGTGCCCACCTGGTGGGCCCCCTCTGGTAGTTATTTGCTCCAATATTCCTCAAATATTCCCTGAAAATCTCCGTGAAGTTTCAGCTTGTTTGGAGTTGTGCAGAATAGGTAGCCTGATGTAGCTTTTCTAGGTCCAGATTTCCAGCTGCCGGAATTCTCCTTCTTTGTGTATACCTTGCATATTATGAGAGAAAAGGCATTAGAATTACTCCAAAAGGCATTATTATGGATAAAAACATCTTAAATAACAGTAAGAAAACATGATGCAAAATGGACGTATCAACTCCCCCAAGCTTAGACCTCGCTTGTCCTCAAGCGAAAACCGAAATCGAAATACATGTCCACATGCTTTGAGAGAGAGCTGTCGATAAAAACAAAATACGGACATAGAAGCATCATGTTGATTATTATATCAGCAACAAATTTAAACATAGGACTTTTATCATAGACTTCTCATGAATAAGTAACAATTCATCACACAATCGAAGTATAAAGCAAAAACTCTATTAAAAACCAACAAACTATGTTCTCGGTCAACTTTGCAACTACAATTCATCATCTTTTCAGGAAGGGTCACATATCGGAGCCTTTAGGCAAGTCCACATACTCAACCATCATATAGTCTTCTATGATTGCTAACACTCACCACGTACACATGAGCAAAACATTTCAACCGGACACATACAAAGATAGGGGCTTGTAGTTCCGCCTCCCAACGTATTCACCTCAAGGGTGATGTCAACAATAATAACTCATGCTATCTCTATTCAACTGGACATATGTGCCTAGATCTTTCCTCACCACATGATACTTGCCAAAGGAGAAAAATGAAAGTGAATAGACGGAAAACTTTGACTCTTTGCATTAAAGTAAATACATAAAAGTAAAAGATAGGCCCTTCGCAGAGGGAAGCAGAGGTTGCCATGCGCTTATTTGTTTGTATGCTCAACCCCTTAGTGCAAAAGAACGTCACGTTGCATTGCCCATTGTGATAGCGACCTTTATTATGCAGTCTGTCTCTTTTATTCTTCACCATCACAAGTTCGTGCAATGCTCAATTTTCTCTTACACTAAATGCACTGGTAGAATAAGGGCCTATTGTCCCGGTTGGTAAGGGCCTTTAGTCCCGGTTCCTGAACCGGGACTAATGGGTCGATACTAATTCCCTGGCCCTTTAGTCTCGGTTCAGTCCAGAACCGGGACAGATGGGCCTCCACGTGGCCTGTGCGCCGAGCCCAGGCAGGAGGGCCTTTGGTCTAGGTTGGTGGCACCAACCGGGACCAATAGGCATCCACGTGTCAGCATTTCAGGGGCTTGGTTTTTTTTGAAAGGGGGGGGGGGGGTTCGGGGTTTTGGGCGTTTAATTTAGGTGTTTCATATATTGTGTTAGATAGCTAATTAATAGAGAGAAGTGTCCTCTCTTTCGTCTGTGCTTGGTCGACGCTACGTACTATACATACGTATAGAGAGGACTAGCTAGACACGCTACGAAGGAAACAGAAGATCGTCATGAACATATATGCATGCAGAGAGAAGTGATATCGACCATCTCTCCTTCTCCGAGAGATTGGTCGAACAACAAGTTCTCGTATATCTATCCGACACTATCGGCTACATATATACAATAATTATCTTTTACAAATATAATCTCCTAACATACGGACGCGTGGTCCACATAGTATTCTCTCGTCTTCAGCGATCACGTGGTCAAGAAAGAATGCCGCCAATTCCTCTTGAATTGCTGCATGCGATCTGGTGCTAGGAGTTCATCCCGCATCCAAACATCTAATTTTAAGAAGGGGTCAATATATATATATATATATATATATATATATATATATATATATATATATATATATATATATATATATATATATATATATATATATATATATATATAGTGATGTTATTGATCACCTGGATGCAGAATAAGTTATTCTTCACCTGAGGTAATCTTACATTCATTTCATAATTAAATTACGTTTGGAATTCAAATAGTTACATTCCTATTGATTCACTACGTAAAATTTGGCATAAAAATAAAAATATAGGTTATAAGACAAGAAAATTTGCAGTTTATGTGTATTTTACACTATGTTTTTATGTTTGTAATTTTACATAACATAAAATATTTTTTACGACGACTATATATTTTCTTACAGTCTCTTTTTACGTCAGAAATAAGACAAAACTTACGGAACGTAAAAGTACGTGCATTAATGGTAAAATAGAGGGGTGAAGAATAACTATTCTCACCTGGGTGACGAATAGTCAATCCCTATATATATATATATATATATATATATATATATATATATATATATATATATATATATATAAATGAATGAAACTCAACACAAATGATGGTAATAAAATAAAATTGTGAATATTGTTATTTACGCACTCCATATTGTTTGTCAGAGTAGCCCCGCTCACAGGTCGTGTGGCAGATGGACTCGCAAATGTAGTATCCACAGAAATCATTCCCTTGTTCCTGCCACAACCACTTTACAAGAAATAGAGGTCAATCAAACTGATAATTAGCAAGCATGCTAAATGGTATTGATGAAACTAGCGCTTGAATCACTAGGAGATGCGTGGAATATGCTACTATAGTACTTACTTTTGGGTGTCTAAATTGCAGCTTCTTCGGTTTTCTTCTTCAACTAAATTTAACCTCTCGACAATAGGGTCGGTTGGAATTTCCGGTTCAACAACCTCCTAGATAAATAAAATCTATGTCACGTTGGTCGGCATAATTTTCATAAACAATAAATGAACCAATAGTTATGAAAAGATAATATATACCACATCCGAATCATAGACAGGACGAGGGCCGACGGGGGCGGAGACGAAAACCATCGCACTATATAAGATGCAATATTAAAAGTAAGAAAATAATACAAGTATCTATCTAAACATACAAGAATATTTTTCCTTTCAGAAACAAGATAAGAACAAGAGGCTCACCACGGTGGTGCCGGCGATGAGATCGGTGCGGGTGATCGACGGCGGTGAAGACGGGGACGGGGCGTGACGGACCGCTAAACCTAGACAAATATTGAGGAAAATGGAGCTTGGAGGTCGAGCTTGGAGAGGAGAAAGCTTAAGTAGTGTGGCTCGGGCATTCCATCGAACACCTTGTGTGCATAGGAGGTGAGCTAGAGCACCACCAAGCCCTCTCCCCCTCGAGGCCAGAAAAAATAGAGCAGTGTGCTCTGCTCTCATGCGAAGGGGTATATATAGGCACCTCATTGGTCCCGGTTGGTGGCATGAACCGGGACTAAAGGGGAGCCTTTGGTTCCGGTTCAAGCCACCAACCGGGACCAATGGTGGTGGGCCAGGAGCGAGGCCCATTGGTCCCGGTTCGTCCCACCAACCGGGACCAAAAGGGCAGACGAACCGGGACCAATTCCACAAGGCCCGGCCGCCCCCAGGATCATGAACTGGGCAAATACCTCCATTGGTCCCGGTTCGTGGCAGAACCGGGACTAATGGGCTGAGCAGGCCTGGGTCATTGCCCCCTTTTCTACTAGTGATGATCTCACACATTTAGAAGCAATTTTAATTGCCTTTTTGCACCGATGACAACTTACTTGAGGGATCTTTCTCAATACCTAGGTAGGTATGGTGGACACTTGAAAAATAAGATTTGGGTTTAAGGGTTTTTGGATGCACAAGTAGTATCTCTACTTAGTGCATAATTTTTGGCTAGCAAAGATAGGGGTCAAGCACCACATGTTAAAGGATCTATGACAATACGACTCCTATGTGAATATAAACAAACATAAACCATTAAGTTGTCTTCCTTGTCCAACATCAACAATTTTGGCATATAATATTTTGATGACGGCTCACAATCACAAAAGATATCTAGGATAGTACATTTATATGTGAATCTTCTCTTCCCTTATTAATTCTTTCATGGGTTGCATCATTGACTAATGTTGTGTTTGTCAATCTCTAATAAAAATTTCTACTTATACTTTTTCTTATGTGGTGTCATTACCTACCATAAGATTAGTGTATGATCTTCCTGATTTATTTCCTTTCTTTTATTTATTTCCTTTCTCTTTTTCTTTCGTATTTCTTTTCTTTTATTTGCAACATGAAAGTAAAGAAAGCAAAAACTCAAACTAACTTTATTATATCACTTGCACATGATTAGAAGGATAGATCAGTAAGCAAACTCTCAAAGAAGAAAGGATCGAACTAAACTTTTATTCATCTAAAGCAAAAGATCGAACTAAAATAAAAAATATAGTGGGATGATACGATACAGGGGCACCTCCCCCAAGCTTGGCAGAAGCCAAGGGCAGTGCCCATACCCGATACTCAATGCTCTTTTAGTGGTGAAGAAGATGGTGGTGGTGATGAAGAAGAGACCTTGTCCTCGGATTTCCATGGTATTGGTCCACCATCATAAGAGGAGGAGTGAGTCTCACGGGTCCTGCAACTAGCAGCCAAACTCATACCTTTAAACCTCGCCTCATATTCAAAGACTTGGTTTTGGAGGTCATAGATCTGGCTTTGGAGGAAGTTGATTTGCTTGTTGAGGGTGAAGACGATGTCCTTCATGGGCTTGCCATCCACCTTGAGGTCATGATACGTCTCCGTCGTATCTATAATTTTTGATTGTTTCATGCCAATATTATTCAACTTTCATATACTTTTGGCAACTTTTTATACTATTTTTGGGACTAACATATTGATCCGATTGCCAAAGTGCGGTTCTCATCATTGCATGTTTTTGGTTTCGTAGAATATCCATATCAAACGGAGTCCAAACGGGATAAAAACGGACGGAGATGCTTTTCGGAATATTTGGAAAATCTGGAGGAAAAATCAACGCGAACCAGTGTCCGAGGTGGGCACGAGCACGGGCGCCCCCATAGGGCGCGCCCCTGACCCTCGTGACCCACCTGTAAGGCGGTTGACGCTCTTCTTTTGCCGCAAAAAAGCTAATTTTTGAAAAAAAATCACGGCAAAGGTTTCAGGCCAATCGGAGTTACGGATCTCCATATATACACGAAGCGGTGAAACAGAGCCAGAACAGAACGCAGAAACAGAGAGAAACAGAGAGATAGATCCAATCTCGGAGGGGCTCTCGCCCATCCCAAGCCATGGAGGCCAAGGACAAGAGGGGAAACCCTTCTCCCATCTAGGGAGGAGGTCAAGGATGAAGAAGACGAAGGGGCTCCCTCTCCCCTTCTCTTCCGGTGGCGCCGGAACGCCGCCGTGGCCATCATCATCACCACAATCTTCACCAACAACTTCACCGCCATCATCACCAACTCTTCCCCCCTCTATGTAGCGGTGCAACCTCTCTCTTACCCGTTGTAATCTCTACTTAAACATGGTGCTCAACGCTATATATTATTTCCCAATGATGTATGGCTATCCTATGATGTTTGAGTAGATCTGTTTTGTCCTATGGGTTATTTTATGATCAAGATTGGTTTGAGTTGCATGTTTTATTATTGGTGTTGTCCTATGGTGCTCTCCGTGTCACGCAAGTGTGAGGGATTCCCGCTGTAGGGATTGCAATATGTTCATGATTTGCTTATGGTGGGTGGCGTGAGTGACAGAAGCACAAACCCGAGTAAGTAGGTTGTTTGCGTATGGGATAAAGGGGACTTGATACTTTAATGCTATGGTTGGGATTTACCTTAATGATCTTTAGTAGTTTCGGATGCTTGCTAGAGTTCCAATCATAAGTGCATATGATCCAAGTAGAGAAAGTATGTTAGCTTATGCCTCTCTCTCAAATAAAATTGCAATAATGATTACCGGTCTAGTTATCGATTGCCTAGGGACAAATAACCTTCTCGTGACAACAGACTCTTTACTAAAACAAATTTAGTTGTGTCTTTATCTAAACAGCCCCTAGCTTTTATTTCCATGCTCTTTATCTTCTTGCAAGCCTATCCAAAAACACCTACAAAGTACTTCTAGTTTCATACTTGTTTCCGGTAAAGCGAAGGTCAAGTGCGCGTAGAGTTGTATTGGTGGTCGATAGAACTTGAGGGAATATTTGTTCTACCTTTAGCTCCTCGTTAGGTTTGACACTCTTACTTATCGAAAGAGGCTACAATTGATCCCCTATACTTGTGGGTTATCAAGACCTTTTTTTGGCGCCGTTGCCGGGGAGTCATAGCGCGGGGTGAATATTCTCGTGTGTGCTTGTTTGCTTTATCACTATGTAATTTTTATTTTTTTTTGTTTGTAGTTGTTTTCTATCTTTAGTTATGGTCAGGAAACGAAAAGTACCAAAAAAATTAGTTGTACCTACTGAACCAATGGTTGAAGAACCACTCAAAATCTATCACACTCCTGAAGCCTTTTACTTGTATCATCTTCGATCCCTATGTGCTCGGGCTGAAACCCCAACTAGCTTAGTTGAGGGCAAATCTTTAGATGAGCATGCTTGTTATGTGCGACACCGAATATTTGAAAAAGGGAAAATTCTATTGGGTCAAATTCATCGTTTGGAATGTTATGCTTGGAATTTATGTGAAATATATGATGTTACTTGTTGTTCTGTAAACCCTAAGAAACACCTTCCCTATCAATGTGAGTTTAGTGATAATGGAATCGTATCTTCGTATGCTAAAGGTGTTTATAGTTACTATGATATTCAACAAATTGAAGAATTTGTTGCTTTTAAGGGTGCTTACGAAATTGCCTCTTTGATTGAAACGCATGGTGCTACTTTTCACAAATCTGAAAATTTTGCCATACTTAAATATTGCTATGATAATTATGCTTCTAATGCCTATGTTGAACCATATCTTGAGGATTACCCCGCTGTCCAAGAAGAGACTAATATTTTGCAGGAATTATGGAAGAAGAAATTGATGAAACTGTGAGCTCATTGAATGAAAAAGATGAGGAGGAGAGCGAAGAACAAAAGGAGGAAGAGCGGATTGATCACCCGTGCCCACCTTGTAATGAGAGTAACCCTTTAACTCATACATTGTTTAATTCCCCTTCGTGCTTACCGAAGGATGATTGCTATGATGACTATTATGATCCCATTAATTCTTTTGAAATATCCCTTTTTGATGATGCATGCTATGTTTGTGGCCAAGATGCCAATATGAATTATGCTTATGGAGATGAACTTGCTATAGTTCCTTATGTTAAACATGAAATTGTTGCTATTGCACTCACGCATGATAGTCCTATTATCTTTTTGAATTCTCCCGACTACACTATATCAGAGAAGTTTGCACTTATTAAGGATTATATTGATGGGTTGCCTTTTCCCATTGCACATGATAATTTTGATAGATATAATATGCATGTGCTTGCTGCTCCTACTTGAAATTATTATGAGAGAGCAACTATATCTCCACCTCTCTATGTTTCCAATATGATAAAATTGCAAGAAACTGTTTATACTATGCATTGGCCTTTACTATGTGTGCATGAATTGTTCTTTTATGACATGCCGATGCATAGGAAGAGAGTTAGACTTCGTCATTACATGATATATGTTACTTTGTGCTCACTACTAAATTACAAATCATTGCTAATTAAAATTGGCTTTGATATACCTTGGGATCCGGGTGGATTCACTACTTGAGCACTACATGCCTAGCTTAATGGCTTTAAAAAAGCGCTGCCAGGGAGACAACCCGGAAGTTTTAGAGAGTCATTTATTTCTGTTGAGTGCTTTTATATAGTTTAAAAATAACAAAAATAAAGAGGGGAATCCAAAACTTTTCAAAAAGGAAAGTGAAAGTGAGAAAGATAAGCATTGTTGAAGAAGGAGAGCTCCTTGAACTTTGTTCATGCTCACGACAACTTTGTGAATCTTGATTACAGAAACTTTTCAACAAAAATAATTATCCCCTTGTACAATTCCATTGTATTATAAAAATAATGTGCCAAGGTTTGCCTTTAGGATGTTTACAATGCTTGTTGGTTCGTACGGTGCAGGACAGAAACTTTGGCTGTAGTGCGTGATTTTTAATTTTTTACTGGAGCATCAAACGGTTCTGAAACTTTTTGCACTGTCTTTATATACAATTTTTGTATTTTTCATAATTTTGGCAGAATTGTTCAAGAATCATAAGTATGGTGAATGTTCAGATTATTACAGACTGTTCTGTTTTAGATAGATTCTGTTTTTGATGCATAGTTTGCTTGTTTTGATGAAACTATTGATTTATATAAGTGGACTAAGCCATGAAAAGTTATATTACAGTAGAAACAATGCAAAAAAAATATGAATTGGTTTGCAACAGTACTTAGAGTAGTGATTTGCTTCATTATACTAACGGATCTTACCGAGTTTTCTGTTGAAGTTTTGTGTGGATGAAGTGTTCGATGATTGAGAAGGTTTCGATGTGAGAAGAAGGAAGAGAGGCAAGAGCTCAAGCTTGGGGATGCCCGAGGCACCCCAAGTAAATATTCAAGGAGACTCAAGCGTCTAAGCTTGGGGATGCTGGTAAGGCATCCCCTCTTTCTTCAATAAGTATCAGTATGTTTTCGGATTCGTTTCATTCATTTTATATGTGCAAATCTTGGAGCGTCTTTTGCATTTAGGTTTTTATTTTTCTTTTATGCACCATGCTGTATGAGATGTGCCTTGGTTGATTTATAGAATGCTCTATGCACTTCACTTATATCTTTTGAGTATGGCTTTATAGAATGCTTCATGTGCTTCACTTATATCATTTGAAGTATGGATTGCCTGTTTCTCTTTACATAGACAACCGCCATTTGTAGGATGCTCTTTTGCTTCACTTATATTTGTTAGAGAGTGGGCATATCTTTTGTATAAAGAATTAAACTCTCTTGCTTCACTTATATCTATTTAGAGAGATGACAGGAACTGGTCATTCACATGGTTAGTCATAAAATCCTACATAAAACTTGTAGATCACTGAATATGATGTGTTTGATTCCTTGCAATAGTTTTGCGATATAAAGATGGTGATATTAGAGTCATGCTAGTGGGTAGTTGTGGACTGTAGAAATACTTGTGTTGAAGTTTGTGATTCCCGTAGCATGCACGTATGGTGAACCGTTATGTGACGAAGTCGGAGCATGAGGTGTTTATTGATTGTCTTCCTTATGAGTGGCGGTCGGGGACGAGCGATGGTCTTTTCCTACCAATCTATCCCCCTAGGAGCATGCGCGTAGTACTTTGTTTCGATAACTAATAGATTTTTGCAATAAGTATGTGAGTTCTTTATGACTAATGTTGAGTCCATGGATTATACACACTCTCACCCTTCCACCATTGCTAGCCTCTCTAATACCGCGCAACTTCCGCCGGTACCATAAAACCACCATATACCTTCCTCAAAACAGCCACCATACCTACCTATTATGGCATTTCCATAGCCATTCCGAGATATATTGCCATGCAACTTCCATCATCATCATATACATGACTTGAGAATTCATTGTCATATTGCTTTGCATGATCATAAGATAGCTAGCATGATATTTTCATGGCTTGTCCCTTTTTTGATATCTTTGCCATGCTAGATCATTGCACATCCCGGTACACCGCCGGAGGCATTCATATAGAGTCATATCTTTGTTCTAGATATCGAGTTGTAATATTGAGTTGTAAGTAAATAAAAGTGTGATGATCATCATTATTAGAGCATTGCCCCAGTGAGGAAAGGATGATGGAGACTATGATTCCCCCATAAGTCGGGATGAGACTCCGGACTTTATGAAAAATAAAAGAGGCCAAAGAAGCCCAAATAAAAAAAAGAGGCCAATGAAGCCCACCAAAAAAAACAAAAAAAAGAAAATAAAAAATGAGAGAAAAAGAGAGAAAAAGAGAGAAGGGGCAATGTTACTATCCTTTTACCACACTTGTGCTTCAAAGTAGCACCATGTTTTTCATATAGAGAGTCTCTTGAGTTATCAATTTCATATACTAGTGGGAATTTTCATTATAGAACTTGGCTTGTATATTCCGATGATGGGCTTCCTCAAACACCCGAGGTCTTCATGAGCAAGCAAGTTGGATGCACACCCACTTAGTTTCCAGTTTGAGCTTTCATACACTTATAGCTCTAGTGCATCCGTTGCATGGCAATCCCTACTCACTCACATTGATATCTATTGATGGGCATCTCCATAGCCCGTTGATACGCCTAGTTGATGTGAGACTTTCTCCTTTTTGTCTTCTCCATACAACCTCCACCATCATATTCTATTCCACCTATAGTGCTATGTCCATGGCTCATGCTCATGTATTGCGTGAAAGTTGAAAAGGTTTGAGAACATCAAAGTATGAAACAATTGCTTGGCTTGTCACCGGGGTTGTGCATGATGTGAATATTTTGTGTGGTGAAGATGGAGCATAGCCAGACTATATGATTTTGTAGGGATAACTTTCTTTGGCCATGTTATTTTGAAAAGACATGATTGCTTTATTAGTAGGCTTGAAGTATTATTGTTTTTATGTCAAAGGATAGACTATTGCTTTGAATCACTCGTGTCTTAATATTCATGCCATGATTAGACATATGATCAAGATTATGCTAGGTAGCATTCCACATAAAAATTATTTTTTATCATTTACCTACTCGAGGACGAGCCGGAATTAAGCTTGGGGATGCTGATACGTCTCCGTCGTATCTATAATTTTTGATTGTTTCATGCCAATATTATTCAACTTTCATATACTTTTGGCAACTTTTTATACTATTTTTGGGACTAACATATTGATCCAGTGCCCAGTGCCAGTTCCTGTCTGTTGCATGTTTTTGGTTTCGCAGAATATCCATATCAAACGGAGTCCAAACGGGATAAAAACGGACGGAGATACTTTTCGAAATATTTGGAAAATCTGGAGGAAAAATCAACGCGAACCAGTGTCCGAGGTGGGCACTAGGTAGGGGGCGCCCCCCCTTATGGCGCGCCCCTGAGCCTCGTTACCCACCTGTAAGGCGGTTGACGCTCTTCTTTTGCCGCAAGAAAGCTAATTTTCGGGAAAAAAATCACGGCGAAGGTTTCAGGCCAATCGGAGTTACGGATCTCCATATATACATGAAACGGTGAAAGAGAGCGAGAACAGAATGCAGAAACAGAGAGAAACAGAGAGATAGATCCAATCTCGGAGGGGCTCTCGCCCCTCCCAAGCCATGGAGGCCAAGGACCAGAGGGGAAACCCTTCTCCCATCTAGGGAGGAGGTCAAGGAAGAAGAAGACGAAGGGGCCCCCTCTCCCCTTCTCTTCCGGTGGCGCCGGAACACCGCTGTGGCCATCATCATCACCGCAATCTTCACCAACAACTTCACCGCCATCATCACCAACTCTTCGCCCCTCTATGCAGCGGTGTAACCTCTCTCTTACCCGCTGTAATCTCTACTTAAACATGGTGCTCAACGCTATATATTATTTCCCAATGATGTATGGCTATCCTATGATGTTTGAGTAGATCTTTTTTGTCCTATGGGTTATTTGATGATCAAGATTGGTTTGAGTTGCATGTTTTATTATTGGTGATGTCCTATGGTGCTCTCCGTCTCGTGCAAGCGTGAGGGATTCCCGCTGTAGGGTTTGCAATATGTTCATGATTTGCTTATGGTGGGTGGCGTGAGTGACAGAAGCACAGACCCGAGTAAGTAAGTTGTTTGCGTATGGGATAAAGGGGACTTGATACTTTAATGCTATGGTTGGGTTTTACATTAATGATCTTTAGTAGTTGCGGATGCTTGCTAGAGTTCCAATCATAAGTGCATATGATCCAAGTAGAGAAAGTATGTTAGCTTATGCCTCTCTCTCAAATAAAATTGCAATAATGATTACCGGTCTAGTTATCGATTGCCTAGGGACAAATAGCTTTCTCGTGACAACAAACTCTTTACTAAAACTAATTTAGTTGTGGCTTTATCTAAACAGCCCCTAGCTTTTATTTCCGTGCTCTTTATCTTCTTGCAAGCTTATCTGAAAACACCTACAAAGTACTCCTAGTTTCATACTTGTTTCCGGTAAAGCGAACGTCAAGTGCGCGTAGAGTTGTATCGGTGGTTGATAGAACTTGAGGGAATATTTGTTCTACCTTTAGCTCCTCGTTGGGTTCGACACTCTTACTTATCGAAAGAGGCTACAATTGATCCCATATACTTGTGGGTTATCAGGTCACGGGAGAGGTCCATGATCATAAGGAGATTGACGTTGAGTCCACGCTCCACCATCCCCTTGCACCGGAAGACGTCTTGCTCCATAGCTTCAAGCCTGGCCTCCACGGTTCCCTTCCCCTTGGGACATGGCACATCGCGGAGGTGAAGCACCCCCTCATGCATCTGGATGACCTGAGGGTGCTACACCACCTCCCGAATGTATGGGTTGATAACGTTCTTGAAGAACTTGTCCTTGGACACTAAAAAAAAATACACTTCCGTGATGATACGTGTTTGTCACAATAGGTCACGTTTTTTTGTCATGCATGTACATCCATGATGATTTTATGACAGAATCAAGATAGTCATACCTGTACTGTCGTAGAAGTGTTCCATGACATTACCAAAAGTATCATCACGAAAGTGTCCACTTCCATGACAATAAATCACGCGTCACAGAAGTGCTTTCATCAAGGGTGACCGACACGTGGCATCCACCGTAACGGAACGCCGTTAAGCTATCGGGTCGGGTTTTGGATCCGATAACCCGTTAACAGCCCCGACCAATGGGGATTTTCCACATGTAAAATCATCATTGGCTGGAGGAAACACGTGTCGGCTCATCGTTGGGATAGATGTCATCCACTCATTGGACGGAAGGCGCCTATGATACGTCGACACGTGGCACGGCCCAACAGAGGCCCATTCCTGTGAAAAGGCCGGCCCAGTAAAAATTAGCAGGCCAGCCCATATAAGGCCTACTTGTGCCAGGTCCATTTAAGCCCACGGCCCATACGAGATGTGCCAATTCGGCCCGTCAACGGCCCGTTAAAGATTTGACACCATTGCAGCCCATCGTCGGTTCGAGCCCGTTAACAGCCCGCTATATATTTGGGCTCAATATCGGCCCGATGAGATTTCGTTCGTTAACGGCCCATTTAATGGATGGGCCAATTTTGGGATGTACATCTTTCGGCCTTTTAGAGACCCATTTAAATGTTGGGCTAATTTCCGGCCCGGTGTGTCTTTCAGCCTGTTGACGGCCCATAAATCTGATGGGCCATTTGTTGTTGGACCTGAGTTTCGGCCTTTTAGTGGTCCATTTAAGTGTTGGGCCAATTTCTGGCCCGGTGTCACTTTCAGCCTGTTGACGGCCCATAAATCAGTTGGGCCATTTGTAGTCGGACCTGAATTTTGGCCTTTTAGCGACCCATTTAAGTGTTGGGCCAATTCCCGGCCCTGTGTGCCTTTCGGCTACCTTAGTTTTGGCCTTTTAACGGCCCAAGCCCTTCATGGTCCAATACCAGCTCGGTTTCTCTTTCGGCCTGCTAAAGACCCACAACACAGTTGGGCCATTTACTATACGACCTGACTTTTGGCCTCTTAGTGGCCCATTGTTTTCATGGTCCAGTACAAGCCCACCGTCTCTTTCGGCCTGCTAAAGGCCTACAGTATAGTTGGGCCATATGTAGCCCAAACTTAGTAACGGCCTGTTAACGACCCGTGAAATAAATTGGGGCCACCTGTTGCCCGCTTCGATGTCAGCCTGTTAACGACCCGGGAGGTAAGAGGGCCGACCATTAACTTTCGGCCTAGTAACGTCCCACTAACTTAATGGTCCCACTAAAGTTCGTACATGTCTTTAGGCCAAATTAGATAATTTGAGCCCATTACGACGAGCAATTATGCACAGGACCAAAACCGATCAAGCAAAGGTACGGCATACAGGGAATAACGTTGCACATCCAGCATATATTACAGGAAATTATATCCTTTGGGCAGTCAAAGATTGATGCGGTGCAAATAAATGAGAGAACCTAACCATCTACAACGTCACAATCTGCAACCTCAAGACAGATGGCGCCCATAAGCATGTGGGCAAGTTCTTTCGCTTTGCTACATGTCTCTCGAAAACATTGATCGCTTGTTGTGTCACACGACTGCACCTCGATTCATCCACCATTTCCATCATTGCTTCAGCTATTAATTGGTTCACAAACATACATTTATTCTGTTGCATTGAGGCAGAGGATCTGTAACAGATTCAGATGGCGATTTTGGCAGGCTTGTATTATTGATAGTGGAGAGTGTCTCACCAACGTGCATCATAACATAAATTAGGACGGAACCAAACAGATTAATCATGAGTTATTGCCATATTACCTGGCCTAGATTTTTGGAAAGAAACAATGGGGTTGCCTTGCTGTTTTCGAGTTTGTTTTCTTATCTTCAGCAGCTCGCACAAAATTAACACACTAGCATTGCTATCATTGGCCAAGTCAGATAATAGGAAAGCAACATTGACACAATGAACGTTTGGGCAACTAGCCTACACCAAATTAACACAATATGGCACAACTATCATCAGCCAGGTAAAGTAGTACGAACGCAACATTGACACAATGAATGAATGGGCAACCAGAGAAGCACTAAAATTCAGTAATGTGCATGATATGAGATAGTACATTCATGCAGCTCAGTATGCAAAACTACCAGGCAGTTTTCCTTACAAAAATCAACATTGGTGCCTTTAACATTTTGCTACAACTAATTTTAGATCAGATAAAGGTTAGATTCACGCCGATTAACAAAATACATGTTGATGTAAAAATATAGTGATATACAACAGGTACTTACATCAGCATTGGAGCACAGAGAATTTCATAAGATATTTTCCTCGAATACGATCCCAATGGAGGAAGTCTTCTATCGTTAAACCTTATTTTCTAAAAGAGAGATGGGTAAGAAACATGTAGAAAATATGATCAGAATGCTATAAAATTTCATGATGCGAGGATACGCACACGCTTCTTAGAATGGAGTTGACATTCTTTTGCTGGACTAGAGCGGACTAGTTCTTTGGCCACTGGAATCTGCTTATTATCAGTGGGAGTTGGGTTTCTCTGTGCTGGAGCAGTATCTATGAAAAATGGAGTTGGTTTATTATCTCCTGGTGTTTGGATCTTTTGCAAAGACCTGGTTTGTAACCCTTCAGATTCTAACATAGCCGACTTCCCCATGCATGCCTTATATAGAAGAATGGTGATTCAGTTATAAAACATGCTACAGCAGAGATGGAATACGTACTGAAGAATAGAAAGGCATGACATATTGACATGTATTCCCTCCATCCGGAAATAAATGGACGGGTCTAGGCGTATTTCAGTTCTAGATACATCTAGTTTTATCCATTTCTGTGACATTTAATCCGGATGGAGGGAGTATGACGTAAGAGCTAGGGATACGACAGAACAATAGAGTAAAAAACACTGAAAAACCCACTGCAGAACCAAAGTATTCAGACTCACTTATATTAGATATTACACTCATGTAGCTCAGGATGCAAAACTACCAGGCAGTTTTCCTTACAAAAATCAACATTGTGGCCTTTAATCATACATTTTGCTACAACTAAATTTAGATCAGATAAAGGTTGGATTCACGCCGATTAACAAAATACATGCTGATGTAAAAATATAGTGATATACAACAGGTACTTACATCTACATTGGAGCACAGAGAATTCCTGCAAGAATCTTTCCTCATAAACGATACCATTGCAGAAATTCTTCTATCTGTTAAGCTTATTTTCTAAAAGAGAGATGGGTAGGAAACATGTAGAAAATATGACCAGCATGCTATAAAATTTCATGATGCAAGGATACACACACGCTTCTTAGAATTGAGTTGACATATTTTTGCTGGATTGGAGCGGACTAGTTCTTTTGCCACTGGAATCTGCTTATTATCAGTAGGAGTTGGGTTTCTCTGTGCTGGAGCAGTATCTATAAAAACTGGAGTTGGTTTATTATCTCCTGGTGTTTGGATATTTTGCAAAGGCCTTGTTTGTAACCCTTCAGATTCTAACATAGTCGTCTTCCCCTTGCATGCCTTGTATAGAAGAATGGTGCTTTAATTATAAAACATGCGACAGCAGAGAGATGGTGTCGGGGAAGCTGATCGTGGCCCGCGAACACCTATGGGATCTGGGTCCCTTGTGGTTCGGAGGGGGGCGAAGGTTGCACAAAGAGCGGATCGAAGCGATGCACACGAGCAGATTTACCCAGCTTCGGAGCTCTCCGGAGAGATAACACTCCTACTGCTGCTTTGTGGATTCTATTGTGTTCTTGCTAGGGAGCAATGGGAGCTACAAAACCTAGCACGAGTGAGTGTGGCCATTATGAGTCGAATGAACTAAGCCGGAGTCGAACCGAACCCTTTCACGTTGCACTTGGGCCTCCTTTTATAGGCACAAGGGTCACCACATGTGGCAAGTAGACAAGGGTAAGATAGTAAAACAGAGGTTGGTACACCGCTTTATGCGATGTACGATGATCTATACCTAACTCTGACGGCAAGGGACAAGAGTCATAAATGCCCGTCTCAGTCGCCTGAACAGTGTAACAGGGACCGTCAAGTGCGCCTCCGTTTGCCACGATGGTAGCTTGTCAGCGCCGCTCATCGCTGCTCCCCGCTGGCTGCACAGCCCGTCGACACGCGTGCTTGGGAAAGCCCCATGGCGACACGTTGGCGGATGAGCTGGAGCGGAGATGAAGAGGGGTCACTTGCCGTGGCGAGCACCTTGCCGCGGCAAGGTTCTTGTCGCGCTCGGGAGCTTGTCGCTCACCAAGCCGTCCCGGCAAGCTCCTCTTGCCGGGGCCTTGTTTACTGTGTTCTCGAACGGCTCCAAAGGAGCCGTGGAAGATCTTGATGGTCACCAGGCCAGCCCTGCCGCGGGGTGATGCAACTGTCCGTGCACGAGTTCGGGATACTAGGGTACCCCTACTCTAGTACACCGACAGAGCCCCGGGCTGGGCCACCTGCAGTGCCGAGCTCTGTTGGGCCAGGCCCAAAGCGAGTGCACGCGCCTTCGGTGCAGATTACGCCATTACTGCGCCTGGACCCACCACGCCCCACGAGCGCCACGCACAGGGCGTGGCGCCGTGGGGAAGATCGTGGGGCTTTCTTTAATGGGAAAATCGGAACGCCCGTCCCTCTCCCTTTATAAGCAGGGGAACAGGCAGGACGCCCACTTGCCCTCGCTGTCACATCGAAACCCCGTCGCTTCCCCTTTCTTCTCGAGCCCAAAGAGAGCGACGCTACGCCCCCTCCATTGCCACCGGTGCCACCAACGCCGTCGAGCTCCTCCACCACCTTTCCCCATGGCTCCGAAGGCCGACAAGGGAAAAGGCGTGAAATCGGCCGAGGCGCAGCGGCTCGCGGCGCTGCGGAAGGAGCGGGCCCTCTTCGATCCCCTGCTTGAGAGGAAGGAGCTGCGGGAGCTGTACTATCTTTTCTGGTCGACGGAGACCCGGGCGCACCCGCGCACAAGAGTCATCTTCGCCGCCACATCCGAGAAAGTTTCCATCAGGTACCCTTTCTTCGCGCTTTTGTTCCACTGCGGGCTCTGCCCGCCCTTTTCTGAATTATTTTGCGATGTCATGAACACATATGGCCTCCGCCTCCTTGATTTCACCCCAAACGCCGTCCTCACCTTGGCCGTTTTTGCACACCTCTGCGAGAACTTTGTCGGGGTCCACCCAAATGTAGCACTCTTCCGCCATTACTTCATGCCCCGCGTAGAGAGAGGAGAGCCGCTTGCCGGAGGGATTGCATGGGTCTCTAGGATCGGCAAGAAAGAAGCATATCTTGACGGAGAGCTGCGTAGCAAGTGGGAGGAGTGGAGAGCTGACTGGTGTTGGATCTTAGAAGAGGAGCCACAGCCTTTCACCGCCCTGCGCCAAACTCCCATAGTCTTGCGGCAATGATTGGAGCAACTTGGCGCCGGAGGACGACAAGTTGAAGATTGCCGTGACTAGGATTTTGCGTCTCCGGCAAGCAGGGCTTACCGTAGGAGCTGTTGGCGCGGACTTCCTTCGCCGCCGTATTGCGCCCTTGCAGGAGAGGAGGAGGCCTGCTTGGGAATTCCAAAACGCGGCGGACATCATGAGGCTGTGCCCGGGTTTGAACTGGAACTTCACTGTCTTGGAGTTGGACGGCATGCTGCGGGAGCTGTTCAAGCCTTATGCGGATCACCCCGAGTGGTGCATGTTGCCGAGGGGAGTCGTACCCTTGTGCAACAACTCGTCGCTTGACAGCATCCGCGCGATGATGCCGTTGTGCGATTCCCATGGAATCGTTCCAACTTGGTAGGAGCCCGCCGACGACGTCGTGCAGCAATTCTTCGACAACTTGGTGGAAGTGCCGATCCGCGCCGACGAGCAGAGGCGACTCACCCGCGACACCACCGATCAGGAGATGGCGCGCATCACCACAAGGTTGGAGGAGGCGGCAAAAGCTGCCGCCGCCGGCGTGTTTGGGTTTACCGTCAAGGAGGCGGAAATAGCTGAAGCGGCAAGTCTCGCCGACCGAGAAGAGCTTGTCGGTGAGGAGGAGCAGGCCGAGCCCGACGTCAATCCGGAAGAGCCGGTCGGGGGCGCTTCCCCTCCGTCGTCAAGCAGCTTGTCGCATGAGGAGCCCGCGGCCCCGCCAAGGAGACGCCTCCGCAAGACCGGAGAAGTGGCGGGCGGCAGACGGCTCAACAGCCGCCTCGCCGACGCAGCTCCACCGCTGCAAGCACTCTTGTTGCGGAGCGCCTCCTACCGCCACAACAGAACGGAGCGGGGTCTTCGAGTCGCGGCCCTGCATCCGCCAAGCGTCGAGGGAATCTTCTCCTCCAATTAAATCCGCGCCGGGCGGAATTTGATCTCTCCGCCCTCAGCTCCGAGGAAGAAGAGGAAGAGTAAGATCTTGTCGCTGCTACTTGTAACCCTTGAATTTATTGCTTTTTCTTATATCTGACTGTCTTCACTCTGAACCTTCTCCTTCTTCAGGACGCTAGCTCAGAGGGCGTCGAAGAGGGCCAAGACCCCGGTGGTTGTAGTCTCAGATGATTCCCCTGTGGCGACAGGGGGCACGTCTGGAACTCCCTTGCCGGACCCGGCAACCCTTTAACAGAGCAGCCCCCAGCACAGCCCCCTGCGTAAGTGTTTGGTTTACTTATCATGGTTAGGTGTGCTTGGGTGCTTCTCCGTCACTGATATCTGGTTTGTTGAATTATGTAGGAGCAGAGCAGCCTCATCAGGAAGCACCGGAGGTCACTCCCGAAGTTCTGCTTGCTTCAACTACGCCGCCAAGGAGAACTCTCCGCCAAGGGCGCTCTCCAGCAAGGGAGGCCTCTCCGCAAGGGAGCTTCCCCGACAAGGGCCAGCGCCGACGACCCTCCGGCTGTGGAGACCGCGGCAACAGATCCCATTGCAGGTAATTTTCTTGTTTGAGAATTTCCCTTGGGTTCTTTTTTCTTTTGTTCTTCTCTTTCGAACATTTGCTTGACTTGTTCTTTCTTTTTCGACCATCGATCCATCTACCGGAGATCCGATGGGACCGAGGCTGCCGGCGAGGAGGGCGCTCATGGCGACAATGTCGACGCCGCCAACATGGAGGAGGAGGCCGGCGCCGATGGCCCCGCCAGCGAGGAGGCCGCCAAAGCTGCTGGCGCAGAGGCTGGGGAGGGATCCGGCGATCACACTGACGGCCCTGAGGCCACAGGAGCGCCAGGCGCTGCACCGACCGCCGATCCTCCCACCACCGATGCCGCACCAGACCAAGAGCCCCAGCCCGGCGCGCCTATCGAAGGCGGGCGAGGGTGTCTTTATCAAGCTCCCCGGGCATCAAGCTCGAGGCACCGCCGAGGGGAGACCTTGACGCTGAACTGCTTGCCTCCGCTGGGCTGTCGCTGGTCGATGCTCCGAGCAGCAACATCGGTGAGCTGAGGAGGAGCACCTGCTAAGGAGGTTCTGTCGCTCTACGCGCCCGACAAGCCAAGCTGGAGTCGTGGAGGCGCTTGTCGCGAGGGCGGAGCTGACTTGAGAAAGCGGAAGAGCTCCGGCGCCAACAAAAAACTCTCGGGATATAGCAGAGGCGGGAGCAGCTTGTCGAGGAGCACACGGCCTTCATCTTGGAGAAGGGCGAGGTCGAGAGCAGCGAGGCTTGCGGAGAAGCTCTCCGCAAGAAGGTGGTGGCGCAGCAGGAAGATCAACCTCGACAGCTATGAGGAAGATCTCGCTGCGAAAGCAAGCGATTAGCGGGCCACTTCAGGAGGCAAAGGATGCTTTGCTGCGCTGCCGAGGCCGCCAAGAAGGAATGGAGGCGAGGTGGCTCAGCTGGAGTCCACCCTCCAAGAGCGCCGAGGAGGTCGCCGGGTTGAAGCCGAGCCGAGAAGGACGCCTACACCCTCGGCGAAGTTGCAAGGTCGCACGAGAAGATTAAGGAGATCGATGCCGCCAAGGACTCCAAGGCGGATCTGGGCTGAAGCCGACCACCTTGGCGGAGGCGTTGGAAGCGCCAAGGAACGGGCGGGCCTGCTTGGAGAAGATCAAGGCCAATGAGGAACTTCTTTGTCGAATCTTGTGACTGCCCGAATAATCTCGGAGATAGCATAATGCTTTGGACGAGAGGTCTTGTGGACACGCTGCGGCATCCATAACGAGTGATGGAGTTGGGGATGGTGGATCTTGGGTACTCCATCGATGAGAACCTCCAACCCAGCGTCAAACTCAGCACTGTTCTTCAAGGCGTCTTGACGGGTCTCCAGCTGCTCCGGAGGAGATCCCAAAGCAAGCTGGCGGAGGAGTCGCTCAAGTTTGCGCCGGAGCTCTCGGAAGGTGCCGATGAAAGTGGCCTTCCGCAACCCAGCGTCGATTTCACTAAAGTCCTCAAGTCCCTGCCTCCATCTGCCGATGTTGAAGCGCTCAAGGCCCTTATCGCACCCATTGTGGACAGGGTGGCGGAGTCAAGAAGGCTCGATGGCGACCCGCGTGGACTAGGCCGCCAAGCTAATCTTTCTCTTGTCATTTGTAGATCACGTTTAGGTGAAAAATCTATTAGATCTGCGACAAGTTATCATGTAATATACACTATCTTAGGCAATCGAATGCAATGTTATTTCCTTTACTTGATTCCTTCCCCTGTATGTTCGTTCCCTACGCTTTTAGGGAACTTGTCGATCTGAACACCTTTGCATGAGCGCTGAGTCGGAACTTCAGCAGCCTCTCTGGCGATGCCGCCTCCGACAAGCAACCTTGTCGCAACTAGTTGCAGCACACTTAAGTTGTTGAGCGGACTCGAAACAAAGTAAGGGCGCAAGCTAGTCGCGAGTCGGTTCCTCCGCGCGCACAGGTTTTCCATACAAGGTACTATCGTTCGAGGAAGATAACTTAAAAATTTAAAACTGATCGTTTAAACTTAGCAACTTAGCTTCTCTGTTGTCCATTTCCCGGCAAGGCGACAGTTCCTCGAGCGATGCTTGGCGGCCCACACCATTATCTTCTCCTCCCCGGTTAACTTGTGGGTGGATGAACCCTCTTCTTGTTTGAGAAGAAAGAAGAGAAAATAAAGTTATGGAGCCTAGTGGCTCGTTATCGCTTACCGAGTGTGGATGCTGCACAAAATGTTAGGAAACACATGCATATAAGATTATGAAAGCATGTATTGACAAGTTGTGCGCAACACATAGGCTTTACTGATGCACGGGGTCTGCGCCCGGCTTTGTACAAAGGATTACATGCAACAGCGGCAAGACTTGTACAAAGGGTGGTTGCCGAACTGGTTCCGGCAACCGCGCCTATATGGGTAAAACTGCGAAGATGCTCTATATTCCAGGAATTGCTCACGGGCGCCATCTTGATCTCAAAGCGGACAGGCGGGCCTAGTGACTCGTTTCACCCGATAAGGGCCTTCCCACTTTAGGCGTCAACTTGTTGGAATTCTTGGCGGATTGAGCGCGCGAAGAACAAGGTCGCCTTCCTCGAAGCTTCGGCATTAACTGCGGCTATGATAGCGGCGCAAAGCTTGCTGGTAACGAGCAGCTCGTGACATGACTGAAGGCGATCTTCCTCGAGGAGCAGCGTCATCTTGTCGCAGCTGCTCTTGCTCAAACTTCGTCATAGCGAGCACTCGAGGTGACCCGTATACGAGTTCCGTGGGGAGAGCTGCCTCTGCTCCATAGACTAGAGCGAAGGTGTTTGGCGGTGGCTCGATTTGGCGTCGTCTGATCGACCAAAGAACCACCGGCAGCTCCTCGATCCAATTTCTTCCGCACTTGTGCAGCCTGTCGAAAGTTACGGTCTTGAGTCCCCGCAGCACTTCAGCGTTTGCTCTCTCGCTTGACCGTTGCTTCTCGGATGAGCAAGCGGAAGCAAAAGCAGATCTTGGCACCAAGATCTTGGGCGTCTTGCATGAAGGTGCGGCTTGTGAACTGTGTGCGTTGTCGGTGATGATTACATTAGGAATCCCAAAGCGGCAAACAATTGACTGAAGAACTTGACTGCTGATTGTGCTGTCACCTTCCTCACTGGTTCCACTTCCGGCCACTTTGTGAACTTGTCGATTCACGCACGTACAAGTACTCAAAGCCCCGACAGCTTCGGGGAAGGGGCCGAGATGTCGAGCCCCAGACCGAAAAGGGCGGGATAAGCGGATCGTCACGGAGAGCTTGAGCTGGTTGGTGTATCTGTTTGGAATGGGCCGCACGCTTCACACGTGGTTACTTGTGCGGTTGCATCTGGAGGGCTTCGGCGGAAGAAACCTTGCCGGAAAGCTTTGCCGGCAAGTGCTCTTCGCCAATGTGGTGACCACATATGCCTCCATGTATCTCTCGCCAACAGCTTACATCCATCTTCCCGGCAAATACACTTCAATTTCACTCCGTTGAGTCTTCTTACGTATAGGATGTTGTCAACAAACTGATACATACTTGACTGCCGGGCTACTTTTTCCGCTTCTTCTTGCTCTTGGGAAGTTCTCTGTCGAAGGAAATGGACGATTTGTTGCGCCCATGTTGGAGCCCGTGGCTCGACAACAAGGACTAAAGGCTCATCTACCGCTGCGGGAACATTAGCTTCTACGGCAAGAACACGTGGTTCTGCGGAGTTGATGATCCCGGCAAGCTTGCGGAGCAAAGCTTGTCGGGGCGTCTCGCTTCAACGAAACAAACCGCAAGGTTTGCCGAGCAGACTGCTCCTCGATGATATTTTCGTTGATTTTAGGGACCTTCTTGGCGGCGGCTCGGGGAGCTCTACCGGAAAGTAGTCGCGGAAACCAATTTTCTCTTCTTGCTCTGTCTGTTGATGGTGTTACGGTTGGCTGAGTCAGCTTGAGCACAAAACTCCTGGTTCCACAGGTAACTTAAGTGCGGCACATTTGGAGAGGCCATCAGCTATATCATTCTCGAACTCTTGGAACATGTTCCATTTGCGAGGCCTTCAAAGTGCTCTTCTAGCTTCCTCACTTCATCGGCGAGGCTTCCATCAACGGACTCGATAATCTTTATTTACTTGGCGGACAACAAGTTGCGAGTCCCCCGACAATGAGCTTCTTGATCCCAAGGTCTACCGCAATCACGAGACCGGCAAGCAAACCTTCATACTCTGCGGTATTGTTTGTTGCTTGTTCCTTGGGAAAGTGCATCTGGACTATGTACTTGAGGTGCTCTCCGGTGGGTGCGATAAGCAAGACGCCGCACCGGCGCCTTGCAGCAGAAGGCACCATCAAAGTACATCAGCCACTCTTTATTTGCCTCCTTGGACGGGATGTTCGTCTCTGGAATTTCTTCATCTTGCATTGGCGTCCACTCTGCTATGAATTCTGCCAATGCTCGCTTTGGATAGTTGAAGTGCTTTCAAACTTGAGACCAAAGCTTGACAGTTCGATGCCCACTCGACAATTCTGCTGTTGCTACGGATTTTGCAAAATCCTCTTCATTGAAGCAGTGACAATCTGTTATCTCATGTGCTTGGAAGTAATGGCGCAGCTTTCTCGAGGCCATGAGGAGGCGAAAAGTAACTTCCGCACACCGGAATACCTTGACCTAGCCCTCGTAAAAGGGCCGACAAAGTAGACCGGGCGCTGCACCATCCTTTTTGTATCTTATCGCAACCTCGCGCTGATCGTCCTTGTCGGGACCAGAGCTTGACGGTGAAGCCCCACTTGTCGCTGGATGCACTGCCTTGGTTGCCGGCTCATCATCCGCCTCCCTCTCCGCTACTAACGCAGCACTAACCACTTGATTGGTGCTGCTATATACAGCAACAACTTCTCTTGTGGCCTAGATGCGACAAGTATTGGAGTGGAGGACAGGTATCTCTTCAAATCCTGCAGCGCAGCCTCCGCTTCGGAGTCCATTTCATTGGACCTGCCTTTTCAAAATCTTGAAAATGGCAGGGCGCTCAGCAGACTTAGAGATAAACTCTCTGAGAGCAGCCACGCAACCGGCAAGCCTTCTTACATCCTTGGCGCTTTGGTGCTTCAATCTGCTCAATGGCCTTGATCTTGTCGGGATTGGCTTGATTCCCGGCTGAGACACAAAGAACCGAGAAGCTTGCGGAAGGGACTCCAAACACGCACTTCTCGGGGTTGAGCTTGAGGTTGATCTTGCGCAGATTTGCAAATGTCTCATCAAATCCTGAACGAGTTGCTTTGTCCTTGCTCTTGACCACTATGTCATCCATGTAGGCTTCTACATTTACGTATATCTGTGTCTCAAAGGCATCATGGACTACTCTTGCAAAAGTTGAACCAGCATTCTTCAAACGAAAGGCATCCGTATGAAACGATCGTGCCACATGGTGTAATGAATGCGGTTTCTCTTCATCCTCTTACGCCATGAAGATCTGATGATACCTGAATACGCATCAAGAAATGAAAGCAAATCACATCCGGCTGTGGAGTCAACAATCTGGTCTATACATTGGCAAGGGAAAGCGGGTCTTTGGGACAAGCTTTATTAACATCCGTGAAGTCAATACAAAGTCTACATTTCCCATTTGCCTTGCGTACAACTACGGATTGGCCAACCACGTGGGATGGAGGACTCCTCGACAAGGCTGCTGCTTCCAACTTCTTGATTTCTTCCGCTATGAATTCTTGGCGCTCCACTTTGTTTCCTAACTTTTTGCTTGACAGGGTGGCGTGAGGACAGACAGCTAGGTGGTGCTCAATTACTTTCAGGAACACGGGGATGTCGGATGGTTGCCATGCAAACACATCGACATTCGCCCGCAGAAAGCAACGAGCTCGCCTTCCTATTTAGGGTCAAGTGTGGCGCGATGGTGAAGGTACCACCGGTGCCGTCCTGCTTGGCGGGCACCTTCTTGGTCTTGGTAGAGCTGCCATCATCTTCTTGCACTTGCGGTGGAGCTCGATGGTGCGTCCTCGGCGGTAGCGCAGCACTCGAAGAGGTGCGCTTGCGGAGTGGGCATCGAGCTCTTGCGGACTTGGTGGTCTTCTTCCCCGGAGCTTCAGCGGTAAGTGATTTGCTATCTGCTGCAGCTGCTGCATCCGGTAAATCTTGTCGGCGCAGATAAGCGCATCCTTCTTGTCGCCATGGACAGAAATAGCGCTTATCGGGCGGGCATCTTGAGTAAGTTGTAAGCATAATGAGAGGTGGCCATGAACTTGGCGAGTGCTGGACGACCAAGTATGCCATTGTAGGGCAATGGGAAATCGGCAGCGTCAAGCGTGACCCTCTCGGTTCGAAGTTGAGCTTCGCTGCCAAATGTTACCGCAGCGTGATCTTCCCTTTCGCTTGCTCCTTCTGGGTTGATTCCTTGGAAAGTACCGGTCTCTTGAGCTCGCTATCGAGGATTTGAAGCTTACGGAGCACCGCGAGAGGAGATCAGGTTCAGCCGGCCCGCCGTCAACCAACATCTTTGTGACCTTGAGGTTGCGGATAGTTGGTGATACCAACATCGGCATGCATCCGACCGCAGTGATGCGATCAGGGTGGTCCTCAATGTCAAAGATGATGGGCGTGCTGGACCACTTCAGAGGTTTGCGCGACTCTATGGATGGTTCTGCTGCATTAACCTCACACATCCATTGCTTGAGTTGGTGGTGCGAGGTATGCAGAGAAGCACCATCGTCAACGCAAAGGACCTCCGTTGCCTTCTGAAATTCCTGCTCATCAGCTTCATCGTCTTCCATGTCTTCGTCATCTTCATCTTTGTCTTCTTCCTTGTCGCGGCCGCGGGGAGGTCTGTCTCCTTGCCGCTGCTTGGCCTTGCCGCGACGTCCTCCCCGGCCGGGTCTCTTCTTACCAGTTGCACCTGCACCTTCCTGGGCCTTCTCCTTGTCTCGCCGCTCGTATTCGGCTCTCTGTAGCTCAACAAGCTGCTCGACTTTCTTGCAGCTCTAGAGATCGTGGCCCTTGGTGCGGTGGATCTTACAGTACTGCTTGTTGGAGCTGTCAGGCTTGTCGGCGGCCGCCACAGCTTGGCGGTCGGCGTCAGCGGCAACCATCATACTTCTCCGGCACATCTGGCTTGAAGTTTTTCTTGTCGGGCCACCGGACTTGCCGCAGCTCACGAGTGAACGCAGGGCAACCTACCGATATCTGATGAAATCGCTGGTTCCCCGGGCGCATGCATATCGACAGTGGGCCCGGCGCGCTGGTCGGATTGACGGCGTGCTTCTCTTCGGCGCTCGATTCGGGTTCGAGCGTCTTCTTCTTGCCGTTCTCGAAGAACTTGGCGCTGGTCGCGACGAGCTCGCGGATCCGACGATGCTGTGGAGTCGCTGTCGAGGTGGATCCGGCGAGTCGGCGATCTTGGCCGGGAAGGGAAGTGTCGGTGGCTGCACCCCGTAAGTCTCGTCGCCATCGGCACGTGTCTTGTCGCCTTGCCGCGGCTGCGAGGCGCTTGGTTGCCGCGGGACGTCGCCGTTGGCAAAGCCGATGAGGCTCTGGATGATGGCACTCCATTCGTCGACCTTGTCGGCCGTTGGAGGGTAGTCTAGAAGTAGCTGAGCTCGCCAAGGCTTGCGGGAGTAGCGGGTGGCAATGGCGTGCGTGGCGAGAGCGGGATGTGCTCGGACTCCTAACCAAGTTAGGAGGAGCAGCATCCGTCAGCGACAAATACTCTGCTTTCGTTCCGGCATCTTTGGTGTGCATGCGGGTCTCGAGGGCCTCGGGATCCTCCGGCAGCCTTGATCCAGCGGCGTATGGTGCTGCGAGCATCATGGCGTTGTCGGTCCGCGCCGCCTCGAGAAGGACGCGGTGCGGATTCAGACGCCGACGCTGCGCTGCCTTGTCCTTGGACTGGCGGCGTTGTGGGCTCTCTCGGCGGCGCCCGTTCCTCCGCCAGCGTTTTCCCCACCACTTGTCAGCTCCGGTGGTGGTGGGTTCGACGCGGACGGCTCTGCTGCTGCCGAAGACTTCTTCTTCGGTGGCATGTTGACGAAGATGTTGATGAAGAAACTGCTTGTGTGAACGCCGGATCGGGTTCGCACAGCCTCGACGCCCCCTACCTGGCACGCCAAAGATGTCGGGGAAGCTGATCGTGGCCCGCGAACACCTATGGGATCTGGGTCCCTTGTGGTTCGGAGGGGGGCGAAGGTTGCACAAAGAGCGGATCGAAGCGATGCACACGAGCAGATTTACCCAGCTTCGGAGCTCTCCGGAGGGATAACACTCCTACTGCTGCTTTGTGGATTCTATTGTGTTCTTGCTAGGGAGCAATGGGAGCTACAAAACCTAGCCTGAGTGAGTGTGGCTTCGTATGAGTCGAATGAACTAAGCGGGCGAACCGAACCCTTTCACGTTGCACTTGGGCCTCCTTTTATAGGCACAAGGGGTCACCACATGTGGCAAGTAGACAAGGGTAAGATAGTAAAAACAGAGGTTGGTACACCGCTTTATGCGGTGTCTGATGATCTATACCTAACTCGGCGGCAAGGGACAAGAGTCATAAATGCCCGTCTCGGTCGCTGAACGATTGTAACGAGGGACCGTCAAGTGCGCCTCCGTTTGCCACGATGGTAGCTTGTCGGCGCCGCTCATCGCTGCTCCCGCTGGCTGCACAGCCCGTCGACCGCGTGCTTGGGAAAGCCCCATGGCAACACGTTGGCGGATGAGCTGGAAGCGGAGATGAAGAGGGTCACTTGCATGGCGAAAGCACCTTGCCGCGGCAAGTTTCTTGTCGCGCTCGGGAGCTTGTCGCTCACCAAGCCCTCCCGGCAAGCTCCTCTTGCCGGGGCCTTGTTTACTGTGTTCTCGAACGGCTCCAAAGGAGCCGTGGAAGATCTTGATGGTCACCAGGCCAGCCCTGCCACGGGGTGCTGCAACTGTCCGTGCACGAGTTCGGGATACTAGGGTACCCCTACTCTAGTACACCGCAGATGGAATAGGTACTGAAGAATAGAAAGGCATGACATATTGACATGTATTCCCTCCATCCGGAAAAAATGGATGGGTCTAGGCGTATTTCAGTTCTAGATACATCTTTTTTATCCATTTCGGCAACATGTAATCCAGACGGAGGGAGTATGGTGTAACAACTAGGGATACGACAGGACAACACAGCAAGAAAAACACTAGTTGAATGTAAAACTATATGCTAGCGGAATACGTACAGAAATAACTAACGCAACATACACGTGTATGATTGGGAAAATAAGATGGCATTGCAACAGAGCACTAGAACAACACTTCAATGTAAAAAAAACATGGTACGACATACAGATGAAGTACATACTGATGAATAACAATGCATAAGATATTCAGAAGCATGATGTCCAAATTAAGAAGATGGCATTGCAATAGAGTAGAATGACAGTACTTGAACTTGAAAACATGTTATCATGAATGGAATAGGTACTGAAAAACAGGAAGGCATGACATATTTACATGCATGATCAGCATGCTAAGCACATGACATTACAGTGAGTAGATACACTCCGGACATTATATGCATGTTGTACCCATATCACAGGCCAATTTAGAGCAAGGACCTTGTGGGGTGAAGAGGATTCATCATCTTTCTGTAAGTCTTCTGAAGAACTTCCTTTACATGTTCCATCATATTGGGTATCATTGACATCAACTTTATTGGCCTTTACATTGCTCCGTGAGGTTCTTATGGATATATCAGTGTGTTTATATCTGACATGCATGGAAGACAACTAGTAGTTAGATTCATGTAAATGAGTGCCCATAGGAGACGACATAAATAGTAGGACTGGGGTTAACTAGCAGCAACAGGTCTCATAAACTAAAGGGAGAACACAGATGAAAGCTACAAAATATGTATCGTTTGTACTCGAGATTAACTAGATGGCACACAAAAGTATTAAAGAACAACATAGATAATACTAGAAGTGGTATAATACTATAATCACCAGCCTGTGGGATAGCATTGGCTGATGGATGATAACTATGGAACAACGTTACCTAAAGAACAAGTATCTTAGCTGAACTATGGAACAACGTGAACTCCTGAACAAGACCCGTAAGAGATCAGCATGAATATACAGTGAAATGTGATGATCTATTTTCCATGCTTAGATGAATAACAAAGCCATAAATTTTGCACACAAGTAAGATGAGGTACAACCTATCGGCTGCCATCCATAGGAGTGAGCATCATGTGCTGACTTGTTGATGGCCCTGAAGTTGTTGTGGCTGTCCATGTCGAACACGCGCATTCGATGCGAGGAACTGTTGAGTGGGGACTATAGCTCCCTTACGGTGTATGCTTCCCTTGTTGGAGCAGCTGCGGTGAGTTGGAAGGCGGTGTGTCGAAGATGCAGATAATGCATAATGTTAAGAATGACATATCTCTTTGATCTGAAGAAATACACTAAGAGATCAACGACAAAGGTGCGAGAGTGGTCACATGTACATTGTTGAAGACTAAATTGGGGTCACGATTTTATTTTATTTTGGTCTTGTCCGATCTCGCGGATGGCTTGATGGCCATCTTGTGCCTCCGGTGACACTTTTGGAATCTTCCCGAAGAGCCAGCGACCAGCAATGAGCAGCCTACCTCCACCGTCCGTGGCCCGGCCAAAACCCGCTCCCCACCCCACCGCACTACCGTGGTTGCGCCGCCCGGGCCAATCCACAAAGACTCACCGTCATCGAGATCCCGGCGGCGGTACCTTCAACCCCGCAACTCTAAAGATAGCCATCTAAGCGCTGCTTGCGGCGAACTTGCAGCCCGCACCCTTACGTTAGACACCAGCCAACCGGCAGCCTAGGAGCTCCGCCGCCTCGAGGGGTGCTGCTTCCCATTGGGAATCGATTGGCCCGAATAAAAATTCAGACAAGCGGCGCCTAAATAAAGTGATTTGAGATGAGGTGCGACCTATCTGGCGGCATGGTGAAGTAGGCAGGTCCAGTTGCCGAGTCGGTGAGGCGGTCGCGGTTGCGGTGGCGACCGCGGCAGGGAAAAAGCGATGTCACGACGGTCGGCGGCTACGCTGGAAGCAGCGCCAGGCTCGGGCGGATCGAAGTTGGAGCCGCTCGGTGTCGTGAACAACGGTGGGGGTGAATCGGCTCCGGTACAGTTCACGCGGCCGTCGTCGAGGCAGCACCATCAGCACGGAGTAAGAGGCACACGGCCTAGTGCACGACGGCAATTGGACAGCGTCTCGGCATTAGGGAGGCGGCTGTGAAATTGGTGCGGTGGGGCGCCATGGAGGTGGGGCTGAGGTTTCGTGGCTCGGGAGAAGGAGCTTCCGGGAGAAGGTGATTTGGCGCCCACGAGGTATGAATGGGGGCGGGGGGATTGGGAGGAGTGGAACCATGTCTTCTGACGCATTTATGCGAAATGTGAGGGGAGTTCAGTTCTACCCTTGCCTATAGGCTTCTCGGCTTGGGTCTGTGTCTTGAGGTCGGGGATAGTAGAGTAACTTTGCTTCTCCCCAAATAGTGGGCGGGGAGCGATTTGAAGCGAGGAGGCGTGTTTTGAACTATAGTGGCGTGGCGATTTGAGCAGGAGGCGTGTTTTGAAATAGTGGGCGCGAGCTATTTGAGCGAGGAGGCGTGTTTTGCCGACCATGGTTTATGAATTATTTGGCACATGTCATTTCGGCCGAGGAGAAGGCGCTTGGATGAAGTTACAAACCTACCCTCGATGTACAGCGGGCCAATTGATCGTGTCCCACATAGGACGGTAATTTCGCGTCTCCCATTTATTTGCTCGGCGAATTCCACGAAAGCAGAGAGGATGTTTAACGGTTCGTTCAAATTTTGGGAGAACGAGCATCCACGTCTACCTTACCAAGTCGATTCGAATCAAATTTTGAAATATTAGCTTGCCACTTCTTTTTTAGATGGAGAGATGATGCTCGGCAGTAATGTGTTTTTACATGCTCGTTGCTAGCAATTTACTATATGACAAATAGTTGACCCACTCAAAAACGCGAATCAAACCCAAAATGAAATATCTCGATTCAATGAACTAGTTCGTTCAGTAGGTCAAAATAGTGAACTAAATCCAAAATTGAACACCTCAATTGAGTAGCATGTTGTACATTATTATAGTACTCCATGAACATGTTGAAAGTCAAATTAATGAACTTGTTTGATATACGCATATATCCGTTCATGTGTGGATTGCAGACAACATGTTCTCCAATTTAAATATTTGAATGCAAGTTTATATCGAAACATGGTTTATATCAGTCTTTGATGCATAAAACGTGACCTCCCCCACTCCCGGATTCCTGTTCTCTCTTTCTCTCTCACTCTCTCGCCGACAATCTTCAATTCTGCCGCACGCATCCGACACAAAAACCTTGTTGGTCCCTCTCCCTTTCTCTCCATCTCTCTCTCTCTCTCTCTCTCTCTCTCTCTCTCTCTCTCTCTCTCTCTTTGTGTGTGTGGGGGGGTCTTTCTAGTTCGCATTCATATATACACCATCTATAGGTCTCTCTCACACACTATGTATGATACTCTAGCTAGTCCAAGCTAGATATCTTGGGTGCACTCATCGTACGCACACAAATTCCTTGGCTCTTTGCCCGTAACTCTCTCACGCACCACTATGTCGTCTCGGAGCTCTTCCCCCCTCTCTCAAACTCTCCATCCACCTGGGTCACACATACACATGCATATCTCACTGCACTTTCGATAGGCCCATCTAAAACTCTATCTCTCTCCCTCGTCTCTCTCCATCTCACACGCACACACACACAATCTCATGCCCAGCTAGCCAAGTATGATGGTCTCTCACTCAATTGTAGGCACACGCAGTCCCCCCTATATGTATATGACTAGCTAATCTTAGTCTCCATCACAAACATGTGCATGGTCTATCTCGATTTCTCTCAGGGCATCTTTCTATCGCGCACGCACTCCTCGATCTCCCACCCATATAGTCCCCTCACGATCTCGAGGGATCTCTATCACAAACACACCTCTCTCCTCCCCATCGTCCATGCCATCCATGTGTCCCTCTCAAGCTTTTTTTCCTTGTTGGCCAGACCTCTATTGGACATGTGCTACAGGGTGTCTCTCTCCGTTGCAAACAATCACACACTAGCTATCTTCGTGTATCTCCTCGCCTCGCTTTTCCATCTCGGAGATGCATCGTGATATGTTCGCATAAGAAACGAAAAACACACTCTCTCTCTAATTTATCGTTTGTTGTCACTTTCTCTTTCACACACATACTCTTTTTGCACACTTACTCATTCTCCTTCACACGCACTTGATCTGTCTCGTGAGGCACTCTCCTCCGTCCATAGCACATAGATTTATTGAAAAGTCAAACATCACAAAGTTTGACCATGTACGTGGAGAAAAGAATTACATCTAGTACGGCAAACATATACCATTAGATTCACCATGAGATGTAGTTTTGTATGATGTATCTTTGGTATTGTAGATATAAATAACATTTGCGTAAACCTGATCAAAGTTTCCAAAGTTTGACTTCTAAAAATTTACATACCTTTGCATTATCGGCGGATGGAATATCTCTTTCCCCTCTCAGCTATTCGACGCACCACTCAGCCTTATCGGGGCTCCTCAATCTCTCTCAAACTTTATTGGTCAGTTTGGTTCATGACCTGACCCTCATGCCTTGATGACCGGTACTGCCTGCTGTGGACGTGAGATGTAAAATATTTCTTCCTGCCAAGCTTGTGTGGTGCTGAAGCGTTTGGTTCATGCAGGGCCAGCAAAGCATCAACGTCCCATCAATCAATCCATGCATCAATTATTTAATGCTAATATCCATCCATGTTCTGTTAGCCTCGTGGTCGCATGACCGAGCATGGCCAGCGTTCAAATCGATCGCTTGGGCAGGCTACTTGCGATGTGTCGGAGTTCAGCCAGGCTAATTAAAGTGCAAGGAACCCAGCCCAGCGGGCTTTCTTTTTCACAGGTAGCAACCAAACAAGCGTGCATGAAATCCAGCCACAACCCCGGGCCACGCAAAAGATGCTCACGACGCAAGCCAAACTGGCCTTATATCTCCTTGGTTCACACATACACATGTCTCGCTCGTGCTATACATATAGACCCATCCAACACTCTCCGCCCTTGTTCTCTCTCCATGTGACACGCACCCCCCTAAGTACCATAATCCCTCACTCCATCATAGGCTCTGTTTGGATCCATGGGTTAGAGTTAGTTTGGGTTAGTTTGGAGTCAACTAACCCAAAAAGATCCAAACAGGAGGGTTAGTTTAGGTTAGATGCATCTAACCCATCAAAAAACTAACCCATCCAAGAGGTGCTTATTTGGGTTAGTTCTTCTCGGGACCACTAATAAACACTTTTTTCTCTCGCTCTCCCCGCAGCAGATCCCTTCCCACTTCCTCGAAGCTTCTCGTCCTCTCCCTCCCTCCCTCTCGCACCGCCCGTGAAGGTGCCTCGCCGTATCCGCGCTCCATCTAACCCTGCCATCCAAACACCTCTTTACTTAGAGTTAGTTCAGGGTTAGAATCTAACTCTAACCTCTAACTGAGTTAGAGTATCCAAACAAGGCCATAGGCGCAAGCACCCCCCCCCTCCTAAGTATGATTATCTCTTACTAGCCATCGGGAACACACGTATTGTCTCCTTCCATCCATACGTCTATCTCGATATCTCTCGGGGCATCTTCTATCGCGCACACACCTTGTCACTCGATCTCCCACCCATGTAGTCCCATCACGATCTCCAGGGGATCTCTCTATGACAAACATACACTCTCTCCTCCCCATGTCTGCATTTTCTCCATACGTCTCTCTCGACCTCTCTCCCTTGTTTGCCAGACCCCTCTTGGCCACGTGCTAGGGTTCTTCCTCTCTCAGTTCCAAATAACCACACACTATCTCCTCACCTTGCATCCGTTGTCGAAGATGCATGTGTGATATGTTTGCATAAGACACGCATGCTTTTTCTCTACTTTTATCGTGTGTTGTCCATGTCTCTTTCACACACGCACACACACTTTTTTCACTCACTCTCTCTCTCTCTCTTTAGGGACTCTGTCACGTCCATAAGCATATGGATGTTTTGAAAAGTCAAACCTCAGAAAAGTTTGACCAGGTATATGTGGAGAAAAACATTTACATCTATAACGATCATTAGATTCATCACAACATATACTTACTTCATACTATCATTTATCTTTGGTATGGTAGATGTAAGTAATTTCTTTATAAACTTGGTCAAAGTTTCAAAAGTTTGACTTAAAAAAAATGGTGTAACTACATTATCGAACGGAGGGAGTAGCTCTTTTCTCTCTCTGCTATCTCTCACGGGCCTCCCTCTCACTCGAACTCTCTATACCGATGGATTATCGCTCTTTGTCAGCGTATAGCTCGTATATTGTTTAGTTGACGGTCAACCAATCCACATGCTGCGTTGTGAGCTCGTGTTACGTATCTTGGTGTGCTGGCCCATGTGGCGGTGGGTGAAAATAAGTAAACTAGAGGCCCATCGACCGCGGTGAAGTAAACAAAGTTGAAACCACTCGGGTAGCACCCGCACGCTAATAAATTGAGGCGCGTGAGGACAAACTTCTTGCGCGAAGGGCCTTTTCGCGCACAATTCACCACTGCGCGGCGGCATGCACAGAAGGACGCACTCGCGCACACCCAGCACACAACACACATAGCACACGTGTACACCGGCGTCGCCGCCGGTTGAGATGGCGGCGAGGCAGCCAACAAGCGGAGGCGGCTCGAGCCAAAACCGCATCCGGCGAGCCTGGACTTCATCAACACCCTCCCCGATGACATGCTGCTCGTCATCATCGGGCTCCTCCCCAGCAAATCTGCCGTGCGGACCGCCCTGCTCTCCCGGCGGTGGCGCCCCTCTGGCGCTGCGTCCCCTCAACCTCACCGTCGACAGCTGCCTCTGCGGCGGGATTGCAAGCGCATGGCGCGAGTCTCCAAGATCCTTTCGCCGCACCTGGGCCAGCCAGGCGCCTTGACATCCGCATGTTCGGTACCAACTGCAAGGTCCAACCCAAGTTCGACGAGTGGTTCTTATCCCCGCCCTAGATCAGCTCGAGGAGCTCAGCTTTGAAGTTGGGCGATGTCGCTCTCGCCGCCGCGCCGCGCTCCGCCTCACGCCAGCGCTGCGCCGCGCCAGCTTCAGCTCCTGCTATCTTCCCAGTTAATGCCGCGCCGCCCTTCTTCTCCCTCAACTCAAGCAGCTCGACCTCTTGACGTTGTCATCTCGAAGAAGGCTATGGAGCACCTTCTCCGCAGCTGTCTTTGCGCTCGAGTACCTTCGTCTTGAGCAGATCCACGGGTTCATTAGCCTCCACATCGCCTCGACGAATCTCCGATGGATTTATGTGTCTTGCTGGCCCCGCAACAAGACATCAATTGGGAAGAGATCACTCCAGCTGTTCCACGTTATGGTCATTGAGAATGCGCCTTTCCTTGAGAGATTGCTTGTATCGGATCTAGAAGGTCCAACAAAAATCAGGGTCATTGACGCGCCGAAATTGACAGTGTTGGTGTACTCGTCTGCCAAATTCTCGAACTCTTTATTGGATCCGTAATCGTTCAGGTACAACACTCATCTTCTTCTCCGTCTTCTTGAAATTCACATTTTTAAATTTCTTCTTGATGTATTCGACCATCTTCTAGAAAATGATTCCCACAAGCTTGACCCAGTCCATGCGCACGGTGAAGATCTTAGCACTAAAATCTATCGGCCCCAATCTGGATCAAGTTGTTGGATTCCTTACATGCTTTCCGTGCATGGAGAAGCTACTCATCGAGGTGAAACTTCTTTCCTATAAGTAAGCGGTAATCTGGCGTAGCTCAATTTTTTGTAATTTTCCCAAATTACGATGACAAGTGTAGTGTTCAAAACTGCATCTACGCCTTTGCACCGAAAGAAATGTTTTTAGTATTTTTTCTCATGTGATCACCTGCATCATTTTTATGTTGTACTACTATAGTAGCCTAGGCTAGTCATAGTGGAAAGTAACTTAGACTACTCCGAGTAACTCTATGGTTACCCTAAGAGCAAGTACTACCTCCGTCTGGTTTACTCTTCCAATTTTGTAGTATCAAAATTTGACCATAGATTTAAGCGACAAAATGTTAATGCATGTCACTAAGAACTATATCGTTGGATTAGTATTTGAACATAATTTCAAATGGTGTAATTTTAGTGACATGCATTGGCATTTTCTTAGGTAAATCTATGGTCAAAATTTTATACTAAATACGAGTAGTATTCCTCCATCCCAAAATTCTTGTCTTACATTTGTTTAGATACGGATGTATCTAACACTAAATGTAACTAGATACATCCGTATTTAGACAAATTTAAGACAAGAATTTTGGGACGGAGGGAGTACAAAAAGTGGGCTATGTAGGCCAAAACATGTGCCAAATTCACTTGTGATGCATTTGGCATCGATGCCCTCCATTGCTCACTGGTGCCCCAATCTGGATCACCTACTTTGCTCGGTGCCAAATTAACTCACGTAATGAAAAACACTGCATGGGAGAGAGAGAGGACTGAGGCAATAAAAACACTTGTTTGGGAGAGTGAGAGGCTGGTGTAGTTGGTTTGATTGATTTGTTTATACATGTGGGTCTGTGTGCAGTGGTGCCAACTCTCTCACATCGAGAGCGGTGCCAAAATCTTTGATTTGACATCGATCGTATTATGTGGCATACTTTTGCGAAATATGGCATCGGCCACATAGTGGAAGGCAACAAATGCCCAAGCTCTTCACGTGCTCCTAGTTAAATGAGAGAGAGAGAGAGAGAGAGAGAGAGAGAAAATATCACTAGCCAGCCAACCCTATCGTATGAGCGAATGATATTGGTACCTCTTGATGACACGGCAATCTTATGCAGCCAGCTGCTCTAATATGTTCTCTTCTTTTGCAGATAAAAAAAGACCCAAAAGTGAAAAATGTGCAGCACTATAACAATCTCATCGAATGCCTTGATCTCCATCTTACAGAAATTGACTTGATCGACTACCGAGGCAGCACATCTGAGATTAAATTGGCCAGTTTCTGGAGGCAAGTGTGCTCAAGGTAATGAGGTTTGGCGTTCTCTGGCGCAACAATGAATGGCGTGCTGATCACCACAAGCGTCTAAGCCTAAATGACAAAGTCTCCATGAAGCTGAATTTGTTTTGAAACATCAAGTGGCGGAGACTCGAAAACTTATTTGCCCATTAGTGACTTGTCAGGGAGGTGGATTTTAGTTTGTACGATAACGCTGTATCCACCTAAAGTAACGAAAGTTCTTACGTAAACTTCCTAGTAATTCCCTCTTCCTAGGTGCAACATTACTCCTAACATTTGTAATATCAGTTTGAAACTTGTAATATTGCCATGTCCTATTCCTGCGTTTTCAAAATCCTGCGAATCAAACAGGTCCTGAGTTGGTGATGATGTTGTGCCTCCCATCTTTCACCAATAGCCGTCGGATCTAGATCGGCGCATACAAACCAAGCTTCTCCATTTTGCAAAAAGATGCCGCACTTGTTCCCTATTTACAAACAACTCCTTGTCTCTCACAATCAGCCTTATCTCCTCCCCACCACATCTAGAAGGCCGTGGAAAAATCTGGCGCGATGGCGCTGCGGAGCCATCCACCCCAATCTTGGTGTTACGTGCAATGCACGGGCATCTACGCACGGAAATTATGTCGAACAGGGCTAGTTGTAAGCAGGCTAGCTCTACAGCCATGATGATAGTGATTGCAGACGGTGAGGCTGACTATGGTATGCGAACAGGCGCCTATACTCAGTGTCATCTCCGTAGAGGTCTTGTCACTTCACTTTGTGAGGAGCAACACGTAATAATTTGACCAGCGGGTAGTACAGTGCTAGTACTCCTACTACTACATTGGTAGTACTACTACTAGTACTAGTAGCACCACCGTCTGGATTTAGGAGTACTACCACGTCCATCTGGATTTTAGTATTTGACTAGCAATATCTAGTAATGCATGTCACAAAAATGTACTACTCCCTCGTAAATAAATACATGGTGTTTTATTCCTATCGTGAGAGAACTTAATTTTTTTGCTAACTAGAGTACTAATAGGATTACATGCAATGAACTAAACTTTGCATGTCATGTTTGGTAGTCTCAAGTCATTGAAAGCATGCGGCCCACATCTCTCATTGGTTGATATGTCACGAAATAAGAAACAAGGAGGGAGTTAATGCACCGTGCCTAAGTGTTTTGGGATTATTTGGTTATCTTAGTGTGACTTACACAACATTTTTGTTTACATGCATTAACATTTTATTAGTTAAATCAAAGGTCAAAACTTGGCGCAAAATGCAAAGGGGACCAATAACCAGTAAACATCAAACTTCTCTCGTTTGGCCCCAACTAGAGGTCCGGTGAGATGACTATACTGCACCGGCAAGGAGGGGGACGCAGCTTCATTGACTTACGACAACTGCATTTGGGTGAATGACACGTGGGCCCAAGGGGTGGCTGGCCCACCTATCATACAGCCAAAGGCAGGTGCGATGAAGGGCGAGAGTAGTACAAAATCCTATGCACCTCACGCACGCTAACCAAGGGCAAAGTGATCACTCGAATCGCAAGATCAGTTGACTAGAAGCTAAGCTAGACCCATGGAGCGATGGCGCGAGCATCGGCCCGGCTGTGCCGAGATGGTCCTGACGCCCGACTGCGGCGCAACAGCGAGCGTCTCCGGGTAGTATTGCTTGAGGCCGCCGAGGCGAGGGCCTCTTAGACGACAACCGTCTCCTTGTTCGACGAGGTCCTCGTCGGTTTCCTCGACAAGTTCACCGTCGTCAAGAAGCTCATGGCGACTTTGGCGTAAGCCTCCAGCCGAGCGCCCGGGCTCTGTGATGCCCACCACCCTCAATGGCCACTATGGTGACAACCTCTTTGACGCACCGGTGGCCCTGCGACTGCCCGCCGTCGCGCCGGAGAATGTCCACCTCGAGGTCGCTTTCGCCGCGCAGCGCTCTGGCGCAACAAGACACCATCAACATAATCACCCGTCTACCGCCAAATCATCCACAAGGACTACTACATGCAAGAGGAGGGCGATGGGGCGCTGGCCTTCTTGGACCGCAGGGCAACCTTGGGCGGCCTTTGTTGAAGCACGTTGAGCTCGCCGCCAACGCCGCTGCTCCTCACACGTTGGTTGGTGACCGGGGCACTAGGGCGTGAGGATGTCGTTGATGGATCCGTATGTATTTTTATCTTTCCGTCAAATCCATGTAGTAGTATATGATACTAAAGTAATTATCTTACCTTCGCATCAACTTCATAATTTTAAATGCGTACTCCATGCATGAGCGGCGCGAACCAAACTTCTCATTACTCTAGGCAAAATCGTTATTTTCTATCTATCGATCGCGCCATGGAGCAGAACCAAATTTTACAAATTCACGAGTTCAAAGGAAAAGCCTGCCGTGTTAGCGTCGCACCCCACACGGTTGGTCGGCACGCCGCTCAAGCGGGAATCGTGCGGTGTTGCATTTTCACTTACAAGTGGGACCGTGATTGAGCAAACCGACTATCGGCAAACCCCACCCGCCCACCGCGCGATGGCTGAGAAAACAGGAGGGAGAAGAGATGGTTGTAGCATGGACTCCAAGAAAATTGGTGTCGGATGGGACTCGTGTGGGTGGCGTGTGCCGTACTGCTAGACGTGAATGCTAGTTATGGCCCATGCCACCCCACTATATCGAGGTACGTAAAACAAATTTCCTACAGTCTGTGCTCAGCCTCCTCTATCTCTCTTCTCAGCCAGCCAGCGGACGCCTTGGAGCCCATCGTCTGTTTGCTCACATGCGGTCCCACATGTCGGTGAAAGCATAAGCGGACCCATGAACCTGCACATCTTTCACCTCGGCGTGCTGGTGATGAAAAACAAATCAAGAAAGATCTTGGTGGCGCTTTTGAGTTACTCAAGAGTAGTAAGATTCTATTTTCTGATTTAACCCAAGATGCACATCTCGTGGCTTCAACTACCACTCTATTTTCTTTCATGACACGACACGGATCTTTGGATGTCACGTGTCGGCAAAGGAGGAAGAACCCGACCAAATCTTGGTTGTGCTCTCGGATTATACTAGTTGTGCTAACTTAAAAAATTATTGTGTACTCCTCCGTTCCAAAATACTTGACTTCCATTTGTCCAAAAATGGATGTACCTATATACTAAAACATGTCTAGATACATATATATTTTGACAAATAGAAGGCATGTATTGTGCAGCGGAGGAGTAGAATGGATGCAAGTTTTTGTATTGGGAAGAAGAGTACATCCATATATTGATAGGCGCAATTTAGTAGATGTTCTATCACTTTTAGCTAGCACAGAGGCTATAGATGAGATTAGTGCACTTTTTGATACTCCTACTTGGTATGCGTGTTGCTGCTTAGATGCAGAGAAAAATGGACCGGATGGAGTACTAGAATAGAGGCTAGACATGAGACTAGATGCGAGGAAGCAACGCCTACTTCTTTACACTCGAAGAAGAAATAAGCACACAAGAGCAACTAATCCAACTTACAGGAGTAGTACTCCCTCCGTCTAGGTGTGTAAGTCATATTACTTGCGCACTGTGACCAAGGTGGAGGGGAAAACGAGAGAACTTAATGTGTTTTTGCTAATAACAATGCATGCAATGAACTAACCAATGCATGTCATGTTTGGTAGTCTCAAATCATTTAAAGCATGCATAACCCACATCTCTTATTGGTTGATATGTCGTGAAACAAGAAACGAGATGAGAGTTAATGTACTGTGCCTAAGTGTTTTGGGATTATTTGGTTTTCTTAAGATGACTTACACACCTAGACGTAGGGAGTAAAATGTATTCTTGTGGTTCTTGTTTTCTTTGGTCTTGCTTTTCTAGTCAAAATTATCGTTGGAGTTCGTGCAAAACGGAGGTCCGTTTGGGGTCGTGCGTTGCAGTTGGCCTTACAAGTGGGACTGCAGTTAAGGAAACCGACTATCGGCAAACCCCACCTCGCCCACGCGCGATGGCTGAGTTAGAGAAAGCGATGAGGTTGAAGAGATTGCTCTATACGGACTCCAAGAAATATGGTGTCGAGATGGAAGTCGTGCTGGTGGCGTGTGTCGTACTCACGGGCGTGAATGCTTGTTACGGCCCATGCCACCCTACTACTCCTACTACTTACTATATAGTACTACTAGTATCGAGGATTCGAGGTGCTGGTTACGTAGTAGTACAATATGGCTACTGATAAAAACACCCATACGATCGCATGAGCATGTGAAGCTAGTACAAATAGTGTACTACTATTGTTGATTGGCCTCATCCGATAACATGTTGCAATGCACGTACAATTATGTATTCGAAAAATATTTTTTTGCCTCGTCGCACCACTCACTCACAGAAGCAACTCGAAAGCCATTCATAAATTTAGTAAGTTTATCACAGGCATATCATTTTATTACATACAACAGGTCATCAACCCACATCGACAACGAGGATACATTATAAATACTAAAGTTTTCACCACACAACAAATAAAAAGCAATGAAATGAACTTCAACTCAACCATTCCTCGGCGTTGGAAACGCTTGCTTTGAACCACAAGTGATTCTCTGGGACGGGCCATCCATTGTCGATCTGGAGACCAACGCAGGACTGATCATCCAGGCTGAAGCGGCCTACTATATCAGTACCAGGGTAGGGAACCACCCAAATGTCCGAGGTATAGACATAGTTGCTTCTCATAAATGGTAGTAACATTGTGTCAACAGCAGTTGGATCGCCTTTCACCATCATTGGATAGTTTTGTCCAAGGAAGAGCGAGTTTTCTCCAAGACTATCAATTCTGTACCAGGGAGAAGGAGTTGGCGCTAGCACACTAGTATCCATCCCGAATACCATGCAACGGGTGTTGGAATAGGTCCGGAGAGTGCGACCATAGGAGACTACACCTGCTTCCTTAGCATTAACATCATCAGTGGGTTGTATACACACGAGAAGAGTTGATCCATTGGAATTAGTTTCCAGGCGCCAAATAGTATATGGGCGCTGCTCGTGATCATCACCATCATCATCTCCCCCTTGGTTATAAAAATCTTCAAGTATAGGTGGTGGAATGTTCACGGGACCTTGGAAACACAAGAAGAAGGTTAATTAGTAAGGCTGGCCATAGTGGGGTAACATAAGTAGTATCATGCACTTGGGACTCATAAACATGCTTATGTGGCAGGCAATTAAGGAAGAGAGAGATGGTTATAGTAACATAGGTGAATCCGTGTAACATAATAAATGTGATGCTACTATGTGTCATGCATGGCAATAAATGAGACCACCTATGATACTACTAATCTAAGATACTATGCACTATAGAGGTAGTAACATATGCATGTTACTAGTCTAAGTTACTCCCCACTATGACCAGCCTAAAGGGAAACTTGCTAACCCGCATGCATGTGGATGAAACAATTATAATTACGGTGGAAGACAAACGTACCGAAATAACGATTCCATGCAAAAACAGTGCCACGAGTGGTGGCAGCAAACACAAGGCCCTCGTATTGAATTGCATCACAGCACTCATCCGTGTACAGAAACTGATTTTTGAGCAATATCCATCCAGTCAAACCACTGACGACGGCAACAAGCTTGTCGAAGATAGCAACAAGTTTATAGTTGTTGTAATTCCAAGAGCGGTTGGGAACTCGAGAAATTGCTATCTTCCGTAGAAGACAGTCACCATGATTGTATTTGAACATGCGTACAATACCGGTGTGCTCAACCTCTCGGCAGTCTGCTGAGATTTTTGGAAGTGGAACCCGATCACGAGTGTACACATTCACAAGTTCCCACTCGCAGTTGTACCCAATGTAAACAACCCAATCTCCATTTGCGCCTGCCCAAGCCTTGCCCTCAAGCGATGGCATCTTAACATCATACGTATCATTATCAAGAGGCGTCAACTTGCACAGGGCGAGGCCTCCGTCGTGACGGCGCCGGTCATCAGGGTCACGGTGAAGAAGATAGGGGAGATCAAACCGCTCCTTGACTCTTGGGTTCCTTGTAATGATGTTATTAGTTGAGTCGAGAATGGGCTTGAACGAACCTGCCATGCTAGCCGAGGTGATGACGTCGCACCGATAAATGAGTTCCTCCACCACTTCATCTTTCAGATCGGGGCAAGAATAACGGGGTCGTTTCCGTCCTGTTCCCTCCATGGCGAAGACGATCGAACAATGGCAGAAGAAAGGGTGAAGGGCTGAAGGAAAATGGAGGAGGGAGAGGAAGAGCGTGCGACAGCAGTTCCAAATCGAGAGGGAAAGTCAAAGAGTCGGTGGGCGGTTGCGGTTGCCACAGTTCACGAAGGCGCCCGGCCTACGTCGGTTCGAAATACTCCTACTACTTGCCGTCGTCTCAGCGATATGTTGGAGCAGGACCACATGTCAGCGAAACATGGTGTGTAATTTCTCGTGCAAAATGCGATCTGGCGCGTTGGCCCGAGGTGCCGCATTAGTTATCGACCTTTATTTTTTAATGGCGTGCCATTCATTTTTGAAACACGACTAACTGGTACTGTACGCAGAAAAAATATAAACTACTCTACCACTACTCCACCTCCAGTACTAGTAGTATAAAGAAGATATATAGGCTGGAGCTTCAGCGCTTTCTTGCCAAGGGCTGCCCACTTGCTTCTCACACTACCACCCTCTCTCCAGATCTTAAAAAGATGGCCCCTCTCTCCCTCCTCACCGGTGGTCACAGATCCACCGGGGAAGAAAAGGACGTGCAGCGTTGACGCACTTGTCGTCGGCGAGCGAGGTCACGCACTAACGACAAGGCCGTCCTCTCAGACCTAGCGGCCGCGCGGGATGGCCTCCATCCTCAAGCTCGCTGTCGTAGTGTGTGTGGAGGACGACGACCACGAGCGAAGCCACTTCCCGCCGACCCTCAGGTATGCTACCTCTTTTCGAACCATACCCTTGTTCTATTGCCCCATCTGGCACGTCGTTGCATGTGGATCTTTTTCCACTCCACCATCTTCCCAATTTGCTATCCTCTGCTCTGCTGGCCATGCAGACGAAAACCATAATTTGCACTATTAAAGGAAACCCTACTTCATGTAGACTAATGCATGTCTGGGTTGAATAAGGAAAGGAAGGGAGACTGTACTGTCCAAGAGAGTAGGCATCGAACCCGCCTCTAGGTTGAAAAGGGGAAAATCGGTAGCTAAGGAACGAGTCTCGTGTCTCTTGGTTGAAGAAGGGTAGAAAGGCATGACAACGCAATAGAGAATGACCAGGTCGATCGGTTTGTTGTCCTCACATAGGGAAAAGGTGGCTAAAGAGAACAAAAATGGGACGTAATCCACATATGATGCATGGATATTTGTTGCTCTGGGCAACCATACCTCCCTCACCATTCTGCGTCCGTGGAGGTACATCGTACTGGTGCACCCACTGTCCGAATGGGCCTCCCATGCTCTTATTGTCACTTTTTTTCTGTTAGTATAACGCCAGCAATCAAGTCAAGCAATGCTACTGCTGAAGTGATGCCACATTTAACTAATGCCGCTTTCAGTCTAATGCCACCGATAAATTTAAGCAGTGCCATTTAATGTCACTAGATCATTTCAGGGTTAGCTGTTGATTGTGGATGTATTAAAGATTTTTCAGCTAAGGCATTCTAATGTTGTTGCACGGCCAGTACACCAACGATGAAACTTGTTACTACCTTCAGATTTTTGCACTGTTAATGCTTATAGATTACATACCTCACTTTCATGAGATAAGTTAATTATTTTGTATAGTGTCACCAAAATGCCAAGGCGCTGATGTCATTTTATTTTGGTAAACTGCACAGACAATTATGAAGACAAGAGGAAAGGTCAAGAATGGGCACCTCCTCCTCCGGTTGTTCTCTTGATTCGTTCGATCAAGTTTTTATGTTTGATCGATTATCAAGATTGGGATAGCAATTTTTAAGGTCCCCCCGAGTTCGAAATGATATTTACCTTGGAGGTACATGGTTTGCAATTTTTTATACTGTCATTAGTTAATAATGCTAGTTACCTTCAGACTTCTGTATTTGGTTTAATGCTCATGCACAGCTAGTATACCAATGCTGAAATTTGTTACCTTTACATATTTTATTGTTAATTCTTATAGAAACCTTCCAGTGCTAGAGTTTATTGAAATCTGTTCGGTAAAACCATTGTACTGTACCTGTAATAAACTAACTACTCTATTGTTGCACTAGCCCTTTGGATTAGTGTATATTTGTAGTATTCGAATGGTGTTGCATTAGCGTATGGACATAAATAAAGTGTGGCAAGCTTTCCCAGATATATGCTCAAGAAAACTACTACCTGTTTTTCTAAATACTAGGCGTTTGGGTACTTTAAATTGAACGCGAAAACGTCTTATATTAAGGAAACGAGGTGTAGAGTTCACTCAAATTATCCGGTAAAGCTAGTCACACCTTTGTTAAAATTAATGTTCATTATGTTATCGGAGGAGGTCTGTATGTTTGTCTCTAATGCCTGTCTACTACATACCCGACATCATGATGTAATGTTAAGTCATTTCCTTTTGTACAGTGTCACTGAATTGTCAAGGCGGTGATGGCATTTTATTTTAGTACAACTGCACAAAATTTGCTTAAAAGAAGAGGAAAGGTTAGGAATGGCTCATTTTTTCAAAAAAAACTATGTATGCCTTCCTGACATCAGCCGTTGTTGCTTTATTTATTCCTTCAAACAGGTGGTTAGAAACAGTCTTGCTACCTTTTCCCATTAAGAAATTGGAATGCTTATATTTGTGAGTCTATGCTTCAACTAGTGCCACTTTTATAGTAATCACACTTTCAATATCTATGCAAACAGGGATGCTCGATTTTAGTGGAACTACACAAAAAGTCCAACTGGTTCAACATTAGGAGCATGTTTTTTTCCAAACCTTTATATCCAATTGGTGGCACTATGAGCTGTTCATTACGAAGGTACATGGTTTGCTACTATCTTGCTACTCTTTTTGTACTGCGATTAGATAGTAATACTAGTGGTTTGCATGTGAATTTATTGGCAGGGTGGACCTACATTGGAGGTGCAGGACAGGATTCAATGATTGGATGCTCAATTTTGGTTGTATCGATTTCACCTCTTCCATCACTGCGAACATGGTGTGGTATATGTTTACTAGCTGCTTGATATTTGTGTGCATGAGATGTACGCCCGTTGCTATTTGGCAAACAAACAAAGTGTCCATAATATTGGTTGAACTGCACAAGAGAATAGTATAGTCCTTGCATGCGATTGCCATTTGAAAATAGACACAAAGATTGGATAGTCACTTCATGGACTGCAGAAAGTAGTACTGTACTATTCACTGGCCAACACTAGGTGCTTCATTGCTTTGGTATAATTATACAATGGGCATCATTTTCCCTAAGTTAAAGTTTGTATTCCGAAAATAGTCTCGCGGTGTGATCGAGAGAAGACCAAATCATATTGCAGTGGATGTTCCTCCATCATGTGTGGTTCATTCTCATGGTTCCAGCTGTTGGTGAAACCACTTACATTTGCAAGAGGAATTGTAGACTTCACAAACAAATTTGTCTTTCAGTCTGTACTGAATGTTGGCCAAGAGAAGCATCCATGTTAGTAGGAAGAACATATATTTTTTCTAGATCTTTGCTTTTGGAGCTACATATTTGTATATGATCTGTGAATCATTGAGATGCATTAACATGTTGATCTTATGTATGGGAATCGTACTAGTTACTTTTAGTTCCGACGCAAGATCCAAAGTGGTTGATCTTTGCTTTTGGAGCTACATATTTGTATATGATCCGTGAATCATTGAGATGCATTAACAGTTACTTATTTATGTTCGCTCAGTGTTTACAAGTTATTGATCGATCACTAGCTAGCCTACAAATGCGCTCCTGGCAGTTTTATTTGCGGCGCAAGATGCGAAGTGGCAGCTTTTGAATAAAAATGCCTACCTCTGAAGAAACTGACAAGCTACACTATCAATCCTACACGGATAAAAATGCCTACCTCTGAAAAAACTGACAAGCTACACTATCGATCCTACACGGATAAATAGCGGATCACGCACGTACTACCTCCTTTCCGGTTTGCAGGGCTCAATTCAAGAAACGACATACTCGATCCTACACGAATAAATAGCGGATCACGCACGTAGTAGTACCTCCTTTCCGGTTTGCAGGGCTTAATTCAAACCTCTCACCCACCAAGGTACTCCCTCTTTCCGGGTTTATTAGTCCCGTGAGAAAAGCAGCAAGACCAAGGCATGACAATAATTAACGGCATGCAGAAGTTTAAGCCTAATTAATTCCAGTGATTTAAGTGGCTGCATCGTGCCTCGGCTGCGACTCGTTGCATGCTACTGCCATCGTCTGCTGCGGCGATTCGAGTGCTGCATGCAGCCGGCCGTAATTAAGGCAGCTAACTAATGCGAAAAAAGATACGCTTTAATTGTTGCGGGCTTTTTAAATCCGTGAAATCATTATTGACAAGGAGGGAGATGATTCGAGTGCACTCGTTTGACCGCCATGCCGGCGTGCGACCCAGACGGGACGGGACGGCACAGTCATAATTTTAGTTTCCCTAGTTTTCCACGGCAAGCTGGCGCGCTAAGCCATTATGCATTGAATTCCGATGACTGTCGCGCTACCTTCCCCCTATAAGTACTGTTTCCCGGCCTTCTCCAATGCCACAGTGACCCAACTCGCTATATCCTCATAAGCCCCCACCGGCCCGACGTCGCTCGCCACGTCTGCCATGCCCTCGCCCGTCGCTGATGGCGACGCCGAGGCGGTCACCGCGGAACTAGTGTTCGGATTTTCACGGAAGGCGGGCGGGGAGAAGGCATTCTATCCGTCTTTAGATGGCAATGCGCAGATCGAGGATTTGTTGGAGCGCGACCGCATGGCGGAGGAGCAGGAGTTGTTGGAGCGCGACCGCCTGGCGGAGGAGCAGCGTATTGCCGATTTGTGCCGCCCGGTAGGCATGGAGCGATGGCGCACCGATGCTCGAGTCGCGAGCAGAGCGCCCGCGAAGCGGGCCGACTACGTGGAGGCGGCGCCCGCAAATAGCCCCGAGGCTGTCGGCACGCACGCGTTCGCGACGCTGATTTTTACTACCAGCTCGTCAAGTGGGTTTCCCGCTTGGAAGCCGAAGCTTCGGTGGACCACGCCGGCATTGAAAGGGCCAACACGCGCGAGCAACGCGCCCTATCGCACCACTGGCAAGTCCGAGGCGAGGCGCAGGACGCCGCTGCCGGCTTTTAGCGTGTACCACAGATGGCGGCCGACATCGTCTAGTTAGCTAAGAGTAAGTTAGTACTTGTCTAGTGGGAGTAGATAGTTAACTTGGCTATGATGGTTGTCAACGTGGAAGTTCAGTACTCTATATGTGGATTAGACCTGTTACTTTGCTCTGAATGTTGAACTTTCCGTTTGAACGTATGGAATGGGCTGTTATTTTTTTAAATGGGTTGTATTTGTCCTCCACGGGTTTAGAGGCTGACTTGTGGGCCTAGCAAGTTGACGCGTACACAATCAGGAGATGATTGTACATGGAGAGGATGACAGCAGGGACCCTCCAAGGTCATGGCAGTACGCAAGCAAGTGCCTCCTTATTTCAAGCCAATAAAAAAATGGCTCCTCCTAGTGGATTTTTGACATCAGGGTCCCATGCCATTGTCAACATAGTCAATAAGCGAGAGAATTACTGTGGCGGTGACACGAGGGACACAACAGCTCGCCCAGTTATTTTTGTTTTGGGTTAATTTGATAAATGCCTCCGAGAAATGCCACTGCAATTTCCAAACTTTGAAAAATGCCATTTCATGCCATTTCTAGTGGCATTTTTTGAAGTCTGGAGTGGCGTTTACAAAGTTTGCAAACTGCAGTGGCGTTTTTCAAAGTTTGCAAAAATTGCAGTGGCATTTTTCAAAGTTTGGAAATTGCAGTGGCATTTTTATGAATCGCCATAATTAGAGTGGCATTTACCTAATTTGTTTTTGAGACGGAAGCATGGTGTCAACTGGGCTGTGCGGGACACTCTGGCCTGTCTATACAGCCTTTTCTTTTATGTTTACCACAGACCAGCCCAGTAGTTTTTTTTCTTTTTGAAAATGGCTAGCCCAGTTCTTTGTGATTTGTCAAGTAAGTCGCTTTATTAGGCCTGTTGGGCTGCAAATCTTTCAAGACGAGGAGAGCTTCATTCGGCTGGCCGAGAAAATGGCCTATCAGTAATGAGAAATGGGCTGTACATTTTTAAAACACATCAAACCGGCAATTAGTTTCAAATATATTTTTTTCATTTCGAGATTTTAAATTGCATTGATTTTTATGCGTGGAAAATTTATTGGATTTTATATTGATATACATTTATTTTTAAAATCAGTCTGAATGTGACTCGAAATTTTGGGATTAAAAACAGTTCAGACCGCACCGACATATGCAAAATTTCGTATAATTTTTTAACCGTGGCCACAATATGGGCTGTAATGCTAACAAAAAGAATATGGGCTCCAAAAAAACCCGTAAGAATTAGCAAATGGGCTGTGTAAACTATTTGAAATAACGGCAGATGGGTTGTATGCTGTTTTCCACAGATTTGAGGCTTTCCAGATGGTTTTGATATCTTGTTGGATGTCCATCCAACGGCCGTCGTCTTCTTCAATCTCTGCTCTTCCTGCTCCGGCCGCTCAAACAAGCGCCCGGGGACTGCTCTGCTCCCTCCTCCCTTGACGGCTGTCTTGCCGCCAAAGGCCTCACAGCCCCACCGTACTCCCATCGCTGGCCTAGCCATCCCTCTACTCACCCACACCTGCTGTTATTCTCCGGCGACGACAGACGAACCAGTAAACCCTCGTATAGTCGTACTCCCCTCCGCGTGGGAAACAACTGCCGAGTCTTCCCTGCCTCCGTGTCGTTCCCTTCCTAGGCCTCGCCGTCGTCCACCGCCCTGGTGCTCTCGGCGTGGCATGGTCAACGTGGTCAACGACCGACATGCATCTGAAGTGGACTGTATGTGGAGAGGCTGAAAGCAGGGTCCACGGCCGCACGCAAGGAAATGCCTCCTTATTACGCGCAAAATAATGACTCCTCCACCTGACATCTGGGACCCACCGAAAGGGCCTCTGTATTTCGCAAAAAAACGTTACCGCCGCTGACAGCTCGGACCCACCAGCTATATCTTCGCACGCAAGGAAGTGCCTCCTTATTACGCCCAAAAAAAGAATACTCCCCCTGCTAGCTGGGACCCAGTATAGTGGGCCTACTAAGTTGACGGGGACAAAGGGCTTTGTCAACTTAGTCAATATGCACGGTTCTAGCTCGATTGACCATACGATGTCCATCCAACAGCCGTAGTGCTTCTTCAACCTCTGGTCTTCTTGCCCCAGCCGCCCAAAGCAGCGCCGGTCGTGCCGCCTGCTCCCGCCTCCGTGGCCGGGCAGGTTGCTGCGGAGGCCTCACCGCCCCATACTACTCCAACACTGGCCAGGCCATCCCTCCACTCCACTCACCCACACCCCTGTTATTATCTGGCGAGGCAGCGCAGCCAACCAGTGAACCCTCGTACTCCTCTCGCGTGGGCATCCTGCGCGTCTTCCCCAGCTCCACGTCGTCCCCTTCCTAGGCCTCGCCGTCGTCCACCGCCGTGGTGCTCTCAGCGCGGCGTGGTCAATGTGGTCAATGACCGAATTCCATCGAAAGAATACTGTACGTGGAGAGGCTGACAGCTGGGTCCACGCCAGCCGCAAGGAAGTGCCTCCTTATTATGTGGAAAATATGTAAGTGCATCTAGTGCCCCTTAGTGATTTTGGTGTATTGAAGACTTATAGGTTAAGGGTCTAATGCGTTTATGAGTGTACACAGGTCTATAAGTCTATGAGGATTTTGATATTTACAGTGAAATTCGACCCCTAAAAATGAAGTTTCGATTGAAGACTTTGGTATTCTGAAGACTTTCTGAAGACTTTGAAAGTGAAGAAATTGGTGTGACCTTGAAGACTTGGTATTCATTTGAGGAACATGAAGCGTGATGACTTTTGTTTTCGTAGTTTCATTTTCTCTTTCTTGAGTCATAAAACACCTTCTTTGTTAAAGGGGTCGAGGAAATACTAAGGAAAAATTTCCATGTGATGCTCAACTCAAAATCCTACACCTACCAATCCCTTCGAGTGAAGCCATTGGAAATCTCATACAGTTCAGTCAATTTCTTCAATGAAAGAGACGAAGTTCTTCTGGTCGCTGAGGAATTTGTTCTGACTGAGGAGTTAGGAATTCACCAGTGCGAATTGCCTACATAGTGAGGAACATGATAGCCCTGAGGAATTTGATACTCAAATTTCCGAACGTTGCTGTGCTACGCGCCAGCTGTCCCAAAATATCTTATCCACCTAACGGTCATATTATTGAAGGGAATTTATGTCTTATCATGTCGGGCTTCTCCCTAGGCTATAAATAGCTGCCCCCTACAACCACTAGCTGGTTGGCTGCTCCGAGAGAAACTGACACTTGTCATTTGAGAGCATCCCATCCTCCGAGGACTTTGAGTGAAAATCATCAAGTGAGGAAAACCCAAACCCAAACACCTACGAACCCAAAGTGATTGAGCATCACTGAAGAGATTTATCCTGTGTGGATCCGATGCTTGTTACCTTTGAAGAATGTGCTTCTTCCAGACGGTTAGGCATCATGGTCTAGAGCATCCAAGAGGAATTGTGGATTGCCGAGTGACCGAGTTTGTGAAGGTTTGGAAGTCGCCTGAAGACTTACCACGAGTGATTGGACGAGGTCTGTGTGACCTTAGTTCAAGGAGAATACGGTCAGGACTTGGTGCCCTTAGCTGCGCTCGGGATCGGGTGTCCGGACTGTGTGTCCTCGAGTTTAAATACTCGGCCGCTCCAACAGACGCATAACCGAGACAGCAGTTGGAACTGGTCTACCAAATCATTGTCTTCACCAAGCTTACTGGTTCCATTTCCTCAACTCTTTCATTTCCTCATTACTATGTTAAGTGCTTCATCATATCTGTGTTTGAAGAATCTGACTGAAGACTTTCTCAATTTCCTCAGTTCAATTTCTTGATCGATTGTCTTCCTCTTGTGTTATCCTGTGATTCGCTTTCATACTTTGTGCTTGTCTTCATTTCATCATGATGACCATGCACGATTCTGTTATGCTTACTTCGAGTACTTATTCGATGCAAGTAGTTCTTTGCTAAGGAATTTCCTCACCGCAAATTCCTCGATGAAGAATTCATAAAATCGCCTATTCACCCCCTCTAGTCGATATAACGACTTTCAAAATAATTATTCCTCCACGACAGCAGGGACCCACGGACGGGCCACCAGTATTTCACGAAAAAAGTTTGCCCCGACCGCTGGGACCCACCCGACGGGCCACCGTATTCGCGAAAAAATGTTCCCCTTGTCGTCACCGGACCCACGGAAGTGCCTCCTTATTACGCACAAAAATGAATACCCCCGCTAGCTGCGACCCACCTTGGTGGGAGGCTGACAATGGGCCTACTAAGTTGACGGGACGGAGGGCTTTGTCAACTTAGTCAATATAAACGATTCTAGCTCCGGTGACCGTCGATGTCCATCCAACGGCCGTAGTGCTTCTTCAACCTCTGGTCTTCTTGCTCCGGCCGCCCAAAGCAGCGCCGGTCGTGCTGCATGCTCTGCCTCCGTGGCGGATGTTACGCCGCCAAGGCCTCACCGCCCTACTATTCCCACGGCCGGCAAGGCCTGCGGCGGCGGCAACCTCACACATAACCGAACCGGTGAACCCTCGTACTCCTCTCGCGTGGGCTTCCCTGTCGTGTCTTCCCAGCTCCCGTCGTCCCCTTCCTAGGCCTCGTTGCCGTCCACCGCATACTGGTGCTCTCGCGGTAGGCGTGGTCAACGTGGTCAAGGCGACTTCCATCGGACGTGGGCTGTATGTGGAGAGGCGGCAGTTGGGTCCACGGTCAGTAAAGGAAGTGCCTCCTTATTACTGTGAAAATAATTATTCCTCCACCGACAGCGGGGACCCACAGGAAGGGCCATCGTATTCGTGAAAAATGTTTCCCCATTGCTGGGACCCACCGGCTACACCTTCGCACGCAAGGAAGTGCGTCCGGGCAAAAAAATGATTCGCCCCACCGCTGGGACCCACCAGCTACATCTTATACGCAAGGAAGTGTATCCGCAAAAACGATTAGCCGACCGCTGCTGGGACCCACCACTACATCTTGGCACGCAAGGAAGTGCGTCTGGCGAAAAAAACGATTCGCTTCTTACTGCGGGACCCACCAGCTACATCTTCCCACGCAAGGAAGTGCGTCGGGCAAAAAAACGATTCGCCCCCATTGCTGGGACCCACCAGCTACATCTTCAGAGGCAAGGAAGTGCACGGCGGTCGGGACCCACTGGTCGAAGCGTACATAGCGTTGTCATTCTGGTCGCGAACGTATGCGTACATCTTGGTCGATGTAGAGGCGTGCACGTGTCATAGTAGAGGCGCGCACGTAGCATATACACATACGTACAGCGGCGAGGGTGCAAGAAAGAAAATACGGCCACTTACGTACATACGGGCAGGGTCTCGAACGCCTACTCGCGCGATACGTACATGGCTGGGTCGGAACGGAGAAACAGCGTCGTCGTCGTGTTCATGGGAGCCAACCGGCTGGGTCGAGCGGAATGCGTGGTCGTGTTCATCGGGAGGCTTGGACGGTGCAGGCGATGGAAACGAGGCTGGCGTATCGCACAACGGAGGAACGGCCTTGTGTTCGACCGCCACGTTCAAACAGGATCTTGTTGATCGGGAGGTGTGGCATACCTCAAAACGGAGAAGCGGACCTCCTACGGTCGAAGCGGGGTCTGTTGATAGGGAGGTGTGGCGTCCGCCAAAGCGGAGGAAACAGACCTCCTACGGTGAAACGGGGTCTGTTGATCGGGAGGGTGTGGCGTACCGCAAAGCGGACGAAACGGACTTGTGTTGGGCCCACGGTCAAGCGGGGTCTGTTCGCCGGGAGGTGTGGCATACCGCAAAACGGACTCCACGGATATTGTTCATCTCCACCGTCGACCTCCTCCGGCCTCCACGGGCACCGTCGACCTCCTACAGCCTCCACGGGCTCCTGTTCATCCAGCCTCCACCGCGCTACTCCACCGCCTCTTGTTCAACCACCCCTCCACGGGCACCCTCCACCGTCTCTGTTCATCCAGCCCTCCACAAAGACGGGGTCTGTTCAACCACCCTCCACGGCCACCCTCCACCGCTCTGTTCATCCAACCTCCACACCACGAGGTCATGTTCATCCAGAGGCAACGCCACCACTCATTATTCATCCAATCGATCGGCTTTAGTTAGCAGCAGAGCGGCGAATCGCTCCATCGGGTTCGATTAACGACCATCGATCGATCGCTTCGGGTTCGATGAAGCGTAGCTCGCGATTCTGTAATCGCCGGGTTGATTAGATCCCAACGCCTCGCTTCGGGTTGATTAGAGCCAACGCCTACGCAGCGCCAGCGTCGTGTATGAGAGAAACACGCATCGCTCGGCCCCGACCTCCCACCGTAACCGCAACTCCCGAAATTTTCCTCCCCTCGCTTCTACCACGGTTTTTCCGTCATGGACGGCCCAAAGAATGTCATGCGGATCGTCTCCGCCTGCCAGGACGAAAAGCCCATTTTTTGTCATGATTTTTTGTCATAGAAGTAGGAGCCCACCACATCTATGATGATACCGGGTTTTGTCACAATTATCGTCATAGAAGTGTCAAATGTATGACAGAAAAAAAAAATCGTTCGGCCCAAAATGTCACGGATGTGTCTTTTTTTTTGTAGTGGGAGGAGCTTGAAGCAGCCATGGTAGATGGGATCTGACAGAAAGCAGCAAGGAAAAGAAAACAAAGGATTACTCTGCGATACGGTAATCAACAGGTTCAGGAAGTATATATAGATTTTTTTTATCTTGGAAGACAAGCAAGCTTTAGAAAAACGGAGTCCGGAAGGTGTCCCAGGTGGACACAACCCACCTGGGCAAGCCTGGCGCGCCCTGGTGTCTTGTGCCCACCAGGGTACGCTTCCTGGAAGTTTCTTTATTTCCTAAATTTTTAAATATTCCAAAACTGATAAAAAATATTTTTGCGGAATTTTTGGAGTCCGTTTACTTACCGTATGACGTACCTCCTTATTTTCATGATTCTGGAGTGTTCCGGAAGGACTCTTTTATGTGTTCTTCCGGTGTCAAAGTTTGGATAACGTTACTTTCAACATTAATGGGCGTACCTATAATGTTTTATTCGTTGCCCATTAACAACCTTCGGGTTAGTACCTTCAGAATTATTTATTTTGATGGCTCCAGACCGATAAACCTCCTCGATGACATATGGGCCTTCCCATTTCGAGAGGATTTTTCCTGCAAATAATCTGAAACAAGAGTTGTACAAAAGAACATATTCTCCGACTTTAAACTCACGCTTTTGGATTCTTTTTTCATGCCATCTTTTAACTTTTTCTTTGAATAATTTTGCATTTTCATAAGCTTGGGTTCTCCATTCATCTAGTGAGCTAATATCAAATAACATCTTTTCACCAAAAAGTTTGAAATCATAACTGAGCTCTTTGATGGCCCAATACGCGTTATGTTCTAACTCAAGAGGCAAATGACAGGCTTTTCCATAAACCATTTTATAAGGAGACATACCCATAGGATTTTTATATGCTGATCTATAAGCCCAAAGTGCATCATCTAATTTCTTAGATCAATTCTTCCTGGACCTATTGACAGTTCTTTGCAAAATTAATTTTATTTCTCTATTGCTAAGTTCAACTTGACCACAAGACTGAGGATGATAAGGTGATGCAATTCTATGGTTGACATCATACTTGGGAAGCATTTTACGGAAAGCACCATGAATAAAGTGTGAACCACCATCAGTCATTAAATATCTAGGGACTCCAAACCTTGGGAAAATAACTTGCTTAAGCATTTTAATACAGGTGTTGTGATCAGCACTACTGGTTGGAATAGCTTCTACCCATTTAGTAACATAATCAACAGCAACCAAAATATGTGTATACCCATTAGAGGAAGGAAAAGGTCCCATGTAATCAAATCCCCAAACATCAAATGGTTCAACAGCAAGTGAATAATTCATAGGAATTTCTTGACGCTTACCGATATTACCTATTCTTTGGCATTCGTCATAAGATAAGACGAACTTACGGGCACCCTTTAAGAGAGTGGGCCAATAAAATCCAGATTGCAATACCTTGTGAGCAGTTCTATCTCCAGCATGATGCCCTCCATAAGCTTCGGAGTGACATTTCCGTAGGATTTGTCCCTGTTCATGCTCATGTACACAACATCTAATAATAACATCTACTCCTTCTTTATAAAGATGTGGGTCATCCCAAAAGTAATGTCTTAAATCATAGAAGAATTTTTTCTTTTGTTGGTATGTAAAGCTAGGTGGTAAATATTTAGCAACAATGTAATTAGCATAATCATCATACCAAAGGGTATTGTGAGCAGCATTTATTGCAGCTAACTGCTCATCAGGAAAACTATCATCAATAGGTAGTGGGTCCTCAGGCACATTTTCAAGCCTAGAAAAATTATCAGCTACGGGGTTCTCAGCTCCTTTTCTATCAATGATATGTAAATCAAATTCTTATAACAAGAGAACCCATTGAATGATTCTAGGTTTAGCATCTTTCTTTTCCATAAGATATTTAATAGCAGCATGGTCTGTGTGAACAGTTACTTTGGAATCAACTATATAAGGTCTAAATTTATCACAAGCAAACACCAATGCTAAGAATTCTTTTCAGTAGTAGCATAGTTTGTTGAGCACTGTCTAGAGTTTTACCAGCATAATGAATTACATTAAGTTTCTTATCAACACTTTGTCCTAGAACAGCACCAACATCATAATCACTAGCATCACACATAATTTCAAAAGGCAAGTTCCAATCAGGTGGTTGAACAATAGGTGCAGAAATTAAGGCTTTCTTGAGTGTTTCAAAGGCTTCTAAACAATCATCATCAAAAACAAGAGGAATATGTGGCACCCCGGCTCAGAGAAACCGGAACGCCCCGTATTCCAGTCCAGAGATCGAGGAGAAGTCTTCTAGAATACAACACTGCTTAGCATAGAACAAATCAGCTCTTTATTACAATCTATATTGGGTACAAGGGGTTCCGATATAACGGGGAATTACATCGGCATGGCGACACTACTCTTGCCACTGTTGCTCTATGCAAGCAGCGGAACCACTTGAAGTAGCGGAATAACTTATAGCAGCGGAACAGCGACGACAGTGATGAACTCCACTCCGTAGGGACTCTGGCTGGAACGCTTATCCTAGCTCGCAAACAAGGAATCCACGGCAAACAAGCAACCAAATCTGGCATGACCTGTAAACTGGCATGACACACCAAGTCAGTACATTGAATGTACTTGCAAGCTCACAGCAACCAAAGCAATCAAGACAAACAATAGCAATGCAATTACAGATTATTAAGCAATGATGAACACGATACTATCAGAACAACATGGCATGTACAACATGATATAGCTAGAACAATACGAGCATGGCATAAACATATGAAAATGATGAGACTAGCATGCAACATGATGAAACTATCATGCACCGACTAACTCTGCTCGGGTTACATCGTCACCATCACATGCATCACTTACCATCACGAACACCACACGATCATATCAGGATCAAATCAAGCTTGGTATTAACAATACCGTAGTAATCATTTATGACCATAAGGAGCTTGACCTTTACCCGTGACTCTCGCATAACATCCCAAATATCCAACAAGTTGGTACTCACGATACCACAGTGATCCTCCCACGATCACAATAAATATCAACCAACTTCTTTCATCAACGAACCGGGGTTGTTATTAATCAAATTATTATTATTACTGTTGACCATAGTGTGACCTACTACGAACTGGGCCCATATTCGCGGGCGTGGCTATCGATAGATTTAACACACATACTCTGCAGAGGTTAGCACACTGTACCCACACCGCGGAACCCATGGCCTCGCACTCCCATTCGGGTGGACCAACGGGTTCGACAAAACCAAATCCATCGCCATGACACTTTCCCGACCACTCCGACCAACTCCCCTTTGGACTAAGTCCTGGGTGGCCCCGTGCCTACCAAAGGCACCAATGGCCACCGTCGTGGCAAAACGGTCCCAAACGGGGACAAGGATCCTTACAAAAACAACGGGCACACAAGGCTTATGCCGTCCTACCCGGCCAAGGTAGCTCCCGCGCATAACCTTCCCTCACGGGAGGCACCGGCGAGAGGCATGACAATAGACCCAGCTAGGACCTTCCCATAAGGTAAGCGTGGTTACACTGGTCAGCTCGATATGGTGGCACCATGACTCAGCCAACAGTTGTTCAAGTTCAATTTAATCCAGTTAAACTTGAATGCAATATGTTGAGCCATGATAAAATAACATGATGCAACTAAAATGCATGAGTAGGATATCAACAAAAGCATGGGGGTGTAACATAACTACCAACCATATCAACAATGAATCATATCCAACTGAGCATGGCTTAATGACGAACATGAATATCACAAGTATAACACTACTCATAGCATAACATGACCACTAGCATCAACATTAAATACCATGAATAACATATATATAACTATAAAACTACCATGCAAGCATTTAACCAATTGGGTGCAAAAGAACATGCATAACGACGGTACTCGGAACAGACGATAGTCAGGCACCGAAGACCATCACCAACATGTACTACTACCAAACATTTCCAATATTAAAGTAATACTAGCATGAAGAACATAATAACAGAGTGCATGAAAACATGGCATGACGGTAACCACCGATCCAAAAGCATAACCGAAATAAGACAACCGTAGCAAATCAAACAGACATTTATTAAAGATTCAAGTTGAAAACCAATGCTTCTGCATGGCTATCATGCAAATGGTGGTTGTGGCTTGCCTGGGGATGAAGAAGGCTCCGGGGAGAAGTGTGGACCGACCGCGAAAAGAATCGCTGGAAAGGTACTCCCTCGGAGGGGGCTGATTAGAGTCAAGGGTAAAATGGTCATTTCTAGTATGTCAAACCAAAGTGAAAATGGTACCAAAAGTTCGGGCTCGACGAGACGAATAAGTGGGCTTTGGATTCACCTCATTTGGAGTTACGAGTAAAAAGATACGATCGTTTAAAGCCCAGGGACTAATCTGCAAAAATAACTTCTACAAACAGGTCCCTGGCAGTTTAAACGGAACACGCCTTTCTCAGAAATAAGCGCATTCTGGCCCGAAGAAGAAGTACACTTTCGCTAAGGGAAAACGTACTAACAAGGAGTACGTCTTCACTTATCCACGTCGGCTAGGGGGTGGGGTCAACGGCTGAGGGACAGAAGCGCGGGGCCCGCGGCCAGCTGGCAGGGAGGGGTCGTCAGCTTCGTCTCCATCACGCACGCCCGCGCTCGGCCGAGGCAGGGGCGAGCTCCGGCGACGCTCGCCAGCGCTACAGGCCATCTCCCGCGGTGCTCCGCCTACGGATGGATTCAGGAGGAGGAGCCGCATCCGAAGGGGTAGGTCACGGTCACCGGGGATGGGCGGGGCGGCAGCAGCTCCGACGCGGCGGACGGCGGCGTCGGGTGGAGTTGGGGTCGAAGCCATGGTTGCTCCGGCGAGAGGGAGAGGGCACGGAGAGGATCTAAGAGGTCCCAGTGGTCCTCTGATAAGGTCAGTAAGGAGGGGGAGTGCTTGGTTCGGGTGGATTTGGCCGAGGCCGTGCGGCGGCCATGGCGGCAATGGAGGGCAACGGGGGCTCCTCGAGCTCGGGCTAGTGGCTAGGTGGGACAAGAGGGGTGTGGGAAGGCTGGTGGTGTGCTCGAAAAGCTCGGGGCTGGCTATAAATAGGCGGGGCGAGGCGGTTGGGTCGGATGCCGCCGCGGGAGGTCCGGCCAACGCCCTGGCGACGGCAGCGATCACGGGAGGGCACCGGAAGGCGACGAGGGAGGACGCGGACGAGGCGCAGAGCTCACGGAGACGAGGCAGCGCCCGGGGACAAGGGAGGAAGAAGACACAGAGGAGGAAGGCGACGCGGTCACGGGCGCGCACTGTGTGGCGAGGGGGACGGCTCACCGGAGAAGAAGACGGAGGGGGAAATGGCTCCATGGGAACGGCAACAACGCGGGGAACACGCTAGACATGCCCGTGCTCGCTGGAACGATGAGCAGACACAGGGAGAAGAAGACAGAGGCGCTAGAGCGCGAGAAACGCCATGCCAAAACGGTGGTCACCGCGTGGACACGACGCTAACCCGTGCTCTGATCGGCCAAATCTTGTCTGGGAGAGACTATGTGCAGAGTGTGACGCCAAGGAAGAGAGAAACAAGCATAGTGCTCACTGAGGTGACCACAGGTAGCAAAGATACAAAGGAACAGCAAGGTGTTTGGAGTTTTCTGAGGCTCACACGTGTAGAGATTAAGGCTGAGCTTTGACGGAGGTTGATAATACACTAAGGTGATTAAGATGGCAATGTTTTACCTCATACAGAGGGGTTTAGCTAGCAGTTGCTGTAGAAAGCACTCTATTGACCAGATTTAGAAATGAGGAAGAAGCACTCACTAGGAGTGTCAACTTGAGCTCAACTTGGGCAAGGCAGAGTTATTTGATCATATGAAGATGCTTCAGAAGGTTTCATACCAATTGGATAAACCAAAATGGTACTTCCCTCACAAACATTTCCACTGATCAGAAACTTGCAAAACTTCTAGAGGAAAATTGGCTAGATGGAATATGCCCAAATTTGGTGCAGATAGGTTATATGGATAAGAGAAGGCCTAGGAAAATTTACAGCCATAATGGAGCAAGATAAAATATACTTGCTTGACAAACTGAAATTTTGGACAGAATCAAAGACTTAAAGATGAGCTCAAATGGAGGCATTACATGAGCTCAAATATTGTGTAGAGATTTTATTTGATGATATGAAATACCATGCAAAAATTCAACTCAATTGGATTAACCTAGCTAGTACTTCATTCACAACCAATTCCCTTAGACAGGAACTTTGAAAAATTGTTCAGGAACATTTACTAGGCAAATTAAGTTGAAATTTGTCATGAGACAATCATTTGGACATGAAAAGGTGTCCAAAAGGTTTGGGGTCAATTAGGCAAAGATAAATGGCACTTGCTTCACAATGTGCCATTTATGGCAGAATAGGAAATGAATTATTTGAGCATGATGATAGACATGGCAAATGAAATATTTTGCCATATTTGAGGAAGATATGACCCAAAAAAATTATGAGAATTATTTGGGAATTTTAGGAGTGATGGAAATATAGGTTGCTTCACAACCTAGGGCAAATTGAGTTATTCCTTTAATAGAAAAGGAATATCCCCAATAAAAATAATATTGGGATTTGGGCTAGGATGAAAATGGCAAGGTCAAGGGAAGGATTTGGATATGACAAGCCACTCTGGAAGCAAAGAAGAGTTGATCTTCTTCAGTTTCCAGACCACATAGCCACGAAAAGAGAAAACTCAAGCAAAAATCTCAGAAAATCAAAGGAAAAAGAAAGGGCCAAAAAAATCAGGTTGTTACAACTCTTACCCCCTTAAAGAAATCTCGTCCTCGAGATTTGGTTGCTCAGGGAACAAGTATGAATATACTGACTTAAGGAAACCGTTTCCAACTCGGGTCTCCTTTTCATTTATTGTTGTTCCCACTAAAATTTTACCTGAGTGGCTCTGGGTAGTCTGATTCACTGTATCCATATTCTGACAGATCTTACCTGGCTTGTTGATGCTTATACTGGCTCCAATTATTTTCATATCCGCTGACTTAGCTGAGATTCCATGACTAAAATATGTGTCTGTCTCACAAATCCGAGAGTGATTTCCGATGGGTGTGTCATCCAGCACTGACAACCTTTCATGAAGTTGCGGCCAAATTTTCCTGGTGAACACCCAAGCTCTGACTCTTTGCATTAGGTTTCTTTACTGAATGCAGGTCCTTTGGGTTCCAAATTGTGAGTTGAGGCATAACCGTTTCTTGACAGGTTCTGACTCATCGCAGAAGTTTCTGAATCATTTTAACTGGCTCCACCTTCTGGAGTATCAGATCCGTTCCAAATATTTGACTGTCGCTTTCCGGGCCAGCATGAAGGGGCTGGGTACGATCATACATGATAATATCCGCAGACTCAACTGACGGTGGTTCTAGCAGAAGAGTTTGGCTCATGACAGGCTATCCTTTGATAATCCTCACAAGTGAGGGCACATGCCTCAAGACTGTTACTCGACATCCGACTATTCATTCTGTCGGCACATCCATAGGGATTGTAGGTTGTGCGATGCTTTACCACAGTTGCTGGAGTCACACTGCTGATTTGACCTTTTTTCTGACTTCGCAGATTCGGATATTTGATACTGACAAATCTGAGCAGATACTGTTAACTGAGCGGGTCGTCTGGATATGAAGCCCTTACCAAAAGTGAGCAGACCCACCTTAGGTGAATATCCATGGTGATCCATACTGACTCAGACTATCCGGGTATCTGCACCATGTGGGTCTTGCAACCATTTTCATACCTGCATCATCGGTCTTGCTACTCCGTTACTGTTTTTCTTGTCTAGATCCTTGGCTGAAAGAGCTCGGTCATATTGCTTCTTCATGTGACCATGGATTCTGTTGGGTGCAATATTCTGACATGCGTACTCTTATCCTTATTTCCTGACATGGTAGCATTATTCAAATTGCCGGTTCATCACCTCTCAAGTTCTGACCGTAGAAAATGATCATCCGAACCCTTGCAAGAAATCGGCAAATAAATCAATAGCCACCAGAACGGTCTTTACAACTCAGATCTGGGACATTAGTGAGATAACTCAACCACGGCTCAGGACGGCTGAAAAGCAGCTCAGAGCATGAGAATGGGTCGATAAGAACAAAGTGGCAGCTCCCTAAAATAGCCAAAAGCAGCTATAGGGCTACTGTCACAAAAAGAAACTCAACAGTTGTATGAGATGGCCGAAAAGCAGCTCAGAACTCATGACAGTCGTTGAAGAGAGAAATAAAAATCGGAATCCACCCCGGATAGCTAAAACGGCTCAGATCACAGGTGTGGTGCCGTTACTGGAGAAAGAACACAAAGGCTCATCCGGATCATCTTCCAGGCTCACAGGTACTTGTACTGAGCTCATTCCTTTGTCACACTGTGGTGTATAGCTGGCTTTCTTCTTTTAACAATCCTCATGTGCCTGTCAAATCTACTTTCGAGTGCCTTGCAAGACCTTGGTAGTATGCTGACCGCTTATATATGAAAATCTGATTCCCGAGGCAGACTTGCTTTCAGAGTGAACTGTTACAGATCTGGTTCCTGAGATGTACTGCCATATACTATCAAGCTTGCACATAGCTTATCTTCTTGATCAGTTCTGCTATGAAGTGTGCACATTGAGGCAAACCTGATTATCCGTATCATGATCAGATACCCCAGATCTCAATGCAGTCGGCTGAGAATTCCATACTGATGCAAACTTGATACTGACAGTCCATCTAGGATTTCTTTTGCATTCAGACAAGATATTCCAATTTCACTGCAGTCGGCTGATAATTCCATTCTGTTTAGCTGAGTTTCCAAATATATGCATTCCTTGATGACTCTTCAGGTCCTGTGTCGGTTGACGAGCAACTTTAATAAGGGGAAAATTTGTAACACCGAAGGCCCAAAGAAAGAAACAAAAGAAACGACGAAAACAAAAGCACACAAGCATACTAATAATATAAAGCAATCAGCACATATTACTGCTACTCACACAATAATACGCATGCACACCTAAGCACGAAATTGTTGTTGAAGCTCTGTGAGGGAGTCCTGGATTAGGGGGTGTCCGGATGGCCGGACTATAACCTTCGGCCGGACTCCTGGACTATGAAGATACAAGATTGAAGACTTCGTCCCGTGTCCGGATGGGACTTTCCTTGGTGTGGAAGGCAAGCTTGGCGTCTGAGATATGTAGATCTCCTCCCATTGTAACCGACTACTGTAACCCTAGCCCTCTCGGTGTCTATATAAACCGGAGGGTTTTAGTCCGTGGGACGAACAACAATCATACCATAGGCTAGCTTCTAGGGTTTAGCCTCTCGATCTCATGGTAGATCTACGCTTGTACTACCCATATCATCAATATCAATCAAGCGGGAGTAGGGTTTTACCTCCATCGAGAGGGCCCAACACAGGTAAAAACATCGTGTCCCTTGTCTCCTGTTACCATCCGCCTAGACGCACAGTTCGGGACCCCCTACACGAGATCCGCCGGTTTTGACACCGACATTGGTGCTTTCATTGAGAGTTCCTCTGTGTCATCGTCTTTAGGCCCGATGGCTCCTCCAATCATCGACAACGATGCGGTCCAGGGTGAGACTTTTCTCCCCGGACAGATCTCCGTACTCGGCGGCTTTGCACTACGGGCCAATTCGCTTGGCCACCTGGAGCAGATCGAAAGCTACGCCCCTGGCCATCAGGTCAGACTTGGAAGTTTAAATTGCACGGCTGACGTCCGCGGAGACTTGATCTTCGACGGATCCGAGCCCATAGCCGAGCGAGCGACTTTGTCTCGATGGGCATGATTTAGCTCGCCACCGAGCAGTGCCTCGAGGTCGCACCGTTCCGCTCCGACCCTTAGCTCGGAGCCGACTGCGCCAATCGAGGACGGGTGGCTGGACACCGCCTCGGAGGCTGCAATCTCTATGGCGATCGAGCCAAACACCAGCTTTGTCCTCTGCGAAGCTCGTGACTCCAAGGTGCCGGACTCCTTTCCGGACTCCGAACCTTCCGCTCCCCTGCCGATCGAATCCGATTGGGCGCCAATCATGGAGTTCGCCGCCACGGAAATCTTTCAGCACTCGCCCTTCGGTGACATTCTGAATTCACTAAAGTCTCTCTCTTTATCAGGAAAGCCCTGGCCGGACTATGGTCAGCAAGGTTGGGATGCGGATGACGAAGAAATTCAAAACCCACCCACCACCCACTTCGTAGCCACTGTCGATGATTTAACCGACATGCTCGACTTCAACTCCGAAGACATCGACGGTATGGACGAAGATGTAGGAGACGAACAGGAACCAGCACCTATAGGGCACTGGACAACCACCTCATCTCACGATGTATACATGGTGGACACACCTAAAAGAAACGACGACGAGGAACAAAGGGACGAACGAGGATCGCTCCTAAAAGCGATCAAAGCGGCGGTGTAAGCGCCGCTCCAAACCCCACCTCGACAGAGACAGCAGCCATACAGACCCAGCCATAGAGCAGGGCGGACCGGCGGACGATGAACATGCCATCGAGCAACCGCCCGAACAGGGCAACTTGGATGAACAAACCGAACAACCCGTCCCCGGCGAAGATAACAATCCGGACGACCTCACTCCGGACAAGTTGCTGGAGCAGAAGAATCTCCACAAAAGGCTCGCGCCACTGCGCGTAGCCTGTAGAAGCAGAAGCGGAAGCTCAAAACAGCGGAAGATGCACTCAGAATTAGATGGAGCAAACTACTCAACACCGCAGACAAACACGGCGACAGTCGCCACACAAAGATCTATCCGAAGCGAAAATTACTGCCGGAATTTGATGAGGAGGCCTTAGAGCCCCCATAATCAAAAAATAAGGAAGCCACCCGGTCGGGTAAACAACCCGATGGCCAACATAGAGCGGCAAACGGCGCCGCACACAAGCCAGCACGCGATCCGCACAAGGATTCGCATCAAAAAGATGGCCCAGCTAGATCTATCTACGGTCCAAGAAAGCAAGCTTTAGTAAGCAATGCAACGCAACAAGTATCCGAACATCACGGCACACCCAAATATAGGGGTGCCGCACACCCCCTATGTTTCACCGATGAGGTCTTTGGACCATGAATTTCAGCGGGATTCAAGCCCGTAAACATAGAGGCATACGACGGAACAATGCACCACGAGTGCGGATTGAGGATTACATCCTCCACATACACATGGCTAGAGGAGATGACCTCCACGCCATAAAATACTTACCCTCAAGCTCAAAGGGCCAGCCCGGCATTGGCTTAAAAGCCTTCCCGAAAACACCATTGGAAGTTGGGAAGAGCTCGAGGATGCTTTTGGGCAAAATTTCAAGGGACCTATGTCCGACCTCCGGATGCGAGACGATTTAAGTCACATAACTCAACAACCGGAGAGTCAGCCCGAAGTTCGAACAGATTCCTTACTAAAAGAACCAGATAGTTGATCGTCCGAACGCCAAGCCTTAGCAGCTTTCAAACACACGGTGTCCGAGACGAATGGCTCGCCAGACACCTCGCCAAGAAAAGCCAAGAACAATGGCCGCATTAACAAGCCTCATGACCCGCTTTATGCAGGAGAGGATAGCTGGTTGGCAAGATGCAAGACTAGCGACCCAAGTACATCCGGGTTAGGGATGGAACGGAAACCGCGACGCAGCAAGGACCAGCGCCGACCAAGGGAAACAGCCCGAAGAGCACGACAGTCAACGCCGGATTCAAAAGCTCTCGGGCGAATCAGAAAAAGCTGCCCCTCAAGGATAACAGGGACGAGCTATCTAACCTAAACAAAATCTTGGACAAGATATGCCAAATCCACAGTACTCCCGGGAAGCCTGCAAACCATACCCATAGAGAATGTTGGGTCTTCAAGCAATCTGGCAAATTCAACGCCGAACACAAGGGGCTCGACACACCAAGCGAGGACGATGACGAACCCCACAAGAAGAGCACCGGAAAACAAAAGAATTTTCCACAAGAGGTCAAAACAGTAAACTCACTTCACGTGACAAAAGGGAAAAACAGAGTGGCGCCTATAGAGATACGCGCCATATGGCCTATCCCAGAGGAGTCCCGCCACTGGTTGTTAAAACCAATCACCTTCGACCATCATGATTACTCTAGAAGTATCCGGAATGCATGCTGGACTGCCTTGATATTAGATCCGATAATTGACGGACTCCACTTTACACAAGTCCTAATGGATGGCGGCAGTGATCTAAACCTGCTATATCAGGACACAATCCGCAAAATGGGGATAGACCCAACAAAAATTCGCCATAGCAACACTTCCTTTCAAGGGGTAACGCCATGCCCAGATGCCCATTGTACGGGCTCTCTCTCCTGCTAGAAGTTATGTTCGGCTCCCCCAACAACTTCCGCCGAGAAAAGCTAACCTTCCACATCGCCCCATTTACAAGTAGCTATCAAGCACTACTGGGACGCGAAGCTTTTGCCCGCTTTAACGCAATACCGCATTATGCATCTCTTACACTTAAAATGCCCGGTCCGCGAGGCATCATCTCATTAAAAGGAAATATCGAGTGTTCCTCGGGCGCGGAAGATTGTGCGGCTGCCTTGACAGCCACACACTAAACCGGCTTCACTAATCAAAGCACCTAAACAGTCGTTCAGACCGGACATGGCTAGACAAGTCCGGCGTAAACATACAAGGGCTTACTAGCCGCATACCCCGCACAAGGGCTCCGCGATGTACAACAAGAGACAATAAAGCTCAATTTTATTCATTTTTGAATTATACTTTGTTTATTTAATATAACGTACATTTTGCACGATCTTTTCAACTAAGTTCCTCTCTTTACAGATGAACACCGTGCTACACCGTCCGTGATACGGCATGCACAACGGAGACACAGCGCAGATGTGCAAGAGGGACCTGCTCCAAGGATTCTTTTAGATTAAGACCCTCGTAAACCTTTTTACTGTCTCTTGTTGATACACATCCCCGGTTTCGTGATATAACCGAGGAGGAGGCTGGCGTCTTGGCATGTGGCCACGTCAGAATTTTGCACGCACTCGACACGGGGCTTATTACCAAGGGCGTTGTTCAGCCCGTTTTCATAAAGACCGAATACCTTAGGGAGTGTTGGCGTCATGAAGTTTGGCCTTATATGCATCAGCTCGAATCTTTTCTTTGGTCAAATGTTGGGTTTGCCCGGCTCCCGTGTTTTGCTGCCTTACGCCCGCTCTATCGGCTAAGGCGACACCAGAGAACTCTGCAATTGTGCCCGGTTCGCCAAAGAGCACCTCAGTAGAGAAAGCCGAAAACTGACTATCATGATATAGCGTGAGACTGGTCAACCACTCGATGACCCGCCAGAATCTTTAGGATTCCTCCACATTAACGAAGGGCCGTTTCCCGGCCAGGCACACACGCGCCCTGAATTCGGGTGAGCGCGGTGCCCCTAGGGGCTATATAGTAGCCCCATTGTCAAACTCCTATTGCTAAGTGAAAGTGATAAAGCATTATAGTCTGGTTGCCTAGTTCGTTGCGCTATCACCTCCTTTAGAGGACCAAGATGTTGGATCAAGTGTGAAAATGCGCCTTTTGCGAACACCCCCGCATTATATGCGTGGGGGATGAAGCCGAAGACTGCCATCTTTCAGGTTATATATACATATACATTAACGATCGCACATGACGTATTTTAATTCTTGAAGGCACAAGTATAAAAAGCTTTTATATTCCCCCGGAACATTGTTTTACAATAATACATGTTATTCGAACATAACATCCTTCGAGCACCGCGTCTCTATTAAACGAGCGCCCTGCAGAACTTCCTAAAAATAGTGCTCGGCAGGTACTCGGCTCCCGTCTGAATCTTGGTATGCAACAACGACGGCCTTCATCTCCGCCCAGTATGTCTTGACACGGGCAAGAGCCATCCGCTCACCCTCTATGCACGCTGACCTTTTCATTGCATTGATATGTGGCACCACACCAAGGAACTGCTGCACCAAGCTAAAATAACTCTTCGGCTCGGGCCTTTCCGGCCACAGATGACTCACGACATACTTCATGGCGAGTCCGGATAACCTATTCAGCTCCGCCCATGCGGCCAAACGATTGGTTAATGGAAGTGGGCGCTCTGGATTGTGGAACTGCGACCAAAAAAGCTTCTCCACTTCGTGATCCTTTTGATCTCGGAAGTGTTGACGCGCCCACGGACTCACCGCCAAGTCCAGATAAGTGTCCGCCCGACTCCACAGCCGGTCCAACGAAGCATATTTAGGATCCCGAACTTCATCCGCAGCATAAAGGGCTTTCCGGCGCGATATCTCGATCCGACGTAGCTCCTCCTTCATAGCTCTCATCGCAGAGCGAGCATCCTTGGCCTCGAAGTGGCCTTCTTCAGTCCTTCTGTTCCGCCCGATCTTCTTTTCAAGAAGCTTGCAGCGGTCGGCAGCATTTTCAACTTCACAGCCATCTCAGCCATTTCCTTCTTGCTTTGGCGGTGAGCAGCTGTTCGCTTTCAGCTCTTCACCGCCTTTTAAGGCAGCGCGATCGGTTTTCTGGCTTGCTCCATGGCTCGGGCAAGTTCCGCCCGAAGGTTCTCCATGGCAGCGGCACCATCTGCATCAAGCACACATGTTGTAAGATACGGGCATCAAGCTCCTCTTACCAGGTGTCTTCGGAGAAATTACATACCTTGTGCCTCGTCAAGCCGCTTGTTGACAAGCGCGATGTCGGCATCTGCCATGTCAAGTTGCTCGGCAAATTCATCAGTCCGGCTAGCCACCGAACACTTTGCCACCTACATACGAAGGGCGACATATTATACCTGGGATTATGATCCTCGGCGCGCCGTCATTTTTGACAATGCACCGAGTCTCAGGGGCTACTATCTACACAGGGCGCATTTCATATATGCGGAACTGTCAAAAGGTACATAATTTCGCGTACCTCAAAACCTGTCAGTAAACTCCTGACGGCCTCGTACAACCCGCTCTCCGCGGATGAAATCCTTTCAATCACCGTACCCATCAACGCATGGTGTTCTTCTGAGATAGACGCTCGCCCGAGCAGATCCTTCAGCTCCTCCGACCATGCACCGGACAGTGTCGGACTCGTACGATGGCCTTTTTCGAAGGCCGGACATGGAGGACCTTGGGGGGCCATACGATTGCCTTCCGGCCCTGCCGGATTCGGAGAAACCTCCGTGGCGACACCTCAGGTCGCCGCCGCAAGGCGATACGGCGGGGAGGCGTTCCGCTCTCCATCATCTCCGGACGAAGATCCCCTGAAGATGAGCTCTACTGAGAAGGGCTGAGATCCGAACTACAAGGTAAAATTTTGGTTATCTTCCTCAGAAATAGAACAGGGACGTCTCTTATTTTAAAACTCCCCTCTCTACTTACGGTTCGGTGGAGGGTTGATCCCCTTGGGGGCACAGTGCGGCCGAGGCATCCCCCGGCGCAGGACCCTCTGACGAAGATTTCTTCCCCCGCTTTGAGACCATGGTCTCTGGGTCTTCAGAGGCGGTCCTCTTCTTCCCCTAGATAGAGGAATTCTCGATTCCTCCTTTCCTGACAGCCTCCTTCGGGAGGCGGTAGGTTCTTGTTCCCCCTTCGCCTTCTTCCAAAGGTGCAACCTCCAAGATCTGGTTAACACGGGATCCGGCGTGGTCTCGGGGAGGGGCGGACACTGATTAGCTTTGCTTTCGCTATCCACTCTGTTTAAGGGACAACTCTTTTAAGGGCAATTTTATGATAAATATACGGATAGCGTGTCCGGGTACAGGGCTACTTACTTGAGTATCCAGGCGATTGCAGCTTAGACCTGCGTCCTCGGTCGAGTCCGGACACATTGCTTGTGATCCGAAGAACAATTTTTACATCTCCATGGGCGTCGCGCCCATAAAATGTTGGAGGGCTCGTGGTCCCTCCGGATTAAACTCCCACAGGAGGAGGGGCGACGTTTGTAGGGCAGGGTGCGGCGAATCAACATGACCTGCGTCACTACGACCAGATTGATGTCTCTTTCTAGGAGATCTCAAATGCGGCCCTGCAACAAGGGCATGTCCTTGGACGGCCCCCAGTCAAACCCTTTATTGACCCATGACACTAGATGTGGTGGGGGACCCGAGCGAAAGGCAGGTGGCGCCACCCACTTGGTGCCCCTAGGAGCTGTGATATAAAACCACTCTCATTGCCATAAGCTGAACTCCTCTTGAAAAGAGCCCTCGGGCCATGGAGCGTCGGCGTTCTTGCTTATAACAACACCTCCGCACTCCACGTGCTGCCCCTCGATCATCTTCGGCTCTACTTTGAAGGTCTTAAGCCACAATCCGAAGTGAGGAGTAATACGGAGGAAGGCTTCGCACACGACAATGAACGATGAGATGTGGAGGATGGACTCCGGAGCCAAGTCGTGAAATTCCAGCCCATAATAAAACAGGAGCTCCCTCATGAAGGGGTCCGTCGGAAGCCTAGCCCCTGAAGGAAGTGAGACGCGAACACCACGCTCTCGCCAGGCTCGGGAGTGGGAATAACCTGCCCTTGAGCAGGCAGCCTATGCGAGATTTCGCCGGTTAGATACCTGGCATCTCTTAGCTTTAGCACGTCATCTTCCGTAACGGAGGAAGGCATCCACCGGCCTTGAAGGTCGGAACCGGACATCATCGAAGGTCCAGGCGCCTGAATCTGGAGCTTTGGGTGTTGGAACTCAAGGTGAGAGGCGGATTCGATTGAGATTGAAAGAAAGGAGTCGAGCCTTGGTCTCTTTATAAAGAGGTTGAATACCAAGAGCCCTCCCCGTGACCATTTGGGACTCGCCTTCGATTGAGGAGACATACCAACGGGCACGATTGGGTTACCCATGCCCGTATTGATGAGAATCCGGAATAAGTGGACACGATCTCGCTCGACAAGGCGTGCCAAGGAAACCGCCCGCTAAACGCTACCGAGGTCGGACAGTAAAATGATTCGAATAAAGGCTTGGCCGTGGTGTGATGTCATCTTTGCGGAATACGCCGCCAGATTGGATTTGTGTAAATATTATTCTCTCTACGGTGGTATGTGGAACTTATTTTGCAGAGCCGGACACTATCCTTGTGTTCAAAATATTCTATGAAGTATTCGGAGGAGGAACCCGCCTTGCAATGTCGAAGACAATCTGCGCAACGGACTCGTCGTCATTGAAGCCTGGTTCATGGGCTCTTGAGGAGTCTGGATTAGGGGGTGTCCGGATGGCCGGACTATAACCTTCGGCCGGACTCCTGGACTATGAAGATACAAGATTGAAGACTTCGTCCCGTGTCCGGATGGGACTTCCTTGGCGTGGAAGGCAAGCTTGGCGTCACGGATATGTAGATCTCCTCCCATTGTAACCCGACTGTAACCCTAGCCCTCTCCGGTGTCTATATAAACCGGAGGGTTTTAGTCCGTAGGACGAACAACAATCATACCATAGGCTAGCTTCTAGGGTTTAGCCTCTCCGATCTCGTGGTAGATCTACTCTTGTACTACCCATATCATCAATATCAATCAAGCAGGAGTAGGGTTTTACCTCCATCAAGAGGGCCCGAACTTGGGTAAAAACATCGTGTCCCTTGTCTCCTGTTACCATCCGCCTAGACGCACAGTTCGGGACACCCTACCCGAGATCCGCCGGTTTTGACACCGACACTCTGGTACTACGGTCTAATATGCTGTGGCGGTGTGCATGCAAGTGAGTCCGTGTGTGGAAAGAGTTGGTGTAACCAAGGCTACACCAAGCGCTGGTTGAACACCGGCTGGATCTGGATGGATACGGACGCGAGGACGGTCTTGGCGATCATGCAGCGAGACACGGAGGTCATGACCACCTCATCATCAAGCGTACGAAAGGGAATCGTACACGTCCAAAGAACGAGATGTCATGGAAAACTAGGGGAGGAAAAGCAAGGCCTATTGGCATTGCCCTCTTCTGATAACAAAGATCAGTAAGGTTTGCCAAAGGGACGAGATGGAGGGCACGATTTGGGATAGAGACACGTCTATCACCAAAACAATTTGGGTGGAGGAAAAGATATTGACGCAATACCTGAGCATAACTCCTGCAAATGGTGTCTGGAACACTCGGTACCAGGGCATCACTCTGCTAGGACAGAGATAACGCCGAACGAAGAGCAGGCATGCAAAGAAAGAGGGTGCAGGTAGTGGATCGAAAACGATGCCACCTACACTCACAAGAGTAACTGTTAGCGACAAGATAATAATTTATATGCATGCTATGCAACAAACAAATGCAACAATCAAGTGCAACAAACCAAGGGGGCTCTATACTACCGCATTCTAATGTTCGCGCGGGCTAGGGCATCCTACAGCCACACCTACTCTGATACCAAGCCTGTGGCACCCCGGCTCAGAGAAACCGGAACGCCCCGTATTCCAGCCCGGAGATCGAGGAGAAGTCTTCTGGAATACGGCACCTTAGCATAGAACAAATCAGCTCTTTATTACAATCTATATTGGGTACAAGGGTTCCGATATAACGGGGAATTATATCAGCATGGTGACACTACACTTGCCACTGTTGCTCTATGCAAGCAGCGGAACCACTCGAAGCAGCGGAAAAACTTACAGCAGCGGAACAGCGACGACGGTGATGAACTCCACTCCGCGGGGGCTCTGGCTGGAACGCTAATCCTAGCTCGCAAAGAAGGAATCCATGGCAAACAAGCAATAAAATCTGGCATGACCTACAAACTGGTATGACACGCCAGGTCAGTACATTGAATGTACTTGCACTACTGGAATCAGCTACTTTGCCATCGCCAGATCTTTGCCGTCTGCTAGCGGACGGCAAATAAGCTCTTGCCATCAGCTACCCAAAAGCGGACGGCAAAGAACGGCTGATGGCAAAGACCAAGGTTACCATCAACCAGTTCTTTGCCGTCCGCTCATGACGGCAAAGATTCGCTGTTGTCTGCTAGCGGACGGCAAAGAGGGAGGGCCCCACCGACGAGTTGCAAAAAAAACCTACGGGGCCCTCTTTGCCGTCCGCTAGCGGACGGCAAAGAGGAAGAAGGCGGACGGCAAAAGGTGGCGGACGGCAAAGAGGGAGGGCCCCACGTAACGTTAACGGCGCCCCCCCCCCTCTCTCTCTCTCTCTCACCTCTCGCCAGCCCCTTCAGACCACGCCCGCCCCGCCTTGGCCCCCCACCTTGTCGCCCCACCACCCGCCACCCCAGCGCCCAGCACCTCCGCGCCCAGCCGCACCGCCCCCCCTCCTCCGCCGCCCAGCCCACCGCCCCCTCCTCCACCCTCCGCCGCCTCGGCGCTCCCACTCGCTGCCCCAGCCCGTCTGGCGCCCGCCTGCCCGGCGCCCGGCACCTCGCCGCCGCCGGGCAAGCCAGCGCCGCCGCTGCAGCCCGCCCCGCCTCCTCCGCCGCCCAGTCAGACCGCCCCCTCCTCCACCATCGCTGCGGTGAGTATCTTCTTCCTTTTTTTTCCTTTTTTCTGTTTTTTTAGTTTTAGGTTTATGTTTAGTTTTAGGTTTATAGGTTTAGTTTTAGTTTAGTATTAGGTTTATAGGTTTAGTTTTAGTTTAGTATTAGGTTTAGATTTAGTTTAGTATAAGAAGAAGAAAAGAGAGGAGAGGAGGAGAAGAAGAAGAGGAAAAAGGAAAGGAGAAGAAGAAGAAGAAGAAGAAGAAGAAGAAGAAGAAGAAGAAGAAGAAGAAGAAGAAGAAGAAGACACCCCGACCCCGAGACCCCGACCCCGACCCCGACCCCGACACCCCGACCCCGACCCCGACCCCGACACCCCGACCCCGACCCCGACCCGACACGGTACCCAGACCCCGACCCGGCACCCCGACACGACACCCCGACCCCGAGACCCGACCCGACCCCGACCCCGACACCCGACCCGACCCCGACCCCGACACCCCGACCCCAACCCCGACCCGACACGGTACCTGGACCCGACCCGGCACCCGACACGACACCCGACCCCGAGACCCCGACCCGACCCGAGACCCGACCCGACACCCGACCCGACCCGACCCGACCCCGACACCCCGACCCGACACCCCGACCCGACCCCGACACCCCGACCCCCAAGGCTGACCCGACACCCGACCCGTCACCCCGACCCCCGAGCCTGACCCAACACCCGACCCGAGCCTGACCCGACACTCGACGCCGACACCACACCCGACCTCAAACAACACCCGACACCGACACGGCACTACCCGACATCGACACGACACCCCGACCCCCGATTTCAAACAAAGACACCCGACCCGACACGGCACCCCGACACCGACAGACACCCGACCACCGACACCTCCGAAAAGGTGTTCTTTGGCCTTCCAGAGGCCGACGGGTCATATATTTGTGAATTATTAGTTAGGTCATATATTTTTCGATTTTGCTATGAAAACATCATATATAATTGTGTTGATCGTGTAGTTTTAATTGTGCAGTTGTTTCATCGCCATGTAGGTTTGGTGTTCGGACGACCTCGCCGTGCGCTTGACGAGCTCTGCCCTTCGCTCGTGGGTGAGCACAAATGACAACTCCTCCTCCCCATTAATTATTTGATCTATTCCGATGAAACTTGATAGCTAGCTATATATGTGTCTTGAATCATCGATATCGTAACCAATATGTGTCTCCCTGCTCGAAAGCGTCATAGTTATAAATATGCATGCATTTGCATATTTATAACCTTGATTCTTCAATTGTCCAACGCTATCCATGGACAGCTCAGTATGTGTAGATTGGGTTCGTTTTCCCATATAAGAGCTCGGATCCGACGCATATATTTGCCGCGGTGCCTCCCTGTTGTTCTCCGGTACACATCCTCTCTATTTATTGCGTAGACGTGTATCGGGAGAACGGCGGGAGGTGCTGCCAAATTTTAAGGCCGGATCCGAGCATAGCATGGGAAAATGAACCCAATCTACACTTACACGGGTGGGATTAGGACCTATCATTACCTATTAGAGTGTAGGTTGCATGGACGTAATAAAATTGACAAAGTAGATCAACCGATGAATATATACATGGTGAATTACATATATAATTGTTGTGTGTCCAAAGAGCTCGATGGGGAGAGGTACGTAAGTGCATTTAATATTTTGTACCTTGTGCATTCACGTTTTTCAAATAACTAATGCGTTGGCCTTGTCATGCTGCGCAGAGGTTGGGACCACCATCATAGTGTCCGCCGCCCAACTCCGTCCTTGAGTTCTTTGCCGCAAAACTTCCCGGGTTTGTCACGCTGTTCGGTGAGGGTCGGCTTCCAGAGCTTGGATTGAGCTGGGAGCACTACGTGGCTGCCCCGGCCCCGCCGGATGAGATTATCGACGGTGTCGTGTGCGACACGAGGCGCATATGGTGATCGTAAAGTTCTGGGTAATTTCTCCTACACATTTAAAAATCTTCAACTAGCTAGTTATTAATTGTACTAATCAATATTGTCTCATTTGATTGCAGACATTCTACTGTGTGAGGAGGGATACGAGGAGGACGCGCACATGTTATCGAGAACGTCAGAAGCGCCTACTCCGTAACTTACGACACGAGGCTCGGGTAAAGGCTGTTCGAGACTACTACGCCTTGCGTGGTATCAAGAAGACCAAGCCGGCGTGCCGCGATAAGTTCTGAGTAAGGAGCAGTAAATGAAGGTAATTCTTAAGGCCTTCTCTACTTAAGTTCCTTCATTTAGTAATTCTTAGCCAGAAGCGCTCAAGTTTCTATTTGCTAACTTAGGCGCCTCCGAGATGGTGTGCGGATCGGATGGATTGTTGGGAGGTGTTGGTCGATGAGTGGTGCTCAAAACAATGGCTAGCCCTCCACAACGAGGCCAAGGACAAACGTGCCCAAATGGAAGGTGTGCCACACCATGAAGGCAGCTCCAACTTATATCAGTTCAAGAATCGGTATGTGGTTTGCTTCATGATTCATGCAATTCATTCATCATGCTAGCTTGAGCCCTTTAATTACTAATTTTCATTGTTTCTCTCTTTCAGCACGCCACAATAAGGCGGATAAGGTGCCGAGGTGTACGACCTGTATGCCATGGCCCACACCGCCTCTTTCAAGAAAGTCAAGGCTTTCTCTCGGCCCGACCTCGATGATGCAAACAACTTCACCAACATCTCCTCCCACAACAAGCTCGTGAGATATAGAGATGAGGGAAGGCGAGGAAAGGGAGGACTTTAACCCGAGCTGTGGTCCCATTGATCCGAGCTGTTGATGATATCTGGTGGCGGAGGTCCCATGGCTCCATAGCCATTGGAGATGGACTTATCCGTTGTCCTAGCACTCTCTCGGAGATCAAAGCGCGCCAATCGAGCTCCGCCCCGAGATAAGGCCTCGTGAACGGCCAAAGGCAACTCGCCATCAAGGTTAGTGATACATACTCGTTATCTTTCTCCATTACATTGTGTGCGCTTCCATCAATGATTACAAATGGTCATGTGAGTGGTGTTGCAGGCTGCTATACAGAGTGAGAGAGATAGAACGGAGAAACTTGGCGGAGGCGGCGGAGAGGCAGCGGAGTTGGAGGAGAGGACGACAAAGATGATGGAGGAGGAGAGGGCACGGAATGACATGCGTGCAAGGGCCATGTACGAGCTCCTTGTGGTAAGTTTCTTCGCAGATTAGCCAAAACATTCATGTAGTGTTTGTCTCATTACTAACTAGTATGACTGAGTCGTCAAAACCAAATGTGCGATGCTGTGCGAGAAGACAGTCGACCGCCCGCCGATGCCGTGATTGCTCCCTGGGACCACGGTGAGTTTTATTTGAATGGACATTACTTGCTAGTCTTAACATTTGAGTGTCATCATGCTAACAAGACATTGAAATGATCTTTGGTGCAGCGTAACTCCGCACAAGCATCGCACGATCCTTCTCCAGCCTACCGACACGAGCCACCCGCTCCTACACCTCCCGGATCTTGGTAAGTTTATCTAGTGTTTTGCTTAACACATGCATAAAGACCTAGACTTAGCTTTATTTCCTCCAATGCTTACCATAATGACCTAGACTTAGCTTCTTCTCCTCCAAAATGACTTAATAAGCTTATCGACCTCCAAAACCATCCATTTTACCTAAGTTAGCTCTAAAACGATCTGTACTTAGCTTACTTATGTCAAAATTGCATAATTAGCTTAGTTAGCTCATAGACGATCCATTTTACCTAAGTTAGCTCTAAAATGACCCATTTTACCTAGGTTAGCTTATAAATGATCCAGTTCATCCAAGTTAGCTCAAAATGACCCATTTCACCTAAATTAGCTCTTAAATGATCCATTTCACCAAGTTAGCTAAAAACGATCCATTTCACCTAAATTAGCTCTTAAATGATCCATTTCACCTAAGTTAGCTCAAAAGATCCATTTCAACTAAATTAGCTCATAAATGATCCATTTCACCTAAGTTAGCTCAAAACGATCCATTTCAACTAAGTTAGCTCATAAAAGATCCATTTCAACTAAATTAGCTCATAAATGATCCATTTCAACTAAGTTAGCTCATAAATGATCCATTTCACCTTAGCTAGCTCATAAACGACCCATTTCAACTTAGTTAGCTCATAAATGATCCATTTCACCTTAGCTAGCTCATAAACCGACCCATTTCAACTTAGTTAGCTCATATATGATCCATTTCACGTAAGTTAGCTCATAAATGGCATACTCTTCTTGTTCTAGTCTTCTTCTTGTTCTACTCTTCTTGTTCTAGTCTTCTTCTTGTTCTACTCTTCTTGTTCTAACTTTCTTATTTTTCATTTTGCAGATTTCATTCACTTGACTTAAAGCTTGCATAGATGGAGTGCTCCTTATCCCTTTCTCTGTTTCTTTTGTATCGTTGAACTATGCATGTATCGTTGGATGAAACTATTGTAATATATATGGTTGGATGCCTCTATGTTGAACTTGTTATGTATGATGGAACTATGCATGTAATATATATGTTTGGATGATGAAGTTATGTGTTGGATATCTTATATGTTTGCTCAGAATGGCCTTTTGAAATATATCTATATATGTCATATATAATTGTGATGAAAATTGTTGGATTTAATAAAAACAGATAAAGAGCCAATATGCAGTGCTTTTGCAAATCGCCACCGACGACAACGCGCTCTTTTGCCGTCATCCGCGGACGGCAAAGAAGACACGTGGCATCTAGTGTGCTTCCGGAAGTCGACCCATTTGGTCATTTGCCATCGATGGCGACGGCAAAGAACCGCACTTTGCCATCGATGGCGACGGCAAAGAACCTGCACTTTGCCATCGGTGGCGACGGCAAAGAACCTGCACTTTGCCATCGATGGCGCACGACAAAGACACTAGAAATTTTGCCGTCCGCGGCGGACGGCAAAGGCTCGCCGTTAGACACTTAACGGATCGACGGCGCAATTATTACCGTCCGCTCTCTTTGCCATCCGTCATGACGGCAAATGCCCTTGCCGTCGGCCGCCTGAGCGGACGGCAAAGTAGCTGCCATCAGTAGCCTACTTTGCCGGAGCTGTTGCCGTCGCGGTGACGGCAAAGGATTTTGCCGTCCGCCATTCGTGCCTTTGCCGTCCGCCACGGCAGACGGCAAAGTAGCTGATTCCTGTAGTGTTGCAAGCTCACAGCAACCAAAGTAATCAAGACAAATGATAGCAAGCCAATTACAGATTATTAAGCAATGATGAACACGATACTATCAGAACAACATGGCATGTACAACATGATACAGCTAGAACAATACAAGCATGGCATAAACATATGAACATGATGAGACTAGCATGCAACATGATGAAACTATCATGCACCAACTTACTCTGCTCGGGTTACATCGTAACCATCACATGCATCACTTACCATCACGGACATCACACGATCATCTCAGGATCCAATCAAGCTTGGTATTAACAATACCGTAGTAATCATTTATGACCACAAGGAGCTTGACCTTTACCCGTGACTCTCGCATAACATCCCAAATATCCAACAAGTTGGTACTCACGATACCACAGTGATCCTCCCACGATCACAATAAATATCAACCAACTTCTTTCATCAACGAACTGGGGTTGTTATTAATCAAATTATTATTATTATTGTTGACCCATAGTGTGACCTACTACGAACTGGGCCCATATCCATGGGCGCGGCTATCGATAGATTTAACACACACACACTCTGCAGAGGTTAGCACACTGTACCCACACCACGGAACCCATGGCCTCGCACTCCCATTCGGGTGGACCAACGGGGTCCGACAAAACCGTCCTACTGCCATGACACTCTCCCGGCCACTCCGACCAACTCCCCTTTGGGCTAAGTCCTGGGTGGCCCCGTGCCTACCAAAGGCACCAACGGCCACCGTCGTGGCAAAACGGTCCCAAACGGGGACAAGGATCCTTACAAAAACAACGGGCACACAAGGCTTATGCCTTCCTACCTGGCCAAGGTAGCGCCCGCGCATAACCTTCACTCGCGGGAGGCACCAGCGAGAGGCATGACAATAGACCCAGCGAGGACCTTCCCAAAGGTAAGCGTGGTTGCACTATTCAGCTCGATATGGTGGCACCATGACTCAGCCAACAGTTGTTCAAGTTCAATTTAATCCGGTTAAACTTGGATGCAATATGTTGAGCCATGATAAAATAACATGATGCAACTACAATGCATGAGCAGGATATCAACAAAAGCATGGGGGTGCAACTTAACTACCAACCATATCAACAATGAATCATATCCAACTGAGCATGGCTTAATGACGAACATGAATATCACAAGTATAACACTACTCATAGCATAACATGACCACTAGCATCAACAATAAATACCATGCAATAACATATATATAACTATAAAACTACCATGCAAGCATTTAACCAACTGGGTGCAAAAGAACATGCATAACGACGGTACTCAGAACAGACGATAGTCAGGCACCGAAGACCATCACCAACATGTACTACTACCAAACATTGCCAATATTAAAGTAATACTAGCATGAAGAACATAATAACAGAGTGCATGAAAACATGGCATGACGGTAACCACCGATCCATACGCATAACTGAAATAAGACAGCCGTAGCAAATCAAACAGACATTTATTAAAGATTCAAGTTGAAAACCAATGCTTCTGCATGGCTATCATGCAAATGGTGGTTGTGGCTTGCCTGGGGATGAAGAAGGTTCCGGGGAGAAGTGCGGACCGACCGCGGAAAGAATCGCCAGAAAGGGTACTCTCTCGGAGGGGGCTGATTAGGGGCAAGGGTAAAATGGTCATTTCTAGTATGTCAAACCAAAGTGAAAATGGTACCAAAAGTTCAGTCTCGATGAGGCGAAGAAGTGGGCTTTGGATTCACCTCATTTGGAGTTACGTGTAAAAAGATACGATCGTTTAAAGCCCAGGGACTAATCTGCAAAAATAACTTCTACAAACAGGTCCCTGGCAGTTTAAACGGAACGCGCCTTTCTCTGAAATACGCTATCCAGAGCGGAAAGCGCATTCTGGCCCAAAGAAGAAGCGAAGTACGCTTTCGATAAGGGAAAACGTACTCACTAGGAGTACGTCTCCACTTATCCACGTCGGCTAGGGGGCGGGGTCAACGGCTGAGGGACTGATGCGCGGGGCCCACGGCCAGCTAGCAGGGAGGAGTCGTCGACTTTGTCTCGATCGCGCTCGGCCGAGGCAGGGGCGAGCTCCGGCAATGCTCGTCGGTGCTACAGGCCATCCCCCGCGGTGCTCCGCCTACGGATGGATTCAGGAGGAGGAGCCGCATTCGAAGGGGTAGGTCATGGTCGCCGGGGATGGGCGTGGCTGAAGCAGCTTCGACGCCGGCGGACAGTGGCGTCGGGTGGAGTTGGGGTCGAAGCCATGGTTGCTCGGCGAGAGGGAGAGGGCACGGGAGGATCTAAGGGTCCCGTGGTCCTCTCGATGAGGTCGAAGGAGGGGAGTGCTTGGTTCGGTGGATTTGGCCGAGGCCGTGCGGCGGCCATGGCGGCAATGGAGGGCAACGGGGGCTCCTCGAGCTCGGGCTAGTGGCTAAGCGGGACCAGATGGGTGTGGTAAGGCTCGTGGTGTGCTCGAACGAGCTCGGGGCTGGCTATAAATAGGCGGGGCGAGGCGGTTCGGTCGGATGCCGCCGCGGGAGGTCCGACCAACGCCCTGGCAACGGCAGCGATCATGGGAGGGCACCAGAAGGTGACGAGGGAGGACACGGACGAGGCACGGAGCTCACGGAGATGAGGCAGCGCTCGGGGACAAGGGAGGAAGAAGACACAGAGGAGGAAGGCGATGCGGTTACGGGCGTGCACTGTGCGGCGAGGGGGAGGGCTCACAGGAGAAGAAGACGGGGGGCAATGGCTCCATGGGAACGGCGACAACACGGGGAACGCGCTAGACATGCCCGTGCTCGTTGGAACAATGAGCAGATAGAGGGAGAAGAAGACAGAGGCGCTAGAGCGCGAGAAACGCCATGCCAAAACGGTGGTCACTGCGTGGACAAGACGCTAACCCGTGCTCTGATCGGCCAAATCTTGTCTTGGAGACAAGGTGTGTAGAGGGTGATGCCAAGGAAGAGAGAAACAAGAGTGCTCACTGAGGTGACCACAGGTAGCAAAGATACAAAGAAACAGCAAGGTGTTTGGAGTTTGCTGAGGCTCACACAAGTGGAGATTAAGGATGAGCTTTGACGGAGGTTGATCACGCACTAAGGTGATTAAGATGGCAAGGTTTCAGCTCATACAGAGGGGTTTAGCTAGCAGTTGCTGTAGAAAGCACCCTATTGACTAGATTTAGAAATGAGGAAGAAGCACTCACTAGGAGTGTCAACTTGAGCTCAACTTGGGTAAGGAAGAGTTATTTGATCATATGAAGATGCTGCAAAAGGTTTCATACCAATTGGATAAACCAAAATGGTACTTCCTTCACAAACATTTCCACTGACCAAAAACCTGCAAAAATTCTATAGGAAAATTGGCTAGATGGAATATGCCCAAATTGGGTGGAGATAGGTTATATGGATAAGAGAAGGCCTAGGAAAATTTACAGCCATAATGTAGCAAGATTAAATATACTTGCTTCACAAACTGAAACTTTGGACAGAATCAAAGAATTGAATGTGAGCTCACATGAAGGCATGACGTGAGCTCAAATCTTGTGTAGAGCTTTTATTTGATGATATGAAAGACCATGCAAAAATTCAACTCAATTGGATTAACCTACCTAGTACTTCCTTCACAACCAATTCCCTCAGACATGAACTTTGAAAATTGTTCAGGAACATTTACTAGGCAAATTAAGTTGAAATTTGTCATGAGACAATTATTTGGACATGAAAACGTGTCCAAAAGGCTTGGGGTCAATTAGGCAAAGATAAATGGCACTTGCTTCACAATGTGACATTTAGGGCAGAATAGGAAATGAATTATTTGAGCATGATGATAGACATGGCAAATGAAATATTTTGCCATATTTGAGGAAGATATGACCCAAACAATTTATAAGATTTATTTGGGAATTTTAGGAGTGATGGAAATATAGGTTGCTTCACAACCTAGGGCAAATTGAGTTATTCCTTTAGTAGAAAAGGAATATCCCCAATAAAAAGAATATTGGGATTTGGGCTAGGATGAAAATGGAAAGGTCAAGCGAAGGATTTGGATATGACAAGCCACTCTGGAAGCAAAGAAGTGTTCATCTTCTTCAGTTTGCAGACCACATGGCCATGGAAAGAGAAAACTCAAGCAAAAATCTCAGAAAATCAAAAGAAAAAGAAAGGGTTAAAAATCAGGCTGTTACAGAATATCCTTTTGCAAAAGACTAGTAAGAGTCCTAGAAATTTTAGAAAAGTCTTTAATAAATCTCCTATAGAAACAAGCATGACCTAAGAAACTACTAATACCTTTGATGTCCTTGGGACATGGCATTTTCTCAATTGCATCAACCTTAGCTTGGTCCACTTCAATACATTTTTCAAAAAAATTATTACCCAAGACAATGCCTTCATTAACCATAAAGTGGCACTTCTCCCAATTCAAGACAAGATTTGTTTGTTCACATCTTTGCGAAACTCGATCAAGATTGCTTAAACAAACATCAAAAGACTTCCCATAAACAGAGAAGTCATCCATGAAAACCTCAACAATCTTTTCACAAAAATCAGATAATATAGCAGTCATACATCTTTGAAAGGTAGCAGGTACATTACATAAACCAGAAGGCATACGTCTATAAGCATAGGTTCCAAAGGGACAAGTAAAAGTGGTCTTTTCTTGATCAGGTTGAGAAATAGGTATTTGTGAAAAACCAGAATATCCATCAAGGAAGCAAAATGTGTGTGCTTAGATAATCTTTCATGCATTTGATCAACAAAAGGCAGAGGGTAATGATCTTTTCTAGTTGCTTTGTTTAATTTTCTAAAATCAATTACCATTCTATAACCTGTAACAATTCTTTGTGGAATAAGTTCATTCTTATCATTAGGAACAACAGTTATACCTCCTTTCTTAGGGACACAATGAACATGACTCATCCATCTACTATCAGCTATAGGATAGATTATAGCTGCTTCCAGAAGTTATAATATTTCCGTTCTTACCACTTCTTTCATCTTCGCTTTAACCGACGTTGGTGATCAACAACAGATTTAGCATCAGGCTCCATATTAATTTTATGCTGACATAGAGTGGGACTAATGTCCTTTAAATCATCAAGAGTATATTCAATAGCAGCTCGGTGCTTCCTTAGAACTTTCATTAATCTTTCTTCTTCATGTTCTGAAAGGTTAGCACTGATAATAACAGGATGTATCTTCTTTTCATCAAGATAAGCATATTTCAAAGTGTCTGGCAATTGTTTCAATTCAAACACAGGATCACCTTTAGGTGGAGGAGGACCTCCTAGAGTTTCAATAGGCAAATTGTGTTTAAGCAGAGGACATTGTTCAAATAAAATCTTATCTATTTCATTTCTTTCATGCATATGAAAATCATTTTCATGGTCTAGCAAATATTGTTCAAGTGGATCAGTAGGTGGCACAACAATAGAAGCAAGACCAATTAATTCATCCTTACTAGGCAATTCTTTTTCATGAAGATTTCTACTAAACTTGGAAAAGTTAAACTCATGAGACTCATCACCAAAACTAACACCGATAGTTTGTTTCTTACAATCTATTCTAGCATTAATGGTGTTCAAGAAAGGTCTACCAAAGATAATGGGACATAAGTCATCTTGTGGGGAACCAAGAACAAGAAAATCAGTAGGGTATTTTATTTTCCCACACAAGACTTCAACATCTCTAACAATCCCAATTGGTGATATAGTGTCTCTGTTAGCAAGTTTAATAGTAACATCTATGTCTTCTATTTCTGCAGGTGCTATGTCATTTATAATTTCTAGATATAAGGTGTAAGGAATAGAACTCACACTAGCACCCATGTCACATAAACCATGATAACAGTATCTCCTATTTTAACTGAGATGACGGGCATGCCAACAACAGGTCTATGTTTATCTTTTTTATCAGGTTTGGCAATTCTAGCAGCTTCTTCACAGATGTAAATAACATGCCCATCCATATCTTCTTCCAAGAGATCTTTAACCATAGCAATACTAGGTTCTACTTTAATTTTTTCATCAGGTTTAGGTGTTCTAATATAGCTTTTGTTAACCATAGTTGAAACTTTAGCATGTTCCTTTATCCTAACAGGGAAAGGTGGTTTCTCAATATAAGCAGAAGGAACAACTAGATCAACATTATAAAGTATAGTTTCTTCTTTAACTGGTACCGGTTCTTTAGTTTCTTCTTTAATACGTGGGTGATATTTAAACCACTTCTCTTTAGGGAGATCAACATGAGTAGCAAATGATTCACAAAATGAAGCTACTATCTCAGAGTCAAGTCCATATTTAGTGTTAAACTTTTGAAAAGCATCGGTATCCATAAAATATTTAACACAATCATACTTAAGCTTAATACCAGACTCTTTACCTTCGTCGAGTTCCCAATGTTCAGAGTTGCGTTTAATTCTTTCCAAAAGATCCCACCAGAATTCAATAGTCTTCTTCATAAAAGAACCAGCACAAGAAGTATCGAGCATGGTCTGACCATTACGAGAAAGCCGAGCATAAAACTTCTGGATAATAATTTCTCTTGAGAGCTCATGATTGGGGCATGAATATAACATTGACTGAAGCCTCCCCCAAGCTAGAGCTATACTTTCTCCTTCACGAGGCCAAAAATTATATATATAATTCCGATCACGATGAACTAGATGCATAGGATAATTTTTTTATGGAACTCCAATTTCAAACGGTTCCAATTCCAAGATCCAATATCATCGCATAGCCTATACCATGCTAATGATTTTCCCTTCAAAGATAAAGGGAAAACCTTCTTCATAACTTCATCTCCGGGTAAACCTGCAAGCTTGAACAATCCACAAATTTGTTCTACATATATCAAGTGCATATCAGGATGTTCGGTTCCATCTCCTGCATAAGGATTAACTAGCAGTTGTTCTATCATACCCGAAGGAATTTCATATTCAATATTTTAAGTAGGTGCAGTAGGTTGAGGGGTAGCTAATTGTGATTCCGGACAAGGTGAAGATACCCCGAACAAACCCCTCAAAGGATTGTTTTCCATAGTAACAAGTGAATATAAATTTCAGCACACTATATAAATGTTTCCTTACCATATTCCACTTACCAAAGGCGCTTCACTCCCCGGCAACGGCGCCAGAAAATAGCCTTGATGACCCAAAAGTATAGGGGATCAATTTTAGCTCTTTTCGATAAGTAAGAGTGTCGAACCCAACGAGGAGCAGAAGGAAATGACAAGTGGTTTTCAGCAAGGTAATATTTGCAAGTGCTGAAATTGTAAGTAGCGGAGTAGTTTGATAGCAAGATAATTTGTTACGAGCAAGTAACGATAATAGTAACAAAAGTGCAGCAAGGTAGCCCAATCCTTTTGAGGCAAAGGACAGGCCAAAACAGTCTCTTATGATAAGCAAAGAGTTCTTGAGGGTACACGGGAATTCCATCTAGTCACTTTCATCATGTTGGTTCGATTTGTGTTTGCTACTTTGATAATTCGATATGTGGGTGGACCGGTGCTTAGGTTTTGTTCTTACTTGAACAAGCCTCCTACTTATGATTAACCCTCCCGCAAGCATCCGCAACTACGAGAAAAGTATTAAGAATAAATTCTAACCATAGCATTAAACTTTTGGATCCAATTGGTCCCTTACGGAATAGCGCATAAAGTGGGATTTAAGCTTCTGTCACTCTCGCAACCCATCATCTAATTGCTACTCCACAATGCATTCCCTTAGGCCCAAATATGGTGAAGTGTCATGTAGTCAACATCCACATGACACCACTAAGGGAATCACAACATACATACTATCAAAATATCGAACACATATCAAGTTCACATGTTTACTTGGAACATGATTTTTCCCGTGACCTCAAGAACAAAAGTAACTACTCACAAATGATAATCATGCTCATGATCAGAGGAGTATTAAATAGCATAATGGATCTGAACATATAATCTTCCATCGAATAAAAACACTACTAGTCACCCACAAGCACCAATCTATAGTTCCGGTAACAATATTGAACACAAGAGATGAACTAGGGTTTGAGATGAGATGGTGTTGTTGAACATGTTGATGGACATTGCCCTCCCCAAGATGGGAGAGTTGTTGGTGATGATGATGACGATGATTTCCCCCTCCGGGAGGGAAGTTCCTCCGGCGGAATCACTCCGCCGGAGGGCTAAAGTGCTCCTGCCGAAGTTCCGCCTCGAGACGGCGGCGCTCCGTCCCGAAAGTCCTCTCCTTATTTTTTCTAGGTCCAAATGACCTATATACCTGAAGATGTGCACCCGAGGTGGGCCTGGGTGAGCACAACCTACCAGGGCGCGCCCATGTGGGTTGTGCCCACCTGGTGGGCCCCCTCTGGTAGTTATTTGCTCCAATATTCCTCAAATATTCCATAAAAAACTCCGTGAAGTTTCATATTGTTTGGAGTTGTGCAGAATAGGTAGCCTGACGTAGCTTTTCCAGGTCCAGATTTCCAGCTGCCGAAATTCTCCCTCTTTGTGCTTGCATATTATGAGAGAAAAGGCATTAGAATTACTCCAAAAAGCATTATTATGGATAAAAACATCTTAAATAACAGTCAAAAACCATGATGCAAAATGGACGTATCACATGGACATTTGGACATTTATATGATTCGAAGCAATAGTCTAGTTTTGATATGAAGATTTCAATACTCAAGCATATCAACAAGCAACCATGTCTTTCAAAATATCAACACTAAAGCAAGTTATCCCTGGCTCATTATGCTTAATCATTGATCCATTGATGAAACACACTCGCATGTTAGCCATACCCAATGCTCAAGTACGATCATAGTGCCCCTTAGTTGGTGCTTTATAAGAGAAGATGGAGACTCGAAATAAAAATAAAAATTGCATAAAGTAAATAGAAAGGCCCTTCACGGAGGGAAGAAGGGATTTGTAGAGGTGCCAGAGCTCAAAGCTAAATATTTTGATGCGCTCTAGTCATTTGTAGAGGTTGATGCGCTCGCTAGAAGTGAGGTCTAACAGCTCTTCAATACAAGACTAACCCACCTGCTAAATCTCTGCCTCACCACTCAGACATAGACCCTTGACCAAATTTAGAAACTCTAGCCCAATTAGGGAACTCCCTCCACCTGTGCACGGGGAATTTCTATGTCTCACTTATTGTGAGACAGATGTCTGCGGGTGGTGATATGTATCGCTCTTTGTGAGTGATACAACCGCGTTGTCCACGTCACTCCTGTTGGGAAACATAGTAGAAAACCAAAAAAAATTGCCCTACAATCACCCAAGAACAATATGAAGATGCATTAACGGTTTGAATTTGATGACTCCGAGTTACAGTCGAAGAAGACGAGTCGGTGTAGATTGTACTTGGGGTCCCTCAAACCATACATGAACGAACCCGTGAACCGCCCAAGAACAGTCCCTCGAATGGAAAACCGAAAGCACATGCCTCCTACGAGTTGCAAGCGTACGGTTTTCATGATCCAGCAGCGCTTCACCGTCCAGAGCTAATCACTGTCGGAGAATTAGAGGAAGGATATTAGAACCATACTGGGCTTCTAATTATGAGGATTAGAGGATCTAGGTCAAGCTCCAATTGACCAACTAGAACTAGAGAACTAGAGGAGGCTTCAAAACTTGTGTGTTTAAAAGTGCCAAAAGCCTCTAGTATATAATGGTTGGAGGAGGAGGAGGGGGCGCCACAAGGGAGGAGAAAGTCTCCCTCCCTTGGCCGGCCAAGAGGAGGTGGACTCTCCTTCCAATTCGGCCTCCCTCTCTTCCATGGGAGAAGGGGGCGCCACACCATTGGGCCCTTGTGGCCAAATACTCATTTCAATACTTGGCCTTTAAAGGCCCGTTGATATTAAATTAAATATAAAAGCCTCATAACAATTACTAGAGCCTTTTATAATTAATTTAACATCATCAAAAGCATTTTCCACTTATATATTGTTTATCGGTAATACCCGGTATTGCCCGATAAACTCTGAAACCCTTCCGGTGACCCTGAAACATTTCTGGTTCCTCTCAAAATTATTTTGAATATTAACAAAACTATTTCACAAATAAATCCTCCCTACTCCCGTCCTACTAATACTCAGCAGATCCTGATTACCTTAAGATTGTGACCCTGTAGGTTCAGTAAAACACATACATGAACAAAACTCCTTTGTTCAATGACCGATAGCAGAACAGAGGACATCCATATCGATCCCTATGATTACAGAATGACATTCAAGTGAACCTTTGGGGTATCATGTGATATTCCCTTTGCTTTGTGATACTTTACGAAGCCCAAAGTGAGATGTATCGGTATCCTCTTGAGTCATACACATGCTCATTATACCGGTCTCCTCGTTACCGGTTTTGTTCTTCTTTCTCGTTGACATGTTCCCACATCCTCGTGACATAGTCACCTGTGTTTTGCTAGACGATGATGGATGCCGTCACACCGAGATGGCCCTAAGAATATCTCTCCATCGTCGGAGGAGCAAATCTCATTATTGAGGTATCTAGTCCCTTGTCAAACTTTCCGATGCACCTGTAAGTTGTCGTTATGATCATCGTGTTACAGATGATGTTTGAGCAACAACAAAGTCCACCGTACACTAAGAAGTGACGACGATACTCTCATGGTCTAAAGAACTAAAGCACACGTTAACACTTCGTGTTATAAGTTCGAACAATTGATTTTGGTCGATTCAGTATGATCGTTCTTCTAACGTCATACTCTCAATGTTATTCTAGGACTATTGTTACACTTAACGATATCCTAAAATCCGAAAACATGATCACAAACAACACTTGAGCTAGTCTTAGAGGTGAGACTAGGAATCTATTTTTTGTTTTTTATCATTCCATACGTGCATATAAGTTTTGTTGAATCGCATATTCCGAGATCATAGCAGTTATAGCATAGAATATAAACTCTTAACTATGAACATGAAAATATAATAATACAATATTATTGCATATAAGGCATATTTCCAAAGTCCCGCATTTGCACTAGAGTCAATAATCTAGTTATCACATTTTCTTTTACACCAATGCCAATCCGGTGTTTGTTCATGCTTTGCTTGTGCTATAGCCTTCCTCCCATCAGATCTTGACAACTTCAGATCCGTGTGTATGATTTGCATATGTATGCATCTATCATGCTTTCACAAGAATCCATAATTTATGTGAAACAATATTTGTATATAGACTAGGTCATGGAACCACTATTGAGAACAGTGTTCTGTTGGCACAATCATCTAGAAACCATACCAAGCTCATAAATAAACTTTTGATTCATTGTTGCTTCTAAATCGACAATATACTCAGGCTTCTGTTACAGAATTTACCATATAACTTTCTTGGACCAATTTCAACTTACTATGCCACCATAAATCATTTAATTTCCTCTATCCACGGACGGATACAGAAGAAACTTTGCGGGTCGCCGTTAGAGATGTCCTTATTGCTTTTTCTCACGGAGAAAGTGCCATAAAAGCAAGACATGATCTGTAGCCAACTAGCCATGCTTGAAAAAAAAAAGACTTGCCTTCTCTTAGCTAAAAGATGAGCTCTCAGTAAAAAGAGCTAAGATATTTGCCTGTATTGTACGAGATCTATTCTCTTATTCATATATTTCTAATTTTGATTGCCCATATTCGTATAATCTCACAATATCAAATGCCAGGAAGAGCACTAAATGATGATCCATTGCTTTTTTTTTTTTTGAAATGGTCATCGGGAGGGAAAGGCTCCCCACATCCATTGCATAATGTTTTATTGCAAGACAATATTGTGCTACCAACCGTCGTACATGCCCTTATTGGCTTCTCTCTTACAGGGAAACTGTCGCATGAGGCCAAGTATTGTGACCACTCTGCAAGTTGCTGCCATAAAAACAAGACACAATCAAGGGCCATGCTTGCCTAACGTGTCTCATTTAATCACCGGCCTTCACCTACAGCTATGTGCGGCAAGATACACATGCCGAATACCGGCCAGTGATAACTGATCATTAGAGGAAATCAATCCTTGCATGGGCAAACAAAAATCCTTGCATGGTCAGTATTACCGGTTGAAAATAAGGGTGCTCTGATTTTCTTTCTTAGGCCAACTCCACCGCGCGACCTCAAACCAACGTCCGTTTTGTCCGGATTCTGTTTGTTTGGATAGGTCAATGGGGTCGTGTCCGGGCAGTTTCTGGGATGCGGTGGCCGTGCGTAGTGGCGGAGCTAGCATTTGAGAACAGGATGGTCCGCCCTTAAAAAAAAATTTGATGAGAAAATGACATGTGAACGTTCCAACTAATTACCAATATCACATAGAAATAGATCAACATGATCTTACAAAGACACTAAAAATCTGAATTAAGTCTAAATTTTGCATAAAAAACCCTACATAGTACATACTGCATTGACCTGCAAAATACGAATTACTACTTTCTATCAATAAGCTACTGGATAGCATATCATAGTTTAAAAAAAATCAAATCAGAAACGGGGATCAGAACTTGGGAATTTGATACCTTAAATAGGGCGGAGTTGCTGCGCCGGACTGGAGCACTGGGGTGCAGGGCGGCGGTCGCCTACTTTGCCGGGGCGTCAGGACTCAGGCGGTCGGGGACAGCCGGGCATGACGGGCAGGGGCGCGCACAGATCGAAGGGGGTGGGAAAGAGAGGCGGGATACTCCTTGAAGGTGGGCTCCGGCCGGTGACCGGCGAGGGCGGCAAGCCGGCGATGGCGAGGCAGTAGGTCGGGACTCGAGACGAGGCGGCTGGTCTCGATGCACTCCCTGGCTCGTTGTCGACGAGGCGTGGTGTGGCTGCGTTCGTATTGGGTCAACAGTAAGCGTTATCGGGCATTTGTCTTCTCTGGCCCAGTTAGAGATCTATAGATATCTTGACTGACCCAAAATCCTAGGGTGGGCCGCGGCCCACCCTGGCCACCCTATAGCTCCGCCCCTGGCCGTGCGCCCAACGCGCGGCCGCATCCCGGCCGCATCCTGTCCGCATACATTTTTCTTTGCAAACCCTTAATTTTTTTCATCATCATTTTTGGTACATGGAAATACATCAAATATTAACTAGAAAAGTAAGACCAAAGAAAAAAAGAACCACAAGAATACATTTTAGAAGATATCCAACTTCCATAATCGCTCCTGTAAGTTGGATTAGTGCCTTCTCGATGCATTCATTGTTGATCTGCGGAGGAGGCTCGATCTTGCGTGCTTCTTTTTTCTTCAAGTCTAAAGAAGTAGAGGTTGCTTCCTCGCATCTAGTCTCATGTCTAGCCTCTATTCTAGCAACAAGTGCATTAGTCTCATCTCTAGCCTCTATGCTAGATAAAAGTGCACGAACATCTACTAAATTACGCTTTATCAATATATCGATGTACTCTTCTTTTCAATACCAAAACTTGCATCCATGCTACACAATAAAATTTTAAATTAGCACAACTAGTCAAATTCAAGAGCACAACCGAACCTAAAAAGAGCACATACCCCATAGTTTAAGCACTTGATGAACACCCATCCGGGATGTTCCGGCGTTCTAGACACGCGGCGCACGACCTTTTTTGGGTAGTGGTCGCACTTAATGAGTGGCAACGGTGCATCGACGAGCTTTTGGGCTAGCACCGAGCCCGCCCGACCGCCATTCATGTATCTGCCGGCGGACCACCGACGGTGTAGATCCGAGCGACTAGAGGAGAAGCCACTGCCTGCATGCGGCCTTGCGGCCTTGCCAGGGCATTCCGGTCCGGTGCCCGTACAGTCCATGACGCGGCGCGGCCTCCCACAGCCGGGCGAGCTCAAGACCGACCGGATCCGCCCCAAATCCGGCTGCTGGATGCGCAAATCAGGTGGCCGTGGTTGGGTAGCTCGGGGGCGCCGAGGGGAAGGGGTTGGACGAGCGCGCGTCCGAGCTGCACAACTGCAATGACATCGGCAGGGGCGAGGGGAAAAGTGGAGAAGAGTGGAGAAGAGTGGAGGGGGTGCGGCCGGAGGAAGGGAGGGGGCAGATAGAAAAAGACGTCATTGTGCCACCGACGGACGGGCCAGGGGAAGACACGCGCACACGGCCCGACCGTCCGCGTGCTGTCCGTTTCACTCCAAAAGCGGCGCCAAACTTGGGCGATGGGTTGAAAGCGGATAGAAAACAAATAAAAGTCCGTTTACGCCCGCGCGCTGGGCCGTCTGATTCGTCTGTTTTACGCCAAACGAACGCACCCGAATAGAGGATGGGGTCGTGCGGTGGAGTTGGCCTTGCTATATGATCGTTGGCTACTCTGCAACGGCCCATGCCAAATGCATGCTGTCCATGTCCACGTTGAACATTCTCCCGACCTAGCATAACGCGGGCGCGTTGTCACACTAATTAATTAGTGGCCCATCCTAACGTGACGCGCGACACATACAGGGTATCGTTTTTCTTTTTTGGGGGTACAGGCTACAGGGTATCGTTTTCGTTGATGTATACAGCGAGCTGCCCATCTCTCCCTCCCTCTTTTTTTCTGAATAATAAAAGAGGGGCTGCCCCTCTCTCTCCTCCACACACATCGCGGTATGTCACATTCAAATGGATAACTTTCGTCAAAACAAATTCATTGTTGCCTTTTTTTTAGTAGTTTGATGTAACAATCAGCGTAATTAGAGAATGTTTATCTTTTTTCGGCGGGGAACAAGAAAGTCTTGAACTTGTCTTCACACCATATCCGCTCAGTGGCAATCATATGGGTGTACGGCGGGGCCCTTGAATACGCGTGGTGCGACCATCAACACTATGTACACTGCACCCGGTAGCTCATCCATCACCAAAACGTGATTAAACCACACAAAAAGGTAGCTCATCCATCACAAACACTGTCAGGTCTGAATTATCAAAGGAAGAGGGGCCTCGTCCCACATTTGTGTTTCTTCCTTTTTTGTGCGTGTTTGTTCTATGTCTACTTCCATCAAAACTGTTTGGCGATATTCTGTCAAGAAAAATTCATGTTCATATGTCGCAATAGAAGACACAAATTATTATCCTTCGGAAGTTGCACACGACTAAAAGATTTCTTTCTAAAAGTTAACGCACCACTACGTTTGCAATTTCATCAAGTGCTAGGGCTAGTTGATTGATCTGCTCTGCCTAGCAAAGTTTTTTTTGCGAAAGGCTAATGGATTTATTTATAGAATTTTGCAAAAAGGTTTCAGACCTATTATAAAGGTCCATCGGAAGTACAAAGCAGTCCAAACATAATAAAAATTGTATAGAGGCCCCTAGACCACTGAATGACCATTGCCACCACCAAAACGAGTCACTGACGTGTCGGTGTTCCCGCTAATATTTAAATCAGTTGGCTCGAAGTAGCTGCAACGTACATACAGGGCAAGGCCAACGATCCATGGGTTTTTGATAGAATACCCCATTATTTTGGACAAAAGAATATGTTTATATAGTATATATATCAAGTGATATATATTGTGTACAACATAGGGGAAAAAGTCTGGCATAAAATAACAGGATATCTGACGCAAAACAAGTGCAGAAGCTATATATCCCTTACTACGAGAGAGCGGCATTTAGGAGCTCGGGTGCATCTGCACCAAGTGAACAGCAAATTCGGAAAAATACCAAATAACTTCAAAAAAACTGAATTTTTTACACATCAAAGATGAGAGACTCTTGTATGTGCTTACAAATTTTTGCGTTGATATGTAAAAATTTGTGAAAACACCAATTGTATAGAGACTCTTGTATGTGCTTACAAATTTGTAAAAACAAAACCGGATCTCAAAATATGTCCAAAGCTGCGACAAAGTTCGAGCTTTAACTTTGGTTTTTTAGCGAGCTCTTGGATATCATCTCACTGTGAAAATTACAAGAACCTAGAAGAGTCTTACATCTTTCATATGTAAAAATTTCGGTGTTTTTAATGTGTTGGTATTTTATTAGAATCATATATGCATTTTTATTTATCTCAACATGCACACAATGCACATCATCACACATGTCACATCATCATCAACTACTTTTAATTCTCTTAACATGCATTTATCAAAAAAGTTAATGCAGATAAACAATTATTCATGCAAAAAAATGTCTACAGTTTAAGAAAATGTTTGTCAATCTGAAAAATTTCATGAATTTTAAAAAATGTTCAAGAATATGAAAAAGTACATGAATTTCAAAATTTCATGAATTGACTTTTGCCAATTTTAAAATTGTTGGTGGATTTGTTAAAAAACAAAACATTTTGTGTTAAAACAATGTTAACCATATATTTAGAAAATATTCACGATATATTAGAAAAGTTCATCATACATGGAAAAAGTTCACCATATATTATAAAAATCATCATAGATTTAAAATGTTAACTGTATAATTGAAAATGTTCAGTGCATATGTATATCAGAAAAAGTTCATAATATATTAAAAAAAGTTGACTGTATAACTAAAAATCCTCAGTGCATATTAATAAAATTTTCACCATGTATTTAAGAAAAGTTAAAAACTAAAAATATAGGAAAATTCAAACCATAAAAGTGAAAAAGGAAGAAAACGGAATACAAAAGAGGAAAACCTGCCAAGCAAAATAAAGGAAAAAACTGGCGAAAAGCTTCCAAACCGATGGAAGCTTCCCAAAACTGGAGTGGTACTTTTTCGATAAAAAAAACCGGAGTACCTACTGGGCCGGCAGTTTAGATATCTCTCCTCTGTAGGGGATAGCTGTGTAAACGTTCGCAGCAAGCGACATATATCAATTTTGGACGTCGACCTCGCCTGCTTGGATCGGTCAACTATGCTACGGTGTTTTCAGTTTTTTTCTCTTTTCTAGCGTTGTTACTGGTTCCCTGCCGAGATAAATTTGGGGTGTGAGCACGTAAGTAGCACAGTTTATGTCACACACCTGGACATGTGTATTAGAAAAACGTTTCATGTGTTTAAAAAAATGGTAATAGTGTATGAAAATTTTTTCCCGCATATTTAGAGAATGTGCAATGTCAATGTGCGATTAAAAATGTTCATAGCATTTAAACCAATGTTCGCAAGATTTAATAAATTGTTGACATGCTTTAAATATATAATATCATGGCATTTATGAAAAATGTTTAATATGGTATTAAAACATGTTCATCGCGTATTTCTATAAAATGTGAATTTTCTAAATATGCGGTGAACATTTTTTATGAAAGAATGATGAACTAGTGACATTGGTATTATCCCTTTTTTTCATTGTATGGTCATGATTGAAGAAGAATAGATTGGTAGTTTCCTGGTATTACCCTTTAAGAAGGTAGAAAATGAAAAAAAAACTAAAAAAAATTGAAAGGAAAAATGATTCAGTGGAATTTTTTATTATCCTTTAAGAACAAACAAAACAACAAAAAACTTGATAGCAGACTAAGGCATAGCCTAGTGGTGGGAAGGGGCTGATGCCTTCCCACCCACCCAGGTTCAAGGCATGGTACTTGCAATTTGGGTTTGTTGCACCAATTATACTGTAAGGGGTTCCCTTACAGTCTTTCTGTCAAAAAAAAAAAAAAACAAAAAACTTGATACAACATTGCACTAAAATTGTACCCTTTGTAATACTAGTAAGCGTGCACGTGCAACGCACGTCTCAACTAATATTACGACCATTATGTGAAAATTTATTTGTGTATGTAAAAGGATATCTGATAGTTGGTAAGGTTCATTTTCACCCAAAAATTTATTGCATTCTTATTTGAAACCATCAGTAACCTTCTTATTTCTATGAATTATGAAGACCGGATTCAAGTACTTAGGTAATCACTACTTATCCATTCTTGTAATATGATTATTTTCTCACAAGTCCTACTTTCCATAATCTTCTCTACGTTTTGACGCCATCGTTTCAACCAACTCCGTTGAGTGCCACAGATCCATGGAGGTGGGGAACAACAGCTCTGAAGAAATGTCATTCTTTTAATCCTAGTTAACATGAATATATTTAAACACAATCAATTAAAAAATGTATGTGTACAAAATATTTGTGGCCCTGTTGCGGGCAATTATCTAGTCTATAGTAATATAAAATATCAATTGAGAGGTCTACTAATGTACCCCAAAAAATCCATGTAACTTGCACCCGAAATATAGGTGAACATTTTTATCATGTTGAGTACTTGTGTTGGTATCATTTTCTAGATAGAAAACAAAAATCAGAATTTACCAATGGAGCTGTGTCCATGTAATTCTAGTTAGATATAATTCAAACTTGCCAATCAGTTTGTTATTTTCAAGTAAATCATGTACGCTCAATGCACACCTGAAGTAATGAACAAAGAGTTACAATCAAATCATGTCGGACAGAATGCACACACCCTAATACAATTCACGCAAGCATCAACACCAAGACAAATTCTTCTCTTGTTCTCTGATCCCATTTGTGTGGACCTGATAAGAGGACATCTACATCGACATCTTCACCTCCTCCGATAGTAGTCAACATGAGTTTATTCGGTGACCATGAGCCGATGAGTTTATTCAGTGACCAGGAGTCGATGTATTTTGACAAACAAAACATAGAAGCAGGTTTAATGGAAATGTATAAATTTTATATACAACATGAGCAAGTTTACTGAACACTGTTAAGAAAAAGCTTGCTGCCAACTACCAATTTTTCAGACACCTGAGCGGAACATCTAGTGTTCGCCTTCGATGGCAACACACCTTTGAGAATGGGTTGAAAAAGGGGGGAAACAAAACATTAAATCAAAAAAATACATATGTTAATGCGTGTATCCGTAATAACTTGACAAAAGTAGAATCAGCTACATCTGCTCTATTTATGATGCGGAACCTAATCAGTTTCAAGGTTTGATCATACGCAAACCGAGGTGTTTGCCAGTTTCAGTTTTAAAAAGATGAAATAAAGTAAAGTTTTAGCAGGCTCTCTCACCTGATAATAAAATTCATTGATCAAGAAAACAGTGACATAAATGTGCACCATGTTCCAGCATGCTCCCTCACCTATGCAAACCCAATGCCACCTTGGTAGTATACACTACTGATATACGTGTTTGCAACATTATGCTTCTTGCCATCATCAGAGTACTTGTTCTTTTTAGACGGCCACAAACAGGTTTCCCCGAAAAACTAGGAGCCTCCTGTTAGGTGATTAGGGTTTCGGTGGAAAGGCGGTGCTCGTCGACGGCTCGTCGGCGGGGCGCTTCGAATCTCTTGGTCTGGAGATGGCTGCGTCTACGGATCCAAGCGGCAGTTCGAGGGGGCCGCAATCCCCGAGGACGACGAGGGCACGGATGGAGGAGGCGATGGGAAAGTTGGACCTCACCGAGGAAGAAGCCACCCCCTTGGTGGTCGACGATCTCGATGATGGAGTACCGCAGAAGTGGTCAATTGCCGGCAAAGTGTTGCATCGGAAGATCTTTCATATCCAAACCATGGCCAATGCTTTGAGACCGGCATGGTCTTTCAGGCCGGTGGGTGAGAACACCTTCGTGGCTGATTTTGAGAATCGCCATGATCTTGATCGTGTGCGTGATGGCTCGCCGTGGCACGTGAGCAGGCATGCAGTGATTCTTGCGGATTTTGATGATTGCATGAGACCGTCGGAGCTAAAGTTTGACAGATTGCAGTTGTGGGCTAGGGTTCCAAATCTACCCTTCAACTTGCAGACTGAAAATTGGGGAAAACAGATTGCTAAACAGATTGATGTCAACGCGACGTCAGTTCACTTTGATCCTGTGGGGGGATTCTTGAGGGCAAGGGTGACAATTGATGTACACAAACCTTTGCGTCGTTGGATCCTTATTGATTCAGCGAAGAGGAAGTCTCGGGACTGGTATGATATTCAGTATGAGCATGTGCCGAACTTCTGTTTCTCGTGTGGTCGGCTGGGCCACTCTGATCTAGTTTGTCCTACTCCGGGTACCCGTGATGAGAACGGGGAGCTACCTTTCAATACTAGCTTGCGAGCGCCGGAGGACAGGAAGGGAGCTGCGTCGAGTGACGGCTCGGCTAAGGAGCCACAAAACTCTGCTCCCAGTAAGAAAGATGCAGCTTCAGCGAACAGCAAAACAAGGGTCGATGAGGAGGTTAACTCCCCGAAGAAGAGAATTATACACAAGAGGAAGGGTGGTCCTCAGACTGAAAAAGTTTATCGAGGGTTGAAACACTTGCCCTGCCAAGTGCTGGAAATCTGACGAACACAGATGACGCTCCTACCGATATGGTGGTGTTCACAGCTCAGAAACCTGATGGTTCGACTGGAATAGAGGGGGATGGGGGGAGGAGACATTCGTGCTACGGAACCAGACCCAAAAAAGAAGAAGCCAACCCCCACATCTTCTGAAAACTCGGCAGCGGCTGCGGGTCAGCCCTGCCAGGAGCCATGAAATGTTTGAGTTGGAACTACCGGGGGCTTGGGAACCCCGAGGCAGTTCGAGAGCTTCAGAAATTAACGAAGCAAGAAGGGCCTGCTTTGCTCTTTGTTTCAGAGACGAAGATCAGAGCTAAGAGGGTGGAGATCCTGCAACACAGTTTAGGGTTTGCGGGGTGCTTTGCGGTTGACAGTGCGGGTTTAAGTGGTGGAATTGGCCTGTTTTGGTCAAGGGATGTACAAGTTGAGTTAAAGAGTTACAGTGCTGGACATATTGATGTCATTGTCCGGGCAGCTGATTTACCTACACCGGAGTGGAGGTTTACGGGGTTTTCCGGAGCCCCAAGGTCTGAAGATCGCCACCACAGCTGGAGATGCTTGAGAATGTTGCATGCTGTTCCGCACCATGCGTGGCTGTGTCTTGGGGATTTTAACAAGACTATGTATGGCACAGAACGCTTTAGCAGGGCTGCGCGATCAAAGACGCAAATGTTAGCTTTTCGAGAAGCATTGGAGGATTGTTCCTTGCAGGACCTAGGGTTCTCAGGGGTACCGTTCACATGGGATAACAAACAAGGGGGGTCAATGAATGTTAAATCCCGCATTAACAGAGGTGTAGCGAATGAGGCTTTTCTTCAGCGATTTGATCCGGTCCGTGTTCGGCATATAAGCACGGTGGAATCAGATCACTGCTTTGTTTTGGTTGAAACGCATTTTGCTCAATCAGCAAGGAGACCAAAACTTTTCCGGTATGAGGATGTTTGGCAGTCCCATGCAGAATATGACAATTTTGTTGCTGAGGCATGGAGAAGGAACCATGCTGGACAAGGAATCGAAGGAATACGGGACACCTTACATAAGCTCTAGAGTGAGTTAGGAGCGTGGGGTGCTAAGGAATTTGGTTGCCTTGCCAAGAAAGTTAAAAAGCTACAGTCAAAGCTTGAGGTTTTGAGGAAGCAATCTATTGGTAGAGGCCCGACGGATGAGGAGAAAGCTACAGTGCTGAAACTTCGTGAAGCATTGAGGCAAGAGGATATATGGATGAGACAACGTTCCCGAGTGCCGTGGCTGCGGAAAGGAGATCGAAACACAGCCTACTATCATGCACAAGCGGCGCAGCGGAAACGCGTGAATAGGATTGCCAACCTTCGTCGTGCAGATGGATCCTTTTGTGCATCTGAGGCTGAAGACATGGTGGAAGTATAGTCTTTCTATCAGAACTTATACAACTCTCAAGGGTATAATGATATGAGTGAGCTGTTGCAGTTTGTTCCCGAGCGTGTCACCGGGGAAATGAATATGATGCTGGATAAGCCATATGAACCGGAGGAGGTCCGAGCTGCGCTGTTCCAGATCTCACCTTCGAAGGCGCCGGGAGTTGATGGTTTTACCGCGGGGTTTTTCCAGCGGCATTGGAATATCATTCAAGGAGATTTAGTACCCGCTATCCTGGGTTTTCTTAATGGGGGTGAGCTACCGGAGGGTTTCAATGACACCTCGATCACACTCATCCCAAAGGTATGCAGCCCTCAATGCATTGCTCAGTACCGACCCATCTCATTTTGTCCGGTTCCCTACAAGATAGGGGCCAAAATGATTACTAATCGCTTGAAAGAGCTAATGGATACTGTGGTTGGTGAAGAGCAAAGTGCTTTTGTGCCCGGTAGATTGATTACTGATAATGTTGTGGTGGCTTTTGAAAGCGTCCACACGATGAGGAGAAGGAAGAAAGGGAAGAACTTTTCTTGTGCTGTCAAGTTAGACATGATGAAGGCTTATGATCGGGTCGAATGGCACTATTTGGAGGCAATTATGTCTAAACTTGGGTTCAGTGGTAACTCTGTGAACCTAATAATGAAGTGTGTTTCTTCAGTAAGGTTTACAGTGAGAGTTAATGGGGAGCTTCTGCCATATATTACACCATCCTGTGGCTTACGTCAAGGAGATCCCGTATCTCCTTTTCTCTTCTTATTATGTGCAGAAGGGCTTACTTCACTGCTGAATTCCTATGGCTCCCCATTTATTGACAGAGGCATCCATGTGTCCTTTCGGGCACCATGGGTGAGCCACTTGTTATTTGCCGATGACAATCTAATCTTCATCAGTGCAATGCCGGAGAGTGTGGTTCGTCTGAATGAAATTTTGATCATATACGCTTCATGCTCCGGCCAGGCTGTTAATAGAGACAAAAGTGCAGTCTTCTTTTCGCCTAACACTCCAACAGATAGAAGGCATGAGTTGAAGATCCTATTGGGTATACAAGTGGAGGCGTTCAGTGATCGGTATCTTGGACTTCTAACTGCGGTTGGGAGGATAACTAGTGGTACTTTTGACCACATTGGAGAGAGATCACGGAGTAAAATGAATGGGTGGGCCGAGAGACTCCTAGCATGCGCTGGACGAGAATCACTTATCAAATCGGTCATCCAAGCAATCCCAATGTTCAGTATGAGCTGCTTTCTTTTGACAAAGAAGGTGTGCAAAAGTTTGACGGTCAGTATGGCTAAATTTTGGTGGAGCGGAACCCTGAATCGTTGATCTATGCATTGGTTGGCGTGGGACAAGCTCGCTGCCCCGAAAGCTCGTGGGGACAAGATCTTGTCAAACAAGTCTGATTACTTTTGTCATGGTCATACATAAAGTACATGGTTAGAGGACTGAAGTTGTACCTTGCTGCACCTTGAAGTGCAGTTTGGATCACTTTCACGGGGTCAATGATACCATCCTTGATCATATGGTCAGCGGTGACAGCGTGTGCCAATGGTGCGAGCAGACTGGGTGATGACCTGCGTTTCATTGCTGGACTAAACAGCTCTGAAACTAAAAAAATATTCAAAATTGAAGCCGTTCCAGGTCTCACAATGCACCATAGGTTCCAATGTAGGTGTAGCAAGAATTGGTCATCACAGGAAAGCATGCATATCTAGCAGGTATTGATCTCCATAGGTTCCAATGAAGGCTTATGATCGGGTCGAATGGCACTATTTGGAGGCAATTATGTCTAAACTTGGGTTCAGTGGTAACTCTGTGAACCTAATAATGAAGTGTGTTTCTTCAGTAAGGTTTACAGTGAGAGTTAATGGGGAGCTTCTGCCATATATTACACCATCCTGTGGCTTACGTCAAGGAGATCCCGTATCTCCTTTTCTCTTCTTATTATGTGCAGAAGGGCTTACTTCACTGCTGAATTCCTATGGCTCCCCATTTATTGACAGAGGCATCCGTGTGTCCTTTCGGGCACCATGGGTGAGCCACTTGTTATTTGCCGATGACAATCTAATCTTCATCAGTGCAACGCCGGAGAGTGTGGTTCGTCTGAATGAAATTTTGATCATATACGCTTCATGCTCCGGCCAGGCTGTTAATAGAGACAAAAGTGCAGTCTTCTTTTCGCCTAACACTCCAACAGATAGAAGGCATGAGTTGAAGATCCTATTGGGTATACAAGTGGAGGCGTTCAGTGATCGGTATCTTGGACTTCTAACTGCGGTTGGGAGGATAACTAGTGGTACTTTTGACCACATTGGAGAGAGATCACGGAGTAAAATGAATGGGTGGGCCGAGAGACTCCTAGCATGCGCTGGACGAGAATCACTTATCAAATCGGTCATCCAAGCAATCCCAATGTTCAGTATGAGCTGCTTTCTTTTGACAAAGAAGGTGTGCAAAAGTTTGACGGTCAGTATGGCTAAATTTTGGTGGAGCGGAACCCTGAATCGTCGATCTATGCATTGGTTGGCGTGGGACAAGCTCGCTGCCCCGAAAGCTCGTGGGGGCATGGGTTTTAGGGACCTGAAGCTCTTCAATTTGGCGCTGCTCGACAAGCATGGGTGGAGGTTTATCACCAACCCTGAATCACTTTGTGCTCGGGTAATGAAGGGCCGCTACTTTCCTGATGGTGAGTTTATGGAGGCCACGGTGCCAAAGACTTCCTCTGCAATTTGGCGAGCGATAGTCGCAGGCAGGGTGGCGCTCCAAACTGGTTTGATTAAGAGGGTGGGAGACGGAACAACAATCTCTGTTTGGCATGACAGATGGATCCCAGGCCTCGCATCTTTGTCGCCCATGGTGGTTCCGGGCGGGACTACTATTGGGACGGTTGATCAACTCATTGATGTCGAGAATTGGACGTGGCGTCGGGACCTGATTAGAGATGTGTTTACTGCACCTGACGCCGAGGCTATTCTGAATATCCCACTACGGGCAGGTGGTGGTGATGATTTCCTTGCTTGGGCCCATGAAAGAAGTGGCATCTACTCTGTAAAGTCGGCATACCATGCTCTTGTGACTCAGAAGGAGCTTGCAGCTCTAGAGGAAGGGACGGTTACCGGATCCTCACAGACCAAAGAACATATGTGGAAGTCGCTTTGGAAGCTCAAGGTGTTGCCAAAGGTTCGTGTTTTCTGGTGGAGGGTGGTACGTGGAATACTCCCAGATGAATGTACCTTGAGGCATCGACATATAAAGGTAACCAGCAGATGTAATGTCTGTAATGCAATGGATGATGACCTAATGCACGCCCTAGTGCATTGCTCCCATGCAAAGTTGTTCTGGGAACAAGCATTTGCTCTCTTCGATCTTCGAAGGCCAAGATTGCACCCGGATACATGGTCCCGTGACATTTTATGTGAGGGGAGGTTTTCTGATGTGGAAAGGGCTCAAATGATATCAGTTATGTGGGCGATATGGCACTCCAGGAATAGAGTTACTCATGCAGATGATCAGCTTGATCCTTATACCTCGGTTAAGAGGATCAGGGAGGACTTGGCTTTGCTAGATATGCCATACAAGCATGCATCAGTACTCCCGGGTTTTGGGTGGATTCCTCCAGAGTTGGGGATAGTCAAGATCAACACAGATGCGGCTGTGAATGTGGATTCCAATAGGATAGGAGTGGGTGGTGTTGCTCGCTCCAAAGATGCTTTGTTGGGTGCATGGAGTAAACCCCATCCGGGGATTTCGGATCCGTTCATTGGGGAGACAATGGCGTTGCGCGATGGAGTTATCTTCGCTAGTCTTTGAGGCTTCTCCCATGTGATCATGGAAATAGACTGCCTGGAGATTGTTAATCTTTGGAACACTGGTCACAACAGCCTTTCTGTCGTGGCTCCTTTACTTTTAGAAATAAGAGAGCTAGCTGTCTCTTTTTCTTCTTTTGTTATTCAACATGTAAGTAGATCAGCCAATGTTCCGGCCCACCTTTGTGCTAAACATGCATGCACATAGATGGTCACCGAAAGTTGGACTGGATCTAGACCATCGTTCCTTCTCACCAGCCTCTTGGATGATGATGCTAGGAGTTCTTTCGTTGAATAAAAGCTCTCTATTGGAACGCAAAAAAAGAGTACTTGTTCTTTGTGACACAATAGCAGTACCATCAGATGAAACAGTTACCATCAGTAAACAAATACATGGGTTAATATGAATAGGAAGTTCAAGACTTCCACCAACCAAATATATGGCATAAGTGGCGTGCTTAGCTAAATCTGATGTTGTGTTTTGAAAAGCAATCATGTAATCCATGACTCTATCCTAACTTCAAAATAATCTTTGTTTTTTGACCAGTTTACCTAGAACTATGCTTGTACTTCTTAGAACTGGTCATAGGAGACATGCCTTCTATTCTATGCAAAAAATATAAGTGCAGACATCATGCCGCACTGTCCTCAAACCCCCATTTTGCTAATCTACAACCTCTATGATTGTGATCAGCGGATAAACATTGTACAGAAGCACAATTGTCAAACAAGTCTGATTACTTTTGTCATGGTCATACATAAAGTACATGGTTAGAGGACTGAAGTTGTACCTTGCTGCACCTTGAAGTGCAGTTTGGATCACTTTCACGGGGTCAATGATACCATCCTTGATCATATGGTCAGCGGTGACAGCGTGTGCCAATGGTGCGAGCAGACTGGGTGATGACCTGCGTTTCATTGCTGGACTAAACAGCTCTGAAACTAAAAAAATATTCAAAATTGAAGCCATTCCAGGTCTCACAATGCACCATAGGTTCCAATGTAGGTGTAGCAAGAATTGGTCATCACAGGAAAGCATGCATATCTAGCAGGTATTGATCTTCATAGGAAACATTGTCATTGTTACTGTTTTTTATTGCATGTGTGCACAAACTTAGCATCCCAAAGATCAGATAGTTAAGTTGTCCTGGCTATGCATCACCCACAAAAAATAGTACTTCTAGTGAATTTTATAAAGCCATCTTCTAAGAAGCACATACATTGCCCATACATAAACAGGAAACAAAAATTGTAGTCTTGAATTGAACCTGCCAAATTAGAAAACTGAAGCCTATGTATGCCTGGAAATAGATCATCCTATACAGAAAGGTCTAGTGCATATACCATTATAGTAAGTAATGTATACACGTATCTCATACACGTATAGAAGACCCAACAACGATGATCGATACTTCATTTAACATCAAGTGGTTCCATATAGTCAGAACACAGTCAGAATCTTTTGTAAAATACTTCTGAATCTCAGAATCGCAGAAGTATGTAAGGTAGCGATATAATACCTTCAGGCCCTCCAATATACATGTAAAATAATTCTGAAGCTCAGAACCCCAGAAGTATGTAATTATCTCTTGCCAATGAGTTGGATTCTACACACAAAAAATGCAAAGCTAAATAAGACTATCTTGAAAAGGATAGCTTCAGGACATATTAGGAAACATACAAAAAATGCAATGCTAAATAAGACTATCTGGAAAAGACAGCTTCAGGAGAGATTAGGAAACATACAAACCACGAACAACACAAGTTCAAACAAGCAATGGGTGGTGTCTTTCTCCAATACCGCGAATGAATGAGAGAGTTCATGAAATAGTAGAAAACATACTTATGTGCAGTCCCAAGATAATGAAACAAGCCATACATAATAGTATAAATTATATGAGCAGCTAGAACCTAGAACTCTTATGTGGCAATAAACTCATACGATAGGTTTTGTCGCAAGCTAGTTATAAAAAAATTTCCATGAAAATTTGCACTTATTCAAATTAGACATAGAAGAAAAGCACATGACTTGTTTTCCTCATATGAAACTACCTTCCATCAAGAAATGTAATAGTTCAAGGTTTCCATGGGTACTTTGTATAGCTATGTTTTTTGGCACCTGGCAACCTTGATGAGTGAAAAAAATTACGAAACATCTCACTTTATATTTCTAGTTACAGTACAAAACATAACTTGAGGTTATGTGCATTTCTCGACTCTCCTATATGAGCAGAAGCATCCTCGAGCATATGTTAGCCTTGATTTTTTGTTGCTAATAAAAATAGGGACATAGCCCGAATACAAAGTTAAATCAGCCATGTAAATGACCTCCGCCAGACTACATTGTGTACTAAAGAGCTTGTAGTCAAATATAAGCATGTGACGGAAGCAACAAAAAAGTTATACTGATGTTCCTTCACTTTTTAAATTGCCTTATTCATATATAGCATCGGGTGTTCCTTGCAAGAACTCAATAAAATTAGAGTTAGCACTCAAATTACTATTACTAAGTAAGTCACCCAAAATCAAGACATGTAATTATTAGTAAATAAAAAGAAGTCACCAAGAAGAGAAACAAACCAGCACCCGCTGCATTGTATCATGCATGATGTTGTTGGGAAAGAGAAGCAATTTTTAACTTGAAAGATAAGCAATTTTTAACTTGACAGACATCCCCGTATTGAACAAATGGAATGTGCCTCTAGGGACACTCTGGATACCAGTTGTCCAATTTTTGTGATCTGAACAGGAAGTATCGCCGGTTGCACAAGATTACAGAATTCAATACAGGACCAAAAAGTAAAACTTTGCATCGCCTGATACTTTCTGAATCCTTTATTATACCCACATCTCCTGATTTTTTTTACAAAATCAACATTAATCTGGAAAAAAAGGAAACTATGAGTAAACATGTTACCAAACAAAGGTCATTAAATTTAGGCCCTAACATTTAACCATAGGTATATCCTCTCTCTCATATCAAGGGCTCGTCAACATGTAATGGAAGGATTCTGCTGGTGCCAGGTCGGCCTTCAGAACACAACATTGTGAATAAAACATTTCAATTGCTTTCAACTTGCAATTAATTAACCAATTGTAGTCATTCACCGAAAATACCTTTTGAAAGATCTGAGCATATATAGTCGTTCTGACAAAGTTGTTTGGATATCTACCGAGAAAATTTGAAGTACAATTGCTAACTATTTGCTCTGGGGTCATGAATCTGGGATTGTCCAGTTATTGGTTAGAAATAAACTAAGAACATGCAAGTCCACTTACAGTTGTGTTGAATTGTATGCTCTTGTCCATCCTCAGTTCATGTAAACAAAACAAAAGACAAAGAAAAGACTTGGGTACCTTGGGTCGCCGTCATAGCACGTCTTGTAGACTATAAACTCATTGGGTATCTCACCCTCGGCACGGGTGAAAGTGCTAGTTATCGACTAGAGAGGGGGTGAATAGGCGATTTTTAGGAAAGTCTTCAAAACACGGATGTTTTGAAGACAAACAATAGAAATGACCTAATTGATATGCAGCGGATGGTAAACTACAACAAGCAAACCATAGTCAAGTATGCAATAACGTGAAAGTACAAGACTAATAGCAGCTTGGTAGTAAGGATCAAGATGGAAGATAGTGAGAAGCCAATCAACAAAAGTAGTCAAGCAATGAAGTCAAATAGGTATGATAGATAGGCAATGACTTCACGAAGACAAACTCTAAGTAAGGAGAGGGACAAGATAGAACCAGTCACTTGTTGAAGACACAGGATTTGTTGGACCAGTTCCAGTTGCTGTGACAACTGTACATCTGGTTAGGGAGGCTGAGATTCAACTCAGAAGACCGCGTCTTCACCTTATTCCCCTTGAGCTAAGGACACACAGTCCTCGCCCAATCACTCTGATAAGTCTTCAAGGTAGACTTCCGAACCTTCACAGACTGCGTTCACCGGCAATCCACAATGACTCTTGGATGCTCAGAACGTGACGCCTAACCGGATGGAGGATTCACAGTCCTCAAGTGTAATAAGTCTTCAGGTCACACAAACAGAAAGACTTCAGTGATGCCTAACACTCTTTGGCTCTGGGTGTTTGGGCTTTGTCCTCACAAGGATTTCTCTCTCTCAAAGGCTTCGAGGTGGGTTGCTCTCAAACGACAAAAGTCGTGCACTAACTCTGAGCAGCCACCAATTTATGGTGTAGGGGGTGGACTATTTATTGCCACTAGGCAACCCGACCTGATATGTCCGAAATGACCCTAGGTCACTAAGGAACTGACACGTGTTCCAACGGTCGGATTTCAAACACACACGACAACTTTACTTGGGCTACAAGCAAAGCTGACTCATCCAGCTCTGGATAAGTTTTGCTCTCATTGTCTTCGCTCGAAGACATAGGATTTGGGTTGAGCATCACTTGACCATTACGACTTTGGTCACTTGGACCCCACTTAACGAGACGGTGGTTCCTACGATTCAACAAACAAGAAAAGGAAACAACGAAATGACACAGTCTTCAAGGCCCATAGTCTTCACTCAATGTCTTCTCATGTCATAGTCTTCAATGTGAATATCTTCACATGCCACCATTGTCGCCAATTTCTTCATACATTTTAGGGTCATCTCCGGTAGGTAAACCGAATCAATGGGGACACTACTGCGTTATCCTGCAATTCTCACAAACGATTAGTCCCTCAACCACATTTGTCGTCAATACTCCAAAACCAACTAGGGGTGGCACTAGATGCACTTACAATCTCCCCTTTTGGTGATTTATGACAAACTGGTTGAAGTTTTCAACGGGATAAAATATGTGAAATTGTAAAGGATAGGAATTGTCTTCATAAGTGGCAAAGGCTCCCCCTGAAGATGTGCATATAAGTAGTTTGCTTTTGGAATGCAAATGCACATGGCAGGTTGTACTTGTGGAGATCCTCTTCAACTTATGAAGATAATTCATCATGCATGAAATGATATAACTAAGAGAATGACATGCATAATGAAAAATGGACGTCTGCAGAATGATCAAAGTGCGTAAGTTATCATCGCACATGCGGAATTTATCATCGCATCACAGTAAAGCAAACAAGTAGCAGACGACCATCGAGTTTAAGTGTTACAACTCAAAGAACCAAATGTATCAAAAGCGAGAGTTGTAAACACTAGGCAAAATATTATGCAACCGCCCATATGAACCCGCTTGAAGACTATCAAACTCATATGCTTCTCCCCCTTTTGTCAGTAAGGACCAAAAAGGTTTGAAGACATAGAGCATCTACTCGTCCTCTTCCAAAGTAGATGATGCAGCAGGGTTGTCGTTGCTGTTTGGCGGCGCAGACGAACTTGGTGCAGTGTCGATGCGAACAGAAGTAGGGGGCGGTGAAGTAGCATCATCTTCATCATTGATCACTCTGGCATTGACAGTTGCCGCGGAGGAAGAATAGTCAGAGTCTTCAAGTGATGGAGTTCGTCGTAGGACTGCATTCCGTGGAGGAGTGGAGTCAAACTTGAAGCGTTCAGTGAAGCCATCGTCTTGAAGATCTGCTTCAGCACTTAGCAGGGTCAAACTCTTCCATGATCGCCGGCAGGTCTCGTGAGTGACAAAATCATTCTTGGTGGCAAGGTTTCGAATGCGATTGACGTCCACCAAGACGCTTTGCATCTGTTGCTTGAGCCAGGAGTGATGCTTATCTTGTTTCTGATGCAGTGCCACAAGAAGTTCTCGGTTATTTAGGACGCGAGAGCGCTTCCGAGGCCTTTGTGCAATAGTGCTCTCAGTAGCTTCAGTCCGCGCACGGCGAGGCAAACGTGTGTTCCCAGCCAGAGGATAGACACGAGATACTGCTGGGACGCCTTCCATGGGTTGAGAGAAGCTATGGTGATCTGCATTCTGAAGACAAAGTGGCGTTTTGGCAGGCTCAGGGTAAATGGCTTCAACTGACATATCAGCCTCTGGTAGAAAGATCAGATGATTGCGAGCAGAAGGCTGATAGTTGATAGCAGAGTGCATCTTGATGAGGCGCATGACCCATGGAGCATAAAATTTTAGACCAAACAGATCTGATCCAGACGCAGCCAATTGTCGGATGACGAATTCTTGCGTATTGAAGTTGATGCCATTGAGGATGTAAAAGACCAATGTCTTCATTGCTCCTTCAAGTTTTGCAGATGATTAATGCCCTTTGATAGGCCATAGAGTTCGCATGATGATGTGATATATTGTACGAGGCAGATACTCAAGGTCACCAACAAAGAAGTCCTGAGGGTATTCAGCGTCATGTGGAAGTGGCTTCATCATGCTCAACATCTGACTCATACTGGGCTCTGGCTTATGAAAGATGCTCTCCAGTGCATCGCGGTGGAGTTGACAACCAGGTTCAAACAGCTCTCCGGGAGTGGGTAGGCCTGTGAGCTCAATGACGTCAAGAGCTTTGGCTTCATGATGAACATTTCATGTCATCCACTCGAGAACCCATGTCTTCGTATCTCTGTAATAGCCGCGGATGTGGAGGGTAGCATAGAATTGAAGCACAAGTTCTTCATTCCAGTGTTCTTTATCTGTTACGAAGCCGAGCAGACCTGCATCACGAAAGCAATCAAGTGCTTCTTCTAAGCATGACAGTCCGGCAATGGCTTCAGTGTCGAGGCGCATATGAGGGAAAATGCGCCCTTGATCATACAGAATGCAGGAGTAATAGCTTCATTGATGATAGCTCCAGAAACGGTCAGATGATATCCTTGGCCTTTTGTAGGGGTTCTTTGCTCTGTCAAAGAAAGTGTTGTGGGCTTTGAAGCCATTTGCATTGAAAGACCCTGTAGAGGTGGCAGTGCCTGGAAACCTTGGCAGTCTTAGCTTCGGCTTCTGGACTAGAGGCCTATGTGCAATATGATATTCAAACTGAGGACCAGAGGCATGAGGCGGAGGGACCAGAACAGGCCATCTTACTGTGATTAGCTGACCATAGTTGTATGCTTGCTCAATTATGTAGGGCCTTGGTGGCGGAACTGGAGCAGTGGCAACAACTGAGGCTTCAGGCTGCTCAGCAGATGCTTCGGGAGCAGTTGCCTCATTGGCTTCAGGCACATTTCCTTCATTGGCTTCAGGAGCTATTGGTGCAGGCTCCACATTTGCTTCAGCCATGACCACGTCATTGGCTTCATTGGTGTTGGAGGTGGCAGCCTTAATGTTTTCAACCTCCACTTGAGGAGCTAGAGGGTCGGGCACTGGCACGTTGATATCAGGAATAACTTCTTCAATTACAGGGGGTGTAGGGACACGTTCTTCTTCTTCTTGGGTCTCTTGCCGATGCAGCCGGATTGTCTTCAGCAGCTTTGGCTTCAGACTCAAGACATTCACAGTTGGAGTGGCTTCTGAAAACACTTGACGTGCAACAGGTTGGTGGTGCACTTCTCCTTCTGGAACGCTCGAGAGAGGTACTTGAGGCTTTGACCTTTGTGAAGCCTGCGAAATGCTGGCGACGCCTTTGGAGATGGGGTTGCCTGGGCCTCAAAGTCTTCCTCTTCTTCTTGTTGTTGTTGTTGGGGAGTGACTTGTTGTTGGGGAGTGACTTGTTGTTTGGGAGTACTAGGGGAGTCTTCTTGTTGCGGGCGATCAGCCCATGAAGCATCCTGAGTAATTGGCGTCAGAGGAAGACCAATGCTGATGAGTTCGCTGTTCGTACGAACAGGCGATGATACCACATTGTATTCAATTTGAGGAAGAACTTCATCATCTTCAACATTGTCATGGTGACCAATGTCTTCAGCAGTGATGGGATCAACTGCTGGAATCTCTTCAGCTTCAGGAGCCTCTGTGGAAGCAGGCTCATGAACAGTCATGCGTAGTTCTTGGGTTGCAGATGCAGGACGAACCACTGAAATGGGTTCAACAACCAAGGGCTATGTGGGAGCAGCCTGATTCTTCTTGGTCTTGAGCTTCTTCTTGGAAGGAGCAGCATCAGAGGCTTCAGGAAGTTTCCTTTTTCTGGCTTCAGCCTCAGCAGCCCTCGTCTTCTTCTATTCAGAAGCGGTTGACCTGACCTTTGGCTTGGACCCAGTCATGCTGCTTGGGAAGACTATGCGGGGTTCTTCCTGCCCTGAAGGTGCAGCTTGGTCTGTTGAAGACTTCTTCCTCTTTGCAGCCATTCTGGGGTCAATGCCAGGACGACCAAGAGCCTTGCGCTTCTCAGCCTCATTGTAGGCAAGCACACACTTGTCAGCTAGACTCTTCATGCGCTCACGAGAGCCTCTGGCTTCTTCACGCTTCTTGAGAAAGGCTTCTTTGAGGTCATGCAGCATGACCTTGAAGTTTTTGACATCTTGCACGCTGAGTGCAGCCATATGCTTCTTGAACTGAGCTTTTTCATAGTCGATTTTGTTCTTTAGTTCAACAATGCGCTGAGCAAGAGCTAGCTCAGAAGCAATGGCGCCATTGAAGGAGACGCTGAGGCCAATAGGAAGTTGCAGATCTTCAAAACTGATGTTTGGGGTGTCAAACCACTCATCAATGAAGTGATGGATGATTGCCACATCAAAGAGAGGCAAATTGTTGAAGATTTCTGCTTCTTCTTTGCTCTTGATAAGTTGCTCAAGAGCATCATCTGCAAGATCTTCATCACTGGACAGATCAATGTGCTCTTCACGCAGAATGGCAGCAGGAGTCAGTGTCAGTTCAATATTCTTGACAATTTTCTTTCTCTTCTCCGTCTTCTTGGAGATATGGGATTGATCTTCAGACTGCACACTGGCTTCAGGAGGTGCAGTAGCCAGTGGCTTCACACGTGAAGCTTTTGGAGGAGCAGCTGACTTTGAAGCCTTGACTTTCTTTTGCTTCTGCGGCTTTGGAGCAGGAGCAGGAGCCGGAGCTGGGGCTTCATCAGACTCAGCATCGTCATCAGAGTGATCCACTTTGGCACCTTGGACCAAGATGTAAGTGATGAGGCCATCAAGGTTTGAAAAGGGACCGATGACATTGGGTTCAGCATCACGTGAGCCGTCAGCACGAGGAGCAGAGGGACCAGGGTTGAAGTCTAATCCCAATGACTTCTTGTTTTCCTTGGCCGAAGCCTTTGCGTGCTGGAAGTTGCGCTTGAAGAGATTATCGTCATGACACTAGAGCAATGACGTTGGGTCGGCATTTTCAGGCTGAGGTCCACGGACCATACAAGGATAGAAACCCTGTGCAATAGCTTCAGCCATGTTCTTGGGTGGAAGGCCTCGAAAAAGAATATCACCCCAAGGGCTTCTGATAGCATTCTTCTCGGCGTATTCCTGGGTCACGAAATTGTACTTGAACCATTGTTCAGCCCAATATCGACGAATCCATTGAATTCGCGTCTTACGCTGATTGTAATTCTCTTCGGGATCTGTCTTGTAAAGCTCTGCGAGGTCATCAGGCAGATCTTTTGAGGTTCCCCCACGATGTTGTCTGCCGCCCTTCCTGACTGATTTATCTGCAGCCATGAACATTAAATTGAATGGCTTCAATACGTTCAAAGGCTTCAAAGGCTTGCGTTTGCTGGACAAACAGCGGCCGGGATAGTTAATTTGATGTTGTAAGAATTCTGCAAACGAATGCGACTATGAGAACCAAGGATTCTCCCACGGACATGTACTGTGAAAGATTAGAGATGCGAGGAAGGGAAGAGGTCATATGCATTCTCGTAAGATTTTGAAGATAAATCAGTTTGAAGACATTGACCTCATGATGCAAAGACATTCACTTATCTACCGAGAGTTGGTTCCAGATTTGTATGAATCCGTGAATAAGTACAAGTGAGGAATCTAACTAGTTGTGAAGCTTAAGTGAATATACTAGGCAGTATGAGATGTAGACATAATAGATCTAACATTGTATGGGCAGAAACCAATTTTGGTAAGTAGGATGAATCTTGAAGATCAAAAAGATGATAAAAATAGAGTTATATTTACCACTCGAAGAACTGCTAGACGGGAAGAAAAGGAGGCCGAGCAGTTCAATCCACCGTGCCCTAACTTGGCGACGGAGGACACCTACGGCGGCGGCGGACAGGACGATGCCCGCGGCCGGCGTGAGGACGGCGTCGGAGAAGTTGCGGCAGCTAAGCGCTTCGTCGTCGGCGTCGTCGAGAGCTAGCGGTGGCGCTAGGGTTTTGACGAGGTGGAGAGGTGGAAGAAGATTTTCTTTACCGCAGGGGACATGTATTTATAAGGAGGTGTGCGGCACAGCGCAATTACGCAGGTGCCCCTGGCGGTTCACATCTGAGGGGCACGTGGCAAGCATGCAACATACTCTGAGTTGTCCCACGTTCCCACGCCCGCCAGGTTTGTCGGATGGTCGTTCCGGCTTCTCCATATTTCAACAGTAAGGATGAATCATTTAAAATAGACTTAAAGTTTGTCTCTGTGTCTTTTGCTGACAAGGACGCAGATGTCTTCGATAGTTTCAATAGAATGCATATGATTTGGACAGATAGAGTTTGAGGTAGAAAGCATAGAGAGATTAGGGTCCGATCACATTCACTTAGTTCAAAAGATTCAACTTGGAAGACATAGCTATAAGTGAATGCTGTAGAGGACAGAACAATATATATGTATATATATCAGACAGCAACCAAATCAACATAGTGAAGAAAATCATGAAGATAGGTTGAAGTTGAAGACAAATCAAATGCGAAGATATTTCATAAATAACGCCATGAGTGAAACACTTCAAACAACGAAATTTGGTGTAACATCCCAAATTTCCTATTTGGAATGTTTTACAATTATAGATAAGCATCCTATGCATCCTGTTTGAATTTGAATGCCATTTGAAGCTTCAGAGAATTTTGAGTTTTGAATTTGAATTTCAAACTTTGGCATGTGGGAATCATTTCAAAAAAACTAAGCCTGATAAATACTTGATCAAAAGTATGAGAGGAGCAAACATGACACTCCAAAAATATCAGAGGAAACAATGCCAAAAGATTTGGATTCAAATCTGAATTTTATTTGAATTTGGAAAAAATGGATTTTTATAAAGTTTGGATTTTGTCTTTGGAAAATGTTCAAATGAAAGGAATATTCCCTGATCATTTTGGTATATATATACCCTATATAAAATATTTAAAGATATTGTTTTATTTCTGTTTTTGTTTTATTTAAAAAAAATAAAATTCTAAAAAGAAAAATCCCCTCGGGCGCCAGCCAGGCCACCCCAGGCCCAGCCAGCCCAGAGCCCAGCTGGCCCAAGCCCAAGCCTGGCCAGCCCAACTGCCAGCCAGCCACCGACCGAGCAGCCCAGCTCCACTCACCTCGCCCGCTCGCCCGATCCCCTAGGCCTTGGCCACCCGCTCGATCTCGCCCCTCTCCTCTCACCGACCCCTGGGCCCGCCCTCTTCTTCCCCGCCCACGATCGACCTCATGGGAGATCGACCGGATCCCGAAGGATCCGGATCCCCGATCGCCTGATCGACCCCGGCAAGGCCCGAGGCCCTGGCTATAAAAGCCGGAGCCCCTGCACCCCATTCCTCCCCGAGACCTCGCCAGCACCCCTCTCCCTCCCGCCGACGTCGCTGAACCCGAGCTCGCCATCGCCGCCATAGTCGCCGCCGCCGACGCCCTAGTCCACCCCGACCACCCCGACCCCACCGAACCACTCCCGTGCTCCTCAAGATCTTCCCGACGATGGAGCTGAGCCTTCGACCCCAGAGCCTCGACGACGCCGCCGCCGCCGCCGCCGGAGTCGGTAAGCCACCGCATCGCCTCCCGTCCGATCCTAGATCAATGGCTAGGATTAGAACCCCCGAAGGGGTAGGTTTTATTTTAAAAACCGGCCGGTCCAATCGGTTTAGTATTAGTTAGGTTTTTTTTTTGGCCGGTTCGTTTTAGTTAACCCTAGAGCCCGTTAGGCTATCTAACGCACAGGGCACAGTATAGGCCCATTAGGCCTTTTTCTTTTATTTTGATTTTCTGTTTTAGCCGAATAGTTTCTGTTTTCAAAAATTTATATCTTTTATTCTGTTTAATATTTTTAGATGATTCTTTTTTTGTTGGATTGCAAATTTTATGTAGTTTCTGTAGAATATATATTTAGCTATGTTAAAAATAATTAAAATTGCTTTATTTTAGTTTTGGTCAGAATAGTAAATCTGCTATAACTTTAGTTAGAAAAATTATTTTTGCATGATTCTTTTTGTCACCACTTTATTTTGACATTGCCAAACCCTAGAAATTAACTTGGGTATTTTAGGATTAATAAATAATTAGTTTTAGACAGAATCCTATTAATCCTAATTAATTAACTAGTTCCTGTTTTCCTAATTAATTAATTAGTAAATGAATTTATTTTAACTTGTGATTAGTTATTCTAGGTTAGTTTCTGTCACTCCATTAGAAGAACTTTTATTTATAATTAATAAAAGTTTTAAATTATTTTCTTAATAGAAATTGGATTAGGCCTAAAATGAGTTTTATAATAGCTTTTAATTAATTCTTTTTGCTCCTAGTTGCTTAGTGAAACCTTTCCTGTTAAGTTAACTTAAAAGCATGATTAGGTTATATTAAGGAATTTTGTTATATAAAACTATTTTTGTTATTGTTTGGAGTAGGGAAAACTTTGAATTGGTTTCTTTGAGTTTTCCTTTTGGATTTGGTCTTGGTTGATTTGTTGTGTTACTTTTGTTATGTTGTGTGATCCTATTGCTTTGTGCTTATTGTGTTATTGTTTGTCTCGGTAGAGTTTCGAGTCTGAAGCTTGCTACTACGACTCTTTAGCTTACGAGGATCATCAGCAAGGCAAGTTTTGATCATGTTATTTCTATACCTATGTTTTGTGCATTAGTAGTTGTCACCACCCCACCATGCATGCAGAGTGAAATCTTGAAGTCATTAAACTTGAGTAGTATCATGTGGTAGAATGAACCAATCCCTTGTTACCATGACCCCGGACGTAGTAGTTACTTTGCTATGCTCAGAGACGGATTTGGGATGAGTGAAATTCATAAGCAAGATGTGAGAGTCAATGATGATGACAACCCCATGAACTACAATGATCAAGATGGACTTGGAAAATCACTCTTTGGGTGGAGGCGGTTGTGGGCACCTGGAGCACCCAGTGGTGGCGGGATGCATGGAGAAGCGCCATGACATCCTGCGGAAAGCTTCACCCAGCCACAAAGAGAAGGATGGATGCCCCATGACCGAAGCTTACATGCAGCCGCAAGCCATTATGGGCTCTGGCTGGGTTGACCCTAGTAGTGACGCTGGCTGGACGGTACTACGAGAAGTAGACGAGCGGTAGGATTGGATGGGTACCGCAGAGCTGAAGAACTCTTTGGAAGACCCTGTTTCATTCGTCCGTCTTCAAACACCATGAAGTGCGAAGACTTTAAAGGAGGAATGATTCTTGCGGGAAAGTGCGCAACCCTCTGCAGAGTTAAAGATCTAATCGATTAGCCGTGTCCCCGGTTACGGACATTTGAGCCTCTGGAACTTGGAAGTATTAGGATATCTCAACACTAAAACTAATGAAATAATTTGAGGGTTTATGACTTAATAATTTTGGGAACGAGATATTGGTTGGCGGAACCATCTCAATAACCACCAACAATTGTAGTAATTTGCAAGCAAGTCCACTGTAGTAGGATAAAATTTGCTTTTCGCAAAATGATGAAACTTAGAGCTCCACAGCCAAAAATGCATATAGAGTTAGTAACTTTATTATTGTTATTCTTCATGACTTGCCAGCTTATTCCAAAATCTGACCTACATGGCTGCAACGTATTATGTTGCAGAAATATATTCGATCAGAGTGAGGCTACGCTCCGCTTGGCGATTGCCCTTTGAGTCGGATGGACTCGCTTATCTTCGACGCTTCCGCAGCATTAGTAGTTTATTTCTCATGAGTTGGCCTTGAGCCGAATTTATTCCCTTGTAATAAAGACTCTATATGAGAATCGTTTAATGATATTCAGGTGTGATTGAACTTTGATTACTTTATCGATGTCTTCGTGAGTACCAAAGATGATCTTGGGATGGTATGCATACGTAGATTTGACCGATTTTGGGTCAGGTCGCTCTGAGAGATGGTATCGAGCACACGCTGACCGTAGGATCGTAAACCCTAGGATCGGAAAGCCATAAGCAGAGACCATTTACTTTGAATTCTTTTCATTCCATAATTCTCCCTGTTCAATTCGACTCTTCTCCCTTTGCAACATTCTAGATGGCGTCGAGTTCACCCCAGTTTGCTACGGAGTTCGCCGGCCCGATGAGACGATGCCCTTCGAAGAAAGCTGGTCCAGATGGTGAAGCAGCTGAAGATAGCTCTACCCTCGATCACCGGAAACCCACTAATGCACTTCCGACGGACACCCTTCACAGGATTGAAGTGCATATCCCGTGGAGAACCTTTGGAGGACACACGGAGCCTATCAACTTTGAGTTCACCGAGTTCAACTGGATCATCGGAAGGGCGTGGTGATCTACCGAGCACTTGGACATCTCCGAGAGGAGTACAGGGCCGAGCTCGATCACTCAGACCTCGCCATGGTTTCTCGCAGGGCAAGGAATGGAGATATCATCCGTACCATTGAGGACGATTCCACTCTCTCATACATCCAGGACTTGGAGTGTCTTCTCAGGAAACGGGAGATTCAGGCTCGCCGTAACTCGAAGACACACCGGAAGCTTTTATTCCACGAACTGGAACTGGAGGAGAAGGCACGCGCAGACTTCCTTGGCCATGAGGAAGAAATCACGGACTTCATGGAGATAGTCGACGATCTGAAGATGAAGCTTGCCGCGATAGAGGAAAAGATGGACTTGGGAGAGGACCTTTACCCGAGTGGAGATGAAGCACCCCTCGTGAGCAATGATCAGGATTTCGAAGGGAGTACCACTGAAGGAAACCCCAAGAGGAGGCGCCACTGATGAAGACTTTTTAGTCGACCACCATGTTATCTTTTACTTTTCGTCGATCAGTTAGGCCGATGTTTTTCCCTTCGATTAGTCATGAGCTTTTGTAATCGAGTTGAACCATGTTTGAGTGGAATGAATAAATGATTGGTGTGTTATGATTGTGCATTCATATGGGTAGTGTTATTCCTCATAGACCATTGTTCTATTCTAAATTTCTCATCCCTCCAAAACACCAGATGCCTCCGAGGCGTGACTTTGGTTTCCCGGGCTCACCCAGCTGCTCCAACAGCAGAATGCACCGATGCAGCTCCTTATTCGAATCGAACAACACCGCCAACAATCCACCGCCACCGCCACCACCCACTTGTGGACAACTTGACTCGATTTACGAGGTTGAATCCGCCAGTGTTCTCTAGTAGCACTGAGCCGATTGTGGCTGATGATTGGCTCCGCAAGATCGGAAGAGAGCTAGTCACCGTGGGATGCACTGATGCTGAGAAGGTGCGCTTTGCCGCACATCAACTGGATGGACCTGCAGCTTCTTGGTGGGAGAATTACACCGCCACTTTTCCCATTGGTGCCATCACTTGGGACCAATTCCAGCAGGCCTTCCGCACTGCTCATGTCTCAGCTGGAGCCATGAGTCTGAAGAAGCGTGAGTTCCGCAACTTATGCCAAGGGAACCGTACTGTGGCACAGTACGTGGATGAATTCAGCAAGCTCGCTCGCTATGCCCCTGATGATGTGGCCACAGATGCCGCCAAGAAGGAGAAGTTCCTTGAGGGACTCAATGATGAACTGAGCATGCAGCTTATTGTGGCTACCTTCAACAACTACCAGGAGCTGGTAGACAAGGCCACCATTCTTGAAGGCAAGCAGCAGCAGATAGAAAGCGCATAGCGGAAGTACAGCCGGGGAAGCACAGCTCGGGAGCTCAGCGAAGCCCCGTTATGCACCATACTCAGGAGGGCACACCCATCATAACCATGGAGTTCATAACCATGGAGGAAATGGGAACAACCGCAGCCAGGACAACAAGTCAGGCCATGGCAATGGCAATGGAAATGGTAATGGCAATCAGCACCGTTCTGCCCGGCTCAAAGGATCTGAGCCACATCACCGCTTCAAGTGCGGAAGACAGGGCACTACGCCACCGACGCCCGGAGGCCAAGCAGAGGAATGGAAATGGCAATGGAGGCTCGGTGAAGAAGCCAAATCCGTTCCCTCGTGCTCGGTGAACCACATCGGCGTGGAGGACGTCTATGATCAGCCGAAATCGTGGTTGGTAAGTTTTATTGAATTCACGTTCAGTTTTGGTTCTCTTTGATTACGGTGCAGCGCATTCATTCATATCAAGGGTAGTTGTGGAAAAATGCGGGTTGCGCACTAGAACCCTTAGAAGCCCCTTGGCGTCGGCCCGCAGGAGGAGAAATGATGGCAGGAGTAGGCTGTCCTGCAACCCTCAACATCGGGAATCATAAATTTCCCGTGGACCTCATAGTGTTGGAAACTCAGACCTTGGATGTAATCCTAGGCATGGATTGGTTGTCAAAGTTTGAAGGAACATTGATCGTGTTCAAGAAGTCTATTCTGCTCACCACCCCGGAGCGAAGAGGATCAAGTATGTAGCCAGCACAGCCGGATGAAGAATCAGTGCATTCCCTCACGGGAGTTGTTCGGGAGGAAGTGCCGATGGTGCAAGAATTTCCGATGTGTTTCCGGAGGAATTACGAGAATGCCACGGACAGGACATTGAGTTTCGATCGAGTTATTGCCGGCACAGCCCCAATATCCAAGAGACCTTATCGGATGCCACCGAATGAGTTGAAAGAGATCAAGGATCAAATAAATGAGTTATTGGAGAAAGGATATATTCGTCCAAGCTCATCACCTTGGGGAGCCCAGTTCTTTTGGTAGAGAAGAAGGATGGAAGCTTGAGGATGGTTGTGGATTATCGTGCATTGAGCGAAGTAACCATCAAGAACAAGTACCCTCTGCCGATGATCAATGACTTGTTTGATCAACTTGTTGGAGCCAAGGTATTCTCTAAGATCGATCTTCGATCAGGGTATCATCAGTTGAAGATTCGTGAAAAGGATATACCCAAAACAGCATTCACTACCAGGTATGGTTTGTATGAGTATACCGTCATGTCATTTGGATTGACTAATGCTCCTGCGTACTTCATGAATTTGATGAACAAGGTGTTCATGGAATATCTGGACAAGTTTGTCGTAGTGTTCATCGATGACATATTGATTTTCTCCAAGAGCGAGGAAGAGCATAAGGAACATTTGCGTCTAGTTACGAGAAACTTGAGAACATCAGTTGTATGCCAAGTTCAGCAAATGTGAATTTTGGTTGAAGGAAGTTGGATTCCTCGGACATGTTATTTCAGGAGAAGGAATAGCAGTTGACCCGCCAAGGTTGAAGCGATCACCGATTGGCAGTCCCCACCTCGATCAAGGAGATCCGCAGTTTTCTCGGACTCGCAGGATATTATCGGAGGTTCATTGAGAACTTCTCGAAGATTGCCAAGCCCATGGTGAGCTGTTGAAGAAGGAAGCCAAGTATGTTTGGACCGAGGAATGTGAAGCCAGTTTTCAGGAATTGAAGAAAGCGGTTGGTCACCGCTCCGGTGTTGATTTTGCGGACATACACAAGGAATACCAGGTTTATTGTGGCGCTTCTCGTCAAGGACTCGGAGGAGTATTGATGCAGGAAGGTAAGGTTGTAGCTTATGCCTCCAGACAGCTACGGCCTCATGAGATGAATTATGCCACGCATGATTTGGAGTTAGCAGCTGTAGTGCATGCACTCAAGACCTGGAGACATTTCCTCATCGGAAATCGTTGTGATGTCTACACAGATCACAAGAGTTTGAAGTATATCTTCACGCAGAAGGAATTGAACCTCAGGCAGAGGAGATGGCTAGAGTTGATAAAGGACTATGACATGAGATTGCATTACCACCCCGGTAAAGCTAATGTTGTAGCAGATGCTTTGAGCCATAAGAGTTATGTGAATACTCTTACAACAGGAGGATTACCCCAGGAGTTAGTCGACGACCTCAGAGATCTCCGACTGGAGATAGTTCCGAAAGGATTTGTTGCAACTCTGGAAGTTCAGTCCACCTTGACCGAAAGGATTCGTGAAGCCCAGAAGTCGGACAAGGAAATCGATGAGATAAAGCAAAAGATGGAGGAAGGTAAAGCTAAAGGATTCCGTAAGGATGAACACGGAACTATATGGTTTGAGGATCGTATTTATGTGCCCAATGATCCCGAGCTCAGGAAGCTAATTCTTCAGGAGGCTCATGATTCACCGTACTCTATTCACCCCGGCAACACCAAGATGTACCTAGATTTGAAGCAAAGTTTCTGGTGGACAGGTATGAAGAAGGACATTGCCGAGTACGTAGCAGTATGTGATGTTTTTCAACGTGTAAAGGCAGAACATCGAAGCCAGCAGGTTACTTCAACCTTTGCCGATTCCCGATTGGAAATGGGAGAAACTTGGTATGGATTTCATCACAGGATTACCGGGACCCGTTCAGGTTATGATTCTATCTGGGTAGTAGTTGATCGTTTGACCAAGGTAGCTCACTTCATTCCGTGAAGACTACCTATACCAGTGCCAAGTTGGCCAAGATATACATGACCAGGATCGTATGTCTGCATGGAGTTCGAGGAAAATCGTGTCGATAGAGGAACGCAGTTTACCTCAAAGTTTTGGAAGCGGTTGCATGAAACTTTGGGTACGAGGCTGGAATTTAGTACAGCTTTTCATCCGCAGATGATGGATGACCGAGAGAGTCAATCAGATTCTGGAGGACATGTTGAGAGCTTGTGTGCTAGACTATGGGTCTAGCTGGGATGATAACTTGCCATATGCAGAGTTCTCATACAACAACAGTTATCAATCCAGTTTGAAGATGGCCCCTTTCGAAGCTCTATACGGAAGGAGGTGCGAACACCATTCTTTGTGGGATAGTGTTGGAGATCGATCACTTTTCGGTTCCGATCTTATCAAGGATTCCGAAGAGAAAGTCAAGTTGATTCGAGACAGGCTCAAGATAGCACAATCGAGACAGAAGAGTTATGCCGACAGTAAGCGCAAGGAAGTGACTTACGAAGTGGGAGACCGAGCATATCTTCGTGTGTCTCCACTTCGTGGAATCAAGAGGTTTGGAGTCAAGGGAAAGTTAGCACCCCGATCCATTGGCCCCTACAAAATCCTCGAACGTCGTGGAGAGGTTGCGTACAAGTTGGAATTGCCGGAAGGATTGTCCGGAGTTCATGATGTCTTCCATGTTTCTCAGTTGAAGAAGTGCCATGCCGACATGGACGATGTTCCATTGAGAGACACAGTGCCCCTAGAGGCCATACAGCTTGACAATGATCTGACTTACAAGGAGAAACCCGTCCGCATTCTCGAGACTGCAAGCAGAGTCACCCGCAGCAAGGTCATCAAATTTTGCAAGGTGCTGTGGAGTCACCACACCGAGGAAGAAGCCACACAGGAACGCCAAGAAGATCTTCTTGAGACCATCCGCACCTATTTGTTAGCCAACCCGAATCTCGAGGGAGATTCATATTAAGGTGGTAGGTTTGTAACATCCCAAATTTCCTATTTGGAATGTTTTACAATTATAGATAAGCATCCTATGCATCCTGTTTGAATTTGAATGCCATTTGAAGCTTCAGAGAATTTTGAGTTTTGAATTTGAATTTCAAACTTTGGCATGTGGGAATTATTTCAAAAAACTAAGCTCGATAAATACTTGATCAAAAGTATGAGAGGAGCAAACATGACACTCCAAAATATCAGAGGAAACAATGCCAAAAGATTTGGATTCAAATCTGAATTTTATTTGAATTTGGAAAAATGGATTTTTATAAAGTTTGGATTTTGTCTTTGGAAAAATGTTCAAATGAAAGGAATATTCCCTGATCATTTTGGTATATATATACCCTATATAAAATATTTAAAGATATTGTTTTATTTCTGTTTTGTTTTATTTAAAAAATAAAATTCTAAAAGAAAAATCCCCTCGGCGCTTGCCCGAGCCACCCCAGCCCAGCCAGCCCTTGAGCCCCCAGCCTGGCCCAAGCCAGCCTAACTGCCCAGCCAGCCGACCGAGCCGGCCCAGCTCCACTCACCCCTCGCCCGCTCGCCCGATCCCCCTAGGCCTCGGCCACCCGCTCGATCTCGCCCCCTCTCCCTCTCACTGACCCCTGGGCCCGCCCCTTCTTCCCCTCGCCCACGCATCGACCTCGCCGGAGATCGCCGGATCCCGAAGGATCCGGATCCCGATCGCCCCGATCGACCCCCGAAGCAAGGCCCGAGGCCCTGGCTATAAAGCCGAGCCCCGCACCCCATTCCCCGAGACCTCGCCGCACCCCCTCTCCCTCCCGCTCGACGTCGCCGGAACCCGAGCTCGCCACCGCCGCCATAGTCGCCGCCGTCGACGCCCTAGTCCACCCCGACCACCCCCGACCCCACCGAACCACTCCCCGTGCTCCCCCGCATCTTCCCGACGACTCGCCGGAGCTCCCGGCCTTCGCAGCCCCCGCGCCTCTCGCGCCGCCGCCGCCGTCGCCGGAGTCCGGTAAGCCACCGGCATCGCCCTCCCCCGTCCGATCCTAGATCAATGGCTAGGATTAGAACCCCCGAAGGGGTAGGTTTTATTTAAAAAAACCGGCCGGTCCAATCGGTTTAGTATTAGTTAGGTTTTTTTTTTGGCCGGTTCGTTTTAGTTAACCCTAGAGCCCGTTAGGCTATCTAACGCATACAGTATACGATATAGGCCCATTAGGCCTTTTTCTTTTATTTTGATTTTCTGTTTTAGCCGAATAGTTTCTGTTTTCAAAAATTTATATCTTTTATTCTGTTTAATATTTTTAGATGATTCTTTTTTGTTGGATTGCAAATTTTATGTAGTTTCTGTAGAATATATATTTAGCTATGTTAAAAATAATTAAAATTGCTTTATTTTAGTTTTGGTCAGAATAGTAAATCTGCTATAACTTTAGTTAGAAAAATTATTTTTGCATGATTCTTTTTGTCACCACTTTATTTTGACATTGCCAAACCCTAGAAATTAACTTGGGTATTTTAGGATTAATAAATAATTAGTTTTAGACAGAATCCTATTAATCCTAATTAATTAACTAGTTCTGTTTTCCTAATTAATTAATTAGTAAATGAATTTATTTTTAACTTGTGATTAGTTATTCTAGGTTAGTTTCTGTCACTCCATTAGAAGAACTTTTATTTATAATTAATAAAAGTTTTAAATTATTTTCTTAATAGAAATTGGATTAGGCCTAAAATGAGTTTTATAATAGCTTTTTAATTAATTCTTTTTGCTCCTAGTTGCTTAGTGAAACCTTTCCTGTTAAGTTAACTTAAAAGCATGATTAGGTTATATTAAGGAATTTTTGTTATATAAAAACTATTTTTGTTATTGTTTGGAGTAGGGAAAAACTTTGAATTGGTTTCTTTGAGTTTTCCTTTTGGATTTGGTCTTGGTTGATTTGTTGTGTTACTTTTGTTATGTTGTGTGATCCTATTGCTTTGTGCTTATTGTGTTATTGTTTGTCTCGGTAGAGTTTCCGGAGTGCGAAGCTTGCTACTACGACTCTTTAGCTTACGAGGATCATCAGCAAGGCAAGTTTTGATCATGTTATTTCTATACCTATGTTTTGTGCATTAGTAGTTGTCACCACCCCACCATGCATGCAGTAGCGAAATCTTGAAGTCATTAAACTTGAGTAGTATCATGTGGTAGAATGAACCAATCCCCTTGTTACCATGACCCCGGGACGTAGTAGTTACTTTGCTATGCTCGTAGACGGGATTTGGGATGAGTGAAATTCATAAGCAAGATGTGAGAGTCAATGATGATGACAACCCCATGAACTACAATGATCAAGATGGACTTCGGAAAATCACTACTGGGTGGAGGACGGTTGACGGGCACCTGGAGCACCAGTGGTGGCGGGATGCATGGAGAAGCGCCATGACATCCTGCGGAAAGCTTCACCCAGCCACAAAGAGAAGGATGGATGCCCCATGACCGGAAGCTTACCTGTGCAGCCGCAAGCCATTATGGGCTCTGGCTGGGTTGACCCTAGTAGTGACGCTGGCTGGACGGTACTACGAGAAGTAGACGAACGGTAGGATTGGATGGGTACGGCAAGTAGCGTAAGAACTCTTTGGAAGACCCTGTTTATTCGTCCGTCTTCAAACACCATGAAGTGCGAAGACTTTAAAGGAGGGAATGATTCTTGCGGGAAAGTCGCAACCCTCTGCAGAGTTAAAGATCTAATCGATTAGCCGTGTCCCGATTCACGGACATTTGAGCCTCTGGAACTTGGAAGTATTAGGATATCTCAACACTAAAACTAATGAAATAATTTGAGGGTTTATGACTTAATAATTTTGGGAGCGAGATATTGGTTGGCGGAACCATCTCAATAACCACCAACAATTGTAGTAATTTGCAAGCAAGTCCTTTGTAGTAGGATAAAATTTGCTTTTCGCAAAATGATGAAACTTAGAGCTCCACACCAAAAATGCATATAGAGTTAGTAACTTTATTATTGTTATTCTTCATGACTTGCCAGCTTATTCCAAAAGCTGACCTACATGGCTGCAACGTATTATGTTGCGAAATATATTCGATCGGGAGTGAGGCTACGCCCGCGCTTGGCGATTGCCCTTTGGAGTCGGATGGACTCGCTTATCTTCGACGCTTCCGCAGCATTAGTAGTTTATTTCTCATGAGTTGGCCTTGAGCCGAATTTATTCCCTTGTAATAAAGACTCTATATGAGAATCGCTTAATGATATTCAGGTGTGATTGAACTTTGATTACTTTATCGATGTACTGTGAGTACCAGCATGATCTTGGGATGGTATAGACACAGAGATTTGACCGATTTTGGGTCAGGTCGCTACATTTGGTGGTGGCGTTACCCACCGTATAGGAAGTATTAGACCCAGACACGGCGCACAATTATCGTGGCGCTCTGAAGTCAAATTCCACGTTAATGTATTCACACTCAGAATGTAAGTCTTCATTGATTGAAGATATACTTTACTTCGTGTGTTGCACATCTAAGTCATCAACATGCATAAGTGTTAGGATGTGTGCTTGATCACAGGACATTTGAGGATTCCAAGATATTTAGCTCACACCGCAACTTGCAAAACCTTTTCTCATCCAAGGGCTTAGTGAAGATATCGCCAATTGCTCTTGGTGTTAGCGTGAATGATGTCAATATCTTTCTTCATGACATGATCCCTGAGAAAATGATGACGAATTGCAATGTGCTTTGTCTTCGAGTGCTGGACTGGATTGTTGGCAATCTTGATGGTGCTTTCGTTGTCGTAGAAGAGAGGTACTTATTTCAGATTGATGCCATAGTCCTTGAGAGTTAGCTTCATCCATAGAAGCTGAGCACAACAAGATCCAGCAGCAATGTATTCAGATTCAGAAGTTGAGAGTGATACACAGTTCTGCTTCTTTGAAGGCCAACAGACAAGTGATCGTCCCAGAAAGTGACATGTGCCTGATGTAGACTTGCGATCTGTAACATCCCAAATTTTCAATTTGGAATGTTATACATTAGGTCATCATGCATATCATATTTTCTCGCATTTTTCCGATCCTAGAAAATTTCACATAACTCAAGGACCCTCGGAGAGAGTTGGAGATTTCATTATTTTCATATTTGGGATTTCTCAAATTTTGAAAATAGGATAATTTGATTTATTTAATTATCTTCATAAGTTTTTCCGATAAAAAAATTAAGAGAGGGAATAATATGACTTTCCCAACATTTAGGAAAATGAAGATTTAATAAATAAATCAAAATTTGGTTTTCAAATTTTATTTGCTTTAGGGAAAAATGAGTATTTTAAAAAAATATGCATTTTTGCCCCGTTTTAAAGTTCATTTTGTTCGACTCATTTTTAGGAGTCGGGGAAAATTAATTTCATTTAATTTGGAGATCGTTTGGTTTTATTTTTATTTCGTTTAGTTTTGTTTAAAAAGCGCGCGCGCCACTTTGGGCCAAGGGCCCACCCCACCGCCATGCCCATCTCCCCCTCCCCTCGCTGCATGGAGGAGGAGTCCCTTCGCCACCGCGCTGGCCGAGACCGGCTCGGCCACGCCGCCGCCGCCGTTGCCCCCTCCCAAGGCAACCGAACCCCCCTCCTTATAACCCCGCCGCCCCCCCTCTCCCCTCATCGCGCCGCCGCCGCCCTCAACCCGAGCCCGCCGCCGCCCGCCGAGCCGCCGCCCGCCGCCTGCCGTCGCCAGCGCCGCCCTTAATTTAATTTATTCGTCGTTTTCTTTTAATCGGATTTAATCTGTTATTTTCGATTTTGATTTCGATCCGATTTTCAAATCTGTTTATTTTCTCGCTCGTTTATCGAATCAGGTGATTCAAGCGCTGGAGTTTCGTTCTGAAACCGCCGTTCGACTAACCTAATTAAACAAAGTTTTGCTACTGTAAAATTTTGACCTAGTTTCAGATTGCTAAAACCGAGTCGTTCTCTCTCGATTTTCGACTTTCGATGCTTTATTTGGTTTGATTCTTTTGTAACCAGGGTTCTTAAGTTAAAATCTCTGGTTAGATCTTTTATTCGAGATTTCCCTGTGCATTAGATGAGTACTTATTGTATGCTTGTTGTTTGTCTGCGTTAGATCACCGAGTGCGCCGCTTGTTACTTGAATCTCTAGGTCTCATGGATCATCGGCAAGGCAAGTAACACTTGATCATACCTTTTCTACTACCCAGTTTTATTGCATTAGATCAAACCCTCAAACACTTGCATGTTTAGGATCTAATTAAATTGTGGGATTGGGAAGTAGGCGAGGTAGTACCTATTACCTGCTTTTACTTATGAAACCTTGGGAGTCACTTCTACGTTTGCTTATTATGCCATGCTATGCTAGTAGACGTGGATTGGGTGAGTGAATATCCATGACAGATGTGAGATTGTTAATTAATGGTTTATCTAAGGTGGCAACCTAAACACACATCTGGGTGGATTGAGGCACCTGGTTTCTATCAGACTTGCTGTATTTCTTGGACCGCCACCCAGGCTCTAAGGGATCATAAGATTATTCAAACTGGAAACTTCCGTGTGCAGCCACAAGCCAATTATGGGCTCTGGCGTAGTTGACTAAGTTGTGCGAACTCTTACGGGTAGGCTAGCTGATGTAGGGGATGTAGGTTGGTACGGTCTACCCACATGTAAGGTGCTAGCGCTTCGAAAGACTATGTCTCGGTCATCCGTTTCTCAAACACCATGTAGTGCGAGAATCAAGCGGAGGCGATCGAGTCTTGTGGGGAAAAGTGCGCAAACCTCTGCAGAGTGTATAAACTAATCATGATTAGCCGTGTCCCCGGTTATGGACGTTTTGAGTATCCGGTAATTGAATATCATGTGAATCTCAACATGTTACTTCTAATAAATGTTATTGGGATTTGATGAGTACTTTTAATTGGGTTTGAGGATCTGTCAACCATTCTCAATGTTTAACAACCACCATGATAGTTAAATAAAATTATTCCTTTGTTGTAGGGAAAAATTAGCTTTATGCAAAAATGTAACCGTCAGAGAGCTTTACCACCAGCCATATATGCATGTAGTATAGGCTTACTCCTTCATTACTCTCTATGTGTTAGATTGCGGCATATTCCATGTCTTGACCGTTTTGGGCTGCAACTTTCACGTTCTGAGACTTTTAGAACGACAGTAAGGTGTTAGGTCGTGGTTCTATACTCAGTGATGCCGATGGAGTTGATGGACTCACTTATCTTCCAAGCCTTCCGCTGTTATTATTAGATGGCCTTAAGCCATATTATTGTAATAAGTTCCCTTGTGGACAACGATGTAATAAGTGTGTGATTGCTACTCTGCTATAAATCCTTCAAAATCTTGTGTGGTGTCAAGACATTGATCCAGGATGACACCGAGAACAGAGACTTGATCCATTCGGGTCTGGTCGCTACAGAGATGGTATCAGAGCACACGCTGATTGTAGGACACGACCACTAAGTTAAAGCCATAGATCACTACTCTCTTCCCATTTTCTAACTCCTCATCTTTTCTACTCTTAGGATGACGGACGCGAAGATCAAGTACACCCAACCGATGAAGGCACACCTTTTGGATTTCACTTGAAGGAAGTCACCAAGTACTGAACATTGGACTACCCAGCTTCACCGAACTTTCAACGCCACTCTGCTCAAGAGGAGCGCTGGAAGATTCAAGCTCACGTTCCAGAAGGACATTCGCCCCAATCACCAAGCCTATAGATAGTGTTTTGATTGCACCAACTTGGAGTGCAGGAAAGAGCATGGCAGCTCACATCACCATGGGACGCATTGGAGAAGTTTATCAAGAAGACCTCAAGGACACTATCTACCAGATTTGCGGACGCCGAGATGACAAATGGGACATAGTCAGCACCAAGAAGGATAGATCCATTGCAGCTTTCATACAGAGTTAAACCAGCACATTCGACGCCAGAGAACCAGATGTGCAACGATATGTTGGAGTTGCGAGCGCAAAGGAAGGATCATCGAACTTGAAGAAGAACTAAAGACTACACGCAAGGACTACATGGACGAGATCGTAGCTCTAGCAAGACACAATAACGATCTTAAGTACGAGATCGAAGAACTCAAGAAGAAGTTGGCGCTCAGGAATGAAGACCAGTATGTCGGTTGCCCAAGCGACTACATCAACATCGACGACACGAATCGGATCCAAGTGAACCCGACTTTGAAGGCGACGGTGGAGCAGACATCATGGAGTCTTCCACCGGTTCAAACTAGTAGAAGTCCCCCACATATTAGTAGTATTCCCTCCATGTAAACATTATAGTACACGCACTTTTGCGATAGTTAGATCGTTGTAAGCCCTTTGTTTGATTGAATGAAGTGATTTTGTGTGTTTTTGCTCATGTGCATTTGGGTAGTGATTCCCCTTAGGCCTCATTCTATTCTTAATTTCTCGTCTCTTCTAAACCCATTAGATGCCTCCGAGACGCGACCCCGGGTTCGTTTTCCCGCCAGAGATCACCCAATTGATTCAGCAGCAGAACACCTGATTCAAACATTAGTGCGAACTGAGCAACAACAACAACAACAACAACCCACCACCACCACCACTGCGGATCACTTGACTCGTTTCCTTAGACTAAATCCGCGGTGTATTCCAAATAGCACCGAGCCGATTGTAGCAGATGATTGGCTCCGCAAGATAGGAAGGAGTTGACCACCGCAGGATGCAGATGGAGAAAGAGTGAAGTTTGCTGCACACCAGCTTGAAGGACCGCAGCAGCATGGTGGGAGAATTTACAGCCACTTACCCGTGAGACACCGTCACATGGGATCAGTTTCAGCAAGCTTTTCGCCTTCCCCAGTTTCCAGGCGGGAGCCTTGGCCAGGAAGAGGCGTGAGTTTCGCAACTTACGCCAAGGAGGAGGGACGGTTGGCAAGATGTGGATGATTTCAGTAAGTTAGCACGTTATGCCCCAGATGACGTTGCTACAGATGCGGCTAAGCAGGAGAAGTTTCTAGAAGGACTGAATGATGAGTTCAGCATGCCGTTGATGGTAGAAAGTTTCAAGAACTACCAGGAGTTGGTAGACCGAGCCCTCATGATTGAAGTAAAGCAGCAGCAAATTGAAAACCGCAAGAGGAAGTATGGACAGGGGAAGTATAACTCTGGAGCTCAGCAGAAGCCTCGTTATACCCCTAAATCAGGAATTCAGTTTCAGCATACCCATGGAGGAGGTAATCCGCATAACCATAATGGCACTAAGAATGGGAACGGGAATGGAGGAAGCAATGGACAGAACCGCACCAACCCGTCAACACCATCCAAGGTAGACCTGAGTCACATTACTTGTTTTAAGTGCCGCAAGACTGGGCATTATGCAAATGACTGCCCAGAAGGCCAGAATGGAAATGGCAATGGAAGCTCTGGAAAGAAGCCCAACCCTTTCAACAGAGGACAGGTGAACCACATTGATGTGGAGGAGGTTGAAGATCAGCCCGATGCAAGATGTCGGTAAGTTTTGGTTAAGTCATTTCTGCAGTTGTTCTTTTCGATCATTGGTGCATCGCATTCATACATATCAAGGGATTTGTGGATAAGTACAAATTAACGACCCAAGCCCTTAGGTCACCCATGCTAGTAACCTCACCCGGAGCAGAATACATGGCTAGTAAATGGTGTGATCGACTGCCATTAAGGATTGGACACTATGTTTTCCCCTCAGACCTAATAGTTCTGGAATCCCAAGGATTGGATGTGATATTAGGAATGGATTGGTTATCAAAGTATGGAGGGAACATAGATTGCACCACAAAGTCAATTTTGCTCACCACCCCAGAGGGAAGAAGGATCAAGTATGTATCACGACACGAGCCGAGGAGAGCGCAAGTAAATTGCTTATCAGGAGTGGTGCAGGAAGAAGTACCAGTGGTGAAGGATTTTCCTGATGTATTTCCGGAAGAGTTGCCAGGAATGCCACCGGATAGAGACATTGAGTTTTTGATCGAGCTGTTGCCAGGAACAGGCCCGATATCGAAGCGACCGTCTGATGGATGCCCGCAGGATTTGGCGGAAATCAAGAAGCAGATTAAGGAACTATTGGATAAAGGTTTTATTCGCCCAAGTTCTTCACCTTGGGGATCACCCGTATTGTTAGTGGAGAAGAAGGATGGATCGTTAAGAATGGTTGTTGATTATCGTGGATTGAATGAAGTAACAATCAAGAACAAGTACCCACTACCTATGATAAATGATCTGTTTGATAAACACAAGGAGCTAAGGTGTTTTCCAAGATCGATTTGCGATCGTGGTATCATCGATTGAAGATTCGGGAGCAAGACATACCCAAGACAGCGTTTACCACGAGATATGGACTGTATGAGTATACCGTTATGTCATTTGGATGACTAACGCACCAGCCTATTTCATGAACACGATGAACAAAGTGTTTATGGAGTTTTTGGATAAGTTCGTCGTGGTGTTCATTGATGACATTTTGATTTTCTCAAGAATGAAGAGGAACATAAGGAACATTTGAGATTGGTTTTAGAAACCGAGGGAACACCGGTTGTATGCCAAGTTCAGCAAATGTGAGTTTTGGCTAAAGGAAGTTGGATTTCTCGGACATGTTATATCCGGAGAAGGAATAGCAGTTGACCCCACAAAGGTTGAGACCGTAACCAAATGGGAAGCACCAACGACAGTTGGAGAGATTCGGAGTTTCCTTGGACTCGCAGGATACTACCGAAGATTCATTGAGAATTTCTCAAGGATTGCCAAGCCTATGACAGAATTGTTGAAGAAGGATAACAAATTCATATGGACTGAGGACTGTGAGGCAAGTTTTCAGGAGTTGAAGAAAAGATTGGTTACCTCACCAGTTTTAATATTGCCAGATCAGACCAAGGATTATGAGGTATATTGCGACGCTTCACGTCGAGGACTTGGAGCAGTGCTTATGCAGGAAGGAAGAGTTGTTTCGTATGCTTCACGACAACTTAAGCCCCATGAGTTAAATTATGCCACACATGATTTGGAGTTAGCAGCCGTTGTGCATGCCTTGAAGACATGGAGACATTTTCTCATTGGAAATCATTGTGAAGTATATACGGATCACAAGAGTTTGAAGTACATCTTCACACAGAAGGAATTAAACCTCAGACAGAGGAGATGGTTAGAGCTTATCAAGGATTATGATTTGAGATTGCATTATCACCCCGGAAAGGCGAACGTTGTAGCAGACGCATTGAGCCGTAAAAGCCACGTCAATACCCTAATGATGGGAGGAATACCCAATGAGTTAGCCGAGGACCTTCGAGAGCTATGTTTGGAAATAGTTCCAAGAGGCTATGTAGCAGCATTGGAGATTCATCAACACCGATGAACAAAATCGAGAAGCCCAAAAGCGGATAAGGAAGTTGCCTCTATAAAGGAGAAAATGAGCAAGGAAAAGCTAAAGGATTTCGTGAGGATGAGCACGATACCCTATGGTTTGAGGACCGTGTTTATGTGCCCAATAACCCGAGATCGGGAAGTTGATTTTGCAAGAAGCTCATGATTCACCCTATTCGATTCACCCAGAAATACCAAGATGTATTTGGATTTGAAGAATACTTTCGGTGGACGGAATGAAGAAGGATATTGCGGAGTATGTAGCAGTTTGCGATGTATGTCAGAGAGTAAAGGCAGAACATCAGAAGCCAGCAGGATTGTTACAACCATTGCCGATACCCGAATGGAAGTGGGATAAATTAGGCATGGATTTCATCACAGGTTTGCCAAAGACCCGTTCAGGATATGACTCGATTTGGGTCATAGTCGACCGTTTAACAAAGGTAGCTCGTTTTATTCCAGTCAAGACTACCCATAGCAGTGCTAAGTTGGCAAAGATATACATGACCAGAATTGTGTGTTTACACGGAGTTCGAGGAGCATCGATCGACAGAGGAACCCAATTTACCTCAAAATTTTGGAACCAGTTGCACGAAACATTGGGAACCAGACTGGAATTCAGTACAGCTTTCCACCCACAGACCGATGGACAGACTGAGAGAGTCAATCTGATTTTGGAGGATATGCTGAGAGCTTGTGCACTAGATTATGGATCTAGTTGGGATGATAATTTTCCATATGCAGAATTTTCTTATAACAACAGTTACCAAACCAGCTTGAAGATGGCACCTTTCGAGGCTCTGTATGGAAGAAGATGCAGGACACCGTTGTCATGGGACGAAACTGGAGATCGTCAATTGTTTGGACCAGATTTGATTAAAGAGTCCGAGCAGAAGGTTAAACTGATTCGAGATAGGCTCAAGGTAGCCCAGTCCAGACAGAAGAGCTATGCAGATTCAAAGCGCAAGGCGATTGAGTATGAAGTCGGAGACAGAGTATATCTTAGAGTATCCCCGCTTCGAGGAGTTAAGCGTTTTGGAGTTAAAAGGAAAATTAGCACCCCGTTTCGTTGGACCATATAAGATTTTGCAACGCATGGGAGAAGTTGCTTATAAGCTGGAATTGCCAGAAGGACTGTCAGGAGTTCATGATGTATTCCATGTTTCTCAGCTGAAGAAATGTCACCCCGAGATAGCAGAGAAACCGTTAAGAGACACAGTGCCACTCGAAGCAATTCAGTTGAAGGATGATTTAACATATGAGGAAAAACCGGTTAAGATTCTCGGTTATGCCAGCAGAGTTACTCGCAGCAAGGTTATCAAGTTTTGCAAGGTTCAGTGGAGCCACCACATGAAGATGAAGCCACCGGGAAAGAGAGGAAGTTTTGCTCAAGGACCACCTCACCTATTTTCTAGCCAACCCGAATCTCGAGGGCTAGATTCATCTTAATAGGTAGGTTTGTAACATCCCAAATTTTCAATTTGGAATGTTATACATTAGGTCATCATGCATATCATATTTTCTCGCATTTTTCCGATCCTAGAAAATTCCACGCAACTCAAGGACCCTCGGAGAGAGTTGGAGATTTCATTATTTTCATATTTGGGATTTCTCAAATTTTGAAAATAGGATCATTTGGATTTATTTAATTATCTTCATAAGTTTTTCCGATAAAAAAATTTAAGAGAGGGAATAATATGACTTTCCCAACATTTAGGAAAAATGAAGATTTAATAAATAAATCAAAATTTGGTTTTCGAAAGTTTATTTGCTTTAGGGAAAAAATGAGTATTTTAAAAATATGCATTTTTGCCCCGTTTTAAAGTTCATTTTGTTCGACTCATTTTTATGAGTCGGGGAAAATTAATTTCATTTAATTTGGAGATCGTTTGGTTTTATTTTTATTTCGTTTAGTTTTATTTAAAAAACGCGCCGCCGCTTTGGGCCAAGGGCCCAGCCCACCTCATGACCCATCTACCCCTCCCCTCTTGCTGGAGGAGTCCCTTCGCCGCCGCCGCCGCTGGCCGAGACCGGCTCGGCCACGCCCGCCGCTGTGTGCCCCCTCCCAAGGCAACGGAACCCCCCCTCCTTTATAACCCCGCCCCCCCCCCTCTCTCCTCATCCGCCGCCCGCCGCCCTCAACCCGAGCCGCCCGCCTTGAGAAGCCGCCGCCGCCTGCCGCGCCCGCCGCTGCCCTCGCCGCCCTCGCCCGACCCGCCAACCCCGCCGACCCCGCCGAGTCCCGAGTCCGAGCCCATGGCGACTTCACGGAGGTAGCCACCTCGCCGCCCCGGTCGGTTTTGTTTCAAAAACCCGATCCGGTTTTCTCGCGTTGTTCGGTTTTTTTAAACCCTAGATTGGTTTATTTTTTTCGTTTTTATTATTTAGTGAACGTTCACCGACCCGTTCGTTTTAATGAACGTGTTCGTCGGTTAGTTTCTGTTAAACGAACGTCCGTCGTTTAATCTATTCGTCGTTTTTCTTTTAATCGGATTTAATCTGTTATTTTCTGATTTCGATTTCCGATCCGATTTTCAAATCTGTTTATTTTCTCGCTCGTTTATCGGAATCAGGTGATTCAAGCGCCTGGAGTTTCGTTACGAAACCGCCGTTCTGACTAACCTAATTAAACAAAGTTTTGCTACTGTAAAATTTTGACCTAGTTTCAGATTGCTAAAACCGAGTCGTTCTCTCTCGATTTTCGACTTTCGATGCTTTATTTGGTTTGATTCTTTTGTAACAGGGTTCTTAAGTTGAACTCTCTGGTTAGATCTTTTATTCGAGATTTCCTGTGCATTAGATGAGTACTTATTGTATGCTTGTTGTTTGTCTGCGTTAGATCACCCGAGTGCGCCGCTTGTTACTTCGAATCTCTAGGTCTCGCGGATCATCAGCAAGGCAAGTAACACTTGATCATACCTTTTCTACTACCCAGTTTTATTGCATTAGATCAAACCCTCAAACACTTGCATGTTTAGGATCTAATTAAATTGTGGGATTGGGAAGTAGGCGAGGTAGTACCTATTACTGTTTTACTTATGAAACCTTGGGAGTCACTTCTCGTTTGCTTATTATGCCATGCTATGCTAGTAGGCGTGGATTGGGTGAGTGAATATCCATGACAGATGTGAGATTGTTAATTAATGGTTTATCTAAGGTGGCAACCTAAACACACATCTGGGTGGATTGAGGCACCTGGTTTCTATCAGACTTACTGTATTTCTTCGGACCGCCACCTGTGCTCTAAGGGATCATAAGATTATTCAAACTGGAAACTTCCGTGTGCAGCCACAAGCCAATTATGGGCTCTGGCGTAGTTGACTAAGTTGTGCGAACTCTTACGGGTAGGCTAGCTGATGTAGGGGATGTAGGTTGGTACGGTCTACCCACATGTAAGGTGCTAGCGCTTCTGAAAGACTATGTCTCGGTCATCCGTTTCTCAAACACCATGTAGTCACGAGAATCAAGCGGAGGCGATCGAGTCTTGTGGGGAAAAGTCATAAACCTCTGCAGAGTGTATAAACTAATCATGATTAGCCGTGTCCCCGGTTATGGACGTTTTGAGTATCTGGTAATTGAATATCATGTGAGTCTCAACATGTTACTTCTAATAAATGTTATTGGGATTTGATGAGTACTTTTAATTGGGTTTGAGGATGCTGTCAACCATTCTCAATGTTTAACAACCACCATGATAGTTAAATAAAATTATTCCTTTGTTGTAGGGAAAAATTAGCTTTATTCAAAAATGTAACCGTAGAGCTTTACCACCAGCCATATATGCATGTAGTATAGGCTTACTCCTTCATTACTCTCTATGTGTTACATTGCCAGCATATTCCATGTGCTGACCCGTTTTCGGGCTGCAACTTTCACGTTGCAGACTTTTCAGACGACGAGTAAGGTGTTAGGTCGTGGTTCTATACTCAGTGATGCCGATGGAGTTGATGGACTCACTTATCTCCAAGCCTTCCGCTGTTATTATTAGATAGCCTTAAGCCATATTATTGTAATAAGTTCCCTTGTGGACAACGATGTAATAAGTGTGTGATTGCTACTCTGCTATAAATCCTTCAAAGTACTGTGTGGTGTCAGCATTACTGATCCAGGGATGACACTGAGCACAGAGACTTGATCCATTCGGGTCTGGTCGCTACACGATCCACCTTGTCACCAGCATAATCAGCATCCGAAAATCCAACCAAATCAAATTTTGAGCCCTTTGGATACCATAATCCGAGTGTTGGGGTGTGAGCCAAATATCGAAGAATTCGCTTCACAGCTAAGTGGATGCGATTCCTTTGGTGCCGCTTGGAATCGAGCACACATGCAAACACTAAGCATAATATCTGGCCTAGATGCACATAGGTAAAGTAAGGAACCAATCATGGAGCGGCATACCTTTTGATCGAACTCTTTACCATTGTCGTCCAGATGGTGTTTGGCTCGCATTGGCGTCGTGTATCCTTTGCACTCTTGCATTCCAAACTTCTTCAGACAATCTTGGAGGTATTTTTCTTGAGATATAAAGATGCCATTCCTTTGCTGACGAATTTGAAGACCAAGGAAGAACTTGAGCTCTCCCATCATGGACATCTGATATTGTTCTTGCATCATGTATCCAAATTCCTCACTATACTTCTGGTTGGTGCAGCCGAAGATAATGTCATCCACATATATTTGGCACACAAACAGTTCACCATCATATGTCTTTGTGAAGAGTGTGGGATCAAGGGATCCAGGTTTGAAGCCTTTGCTCTTTGAAGTCTTTGATCGTATCATACCGGTAGCGAGGAGCTTGTTTGAGGCCATACGATTGCTTTATTTAGCTTGTACACCATATCGGGATGTTTTGGATCTTCAAAGCCAGGTGGTTGAGCGACATATACTTCTTCTTCAATCTTGCCGTTGATAAATGCACTCTTCACATACATTTGATATAGCAAGATGTTGTGGTGGTTAGCATAGGCTAGTAGTATGCGAATAGCTTCAAGCCAGCTACTGGAGCAAATGTTTCATCGAAGTCAATTCCTTCAACTTGAGTATATCCTTGAGCCACAAGACGTGCTTTGTTTCTGACGACTTGACCATGATCATCTTGCTTGTTTCGATATATCCATTTGGTGCCAATAATGTTATGCTTGCGAGGGTCAGGACGCTTGAAAAGTTCCCAAACATTGTTCAGCTTGAACTGTTGAAGTTCTTCTTGCATAGCTTGTATCCATTCTGGTTCCATAAAGGCTTCAGCAACTTTCTTGGGTTCGATATTGACACAAAAGAAAAATGCCCACAGAAATTTGCTAGCTGTGTTGCTCTTGAGCGAGTAAGCGGACCAGTGCATTGATGCTATCGATTATCTTCTCAATCTGTACTTCATTTGCAACTCGAGGATGAATCGGGCGAAGACTTTGCTCTTGCTGATCATTGTCATCATTGGGAGGATTGTCTTCAGTGAGCATTGTCTTGAGTTGGTTAGGTGCGAAATGATAAGTTCTTCTTCAGCTGTGCTTGAAGGCATGATTTCACAGTTCCCATCAGCTTGATAGATTCCTTTGGCGGAGCTTCGTCTAGTGTACTTGGCAGGAACTCTCTTTGTGAACCATTGGTTTCATCCAATCGCACGTCTACAGTTTTGACGATTTTGTAGAGATAAAGGTTGAAGACTCTGTAGGAGTGCGAGTCCTTTCCGTAACCGAGCATGAAGCCTTCGTGAGCTTTGGGTTCAAATTTTGACTTGTGATGGGGATCCTTGATCCAGCACTTAGCCCCAAATACTCTGAAGTAGCTGACATTTGGCTTCTTGCCAGTAAGGAGCTCATAGGATGTTTTGTTCAGAAGCTTATGGATATAAACACGGTTGATGACGTGACATGCTGTATCAATAGCTTCAGGCCAGAACTTTCTTGGTGTCTTGTACTCGTCGAGCATTGTTCGAGCCATCTCAATGAGGGTTCTGTTCTTGCGCTCCACGATGCCATTTTGTTGAGGTGTGTATGGAGCAGAGAACTCATGAGTGATTCCATGGTATCCAGATAAAGATCAAGTCCGGTGTTCTTGAATTGATGCGTTATCACTTCGATATGCTTGATCTTGGCGCCATAATTGTTCATTGCTCGATTGGCGAAGCGTCTGAAGACATCTTGCACTTCAGTCTTGTAGAGAATTATGTGCACCCATGTGTATCTTGAGTAGTCATCAACAATGACGAAGCCATAGAGACAAGCAGTTGTTGTGAGGGTAGAGTAATGAGTAGGGCCAAACAAATCCATGTGTAACAGCTCGAAGGGTTGAGATGTCGTCATGATTGTCTTCGAGGGGTGCTTTGCCCTAGTCATCTTTCCGACTTCGCAGCACCACACAAATGATCCTTCTTGAACTTGACACCTTCGATGCCAATGACATGCTTCTTCTTGGCGAGTGTGTGTAAGTTCCTCATGCCAACATGCCCCACCTCCGATGCGAGCCAAGATTCAAGCTTTTGCAAGAAGACATCTGACAAGTTGTGGACCTCTGAGAAATCTACCATGTATAGATCATCTTTCCTATACCCTTCAAAGACTAGAGACTTGTCGATTCCATTAGTACAAGGCAACGATATTTTCGAATATCACAATCATGTTCAGTCACAAAGCATTGAGGCAGACATCAAGTTGAAACCAAGGATTCAACAAGCATCATTTATCCATGTGTTGATCCTTTGAGATTGCAACTCTACCTAGACCCAATACCTTGCTTTTACCGGTGTCAACCAAATGTGATGTGACTCTTGTCCGATGGACGTAAGATTGATTCCATGAGAAGACTTGATCACCAATCATATGATTAGTGCATCCCTGTCCATAATCCATTACGAAGCATGAGGTGTCATACCCTCTGATGCAGTTAGGGGATAGGCTTCACCAAGAGCATTGTGAAGCATAAACATTTGACGGGCAAGTGGATTATTGAAGCTTAAATCAAGATTAGGACTGATAGGATGAATGGCAAACAATTCAGGAACAAAATACATAGTGAGACCATTTGGGCATTTGATCTTGTGCCCAACAAGATGTTTTAGGTCCCCAACAATAGCATCGGCGCCTTTGATTTTGGTGGAGACCCTTTCTGCAAAAGAGAGTTAATTCTTCTTAACCACCCACATCTTCAGGGGTGGCTTAGAAGCAATGAGTCTAAGTGCAGCATCTGAGAATTTCGGATTTGGAGCCCTAGCAAATAGCCTTGCAGGAGATGAATGATACTCATATGAATAAGCAGAAAAGTTCTTAGATCTATGAACATAGCGGTTTGAAGACACACGCTCATATTCATAAATTTGAGTACGGTTTCCCTGCAAAACATTGGCGTTAGGGTGACTCAGGTGAGTCCTCTGTCTGTATGAAGCCGTTGGACCATGTGACGCTTTAGGTCTGGGGTTTGTCTTCCTCCCAGGTGGTGTCATGATGACATTCACTGGAAGATTCTCAAGACAGCTTTTGGGAACCCATATCTTCTTCATAGGCGGTCCATTCCTGCAGTTAGTACCAATATACCTGGCAAACACTTCACCATTCTGATTCTTGAGCAGCTTATAGTTTGCATCAAAGGATTCATCAATGATAATAGGGTTAGCACAGGTAAAGCCAGATAAGGTGGATGGATCCATTGAAGGTCCCTTTGCAGCAACCCATGTGGTTTTGGGATCTTGCTCGGGCTTCGAGGGAACCATCAACATTCATTTTCCTCTCGAACCCAACACCTTCTTTCCTAGGGTTTGGTTCAAGATCTCGCTTTTGAGGACATCGCAGTGTGTCGATGCCCTTCGGACTTTTATACATCCCTGTTTCAAGCAATGTCTTCAACCTAGCATTTTCATCGACAATAGCAGTGGTATCCTCCACGGAGGGTTAGTTACCACATTAGTAGTTGAAGACAATGCAACAGTGAGCAGCAATTGAACATTCAGCAACAGAGGTAGCGATATCACGCTCAAGACATTTTAGACATGGTGGTTCAAATCCATCCTGGCGGAACTGATCTATTGAGAAGTGACTCATTCTCTTTTGAAGATCTTCATGAGCCGCTCTCAATTTCTCAAGCTCTTGCTTCCTTTGAAGATAATCATAGGAGAGCTTTTCATGAGTAGTTGAGGCGTTTCATGACGACTTTCAAGTTCTTGGTACTTAGCATGAAGATTTTAATGTCTTCAACTAAGGACTGTGAACGTGTCATTTCCGCGTCCAACAGGTCATCGCTTTTGTCTAACAGTTTTTGAGTATGTTACATAGCTCTTTGTTGTTCGGTTACAATTTTAGCAAGTGTTTTGTAGCTGGGTTTGGATTCACAATCAGAGTCATCTTAACTTGATGTTTGAAAGTAAGCATCACGTGATTTTGCCTTGGCACCACATGCCATGAAGCAGTAGGTGGGAGCAGGGTCGTCCTTGTCATCAGCTTCAGCATTGGTGTAGAACTCATTGTCTTCAGTGTTGAAGATGGACTTGGCAACATAGGCTGTGGCTAAAGCCGGACTTGCAACGCCTGTGGTCGGACTCCTCTTGGACTCCACCTCCACCTCCTCGAAGCAGACTCCTCCTCTGAATCCATTTCCTTGCCAACAAAAGCACGAGCCTTGCGGATGAGCTCTTCTTATGAGATGAAGACTTTGATGAGGACTTGGAAGAAGACTTTGAAGATTTCTTCTTCTTCTTCTTGTCATCAGAATCATATTCCTTGCTCTTCTTCTTCTTCTCATTGTCCCACTGTGGACACTCAGAGATATAGTGTCCAGTTTTCTTGCACTTGTGACAGGTTCTCTTCTTGTAGTCATGAGTGGAAGCTTCATCATTTCTTGAGCTGGATCGTGAAGACTTTCTGAAGCCTTTCTTCCTAGTGAACTTCTGGAACTTCTTCACAAGCATAGCAAGTTCCTTTCCAATGTATTGAGGATCATCGAACCATGATGATCCTTCTTCAGATGAGGAAACAACTTTTGCCTTCAAAGCGCGAGTTCGGCCATAGTTGGGGCCATAGATATCTCTTTTCTCAGAAAGTTGGAACTCATGTGTGTTGCGCCTCTCAAGTATATCAGACGGATGGAGTGTCTTGAAGTCAAGGCGTTCTTGTATCATGAGGGCAAGGGTGTCAAAGGAGTTGTCAAGTGATCTCAGTAGTGTCTTGACGATTTCATGCTTGGTGATCTCAGTGGCGCCGAGAGCATGAAGCTCATTTGTGATGTCAGTGAGGCGATCAAACGTGAGCTGGACATTTTCATTGTCGTTTCTCTTGAAGCGGTTGAAGAGGTTGCGAAGAACACCGATCCTTTGATCTCTCCGGGTTGAGACGCCGTTGACCTTGGATAGCCAGTCCTGCACTAGCTTCGGCGTTTCGAGCACTCACACGGCCATCTTGTCCTTTGGTCAGATGACCACAGATGATGTTCTTTGCAGTAGAGTCCATTTGGATGAACTTCTTGACATCAGCAGGGGTGACACCTTCACCAGTTTTGGGAACGTTGTTCTTGACGACATACCAGAGGTCGACATCAATGGCTTCAAGATGCATGCGCATCTTATTCTTCCAGTAGGGATAGTCAGTTCCATCGAACACGGGGCAAGCAGCGGAGACTTTGATTATCCCTGTAGTCGACATAGCTAAAACTCCAGGTGGTTAAACCAAATCACATAGAACAAGGGAGTGCCTTGCTCTGATACCAATTGAAAGTGCTAATTATCGACTAGAGGGGGGGTGAATAGGCGATTTTTAGGAAAGTCTTCAAGACACGGATGTTTCGAAGACAAACAATAGAAATGGCCTAATTGATATGCAGTGGAAGGTAAACTACAACAAGCAAACCATAGTCAAGTATGCAATAACGTGAAAGTACAAGACTAATAGCAGCTTGGTAGTAAGGATCAAGATGGAAGATAGTGAGAAGCCAATCAACAAAAGTAGTCAAGCAATGAAGTCAAATAGGTATGATAGATAGGCAATTACTTCACGAAGACAAACTCTAAGTAAGGAGAGGGAGAAGATAGAACCAGTCACTTGTTGAAGACACATGATTTGTTGGACCAGTTCGATTCTTTGTGACAACTGTACATCTGGTTAGGGAGGCTGAGATTCAACTCGAGAAGACCGCGTCTTCACCTTATTCCCTTGAGCTAAGGACACACAGTCCTCGCCCAATCACTCGATAAGTCTTCAAGGTAGACTTCCGAACCTTCACAGATCTGCGTTCATCGGCAATCCACAATGACTCTTGGATGCTCGAGAACGCGCGCCTAACCGGCTGGAGGATTCACAGTCCTCAAGTGTAATAAGTCTTGGTCACATAGGCAGAAAGACTTGATGATGCCTAACACTCTTTGGCTCGGGTGTTTGGGCTTTGTCCTCGCAAGGATTTCTCTCTCAAAGGCTTCGAGGTGGGTTGCTCTCAAACGACAAAAGTCGTGCACTAACTCTGAGCAGCCACCAATTTATGGTGTAGGGGGTGGGCTATTTATAGCCACTAGGCAACCCGACCTGATATGTCCGAAATGACCATGGGTCACTAAGGAACTGACACGTGTTCCAACGGTCAGATTTCAAACACACACGACAACTTTACTTGGGCTACAAGCAAAGCTGACTCATCCAGCTCTGGATAAGTTTTGCTCTCATTGTCTTCGCTCGAAGACATAGGATTTGGGTTGAGCATCACTTGATCATTACGACTTTGTTCACTTGGACCCCACTTAACGAAGACGGTGGTTCCTACGACTCAACAAAGAAGAAAAGGAAACAACGAAACGACACGATCTTCAAGGCTCCATAGTCTTCACTCAATGTCTTCTCATGTCATAGTCTTCAATGTGAATATCTTCACATGCCACCATTGTCGTCAATGTCTTCATACATTTTTAGGGGTCATCTCCGGTAGGTAAACCGAATCAATGGGGGACACTACCTGCGTTATCCTGCAATTCTCACAAACGCATTAGTCCCTCAACCACATTTTTTGTCAATACTCCAAAACCAACTAGGGGTGGCACTAGATGCACTTACAACGGGAACAAGTGGCATGCAACAGTGAGGCGAGGGCCACTCGAGGAGGCCACCGAGTGCCGTCCTTTTTGGTGGTCCGGCGGCGGCGCGGAACCACCGACACCAAGAGCGCGATGAAGAGGCGGTCAACATCGAGATCGACCACACAAACGCCAAGATCCTGCGCCTCTCCTCCCGTCTCCGCCACCACTGCACCTCTAGCGGGTACGACACCAGCCTGCAGCGGGAGGACGCCGAAATACGATCGTGGGTGAGGGGCTCAGCCTTGGGCGAGGAGAGGAGATGCATGGGGCAGCGGGGAAACCGCCAGGAGCGGGGAGGGAGATTGAGTGGGGGGTGAGGGGGCTGGGTTTGGGGTGTGAGGGCCTGTTGTGGCAGAGATTAGTGGGGCGTGGGGTGCGCCATGGTTGCTAAACACTTGTTTTAGATCAAACATCACTATTAGGGAAAAGCCTAGCAGCAGCACGGGTTTTAGGTATAGCAGTAGCGCGGGCAACCGCTCTACTGATACGGCGCTACAACTAAACTGTAGCAGCAGCGCGTGTTGACCCGCGCTACTGCTATACAAGCGTAGCAGCAACGAGCTGTAGTAAAGCACGCTACTGCTAATAGCTCTAGCGCTCTGTATTAGGCCGCGCTACTGCTAGTGGTACGCTGTTTCTAACTTTACTCCCCTCGCTACTGCTAATTTTATTAGCTTTTGATTTTTTTTCTGCATATTTGTTTTGTATTTGAACAGGCTTTGTACAAGAATCTTTAACACATACAAATGTCATCATCATACACATACAAATGGCTGCGAAACCATAAATGTAATCATAGCATATATATACAAATAGTCTCATCAAATCATGACATCATCATAATCATCATCCAACACAAAGTGATCTCTCATCATCATCTCGAAAATAGCGATACATGCAAGTCTCGAATACTTGCAACTACATCGTCATCCATCTAACAATGATACACGCGAGAAGTGCTATCACTATGAGTGATAGCGGAACTATGCAATACATGAGGCGGCGGTTATGAGTCCTCTCTCGCGCTAGCGTGAACCTCAAGTAATTAGCTTCTGCTACTTGTCTACTTTTGAAGCCTTTATGGCTGGCGCCCGAGACCCCCTCCACTTGCGCCTGACACTCATACCACTCGTCGTACACTCCCAGAACCTTCTCTTTGTACACGACATAGCACTCCTTCGCCATCAAGAATCTAGGTACCTATTAGAGATGCATCTTCATTAAGAGAATGTACGATCATATGCAACAAAATATACTAGAGCAACACGAAAAAGAAAGGGTTAGCAACTAGACGCAACATATAGTACGCAAACTAATTAACTAGAGGTACGCATGTCATCGTACCCAAACTAACAAAGTAGCGTTACGCAAGTTCGACAGGGACTGTGGACATCACAAATTTTCATCGCTACAGAAAGTATACAAGTTCAACCGACACATATCATCATCATCGGCATCGTAAATCACTAGAAGTTCCATCCTTCCATATCATCAAGGATGGACCCTAGCTTCTTGAACAGCACGAGGTCATGACGTTGCATGCCTATGCGAGCTTGGACGTCAGCTCATGATATAGGCCCGTGGTGGAACATCCCCTTCTCATAGACGGCTTCTTTCATGATGATAGTCGCAATTTCCCTTTGGATGCGAAAGAAGTCATCTCTAAGTTTATAATCCGCTTCTCCATGAGATTCTGCCCACTTGCGGATATGATCATCGTTTCTGCTTGTCACGCGAAGCTTTTGGTGATCCGTGCTGAACTCAATCATGAAATGGAGGAGGTAGAATCCATCTTTCTTTCTTGGTTTTGGGACATGGATGCAGCAGAAGTTAGTTTTATGCGAGAAACCCAACTTCTTGTTCCTTTGTTTCCTGATCTGCAGGTGGCCACCCCTAATGCTGAAGCCTTGGAGAGCATCATCTACAATATTCATTATGTGGGGTGTAGTCCTTCTTCTCGTAGTCTCTGGTAGGGTCGAAATACACGGCGTGGGAGACTCGCGGGTAAAGAACGATAAGGACAGCGCCCCCGTTGCTGCGGGGAAAAAGACACCTCAAATTATTCTCCATATGAGCGAGAAGGAATGGTTGAAATGTACGAAAGGGTTGTCCGAAACTGACTTACTTTGGATGATAAGGCAGGAGGACAATTTCCTGGTCCTTATTCTGTACCATGATGTTTTGGAGGTAATCCCTAGCAGTTTCACGCTCAAAGTCGCCGAGACTCAAGAAAGACTCGTGCATGTAGTACGGATCCGTCACACATATTTGAGAGACTTCTTCTCTCTTCATGAAGGAGCTCATATGTAGCGCATAAAGGCGGACGATTGTAAAATCGAGCCGCCTTGTCAAAAACATCTCGGAGATATGGTCAAACCACAGGAAGAACACCTCTGTGGGCTGTGTGCCGACGTAGCACTTCCCCTCAGGTACACGAGCCGCGTATGTCGGATATCCTGGATCCTTCGAGGCTAGTAGGCTTTTCTCAGTCGACAGCACATGGTCGTGTAGTCTCCTGAGATCCCCTGATAGTGCCTCCAGCGGTCTTGGCGGTAGCATCGGCTCGCCCGTGACATGGCACATGGTCGGACCTTTCACGGGTACACGCTCTTCAAAATCCACCGTCTGGCTGCTATGTGCTCTGGCTTGTTTGGAGGCAACTATCTTCCCCGGTCTATTCCTCTCCTTTTTTTTGGGCACACCTTCCAGACCCTTCCTTAACCCCTGCCCCAGTGTTGCCGGGCTAAGCACTGTACGACCCCCGGCTAGTTGAGCCTGTGTTGAGGCGGCATCTTCAGGTGTGTCGTGTGAGTATTTCATGAAGAGAGACTTCTTGCAATCCCTGCTACGACGTTGCTACGTCTTGAGCTTGCATTCCCGAAGAGGAGAGGATGATGCAGCAGAGTAGCGTAAGTATTTCCCTCAGTTTTTGAGAAAGGTATCAATCCAGTAGGAGGCCACACACAAGTCCCTCGTACCTACACAAAACGATAGCTACTCGCAACCAACGCGATTAGGGGTTGTCAATAACTTCACGGTCACTTACGAGAGTGAGACCTGATAGAGATAATATTTTTGGTATTTTTGGTATATAGATGCAAAGCAAAAAGTAAAAGCAAAGTAAAAACAAAGTAAGTATAAAAGTGATGGAGATTGATATGATGAGAATAGACCCGGGGGCCATAGGTTTCACTAGTGGCTTCTCTCAAGAGCATAAGTATTCTACGGTGGGTGAACAAATTACTGTTGAGCAATTGACAGAATTGAGCATAGTTATGAGTATATCTAGGTATGATCATGTATATAGGCATCACGTCCGTGACAAGTAGATCGAAACGATTCTGCATCTACTACTATTACTCCACTCATCGACCGCTATCTAGCATGCATCTAGAGTATTAAGTTAAAAACAGAGTAACGCCTTAAGCAAGATGACATGATGTAGAGGAATAAATTCAAGCAATATGATAAATACCCCATCTTGTTATCCTCGATGGCAACAATACAATACGTGCCTTGCAACCCTTTACATCCTTTGGGTAAGGACACCGCAAGATTGAACCCAAAGCTATGCACTTCTCCCATTGCAAGAACTACCAATCTAGTTGGCCAAACCAAACGGATAATTCGAAGAGACTTGCAAATATAACTCAATCATACATAAAACAATTCAGAGAAGATTCAAATATTATTCATAGATAAGCTGGATCATAACCCACAATTCATCGGTCTCAACAAACACACCGCAAAAAGAAGATTACATCGAATAGATCTCCACGAGAGAGGGGGAGAACATTGTATTGAGATCCGAAAAGAGAGAAGAAGCCATCTAGCTACTAGCTATGGACCCGAAGGTCTGAAGTAAACTACTCACACTTCATCGGAGAGGCTATGGTGTTGATGTAGAAGCCCTCCGTGATGGATGCCCCCTTCGGCGGAGCTCCGGAACAGGCCCCAAGATGGGATCTCGTGGATACAGGAAGTTGCGGCGGTGGAATTAGGTTTTTGGCTCCGTATCTGATCGTTTGGGGGTACGTAGGTATATATAGGAGGAAGGAGTAAGTCGGTGGAGCAACAAGGGGCCCACGAGGCAGGGGGACGCGCCCACCCTCGTGACCGCCTCCGTTGTTCCTTGGCGTAGGGTTCAAGTCTCCTGGATCACGTTCGGTGAGAAAATCACGTTTCCGAAGGTTTCATTCCGTTTGATATTCTGTTTCTTCATAACACTGAAAAAGGCAAAAAACAGCAATTCTGGGCCGGGCCTCCGGTTAATAGGTTAGTCCCAAAAGTAATATAAAAGTGGAAAATAAAGCCCAATATAGTCCAAAACAGTAGATAAAGTAGCATGGAGCAATCAAAAATTATAGATACGTTGGAGACGTATCAGGCATCCCCAAGCTTAATTCCTGCTCGTCCTCGAGTAGATGATAAAAAGATAATTTTTTATGTGGAGTGATACTTTGGCATAATTTCAATGTAAATCTCCTTAATCATGGTATGAATATTCAGATCCGAAAGATTCAAGACAAAAGTTCATATTGACATAAAAATAATGATACTTCAAGCATACTAACTAAGCAATTATGTCTTCTCAAAATAACATGGCCAAAGAAAGTTATCCCTACAAAATCATATAGTCTGGCTATGCTCCATCTTCCCCACACAAAGTATTTAAATCATGCACAACCCCGATGACAAGCCAAGGAATTGTTTCATACCTTAACATTTTCAAAACTTTTTCAATCTTCACGCAATACATGAGCGTGAGCCATGGATACAACACTATATGTGGAATAGAATGGTGGTTGTGGAGAAGACAAAAAGAGGGAAGATAGTCTCACATTAACTAGGCGTATCAACGGGCTATGGAGATGCCCATCAATAGATATCAATGTGAGCGAGTAGGGATTGCCATGCAACAGATGCACTAGAGCTATAAGTATATGAAAGCTCAACAAAAGAAACTAAGTGGGTGTGCATCCAACTCGCTTGCTCACGAAGACCTAGGGCATTTGAGGAAGCCCATCATTGGAATATACAAGCCAAGTTCTATAATGAAAAATTCCCACTAGTATATGAAAGTGACAAAATGAGAGACTCTCTATCATGAAGATCTTGGTGCTACTTTTAAGCACAAGTGTGGTAAAAGGATAGTAGCATTGTCCCTTCTCTCTTTTTCTCTCATTTTTTTATTTGGGCCTTTTCTCTTTTTTTTTCTTTTATGGCCTCTTTTTTTCGTCCGGAGTCTCATCCCGACTTGTGGGGGAATCATAGTCTCCATCATCCTTTCCTCACTTGGGACAATGCTCTAATAATGATGATCATCACACTTTTATTTTTCTTACAACTCAACAATTACAACTCGATACTTAGAACAAAATATGACTCTATATGAATGCCTCCGACGGTGTAACGGGATATGCAATGATTCATGAGTGACATGTATGAAAGAATTATGAACGGTGGCTTTGCCACAAATACGATGTCAACTACATGATTATGCTAGCAATATGACAATGATAGAGCGTGTCATAATAAACGGAACGGTGGAAAGTTGCATGGCAATATATCTCGGAATGGCTATGAAAATACCATGATAGGTAGGTATGGTGGCTGTTTTGAGGAAGGTATATGGTGGGTGTATGATACCAGCGAAAGGTGCGCGGTATTAGAGAGGCTAGCAATGGTGAAAGGATGGGAGAAAGTGCGTACAATCCATGGACTCAACATTAGTCATAAAGAACTCATATACTTATTGCAAAAATCTAGAAGTTATCATAGCAAAGTATTACGCACATGCTCCTAGGGGGATAGATTGGTAGGAAAAGACCATCGCTCGTCCCCGACCGCCACTCATAAGGAAGACAATCAATAAATAAATCATGCTCTGAGTTCATCACATAACGGTTCACCATACGTGCATGCTACGGGAATCACAAACTTCAACACAAGTATTCTTTAAATTCACAACTACTCAACTAGCATGACTCTAATATCACCATCTTCATATCTCAAAAACAATTATCAAGCATCAAACTTATCTTAGTATTCAACGCACTCAAAAGAAAGTTTCACATATCTTGAATACCAAGTATATTAACATTAAGCAAATTACCATGCTATTAACGACTCTCAAAATAATCTAAGTGAAGCATGAGAGATCAAGTTTCTTTAAAACAAATCCACCACCATGCTCTAAAAGATCTAAGAGAAGCACTAGAGCAAAAATTATCACGCTCAAAAAGATATAAGTGAAGCACTATGAGCAAAACTATCAAGCTCAAAAGATATAAGTGAAGCACATAGAGTATTCTATCGAATTCCAATTCATGTATGGCTCTCTCAAAAGGTGTGTACAGCAAGAATGATTGTGGTAAACTAACAACCAAAGACGCAAATAATACAAGACGCTCCAAGCAAAACACTTATCATGTGGTGAATAAAAATATAGCTCCAAGTAAATTACCGATGGAAGTGGACGAAAGAGGGGATGCCTTCCGGGGCATCCCCAAGCTTTGAATTTTTGGTGTCCTTGGATTATCTTGGGGGTGCCATGGGAATACCCAAGCTTAGGCTCTTGCCACTCCTTGTTCCATATTCCATCAAAAGAATTCACACAAAACTTGAAAACTTCACAACACAAAACTCAATAGAAATCTCGTGAGCTCCGTTAGAGAAAGAAAACAAAAGACTACTTTAAGGTACTGTAATGAACTCATTCTTTATTTATATTGGTGTTAAACCTACTGTATTCCAACTTCCCTATGGATCATAAACTATTTTACTAGCCATAGATTCATCAAAATAAGCAAACAACACACGCAAAACAGAATCTGTCAAAAACAGAACAGTCTGTAGTAATCTGTAACTAAAGCAAACTTCTGGAACTCAAACAATTCTACCAAAATTAGAAGACCTGGAAAATTTGTTTATTGATCAGCAGCAATTGGAATCAGTATTTTATCACGTTCTGGTGATTTTTAACAATTCGGGCACTGAGCGCAAAGTTTCTGGAATTTACAGCAAGATCAAATAACTATCATCCAAGAAGATCCAATAGGTTTAACTTGTCACAAACACTAATTAAAAGATAAAACCACATCTAAAGTGGCTAGATGGATTATTTATTCCTAAAAATAAGCGAAAACAAAAAACTAAAAATAAAATTGGGTTGCCTCCCAACAAGCGCTATCGTTTAACGCCCCTAGCTAGGCATAAAAGCGAGGATAGATCTAGGTATTGCCATCTTTGGTAGGCAATTCTTCAATGAAGCATCTATCTTTCTTATAGATTTCTTTCTTTCTAGTAATTATCAAACTTTTAGGCACAAGATCGAAAAATTCATTTGTAGCAAATGGTTCCTTAATGATAGTAAAAAGATCGGGATGAATACTTATAGATTTAAGATCCGCGGTTTCTTTACTAGATGATTCACCCTTATTTTTAGGAACATACATAAGCTTGGCAATTTTAGTGGGAGAACTAGGAGTATTCTTTACGGAAGAAAAAGCGGTTCCCAAGTTGGTAATGATACCCTCAATTTATCGATTCGAGTGGAATCTAGATTTATTTTCTCATTAACCATAGGTTCCTTCTCCTTAATATTTTTCAAAGTCATTCCTACCTTAGATCCATATTGAGTAATTTGATTATGGATATTTTTATCTAGATTTTCAATGGATTCAATGGTAGCAACTTTGTTTTCAATAATTTCAAGCCTTTGCATAACATGCTCCAAAGTTAACATAGTTCCATTAACCAAAAGAGGTGGTGAGCCAAATAAATCTATTAAAGCATTATAAGAATCAAAAGTATGGCTACCCAAGAAATTCCCCCCGGTAATGGTATCAAGGATATATCTATACCAAGGATTAGCACCTACGTAAAAATTACGAAGAAGAACTGAAGTAGATTGCTTCCTGGTAGATCTATTTTGAGCATTGCAAATTCTATACCAAGCGTCTTTTAGATTTTCTCCCTCCCTTTGCTTAAAATTTAGAACTTCATTCTCGGGAGATAACGGAGAAGATATGAGACTAGTCATGACGGCAAGCAAACAAACTAACACACGAGCAAACAAACGGCAACGGGGAAAAGAGGAGGAGATTGGGAAAGAGAGGGCGAATAAAACGGCAAGGGTGAAGTGGGGGAGAAGAAAACGAGAGGCAAATTGCAAATAATGTAATGCGAGAGATAGGGATTGTGATGGGTACTTGGTATGTTGACTTTTGCGTAGGCTCCCCGGCAACGGCGTCAGAAATCCTTCTTGCTACGTCTTGAGCTTGCGTTGGTTTTCCCCGAAGAGGAGAGGATGATGCAGCAGAGTAGCGTAAGTATTTCCCTCAGTTTTTGAGAACCAAGGTATCAATCCAGTAGGAGGCCACGCACAAGTCCCTCGTACATGCACAAAATGATAGCTACTCGCAACCAACGCGATTAGGGGTTGTCAATCCCTTCACGGTCCAATAAATTCCCCTCCTCCCCCTAATCCAAACCCTTATTCTCAGATTCCGGATTTTGTCGCCGCAAATGCAAATATGGATTACTTTCACTTCTCTCAAATGCAAATGTTTTACCAAATGCAAATGTTTTATCAAATGCAAATGTTTTATCAAATGCATTTTAATTATTTGAGCAGCCAGCCGCTTTTGTCCTGTAGGTCAGCTGTTTCAGCATAGGTCGGCGGATCAAGTAGTTCCAATTGTGGACCACCAAAGCAGCGTATTTCAGATCCAGACAGAGAAGCAGCGCCC